>CM066331.1:37466404-38826404 GCA_033807585.1 Hydrophis major | reverse complement strand
TTTTTGCAGCAACAGTCCCCAATCCGAAACTAGCAAATTCCTCTTTATACTTGTAGGAGAAAGAACTTAGAACTACAGTGCAAAATTGTCCATAAGCTGCCTCTCGTGTGTACAGTTTCAGTTCTTTGGATCATGGCAAAAGGCTACAACATTTTTAACATCTCTGTGAGCTGACTCCAGGCAACTAAGTGAACAATTACTTGAAAGTTATTTGGTTGATTTCAATAGTACTACCCAAATGCAAGTGATAATTGGATCCTTTTTATCTTTGTTTCTTTTCATTTGGCTTAATAACAACTCAAGGCCAAATTGATTCCTGGTGTAATTTCACTGAAATCACTATCCTTCTATTAAAATAACCTTTTAATCACAAGGCAAAACACTTTCCCAGTAGGGATGTGATGTACATAGCCAGAATTTCCAAACCCTCTAATCAGTAAATGTTACTTTCTAGACTAATAAAGTAAGCTTTACCATTTCACAATATAATCTGCATTATAACGACAAAGAACTTTAAATATTTTAATGAAAAACATATGGGAAGTTTCAGTACACAACTTGATTTAATGTGTTCTGGAGGTAAATATGATATTAACTCATCCTCAAATTTCTACTAAAATTCCATGTAAAGAAGGAAAAAAAGACAATAGAGAAACAATAACCAGAAACAAAAATGTATAATGGATGTTTTTGTATTTCAGTTACAACAGTACATAAGAAAGCTAATATCTGCACCTGAAGCTCACACTGAAACAAGTTCAGCTGTCAAAAGGGCAGAAAATTGTTCAATCCCTTGTCACTTCATCAGTGAGGTCAGTACAATATATAAATTGCACCGCAAACATAATTTTCTTTTGAGTATAAGACTGCTATGGACTGCAACCCATTTCTGTAAATATGGAAGGGTGTCATAGAAACTATTTCTAAATGAATAACAGAATCTGTCATTCAGAGAAGTCCATGGATCTGAAAAACACTTCATATTTTAATCCTTCTTCTTCTAACTGAAATATCCCTGGGTGGATACAGTAGTAACAAGTTAGACCCAGATTGAGCCAGTCATGACTAACTTGTCCCACTGATTTTAACAGGAGCAAAGCATGACTAACTTAATCTGGATCCAACCCAAAACTGTCAATGGGACTTGTGACATGCCTTCTTTTGCCTTTAGCAGCTGCATAATAAACATAAATGCACATGGCACCACATGTTTTCTTGTAATTTAATATTTTCCAATTCTGCCATTAAGCTGAAACAAGCCACTGAATAATCATGTACAGGCCAGGAATTGTTTAGCTTTGGTGACTACAGAAACATTAAATGAAAAATACCTCAGAATTAATATACCCAGAGTCAGTCAGTTTTACGACACATTTCACACATCTTGCAAAATTTGAACAAAACCAGTGCCTCAGGCACTTGAGTAATATTAAAAAACCAGAGCCAAGCCATCTTGAATACAAAGGTTGAAACAAGTGTTTTAGACTCATGAAGAAACAGTGAGGGATATTTCATAAGTATTTTTGGCTAATCATGAATAATATTAATTGTGAATGAAAGCTGATTTGCCTATCTGTGACATACATATCACTTATTTAGAATTACCTTCCTTTCCTTTGACTCAGCTTGTGATGTTCCTGATCTGCCAAATGGACTGCATTAATTCCAAATTAAATTTTAACTAGTACTTGCAGGCAATTTTTATTTATTTCATAAAAATTCATTATGGAACTAACAGCTTCAATTAATAATTTGTAACTTCTAATTCCAACATGACTTATTTTAAAATAATGCAGACAGAGGAAGAAAATAATCTATTTTTGCTTTTTTTCTTGTCCAGTATCCTTTAAACATATACAGTGCCCAAATTCATTTATATTAAAGGCAAATTCCTTTCATAAACATCTCATCTATGTACATATTTTAAAATATAAGTGCAGTCAAGAAAGAAATAAGTTTTGCATATAAAACAAACCATCCTGAGTTTCCACTAAAGCATTAACAAAATGTAACCTTTTTTAAAAAAGAAAAAGTTAAGGTAAATTGAAACACACTTATTTTAATTGACATACCAATTGTGAAACTCTTGTTATTAAAATTAAACAACAAAATGTTGGGTTTCGTTATGCAAAATATTTTAAATTACATTATCTAAATGGCTTTTCATTTAATTCAACAGTGCAAATAGATATGATTAATAAATAAAAATATTTTGAAGTGGGCCTTTTTCCAATTAAGAAGATATGGGATCATATGCTGAATTCATTCATTCCCTTCTATTTTTAAGGATTTTTTTCTTTTACTATTGTTTTCCGCAATACTGTTTTTTTAAAACAAAAACCACTGTAAGTTACCTTGGAAATCCTTGATTCATCAAATACATGAAATAATAAATAGATAAAGATATTTTCTAGGAAGAAGTTAGCTCAAAAGTAAAGAAATAAAAGTAAAATAAAATATATCATGTATTATAAGTTTTAAGTAACAAATAACAAATTAGGTTGCAATAAATTTCTGAGTATCAAAATATTTATCATCAGCATTAATTCTGCCATTATTTAGTGGCCTATCTTTATGACAATTGCTGAGCTGAGTAGCCATTTGAAGCCCCATCACTGATAGAAAAATAGGTACTAGATCTATACATCTAGATCCTTTTCAGTTCAGATGTTTCAGGACCTATAACTTAGTTTGGTTTTATATAAAACCTAATCTATTTCTGCAAGTACTGCTGGCAAACATGCCTCACTCAAAGTACTGTAATTAGATATTCCTTGATGAACTGTTTTATGTGATTAGAAGATAAATCTGTCAATTGCTCAACTCAATTCCAGAAAAAAAGTAGGTTGGGTTTTGTTTTTTGTTTTTTGTTTTTTGTTTGTAGACACAGTGTCTGCTTTTCTATAATATTCTGAAAAGCTGAATCACTGGAGCAGTCTTGATTCAATGCAAAGATCCATTTTGGGTTGGCTCTAGGTCAGGGGTGTCCAACCTTGGCAACTTTAAGACTTGTGGACTTCAACTCCCAGAATTCCTCAGCCAGCTGGGTGAGGAATTCTGGGAGTTGAAGTCCACAAGTCTTAAAGTTGCCAAGGTTGGACACCCCTGCTCTAAGTTCTCTGAGGAGCCACATAATTGCCCAGAAGCAAGCAGGATCTTTCAGGTTTCAGAACTTGGATGACTCCAGTGCACAGTTAAAATCAACCATTACAGTGTCTTGGTTGTATATAACACCAAGTAGAAAAAAATCGTTTTCTTCTCAAAAGCTGTGCTAAAAAAGAAATGGGGTAAGGGGGATGGATAAGCTTTAGGGCAGATGTGGGGAATTCTGCCCCCCTTTATGACTTGTGAACTTCAACTTCCAGAATTCCTGAGCCAGCCATGGGAGTTGGTCCATAGGTCATAAAAGGGCCATAGTTCCTGACCCCTGCTGTAGAGTTACAATAAAACTGAGCTGCTGTCTGAAAATTCTAAATAATTCTTATTTATATAAATTTATTTAATTTTCATGCCATCAACATAAAAAATGAGCAAACAGAAGTACAATAAATGAATTCAAAATTAATAAAGTTTCCCGTATTTCACTCCCTTATTTTTTTCACGAGGTGTGATTATACAGTTTAGTGTCAGATTTTTAAAAAAGGTTGAAAGTCACATCACTGGGCATAGAGCTGCCATATCCTTCCAGCAAGATTGTAATCTTAATACATCTGCAGAGGCCATTCAAGTAGATAATGTATCTAGACATATTAAGATAACTGCCATTGCTGAACTGGCTTGGTGTGAAATACACGGCAAACAAATTATAAGCAAATGACACATGATGAATATATAAATGTATAGATAAAAAGGATGCTACATTTGAAGAAAATAAGCAACCAGTGTCATGAAACAGTTAAGTATGTCAGCTACAAACTATTTAGTTTGCATTACTATTTATATTAGTTTTCAGCAGACCAGTAACAACACACCAAATTCAGACAACATCCTGCCTCTTATTTACACACTTTTGCCCATTAAATAAGAAAGTGAGAAGGTGGGCTAACTTACCCAATACAACATAGAGTGGGTTGACTGAAAAAATAACCATGATGGATGTGCATTCCCCCCAAAAAAATCAACCTTAAAAGATACCTCTCTCTTAATACTTCCACAGCCAAATAACCAATCTAGACTTGGGGAAACATGTTTTCATTTTACATCCTAATATTACTGTAACAGAAAATTGACCTGGTGCTTACTCTACTGCACTTAGAATGGACTTACTTACTTAGAACCTTCTCTTTAAAAGTGATGGGCACTTTTAACTGAATATATACACACTGAAGTAATCCTACCAGTATGGTCCACTATGATTAACACTTTAATTAAATATGGGATTTTGATCAAGTTCTTGAAACTAAAAGCCAGTTTTTAAAATTACTTGAACAGTGCAGCTATACACTCTACATACCGTAGACTCTAGAGTCTACAGTATGTTTTGTGGTATCCTAAATAGAAAACAATAAAGAATGCATATACTGTAGTTTTGTATATTAATAGCTTTATTGACTTCCAGAATTAACTACAATCTATCTTCTGTTTACTACAGTTTATAGTGTCAAAGCTAAAATTGAATAGAGTGTTGCTAACAGGTGAGCTGTTTCAATTACTGAGCAAGAAGTTCCATTAAATCTGGTTGTTCTCCTAATTCTTACAGATCAAATACTCATTGGATCATACTGGATATTTGTTTCATTTAGTCTGGGGGTGAGGGGAATCAAGTCATATATTTAAAATAGGACTAATAAACACAGCTTCATTTAATAGCTTGCATGGATTTTATTGGAAGAAGTATAACAAATGTTCCATTTTAACTAATTACAGGTGCTATGCATTATTCTCATCAAATTAGACAGGATTGTTATATGATGTATATGTATTAAAATCCTTCTTTGTGTCTACATATATTGCCATATTGCCTATGGGGATCTATGAAATTGAATTATTGCCCATGGGATTTGTAGGATTAAATCAATCATTTAATCTCATATATCCCCATAGGCAATGTGATCATTAATACAAAGGGGAATTAAAGATATATATGCATACATGCACATTAAAAAAAAGATTATTCAAAGCAAAGAAATTGAAATTGTCCTAAGCATCTCAGGAATTATAATAGAAAATGAACCATAAGAATACAATGAGCTAGTGCCAGGTAGTAGAAATAGCTAATTACTAATTAGTATTTGGGAGAGATGCTAAAATGTCCTTTTCAGATGTTAATTTCTACTTATAAAACAAAGAAGGAACATTAAACAACATAAGTCTCAATTTGCCTGATTAACTTCTTTTGAAATCCCCCTATATACAAAGATAAACAGTATAAAATGGAGCAATTGTACGCTCAAGCAATCAAAAGCATGCTGCATAATTTACTTAGCTTGTAATAGGCCAGTAGTGATTTCTAATTGTTATTTCCTCTTATAATTAAAATTTAAAATTTATTTTCAAGGGAATGAGGGAACAGCATAGAAGTAAAAATTCCTCAAAAGAAAAAAAGGAAAGAAAGATGCCTCAGTGGTTGTTAAAAATTCTAGCAGATAATTTTACATTCTTGTAATCTGGGACTGCTTGTCTGTTTGGCCTTTGTATTTGTAACATGCAAAAGAAGGTGCAGTGGTACAATGAAAAGTGAATATTTTCAAACTGTTTTGAAACAAGCTTTGTGTTTTGGAATTTTGTAAGTTTTGCTGCATTTCCCATTGCTATTTTATAAACCATGACAAAGGATTCCCAACAATCCATCAAGCTCAATTTTACTTAATGTCTTCTCCCCAGAGCATATTATGATAAATTAATTCTAATCTTAGTTTTTTGCTAAGCATTTTTATTGGTACTAAGCCAAAGGGAAATATTTCTGTTAAGGTTCTCAGTATTGTAATTATATTTCAAAATAAAAGATTCTATGATGTCAATGGTTTAGTCCAAAAGTTTAAATTTTCATATTTTCGGTCTCAGAAAAAAAAACATTGATAGATTTTCTACTGTAATTTGGTATTGCAAAATTTCATTTGAAAACACTTGTTAGTAGTGTTGCCTAAGCTGATCTTTAGAATTATATAGAGTGACCTAACTAGCTCAGATCCCATGTGATACAGGATGACTTTACACTGTGTGACCTGCTACAGGGGTGATTACAGATGTAATATGTTTCACATATTGGCGGAGTAAAATTTGGATCCATACAGAATGAGTTATCATAATATATTATGGTTCCGTTAATATTAAGTAATTTTATAAAAAATGGAAGCATCAGGTTAGACTTGACTTAATTTGATGGCACAAAATGACTGGTTGTAGTGTGTAGCTCCAACTACCATGTAATCAGATTGTGCATTACATAAATAAAGAACTTTTGCTTAATTTTACTAAAAAGCAAAATATTAAGACTAATAGATAAAGCAGTTTAACAGAATGTAAGTATTTTATTTAAGCATACAGTTTAACAAAATTTTATATCTATAAGACTTTTATTTTTAAAGGTATCATTTAATTCATATTCCACTGTGCATTTCAAGAAAAGACATACCAAAGGAACTTTCTTCTGGAAAAAAACAGTCACGTTTGATCAAGAACTATGAAGTATCCATAAACTGGAACCAGAGATAGCTGTATGTTTTCCAAAAAAAAAGGCTTCTGTAGATATATGGGCTATCTTAATGAATTTCTGAAGCTTACTTTATTTTGGATTTAATTGGTTACAACAAATGCTGCTCTGGACAATTTCCTGCAAAGGTTGTTTGACCTTTAATCAGGCAGAAAGGCCTGCCACCATATGCACAAAGAGCTACAATAACTTTTTGATTCTGGCTGATCAGCTTGAAACTCTGACTGCTGCTTAGAGGGAGATGGACCATACATAAATGTGTAGATAGATAGATAGATAGATAGATAGATAGATAGATAGATAGATAGATAGATAGATAGACAGACAGACAGACAGACAGACAGACAGACAGACAGAATAGAGCTTAAAGATATGAGACTGGAAGCTCAGTTTTTCCTAATTAAAAAATTGCATGAACTCATAGATTTTCTGTAAAAACAGAAAAACACAGTATATCTTTTGATGCTAATAAGCTCTTTGACAACACAAAGGAATAATAATATCCTGGATTCTAATTTGTGAATCTTCACTCTAAATTGTCATTACAAAATAATATACTATAATAAGTCTAAAATATGTCTTCAAACCCATGACTTGCTATCAAAACCCAAACATCTGATCATCCATCTCTTTTGGACCGCCCCTTAGATCATGTGCAACCACTTCAAAGTGCCATATCAAGCCAGTAATTGTAACATGGCTTCAAAATATTTAAGCTAGAGGCTGGCTGTCGCATGTCCCATTTACAGTCAGCATCTGTCCTCTAATTCCATTACAGTACAAAGCAAAAATGTTTCCCAAACTCACAAACAGGAAAAGGATCATCCAGCTCAAGAGGCGGTCCCAGCCTCAGCTTTTTTAGTTACAGAGCAGAGCTTTTGTGTTCACATCTTTCTTTTCTCAACCTTCCTCCCCCTCTCCAGTCCACAACACACCCCTTCAAAATAGGGGTGGCTGAAGAAAATGCACTAATGTGAGCCTGAGGCACAGAAGAAATAAAGAGAGGGGAGGGAAGCTTTTGCCAAGATGAAAGCAAGCGAAAAAGAAAGGAGGCAATTTAGTCTACTCCAGTTTGAATTGCTCTCTCACTGAAGCCAAGGCTAAAAGAGTAGGATGAGTAGAGCTCTTTGGAATAGCGCACATGACTGGGGAACAATTCATTGTGGCTTTGCCTGCAGGCCAATTCCAGTGAGCCAAAGAACAGAAAGGGCCATTCAAGTACCAAGCTGAAGGAATAGGAAGGGCCACAAGAACGTCTCCTAAGCGCAAACTTCAGAAGAGTAGAGGGAAAGCCAACCAAAAGCTGTGACCTTTTTCAGCTGATCAGAAGTATTGTTCCTGGCTAAAACTTCATTACACCAATTTTAGAAAGCAACTTTATCTGTGCAACATTTAAAAATAAGCCAAAGACCAAATGAATTAAATCTGAAAGGTATTGTATATATTGCCCTATTTAATATTGCTGTAATCAGCACACATGAATTAACATTATACAAACAACTTCTATTCAATTGCCAGAAAGGCATAAGTGTTCACAAGCCTCATGTTTACAATCCAGCCATATTGACTTTTGCCAACTGAAATTCTTTGAATTTCAGAGCTGCTATGCAAACACTATTTGTATGAATACCAGCAAATTCTGGAATGGGAAATTATAACTCAGGGCAATATTTTCAGATACTGAAAACTTATGATAATTTATTTCAGAATCTCCATAGTAGTCTGTAGATTAATATTTCTGGGTAAATATTGACTGATTTCTAGCCATAACAAAGGTTCTCTGAATGAGTTGGTTTTTTTAAAAAAAAAAATTTATTTTATTAAATTTGTAAATATTCCATCTTACCAAATGTGACTCTGGGTGATAGATAGGAACAAGTAAAACAATAAACATTAAAAAGAGAAAATATAAAAATCACATTAAAAATAAATAGTATAAAAACAGATATACAAACCCTAGGCAAAGAGAGGGTACAAATAAGAATGAACCCATCTAATCATACCTTTAGTTCACTGGAAGCTTCGGGCCTGATATATACAGGTCTTCAAGGACTTCCAGAATGTTAAAAGAATGGAGCTAATTGAACTTCAGAAGTTCCATAGCAGAGGCACTTCTAGTACCTGCTAAATGTAGGCTCTTAAGTGATGATATCCACAGCATGCTTTCTCTGCCATATCTAATGAGTCAGGTTGATGTAACCAAGGAGTGACAGTCTGTCAGATAACCCTGCCCATGCCACAAATGTCAAAAACAGCACATTGAATTAGAATTAGGATTCAGATGAAGCCTGTTATTCCCCATGCCCACAGCTTCGTGGGACAATATGTCCACAGCATTATTTAATTCACCAAGGATGGAGACACAGAATTGGATATCATTAGCATGATGATGGATGACTCACTCCATAGTTTCAATTACATGTTAAAAAGGAAAGAACAAATCAGCAAACCTTGCGTCACTCCAACTGGTAGGGCCAAAAGTGAACCTCTTCTCCCTAACCAACATGGATTGGAATCAAAAGAAAAAGGTGAACTAGCAAAACACAATATCACCCACCACAATCATCTGAGCTGATCCAGAAAGGTATCATGATCAGTAGTATTAAAAATTGCCAAGTAGAGCAAAGATGCATGCCTATGCCAAAGATCATCCAAAAACATGTTCAGTGTTGTTTCGATCACATACCCATGCCTGAATCCTGATTGAAAAGAATCCACTTAATTTGCTTCCCCCATGGCCCTCTGAAGCTGTGAAACCACCTTCTCTATCATGTTACCCAAGAATGAAATTGAGATATTGGACAAAAAGTGTCCAGAATGGTGGCATCCAGTTATGGCTTCTAGAATGGGAAAAACCAAGGCCTCTCAGATGTAAAGGAACAGCTCTCTCATTCAAAGAATAATGAATGAGAATCCACTTACACATCACCCCAAGCTGCTTTAATGAGCCAGGGGGAGCATAAATCAGGTGGCTATGTTCACAATCCTGACATCCAACATGTTCAAACCATTCCCAAATAATCAGGCAAGATTTCTCTTCAAGGAATTCCTCAGGACCTGCAGCAAGGCCAATATCCAACTTGAAACAATCCGAGTGACTTTATTCAACAGATGCTGCACAAATTCCTCTGCACATACGACATTTTCTGTGCTCCCTTCACCCAAGAGGGTCTATGATACCTGAAACAGGGCTGTGGGATGACAATCTGCAGAGGCAATAAGGTTGGAGAAGTACTGGAGTTTTGTGGCCCTTAACTGCTGCAAAGTAGGCTTTAATAGCAGCTCTAACCCATATTCCTCTTTGTTGAGTGCCAGTGACACTCTAAACATATCTTTGCCTTTTTCATCTCCCTCAGTTCCTTTGTAAATCACAGGAAGTGGTGAGATCCACAAGTGAAGAAAGATAACACAGGCATGATCCAATCCATATGCTCACCCTTATAAGCTCCGGATAGAGTGTGTAGCAAACAGGGATAACCCCTAGCTTCTTCTGAATCTGCTCCAGGTCCATCAGTCACTGTAGGTGAACCAATCTAATGGGTCCAGACTCACTGCAGTGGGTAGCAGCACCAGAGAATCTAATATAAATTAGGGTATAATATAACCATGACAAAGGGGATACCAAGAGCTACCCAAATTTATGATCAAATTACCAGTGCTCTGAAAGAAACAACAAATCTGGAGTGTGACTAGTGTCCTCAGTTGAGCTCTGGACAATCTGGATTAGCCCATAGTTGCCATGGTACCAGTGAATTCCCAGAGCCATTCCTAGGGAAGGCAAATTGAAGTCCCCCAGAACAAGTCTGGTAAACCGATAAATGAAGCCAAGGAGCTCAGGCAAGAAAGTTGCTATGTAGCAAGGAGATTGGTACAACAGCAACAATCCCAACTGATCCCCAGAATCCAGGTAATGAAGAGGGTCTCACAACTGTGGATCTGTAAGGCAGGGCACCTGAAAGCCATAGATACCACAACCTCATCTCTGCCCCAGAATTTCACCTGAAGTTCAACTGAGCAAATTTCAAAAAGAATAACCCCTCCTTCAGATTCCATCCATGTTTCAGCAATATGTGCCAGGTCAGACCTCTCATCAACAATCATTGCCCTAGTGGTGCAGTAGTTAAAATGCAGTATTGCAGACAAACTCTGTCCACAGTCTGGAGTTTGATAATGATGGAGCTCAAGGTTGATTCAGCCTTCCACTCTTCCAAGGTCAGTAAAATGAGGACCCATATTGTTGGAGGCAGTATGCAAATAATGCTTCTGCACTGTAAATCACCCAGAGAATGCTGTAAAACACTATGGATAGGACATAAGTTTAAATGCTGTTGCTATTGCTTTTGCTAAATCATTGAATGAAGAAGGTATTATTAAAAACTGATCTGGCATTCAGTAGCAGCAACAGGTGGCCAGGACCACTGAAAGTCTACTGAGAACATTGTTACAAGACAACAGTTCTACAGTCCACAAGAATCACCTACTCCCAAGAATAATCCAATCCCAAGACTAACCCATTCCCACCATATCTCAATTATTGAGGTGGATGTATTCACTCTCTCTCTCTCTCTGCTTGAGGTTTGTATATTTTTGGTTTTAATCATCTTTATCTTGTTGCTAATTTTTCTATATTTAAATGACTGTTTTTTTTATATGTATTCTTTTTAACTAAATCTTATATGCTGCCCAGAATCACTTCTCATGAGGTAAGTGATTTTATTATATAAATTTAATAATAAAATAAATATATTCCTAAATCTGACTCCAGTCACCCTCAGAACCAAGCCTCTCACCAGGACCAAGAACAGGAACTTCCTAGAGTTCTCATCCGTTATCCCTGGGAGTGGCACTTCAGCCTTATCACCTGTCAGCACCAATAGGAACCCAGCCACCACCTTTCCAATACCACAAAGCACTACATTAATTACAATACATTTACAGCACATTCAACACATAGGGGATCCCACTAGTTGCTGGCATTCACCCACTATCAATTCCTATCCTGGCTCTCAGTCGAAAGAAGGAAACAGTCATCACACAAGACACTTAAAACAGATGGTAACACTTTTTTTCATTCCTTCAGCCTCCTCAGGGCTACACAAAGAAGAAACAAAAGAGACATGGGCTGGGAGGGGAGGGGATTCCACAGAAGGCTGCCACTCTACTGTTTCCACCCCCACAACTCAGAAATAATATGTCTGTTATTTCCCTAATAATATGTCTGTAATTTTCACAACTTCTAAGGACTGTCAGACACTGAGCTTCAGAAACAGTACAAGTAACTCCAGAGGAAACCTATTCAGATTGGTTTGGCATTTTGGTTTGGTTTGGTTTGGCAGTTTTGATTAGCTGTAGAGCAAGTTAGAGTTTGTCCACATAATATCCAACTGTTCTGAATTACAATAATCATGTTTCTCTACATTTAGAGAACAATTCTATAGGTAATAGCAATAGCACTTAGACTTATATACTGCTTTACAATGCTTTACAGCCCTCTCTAAGCAATTTACAGAGTCAGCATATTGTCCCCAACAATACCGTCCTCAAAACAATGGAAGGTTGAGTCTACCTTGAGCTGGTCAGAATCAAACTCTTGAAGTAAGCAGTGAGCTAGCCTGCAGTAATGCATTCTTACCACTGTATCACCACAGCTCTTATATATAATACAGGGGAAGAAGCCACTAACTATAACCACAAACATCAATAAGGAGAAAGGATTCACATTATTGGTATTACATAGGTAGTGTGATGTCCTTACATATGTAAGTCATGAATATTAAGAATCATAACAAAATGATGGTGGTGGTGATGATAATTGATTTGCTTTATTTTATTTTAATTTATATTATTTTAAATTAAAATTATAAATAATTATAAATAATTGAATCTTCCATCTTTCTTATTGACACTTGTTAAGCACTTGCCACATAAGACCCCAAACTTAACTGTCGATAAGAGAAACAAAAAAAGTCTGGAGATTGGATGATAAGAATCCTAAATGCAATCAAAACGTCTGTAGCATCATTTGAACACCATCAGTGTTGATAAAAATCACCATCTATCAATAGTAAAAAGCAGCTTTACTTGGAACATTTTACATTCTGTGATATCTTTAATATCACCAAAAAACAATCTCTGCCAATCTCAAGTCCTTGGGAAGGACCCAATAGGTGGATAAAAATGCCAGATACAATCTAAACATCTGTTGACTGTGTGAACAACCATAATAATAATGCCATACATATTGTACTTGCCATAACATATGAAAGTATTTTTGATCGAGTGGTTAAGGTGCCAAGCTAGAAAAGAAGAGACTCTGCATTCAAATCCTGCCTTAGCTATAAAAGTCAGTTAGGTAACCTTGGACCGTTCATTTTTTGCCAGCCCAATTCACCTCACAGGGTTGTTGTTGTGGGAAAAATAGGAGAAAGAAGGTATGTTGGGCTTGTTCACCGCCTTGAGTTATTTGTAAAAATAATAAAGCCAGGATATAAATAAACAAACAAAAAATAAAATATAGGTGTACATGAGTCATTTTATGAATATTTTGAATAATCCATTGTATAACCTGGAATATCTAACAACCCACTTTCCTCCACACTGAACCCCCATGGGTACATATTTCCCTCAGATGGTAGAGCAGCATACATTATATTGATTTGGTAAAACTGAGACAGAATTGTCTCAACAATGGTTGACCTAAAATGAAAGCTTGCATTATCCACCCTGTATATATATATATGTGTATGTATTTGTTTTCTTAAGTTTTCGCGGGTTCTTACATGTATGGCATTCAGCTTTGTTCAGGTATTTTCCCACGTCATAGTAGTGGTGCTTTTAAAGTTGTAGCAACGTTTCAGCAGAATCTCATCTGCCATCATCAGGCTTCTGTATAGTGTTCGTCACAGATGAACACTATAAAGAAGCCTGATGATGGCAGATGAGATTCTGCTGAAACGTTGCTACAACTTTAAAAGCACCACTACTATGATGTGGGAAAATACCTGAACAAAGCTGAATGCCATATATGTATGTATTTATATACGCAGCATAAAAATCACTAAATGTGACAACTGACGCTCTAAATTGATACCTGAAACAAACTAACATCAGCCAAAATGTGGTTGTTTAGCCAAAAGCCATAACAAAGTATACTCTTAAACAAAGGAGAAAAACAAATGCAGCATAAATAATAATCCCAGTCACAGGATTCATAATAAATAACATTCATTTAAGGAAACTGAAATCTAATTTTAGTGATTGACATATGAAACAATGCAATTCTCTTGGAAGAAAGGCATTCTTAAATATAGAAACAAGAAATATAATATTCCAAAGAACACCACATACCAGTTTGTTTTTCTTTAAAAAACTAATATAGAGAATAGAACTCCAAAAAGTTCTGAGTAAGCTTTAGATTGATCATGAAAATACAACATAATCTGCATTCATAGGAAACATTGTCACTGCATTCTTCGAAACTCATAAATGAAATTATCTGGGAACAATACATTGCATTTCTAATGCAGAAGCAAATAGAAGTCTTATGTCTTGAAAAAGCCTTATTAGTTTATTCACTCATCTCAGAGTGAGTTCAATACAGCTTATTCTTACATAAGTAGACAAATTGTATGTAGTTTAAAATGGTCAGTAGATATCTCTTTTTTAGATATCTGATGATTTTCATTTTAGCTGTAGCTGATCTGTTAAAAGCCAAAATGTCAGGAATAATGAAAGTTCTAGTCCAAAACATCTGGAGTACATCAAGTTGAGAAATGCCTTATTAAAAGAATGTCTTCCTTTATACCAGCCTGCTCATTTCTGATTAAAAGTATCAAAGAAAATCAGGAAGAAAATATTATTGATTAGAAGGCCAATTTTGGAGAATTTCCTCTCCACTTTATCACCATAAAGCTTTTCTCTTGAACATAAAAACTTTTCCCAAATTTTTCTTCATGGCATTTTTATTCTTTGTTTACTGGTAATAGAGTGGTATGTGCTATTTTCTCTCATATATCTTTCCATTACTCTAAAATCTCCCTGGCTGTATATAATTTCCAATCTGAAGAACCGAAATGGGAGGATATCATGATTTCATGAAGCAAGAAAAGTTAGGGAGTTAGTAAAACAGAATGAAAAAGATTGGAAAATGTAACACGTGACATATATACTCGTACCTTGGTCACAAAATAAGTACAAGAACAACACATTCTATCCAGAAGAATTGCACTAAAGTTCTTGGCAAGAAATTACAAAAACCAATCATCTTTCATTGAACTGAATGAGAACTAATGAAATTGGCACCATCTGCTCATCCATTTAATGAAACGTTCACAGAATCTGTCAAATTCCTCATTACTGAGACTGCCAAATACTTAGCTGATGCTCTGGTTATGTTATGCTTGGATTCTTGGAGCAGGCTACCTAAAACCTCATTCTGTCCCTTGATTTCTATCCAGAACTATCCTGTTGTTTACATTACTTCTTTATATTGCCAATTGTTGCACTGTTTGAGAATTCAATAAAGATACTAGTGCAATCAATGATGCTGACACACCTAGTTTTTCTTGAAAGTCTGGTTGGTGATTTATGTAATTCTGCGCTTTGTCCTATTAAAGGAAGGTCATTGGTTCTACCGTCTACTAGAATAGTCATGTTTAAAGGTTTCTCCTACCTCACCCCAGTTCTCTGGAATAGAGGTTTGCAAGCAATCAGATCACTTAAAAGTTTTGGAAAAGCACTAACAACATTTCTTTCCTAGATGCTTTAAAACAAACACTTCTTCCCTTGATTGTGTAAAAATTAATATTAATTAATGGCATGTGCCAGAGTCCTTTGAGTTCAAGCTCCTTATTTCTGTTATGATATTATAAGTAATTACAATATTACAGAACTTAATGTTTAATTCTATGTTTTCATTGTGCTAAGATAATATAAGCAATAACAAAACTGCTATGAATAATACCAACTTAAAAGGAAATTCAGATTTTTTTTTCCTGTAGGATGTTCATTAGAAGTTTTGTCTTTTCAACATTTGGAAAGAAACTAACTTTGAAAATCTGAATCATAAGAACTACAAAGAATCTCCCTTAATGTCAATGTCTAGAAAGTTATTTCAATGGATTTTCTGTTTCACACAGGTATTATTTACTGAATAAAAGTTTTCTTTGAATGCTATCTTTTCTCCAAGAAAAAAAAAAATCATATTGGATGTTATTTTATTTGTATAAATAAAGTAGTAAATCAGAAACCAATTCTGAGTTATCCTTATTAATCTAATTCAAACATGCCAGCTACTAAAACATGCATGCTTTCTTTAGAGTAACTAGATATACTTATTTAATCTTTGAAATTATTCATGGGTTTGCATTTTTTTAAATAGTCAATAGTTTCTTCTCCATAAGAAGTATTGTGTAGTAGTACCAATGAGTATACAGCGTTTTAGAAATATAGCAAAAATATATATAGCCTGTGTCCATCTTAACTATCATAGATATCCCGAGCTATTCTATTGATGTGAAAAACTGAAATGTGTGTGTTTTTTAAAAAATTATCTTCTCTCTGTTTGTATTTCATGTAAGTTATTTCCAAAATGCATGTAGGAGCTTTTATTGCAATTTGTTTAGCATATATTTCCCATACAATTCCCCTGCAAAACTCGATAGGTGAATTTCCATTAATAAGTACTAACTAATAATTGTCTTCATCAACAAAATTAGCACAGCTAACAAGTAATGATAAACTGCAGTTCAGTGCAAGTGCTTAGATGCAATTTCCATTTCATTGGTATTCCAGAAAAAGCTTCTGCGGTATAATTATTTTAAAAATCATCTGGAGCATGATGTTCAAATTCTTTAATATCCATTCTTTTAAGTACTCAAAAATATTTTACACTACTAATAAACTTGTGTTGCTATTTTTATCATTGTCAGTAATTGTGGTCACAATTAAAATAGATATTAAAATTACCCTTCAAGCAGAAGCAAATAAAAGGGGGAAAAGTTGCATTTTCAGTTTTGTACTAACAAGAATTTCCATTTATTCTGCCCATATTGGCAAAACAAATAGAAGCAAACTCTCTTATGTTTACAATTAAAGTTAATTCAAAACAAAAATTGTTTGCAGCTTGAAGCACCTCAGTTTTAGGATTAAGCATCATGAAATACTAAAAGAAAATATTTTGAAATAAATATACTGAAGGAAATGAAAACAGCAATGGAGGAGAGGAAAAGATGGAGATACAAATTATTTCCATTATTCTTAATGGAAATAGCTAAAAGTTGGAGAAATTTAATTTAAAATCAATAAAACGAATTCTCAAATGTGTGTGTTCAAATCTGAGAGACTGAGAAAGAAAAATAAATGCAGGTCCTTCCATTTAAGTTGCTTATGAACTGCAACCAAGGAATCGATATTAGAGGCCACTTTAAAAAATGTACATTGTCAATTAACATTAATCATTTCTTTCTTAATCCAGTCCTCATTCAACACATTTTCCCGCTATTAAGATATATTAATAGTGATCTACTTTCATGCAAAAAAAAGCTGCCTAAACAGTGATCACAACTATACAAAGTAGGAGACAGAACTAAAAAAAATCTCTTTGGTCTATAATAATAAAGTGAATGATGTATATAACTTGCATAAATATGGGACATGACCTTCTGTTATTTACCAAAGCAAAACACAAAAACAAAAATCAAAACAAAACAAAATGTGCTGACATAATATTCCTCTGTGTGAATTTGTGATCTTTCTTTTTTCCTTCATATACATTGAACCTCTGTGAAGATGCAGTTCTTAAATCTCTAGTAGTCTTGACGGTGTTTGTCCTCCCTCCTGCCCTTCTTTCCTTTTTAGCTTTTACAATGCAAAGGGATACTATAGTCCTGAAGAATGGTTTCAGTTGTCTATCCTGAATGGCTGTCGGCATCTCTAGCCATCTAGAAAGGCTAGAAACATTTTGTAGGTGAAAATAGCCACTTTTTCCACGGTGGAGAGTCCATAAAACTCCTCAGAGCATCAGCCATTGGGATTCATTGAATAATTCATCCCTCATTGCAAGCCCATAATGTCTTTTCTGGGCCCTATTGTGAAGACTGGTTTCTCTTCTTTTCTCCTTGAATTATAAAAAGGGTGCCTTCTTTTGTCCATGTCAAGCTGCTGCTAGCTGAACCTTTGTCTGGCCAGAGCTAAAGTGTGAGTTTCAATGGACTCTCCCCTCTTTGTTTTCCAAGTTCATCTCCAAGTGTAGATTGTGTATAGAAGGCTTTCTTTGTAAAAGCTGGAAAAGTTGTACAAATGTTTGACCAGCTCATTTGGTACTTTTGTCTCCTGTTCTCCAGGGGCTATGGTAGATGTGAAGGGCAAACTTTAGAGGAGGACTGTCAGAGAACCTCAGACAACAAGTCACACAGAACATTGGCGGCAGCAGGACTGCCAACCTAGGCAACAAGTTCTTGTAAACCTACTACTTATAATATCAACAAAAGGAAACATTATGGACAGAAATAGACTGACTAGCCTCCTCTTCACTTAGCCAGTAAAACACAGCACACTTAAATACAAACTCATGCACAAATGTGTAGAAATTAAATCTATCATACTTGATCCAGAAGACATTTCTATGCAGTTAAGTTGGTCAACATTACTTCCAAATAAAACTTTTTTTTTTTTATTTGAAAAGTTTGTTTGTTGCTGGATCTTGGAGCAAACATGCATAGAGAAGGCAGTCCATATCTTCAGAATACTGGGATATTCCTTAATCTATTTACACTCTGTAAATGTTCACATGTTTCTGAATTTACAAACCAACCCATACATAGAAGCAAATCACCCTAGAAATAAATGGGATGTATAAACTCTGCCTAGAGTCTACTGTACAGCTATCATTTCTCTCTCAGGTTTCAATTTTTGCAAAGATACTGTGGAAAAATTAGAATGTTTATCAGAAAGGCATCAAAACTGCTTGGGATAGAAGAGTCTTGCTCCGCACTTGAGGTGTATTTCAACCACAAACACATTCCCTTAAAAATAGTTTGCGCTGAAGTTGTAGTCAATGCAGCTTCTCAAACAGGCCACAGCTGACAGCATCTTGACTTGAAGCCCTTGGGGGGGGGGGCAGGATCATGACCTTCTCCCAAGGATTTTCCTTCTCCCTTCCTAGACAGGCCCCTTTTTATTTAATGACTTCAGCTTGACTAACCCGAAATACTGCCCTGATTTAAGGACATAGAGGGATGGGTCTCAACAGATCCAGCCACACGATTGAGCAACTAGCTTTTCACAAAGAATTCAGACAAGGAACCTTCCTCTTCCCCCACCCACCTGCCCCGCTTTGTCCAGCATCAGGAGCCTTTTTTCCCTCCAGATTGCAAAGTGTTCACAAATAACAATTGTATACTGTGAGAGCTGAAAATTGCAAAAAGGGAGAAAGAGAAAAGGCAGAACTTCATCCTTATCTTCTTGCAGGTATTTATCTTCCCTCTAAAGCAACATTTTCTACCAAAGTTCAGAACACTTCCCATTTCAAGTATGAGCCAGCAAAATTGCAAGCCGTTTTTTTCATACAGTAAATGCAAGTAATTCAATATTTCTACCATGGTTTTTAGATAAAGTGGAATTATTACCTTCATCCCATATTTTTCTCCATGAATATTGGAAATACACTCTGGATGTATGCCTTTCAGATCAGACGTCTACATGTTACCAAGGAAGTTCCTTTTCTCAAGAAATGAAGAACAAAACTGCTTCAGCTCATGAGATTTCCAAAGCTATCAATTACACGTAAAGAAATCTGGGTGGCTGCATTCACTAACTTGCCAGTCACAGAGGGGCAAAGTCCCAGAAGTCGCATTGGTACAAGAACATGCTACGCTTGGTGACGGTTAACCTAGTTTAGATATTCAGGTGGGAGAGGAAGACTAGAATACAGATCCCATTCATTTGGTCCATTTATTGTTGACTGTATTGTAAGAATCCAGAAATCAGTTTAGTCAATGCCAGGTATGTGTGGTATATCAATATTGCTGTGTTTGATTGTGTGGGAAAAGGCTTACCCCCAGAAATAGACCTTACAGCAGCAACCTTTACTTGCTAGGATGAAGAAACTTGAATATAAATTTAATAGTAGCATGTCTATTATTACATCTAGAAAAATTAAGCAGCTCCAAGTTAGCTTCCACTAATTGTGCTGACATATATTTACAGAGAAGCAGTCATAATTAATAAACTGCATTTGGGGGGGCTGGAACTTGTTCAGCAGTAGTAAAGTAACATTTCATGAATGGATTGATTTGAGTTGAATTGAGTTGAGTTCTATAGCAGCCCATCTCAACAACAGAGTCAATTTATTGGCTGCACCCCAATAAATAAGTTTCATTGCATTTAATGGGACATTCTTCCTGGATTCTAGGCTCAGAAAGTGAACTGAATAAAAGAAAAGATCAATGAACTTTGAATTTTACCTTAAACAATGGACATAGTCTCTTCCATGTTCTCTGCTAATTAAGCCACACTGATTAAAACAGGTCTTCTTAAAATCATTGAACAACAGTTCAAATGTGGTTGACTATTATTAAAATGCTTCTTTCCTTCCCCCCTGGAGCTTCCATCCATTCTAAGAAACCTGTACTCATTATCTATGTTAGGAAAATCTGTCTGCTTCATTATGGCACCAAAAGACATTGACTTTGAATCCACAAAACCAAGAAGGATATTTTTACCACAATATACCAGTAAGGTTTTCATTTTCCAAGTGTGTTTCTTCTAGTTTCTAGAATAATTTTAGAATTTCCTAGAAATCAAGGGACAGGATAAAACTTAACTAGGATTAAAATCTGTCTAACACCAACTGAAATGAAGATTTAGGCACTGTCCATTTCTGAAAATTTCTCTCCCTAGATCTGGAGAGCTGGACTGCACAACTGAGAATGTGAACCCTGGTGCAGGACATAATCATTTTTGAAGTGGCACTAAATTCTTTTTTTTTTTTTTTTTAAGAGAGAGAGAGTGATAATGTTGTGTAAGTTCTCTTGTTTTGATCCTTAAGACTGACATCTACCATTGGCACAGGAGAAACAGAGAGGCAGACAACTGCGTGCTTTTCAATTAGTCCACTGTTCACCATCTTTGAAAAGTTTTCCAAGTTGACTCAATTACCCCTGCTAAAATCTTCACCTCCAAGAGGCATTTTTTGCAACCCACATCCTATGGGTCCCCAGAAAGTCGCGGAGTTTCCTGGGTCTGGTTTTTCCAGAACTAGGCAATTAAGTTTTTCCATTTCATTCAGCTCTACTAGCCTCCCCTACCGTTCCAATGCAAAAGAAAAGGAAAACAGCCAGATGCGCCCACCTGCAACAGCGGTCTCCTCCACCATGCAGATAATCCAGCGACCTCTTTCGCTATACAGCCCAGGGAGTCAAACCCCCTCCAGCCCTCCGAGGTCTGGCCGCGCTTTTCTGCAAGGCAATCGCCCTCTTCCCCCCCCCCCACTCCCGCCTTCCCCTCCCCCAAGCCCGGAGAAGGTGACCGACTTTTACCTCTTTCGCTGAGAATGCCGTCGATGCTATGTTTGGCCTTTTTCTCGTTCTCTTCCGCTTCCTTACGCTCCAGCTCCCCTTCTTCTTCTTCTCCTTTCCCAAATTTGCTTCTCAAAATGCGGCTGATGGAGCTCACTTGAGAAAGAAAGAGGAAAGAGAAGCGTGAAGCGGGGAATCGGGAGAAGCCGGGCTGGGGTGTTGGAGTCCTCCTTGGATACATAAGAGAACTGAGAAGATGCTTGGAAACAACGACTTGTGCCGAGTGGTTGCAGTTTCCCGATCTTTTATAATTGGTTCCCCCGCTCCCGCCCCCGTTTCTAATAACTCGAGGGGGAGCTCACACGCTGGTTTAGTTTGCAAAAGATCCTCTTTCGGCTAGTTATTAGATCAAAGTATCCTCTGACTCGCCACACAAGTTTGAACCCTAAAACAACCGAGGGAGTTGAATTTGTTCCCTGGACGTGTTGTGGGTCCAACGCAACGGGCGATGCTTTCAAGTGACTCGGTTACATGGGTCGTATGAATGAATGAACGCGGGCCAGAGGCTGCGAAGTTTGACCTTGATGTGTTTTACGACGACAATCCATGGGACTAATTTATGATTTAACCTGTGGAGCCAATTGGGGAAACGTGTGTTAATGGAAAACCCATGGATAAGTTCCGCAGAAGCAAGCGAGTTACAGGAACGCAACTATGGAAAGGAAAATCTATGCACTGAAGAACTGGGCGAATTGTCCATCCCCGGGGCTGAGACACGTCGGCCCTGAACGGCACTACTACTGCTGCTGCTGCTGCTAAAAGTTTGCTTTTGTTTAAAAAGAATAACGGGTCACCCAAGTTAGGAAAAAGCAAAGATTGGCATACTTGTTCCTTTAAGATATTGAAGTAAGCAGCGCAGTTTTGCAGACTTGAAGCAGTTAGTTCTTAAATTAGCGGAGCAGCAGCTCGAGGGACGCGCGATTCCTTCCAGCCATTTCAGACGGCAGAGTCTTCTTCCAAGCTGCAGAACCGGAGCGACTCGCAAGCCCTGTGATCTTACCTGCACTTTACCAGCAAATCCCGAACCACTTTTGGGGATTTCAGTGGAGTTTCTAACGGTCCCTGCGGTTTTCTTGGAAAGTTTTGGGAAGTGGTTTGACACTGCCTGCTTCGTAAAGTTGAGAAAGAGTGACTGGCCCAAGGTTATCCTTCTGGCTTCTTGGCTAAAGCGTGACTACAACTCACGATCTCCTGATTTCTAGCCTGGAGTCTTAATCACTGCACCAAATTGGCTTCAAACAGGTCCCTACTCATCGCTCTTAGAAAAATTATTCTCTCTGTATTTTAAGCTTTATTCTTTGTAGTACACAGTACATGATTTGTACCCTTGTAAGAATTCAAGCCAGAGGTCTCCAAACTTGGCAACTTTAAGACTTGTGGACTTCAACTCCCACAATTCTCCAGCCATGTTGAAGTCCATAAGTCTTAAAGTTGCCAAGTTTAGGGACCCCTCATCCAAGCCTTTCATTCATGGTGCCCAGAAAAAAGAAAACTGCCTTGAAAAGATTTGCCCTAAACTTCCAAAACAAAAAAACCTGAAAGCGTAGTTGTTGCCACAAGACAGTATTACTTTTGAGAAGGGAAGTACCTCGAGGTAGCTTTGATACCCTCTTAGAAAGAGATGGAAATGAAGACCATTTCTTTTTCTGATATATTGTATACCAGTAGATCTCTTGGTTTCTTTTCGAGAACAAGAGGTCACCACCAAATAAGTCCCTCCCGTTTTGTTTTTCCTTTTTTGCTTCTCCCTCTTTTACCCTCCATTATTTCTTCTAATAACTGAAGGGATCTTTGCTAACGTAAAATATTGGAACTATAAGTGAAAAGCAAAAACACTCGTGAGGAGGTAGCTGCACACGCAGCAACTGCCGGTCTGCCACACGATCCTGCCCCAGCCTTCGAGGAAAGGAAGGGAAGGAACGAAAGCTTCACACGATCGGGTGTTAAGTAAAAACGAGCCTCATGCCGCGTGGAAACAAGTGACCACGCGGTGGTTAACCGGATCACGCGGGTGCATGAGTTGGGTAGAGAAGATGTGCCCAGGAAGCGAAGCTCGTGAGTCCTCCTATGCTCCATCACCCGAACCCAGTCGGCACCGCGTAGTTAGGACCTCACCGCCTTCTCGCCCTTCCCTTTCATCTGCTACCATTCAAATAAAGCCTGGCTTTCCGCATTCATTCCCCGATGGCGGGATGTGTGTGTGTGTGTGTAGGGGAAAGGGGAACATGCACCACTGTCAATAATGGAGCTTTTTCCCCCCGCCCCCCCAACGCATCCCCTGGGCTTGAAATCGGGAAGAGCCGAACGCAGCGTTGAATGGATTTGGGCAAGTGCGACTTCCCAAATCTCACGGTTCTTTCGCGACCCTCCCCTTCAAGGCCATCCGAACCCCCCCCCGGAGCTCCCTTCTGACCTGCGGAAACCGGCCTGGGCATCCCGTTAGGCTGGGTCTGGTGAGTCCCCCCGGGGGGGGTGTTGAACTGTGGTCTCATTTAGACGTCGGGTGCTTCCTTTTCCAAGCGCCTTATTTCTAAGCAGGGTCCCTCCCAAGTATACCCTTTAAGTTCAAGGGTAAGCCTGAAGCAAGCACCAAGTTTTTCTGCCTGGCCTAAATTCCCCGTCTTTTCAGACCGTTAAAGGAAGCAGCAAGGATTCCGTTGGAGCTGGAGAAGGACGGGTAGGGTAGGGCGCAGAACTCCCAGGCTACGGTCTGAACTAGCTTTCTCGGGAGACTTACCTGAAGGCACGGTATTTCTGTCGCACACGCCGTCCTTCAGCAATTTGTCCCGGATCTCCCAGCTAAACATGCCTGCGTTCTCCCGCTTGTACTCCTCGATCTTCTTCTCAACATCCGGCGTCGTCACCTGCTTTAATAAAAGCAATCCAGAAAGGAAACAAGGTTTGTATTCCGGGGGGCGGGGGGCAGGGAGGGGAGCACGATAGAAGAAGGGCGAAAGGAAGGGAAGGGGCGAAAGGCAAGAGGCGACGGAGAAAGGAAGGTAGCAAAAAGGCGAGGTTTGGCGGTGCAGAGCAAAACAGCGCAACATCGAGGAGCCTATCTGGACAAGACTTCGCGCCATCCGTTTTGAAAGGGGAGCTTGGGACGCCTGCCTGGCCTAAAGCAGCGAAGTCAAGAATATGATATGATTCAGGGAGGACCGTTTAAAATTAGCAAGACGGATGAAAACAACACTCGTTAATGACGGGACGGACAAGTTAAGAATCGAGAACTAGTCTCACTTAAGAAAAGAAGAAAAAAATATGTGGTTTATTCTCACAAAAGGGGTCAAAGGAAAATTAACTGGCACTCCGTCCCGTCCCCAAAATATTCAATAAAATTAAACGTTTCTTTTAAACCAATATAGATTGAATGCAAAGCCAAAAGGTAATATAACTAAAACATTCAAAGGTGGGGTAAAGAAGAATCAACACAGAGAAAAATCCCACTTAACTAATGACATAAAAATGTTATAAAAAAAGAGTTTTGAAAATGAAATAAAACTTTCACTGAACAAAAGCAATCGCAAATTTTTCCCCAGAAAAGGGAAAGCAGAAGCTGCGTTTTTCTGTGTTCGTGTGAATCATGCAAAATATTATTTAAGAAAAGTCTGCTGTAGTGTAAATCTACTTCATAATTTGGCTGGTCATTTGGGTAACATTCTAAATGTATAAATATATAAATGTTACAAAATATATAGATCTTCATGTCATAAACATTTCATTCCAAAGCAAGTAACTACAAAGTCAACCACTTATTCCAACTGGTATTTATGTCCACCAACCCCAAATCTGTTTACAATTGAGATGGAATTGCAGCAGCTTAGTAAAAACTGGATTATAGAAAAAGAAAATCTGAAAGTATAGTTTCACTTTGGTTCCTCCCCACACTCACTTTGGTTCAACCCATACTTATCAGTCACGTTTGCTTGCACACTCACTGTCAAGCTCTAACTAGTACTAAGTAATGATTTTAGAATTGCATACGTTGCTGGATGTCTGGGTGGTGGTTTTAGTTGAGGTCGCTGTAGCAAAAGCAGACCCCATTGCCTTGAGAATCCACAAGTGCCCTGAAAAGGAAAGGGAAACTCTGGGCTTCTCTGAAATCTAATTTCCATGCTGTTTCTCAGAAACATTCCCGCAGGGTTAGTGACCAACAGATTGTGGGAAACAGATTGCTCACCTAAGTCTCTTAATTTAGGATTGGGTGACCTACACAAATTCTCTGAACAGCTCTACAAAGGAAACAAGTGAAAAGAAAGGGTCATTTTGCATAGCGACTAGTAAGCCAAGGAGTTTTAAGGCTAGGAAGGAGATATGCCCCACCCCTATGTACAAGTCCAGCTAGGCAAAGGAGAACTCTGTATTCTTGGTCCTCTTCAAGGATGGAGGAGAAAGTCTAAATAATCAGCTCTGTTGACTTCAGAAGGTACATGCAAGCTCTCCACCATGTGTGGAAGTGGTTGGGAGGACAAGTTGCATCGTTGAGTAACTCTGCGGATCTGTTTGGCTTAAGCCTTTTTCCACAATATTCTGAGGAATCCATAAGGGCTAAGTTTGCAAAGTGCACTTACCTACACTTATGCCAAATTCAGTTTTCATTGGCACAGTGAACACTGAACAAGCCAAAACAGATGAGCTAAACTGAAATGCCAGACTAATATGGAAACCCAGTCTGGGGTTCACTACAGAGTTCTCCTCATGAAAATGATCCTTCCCTAGCTGGACCAAAAGAACTGCCACTGTGTTATCCAAATTGTTACTCCCACTCTATGCTCATAATGCCCTGCTAACCAAAAGCTTTGTCCTCATAGATTGGACCTCTCATGCTAGAGACTGACAAATGACATGTCTGGTATATTTTGCCAGTACATTTCCAACCTGGTCAAGGGACCCTACTGATCACCTTCATCTCTGCAACTTATAACCTGGTTGCACCTCATAGTAATTTGCTATGGTTCATCCCCCCCCTGCCCCGCCCCATATCTTCTTGCCCATTGCAAATAATTATGTTTAGGATGAAATTATGTAAGAGAGAGCGTCTGTGGGATTTCAAACTACCCATATATACCTCCAGTAGAGGGACTGAGACAACCCACAATAAAGAAAGCTAGAAAAAGAGAAGCTGAGATGAAGGTGGTTGACCTTCTCCAAAAGTGCCAGATTAACTGTATACTCTGCAAGAAACATTGACCTCCATGCTAACTGAGCCAAGCTAACCTGTTCTCAAGTAAGGTGAAACTGCAATTTTAGAGGATCTTTACCCATCACGTGACTGTCTTCTGAGATACTCACCTTGGGTTTGCTGCCCCCAATGGCCCCTGGCCTTATGGAGCCTGTCTCCTGGTACCTGCAGAGAATCTTGGAGACACAGCCATGAGACACTCGGAGCTGGCGGGAGATGACACAGGGCCGGATGCCATGATGGGCCATCTCCACGATCTTGTGGCGAATATGGTTGGGTAGTGGCCTGCCATTGATAAAAACACCTCCAAGCTGATTGACTCGGCCTTGGCCTAGAGGAGTGGACACTGGATGAAGGGAACATAAAAAAGTACTTGTTTGGGAATGAGCCAAGTACATCTAGATGTCCTTCCTGCCAAATTCCAGAGAAGAGGAATAATGCACAGGACAAACATAAGAGACAAGCATAAGAGACTAGCAGTAGACCTTAACTTCATATAGTGGTAAGCTAATATTATCCTGAAACTCAAATCCAAAATACTTTTCCTGGAACATGACAGTCACATATTCATAATTAGCTAAACCAGATGATTTACTTCAACTGAGGCAACTGAACAAGCCAATTTTCATACTCTTAGTAGAAAGCAGGCAGCCCATTTAATTTCTGACCTTAAAGAATCTTCCTTGAAAATGAGTCATTTAAAGTTTATATTGAATAAATCCTTTCATCTTCTAGACAGATTCAGTAAAAATTTCAGGCTGTTATGTTCAGTATGAATTTGAAATCCAGCAGTCTTGCACTGTACCATAAAAACAACCTGATAAAAGAATTATCTCCCCATCTCTGAAGACAAACGAGCAAAAAAACAAACAAAAAACAGGAGATAATTTCTGAATTAAAACAGTGGGTGATAGCATAGAAAGCTACTTCTGTGATAAGTAGCAACTTGTAGTTGTCTGCAATGAAATCTCTAAGTGTACTACTTTAGACCTTGCCTGTCTACTATATCTCAAAAAAAAAAAAAACAACCTAAAATTCTGTAGGTATTTGAGAATTGTGGGTCAGGGTACAATACTTTTCAATGCATAAATGGTTCTATTCAGAGAAAAGGACCTGTTGAAATAAATGGTTTGAAGTCAATACTAACTTTAGTCTATGGATTTTAGTTGATCTGCCCTAATCATAGCTGAATCTTATTTAAATCCACTATTATTTTTAAGGAACATTAAGATTTTAATTCTATTTGGGCTCTATTACATTTCCATGTAAAATGTAGTTAGAATTGTTTAGAAAAAATATTGTTCTACTTGCTAGACAAATCTGTGGTAAGAATACAATTATCAATACAGCATTCATCTAATACAGTGAAGCTGAAAACTGACTTGGAAACAACAGATTTTTAAAAATAATATGCCAAACTATCTCTGTGCATCTATCCCTTTGCTTAGATACACGTTCATTTTCTACCAAACCAATTTGTATAGTGTTGCTCACTGTTTGTTTTGCCACCTCGAGCCCCAGCTAGCTAAAGATTTGCCACTTTCCTGACTCTCGTGCGAGTTAATGACTTCAAATGTACACACTACCCAAAGAAGGAGAAGACATTTCACCTGTATTAATAAACAGGGCAAAAGAATATACAACTCAAACTTTTCTAGGAGTCAAAAGAAATGGAAAGGAAACGCAGAGGATACCTCTGCAAATCGGAAATGTACTAAATTGCGTTTGAGTTTGGGCAGATCTCTTTAATATTCTTGGGGGGGGGTTCTTTACACAAAGAAAACATTGGACAAAGTTTTTAAATTTTTGACAAAAGGCGGGGAAATTAGAAGCTGAATTGAAATAGTATGCTTTCAAAGGAAATTGTTCGGTAAGAAAATTAATCATTGCGGCTGTACAGCACTAGAAATAATTAAATTATTGTTAGAAGCAAGACTTTATTATCCAGAGGAAGCCAGGTAGCAGTAAAGAGAAGGCCTGGTGTACGAACTCTTTTCTACCTAAAGAAATTTGTTTTTAATCCCTAGCTGAGTTAGAAATATAAGAACGGCGTTTCAAAATGGCTACGAAGTTTCTTGGCTCCTTCACCTGCGAGATACGGGGGTGGCAATCCATTATTTGCATTTGATGGCATTTAATGTGGGGAGGAAAGGAGGGAAATTGACTGTTGGGAGTGCAGCTCATTTCTACCTTCTCCGGCATTCTTTCCTTTCCTACACAAGATACAAATCAAGTGATCCAAATTTGCAGGCAGGTTCTGGGAAAGGGAGCAAAACCTGGCGCATGTTTTTTTGTATATATACGCACATACATATACATATACATATACATATATATATATATATACTTATATATGTGTGTGTGTGTGTGCGTGCGTGTGCGTGTGTGTGTATAAATAAATAAAATGCTGCTGTGTATCGCCTCTATTCCTATTCCTGATTTGCTTCCTTGGAAGTATGCCACTTGAACTGCGGTGGCTTTGTTTTTTTCTTCCATTGGCAAGGGTGCTCATTCCGAGCGTTTTCCTCTTCGCCCTGGCTCGATCTATGTGCAGCTTAACAAATTCGTTCCAGAAATGCAAGGAGCTCCAGATCCACAACCAAACCTATTTCATCGGCTTCCCTTACCCAAACGAAGACTACAGGGATTAAAACGCTCCCCCCTTTTCTGGTTTTTAAAATTCCCTTTTTTTTCAACTCTCTTGCTGGTCTTACCTTCTAACGGAAAACCGCTGCGAGGATAATTCTGTCCGGGAGCTGGTCGCATCATCCTGGGTACAGCTCCACCCAGAGTTGTCATTTTAGTGGCACCTTGGTTTTCTTACACGTATTATATCCAAGAATTGAGAAGGGGCTTTGGGGAAGGGGGAAGGCAGGTCAACGTGGAGAGCAAGTCCGCATAGAATAAGGGGAGGGGGAGGGTTAATTTAAAATCTAGAGAGATTGGGATTGAAAACGTGAGGGGGGGAGGAAAGGGAGGGGGGTCCAACTTGAGGAAGGGGGGAAGGGAAGCTCTGCTCTCCTTTCTGTCAGAGGTATCTTAGAGGGGAAATGTGGCGGAGAAAGAGAGAAGAGCGGGAAGGAAAAGTTTTTGTCCGAAAAAGAGGGATTCGCAACGGCTTCAGCTGGCTGGAGAAAACTGCGAACTGACGGCCCTTTTGCCTAGGAGAAATTCGCATTGATCTCGCCCGGCTTGAGTGGCAGGCGACGGGGATGATTTCTCCTTGTTCTTGATTTGCAGTGAAAGGAAACTCAGCCCTGGAGTATTTATTAGTTCTTTCACCCCAAGCTTCCTTAGGATCTCTGCGTCGCGATTGGCCAGCCGGAAGACTGTCCCGTCTGGAGAAGCCCGGAGCTGATTGGACGAAAGCGCCAACTTTCTCTTCTCATCCTGACAATTGAAGAGCTCCGGCTTTGGAGGGAGACCCGCGATTTGCCTCTCTTTTCCTTGATAAAAGTGTGCCTTTCTTTTCCCCCTTTTCCTTCTTTGCAGAAAAATGGCTGGGCGAGTGGAGGGGGAGGGAATCTAGGAGGGTAAGCGAAGAACCCCCGTCGATCCGTTGGTCGGTGGGTCTTTTTTACAACTTCTCTTGGCACAATGCCCATCGGGGAGAAAATGACAATAGGGGAATAGCCAGCCTCTGGATTGCTTGGATTCAGAAACTTTTTTTGCCAGTCCCCTCCCCCGCCCCCCCCCGCCCCCCCCCCCCCCACCTTTTCGGTCTTTGCGGTGAGGTTATAAATGTGCAGCTGTACGGGGATAGCCTGGAGAAATTAAAAGAGAAACTTCGCCGTTTCTCCTGAGAGGTTTCTTTGTCTTCCACACTCCAGACTAGATTCCCCTGGGCGTGTGTCTGACGTCCACCAAAATTCTCTCCGACCCCCTCGCCCCTTTCCCCAACCCCACCTCGATGCCCTTCCCCGTTTCTCTGAAAACTTTTCTAAGCTGCAGTTATATTGGGGGAAATTAATCGGGTTTTGTTTTTGTTTTTTTTAATTCCCGGGTGGGAGGGGATGGGGACGGGCACAAGCCAATGGTGAAAACAGGCACCTCCGTCTCTCCCCAAGAGACGTTCCTGTTTTCAGAACTGAACAGACCGAGGCATCCCTTTGAATTCATTTGTGAAATTCTGCGTGAGGTGGAGATATACAAAGCCATAGATACGATATATGTATTTATTAAGCTGAATTTCGTTAAGAAGCGCTTATTCCCGGGAATTTATTGTAGCATTGAAACTAAACTGCTGGGAGAGAGAGAGGAAAGGGGATTTTTTTTTAAGAGAGAGAGAGAGACAGAGAGAGAGAGAAAGAAAGAAAGAAAAGAAAAGACTGACTAGAGCTGAAGTGACCACAGCAGGATATGACGCCAGGAGTGTTGTAAAGACTGTCTGTCTTTAAAGAAGGTACCATTGTGCATGTCCTTTTATTTATAACTTGGTAAGTGCCAGCAAACTCGCCTCCTTTACACTCTGAAGTGCCAGCCCGGCTTTCCACAGCGGTCCTTTTTTGGGGGCAATAGTCTATTCAGTAACTGTCACTCTCAAGCTTCAAGTTATTCAAGACCTTAATCAATCAAAGGGATGAGAATCATTCAGGTTCCCCCCCCCTCCTTTGAAATAAAGGAAACAATGAGATTGGAGCTGACGCTCTCTCTTCCCTCTCCCCTTCTTCAGCAACTTACGATTCATTTTGGGGTTATTGATTTTAAAAACAAAATAGGAGGGCTGCTCATTTGCTAACTCGGAATGAAAAGTCAGGGAGGACACGAAAATAAAGTGAAAACAAATTTAGATCTGAGAAACGAGGTACCCTTTCCGACCAATGTGACACTGATAACTAAACAGAATTCCATGAGCAAAAGTATTTAAAGTAAAGGCAATATAATGTAAGCGTAAGTGTGGCTGTGTAAATGCATCTTAGCATATAATTTGGATGGGTAATATAAAAATCAGGATTCTTGGATGTCACTTGGACATCACTGAAAAGAAGTGAATGTGCTAACAGGAGTTTGTGATCATCACTTTTAACATGTGCTCACTTGGATAAGGCGGCATAAGGAATTTGTTTTGCCTTCTAAAGCATTCAGAATGCCTGGAAGGGGAATTGAAATGGCGTTTGGAAGCCCAGAGACGAAAATGGCTTTAAAGATAACAGATACTTTAACCGAAATTGAAGAAGGAAAAGAAACACAGCTTGTTGTTATATTGTTTTCATACGCAAAAGATTAATTTCAATGAAATTATGCCCTTATTCTCAAATAGTAAGATTAGAATTGAAGGATCGATCATAAATGTTCCCAGAAATTCAGCTGCATCTGGAAAACAAGCCAGAATCCAATAATAATTGTTTTTTTCAAAGCATTCTGAATTTCCCAGACTACTGTGTATAATTGAAGAAGTTAGAGCTTTTCATCATTTTAAAAGCCTAATTATACAAATAGAGGCTTTGTAAATTCCCCCTCCTTTCCCAAACCTTCCCCAACTTTTATTTGGATATTAAATTTCCCCTTGTATTTAGGAGTTAATAGTTGAACAATGTAAGAAATGTATTACTGTATTGCATGTGTTCAGGGATTTACATGGTATCTTGAAGCCTGGATATACATGTACGGACTCACTTAAACAGATAACCTACATTAAAACATCATTCTTTGAAAGCTGGTTTTATTAAATCTAACAAATTGAAGAGTCATACAATTTTGTGTGTCTAGTCACCCATAAGTCCAATAGGATACAGTAAGAATTACTTCCAGGTAAATAGGAAAGTCTAACTTCGTTGAAGAAGGAAATTTCCCCTAATTCTTACCCTTATAAATTACCAAAATTTCAGATAAAACATTCACATCCATAAACCTTCTATTAATTCTATGAACATCTTGCCCCATGAAGGATTGAATGGAAATGCAAAGCAGTAAGTTATTAACAGACTTGATCCCGTCAGATTGGGGGCAACAAAACAAGTTCAATAATTTGGGAGGAGCTATTTATGCATGTTTACTCAAAAATAAATCTGGTTGGAGTAAATGAAGTTTGCTTCCAAATACGTGTGGACACGATTCTAAACTCAATTTTACGACTTATGTCCAATTTCAGTCCCAAATTCTTGTGAAGTATCAGAAGTCCAACCAGAACTTTGGGTACCTCAGAACTCCATATCAGCTAGCCCTTTCTCTTTCTCTGTTCCCAACAGTGTTCTTATTAACAGCACAGAAACACACACACACTGATTTCCCGGGTGTTTTTACGAACTGCAGTTCGGAGAGGCTGAGGAGTATTATTTCACTGTCTCCCACTGCTTTAGAAAGTGAATGGCTATAATTTGCTATTAGTTCCACTCCAGTAACATCTCACTGCCTGGATGGCTGCTCTAAGCAAGGAGGCTTAAGTTCCCGGCTTGATCTGTATAGATGCTGTGTGCGCGCGCCTGTGCAGCACAAACTCATGAGACTAGTGTGGAACCTGAACTCATTTAAAACTCCGCTTGTGTAGCTGAATAAAATCAACATCCAGATTGCTTTTGCTGCCCTGAGCGAGTGCACATTAAGGTGCAATTCTCTGCCACTGCTCTCCACATCCCCCTCATTGCACACATCCTGAAAGCTGTTACAGTTTCTGCGCTGCTTTCCATTTATTCCTACGGATTTCTTTGGAAGAGAAATCCCGATTGCAGAGTTACTTCGAGCGTTTAATGAAGCCCCAAAAGAGTTCATTCACTTGGGGTAAGAAGGAACCCCAAGTGCGGAGGAAGGCATTGCCTTTAGTAAATATTGCACAGTCTCACAAGCCAAGGTAAGAGTTAAGTACTTTCTAAAACATTCCTTTAAAAAATTCAGAGTCCCGAACTGTAGAGATGGTTGCTCCTGCCCCGATCCTAAGTATGTTTCCCATGAATTTCAGTAAAGGGACAAACAAAATTAACTCAGTTTAGGACAGGACTTCCACCTCTGAAAAAATTGCAAGGAACACTGAGGAATCAGACCAAAAGCCAACCTTGACCAGCGTTCTTAGCCAACCAATAAATAATTAAGGAAGAGTGCCATCTAAAAAACTGGATTGTTGAATGCTTTATTAATAAATCACGATTTATTGATTGGGCTCGCAAATTCCACCAACCAAGTCATACACCATGGTTTTCAAACCACAACTAGATTTGATGCACAAGAGAAACGACACACGCTACATAAAGGCCTAGAGCGATGGGCCAACCTGGAGATTCTAGATTCCTGTTGGAGAGGCATTTTATCAGCAGGGAGCGCCGCTGACTCGAATGGGTCGTTTTGATAAGAGGGCGAGAATGTCAACGGCGATGAAGATACCGGGGTTAATATTTAGGTAAGCGTTTACAGGAAGGCAGCCCTTGAAAGAAACCACTGAGAATGGATTTCGTTGGATCCTAGGCGATGGCTTCTGGACCGAAGCTCAGGTCACTAGCGGGATACTCTATGGGCAAAATCTAGAATCGCTTTAATAATCCGCAAGAGCGATTGAAGCTTGCTGTAGAATAAGAATTGTTAGGGGCTTACTTCAGGGTTTTGGCATTTAAGATTGGTCTGGGAACCACGATCTAGGAAGCGTAGGAACCCTTGTGCTCCACTCGGAAGCCGGTTCCTTTCTCAGTCCTTGGAATGGCTTTAGGGCTGCAGCCACTGGTCTCCCACAACGCCTTGGATCCTCCCAATCATTTTGAAGGGCAGATCCCGCCTAACGAAGTTTCTCCCAAGTAATCGAGGTTTACTTAAGAAGCTACGGGCCGAGCGTTGTCCTCCCGCAAAATCCATGTTTCGTGGCTTCCTTCTTCCCCACGACTACTCCAGCCGTTTTGCACCCAGCCGTCCGGGTTCCATCCTAGAGCGGGTAAAAAGGGCCGGGCGTTTTTCGGGTCTGGGATTCTTGGTCGGTTCCGCCGCCAGCTCGGGGGCTTCCTCCGCACTACATTTAATATGATGATATCTTCATCGTAACGCAGAGAACTTCACCAACAGTGCCAGGCGCGGGGCGACCTTGCTTGAAGCGCTCCATGCAAGGGAGTTTGGCTGGAGTCACCGTTTGTAATTGGAACATTATTGCCCTGTCGATCCCTTCGGGAGAGAGAAGGGGGAGAAAATGGGGGGATGAGTGGATGGGGAATCTCCAGCAGGTCAGTATATGCAGAGTTGTAACTCGGCGAACAGGAATTCCAACAGTGTTCTCCAAGATATACAAGGCCTGGAGTCTCTTACAAGAAGTGTAGATTTTTATTCGTTTAGATATAACGCTCCATGCCGGATCTGGGGCAGTTCATTCATTACAATAGTGAACAATATTCTCTAATAGCTGGTAACGGATACCAAACCACCATTTTCACGATGATTTCTGCCTTTAAATGAAGGTCCTATCTAGGCTTCACGTCTACTGTAATGGAGGTGAACCTGTATCTGTCAAAAGCATGCACCTTAAAAAATATTGAATAAGGGAAGTTATGCAGCCTCTGGGCGGCAATTTTAGGCTCATTTGAACTCCATAGTACGATCTTCTACTTAAATCTTCATAGGATTACGCTGCACTTTTGGCTCACCTGTCCTCAAACTACTGCACCAAGTGTGGTGAAGCCCTAAACTTCAGAGAAAATATACAATTTATAAGATATACTGCTAGATGCAGTATTTGTAAAGAGACAAATGATTTATACTCAGGAATCCGAAGTTCGGAAGTCTTTCAAGGAGGAAATAAGCTTTACTCTAGATGCAATACTTTTTTCATATCTTTATTTAGATAAAATTGAAACGAAAAGGGAAGGATTCAGTGGGAATGGTGAGAAGAATTCAACTGAAAAACAGTGAAAAGAAGATAAAACTAAAAACTCTTCCTGTTCTCTAAAGGAGGGGTCTATAGATCGCTGGTAGCTAATTGTCCATAGGACGAAGTAGACTGATCTTTCAAATGGTGTGCATGGAAAATTTGTTGACTACGCTTGTGTTATGCAACCAGACTTTCCTTTCATAGCTTACATTGAAATGAGAGTGACGGGCTGTCAAAATTGCTCCACCAACCAGTAAGTTGAGTAATTAGAGAGGAGGGAGAAGTGAGAAACTAACATCATTATATATGCAGTGTACACTCAACCCTAAGAGAAATGTAACACCTAAAAGAAACCTTTGTCTATGTAGTGATAATGGTGGCAACATTAGGGTGTAATTGTTTCTGACTTTTTAAAGAGTAGCAAAATGGCCTCCCAATTATTCAACATCAATATTTATCTTAAGCTGATCTTAATGCAAATAAAAGAACCAGACTTTCCGAGAAAGTTCAAAATTCCCCGAGTGATTGGCTCATGTTTTTCCTGATGTTGCTAGGTCCTCTTGACACCCACTTTTGCCTCTTAAGTTTTGACCTGAATGGCCTCTCCTGCTGGGCATACCAAATCATTTTTGCAAGCCACCAGCAGATACTGAGGGTCCCAATCCTGGGCCGGATGTGTGGTTGGAGGAAGGGCAACCTTGGGCCTGTGGCTTTTCATTTCCCAAGAGGAGACAAAAGTCTCTTAACTTTCCCCTGCCCAGGAACTGCTCACATTCCAGGCGATGATTAGCTACGAATGCTTGGACCCCCATATTAGCCCAGCGGAGAGGATTTCACGCCTTTCCAGTGGAAATAGCTAAAAATGCTTCTGCTAATTATAGAGCTCTTCCAGGCCAGGTGCACTATTAATTGGATTAGTAAGTGCTCTATATTAAACCTGCAGTACATCAAATGGGCAAGGAAAATTAGAGCTATTAACAACACCCAGGCAATTATTTATGGACGGTAACATTAGTATGTTTCTCCCCTGTTAGAGGAAAAAATATCAATTATGCTATTTAGCAGGCTTTTTCCCTCCCAAATATAGTTTTACTCTTGCTGTTTTTCTCTCTCGCTCACTTTAAAATTCATCTATAACTATAAAGGCATTTCTAAACTCTTTGAGACAAGAATAACCTGTTAAATCTCCTCCTCCCTCTTTTGGTGTTTTACTTTGAGACATCTATAGGTCTGTGTAACTAACCAGCTGCTGTTTGGGAAATAAGATTATTTGAAAATAAACGGGACTTGCTTACAGCTAACTATTTTTAAGATCCCGCTAACAAACTACAAAAAGAAACAAAATAAAATCCAGTGTTGTGAAATAGTTTTCTAATGGATTGGAAATTTTATATGCTAGAAAGAAAACAGAAGTATTAAAAAGCTTGGCTTTACTGTACTTTTTACTATGCATTCTAATTAGAATATACAGTATAATTGAGCTAAAGTTGAGCATTTATTAAATTTTTCATTTCATCAAAGAGTTACTGCTTTAAACTCCAACTGAAATTTAATTTGGCGAAGTTTACCTTTCACTGAATCTTGCTCTTTGTACATATACTGTTTTGCTACAGTAGTTGTTTCTGCTCTGCTTTCTCTTATGCAATACAAGTTTGCTGCTGGTGGTGTTTATTTTTATTTTTATTTTGGTTTGTTTCATTTTAAGGTTTTTTTTTATTCTATGACTCAAAGTCACAAACATCTGTATACAATTAATTAATTGTATATATACAGGAATTAATTAGTTTGCTACTTGACATTGTTTCTTCTGTTTAAGTGCATAGAAAACATTATTGCTTTTTTCCAAACAAAGTGGCAATTTAAACTCTACAAGATGAAAATAGTGTCATGATTTGAATAGAGGGGTGATTCAGTATTTTGCTGTAATACATAAACATTGATTCCAGGAATGATTTCTTGCCTATTGACACAGGCTAGAAAAGATCAATGGATGGTAATTTTTAAGACCCACAAGTAGGTTGGGGAGGTGAAGACTTTGTGAGAGGAAAGTTTTGTTCTAATCATTAGATTTTACTTCCTTGTTTCTGTGTTTAGGTTTGTCACCTAATGTGTGTGTGTTTATTTTCAGCAATTTATGAATTATCCAGATACTGGTAGAATTACAAACCGGTTCTGCTCATCAGCTAAATATATATATATGCACACACACACATATATATATTTTTACACGCACACACATACACACACACACACACATATACACACACATATATATAACTTTAGTTGATCAATCAGAAGACATGCAAGCATTGCAGTCTTAGACCAAATTTCCTGAGAATAGTTAAATTAACTTGTGAGAATTTATGTTTAGGATTCAACTATATGTGTTCAGAAGTCTCAAGGAGTATCATCCCATCCAGCTTATCTTGAAATAAATATGCTGTATTTCAGCAGATGTGATTCAGCTTAATTATACATACAATTACAGATTTAACATACATATCTGATCATTCTTTGCTTCTTCTTTTTTTAACAAGTATACAATTTAACTTTTGATTCTTGACAAATTATCAGGAACTTAATTTTTTTAATTCTCTAAATCTGACTTTTTAAATAGGAATTTAAGTTTCAGTTGAAGTGTTTAGAAACTAGGCAATATTGTTTCCATAGATTTGTAAATGGAGGGAGATCTTTCCAGATCAGAATATGCAGTTAGTTGAGAGCAATGAAAAAGTGAAGTTATGAGTGAAATAATGAAGCCATTTAGAATCTGACCTAGTTCATTCATATACCAGTAAATTATTTGTAGGAACTGTTTCCAATGGACGGTGTTTATAGAATGAAGCTAAACAAGATTTGACTACATCCCAAGACTTTCACTTTTAAATGTTGAATTCTGTATATGCCCTCAAATACTCCTAGAAGAGAGCACACAGAATTCCAGTTAGGCCTAACACTCTATTGCAGGGATTTCCAAACTTGGCAACTTTGAGACTTGTGGACTTTAATTCCCAGAATTCCTCAGCCAGCTTTGCTTAGTCTTAAAGTTGCCAAGTTTGGAGACCTCTGTTCTATTGCCACTGAACATAGTTATCACTAATGTTGTTCACAACCTACAGCCAAATTGTTCTTATAATTAGAACTAAGTTTAAAGGGACATTCAAAGAACTTTTACCTGAAAATAATAGTACATTCATTCTACAGCTTTACCAGACTGAAAGTACCCAATGCAATCCAAGCAAAGTTCACTTGGCAGTAATTCATTGTGTTTAATGGGCATTTTTTTGCACACAGAACATTTGCATGAAGGTTGGGGATATACCTTCCCAGCTGTTAATATAGTCCATTTTCCTAAGAGGAAAATTAAATGTACTATCTTCAAAATGAAAGCGCTTCCTTCAATTTGCTGATAATCCAAGTCTTGGTATTTGCTACAAGAACTGCCTTCATTTTGGCCAAATATTAGATAATGTCTTTTCTTGTTTTATGTTCACAGATTTCACTTGTTATATATTTTAGCAAGGAATTTAAACATATACAAACCAAAGTAATCTTAACTATACCAAGACAATGAAAAAGTCTGCTAAGTTTTGCAATCTAACTTAGTTTACCAGAAGACAGTGTGGTTTACTTTCAAATAAAGATGCAGTGGTTTCAGCTATGAAAATAATATTTCAGGCTAGATCATTCAGGTAATATGAAGAAATAAAGAACCCACTGAGGTGTTTGACAGTTTAATACATTTGAGATTAGGCCAGGGATTGCTGTCTACTGGTAGGAGTTGAACAATATTTATGAGCAAATCTAATTGAATACAATGTAATATAGTGGCCTGTACACAAACCACTGGGATTATAAGGAAGGTGAACAAATAATTGTGCACAGCAAGCAGTTGTAAACTTGTTGCACTTCTGAAAGCATACTTTTAAGTAAGTTCACTCAGTGTCACTGGAGGGAGATCCTTGCTCAAAAAATGAATTTCCCTGAAAAAAGATCAGCCTATCTCTTGCTAGATTGCTATTCCTCTGATTGGGTTAGAGGTAGTACCTGGATTTTAGTTTACTAATCAAATAGACTTTTCTGGTTGTGTGAGGTGGGAGGAGAAATAAAGAGATCCTTCTGCCAAAAGCAAGGATTGGAAAAAGCTATTAAAGGAAGCCCAGTGGTTTTAGCTGCATTTCTGTTTCCACCGCCAACTGAGGCACAACAGGTTGCCTGCTTCTCCACCCCCACAGTTCAGTCAAGTGTCCCCAAGGCAAAGGAAGCCCAAATTCATCAGGAAAAACTGCAGGGAAGAACGGTAGAGTCATCCACCACCAGGGAAAGTGGCCTCTCAGTATCCTGCTACAGAGCAGGAAAGGAGAGCAGGGGAATTGATCAGGGACTGCTAGAACCGATTAAGCCAGTTGTAGTCATCTTCCCAGAGCTACTGAACTGGTTATAAAGTTCCATGGATCCATTTGCAAGCAAACATACTGTACGCAGACCTTCACACATACCATTCATTCAATGTTATTTCTTTGGTCAGGGAAGAATGCATTTCAGATTGATGTTTCCTACTCTTATCCTCCATGAGTTAACTTGATCATGTCACTTCTAGGGGATACTAAAATGAGGCAGCCAAGCTACCAGCCCCACTTATAAGAGTGTGTGCACCTTACGTTAAGGAATAGGTCAGATTAATATTGGAATTATAATGCCGATAATAAATGATACAGGGCTTTCCCTTAGATAAGTGCATGAAACGCTACAAGGCACATTTGATTCCATATGATTCAGGCCCAATGTGTGCAAAGAAGTACCATTTTAGATATATTTTTGTTCCAGGGAAACATGTGATCCTACTTAGTGGTGGGATTCAATTTTTTTTTACTACCGGTTCTGTGGGAATGGCTTGGTGGGCGTGGCAGGGGAAGGATACTGTAAAATCTCCAGTCAGAGGTGGTATTTGCCAGTTCTCTGAAGTTCTCAAAATTTTTGCTACCGGTTTTCCAGAACTGGTAAAAACCTGCTGAATACCACCTCTGATCTTACTACAGTGGTACAATTCATTCCAGAGTGAAGGAATTCCCATCACTGTGAATTCTACCTATTGACTGATTTCAGTGGGAATGGAATTGTACTCTTTTCATTAGTTACAAGAAGGCGTGAAGAGATAAGATGGAAGCTCTACTCTCTGCTTTTTGCAGATCTTTAAATTCTAATCAAGGAAGAGGATGTGGAACATTTTCAGATTGGATCATTCTATAAACTGCAGGGATAGAACAAAGAATTGTGATTTAACACTGCCCTTTAATGCACATAGAAGAAAATAAAACCTTACTAAATTTAGAACTAATGAAAACCAAGCCTTTATCTCACTTTTCTTTTACAGCAAACATGACTTCATTCAGTGATACTTTGGAGCAATGGAGTCAATACTGGTAGTGGTATAATCCTTTTCAGCATGCAAGCAAGCAAGCAAAGCATTCAGATTAAGCAAAACTATATTATAAGGATTTTGCCCCATATACAGTCTCTTATTTTGATTCACTGCTAATTACTTTTAGATGAACATCTCAGTTTACAAAAAAATGTTCATTCCATGTTTAATTGCAAGTGTATTTTATTGAGTTCCATGAAATGGATGGGCTTAGCAGGTTTTTCAGATTATATTTGGCTTCTGAATGTGAGTCAAATCAGATTTGGACTCCAAAAAGTGGGCAGGAGGGTGTCAAGAATTAAATCTGTGTGGTACTTAAGGCATCAGGCTAGAAATTGGGAGATCATGAATTCCTGCGCCATTTTAGGTCCAAAGCTGGGTGGGTAACCTTGAGACAATCACTCACTCTGTCACTCTGAACCCTGGGAAGGAAGCAATGGCAAACTACTTAGGAAATACTTTGGCAAGAAGACTTGTTCAAGCACTGTCCAAGAATCAGACATGATTGAAAGGAATACATATACATATACAAATACATATACATATACATATACATATACATATACATATACATATACATATACATATACATATACATATACATATACATATACACATACACATACACATACACATACATACATACATACATACATACATACATACATACATACATACATATATGGTATTCAGCTTTGTTTGGGTATTTTCCCACGTCATAGTAGTGGTGCTTTTAAAGTTGTAGTAACGTTTCGGCAGATTCTCATCTGCCATCATCAGGCTTCTGTATGGTGTTCGTCTGTGAGTCAGATTTTCACAGCCATTTCTGTTTTAAATTTGGGGCTAGCCTACTGCTGTGCCAGAATGGTTTTTTCTTTATCCTGATTGATTGGGAGTCTTGCTCTGTGTTTATTGGTCCTGGAGTTTTCTGTGTTCTGCTTGATTGGTGTTTCCAATATCTTCTGTCTGTTTTTTGGCTCTTTTTGTATCTTGATTGGCTGGCAACACTGTGTTCCTGTATAGGAGGATTTTAGGGCAGCTTGGCTCCGAGTAAATGGACAGCTATCATTTGTTAGGAAGCTAGGTTTCATCTGGGTGCCTGGTTGGGGTGGGTTTGACTTGGAGGTATTAGGGCGGATCTGTTTGTGGCCAGGTGTTTGCCTGGCTTGTGTTGTGGAGATTTTTTTGTTTGTGAGCGCAGGCTTCCAAATGATTGACAGTCTGGTGGAATCATCTCTTCTATTCATGCTTTCAGGTCTCTTTTCAATCTCTATGGCTTCTCTGATAATTCTGTGGCTGGAGTTTTCTATAGTGGCTACGATTTTGGTGCCATTGAAGTCGATGCTATGACCTGTGGCATTCATGTGTTGGACTAATGAGGAAGTGTGTTCTTTCTTTTTTACTGCATTTTTGTGTTCATCCAGGTGGGTACTTATTCTTCTATTAGTCTGTCCAATGTATGTGGCAGGGCATGATGCACAGGGGACTTTGTATATGACTTGGTTTTCCAGGTCAATTTTATCTTTGGGATTTCTAAGGATGGCTGCTTTTTTTCTGTGTGTTTTGAAGGCAGTCTTGATGTGATGCCTGTGTAGTATCTTACTGATTTTGTCTGTAGTACCTCTTATGTAGGGCAGGACAGCTGTTCCATGGGTCTGTTCATCTTCTAGGTCTCCATTATGTCTCAGTGTGTTTTTATGGATCAAGCCGATAATTTTGCTTTTGTGGAAGCCGTTGGCTGTCAGTACTTTAGTCAGGGTGCATAGTTCAGTCTTTATGTGTGTCTTGTCTGCCAGGCGTTTGGTTCTGGCGATTAGTATTTTGGCCACGGAGTTTATCTGTGCTGGGTGGTGGTGGGATTGGGTGTTGAGGTAGCGGTTGGTGTGTTTTCTTCTGGTATATGGTGTGTCCTAGTGTGCCATCTGTTTTTTTGTAGATTAGTGCATCTAGGAATGGTAGTTGTTTGTTTCTATTTCCATGGTGAACTTGATTTTGGAGTGTGTGCTGTTTAGGTGTGTTAGGAAATTGTTTAGGTTTTCTTTTCCATGGGGCCAAATCACAAATGTGTCATTGATGTATCTTAACTTCTCAGACCCATAGTCAGCTTCAGAGGAGCACCACTACAAAACCTAGCTAAACACTTAGCAAAGCAGCTACAGCCCCATGCTGAAACAGCAGCTTCACATGTACAAAACTCATACCATTTCTTGGAAATGATCAAAGATCTACACGTGGAACAAGAAGATCTACTTGTAAGTTTCGACATGGTTCCACTATTCACGCAAGTCCTGATAAAAGAAACTATTGAAATCATCAAAAATAAATACCAACCAGCTAAACACCTCATGGAACACTGCTTAACCGACACATATTTCATATACAAAGAGACAAGCAAATTGAAGAAGCCCCTATCGGATCACCACTGTCACCCATCATTGCAAACCTGTTCATGGAAGAATTTGAATCCAGAGCCCTCGCTAATGCCACCCACAAACACAAACTATGGTTAAGATATATTGATGACACGTTTGTGATTTGGCATTTTCAGCAAACTCCAAGACCAATAAATACAGAGCAAGACTCCCAACCAATCAGGATGAAGAAAAAACTATTCTGGCACAGCAGTAGGCTAGCCCCAAATTTAAAACTGAAACGGCTGTGAAAATCTGACTCACAGACGAACACAATACAGAAGCCTGATGATGGCAGATGAGATTCTGCTGAAATGTTGCTACAACTTTAAAAGCACAACTATAATGACGTGGGAAAATACCCAAACAAAGCTGAATACCATACATACATACATACATACATACATACATACATACATACATTTCCTTTCAATATATAAATTGTACAGGGGACAAAATGATAAAAAAAGATTCTAAATTATATTAATTTAAATCATATATATAGGAATTTAAATTAAATAATTTAGAATCTTTTATCGTTTTTGTCCCTTGTATAATTTAAGCAATTTTTTTTTATCTTAAACCTTACAATAAAGTGCTAACCCTTTAACCATACAAAGACTCTACGTGGTTCTAGGGCTTCATATTTTGACCAAATGATCAATATTCCTCAGTCTAGAACAATTTTGACTAGAATTAAGACGCTAAGTTACACTATCTCTTATTTCATTTTAGATAGAGTCCAAAATGCTTTGCTAATTTCAGTGTACAGCTTCTAATGAAATTTGCTTAGGAGTTCAAGGTTTCCTTCATGTCTTATAAGTCCATGGCTTATTTAAAAAAATGCCCTTAAAACTCCAAGTAAGTTGCCTCTGATATTCTGATGAGTGCTCTCCTGAACTTTGGACGTAGCTCTAAGTTTGGTTGCAGTTGGACCTGAGCAAATTCAACTATGGCTGAGTCAGTATTAACTGTACCAGCCTCAGCTCCCCTCCAGTGAAGTTGCAGATACCCTGCCCCCACAGCTTCTCATTTTGACCTCCCCCCTCCAAAAAGTGTCCTAGCTTTCTTCCCTCTCCTGCCTTTTGCCTTCAAAACAATTTTTGAATCAAGTAGCCTAAAGATTAATTGGTTGGAGGCCACATTTTTCTCCCCACCCTCCTGAAACATAATACAAGAACTCAAAAGAAAAAAAAAACATAAAGAAGAGAGAAAGAGAGAAAGAAAAAACTAACAGCCCAGGCCCTAGCAAAAGATTAACATTTGGAATCTTAGGAAATGTAATCTGCATATCTAATTGATTCCCAGCATATCAGTTTAAAGGATAAAGATGTATATCTCTACACGATTGAGATTGCATTAATAGCCACATAAATAAAAGGTTGAAAAGTCATCAGGGAGTCCTTTGAAGCCCATGCCTGTTGCTTTTATAGTTAGCCCATACTTCTAAGAGAGCCCTTTGCTATTATTTTGAAGAACCCAGAAACTAGAGCCCAATCATAAAAGATCAGGTACGGCACAGAGTGGGGGGAACAAAGCAGGTGCATCCAAAATAAAGGTGATGGGCAAAGCTCCATCATTTCTCTGCCAGCAAGATCAAACAGAGATGGGAGAAGCAAAAAGACTTTTTAAAAAATGCTCCAGACTTTTCTTCTCTTATGCTGAGCGCCAGGGACATTAGACAAAAAAAAAAAAAAAAAAGAAAGATTATCTTGATAGATAAGGCATTTTAAAAACACAAAGCCAATAGGCCCCAGATTTTTTTAAATGTTTGCCCTTCTGTATTTTTGGGGATGGAGAGAAAAGCAAAATGGGCTGGTTGTTGACAAAAAAATCACCCGATATGCAAAATAACTTGTATTTAATGTCTAATTGGTTTCTGCTGCTACTTGGATGAAGACAGAAGAGGACAGAAGAAAAAACTGAGCAAATACAAAAGCTTGCTTCTGAATGATTAAGGCAGCTGCAATAATCCAGACAATCACTAGATGATAGCAAAGAAACAACAATCACTCTCTGTTGCCATCTAGTAATCACCCTAGTTCTTTCATCCCTCAAATATTATCTCCAAATGTGCAAACCACAATTTTGGTCCTAGGAGCATCTACAGTATGTATAGGTTGTCAGATGTGTAAGGAAGCACTAAATTGAAGGAGATTGGTCATAATTCAGAATTCTACAGAGATAATTTTGGAACACTTGCAGTTGGATCTCTGTATACCTTCACCAACTCTTGTATCACGATCTGAAAGAATCTTCAATTTGCAATATTTCTTATGCAATTGTTTTATATAAACAATGTAGATTTTTAAAAATGTTGTTTTTATTTGAGGGGAGAGATTGGTTTCATTTGCTGCAATTCTTAAGCAGCTAAGAAACAGAAATCTTAACCTTCCTTCTGCAGTTCATCAAATATCTAAGTCTATCTTTTACCCACTTATATAATTCATATTTAGAATGAAGAACACCATATGTAGTATAACTATCTAATCAGGGGTGGGATTCAACCAGTGTTACTACTGGTTCCGTGAGAGTGTGTTTTGTGCATGCATGTACAGCATTTGCAAACAACCAACAACTGCGCTACCAGGACAGCTGATAAGTGCTGCGCACAGGTGCGCAGCATTTGAAAATCCTCTTCTTTTCTGCTTTTTCAACCTCAGCTGTGCTGCGCAAAGCAGCTGAGATTGAAAAAGCAGGAAATAAAGGACAGCCAAGAGCCCAGGCAGATGAGTGAGACAAAGAGACAACCAAAAGGTCATCACAGCAAACCGGTTCAGTGTCTGCTGCTCTTCAGAGCTACCGGTTCTATAGAACTGGGCCAAACTGGTAGCATCCCACCCCTGCATCTAATTACCAAGTCCACCTACGGTCTAGTAAGTTTGAACCTTTATTAGCAATGGATCAGTCTTCTTCAATGGTGAAAGGTTCTATATTGGTGTCAATGTTACTTGTCTCTATCAGAGACAATGTTACTTGTCTCTGGATCTCAATTATCTTATTTAGAAATACCAATGGTTAAGGAAAATAATATAAGATAATTATTATCCTGCCCATGTTGTGGGCAAATTCCTCTTTGGCAAATATGTAACACAGAATATAGTATTGGACTGGCTTTTTGTTTTTCAATGACCCATAGAACTATATGTGGCTTAATTCAAATGTCAAGTAAATTCTCAAGATGGAATCATTACATTTATAAACTCAGGCAGCTAAATATCTATTCAGAGTGCATTTTTAAAAACATATTAGCCTCAGTCATATCTTTTGTATTAATTCTGCAGCCACTATATTTCATGACTAGTACTCTATCCAACATTAATTTTAAACTTTTTATCAACTGTGTAGAATTGTTAGTCCTTGTTTAGAGATGTACAGAAAATGGCAAGTCAAGATGAGCAAGATGAGAGTTCATTGATTTCCCCTAACATATTCTTAAACACATCTCCTTAGCAGAACTAATCTCAGACACCTAAATCATATATTATTGCTTTTATTATAATAGAAAACTAAAATTGAAACTGATTCATGAGAATATAGTTACATGGGGAAATTGACTTTTTTTCCTCTCCAATTATCCTTTGTTTAGAAAGCTCTAATTGGAGAAAAGAAGGTTATCTGATTTTTGGACAAATATAATACACAGAGCTAAACCAGAATTATTTACTCCTGATTAAAAGAACTCTGATTAAAAGATTAATCACCAATCTAGTATGGCAAAATAATAAAATGAAAATAATTTAATATTAAATTGAACTATTATGTCTATGATAAGAGATTATAATTATTAATAGCTATATCTCTAGCTGTATAAGTACATAAAAAGCTTCTCGTGAAGCTCAAAAGTCTATATAAGCTAAAATCATGCTTCCGAGGCCATTTCCACATGAGTGACTTATAGCTTTTTCTATCATCACCTAGCCATTATTGAGAGATTATAAAGCCTAACTTCATTACACAATGTATATATTGTGCACATATTGTTAGGATGTTTCTAGAGGATATTGTGCAGCTTAAAAACCACTTTCAACACTCACCAACACATTTTTTCTGATACTAAGGATAACGTATATAGGGCAAGCAACGCCATTCTGTTACATGGAAAGGACAAGATCAGCAGGTCCTGATTTGGCAAGTAGTTAATCTGACTCCACCAGGACACGTGTATTCTACTTCACCTGAAATAGCAGGTCCTTAAAAGCTGAAAGGCAAGCCATAATTTAAATAATATCCCCTAGTGTTGCACGGCTACTCCTACTTCTACAGATGCTTCATAATGCCTATGGTCATACAAATATTGGTAAATCTGATTTCCAGATTGATAATCTGGCTCACAGTGATTTTCTTTCCTTAACCCCTTTCCAAAGCCATGGAAATTTATAATAAACACCACATATTTTGCTAATACTCCAAATTGTTTTAAATTACTGTTTCATCCCAAATAGAGTATTTTTATGGAGGAAAACACACTTGATATCTACAAAAAATGGAAATCTATTTTATGAAATCAGCTTTGTAACTGGACTACTAAACTTTTAAGGATTCACAAGTGAATGAACAAACCAATCTAGTTAAACTGGACAATGCTGAAATTACACAAAAAATTCTGATAGTAACTAATTTCCTGACAATGTGACCCAGACTGCAACCAGTTAACTAAAGAGATGTTGAGTTACACTTCACTAGATGTGCTCAAGCAGAGATTGGATAGCCATCTGTTGAAGGTGCTTCAGTTCAGATCCCTGCACTGAGCATTGGGTTGGACTTGATAATTAAATGGCACCTTCTTTATGATTCTGTGAATAGTGATGATACTAAATGACAGAATTCTACAGAGAAAATATCTTTGAGCAGTCCTGTCTCCTCAAGACTTCTGTAAAATTCACATGGATTTTGTAAAAAGACAAATCCATTTGCTGCATTCTTTGTCTGAGGTCTTATTAAAATAGTCACCTTTCACAATAATAGGCATCAGACTCTTGGAAAATAAGTTGCCATGTATTGAAAACTATATGAGAAATAACCCTGCAACAAATGAGCTACTGAACTAGTGCATTTGACATTCAACTGAAAAACTTTATTTTTGAAATGAACATTTTTTTTTCCTTCAGCAAGACAGAATACACCAAGTTGAATCAAACTGGAGAGAATTGGAGAAACTTTGCAGTGAGGTCAGGAGTCATGACCTGAAATTGCAAACCAATTCAAAATGTTTATTTTAGTCTTGCAGAAAAACAAAGGCCTCTATAGGCAGCCGCAAAAATAGTAAAGACATTACAAACAACTCACAGTGGGCAGAGCAGAATAAAACAAGCAGTATTATAAATGGTATAATAGTCGTACAAAATGATCCTTTCCCCCCTATTTTAAATTGTATTCACCTCAGTTTAGCAAAAATGTTCTGAAATATATTTTTATTGCATGCCCAAAGTTGGCTTACAATGAGTTGGGCAGCATATAAATTTAAGTAACGAAGTAAAAGTAAAGATTTCCCCATCCAGTTGTTTCCAATTCTGGGATGGTGTTCATCTCTGTTTCTTAGTCGAAGGAGCCAGTGTTTTTGAAGACATTTCTGTGATCACGTAGCTACCATGACTACATGCTGAGGCACAGAGAACACTGTTACCTTACTACCAAAGTGGTACCTATTTATCCACTTGCATTTGCATGCTTTAAAAATGTTAAGATGGGCAGAAGCTGAGCAAGTAACAGAAGCTCATCCAGTCATTTGGCACTTGGGTCTCAAACCTGGGCTCAGCATCTTTAACTGCTAAGTCGCCATGCCCCATGAATGAATGAATGGATGGATGGAATGGAATGGAATAGAATAGAATCAAGAAGATTAGGAAGATCTAGGATTAAGTGCCCATTTTAATACTCTCTTTAGTACTTTTTAGGTAATCTCTCTCAGCCCAGTTTACCTTACAGAGATGATTTGGGGGAACAGAATTAAGGGAAGACCTCTCAGCTATGCCATCTTGACCTTGTGGAAGAAAAGTAGAATATCATCATCATCATCATCATGATCTATTCTGAAAAATTTTCCTGTTACAACTTCAGATGTGCTGGGCTACAAGTGCACATAATTCTCATGGGTATTCAAACTGGGAATGACAAGAATTATAATCCAGACATTGGGATTTAGAGGTTAGTAAGAGAAGGAAGGAAGGAAGAGAGGCAATTATCCAGCTATAAGAACAAAGCCAAATAAGTTCCTAGATATATTAAACTTTTGAGTAAAGATCCAAAAACCATCTGGGAGACTTGGTCTATCTGAAAATAAGTGACAGTGATAGTCCAGGCCATATTCAGAGGAAATACTACACAAGGGTTCATCTCAAAGGCTATCTGTTGAGGTAATTCCCCATTAGGAGAATGAGTGCATACAGGGAGATGAAGTGAGAGTAGGAAAGGATAACACACACACAACACACAGATACACTGTACAGTAAATGTAAATTTTTACTTCCAATAAATGTTTTAGCAAATTCCAAGATAAGCAGTTCAAGTCATTCACAGGTAAGGCAGTCAGTGTTCAGTTCAGGGATAATCCAAATGTCAAAGTCCAGTATCAAAAAATAGTTCAGTAACAGACTTACATCAACGATCAGTAACAATCATTAGGAGGAACAGCAACTCACTCCAACAGAAGGAAACAGAGACTCACTGAGACTAAACAACCCAGGTTTCTGGCTCCATCTTATGGCCATTTGCAGAACCACACCCAATTACAGTTTTAGCATTTTCTTGAAGATACATGTCTATCCTGGTTTATATATTTCTATCACATAACTTTTAGGTGACTTACATTCCTAACACTATCTATTCAAAGTACATTACAGCAGTACATTCAAAGGACAGACAAGAGTTATCTTGGCTAACCAATCATTTGCAAGAAAGCAAAATTGCCTACAATTTCTTTTTTCTGCAGAACCCAAAGATGCAATACTATACAGACTTGAAGTAACACTATGAAGCCAATTGGACTTAAAAGGACTTAAAAAGAGGCTGAAGGTTATGCATCTTGTTGTAGAGCGGTGGTAATAATCTGAGGCAAAACTCGGAGCGAACTTCAAACTGTAACTTTATTACGAGAATAAAGGGTTGCCGCGGCTGCCAAGCTAACAGGGCAGTCAGCTGGCAACAACAGCTGATGCCGTTTGACAGCTCCTTTTATAGCCGGCTATCAAACGGCATCAGCCAATAGGAGCAGTCCGTGTTCTCGCTAGAAACGCAGACCGGAGTGAAGACTGCGGGTTAGTCCATTGAACGCTACACATCTGGCTGACTTTCCATTAGTTTCACTGGTCTAAATCAGTGGTGGCTAACCTTTTTTGGGCTCCTGTGCCAAAAATTGTGCGCGCACTTACATGCTTGCACTCATGTACCAGCACCCAGAAGGCAATGCGCAGGCCCCCCACATCACCTACGCATGCGCACACAAACCCCACCCCGACCACCTCCTTACCTGCACTGCACCTCCCAGCTGATTTTCGGCTGGTTTGAGGCCTTTTTCGGCCTCCCAAAGGCTTGAGGAAGGCTTCTGCAGACTTCTACAAGCTTTGTAGGCCGAAATCTAGCCCCGTTTCATTACTTCCTGTTTTCCCTGTTTTTCCAAAAAAGGCCTCAAACTGGCCGAAAATCAATTGTGAGGCACACACATGTGCAGTGAGGTAAGTTTGCCTGCAGCTCATGTGCCAGCACAAATGGCTCTGCGTGCCACCTGTGGCACGCGTGCCATAGATTCGCCATCACGGGTCTAAATGTTCATCTGAGTATGTACACATTGCAAACATGATTATTGGGGCCTATTTCTAGACCTAATTTAGAAACATAGGGTCATATACTACCAATAGTGATTCCCAAGTAAAATTAGTAAGAAAGGTCAATTGATTTAAATTCAGAAAAACTCTACTTAAATAAAATGATGAAGGACTATTTGGAAGGCTTATTTGTGACACTTATATTTATAAATGTAAATATGTATTTAAAATATACTAGCAAAAATATTTAGACGGTTGTGTGTGTGTGTGTGTGTCTGTCTGTCTGTCTAGCGCAATGGGCTTAAAATAAACTTTTTTGAAACAGAAAAAAGAATAAGAAGCCAGCAAGTCTCTGTTGTGAATTATTTTGTTTATCTTAATATTGTGTGATTATTGAATAGCAAATAAAACTGAATAACAGAATTTTACATTCCTCCCATGTCTTTTCTTTGGAGTGGTAAGATGGGTAGCAGAGGAATTCTACATGTATTGTAGTGGTTTCTATAAACAAAAGAAATATACCTCCATTCTGACCTTACTCATATTTTCTGAGAAGAAAATCTGCTTTTTTAAATGGAATTGGCCCTTTAAAATAAAATGCATTTACATCAAAAGCTTTAATATCATAAAATAAATTCTATAATTTATTACTAGTAATGAGACTCCTAGTCCTAGGAAAAAACTAATACTTTGTTAGGAAAATTATATTTTTGCTGGGGAGAAAGCATAAAACATCACAAATTACGCTTGACCTCAGGAGAGGTGATGATTTATCCCCTTCCCTATCCGTCTTTTAAAGGACAAGGCATATTTTTAGAGGATTAACTATATAATCTACATGACTACTGGACTTTCAGCTTCTTGAGCTGATTCCATAAACTCAAGCCACATTTGTGATTTTTAAATCCCAGTGGAAAGCAATTAGCTCTCATTTTATGGCAGAAAAGGTGTTCAAACCCTCTGGAGATGTTTAGGTTGGTGTTTTGGACACTTTACTCCATCACTTAGAGGATGATCCTTCTATTATACCAGCCTTCAGATGCTTTTTTAGCAGACTATTTAAAGAGAAGATATGTTGTCACCTATTATTACCTATAACCTCCCAATTGAATGTTGACCTTATGATAGGGTAAATATTTATTTATTTTACATTCAAGCCTTTTTTCCAGGGGCAATTATTTTTACATGGGTATTTAATATGTTCAAATATTTTGTTATTATAGACTTTGGGAACATCTATGTTACTTAATGAATCTGAAACACCATCTATACTATTTATTATATTCAGATGTTATTGATTTTTTGGTTGTTATTTTATGTTTCTAACCATCGAAGGCTGATCTGATCAGGAGCATGCAGTTTATAAATATGACAAATAAAAAAATAAATAAAGGTGAGATACTTAGATGAGTCTCATATATAACCAGAAAGATGGACTTCCCTCTTGGTTTCCAGAATTTAAATAATACTTTTAAAAAATATATATATGGTTGAGTCTATATTAGCATATTGGTAAATGTAGGCGTGGAAGCATATTTTCTTTAGGGTTGAAGATGCTAAGAGACAATGCACATTTATAGCAGTAAGCATTATTCTAGGAAACAGAAAAAAATCCTGTTTTAATATGGCACTTCAAAGGTGCAGTTTTATCAGATAAATTGTGTTCACATGTACTGTTCAAAAAACATCTGTTCTCCAATTAGGGACATATTTAGAAATCTAAGTTACAGATCTAAACATAAATATTTAAAAATAAATATTAGTAACACATTTTAAATTACTTTTGAATAAAATATTGCATTGCAATGTTATTAGACTAAAATGTGTAATGATAAATTACAATTACAATTGTAATGATAAATTCAAAAATCAGAAAAAAATATGCTGGGCAATTTTTTTTTAAAGGTTATATCAGTCCAATCAATATATTTTTATTCAATAATGGAAATGGAACAGGTGGTAATTCAATAGACTGTCAATAGTTTGCTACACCAACACAATCTGAAGATCCAAGTGGCCAGTTTGGTGATAAAGCCTTTCCAAGATTGTAACATTTAAGGTCAGGTAATTGGATGCCCAACTGAATGACGTTCCAGAAGGAATAAAAAAAACTCGTTGCAGATAAAACTAGAATGTAAGAATGAATATTTTGGTCTATTCTTCTTTGTGGTTTTCTTTCAGGGCTGAAGATGGCACTGAAAGCCTGAACCAGCAACAAATCAAGCTCAGATTAATTCCCAACAATTCACCGCAGCCAGCTCGCCATGTCCAGCCTGCCACAGCCAACTCAACCACAGCTAAATTGCCACAGCCAACTTGCTGCAGAACTGGTCATGGCCACCTTGCCACAGGACAACTCGCTGTGGGACAAGAGTTAAATATCAAAGAAATGGTGGCATAGAATAATTAAAGAAAAGATGCAAAAGGTGAAACAGAATAAATGTGAAGGACAAAAGATAAAATATTTTGTATTTATTTCAAATAATTAAATAGAATTGTTAAATTGTCCTGCAATGAGTTGTCTTGCAGTGAATTGGCCGTAGCGAGTTGGCCTGCTGCAAGTTGGCTGTGGCGGCCATGGTGAGTTGCTTGCAGTGAGTTTGCAACAGCAAGTTGGTTGTGGCTAATTGTTCCATTCCCTCCCAACTTACTTTCCCTCAATTTACTTGTGGCAATCCAGTAACTTTTGTCTCAATAGTTATTTTAAATTGGATGGATTCAGTTATTCTAGCAATGGGTAATTTGTTGAAAATCTTAAGGATCAGGTTATAAACAAATCCTCCTTAATAATTATATTCACTAAAATTCAGCACTAATTTTATGACACTTAAACAATCAGTTATTATAAGTAGAATTGTAGTTCCCTTGGTGCTCGTCTTTGATTTTGGGATCCTCCTGGATTCACAGCTTCTCTTAAGCAGTAGGTGGAGTTTTGGCTAGGGACTTTTGCACAGCTTCAGAAGATGCGCCCATTGTGATATTACCTGAATCAGAAGATTATAGCAATGGTAACTCACACTGACTTCAAGATTATAGTAATAGTAACTCACGCTGCTATATTGATATTTCTTCCTCTAGATATTTGTGAAGAATTTGTAGGAAACAATTGTTATTTTATGTATTTGTTTGTTAAATGTAAATAGCTGCCAATCTGACATTCATAACTGGTTGGATTACACACACACACACACCCCAAAACACAATAAAAATGATAAAAACAAAATCTATGGGAGAACAGCATTCATTTCCTAGCAATGCAACCACTGGATACCAATGCCAGATGGCTAAGTTTTGTTTTCAGGACCTTGCAGAAGGTCAACAAGCTTGGGGCCAATCTAACAGGAGAAATGATGTTCCAAAGAGTAGGTGCTGTGGCAGAAAAGAAGCTCTTCCTGGACCTGATCAAATGACATTCTTTCATATATGGCACATGCAATGTGCAACATGGAACTGATAGGATGGGTTGATATGATTGGAAATTTATATTTCAAGATAAATCACACAGGTAGCTTTGCATAATAAAACAAGGAGAATTGTTTTAATTCTGAACAATTTAAGCTATGAACTCTCTCTCTCTCTCTCACACACACACAAACACACATGCACAACTTTTTCTTCTCCCGTAACATAAGGTGGCAAATAAACTATCAAATCTGCTGTTTCATAACACACTAAGCCATAATGTGGTTTGTTTGGCTTAGTATGTTGTGGTATGTTAGGGTTTTGGGTTATTGTTTTTTAATTATTATTCACCGATTGAAAAAAGGAACAATATATTTCAATCTCTGGCACTTGAAATATCGGGTGATTTTAGCTGTAATTTCTTTTTTAATGATTTGAGTTGTTTTGCTGAGAGCTGCAGTAGTAATGGAAAAGAATAGATAACTGTATATTGCATTTCTTTGCATGATTACTTATATTGAGTCGACATACAGCTAAATGTATATAGAATTAGATTTAATGGAAGTAAACAGCGTGAGATTGTATGGAATGTTAATAGAGCTTTCTGTAAGCCTTTGCAGTTTTGACAAGGCAGATTAGATTGGCAGTAGCAATTAACACAAAAAGCAGCAATTCTTAATTTAAGACTGCAGAGGCAATCATGCTAATGATTTAAAGTTTCCAGTTTCGCACAGTGCTTTGCAGTATGCCTAAAAAGAAACAGTGGATAAAAATATAAAAGAATTGGCATTACATGTTTCCAGTGACCTACCCATCTACAGAGGAAATACTGGGTTTCTTTTGGCTATGGATGGCAATATCTCAGTATGACCTCATTCAGCAGCTGATAAAGAGGAGAGGACAGAATCAAAGCTAATAAACTCCAAATAAGTGGAAAAAATCTATTTCTCATACACACATAATACATACGCAAATGATACCTTACAATCCAAATGCATTGTAGAAGTACAGAAAAAACTCATGTATATATATATATCCCATTGCCATACAAACGTACATTGCTTCTCAGAATAATGTGGCAAAAATACAGAGATAATACTTTCATCTGAGTTACACTGTGTAACTCAATGACTATCTGAAAATAATTTCAGGTTTTGCTTGTCACAGCAACTCTTTGTTTTAGATTTTTAAGACAACAATTTTATCTATTCATCTATTCATCCAACAAACACTTCATTTGTGAAGTATTAATAACTCGACATTTCATTTCATCTTATAAAAACAAACTATTGCTTGTATTGGATCTCTTTCCTGTCTTTCTTCAAAAATGATGTTTTTTTAATCAAGTATAATTCTTTGTCAAGTATTATTCTCCTGTTTTATGAAATAGTTTTTCATGTCTTACATAATATCTTCCTCTTTTTATTCTTTATTTTTTTATTCAAGGCAGAAGAAAATGTAATTACAGCTGTCTTTGTTATTATTCCTCTGAACTCTAAATAAGAGATCCAACTTTTTCTTTTCTTTTCCAAGCGTTTTCCCACAAGTAGAATCAACTTTTTTCCGATCAACTGAATGTTGATCCATTGGTTGCTACAGAAATTGACCTAGTGGCTTATTACCATGGAGCGATGAGAGAGTGTGACTGGCCCAAAGTCACCCAGTCGATTTTCCTGCCTGCAGTAAGACTAGTATACACTGTTTTCTGGTCTCCGGCCTGGTTTCTCAACTGGTAGATGAGACTAGCCCTGAAACAACAGATTGAACATTAATTTATACTGATATTTGTTAACAGTTATTAACTATATTACTTAAAACATAGATTCATATATTTCTATGCTGTCACAGACTGTATTAGAACCTTGACTCTAACCCTGATTACTTAAAATGTGTTTTAATACGCATTTTTTAATGTGCATGCACTTCTATCTGTCTCTGGTTCAGACAATTATGAAATCTTAAATGTTACAACAAAGGTTCCTCACTAACAATAAAACCCTAGAGTAAGTCAACAAAAACTGATACTCATTCTTTAAGTAAACACAAAAATTATGATTCCATGTCAAATCATAATACAGGCATTAAAAATGATAAACTAAAATTATATATTAACACACCAAAATATGCATATAGTGTAATTGAATTTCTTATGGGCTTATATTAATAAATATTTTAATGACTTAATCACATGCTGAACATATCTTAGTCAATCAACATCAACTTTTGCTAAAATCTTTTTTAATCCCTCTATATCTTTTTTTCTATAAAAAAAAGAATATCTGATAAATGACAGCTAATATCTGAAAAATTCTTTCTGATCTTCTCATATAATTATTTATCTGCAATATATTATACTGAACCTTCTGCCACTGAGTGCTTGAGTCAATGGGATACTATGGAAAGTTTGTGTGCACATTCCTTTTGAGGAGATGACAAATCCTTCAGGTCGAGGGAAAGGTAAATTAACTTAAAAACAAGTGGCTTCATGAAGGAAACCATGTAACTGCATGATTATGAGATCAAGGCAAAGGAAAATAGAAAAAGGTGTCTGAAAGTAAAACATGAGACGAAAAATGGTATTACTTGAAATATTTTTCTGCCTTTAAAAACTAAAGTTGGCTATATTCTAGCATTCCTGAACTGAAGTAAAGAATGCTTTCTTCAGTAAAGATATGAAGTTTAAAAATTTAGTAAAAAAAAAAAGCTGTGCAATTTTTCATTTAGTGCCTTCAGGAATTTCCTTCATTGTAATTTCAAATATATATAAACCAGATGACTTAAATTTATTATGATTGATGCAGCCTACTGATATTCTTCCAGATGAGGGCAGCAGGCATCCACAAATCTTGTTGAGACTTGTTTTTATACATTATATTTTTCAGTAGATTTTTTAAAAGAATTGTAATATCACCATTTAGTCAACTAATGATCATAATCTAAGCCTTAACAATATTGCAAAAATGAAAAGGGAAACTGCAAGAACCAGGTGGCCCTATTCCTTTTTTTTCTGAAAAATATTACAATCTGGGGAAAAATCTACTGTATTGTGATTTGTACCCTTAGTTTTACTTATTTATTTTCAAGACTTATATGGCTATCTATTTCATAATGATTCTAGGTAGTTTACAATATTCTAGGTGGCTCACATGAAACTATTCAAACTATTCACAAGTAAATTTGGAGGGAATTTAAAATCCCCATGTAAAATATACATCTTTCTATACCAGAATCAAATAGGCCAATATATATATATATATATATGGATATGGATATATATGTATATGTGTGTATATATATATATACATATATATATATAACCAGTAGGCAGACAAAATATTTGAAAGTGTGAAGGGAATGACAGTAAAAATCATTTCACAAGTTATATTTAAAAATAGGTTTCATCATTAAATATATTCATACTAATTAATATAATTCACATTGTTCCCAGTTCTAAGAAATAGGACTGCTATATATTTGGAAACAAATAAACAAAAAAGCATCCAGTTCAATGTAGAGGATTTTTCCCTCTATTGCTGTAAGACTTTTTTAAAAAAATCCTATTTTGCTGAGTGAATTGGAATAATTTATTTACAGTTACTGAATAATACTTCTAAATACTGCACCTAACTTGTTGAAAATAATTTCAAATGCATGAACAATGTACTTTTTTACATTACACTTTGTCATATGCTGTTGTGACAATATGTCAAGAGCACATCTTTTACACACCTATTTATAAATTAGTCCAATTGTGTTCTATGGTATTTATTGTGTTTGTGATAACACATTTCTTTTAGTTTTTATTCAGTGAAAACTAGTGAAAAGTGAATTTACTTTTGATTTTTTTAAAGTATATTTTTACTGAATTTCTTATAGGATAAATGTAGTGTTACTTCACTAATTTAAATACAACTTGACCAAACAGTATATGTCAATGACATATTTTCAGGGTACAATCAACTCTCCTGTATTCAACAAACTTCCATTAAACCATAGGCAAACATTGTGAAATAACTTTTTTTTATAGACAGCTTAAATAATTGTGTCAGATTCCTAGATATAAGATTTGTTTTAAAAATCTGAATGATTTGATATTAAATAAATACAAATATCAAAGATGAAGTCTCACAAATACATGTAATTATTCAGAAAGAATCAGAAATAAAGTAATTGAAAACTTGGATGACAGAAAGGTTAATGAATATGTGTGACCAGTTAAAAGGCAACTTTTAACCAAATTTGCCTCATTTCAAGAGGCTGAACACAGTTTTTTCAGTATTTCGATGGAAGATCACAAGGAAATCCTGCAGCCTTAAGCATCACTTGGAAAATTTTAAAAAAGAAAAAAGAAAATCCAAGAAGAAAGCAATAGGAAAATTAGTATTGTTTTGTCATCAAGCTCAGGGACATTGCGATGTAGTCACCAAGAGTCAAGCTTAATGAAAGGAAGCTTTATTTCATAAAAAAAAAGACATTGATCCAAAACAGCTAAGTTCAGAATTTCAACAAAGGCATTAGCTAGGTATTTGTTTTAAAAATTGACCTAGCACTTTTAATGTTAAATCATGTAGTGTTTTTTTTTAGAACAAAAAGCAATATTAAGAAAATATTAGGTATCATTCAGTATTCTCCAGAGAAGAAAAATGCTTTACACTTCCCAATATAAAAATATTTACATGCAATTATGATTCAAAAGACTAATTTCAGTGAACTTTATTATTAATACTGGACAAAAGCTCATTTTCTATTTCTTCAAAAGCAGGTTAGCAATATTACATTTCAAGGGCACTTCACAAGTTTCACTGAGTATCCTCAAGGAGCAGGACTGAACTACTCTTAAATATTTTTATTTTAAATATTTATGTACTTTCAGTTCAAAGTGTCCAAGCAACAAGTTGCAATAATTAACAAAATAATATTTAAACACACACACACGCACTTTCCACTACAAAATCCGTGCTAAACCAATCACAGTTTATGTAATTACCAGTTACTTAAATATTAAACTACATTAATGTAGAATCAGCTTGCTGCCAAAACACTCATCTAAATAAAATAATGGCATTAAGAATCACAATTAATTATGGCTTTCAAGCATAGCTAAAATTGTGATTAATAAAAGGACAAATTAGTTTCTAAATGTCACATTTCTAACAAGATCACTGTGTAATTTATGCCAAACAGTTAATGAATTCAAACCTGCCATTTAATTTATAGAATAGAAAAAAATGCTAAAGTTTGGAATTTCTTACCAGATGTGAGGTTTACAATTCTATATGCACTCTAACTTGAAATATATTTAACTGTGCTTGGTGCAAATTATTTCTGAATAAGTTTGTAATGAAACTTATGTCAATCTACACTACATATTAGCAAGAATACTTATCAAACTCATGACGTACAGTTTCACTTTCTGGAAAAAAGGCTATACCTGAAAATATAGACTTAAAGGAAATAAATTCATTATTCTGGCACTGTCCAAGTTTTATAAAATATTGAAATTGCTCCAAAACCATTTACCCTAAGCAATTTAGGAAGGCAATATAAAAAGGAGAGGAACTGCTATTATTGCTGCTTCTGTAATGAAAAGAATGATGAGACCTGATATACCATTTTACTCATTTTCCATATGACAGTACCAGATCATCTGGCCAATTTAGATTTGGGAATAATGAATACATTAATCATAGTTGCAATCAGACTTGCACTCTACATTCAAAATGTATTTAAAAGGAGAACAGTCCTCAATTGGTAACAGCGAAGGCGACAATTTGGATACTGAGTGGACAAGATTTTGTTAAAAGATACATTATTTCTTTAAAGAAGCAAACAAACAGTGTTTATTATCAAATGAACTTTACTTCTGATGCATAGAAATTATACCATAACAGAGTATATGCTTTACACATTATGCATAATAGTTAAACAGCCATACATTTTGGTATTATAATAATCAATATGGCTGAAATTAAAAATATCCCAGTCCCCACTCCTATTATTACTATTATTATATTGTCAGCACAGAAACATTTTGAACACTTTAATCACAATATTTATTGAAGGCATGTCTTCATTCTAAACCATTCCAACTTGTAACTTCTAACCAGCTTTACATTAATTTTATAAACACAGTCACTTTCTATGGCACTTACAATAACATGGATTGTACTATAAGCTTAGTCAATGTTTAGGGGGACCCATGTAAACCCTGAAAGTCTAACCAGTATGGAAAATGCACCTTCTCCCCTAGCCTCCAGTGCTTGCAAGAGTGTTGGAGTGTTTTTTGCATATGCTCAGAAGCACCCTTTACACATTCCAGGATTGAACAGTGGCACAAAGGCCAGATCTGTGGTGAATAAACATCAGAAAAGTGGAAGTATTTTTCAACCCATCTGCTCTTCTAAAGGCAGAAACACTTTCCCACTCACCCATTCCAGATGAATGCCCTAAAAAACAAGACATATTCACCAGGCTTCCTAACAGACACATGAACTTGCCTTGCTTTGGTGATTTCACCAGAAAGGCTGACAAAAGGTCATTCCTGATGTCTAAGGAGCCTTTTATCTGGGAGATGCTAAGAGTTGAATTTGTGACGTCACACAAGGCAACGGCTCTGTCACTGACCTATAACTTTTTCTCTACTCTCACACAGTCAGTTCACAATCACAACCCGGGCCCCCTTATTCTCTCATGTGTGGCGCAGGCCGCCCTTCTTTTCAGGGGCCTTTGGGCGAGCAGGGCACGGCGCACTCTCGCCCCATCACCTGCTTGCCAGCCGCTTTCTGGCCAGGCTTTGTTTGCTTTTAACAGCTGCCGAATTCCCAGGAAAGGAACCTGATCTCGGCCGAGCGGTCGGGCAAAGAGCTGCCTACGAATGGCTGGAGATCGCCATCCGGCCGAGCGCCGCCCCTCGGGGGCCGCTCGCTCCTTCTCCCGCGAGTAAGGCCGCGGCCACAGTCCGGTATCCGCGGCTGTGGAGGAGGTAAGGCATGACGGAGAGGAGGGCCAGGACGATGGCAACCATAAGGAAGAGGGACACCATGAAGAGCTCCACCCAACCACTGTAGTTGAGGAAGAGGGGCCCGGTGATAGAGACGACCATCATGGAGAAGAAGGTAAAGACGACGCACACGCAGCGCACGGTTCGCATCTCCTGCCTCCGGCTCCAGCCGCTTTCATTGCAGCCGCCGCTCGCTTCGCCAGCCTCGGCGGAAAGCGCGCCATTTCCGCCCTGCTCCGGCAGGGGGCGGTGAAACGTAGGCCGAGGCGCCCACGAGAGAGGCAATAGCTGCAAGCGGTCCGGAGGTGGCAGCGGCGGCGGCGGCGGCGGCAGCGGCGGGATGAGCTTGGTGTTGAGCGGCAGGTCGTGCACGTGTCCTTTCGGCAGGGCCGTGCGGTGCCGACACAACGCGCACGTGATGGCGTCGCCTGGGCCGCCGCGCTCCGCTGCCGCGCCCCTCCCCGCGCCGCCGCCGCCGCCGCCGCCGCTGCTGCTCTGGGTTTGGTGGCGATGCATCTGGACCAGGCAGTCCAGGCAAAAGGTGTGCAGGCACGCCAGCAGCTTCGGCGCGCGGGCCTCAGCGTCAAAGGGGTTGTAACAGATCCGGCATTCACGCTCTTCGGCTGCCAAAGGCCCTTCCACCCCCAGGGCGAGGTAGGAGGCGACGGCGCTCCTCGAGGCCGCCTCGGCGGAGTCTTCTTCGTGGCCTTCAGCCTCCCCGTCCTGCGGGCTCCTTCCCTCGTGACCGGGCGGTGGTTGCCTCAGATCTGCCATAGCCGCGTCGTCTCATCTGAAGGCTCCGCGCCGCTGCGGCGGGTGAAAGGTCGGCTCTGGGGTGCGAGTTTACGGAGGGTCTGAGCCGAAGCCGAGCCGGTGTCCCTCTCCGGCGCCCTTCTGATGCTGCGCGGGTGGGAAGGTCTGGGCATGAACCGCCGCCTGCAGCGCTGCGTGCTGCTTTTGCTGCTGTGGTCGCTGGCGGCTCCTCACCCCCTTCTGAATTGCGGCTTTTGCTCGAGGATGCCAAGAAGCACACAGGGATATTAGCTAAACCTCCCCAGTCTGCAGCTTCTCTGGAGTTTGGGCACGGGAATGCCCAACATAGGAGGTCACTGGGAATTGTAGTCTTACAAATAAGAGAACAGCCGGTTAGAAAAGGCCGAGTTCATTCACACGCACAAATGCACACACACCTCCGGTGTCGTTTTATGGAAGGTGAGCTATAACTGCTTAGAAGAGAACTGCAGGGCTGCTAGTAATTTGACAGCTGGTGCTGAAATATTTGAATGTTCTGGTATTTGTGGGTTGGTTCTTATACAAAGACAATGGTTCCATGCATTGTTGTAAAACAAAATACCTATTATTTAATAAACAACAGCCAGGTGGGCAACCATAAGACAAGATGGTGTGTCTGAATTCTGGCTAAACCAGAAGGAAAATCCCCAACATTATGACTGAAAGTGTGTATTTAACTGTTTTCTGACTCATTTATTCTCTCAAAAGAGCCCCAACTCATAAAGGATGCCCTTTCTCTTTTCTTCACATCTCATAATTTTTAAAGCATACTTTTTTGGGGGAAATTATTTTATGAATGTAAGCATTTTTTAAAAACTTCATCTTTAGGTGTTCAAACAACCAGTGGAACCTACCTGGCTTCTTAGAAATCCAAATAAGAATAAAGTATATTAGAATGCCTGACAAAATGGTTTGGTCCTGTGGTAAACCTCCTCCCAGAAGAATGAAATATATGGGGAAATATTTAAAAAAAAAAGGCAGAGAAGGAGAAGCATGTTTTTAGAGGCAGAAAACAGTCCCCAGTATTTTTAATAGCTCACAGATGCCAGCACTAAAGAGATAAAGAACTTTTTGAAAAAGGAAGCCAATTATCTAGATGGTTCTATTCATAAGCAAATATGGCCAGCAGACGCCCATTTAAGAGAAGATATTTTGAAACTCCTTGTAGCAAAGTTTGACATCTAAAAAAGGCAGAAGGGTAGGATTAGAAAGCAGCCCCTCACCCAAGATCCAACACATGACAAAACCATTAGCCACAATAGGAATTGCCCAACACCCCTTCAGAACACAAGCCCCTTCATTGCACCACCCCCAGAACAGTTCAGATTTCAAAGTCACAGAGGAGATCCATTCATTCATTCAACCATTGGGTCAGCTGCACCAGAACCACAAAGCCTGGTGGTTCTGTTCATCAATAAATGGACCTTCTTTCCAAACGGTCTCCAGCCTCTATGTTGTTTCCAGTGTCTTTCTCCCAGCTTGGAACTGAACCAGATGAATTTTTCCTTCCAACTTCTTGCTTTCAGCTAAAATAAGCAGGTGGCTCAGTGTCTATAAGAATTGGCTAGGACAGTCTGTTTTATTAGTTTTCACAAACAGGTTTCAAAATCGAAAGCAAAGAAGAAAATAATTATATTCCTTTAATTTTGTTTTCTAACTTAAGAAATTAGAATGAAATATTTAGATATTCTTGGACTTACAACCATAGTGGGGGACAAATTTTTTATTTGTCAAAAGCCACTGGAAGGTCACAAGGGGTAATCACATGGCACCAAATGCTGCAACCATTGCAAATATATACCAGTTGCCAAGCCCCCAAATTATGAACACTTGACCATGCAGCTGTCATAAGTGCGAGGACTGGTTGTAAGTAACTTTTCAGTGCTGTTGTAACTTTGGTCATTAAACAAATAGTTGTAAGTTGAGGACTTCCCTGTATATTATTTTGCAGCTGTCACATCATTAAATATATTACTCTTTGTACAGCAGCTTGGGTGTATGTGAAAATGCTGTATTTAATATTAAAATACCTTTCGTACCTTTTGTCACAAAAAATCTTTTAGAAGAAATTATGCATAAAATTAGATTGTTGCTTATTTAACTGAGGCTTTAAAAAGCCTCTTTTTATCCATTCACAAGAATGAAAGATCTCCTTGAGAGCACTTATGTGAGCAAGAGAAAATGAGTGTATCAATGAGTGCCTTGCTATCTGCTTACTATGATTGTGGTATGAATTTAATCTTTTCTGTAAACCTCTCCCTTTAGTTGTGGGACTCTATAAGTTATATGAGGTTATAACTGGTTAGAATGCACTTCTGAAGTTTGAATGTTGATAGTTTTCAATTATTAATTGAAACTGTAGTTTTCAGATTGTTTCTAGACTTTTACGTAAAATTCTATTTGAAAAGCCAGATACAATTTGAATACAGTAATAAGTTCATACAATAATTTGGGAATTTTCTCAGTGTTCCTTCAATAGTACATGGAGCAACATGAGATAAAGCCTCTCCAAAAGCAGTAAAGAAATTACTGAATTCTCAAGATGACTCCAAAATCAGACTTTCTTGGTTTGCAATATCATAGGAGATTATAAAGATGTCATTTACCTGAACCAGTAATATAATTCAGTTTTGTTTAATGTACATCTAATATATTCTACCTGCCAATCCGTTCTGGTAAAATGCACAAGTTATCACTGAAATATTGTGATGCCTCTGCATTATCATTTTTTATTTGTTCACCCAATTCTATATAAATTGCACAGCAAAATATAATTCCTGATAGGGTGATTTAAATGGAGTCTGTGTTTGTACAATATTGAATGGCAATTAAGCAATTACCTTTTAATCTATTTTTCTGCAAATCCAGTTTGTATGATTCATTCATAGCTACAACTCAGAAGCTAAGTCCTCCTAAAAAAATTGGTTCATTTGAATAAATTGTAGTTAAATTAACCATAGAGAGAATCTTTTGTAAATACAGTGTTCTTATGCACTGAAATAATCTATGATAAGTTTTTTATTAAACTCATCTATAAGCTGCCCAGATTTGCGATGTGAGCTTTGGCAAGGAAATTCTTATTAGCTATATGATGTAAAAGCAGTTATGAAGGTGAATTGCAGCTGACTTGCAAAAACCTATTTATATATACTCACAAATACTCTTTACACATTCTAGGTTTGAACAATGTCATAGCAACATTTAAAAAAAACGCCAATAAAGATCTTGGAGAGGTCACCCTTCCAATTTGTTCATCCTTGAGCAAAGACCGAAGTTGGAGCCAGTAGTCCTTAAGATGAGTTGAGCCACTGCATGAGTAGGGGAGAAAAGAATGTTCTGTTAAACAAATCTTGATATTCTTTTTCTAAGATATGCATAGCTTTTCATTATCATGGGTCCCGGGGCATCTGAACTCAGATCATGAATTAAAATGTGAATAATGTGCCTTAAAATTTGACAGGTTGAACATGCTGTGGTCCCATCACTTAAGCATTGTCATGTGGTAGGACCCAGGAGATATGCTTTCTTTATTCCCAAGCTTGACCTATTGAATAGCATTCCCCTGAGAATTGGATAGCCTTGACCTTAACTGCCTTTTGGAAAGCTTTTAAAACTTGCTTTCCCTTAGAATTAGGTTGATAGGCTTTGTGCCTATTGAAATTTAGACTGCATGGCAGAATGAAATTGCCTTGCAGGTCATATGCTTTTTATTGCTTATATTTGTTTGGCTGTTATGTGTTCTTTTTATTTGACCTTTCCATTGAGTCATATGTTGATTGGGCAGATATATAATTTAATAATATAATAAATATAAATACATGAAATAACTGGTCAACCACAATGTGTAATCACAGGCTTGTAGGTTAATTTACCCTAGTTATGATTAGATATGTCATTCAGGCTATCAATGGTTAAGCTGCCAATACTCCACTAAGAAAATAAGGTAGGGAGAAGCACCAACTACTAAAATAAATTGTTTAACAATATCTCTACTTTAATTATCAGCATAATTTTCACACATGAACAAATTTGGATCTTTTTTTTTAAATAAATGGAATAAAAGAAGTATTAGTCATCTCTTACATGATGCTAAAGGACTTACTGGGCAGTCATTCCAGGAAGCAGGAAGTGAGAGGTGTTAAAATATGGTTGAAGGTGATTAATGGGCCCAATGCTGGCTTTTTTAAAACTTATAGCACAGAACATTTTTGTCATGTGTTGTATCTGTCCTACGATTTAGCACAAATTTTAATGATTGCTACCACTACTTGTATCACAATTACTATAATAGTTTTATGTAATTTTCTTGCAATGTTTAAGGTTTTATTAATAATTATAGATTTATGCATTTTATTGTTGTACTTTCTGGCTCATAGGCCATAATAAACATTTTGATTTGATTTGGCTGAAAGTGATTGTTATATAACCTAAGTAGTAGTTGTCAGTTGAGTCCTTTAACCCCAGTTAAGGTGTTTTTTTTTTAATGTCTTGTTTGCATGTTGAATTAGGACATTAGTTTGCCATACCTTCTATTGGCCATTTCACTGGGAAGGATCTTCTACAAGTTCACTTACTTTCTGAAGAAACTTTTATCAGCTACAAGTCCTCTCTGCCACATAGCTAAAATCACTTTTAAGTGATTCAGAAGTTCTTGCATCTGTCCCATTTCCTTGCTTCACCATTGGAATTAACGCTGCTGAAGCAAACATAGTCTTTTTCAATTGGAAATAACTGCAATTGGAAAGGAATATTAGCTACTCTTTTAGCTTCAACTAAAATAATAGTTTGGGACCAACTGTTGCCATAAGAACACCTAAACTTGTTCACTTGAATATCCAGTTTAAAATTCACATGAAGCTATCCAGGGTGCTAGCTGGAGCATGGATATGTTTTATGTGGACTCCAAAGTTTGGCTGGAACAACCATATGGTTGTTAACCATAACTTACTTCTGTATATCTTTATTAAATGTATTTAATTCAGTATTTTTAATATGTTATTTAGGGTAGCATATGTAACTAAAAACACAAAAAATGTAACTGAACTGAAACAAATTGCTTCACAGTAATACAACCAACCATAATTCAACAAGCAAAGAGGCTCACAAAACCATCTGACCAGTGCCTGTGGGAGGAGCTCTGTCTTCAAATCTTTGGAAGGCAGACAGGAAATTTGTGACTGCACCCTATTCCACAGGGTTCAGCATAGTAATAAAGAAAATCTTCTGGATGCCAGAGATGAGCCTACTTAAGTAGCAGCCACCCAGTTTACTCCAGTCCCATCAAGGTTCCAAAGGTGCTTTTCAAAATGCATTTGGACTTTTTCTTTGAAAATGAAGAAGTGAAATGTTTTGAAAGAAAAAAAATGCCCAGTTACATTTTGAAAAGCACCTTTGGGATAATTATTTATTTATTTCATTTATATATTAGAATTTGTCAGACAAAAACGAGAACAAGAATAAAGGAATAAAAATACAGTGACAGAGACAATAGGCACATTGGTGCACTTATATATGCCCTTCTACTAACCATGTTAAGTATGTTTTTTTTTTTATTAAAAGCAAACTTTATTGAATATACAATTAAAATAATATACACAACATAGAAAAACAGAGAGAAAAAAAGAATTAAAGGCAATTCCATTATCAACAGTTTGTGGTTCCTTAAGTATGATGTAAGGTCCATGGAAGTCAATTTGTGACTGAAACGGAAAATTTGTAGCTGAAACAACTGAATCAGGTAAAGCATTCCAGGCTTCGACAACTGTATTACAAAAATCATGTTTTTTACAGTGGTTTAGAATGATTTACATTGAGTTTAAAGTGGTTAGTGCACGTATTATTATGATTAACAAAAAAAAAAACATTTACAGTTAAAAACATTACTATGTATAATTTTATATGCAATACCTAGGTCTGATCTCAAGTGACACAGTTCTAAGTTATCCAAACCGAGAATTTCGAGCCTAGTAGCATAAGGAATTATATTGTATAAAAAAGAGTGCAAGACTTTTCTCATGAAATACTTCTGAACCTTGTTAGGGATAACATTGGTTACCTAACTTAGTTTGGGTAGAAATAACATATAAACTATGTTAGTGAGTATAAGTGTGTGTATCACTTTAACTGTTAAAACATGTATTTTGGGTGTGGTTGTAAAATCACCATAAGAGGGAGCAAGAGAGCTCACTGTTTGCTGGCTTTTACTGGATAGCTGACAAATGTTGGATTGATGGTGATAACTGTGTGTGTTTCCCTGCTGTTGCTGAAATGAAGAAAAGGGGTTTGATTTTCTTCATATCTCTGACTGCAAAAGAGATATATTGCTGGACTGATTATTTGTAAGTTTACTGACCTCTATTTTCAACACTGGACTTTGCAACTGATTAATCCCTGGATGGACTGAACTAGTTTATAACATATGGACTGTTTTGACTATGCTATAACTCTTGCTGGAATAAAAAACTATTTAACTGGCACAGTGTATCTGTCTTACTGAGTGTAAACTACAACAATGTTTATCTCACATCATTTGCCTGCCTGCTAGACTGCCGTTGCACGTTCTGCTAGGGTGTGTATCCCTTACACCTTATGGGCCCAGGTGCACAATCAGACTAACCAGGATATAACAGGCTTAGATTAAAGTGAGAGTTTGTATAGTTACACAATACTGTAAACAGACAGCTGTGTTTTATTAATTATAGTTTTAATATCCAGATAAAGATGGCACAAGTCAATTTACAAAGTTTGTCTCTAATATCCAAAATGGATGGAACAAACTATGTTTCATGGTCTATGAAATGTAGCCTACTTCTACGCAGAGAAGGTTTGTGGAGTATAATTCAAAACCCACCAGAAGTAGATGCATGGGATCCGGAGGATGAGAATGATGCCCAGAAAATACAAGAATATCAACTGAAGAATGAGAAAGCTCTCTGTATAATAGGACTGACACTCTGTGATGAGCAGCTTGTGCATATTCGAGGAGAAGAAACAGCTGCCAAATGTTGGGAGAATTTAAAGAAGATTTATGTTCGAGACAGTGTAGGAGCACATATAAATCTTACACGGAAACTGTTCAGAACACATCTTCAAAAGAATGGAGATATGTTGAGTCATATAAACATAATGAAGAGAATTTTTCAGGAACTGCATGAAAAAGAACTTATCTTCTCAGAACTACACCAAGTTTATATAATTTTATCTTCTTTAGATAATAGCTACGATGACTACGTAACTTCACTTGAGGTTCTGCCAAAAGATAACCTCACATTAACTGACATTACTGGCAGATTAATTGAAGAAGACAGGAAAAGACTTGAAAGGGATCAACTCAAAAGGGAACAACCACAATGTGAAGAAGAGAAAATATCTTCGTCAACGTATACAATTAGAAAATGTTTTAATTGTGGAGGAAAAGGACATTTGGCAAGATTCTGCAAGAAAGGAAAAAGCCAAAATGCCAGCCAGAAAGATAAAAGGCATCAAAAGGATAAAAAATACTTTGAGTTAGCCATGTATAACAACGAAACTGTTAATAGTAATTTATGGGTTATAGATAGTGGAGCATCGCACTGCATAACGAAAGATAAGAAAAGATTTATTAAGATGTCCACGAATTCACAGCAGATATCGTTAGCTAATGGATGAAAACTGAAAGCTAAAGGTGAAGGTATATCATATTGTTCTTGCATAAGAGAAAATGCAAAAATGTTATATGTGCCACAACTTAAGTTTAATTTGCTTTCGGTTTGGGTTTTGGTTAAACTAGGTGATGTAATTACCTTTAGGGGAGACAATTACATAATTGAAAAAGAAGGTAAAAAAGTGACTGCAACTTTAAGAGGTGAATTGTATGTGTTAAATGATAATCATTCAGAGGTAGCTAACACAGTTTATAATAATGTAAAACCTCATAATGAATGCATACATTTGTTACACAAACGTTTGGGGCATATAAATTTTAAAATGCTTAAACAAACGGTAGAACTAACTAAGGGTATAAAACTGAAGCCTTGCAGTAAGTGTTTGCACTGCAATTCTTGTAGTCAAAAAAACAGCAAGGAAATACCAGCAAATAGAGTTAATGGGTTTAAAACAAAGGAGCCTCTAGAGGTCGTATTTGCTGATATTATAGGTCCTAAAAAACCAAGTGTGGGAGGTGCTCGTTATATACTAAGTATAATGGACCATTATTCCAGATATGGTTTCTGTTATCTAATGAAAAGCAAAACAGAAACATATCAAAATTTCTTTAATTGGCTTAAATTCGCAGAAAGAAAAACTAAAAGGAAGTTAGTAACTCTTATAACTGATAATGGTACGGAATTTATAAACAATAAATTCCAAAATAAACTGAAGATGGCAGGTGTTGAACATAAAAAGTCTGCACCATATAGGCCACAACATAATGCCTTTATAGAAAGACGAGGCCAAACAATTCAAGCAATGGCTCGTACTATGCTGTCAGATTCAGGATTACCTGAAAACTTGTGGGGAGAAGCAATAATGTGTGGTAATCATATATTGAATAATGTTGTTAACTCAACAACAGGTGAATGACCATTCACACGGTGGCATGGCAGAAAACCTGACCTAAGCTACATGCACACATTTGGAGCACCAGCATGGGTGCATATTCCTACACAACTGAGAAATAAGGGGCAATATGTTGTAACTATGTATCATTGCAACTATGTATCATTCATGTGTTTGCAACATTGTATCATTCACATGTAATCATTAACTTCTGTCTCTTCAGTGACCTTTGCAAGGCACGTACAAGGGACAAGGAGCTAGACGGTTGTTAATAAGCTTATCCACACTGTAAATGATCTGTCTGGTATGCAGCTTTGTAAACATGCACATCCTGATGAGATTATCATGTTTGACTTGAGCTTTGATTAAATCATTTTCTTGTAAAAAAGCACAATAAAAGAGCGTGTGCCAAGACATTCGGGGCGTGCTCATCCCGAGGAAACTTCGCCTCCTGTCGTTTCTCTCTCCTTCGCTCCCTATCATGAGCCGCCCATCTGATGCGGGATAGCAGATACCGCATTCTGGTGATCCCGACGTGATTCCCTAAGGGGGATACGTTGCGACGCGCCCATATCTTATCAGCTCGATGGGAGCTGTGCATCGCCAGGCCTGAAGCGAATTGCACATCATCGGATCTGAAACACGGTCTCGACTTTCGTAAGTATGGGTGGAAACTTTTCTCAACAACAGACGCAGCATCTGAAGGAATTGAGGGAGTTAGTCGCTTCTTCTTCTAAATACTCTGCTAATTTAAAGGGCTCACCTGTAAAAATGAAACCTATTGCTACATTATTGGCTTATGTGTGGCAACATTGTCCCAATTATTCAGAGGAAGGGTCCTTAAAAATTTCCACTTGGCAAAAAATTGGTGAACATCTCCATAGTCCTCCTCGTGCACCTATTGGCATTTTGGTCACTTGGAGGAAAATTATGGAGGCTTTAATGGTCCATTATAAAATAGAAGCAGGGAGTGTGTTTGAATCTCCCCCGCCAAGTTATGATAACTTTTCAATTTGCTCTAACTCAGGCAGAAGCTGCTGCCATTATTCAACAATGCCCCACGTGTAGTAAGCAAGGACATTCCATTCCCATAGGAGTAAATCCTAGAGGATTAAAAGCTTGTGAAATTTGGCAAATGGATGTAACTCAGTATCCACCTTTTGCCCCTTGGAAATATTTGCACGTTTCCATCGATACATATTCAGGGTTTATTCTGGCTACTCCTCAAAGGGGAGAAACTGTAAAACATGTCATCAATCATTCAATTCGTACCTTTGCCTCGCTGGGACGTCCAAAAGAAATCAAAACTGACAATGGACCTGCCTATACAAGTTCTGCGTTCCAGGACTTCTGTAACAGATGGGATGTAACCCACAAGTTTGGGATTCCCTACAACAGCCAGGGGCAGGCTATTGTGGAACGAGTGAACTTATCTCTGAAACGTGCTCTTGATCGATATTCGTTGCGGGAAAAAACCCCGAACCTCCCAGCATTGCAAAATTCTCTTAATATTTGTCTTTACACTTTAAACTTTCTTAATCTGACTGGCATTCCTCCCACTTCTGCTGCTTCACGTCATTTTTCCTCCTCCTCACCCCCGCCTAACAGACCTCTGGTATATTATCGCAGATTGCCAGATCCTGCCTGGCAGGGTCCCGCTGAGCTTCTCACTTGGGGACGAGGCTACGCTGCGATTTTACTACCAGACAAAACCACTTGCTGGATCCCTGGTAGGGCGGTTAGACCCTATCATGGGAATTCCTCCGCTACATCTGTATCTTAAAACTCTTCCTGATATTCTTGTCTATATCTTCTTTGCAATTTCTACCTTACTTCAACAAAATCTGTGCTTCCTGTCAAAAGACTATTCATGTTAAAACCATTTCATTAACAGAAGGCTACTATACTTGTTCCATGTGGGTACGTCATGAAAATGCTACCCGTAGTTTTCACTCTGTCACTTCTGTTTTGTTTAAAGAACACTCTACCACTCGCTCTTTTGTTCCTTCTTTACTCTTCCTATGGAAAGGAACCTTAAAATCTTTTCCTCTATTCAATCTAAACATAGGGGGACCTAGATGTCCTTCTATTGTATTATGGGTTCCCCCACCCCAACTAACATCCTTGATGAATTCCCAAATTAATCTTTATTGTCATTATTGTAATTATTATCCTTTTTCTACTAATTGCATTCCCTCTTCATTTCGCAAATGTTCTACAACTAACTTGTCCATAGCCCTCTCTCCTGCTTGTGATGTTTTTATATACCCGAACTCTGATCCTGTCAACAAACGACGCTTCAAAAAACTGTCCATGACGATCCGCAGCAGCCTCATAGAAGATATAATATTTCTTGGACTATAACTGACTTTCAAGGAGTTCGTTTAAGTTCTACAACCAATTTTTCTCGCATAGAAGACTTCTACCCACCACTTCAATTCGATTTGGCAGACGCACCCACACAACCAGGGGATATCCTGCAATCTACACCACTTCAGGAGGAACTTTAACATCACGCCTGAAAGGAATGTATTTTATCCCTGGCAATAATTTTGTTTGGACTTGTTACACCGGTTTCATGGCATGTGTCCATGGGGATGAAGTTGTTAAATCCAAATCATTTTGCATTCAAGTATGGCTTGTGTGTATAACTCTGATGATTTTATATCCCTACAGGTACCCATGGAATACCCCTCTTTTGCAAAATCGTAAAGATTTAAATCTGTTATTTTTTAAAACAAGGGGGATTGTGTGCTACGCTTAAAGAAGAATGTTTTTATGCCGATAGCAGGGGGTTTTGTTTTCTATTTTGCCATGGTTTACAACCTTTTTAATTGCATTGGCAGGATCATTAATAATCATTATATTGATATGTATTATAGGATCTTGTTGTTTTAATAGAATATTGCAATTTTTTAAAAAATCAATTATCCTCCATAACTGCTGATGTTAATGTGCTATTGCAAGCTCATGTTATATCCTCAGCACCGGAAAAAAAAATGTCATTGCTGAGTTACCGCTCCTTGGACAACCCTGACACTGATGGGTCGCACTCTTGCCTAGATGACGGGGACGGCGAACATTTCATAAAAATGGTTCCTGTCTTCTCAGACGAGGAAGAAGACTCGTCATAAATAATAAAAACAGAGGAGATGTTGTAACTATGTATCATTGCAACTATGTATCATTGCAACTATGTATCATTCATGTGTTTGCAACATTGTATCATTCACGTGTAATCATTAATTTCTGTCTCTTCAGTGACCTTTGCAAGGCACGTACAAGGGACAAGGAGCTAGACGGTTGTTAATAAGCTTATCCACACTGTAAATGATCTGTCCGGTATGCAGCTTTGTAAACATGCACATCCTGATGAGATTATCATGTTTGACTTGAGCTTTGATTAAATCATTTTCTTGTAAAAAAGCACAATAAAAGAGCGTGTGCCAAGACATTCGGGGCGCGCTCATCCCGAGGAAACTTCGCCTCCTGTCGTTTCTCTCTCCTTCGCTCCCTATCATGAGCCGCCCATCTGATGCGGGATAGCAGATACCGCAGCAACATAGAGCTAAAAAGTTATTCTTTGTAGGTTATGAATCTAATCACAAATCATACAGATTCTGGAAAAAAGGTACATCTAGAGTTTACTGTAGTGCTAGTGCCAAATTCCTAGAACATGTAGGATGGGAAAAACTGGAACAAGATTCAAGTAAGGAAGTAATCATAGAAACCTACAAAAGACCAAAAGAAAAAAATCAGTAATAAGAAGAGTCCAATTAAAGAGGAAGTACAGGAAGAGCATATAGGACCAGAACAGGAAGAAATACCAGAACAGGAGAAAATAGATAATCAGGAACAGGTAGAACATGAAAGTCCACCTGTAAGTCCTGTAATATCTAGACGTTCTACACATGTAACCAGACCACCTGACAGGTATCAAGCAAGTATAGTTTGCCAAGTTAGTAAAGTTCCAACTACTGTTGAAGAACTTAGAATGTATCCTGCAAAGGAACAGGAAAATTGGCATAGAGCAATGGAGAAAGAATTAAATTCATTAAAGGAAATGAAAGTTTATGAAAATGCCAAATTACTTCCAGGTGAAAAGTCGATTGGCTGCAAATGGATATTTAAGTTAAAAACTAGTAAAAATGGGACTGTTACCCATAAGGCTAGGTTGGTAGCTCAAGGATTTAATCAAACTGCATGTGATTATGATGAAGTATTTGCACCAAATTTAAAGGCAACAACAATGAGAGCAGCTATAGTGTGGGCAGCTAAGAAGAACTATATCATAAATCATTTAGATGTAGAAACTGCCTATCTGCATGCACCATTGCAGCATACTATATGTTTAAGAAAACCAGTAGGTATAAAGGATGATAAAAATAATAATGACTGTTGGAAACTGAATAAAAGTCTCTATGGATTGAAACAATCTGGTTATGAATGGAACCAATATATTGTAAAAGAGTTAAATAATATAGGATTTAAAGAAGGTTTAGCTGATCCATGTTTATTTAAAAAAGAGACAAATGGTACGGTGTCATTATTATTGTTGTTTACAGATGACATTGCTTTAATTACTAAGACTAATAATGAAAATAAGTAAGAAGATAAAATTAAAGCAATTAGGAGAAATAAGACAATAGGATTGACAATAAACAAAACCAATAGTGGCTATAAGATATCACAAGAAGATAAAATTTACCAATTGCTAAAAATGTATAAAATGGAACTTTGTAAGCCGGCAAAAACTCCAATGAGTCAGGAATTTTGTCATACTGATGCTCAAAGTTCAAAATTTGATAAGACTATATATCAATCATTAATAGGTAGTTTATCATATATAAGTAATTGGTCAAGGCCAGACATTGCCTATAGCATTAATCAATTGGCAAGATTCAATGCTGAACCCAATGAAAGACACTGGCAAGCGCTAAAGCGTATATTAAGGTATCTTAAAAAGACAATGCACTATGCATTGTATTTGGAGCCAAAAGATGATTTGATTTTAAGTGCATATGCTGATGCAAGTTTTGCAACAGAGGTAAAAACTAGAAAATCAACTTCAGGCATGGCTATACTATTAGGTAAAACACTGATTGGTTGGAGGTCAATTAGACAGCAACACATAAGTATGTCCACAATGGAAGCAGAATTTTCATGTCTATCTTTATTATGTACTGATTTAATTCTGTATAAACAGTTATTGTTGGATATGGGAATAACTGTTAAGGATGCCATTGTAATTTATGAGGACAATCAAGCAGCCATACGGTTGGCTACAAATATTGCTGTAAAAACAAGATCTAAACATACTGACCTTAGATATTTGAATGTAAGACAATCTGTAAAAAATGGTTTAATGAGATTGGAATATTGCATGACTGATGAAAACATTGCAGATGGATTTACAAAAGCCCAAGGTGCAGTCAAGCACAAGGAAAATTGTGAAAACTATGGGTTGAAATTGTAAATAGATATATATATTATTACATTACCCAAAAGGGGAGAATGTTAGGGATAACATTGGTTACCTAACTTAGTTTGGGTAGAAATAACATATAAACTATGTTAGTGAGTATAAGTGTGTGTATCACTTTATGTTAGTGAGTATAAGTGTGTGTATTTTGGGTGCGGTTGTAAAATCACCATAAGAGGGAGCAAGAGAGCTCACTGTTTGCTGGCTTTTACTGGATAGCTGACAAATGTTGGATTGATGGTGATAACTGTGTGTGTTTCCCTGCTGTTGCTGAAATGAAGAAAAGGGGTTTGATTTTCTTCATATCTCTGACTGCAAAAGAGATATATTGCTGGACTGATTATTTGTAAGTTTACTGACCTCTATTTTCAACACTGGACTTTGCAACTGATTAATCCCTCGATGGACTGAACTAGTTTATAACATATGGACTGTTTTGACTATGCTATAACTCTTGCTGGAATAAAAAACTATTTAACTGGCACAGTGTATCTGTCTTACTGAGTGTAAACTACAACAACATTTATCTCACATCATTTGCCTGCCTGCTAGACTGCCGTTGCACGTTCTGCTAGGGTGTGTATCCCTAACAATTGTACTCAATTGTACTGATGTCAGATATATGGAGGGGATTTCAAACAGTTGAACAATTGGTCTAGCATAAGTTTTATAAGCTCTAATTAGCAATACAATGTTTCCAGAAAAAAAAACTGCACAAAATTAAATTTACAACTCTTAATGCTTTTTAGCAGCGCTGATACAGTGAACTTTGGAGCATAGATCGTCAGAGATAAATACACCTAGGTCCTTGACAAAGTGAGGGTTATCTGCTAGTTCAATGCCACCTAGCTTATACGTGACATTCTGATTACATTTACCAGTATGTAAGACAGAACATTTACTGATCAAAATTTGAAGTTGCCAAATAGATGAGCATGCAGACACATAGTCGAGATCACTTTGTAAAACAATAGAATTATCTGTAGTATTGAATAATTTTATGTCATTGGCAAAAAGGATGCAATTGCTTTTAAGTTGATCACATAAATCTATAGAGCAAGAAAAATGTGGTACCTAAGATGCTGCCTTGTGGAACACTACTGTTAACTGATGCAGACAAGTAAATTCCCTATTTTGACTTTCTCTAGTCTATTAGACAGGAAAGCAGCAATCCACTTGTTCAAAGGACCAGAAATGCCATAAGAGATTAATTTCAACAGCAATTTATCATGTACTTGTATTAAAAGCCTTACAAAATCATGTAAATTGCATTTACAGCTTTGCCTTGATCAAGACCATGATCATCAACCATGACTTGGATTATTGAGAATAAGTTCCATCAAACCTTAAGAACTTTATAGGTTATGTGATCAGCTTGAATTGGAAGCCCACTGACAGTGAAACTTGTGAAATAACATTACATGGTATATTACGGTACACCCAGAATTACTTGTGCTGCTGCAGAATGTATAAGCTGAAGTGGTCTTCAAGGGCAGCCCCTGCAGAAATTACTGCAATAATTCAGATGAGACATGACCGAGGTATAAAGTACCATGAGTAGGGGTTTTCTGTGTAAGAATCCATACAATTGGGGCACAAGATGGATTTGTGCAAAGTTCATCTTAGCTACAGCTGTAACCTGTCTTTAATCAGAAGCCATGAGTGTAAAATGAGCCCTAAACTGTGTACCATATTTGATACAGTGCAACCCCATCTAGAATCAATAATTTAAAAAAAAAAAAATCAGATCAAGGCAGCTCCCAAATCCACAAACATTAAGTCTTTCTAGGATTGAATATTTTTTCATCTGTATCTCAGGCTACAGACATTGAGACAGAATCTCAGTAATTGCTGGCTAGCTGAGTGTGAGATACATAACTGGGTATGATAAATGTATTGATGATACCGATGAGTTATCCATTCAATGGTCTCAAATAGATGTTAAATAGGAAAAAGTGGAAAGGGTGATTCTGTATTTTCACACAAAGCAAGGGCTAGACCTTTCATCAATGCTAAATGGATAAATCTCTGAAGGAAACAGAACTGCTACTCTTACTCCCACTCTCTGAGGCAGTCCAGAAAAGTATGCTTGATGACATCAGGGTCACCAAGGAGCAGGATAAGTTGAGCAATGATTTTCTGAAGAGAGGGTTGGGGCAACTTCCTCACTTGAGGATGAATTCACTATAATCTGGACCCAATCATATATCACTTCCCACACGGCCCTAACCAATCAGAATGCACATGAATCTGATGAACAAGGAGCCATGCACCCAGCTCTGAGGATGAAGTCACTTCCTTGGAACCAATAAGATCTAACTCTTCTCTTTGGGTCAATACTATTGAAAGAAGTTTCATTTGATTCCATAATTTGTTTATAGAAGTTTACAAGTAAAATATTTTTTTAATATTGAAAAACTGAGGTGAATGATAAATTTTTAAGGAAATACAACTTTAAGTTTTCTTATGTTCCTCTACAGAAATAATTGACCCTTGAATTGCCTTTCTAAATTGCCTCTGCATTTTCTGCTAAGCTCATTTTACCACAAGTGATCTGGAGTGTGTGCCACAGATGACATGACACTAGTGTATTGGGCCTCCTCTTTCTCTGTTTCAGCTATCTTAATGTTTCAGCTATCTTAATGATAGGTAGTTGAGCAATTTTATTTTATTACTTCAAAGAAACACACACATAGGTAGCTATACTATTCAAGAAGTTCCAATTATCAATATCTTCATACTATTTAGACCTATTTTCAGTGTAAATATATTTAGCATCTAATTATTGTCAGATATTGAAAAAGCATCCATTGATCCTAATGGGTCTATATGATCTTATAGCTTAATTAACACAATATAAAGGAAATGGATAATGAATAATCATTTGGGAGTATAGAGACACAATCACATACTCATAGTTAGTTTATTGTTGCCATGAAACACATTTCATATTGAAAAACTTAGATGAATGATAAAAAACAAGCATAAAAAAAACCTTCACTATATAACAGTATTAAACATCCAAAACTGTTTTAACAGTTTACACCATCCTTAGCAGTTTAAATGTATAATTATTTATAAAAAATCTGAAGAATACAAAATGCTTAGGTATAAATTTACAACATAGTACTTCAGCATGTTAAAAAGGAGAAACCATCCTAAGCACAATATAAATATACAAACAATGCATTTGTATTTTACTTGTTATAGAGGTGAACGTTGAAGGCCCTGATCTGGCTCTACCAGCATATAAACAAGAGGTCAATGCACTTTTGAGTGTACAAGGATATTAAAGGCAATATACTGAGATAGAAGATATTTTCTCACATGTATCTGTTAAGAGGAAAGTTGGATTTAAGCTTGTGACTCTCAAGCGAGCAAGTTTATACAAACAGTGATACATAATTTCTTGGAGTGTAGTACATTTCACCAATAGTCAGCAAATGAGCCTGTACCAGAACAGTATCCAATATCAGTAAATATTCTGATGCAGAAAGCAAGCATTTGCCATTAATAAATGATTACACTGGATAACAATTTTTGTTCAAAAGTTTTGCTTCTTGAAAAACTTTTGGTATTATGATGGACCCCTTCAAACTATAAATATAAATTTTGAATGACTATGTCATATAGGCATCTTCAGAAATATGAAAGTAAATTTTAATGGCTAACATATTTAATTGCATGTTTCTCATACATTGCATGAATTCGACAGGGCCAAAAGTATTTTGTTGTTAATTTTCATTTATACTCACTGCCCAGTGCATCTTACTGCAATGTCTAACAATAGTCATCTATTCTAGTTGCCCTGATACCATATCCTGGCAAAACCTTTCACCATGTTCATCATTGACTGCACTTAGTTTTCTGAAAAAGAAGTCAAAGTATGAATGCAGAAAATGAATCTTCAGTGATACGTTGAATTTCATGGTCTGGTATGCTGTAAGAAGTTAGTCAACCAGCTGAATGTAAGTTTGGTGCTCTGTGCTTGCCAAGAAAATTCTCAAGGACATCCTTGACTGCTTTCCAAGTGGTTTTCTCTGTCCCCATAACAGATCTTTGAACTGCTTATCATTGATATTGTATCTTGGCATATGTTATTCCTAATATAGCAGTCTCAAATAACAAAACCTTAACTTTCCTAGTTCATTACTTTCACTAAAATTTTCATCACTCAGAGTTTTGAGTGAAGTGGAGGCAAAAATGATTGAATCAAAAAATATTTCATGGTTTTCTGAGCTGGAACAAAATTATTTTAGACTGGCCATTTCTTTTTAATGTAATGGGACTATCTTACATGGCTGTCCCATTCGCATATGTAATAATAGTACTCGGTATATCCAAACTGCATTCCAAATAGCAGAGTCACTGTCAGTTCTCCACAGATATTCCAGTTGTATTTGGTGTACTGGATGTGCTTCAACAACAGTTCCATGCTTTCATAAGTTTCTTTCATATGTACAGCATAACCAACAAGCCCTAAAGATCTTACATTGCAATTATGGTATATAAAAATAGAAGATTTCTACAATGTGGAACGTTACAGATTAAATTACAGGTTATTTTCTTGATTAGCAGCCAGCAGTCCAAAAGGGACAACCTGAAGTGTTCAGGAATCAAAACCTTTGTCATCCAGTGTTATATAAACATCTATTCACTATTACAGGATAAGGAAAGAAAATCATGCATTATTTTATTATTCTATCAATACTGCTGAAGTTTGATTTCTTCATGTAGTAGCAATAAAAGCAAGAGGTGCTATACATCCCAAAATACTGAAGAGTTTGTTTGTGGTGTGTGTGTGTGTGTGTGTGTGTTTGTGTGTGTGAAGTAAAACAAGCTTAACCTATATTAATATCACCATAGTCATTTTAGGCCTGTTCTATGCAATGCCATCTGCCTGTCTGAGATCTCTTGGTATGATCATATGGTATCCTTCCAATTCTTATTGAAGCATGGCAAGCAAAAAAAAAACAAAAAACTGAACTGATACCAGAACTTTCCTTGGCTTAGTTCAGCTCTTTCATTCATTCCCAACTTCATCATATATGGCATATGTCTTTGTAAAAAAGATGTATTTGTGCAACAATAAGCCAGTTAAATGAATCATGATGCCCAATTTTCTGGGTTCACACTATAAACCATAATTAATTATGTACACTGGTTAAAACTGCACAACTCTCTGAGTCAGCTACATTATAGGTTTTCTATAAACCCAGTGAAAAATTTTCCAATGGTATGGGGTGTAGCCCAAAAACAGTTTTATCAAATGAATGCTGAAGCAATATGAAGAATGGCTCTAAATCACATGTATATAAAAGGCTAATGTACTTATAGACATAGCTATCACTTAATTAGATTTAAGCATGGCTTCAACATCAATTAAATATTCAAATATGCAAGCTGACACTATATTTGAAGTAAAAATATTATAAAAAATTATGCTCATGATCTATTATAATTCTTTCACCTATGGATGATCCAAGGTGTTGCAGTAATTAGTACGGACATAGAGGCCTAGTAGCTTTTTATTGGCAAGGAATTAGCCCTTTCATAGTAGAATTAAGAATGATTTCCATATGTGATCTGAGTTTCATTCAATATCAACAAAAAATATATTTTCCAATAAGGAATTGTGCATTCATCTGATATCAGCCGACATTTAAATAATTATTAAAATAAAGAACATGAACATCTGAAGCAAACAAAAAAAATGGTGCAAACTTACTGTTTTTAACACTTTCTCATATTAAAAGCATACAGGCATTTTATATTTCTATAATTATCAAATATCTCTTTACATAAAATGTTATCTTAATAAAACTATTAATAAACTTTCTCAGTAGGTTTAATAGAACTGGCTAGGACCCAACACCATGTTTTGACTCTTATACAGCTTGCTGAATAAGATCCAATTTTGAGGGTTCATATATCATTCTAAATCATAATATAGTTTGTTCATTTGTTTAATATATTGTGTGAACTAACCATTATAATTAAGCAAAATATAGCTTAACAGAGCATGTGAAATCAGTCAGAATGTCAGAATGTTTAGATTAGCATTTGCATTAGTCCCAACATGTATTAAAGAAAGTTATATAAATCAATTTTTATCTCTAAAGATTAATATTGATTCCAAATTTCCAATTAAATTTATCTTGTTGTGATTCATGCACTGCACTAATAAAAATTAATAAAAGATTTCCTATTAATAAATCTGAATTTAAAACTACTGGATTCCTACAAAATGGTAAGACAAACCAGACATGCTACATTATAGAAAAACCAGAAATTTAGCCCTAATAAGAATTTTAAAAACAAGTATTTTTTTAAAGAAAAAAATGGCACACCTTTTGTTCAAACTCAAAATATATTCTTGAAGAATTTTAAACTTCAGCTTCAGATTTTCAAACAATCAAAATATTTGGAAAGCTTGTTTAGACTACTTCATTCATTCCATGTCCAGTGCAGAAATCTAAATTAAAGCATTGTTGATAGGAATCTACCCTCCAGAGACACACCCAGTTAAGGCTCTCTCCTCACATTGCTGAAACAAAGCGTGACAGAAAACTGAATATGGATTTCTGTTTAAGAATTGCAAGGTCAATTCAGACGAGTCCTTTCATAAGCCTAATGTTTACAGGTACCTGTTTCATAAGATATTACCTCCCCTCTGAACTTCTATTTGGAGTCTGGATCCAGCTAATGGACCAAGAGATTCTAATTTTAAAAACATTGCAAAAACCTAGTTTGCTTGTTCTTGTTTAGAATAGATAAACAAAAGAATGTAATATCAGAAGAATGTATTGAAGAGCTGCCTTTTAAATGGACTAGCCCACATTCTTGCCATATCTGTATAACAGTAACAATTCATAAGATTGATATGATCACTTATATAGAGTTCTATGTAAGAAATACCCAATCAGACCATTACATCTTTTGGTTGATTGGGGAAGTAGTGCACAATTTCTGAGATACCAGGGATGTCTGCCTTCCTTCGAAATCATGTTCACTATTTTTAGATGTGTGAGATTATTCTTAAAAGCAGGAAGAAAAGGCACTCAGTATAAACTTAAGAGGTACGCTCTGCTTAATACCGTATATTCCTAGGCAGAACTTTGGCACAAGTAGATATCAGAACTAAATCCATATTCAGAACCAAGTCAACAACAGAGGTCACTTACCTAAAAGCTTTACAACCTGTTTATTCTTTTAACAAGAGCCAAGCTGCACATTGCAGTTCCTCTGTAGGCATTCCTTATATTTTTATAGCTGCATTACAAATGGAAATACTTCATTTCTACAGATTTTGGACCAGTATTGGCTAGTCACTGGTATAATTTCATAGTAGCATTTCATAGTATTTCACACTCCTAATGCTCCATTTTCTTCTTTTAAAAAGTTAACAATGCCAAAAAATTGAACCCTGTAGCTTGCACTGGATAGCAAGTGCTCTAAAACAGCTACAACTGATGATCCCCATTCTACCATACAAACTGTAAAGGCACAGGGGGAAATGCAGCAATCTTTTCAAGGCGGGACTTTCCCCCTGGAGTATTAACTACTTTTCTTACCACACACTCATCTAGAGTTACCCTTTCATTAGGTAAAGTAAGATGCCACTTCAGCAAGATGTTTGGAGAACCAAATTGTGAGCGTTGTCCTGAATTCTTTAAGCTAAATGGCTGTCCCCAAGTGGGGCACAGAACACTGGGGAGTTTAAAAATGGGTTAATTATTGGTCAGGTTGGCTTTTGAATCATGAATGGGGAAAAGATTATGCAGCAAAATATTTTTGAGCATGCGTGTACTGACCCCATGTCCCTCTAGGAGCAGAACAATCAACAATTGCCCAGACTGTTTTGTTTTCCCCTGCTCAGGTGCAGCACCCTGGCATTCAGGAAAAGAAGAACGGAGCCTTTCTTTCTTTTCTTTTCTTTTCTTTTTCTTTCGTTCCTTCCTTCCTTCTCCTCCTGCTGCTATAAAGAAATAGGAGTGAAACTTTCAGCTGCTGTTCTGATTCATGCCAGGCAGTCTCTCAAGCCCTCCAGAAAAAGAAACGGAAAAATTGGAGAGCGCCTTTCCTAGACAGCGCCGGCCTAGCAGTGACTCCTCACATCAACCGCAGAGCGGCTTCCGGGAGTGCTGCGGCAAGAGGGCTCTTCTCTTGAACCGCTCCCTCCTGCTCGAGTGAAAAAGATTGTCCTAGGCTCGCTGCGGATTCTGAAGTTGTACATAAAAGGCATGGTGGAAGCGAAGAGGAGGAGGAGAGCGACCCCGAGGAAGATGGACCCGTTCAGCCATTCCATCCAAGCGAAGCCCAGCAAGGCCATGGCGAGCACGGCGAAGACGAAGCACAGGCAGCTCGCCTTCTTTCTGCAGTTCGCCCCGCAGTTGCTGACGACACCACCGTCCCCGAGACCGTCGATGTAGGTCTCCATTCCGACGCTCCGTATGGAGACGGTGCCCGAGGGCGTCTCCGCGCCGAGGCTCCGCTCGGACGAGAACGGCTGGCGGGACGGCCTGGGCACCGGCAAGAACAAATGTTGCGGGCGCAACTCGGGCAGCAAGGGCGCCCAGCCGCGCAGCTGCAGCAGGATCGCTTCGACCAGCTTGGTGTTGACCGGCAGGCTCTGCACTTGGCCCTCGGGCAGAGCCGTGCAGTGCCGGCACACGGGGCAGGTGATGCAAGGGCCGGCGGAGTGACCGCCATCGGTTACTTCAGGAGCGCCGTAGCCGCTAATGTTGCTGCTTGCCTCGCTCCGGCAGTGGGGCGAGTGGTCTCCGCGCTGGTACAGCTCGCTGAGGCATTCCCGGCAGAAAGTGTGCAGACACTCCAGCAGTTTGGGTGCGTGGCGCTCCAGATCGAAGAGGTTGTAGCAGATCCGGCACTCGTACTCCTCGGAGGTGAGAGGAGCCTCCGGCTTGCTTGCGGTCGTCTTCCCCTCCGCCGGCTCTTTCTCCTCGCCATCCTGAACCCGCTGGGTCCCTCCCTGGAGATCGCTGTTAGTCTGGTCGCCGCTTTGCTGCTCCTCCTGGGCCATAATATCATCGCTTTATTTCAAGGGGTCTTTTTCTTCACACCTCTAGCTTTTACTCTGCGGGGTGGGCGGGTGGGGGCAGCGGCGGGCAAGGGCGCTTAGTCCTTTTGTTTGCTTGCTGGCTTTTCCTCCGTTCGTTTCTGGGTTAGCTCGGTCGCTTCTTGGCAGGAGCAGCCGGCCGCAGCGGTGCGTGCTTCGCCTCGCCCGCTGCTGCTGGCGACGGCGCAGCCCTGCTGGATGTCTTTGATTCGATGGTGACTCCCTTTTCTCTCGCTGCTGGCGCCACCTGAATGCTGTTTTCCAGCCAGGAGCTGCCCTGTGACGTGCGGATTCCCAGTGGTTGAGCAGGCAGACAGCGACCAGGGCCCCCAGCAACACCACTCCCTTAAAATCTGAGAGCATCCTTATGATCTCATTTCCTCAGAGAGGAAAGCCGGAAGCTGTCTAAAAACAAGGAAGGCAACAATTGGGATAAACAACACACATCAAAGTGCACTCTGGTGCGTTTTTTTTTTTTTTTAAAGTAATGGCGGCAATTTATCGGAGAAATGCCTCTGGGTGCTGCTAAAAAGGCAAAAATATAAGTGTGAAACAGACTTTCTAATACAGTGTGGAAAATCTGATGCCATTAGTACCAGTGCAACAAGTGCTCAGTCTCTTCTGTTGGCCCATCTCCCCACTTCGGCTGTGGAATGTTTGCAAACATTTGGAATGCTTGCAAAATGCTTCAGAGGTCAATAAAAGCATTTTAACTGTTGCAATCAATACTACAGTCCTAGCTAGCATGACCATTGGTCAGGCTTTGTTGCTGGGATTTCTGGAGTTTGACATTCAAATGCATCTGGATAGCACAACTTAAGTGAGTTGGCTTTTGAACTTTAAAAGTCCTAAATACCATGATATCCTTCTACATTGGTTCTAGAGGGTAAACTGCATTGTTTTGTGCTGGTTCTCCTCCTTTCTCCAGAATTAATACCAGCCAATGCTAATTAGGGAGGAGAGACTGTGCCCTCAGCCCCTATTCTGTGGAGTGCCCCCTACTCTGTGGAGTACCTTAGGGTTTGGTACTCTTCTATTCAACCTTTACATGAAGTCACTAGATGAGTTCATTGCCATGGGGTGGGCTATCATCAGTGTACTCAGTTATACATTTCTGTCCCTGGCAGCTTAAGAGATGCTCTGGATTCTTGTCTGGAAGCTGTGGAGGTTGGATAGTCAATAATAGGCTTCAACTGATCTCCGGCAAGATTTAGTGGATGTATATTTTCAGACCTGTTAGTCTTGGGACTGTATCCTCTTTGGTAACAGATGGATTGCGTTGACCCAAACAGACCCAGTGCACAATTTGGGGATCCTTTTAGACTCATGATTCCTGCTCAAAGAGCAGGCTCTATGGCTAGGAGGATGTTTGCACAGCTTTGTGTTATATATCATTTCTCCCATTTTTGACTGGAAGCTCCCCTCACAGTTATTCTAATGTCCTAGCCCCTTCCCAGATCAACTACTGTAACATACTTTGTTGTTCAGGTATATCTATATTTATAACTATACATCTATCTATCTATCTATCTATCTATCTATCTATCTATCTATCTATCTATCTATCTATCTATCTATCTATCTTATCTATCTAATTATACACACACACACACACACACACACACATATATGGTATTCTGCTTTGTTCAGGTATTTTCCCACATCATTACAGTTGTGCTTTTAAAGTTGTAGCGACATTTCGGCAGAATCTCATCTGCCATCATCAGGCTTCTGTATTGTGTTCGTCTGTGAGTCAGGCTGTGAAAAGCCTGACTCATAGAGAAACACAATACGTATAGCTTTAGAAGCAAGAATAAAAATAAATACATGCTAAAAGTAAGGAGAAAAAAATAAAAGGAATAAAAGAGAAAGCTAGAATGCAGAAAGAAAGAAAAGGAAAGAGGTTGAAGAAAAACAAAAGAAAGATATAATGAAGTGGTCTTTATAATGCTTTATCTCTTTTTCTAAAGCTCAATCATGACTCTCTTTTGATAATCTATCCTGATCTAATTGTCAGAACCATAGATTTTATGTCCATTTTAAAAAAAGTCTTTGTGTAAAAAGTCCATCAGGGGTTTCCAGACAGGATAAGCTTTTGTCTAGAATCAAACAGCTCAGTTGGGCTATCTCAGCAAATTCTATCATCTCACCAAACATTCCTCCACTTGTAGATATTGTCAATTCCTCCCCCCCCCACATGCACAATTCTGCCTGTAGTCATCATGCTGCAGTTATCATATAAAATGAAGTTCCATGAGGTTTTAGAACTGTTTATCCATTAGTTGTAATAGGAGAAGTACTGGTTTTAAATCTTTCAAATTATTTAAATCAGTGTCTGCATTTGAACCTAAAATACTCTAGCTGGTTTGCATGATAAAATAATCTTTCTTTAAAAAGAAAAACAAATTTTATTAGTTTTACAAAATAATACACAAACAAACAAGTCATGATAACATAAAAAATCTTTTCTGAAAAAAACAATAGAACATACAAAATAATTCCAAATTATAATATATATATTTACGTTATCTGTTCAGCTTTGTATCTTATCCCAACTTCTTCTTTTCATTCTATTATCCAAATTATATTTATTGCTAATTAAAATTTTATTGCTTTCCAAAAGCAATACACAGACAAATAAAAAATGGAACATAAAAGCATAAAACATCTTTTCTGAAAGTTGCTTGATCCCGGGTTAAAACTCTTCGCACAGACACAAATTCAAAAATCATATTCACTTTATATATCATTCCATATCTTATTGCCATTTTCAATTTTCAATATAGCTTCTTCCCTCTTTTATCTTTCTTAATTTTATTTTATTTATCTCATCTCAGTTTAAATCATAATACTTATCATTCTTTGTCTGTTCTATTTCCAGCTATCCATTCATCTTTTCTCTTTAGACAAACTTCTCCTGTACACTGATTGGAGTATGATGCCTTTAACTTTTTCCCCTAGCTTAATAATCCTTAATATAACACTTAACTTATATTGGGATTCTGTTTAGTACATTCTAAAATTACACAATGAATTTTATGAGAAAAGAAAAAACACAACAATAACAAAAAAAAGCATATGAGACCATAATCAATGCCATTAAGAAACTAATCATACATATTAATACTCATATATATCTTAAGCATTTTATTCTAAATACACATATAAAAACAGAATCTTATGTACCTTACAGAATCCCTTTTTCAATTAAATTTACCCATTGTCTCTAAATAAGTTTTGTTTCTTTAAATCTTGCTTCCCACCATTAAGGCTTCTCTTCTCCTCCTTTCTCTCTTGCTTGTTCTTTTCCTTGCCCTTTTTACCCCTTTGTCTCTCCTCCTCCCTTTTCTTCTTCTGCTTTCCCCCCTTTCTGTTGTTTTCTAACCTTGTATCCACCTTTCACCTCATTTTTCTCTTTTTTGGTTGTTTCTTCAGGCCTTAAAATCCCCTTTTTCTTTTCCTCTTTCTCCTCCTCCCCAAATAGAACCATTTGTTCATCAAAGATGGCTTCTTCTTTGTCCCAGTTGTCCTGCTGCGCAGTCAATTTTTCATAAGTGCATACCACCATTTCTAGAAATTGAAAAAGAGTGCCCAAAGTATCTTTCCTATCTTGTTCTTCTTTTTTATATTTTTAATATTCAATTTTTAGTTCATCCACAAGCGATGCCATCATGAAGAGAAATTTTTTTTCCAAAACAACCATCCAAGTTGAAGAATAATTCCCCAAAGTTCCAAAGTCACCAAAGAATCCAAATAGACTATTTCTTTTAATATTTTTTTCTTTCTTCCATTTCTCTTTCTGGGGTTGCTGTTTAGTCAAAGAGTTCCAATTAAAAGGTATCTTTTAGAAGCCGTATTAATATTTAAAGCTCTTTAAAATTCTAGGCAATCTCCTCCTTTTTCAAATTCTGCTTTTCCTCTCTTCAAATTTTTTTCCCTCTCCCTTCCCACTTACAGCAACAATTTTCCTTTAAATGTTCAGAAATCCATACTTCCAATGCGAGTTTTCTGATTTCTCTTAAGATTCTATCACTGTCACGTTCGGAAGGAGAGTGAAAAGAAAAAAAAACTTTTCCTTTAATTTACATTCGCCGCTTGACACATTCTGGAAACTATGTTTCTTTAGCAAGTTTCAAAATCCAGGGTACTTTCACTGTTGCTTGTCCCAGTCAGCAAAGATCACTTCCAATTCTTCACAGCTCCTCCTGCACTTTCTTTTTCCGGCTGAGCTCTTCTATGTGGAGGCCATTGCTGACCGCCTTTGGAAAAGGGGGTTTCGCTGGCTAGGGAAGAGAGGTGCGATATCTCTCGACCCTGCCAGACACCTTCTACGGAGGTGGCTTAGCCCCGAAGCCAAATGGCTCGGGGCACTCGGGCAGTGAACACAGGCAGAAACCATGCACAGTCGCGGATTCCTGCCTGCTCCGAAGGGCTACAAACCGGAAATCCGATAAAATAATCTTTCTTGTTCACATTTCCAACACAAATATGAAGTAACTTTATACATTCTTGACATTTTTTTCTGCTGTCATACACCAATGGTACATCATTTCATAAAATTTGACTTTAAGATTATAACATTGTGTAAATACATTATTTCAAATCTTTCTAACAACTATAAATAGGAAAACCATTGATAATTATGTCTTATGTCCATCAGTTGTTTTCCTGATTCTATTTTGTATTCACAGAATACTGTATTTTACAGTATGTTAATCATTTGTGTTTGTCTATTATTTTTCATCTATAAAATGCATCTTGTGCTGAGAGCCACAAAGATTTGTTCAGGTGATCCAAAGTTTGTATTTATTCTATATTCTTAATATGGCACATTTAACATAATGAGTTTTAAAATTATATTAACCTTAACTTTATTGTACTACAAATATCCCTGCCACACAAATCCTAAATCATGTTCTTCTAATTCTAAACATTTTCTATTTCTCGTCCTCTCTTTCATCTAAACAAACAGCAAGCTGCAAAATACAATCCCAAAGAAGATAAACCCAATTTTTATCTTTCGTATGCATCTTGTGACATCTTACATTGTTGTGTTTTTTTTCCCTTTGCCATACAAACTAGACATATCCCTTTGCCACTGCTTAAATGCTGCATCTGTTTTCAAAATGAGTATTGTTTAAAACAGAAGCACTGTTCTAGGAAAAACATTCATTTACATCACAGATATTCTCCCCAAAAGTAGTTTCTTCCATCTTAACTTCATTCCACATCATAATATTATTTTTTGAATATATTTTTTGAAACAATATATACTTGTCACAGTGATAACCAGATACTTTATTGTTTTCTCAATCTTAAATTAATTTCATCATTTCTGTAAGTTGCTCTATTTTAATTTTTTTGTCAAAATCATCTGATTATTAATCCTGAAACCTACTAATGCACCCAATACTTTTAATTTCCCATTAATGTATTTTATTCCCTTTAGAGGATCCTCAAAATCAACACCAAGTCATCAGCAAATGTTATAAACTTAAAAATTTCATTTTAAAACTTTACTTCTACAATTCTCTGATCTTGTCTTATATTCAATATTTCAAGAACTAAAACAGAGAGGAAACAACAGGCATCTCTATTGTGTCCCTTTTTTGTATCTCACAAGCTTTTCTTAGAACACCATTGACAATTATTAGTACTTGTAAAGTATAGGTTGATTTTAACCTATTTAATAAAATTATCTCCAAAATTTATATCTTCCAAAAGCTTAAACAGAAAGGACTCAAAATCCTTCTCTTTGTCTAAGAAAGTCACTGTTGCTTGATTTTCATTATGTAGCTTCAACTATTCCAAAATGTCCAACACATTTCTTATGCCATCCTTTTAAACTGTCTTTTAAGTAAAACCCCATATTGGTCCTCATGAATAAATTATCACAAAATTATTTTTAACCTCTCAGCCAATAATATTGACTATAATGACAACTTAAGGTCATTATTAAATAAAGACATTGACTGATGTTTCTTGTTAAAGTCAATGCTTGATCTGACCCCTTATACCGTAGCTATTTTTATTTGGATGAGGAAAAGTGATAATATATTTATTAATGTCTACCTTCCATCTGGATAAACTGCCAATGGCATTAGCTCTACTGGGAACTAATACAATTTATATGTAACTTGTATTATGACATTTTCTTCCTATTGTGATGTGCAATTTTAACTCAAGGTGTGAATCTGATGTATCTTGTTTTTCAAAAAAAATTAAAGAGGAAAGAATAATGAATCCTGCTAAAAATTTGTTGACAAAGGCAAAGAGAGGATCTATGCAGATTCTCAGTCATCCAGATCATGATTGTCCCAAAGATACTTTGGAACTGGATGTTGTTTTTCCTTGAAGACGTTTTGCTTCTCCTTCAAGAAGCTTCTTCAGTTCTGAATTTTAGAACTGAAGAAACTTCTTGGATGAGAAATGAAACATCTTCAAAGGAAAAACAAAGTCCAGTTGCCTTTGGGGAAAAGGGAGGGTTTTCATGGCACTAACTAACTCCACAACTGCCTTTGGGGAAAAGGGAGGGTTTTCATGGCACTAACTAACTCCACAACTGCACACTCCTTTATAACACCACAGAACCATGTTTAATCCCTTTTCACAAGGCCAGGTGAATGGGGGCCTCATCTCTGGGGAAAGAATATTATTTTCATCCTTTTTTCAACATATAAATCCTTCATCTAAATATTATGTATATGTTGTTTGTCCTTAGCTGACTAACTCAATACAACAAAAATATGTAGATATGGTATGTAGGTTGCAAGTAACTATTTGAGGATTGTTCAAACTGTTCAATGGATTATTTCTAAGTTCGTAAAACTGCCAAAAACAGAATTGGCAAGTAGTAGAAGTACTATTAATAAATACATGTGGATCCCCATTGAGGAAGCCATTCCACATGTAAAATGAGGCTGTTATTATGCATAAATGATTAAAAATAGAAGTCAGTCAGTACAGTCTATAAAAAGTCCCATTGTAAATTATTCAGAGTTCCGAGTAGCGGTCAAAAAATGGCCATAGCACAGCATCTTTAAAAAGGCCATTAAACTGAAACATAAAGTTTAAAGAACCTCCCAGAAGTCTTGTTAGCTTATCCAATATGTTAATATCTCTGTAGAACTAATAGTCAATGCTGGTATGAAATGAAAATGATATGTGTGTATTTTGCTTTTAATCTATTAAAGCCTAAGACTGACCAAATTTTGCAGACACCTAAAAATCTAAATAGCTAAAATAATAATGTAGCAAGTATGAATGCTAATAATATCAGTTTCACTCTGGAAAACTATTTTTGGACAGGAACACAAATTATTTATAATGCAGTTATTTTCAAAGCACAATTAACTATATATTCAGTTCATCCATTATGCTAAACCATAACAGAAGCTTGATTGATTGATTTGACTTCCTAAGCTATGGGAATCCAGGTACCATTATTTATAAAACATGATCTACTGTGTTTGCAGATCAACTCAATTGTGGTTTATGCAATAAAATATTCCCTCTGAACTCAATTTAGAGCAATTGTGAGTGAGCTAGGCAGGATATACTGCATTGTAAATGATTAATGAATTGGACTATCCTTTGTTAAAAATCATATTTTCTTCAACAAAACTTCAAGTAATTTTAGATCAACAAAATAATATGATTTTAATAAAGAATAACAGAGTTGGAAGTAGCCTTGGAAGTCTTCTAGTCCAACCCCTTTCTCAGGCAGGAAACCCTATACCAGGGGTCTCCAACCTTGGCTCCTGGAAGCCTGGCGGACTTCAACTCCCAGAGTTCCACAGCCAGCTTTGCTGGCTGTGGAACTCTGGGAGTTGAAGTCCGCCAGGCTTCCAGGAGCCAAGGTTGGAGACCCCTGCCCTATACCATTTCAGACAAATGGTTTTCCTATCTCTTCTTAAAACTTCCAGTGTTGTAGCATTCATAACTTCTGGAGGTAAGTTGTTCCACTGATTAATTGTTCTATCAGGAAATTTCTCCTTAGTTCTAGGTTGCTTCTCTCCTTGATTCGTTTCCATCTTTTTCTTCTTGTCCTGCCTTCTGGTGCTTTGGAAAATAAGTTCAAGTAGGCCCCCAAAAAGGGTAAAAGAGTCCCTGTGGATTTACTCTGTTGAACATTACTAAGGAGAGATGCTCTTATCTGTTTCAAGGCCGCTGAGCCAGCAGCAGCCCTGTGCAAACACATTTTTCCATGGTCATGTGGCCAGCATGACATCATGGAATGCTGTTACCTTCCCACTGAAGTGGTACCTATGTAATCTTACATTTGCATATTTTCAAATTGTTAAATTAGCAGTAGCTTTCGGGAGCGTGGTGCTCAGGTCTTGAACTTGGGCTGCTGGCTTTCCAGCCAACAAACTCAGCCTTTTAACTACTGAGTCACTGCATCACCCTCATCCAAGTAGAGCTAATACAAATTGTTCCAAGGATCTAATCAAGGCATACACTTGTAACAGGCCACTCCCCAGGTTTCTATTTTGTATTAGTATTTTGAAAAAGTCAGTAGGTTCCCCAAAACTGTATCTGTGTATTAGAATGTTAGAAAAGATATAATCCTTTTAATTTAAGTGAACAATAAGAAAAATATGACTATATAGGTATCAAGTTGCAGCATCCCTGTCTGCCCTGTGCTGTCTTGTGCAAACATCTGGGGTGACAGAAATTGTGACCCTTTCCTTTTATCTTTTGTAAGGATATCCAGTCTGAATTGTTTAACATAAAACTCAAAATATATCCTTGTTACACTATCTGTGATGATGATGACTCTGCAGAAATTAGATTTAAGGAGAGGACCTTCCACAAAACTAATGGCAGTCATTAAAAAATGTTCAGCAATACTTTTTGACAGTTACATTTCATTGTTTTCAAGGGTTCGTGTCCTGATGTGCCATGTATCCTGTAGGCCCCCATTCAGCAATATTCTCAATAACATCTTGATTATGATGTAGTTGATTATCTCACCTTGGACATATTATCAACATTAGAATTCAATTACAATTTTGAGAAAAGGTACTTAATAGAGCTCGTTTGATCTTACCTAAAGCCCTAGGATACTAGCCAGTCTTATCTCTGCTTAGTGTCACTTATGGACAGGATATTACGGTGAAAGAAAAAGTAGGATTGGGAAGGCAAAAAGTAATTCTCTATTCACCCGATACATTCTGTCCAGTGGTGGGATTCAATTTTTTTTTATACTACCAGTTCTGTGAGCGCGGCTTGGTGGGCATGGCAAGGGAAGGATACTGGAAAATCTCCAGTCAGAGGTGGGATTTGCCGGTTCTCTGAACTACTCAAAATTTATGCTACCGGTTCTCCAGAACTGGTGAGGACTTGCTGAAGACCACCTCTGATTCTGTCTCTCTTTTCTTCCTCTTCATGCAGTGTGCAAAAGGGCCTATACATTGTCATACCATTTAACAATTGTGCTACCAAATAAGAGAGTAAAGAGTGCAGCCAAGCAATTAGTAGCTTTTAATGCTATGATCAAAACCATTTTACAGATAATTTTTTTCTCCTTAGATTATCTTGAGTAAAGAAACAAAAATATAAGTATTGAGAAAACAAGTGGAAAACAAGTGGAAAACAAGAATCACAAGTGGAACACAAAACTCATGTCTCTTAAGTTCCTTGAATGAAGCAAACCAGTAAAAATCTCATCTAGAAGCTTTTTTATCAAGACTGTCCTGCTCAAGGTTATAGACAGCTTGGCCAGAAGCTAGGATGGATTGTTGCATGGTGGAATTCTGCTTGAGGGGTCATACTGTATTAGAGAAAGCAATGAGAAGTTAATATAACAACTGCAGCCATAGACAATAAACATGATGCAATCTAAGTTCCAAAGGAATTAAGAGAATTAAGAGGTTCCATGGACCAATAATATACAGTGTTAAGGGCCAGGCAAGGTTGTTATTAAAACTTCAATCATCCCAGTAAGAAAATTACCAGTATTTATCATAAAATGGAAAATGCAGAATTAGACAAGCACCTTTTCCATTATTGCTTTCACACTCATTTGGAGCATGAGAGAAAAATATATTGGAGATAAAACATACAGACCCTGTATTGTAATTATTATTTTGCATTCTTTTAATATAAGCAATGGTTTCAAAAACCTGAAAATTATATATCTTATGTAAAAAAACAGTATTTGTGAGTGCATGTATACTTTTTTATTTATTCCAGGTTCACAAAAGAGCATACCCAAGAAACTATTAATACATTTCTTAGATAATTATCTCATTCATAGGAAATAAGAGCTGTATTAGAAGCAGCAGAAAATCCTCGTCTGTTTGTTTGGGGAAGAAACATACCAAACCAGGAATTAAAATTGTCTCAGAGTTCTGGATTAAGTCCTGAATACAATTTTGTTCTTAGTACAAATAAAAATGGTCCTGGAACATCTCAACTTCCAGTGACTTTAGTTTTCATGAAAATGATATGGAAGCGATTTGCCATTATCTTCTTCCAGGATTGATAGATAAAATCTCCTAATCCAAATGGTAAATCTCATTATTGCTTAGATTCCAGGTCCAGATGAAGTCTTGTCAGCAGTGGAGACACAAATGAGCCAATTCTATTCCCACTTACGTGGGAATCCATTTCTTTTGTATCTCAGTGGAATTTACTTCAGAACTTTCCTTTTTGGTAATTTACAGATTCTTATCAAATCATGTAGCTATTGCTGAGGTAGTATAATGCCTATTCTATTGTTGTATTGGTACAAGCAATACCAAATGTCGGGTGATGCTAGGAAGACACCATTAGGGATTAATGATGAAATGTCCCATGTTATTTCTATGTAATGTTCTACAGTGCCATATTTGTCATGGAACAGTCCGTAATGAAGCAGAAAAGACTTCCCTAATTCGCCATTCTTAAATGACAATACTATTGCTCTCTGAATGTTTTCCCCTAAAACATTCAGAGAGCATCAATAAGAGGCAGAACGCGTCAAAAATGCATGAAAGAAGGCCTAGTATCTCCATAATTCTTAATCTTGCTGTAGCCTAGCTGATAATGAGACAACAGGATAGGATGTGGATAAGGTAGGGTGAGAAGGTCCACAAGGTAGAGGCGATGGAGCATCACCAACGGAGACCGAAAGCGAATCATTCCCAGAGGAAGATCTGCACAGCGTTCGAGCTGACTCGAGCTTCTCCCTTGGCGGCGCAAGCTCCGACTTCGGAGCCTTCGCCGCATCCTCTGCCCTTAAATGCGTCGTTCGGTCTCCCTGCTTGCTCCGACAGAGGTCGCTGTACAGCCACTTGCTGCCGGTGGTTTTGGGGTGTCGAGGGTTAGTTGAATTGGGCCATGTTGCAGATTATCACCGCCGGGCCAAATGGATACAGAAGGGGCGACATTGACAGCATCGAAAGCTCGTGCATCAAGATAAAGGAACTTGGGCAAAAAGCGGGAAAGCGGCCGAGCTGCCTTGGAGAGCGCAATTCCGGGCTGGAACCGCAGCAGGTCCGGTGCCCATTACTCTTCGAAGCAGCAGAGGGGATTCCGGCCGAGTAGATGCAGATCCAGAGGCTGAGCTCGCCTTCAGGCTAATCAGGCTCTTCTCGGCTCGCTCGCCCATTCACGGTTTCACCTCGCTGCTGGTCTAGCCGGACGAATAAGGGAATCAGGCTGCTAAAAGCCGAGGATTGTGTGATCACGGACTGCCTTCCCTTCACCTCCTTGAACACGGATTTGATGCTCCTGGATTTTAACCCGACGCCGATGGCTCTCCAAGCACGTTTTCCGGCCTGTTGATCTGAGAAGGGCTCGACGGATCTCCTCGCGGTAGCCGCACGTGGCGTTCGGTCGCAGCCAACGGATCATTTCATGTGGCTCCTGCCAAATTGTTCTTACGTGCCAGTCCTTCCTTCGTCTTCAGCCGGGAGGAGGGGGTGGTGCTTAAGGACAAGGCATTGGTTTGTGCACCGGAGCAAGGTTTTGATTTTTCAGCCGCCATGCCTCATTTCCTGTATGGAAGTAGTGCTTCCAGACACACTAATCTAATTTAAGTGTTTAAAATCGTATAGCAGTGTGTGTTTGGGGTGGGTGGGTGAGTGAGTGAGGCAAAACATATCATAATGGTGAGAAAATTAAAAATGGGAAATAACATCGAGATTGCAGTTAAATTTTCTGAATGGAATTCATAAAATCAAGAAGTAGGAAAGCTTATTTTAGACAGTTAAATTCAGCCTCCAATTTAGTGCAGAAAGCCAAACCGAACCTCCTAATAAATGTCTAGACATCCAAGAATCCAGCATTTCTTTTCTGGCCATTCAGAATAATCCAGTATCAGAGAACCAGAGAGGTTCCTATATTGGCTTAGGAACTGGGGGACCTGAGTTTTCCTGGGTGACATTGAGCAAATCCAAAATGTTGCTGGAAAATTCCATGGATTTATCCATGTTCGTTGCCATAAGTCAAGGTTGTCTTAAAGGGAGGGGCGGAATGAACCGGTCATGGTCTTTGTGATATTTCCCTTCAGATGTTTGAAAAGTGTGATCATAGCCTCCTTTGGTCATTGTTTTCATGCACCCATTTCTCTCTCAAACCTAATAAGGCTTAATTCTGGAAGATTTTTTAAAACTATTTTAACTATTCAGTTGGACTTTTCATGTTACACAACTTGGGGTAAGAGAAAGAAAACAGGTATTCTGTACTTCCTCATATGCTTAAAGAGTGCTTACCATATTCTCCTCAGTTATCTTTTCTGGAGAATAAACAGGATGTAAATTTTAATTTAGTTCACTGTAGTGCCTAGGGCCTTTCTTCATCATTTGGTTAAATGATAACCATCTTCAGGTCAGTGTAAAACCAAAATGGATACCACCTGCTGCCCTTATGTCAAATTTCCTCTTGTCTCGGCTGCATTTATTCTGAGTTCACTATCAAGTGATGAGATTGAGGTGATTGGCTTTCTTCCCTGGCTTTGCTGCTGTCCCCTCCCCCTTCAACAGCCAATCAGGACATTGCAATAAGAATGGAGAGACATGATGTTCAATGGGTGATTCTCCCTTATAGTAGCCCATATGTGGTAGCTCAGAGAGATGGATGCTGTCATTATTGTGCAACTTATTGACTCTTACAGAATAGGATAAATCACATCACAGTAATTAGCTGCTGATCAAACATTTCTCTTGAAGGAAAGAAGTAGAAAAATTATTGAAACTGATAAGTATGAAAATATTGGCCAATAAGCAACAACACTACAGGTCAACGTCCTTAATTTCTTCACACTGTGGTGAGAGAAAGCAGGGTTGTTGTATGATAAAGGTACTGTATACACTGTTGCCATTTCAGAGGCAACTGAACTGAAGTAATACAAGAAACAAAACAATGTTCAAATAAATGACTCGTGTTGTTTCTCCTACCATGTTGACAGCCTGGAGAGAAGTTGATGGGCTACAAGATTATGGATTTCCATCTAGCTACTGAAAAGTGCTCATAGGACATTCTGCATTACCTGGAGGAACATTTCTAAGGATTCCATCTTTTAACCAGTGCTTTACCTTTCAGACAACCTATCACTGATCAGTTAATTGATTTATATCCCAAATCCCTGACAGGTAGTCCTTGCTTAACCACCAATCAGTTAGCAACCATTCTAAGTAACAACAGATTTCCTTCTTATAACCGGTTTCTGGAGTTCTGATGGCTGCAAATGTGGGTGCGTACACACACACTGCAGTCACATGACTGCATTTCAGGTCCTTGGCAACCAGCTGACCCTAACAGCTGATTGCAAAGTTCTATGGTTGTGTGATTACAATCTACAACCTTTTTTTTACTGGTTTCCAGCAGAAAAATTCCCATAAGAATACATTGATTCATTTTATGATTGTGGCATTTGCTTAACAGTCACTTGATGACAGTGGTGCTTAGTTAATGATTACTGCAAAAAGGTCCAGTCCCATGGGAGTCTTAAAACAGCTATGCCTTTAAGGGATATTCTGGGATCCATTACTGTCATACTTGAGGACTGCCTGTACTGGTTTTTTTCTCCTGTACTTTTAGAAAGTGTACCCTTCATGAAAGTGAAAACTGCAGTAATTTGAATTTAATCCGAAGGAGAATGGTACCTTCCTTCTTGACCCCAGCATTTACTGAACTAGGAACAGGTAACAAATTCCAGACAAGCGACTGTCCATTCTCTTCTTACAAGTCTCTAATGATGGAACACCCACAACTTCTGAACTTTTTACAATTTAGGAAAGTGAAGAGCATAAAGCTGTTTATACTGAGAGAGATGGTTTGCATATCATTTTTTTTTCATGTTATTTTTTCCTTTATAGCTGAATGAGTCATAATCTAAAAGTTTGCAGCTACAGTCTAGAAATTAAAATCAAAGAGCTGACAACAGTTTGTTATTTGTTTCCTGATTCAAATTCTGAACACCAACTTCAAATAAATTAAAACAGGTGAGGAATCATGTAGGAAAGATAATGAGAACATTGGAGGAATCCTACAAAATGGTATTGATAGTCCAATCTTAAGGAAAAAAGGGATATTTTAGCATAGTTCAGTTATGTGCAAGTATATAAAAACGTGAGATGATCAAAATCTTTCTTTGGTTCCAAAATGCAGGACAATGCTTCAAATTATGGTGTGGCAGTTTCTCATTGACTGTTAGGAAAAAGTTCCTAACTAGGAAAAAAATATTACATTTCTTTAGTTTCCCAGGAGTCTTTCATAATCACATATATCATCAGGTGGTATCAAATTCCATTGCATAAAGGAAGCCATTGCATAGAATTTATCTCCACATTTATTTTTTAGGTCATCCTTTCTCCTGCCTATTACCCTTTAGATAACCTGGGCTACATTTCTATCAACCCATGCTAAAAATGATGAGAACTAGAATCAAATACATCTGGACAGTACCAGGAAATTACATAGTACTGATTTTATTTTTAACATGCGGAGAAATTAAGTTTCTTATTGCTAAAAAATTAAAATTCTTTGTAACTTGATTACATTTTAAAATAAATGATAACCTACTGCTATAAAATGTTCTTGAAATTAGAGAGCAAGAGGATAAACAATTTTATGAAATTTGGGATCTTTTTTATCAATGGCTCGATGATAAAATACGATAATATAATATTTAGAATGTTAGACAGTAAGAAATATCTTTATTTTTTTTCTTGTCTTTGTTATTTGACACTATATTTAAAAAGTGTTTTTAGGATTGATTTGGAATGATTATATGATTTGTTACAGAATAAACTGTTTAAAGTATTGTTATCTCATAAAGCATGAATAATTAAAAGTATAGTCAAAAGTTTCTTTTTTTTTAATAGCGATATTAGGATATATAAGTTTGGATTGACAATATGAGTTGTTATGTAACATAATTGTAATTGAGATTACAAAATGAATGCAAAAAACTGATGAACCAACCGACACGCTGGATGTACATATGAGAGTTGATGTTTTAATGTTTTGTTTGTCTTGTTTGTAGAAAATCAATAAAATTCTTTTCAAAAAAAAAAAGTTCTTATCCGTATAAGCAATTATTTATTGCTATTTGACTGGGCATATCATGCAGCCTTTGCTAGGGAAGCATGCAAAGGAATCATTTATCATTTGGGCTGATAGCTCCCACAATTTATCTTTTTCAAATTGAAAAGAGTTGGTTCCATATGTTGCAAAACTACTTGGGTAGTTTAGCAATTTATCAACTCAATGCAGCAAAGAAGATATCATTTGAAATATGATATTTCAGGGTGATGATCTCAGAATCAGATTCTTATTCATGGATTTAAATAAGAAATAATCCATGCATATGTGTGGAACTCCCATTTTAATCTGTGTGAATGCACAAACTGCAAACAGGGCAGGAAAACAAGGCAATGGAAATTCTGTTAAGATGACAATAGCAGGGTTGAGTGTTTTCAGTGCCATCACTAAGCAATTATGGCAGCAATCAATTACACATTTTAGGTATGCTTCTTCAACTCCCAATCTGATCATTCTTAGGCATTCATCACAAATGCATCAGATGGAGGAACGGTGGGGGAGGGAGAGATGGGGGGAAGTATAGCTAAACCAGTATATAGTATGGGATTGGTGATTCCCATGCTATTTGAACTGGTCTATAATGTTTTGCAACAGAGAATATCTTTATCAGAAGTGTTAAAATTCATAACTCCAGTTTGATCAGTGAAATGGGACAGTCAAAAAAAGAGTAGATTCTACTATTATAGAGAGAAAGAACAAAGCAGCTGCTGGCAAAAGACAACAAAGAATTGGAAAACTACCTCTCACAACATCTGCCTCTTGCTTCTTATGCTAACCTGTTGCCTAGAAGAGCAACTGAGAATTCTCTGCTTATCACAATGGGAAACTCCCAAGCAAACTAAATTTCAGATCCTGGTAGTGCCATTTTGCTTTCTGTCTCAGCAACAAAATAGCTAGTCCTTTAGGCTGGGCAATTGGCCTTGGGACAGCTTCTCTTAATTTGCTGAAGCAGTCATGCGACTGAAGTTCCTTAGGATTGGGGAGATGAAGGGCATGTGCTTCTACAGTAGCTTCAGAGATTGCTGGGGCCCAGCAGTTTTGGGTTACAACCAGCCTCAGAAGCAATCAAGGGATCTCAGTGTCCAGGTGTTATTTTATTATGCCCCTCAAGTGAGGAAGATATGGTATGAATCACTTTCAACCCTGAGCTACTAATGTTGTCCTTTATTGGTACCTCATGTTAGTTAATCCATTAATTGTGTAGGAAGGATGTCAGTTACTTATAATGATCTTTTGAACTTGAAAGCAAGTCAACGTGCTTTACATATAACTTGTATGGGGATACTTGTAAATGATACATAGTCAAGCAAAAACAAAAAACAATCAGACGAGAGGCAGGAGCCACAGTGACTTAACAGTCAGAGGAAGAAACTTAGGAAGGATTGCCTAATTGATCAGGCAGTTAAAAGTAACAGTGGGAAGTTTTTACCTTCAGACTTGCAACATTCTGTTACTATAGCCTTACAATAAAATACAATTACCTATCTTGGCACGTTTCTTGTATGGTTTGCCTGGTAAGACTGATATTAATATTGCAAGTCTACAAACTTCTCTTCACCACTTTAACTACCTAATCAATTGGTTTATTTCTTTGACTGTTAAGCCACCTCGCTTGTTTGCCTACCTCGCTTGTTTGTTTGTTTCCTAGGTAGCATCCCTTCTCCAAACTCATTCACAAATTCTATTATACCTACACTATGCTTTTAATTTCATTTGTTTTTATGGAATCCACCAACATTTATACCAGGAGTCCCCAAACTTGGCAAGTTTAAGACTTGTGGACTTCAACTCCCAGAATTCTCCAGCCAGCTGGCTGGAGAATTTTGGGAGTTGAAGTCCACAAGTCTTAAAGTTGCCAAGTTTGGAGACCTATGAGCATGCCAGGGATCTAAAACAAAAAAATCCCAGTTAATTATTAGATAATATTTTAAATCTTGATGTCAAAGCAAGTGGATCTCAATATATAAGTAACAAAAAGCCTACTTTTTCAAAGAACAGTATTTATATGGTTACAAACTTTTTGTCATATTTATTGACAGTAAATTGAGTCCACAAAGTTTTAATACTGACCTTGTATCACATTTTGGTTAGGCTTGTATGAATCAATCCTGTTTTAATTTGAACTGAGGGTTGATTGGATTTACGTTTTTGATTCCAGATTCAGTTGCATTCAAACTTAATTTGTCTTGAATTAAGTCTTGAATTACTGAAAAGTAGCTTGCTGCTTGCACAAGAGAGAAACAGGTTAAAGGTTTATGACTGTCTGCATTAAAGAAGTTAAAAATGGAGAAAGTCAATGGATCAGGCAGGGCTTGGTTGCCAACTCATCTGCAACCTTTGTATCAACACAGAGGCAATAATAGACCTTTGGTGCTTAAGCAACAAAACAACTCATTAAAAAAATCAATGAACAATCAACCATTCCCTCACTTGGAGCCAGCCTGTAGCTCTAGCCCCATGCTCATTTGAGAAAAAGCTATGGTATATTATTAGGTTTGTGTGACTATTCTTTTGGTTCTTGTGGATTTGAATTTCAAGTCTGCCCTAGATCAGTAATGTTGTAAATCCTGAGTTGGTTCCCTCAAGATCAGTGGTCGCCAACCGGTGGGCTGCAGCCCACGAGTGGTCCATGAAAATTTTGATGGGCCGCAGTGCACCCGTGTCTGCAACAGGGGTGATACTGGCAGCAGATGGACCGATAGCTGTGGGGGGAGAGGATAGTGTGTGGGTTATTGAGGCATCGGAGCCCTTCCCAGATGTTCCCTGGCCTGCAAGGGGGTGGGAGTGAGAAAGGAACCTTTGAACTGGTGTTGGGTGGTGGGAATCTGATGTCTGGAGGCCGACGAGCCATGTGCTGAAGATCAGATGGCTGGCAGGAAGGTGGGGCAATCCTGCAGTCTCCTTCGCAAACCTGTGTCATGACTACTGCCTCCTGCCTCAGCAGGAGGCTGAGCAGCTGTGAGAAAAGCATGGACCTCCTGAGCCGCAGGAAGCGGCTGCCAGCGATGTCCTCAGGTGAAGATTTTGCGGGGGGAGGCTCGACCCGTTCCCCTCAGAAGCTTCTCTTCCACGTCGCCAGAAGGGCTCACATGCCCAGCGGGAAGGAGGCTGGGGCGGGTGCCAGAGGGGCAGTGACCGCTTTGTATGTGAGCACTTCTGGCGAGGAAGAAGAGAAGCTCCTGAGGGGAAGGGCATGGGAGATCGCCCCCTACTCTCACAGGCCAGGGAATGACTCTGATGCCACAATCTCCCACTCATATCAGCCCATCCGCTGCTGGTATCACCCCTGTTGCTCCACCTCCCCACCAGCCATTTGGTCTGCAGCACTTGGCTTGTTGGCCTCCAGACATCAGATACCCAGCACCCAGCACCAGTTCAGAGGTTCCTTTCCCCCCACCCCCGAGGACAGAGGGGGGGAAGAGACAGAGAGAAAGAGGGAGAAATGGAGAAAGAGAGGGAGGGAGGGAAAGAGAGAGAAAGAGAAAGAGAGGAAGGGAAAGAGAGAGAGAAAGAAGGAGAGAGAGGGGAGGGAAAGAGAGAAAGAGAGAGATTCCAGTGTTTTGTTTTCTCTGAAAAACTGGTCCCAATGACTCTTTGAGTATTTAAGGTTGCAGAAACAGGCAGCCAAGCTAAGTGCCTGAAGGACCCCATCCTGTCTGGGAGTCCAGGAGATTCAGCGAATGGCATGCTGGATTCATATTAGTGGTCTATGGGATTTAAAATTATGAGTTTGGTGGTCCCTGAGGTCCAAAAGGTTGGTGACCCCTGCTCAAGATTAATGGTTTGTACGCAGGCTTGTATGGCCACTTGGGAAAATGAAATTTCCATGTTTTCCAAAATGAAGATTATAGATAATTGTAAAGTCTAGCCACCCAGTCCCTGACTTGATACTTTTGTAGTTGTACTAAGCTTATCTTCTTAAAATTGATAAGCATAACTCCTTAGGGAATGAAATAGGAAAATGTTGCAACTCTCTATGTAGTATAATGCCCCAATATTGTAGTTTGTTGGCAATATTATAAAATGGCAATTTTCTATATTATATTGCATATAAGAAATATAAAAATGCCTAAAGTAATAATAAGTAGAAGAGCTATCAGATTTCTTAAATACTCTGGAGCCACCAGATTCAATTCATTGCTTTGAAGCAAGCCCTTGCTTCAATTCACTAATCTGCTTTGAAAAGATGTTTCCAGCAAAGTTTCATCAAATCAAATCACCCATTCATAACTTAATTTTGAATTCTTTTCAATCTCATATCTGTACCACCAGTTGAAAATCACTATTCCACAAAAGACCGAGTAGTAGTGAAAAATCGAATAAACACAGCACTATAGAAGCTTCTTACCTCCAGGAAGACCTTCATATCATTTTGCCGAAACTGGTGTTATACAGATACATGGGAATTAAATCCCATAATTCCCAGCCAGCCTAAAATTAAACTGAATGGAATCCCTGGAGTTGAAGAACAATTCATCTGATCAGTGGATCATAGAAAGTCTGATTCACAAAAGCTGTTTACATATTTTCTGGATTGGCAAACATAGCTATTGAATTATTGGGCTAGAGGGTGCTCCTACATAATGATGATTACTGTTAGCTGTTGGTCCTGGAAAATGATCTTGCCACATATCAGTAAAGTAGCACTTTTCCTCATGCATAATATTTTTTATGTATTCTACTTATTATTACTTTAGGCTTTCTCTTATACATAACATAACATAACATAACATAACATAACATAACATAACACAACACAACACAACACAACACATAACATAACATAACATAACATAACATTAACATAACATTAACATAACATAAACATAAACATAACATAACATAACATAACATAACATAACATAACATAACATAACATAACATAACATAACATAACATAACATAACATAACATAACATAACATAACATAACAAACATAACATAACATAACATAACATAACATAACATAACATAACATAACATAACATAACATCATAACATAACATAACATAACATAACATATATAATATATAATATAATATGTTCTGTCCCCTCATTAGCATTCTTGAGATCCCCGCGCTTTGATTGGCCAAAGCACGGGGCACTCTGATTGGCTAGGCGAGCTGCGCCGATTGGCTCGCTAGGAATCTCCCGCGATTGGTCTATTCAAATCGCGGGAGATTCAAAGCGGTGCCATTGGCCGCGGCCGCGGCGGCTAAAGGAATAAAAGCCGCGAAGTTTTCCTATAGTGTCAGTTCGGTTCCCACATCAATAAAAGAGCTTGATACTAAGTCACCGACTCCTGGCATCATTTCCGAAGACACGACACTGGCGACGAGGGTGGGATCCAGATCCTGAACCGAAGCACGTGTCCGACAGAAGCCAGACGAATCTCCACGATGGTGAAAATCGCACCCCCCGCACCCTTCAACCCCGCCAGCGAGGACTGGGAATCGTACTCCGACAGATTCCGCATGTTCCTCGAGTGCAGCGACCTGAAGGACGCCACCGGCCACATGAAGCGAGCCGTCTTCCTGACCCACTGCGGGACCGAGGTATTTAAGATGGCCAAGGCACTTGCCAAACCCGCCGACGTGACCGCGATGGACTGGGACGTCCTCGAGCCAATACTTCGGCGGCACTACGCTCCAGAGGTGCCCATCCTAATCCGACGCCATGAGTTCTACCGTCGGGACCAACGGTCGGGTGAGAGTTTCAGCGACTTCTTTGCCGAACTACGGCGCCTAGGGGGGCTGTGTGAATTTGACAACCTGAACGACGCCCTGCGAGACCGAATCGTGCTCGGCCTGTGGGACCCCGTCCTCCAGAGTCGGCTGATGGCCAAGGGCAACATCAACCTTGCAGATACCCTCACCGAAGCCACAGCCGCCGAAGCGATCCGAATATCCGCCAACCGCATGCGCCGACCAAACGCTGGGGACCGCAGCGGGAACAACCACCCTGCAAGGTCAGCCAAGGCCCAACCCGAGACGACCACCCACCAGGGCGATTTCCACTCGGCATCGGGCACTTCCGACGAGGAGGAGGAAATTCATCGCCTCCAGGCAGGCCGCGACCCACGGAACCGGCGGGGCTGACCGAACGCTGGGGACCGCAGCGGGAACAACCACCCTGCAAGGTCGGCCGAGGCCCAACCCGAGACGACGACTCACCAGGGCGATATCCACTTGGCATCGGGCACTTCCGACGATGAGGAGGAAATTCATCGCCTCCAGGCAGGCCGCGACCCACGGAACCGGCGGGGTCGTAAGTCGAGGACCAACTGTGCCGATTGCAGAGGCGACCACCCCAGGACCGAATGCCATTTTTTCGAGTCGATCTGCCGGCATTGTGACAAGAAGGGACACATCACCCGCGTCTGCCGCCTCAAAAAGAACCGCAGCCCACCACTATGGGACCAGAGCGAATGGAGGCGAGAGAGCACACCACCCCGGACCAGAGATCGCCCCTCTGACAACACATGGAACAGGAACGGACGATCCCTACGAGGCGGCGAGACCCGGCGAAGAGAGGAGACCCATCAGACGGTCACCATCGGCCATGCCACAACCAATGAGGCCCAGAAGGTCTACGTGGAGGTAGGCATCGAAGGTGAGCCATGCAAAATGGAGGTGGACTCCGGGTCCTACCTCTCCATGATAGCATGGCAAGAAATAAAGCGCTTGGTGCCTACCATCCAAAGGAAAGGCCTAGACAGCCAGAGACTAATCGTAAAAGACTACCAGGGAAACCTCATCCCGGTAGTCGGAACCGGACAGTTCAATGTAACATACAAAGGGCGCACCGAAAGGCTTCCCCTGACAATCGATCGCGATCGCCCAAGCCTACTGGGACTGCAATGGTTCACCCCGCTTGGCACAGCAGTCACGGGAATCGACCACATCACCGACGACAGCTGGGAGCAACAACTCGCCCGGGAATTCCAAGAGGTCTTCAACGGAAACCTAGGCAAGTACCGAGGGTCCCTTATATCATTCAGCCTAGACCCAAACGTCCCCCCAAAACGCCTGAAACCAAGGCGGGTGCCATTCGCACTTAAACCCAAGATAGACGAGCAAATTGACAAGCTCGTCAAGCAAGGGGTCCTACAACCAATAGACCACGCCCGGTGGGAGACCCCCATAGTCACCCCGATCAAGCCCGACGGGTCGGTGAGGATCTGTGGGGACTATAAGGCCACCCTAAATGGCGCGTTGCAACAAAGCGCCTACCCCGTCCCAGTAGTGCAACACCTACTGCATTCACTGGGAGGGGGAAAGGTTTTCGCCAAACTCGACCTCGCCCAGGCATACCAACAGTTGCCAGTCGATGAGGAAACGGCAGAAGCGCAAACCATAGTCACCCACCGGGGAGCATTTAAATGCAACCGGCTCCAATTCGGAGTCAGCGTGGCACCTGGAATATTCCAAAGCCTAATGGAGAGGCTATTACAAGGCATCAAGGGGGTGGTACCTTACTTCGACGACGTCTTAGTGTCGGCAACCAACCAAGCTGAACTAGAGGGTCGACTAAGGGAGGTCCTAACCAAATTTAAAGAGACCGGGCTCAAGGTAAAGAGGGAGAAATGCCAATTATACATGGAACGGGTTGAATTCCTAGGATATCTCCTAGACCGTCACGGCATTCACCCCACAAACCAGAAAATCAAGGCCATCAAAGAAGCCCCCACACCCAAGTCGAAGATGGAGCTACAGGCATTCCTGGGGCTACTTAACTTTTACAATGTTTTCCTGCCCCAAAAGGCGACGGCGGCGGAGCCTTTGCATAGGCTCCTGGACAAGGCGGCGACCTGGACTTGGGGGAAACGCGAGCAAGCCGCCTTCCAGAGAACAAAGGACCTCCTCACTTCGGATGCCATCCTTATACAATTCAACAAGACCCTACCTCTGGCCGTCACATGCGATGCATCACCCTTCGGCGTCGGCGCTGTCCTCAGCCATACCCTCCCCGACGGAAAAGAAGCACCCATCGTGTTCTTTTCAAGGACCCTCACCAAACCGGAGCGGAACTACAGCCAGCTGGACAAAGAGGCTCTGGCTATCGTTGCCTCAGTAAAAAGATTCCACGAATATCTCTACGGCCGGACATTTACCATCATAACCGACCACAAGCCGCTGCTGGGAATCCTTGCAGGGAACCGGGCCACCCCGAACATTCTGTCTCCCCAAATGACAAGGTGGTCCAAGTTCCTGGCGGCCTACAACTACGGACTCATACACAGACCGGGTAAGACGATCTCCCATGCAGACGCCTTAAGCCGCTCGCCGCTACCGGAACCTGACACCGACCCAGCACCCACGACGACCACCCTCAGTATAGAGACTCTACCCAACCTACCCATAACCGCGTCAGACATTGCCCGAGAAACTAATAAAGACAAACGTCTGGCGCGGGTGTTGCATTGGGTAGAGGAAGGGTGGCCGGAAAGGGACAACGACGAGTCCGTCAAGACATTCCGGAACCGGCAAACGGAACTCTCGTTATTAAAAGGGTGCATACTATGGGGGGATAGGGTGGTCATTCCAGAAAAACTGCAAGGGAAGGTTCTGGAACTATCACACGAGGGGCACCCAGGCATCGTTAGGACTAAAGCCCTGGCCAGAAGTTACGCTTGGTGGCCAGGGATGGACAAACAGATTGAGACATGGGTAGCAAGGTGCCAACGATGCCAGGAAACTAGGCCAAGCCCACCCACAGCACCCGTCCTAGAGTGGGAAACCCCAAGGGGACCTTGGTCTTGGATCCACATAGACTTCGCTGGGCCCACAAAAGGACACACCTTCCTGATAACAGTAGACGCTTACTCCAACTGGCTGGAGGTAAGCAACATGAGAACAACAACCACGGAGGCCGTGATCAAGGAACTCGGCAAACTCTTTGCAACGCACGGCCTCCCAGACGTCGTTTCCGACAACGGGCCCCAATTCACCTCGCTAGAATTTGAAAAATTCCTAGCGGAAAGGGGCATCCGACACGCGCTGACAGCACCAGCGCATCCGGTGGCGAACGGTAGGGCGGAACGGATGGTGCAATTCACAAAGAAAACCATCCGGAAAATAGACCACGGGGAGATCCAGGATAAAATAAATAAATTACCCTTCACCCAACACATAACCCCAAATACCACAACGAATAAGAGCCCAGCCGAACTGTTAATGGGGAGGAAATTAAGGTCCCCACTCGACAGATTACACCCCACGTATAACCCAGAGAAGCCCCCAGACTCAACCAGCAAACACCGAACCTTCACACCAGGCGACCCCGTGTACGCAAAAAACCTTACGGGAGACCCGTTATGGGTACCGGCCGTCATCACACAAATAACAGGCCCACACTTGTACCGGCTACAAACAACAGACAGACGAGCATGGAAACGCCACATCGACCAATTAAGATCGAGGACGACCACCCAAGAGACCACCGACGCACAAGCAGGCAAAACCAACCCCCACAACACAAACCAAGGGGGGAGGGAATACCCAGGGGACCAAAACCAAAGAAGAATAAACCAACCATACTTACCGGAAAGCAGCCAGCACGAAACCTCGCCAGGAAGAGACAGCCAGGCCAGCTCGACCGACCCGGGGAGACTGAGCGGGAGCGGCGAAACCCGCAGCTCAACCAACCCGGGAAGCCCAGGAGGGAGCTACGGAGAGCGGCCCGACCGACCAGCTGGTTCCCACGACGGCATCCGGAGAAGCAGAGACCCCGACCGAACCGGCCGGGATCCAACCTACGACTGAGCTGCACAGGTCCAGTAGGCTAAGACGGAGCCCCACCTACCTACGGGACTACGCAACGTAAGGACTAAACCAAGAGGGGAGGGGTGTTCTGTCCCCTCATTAGCATTCTTGAGATCCCCGCGCTTTGATTGGCCAAAGCGCGGGGCACTCTGATTGGCTAGGCGAGCCGCGCCGATTGGCTCGCTAGGAATCTCCCGTGATTGGTCTATTCGAATCGCGGGAGATTCAAAGTGGTGTCATTGGCCGCGGCCGCGGCGGCTAAAGGAATAAAAGCCGCGAAGTTTTCCTATAGCGTCAGTTCGGTTCCCACATCAATAAAAGAGCTTGATACAAAGTCACCGACTCCTGGCATCATTTCCGAAGACACGACAAATATAATGCAATATAATATAGAAAATTGCTACTTTATAATATTGCCAACAAATTACAATATTGGGGCATTTATACTACATAGAAATTTGTAATTACAACATTTTCCTTCTTTCATTCCCTAAAAAGTTGTGCTTATCAATTTTAAAAAGATACATTTAGTACATATATGTAGGTGCTAGATCTTCTGCAGTCACGACATAAGCCTAAGATTGAAAATCAGGCTTGTCAGATGATACATCTTTTTCGTCTTGCTCTATGGAGTGGAGAATTAGTTTCTAACAGAATGTCACTTGAAGAGACTAGAAGCATTTGAAATGTGGATTTATAGGTGGTTGTTATGTATAAGTTGGTTGACAAAATCAGAAATGAGGAAGTGATAAGCTGCCTGGGAAAGCTAAGAGAAATCAGCAAGCCTATAAAAAAGCGAAAGGTAGAACACTTTGGACATGTGACGCAACACCCGGAAAAATAACAGCATACTTCACCTCATCCTCCAAGGAAAGACTGAAGGCAAATGAGGTCCAGGCAGAAGAACATAGTGGCTTCAAAATCTAAGAGACTGGTTTGGACAAAACTCAACAGCATTTTTTTGTATGGCTGTTGATAAAAATAGGATCACCAACATCCAATGATGGATATAGCACAAGAAGAAGGTAAAATCAAGTTTTACCATAAGCTACTGTGATTATTTATTTTGATTATTCAGAAGAATTCCTTATCTTTCAATTATTAACTTGCCTGACTTAAAAAAAAAAAAAAACCTCAGTTATGGTACAAGAGAATGTAGTTTTTCTGGTTGCATGCAGAATTCAACAATGACTTGCTCCACATGCTGGTAACTAGGCACAAGGTAGCTCTCTTTAAAAAGGTGTTTACCTTGTGCAAGAGAAAAAGGTGAAAGGGCAGCCTGAGCAATAAATGAATTATTCCCTGTATGACCAGCTCAGAATAGGTGAAGATTGCCTGCTGGCAAAAATAAGAATCAATCCTGACACTCTAGATCAGGGGTGTCCGACCTTGGTAACGTTAAGCCTGGAGGACTTCAACTCCCAGAATTCCCTAGCCAGCGGGAATTCTGGGAGTTGAAGTCCTCCAGGCTTAACGTTACCAAGGTTGGACACCCCTGCTCTAGATAAAATCATTCTTGCTACCTAAACTTATGAAGAGTTTGTGCTCCTTTGCCAAATCAAGGAATAAGTTACTTTTTAAATTTTTGCTGGGTGATCATTTTTCAGCATAGGTGATCATTTGCTAGGTGATCATTTTCCAGCATAGTTCAACTCAAAGTGATGCTTATTTTATATTACAAACGTGCATGAAAGGTTGATTAGAAAGTTGGGTATTAGAGTAATACAAATTGAAATATAAATACAAAAATGCATCCAAACTATTGGGAAGAATATTCTGTCAGAAATATAAGCTGCAGATTGCTAGCCATAATTGATAATTGTACAATAGGTGGCATCAGCAATAGAACTTGAGATCCAAGCTTTCAACTGTGGAAAGAAAAATACCGCTTGGCATCATCATAATATTTTACAAGAGTAATTACCTCTGTACTGTTGGGAGCAATGAATGGATATAGGTGATTGGAGTAAAGAGAATATGCAGGAAGAAAAAGAACCATGTTCACAACTGATGAAGCATAAATGTCAAAAGTTAATGAGTTAAATTTTAACTTTAATTTTAAAGTTAAATTGTTAACACAAATTAAAGGCTAGTTTCAAAACTTTTATGTTGGAAATAAATGTTCAAACTGGTGACGATTTTAAGCATCAATATTTGAACTACAATAATTAGCACAAGAATATATATTTAATAATCTCAAATGGGGTAATCTCTATAAAAAGGTCTAAGGAGGACCCTGTATTATGAAATATATATTTAGAAGTTTATATTGTTTTATATTAAGAATTCAATGAGATTTCCTCCACATTCCAGCTTATGACACATACAGTCTCCCCATTATTGTTTATACTTGAATAAGAATTATATGAGGCTCCTGTAGCTACCCAAACTTCTATTATATACATTAGAAACTAGCTATCTTTCCCTCCCTTATCCAAATTCATATCTCAGCTATATGATGGAAGAAAAAAAAGGTTACAAATGTGAAGATCACCTGAAAGACACAGATCAAATAATGTCACATATATACAAACTCTTCTTTGGGAGTTACCTAAGCCCTCCGGAAATAGTTTATAAACTATTGTGGCACAGAGTGTCAGATAACTATCTCCTGTAAAAATAATTAACTATATTTGGGGTTTATATTTCAGGTAATCATATTTTTGTTCGACACACATCATGTCTTTTTATCAAGGCAGCTTATAGTTTTAATTTTAACCCCATAACAATAAAACTGAGGAAGTACAGTGTCTGAAATAAAATCGCACACTCAAACTCACCTGGGATGTTTCCATAAATGAGATTTATCTGGATTTCTCCAGTCCTAGTTCACTTACATTCTTAAGATTCTGAGGAGTGAGAGTATATTCATTTAAATTCTTCTACCTCACTACATTTTACTTCAGTCTAATTTTCCCCATTGTAATTGACAGAATATGGGATAAATTGAAATATCATTACCATTATATTTTAGCTAAATGATTGCATGGTCTTGAAAGAAAAAAAAAGATCCATGTGATTATTTTGAGCACTAAATTATAATTTAAATGGGTCACCTTCATTGTCCAATGAAATTATTCACATCACAGATGGACTCAGCCTTCTAAAATTAGGATTCAATTCACCTTCTACCTCAAACCAGGATTTTTATATGGACCTAGTTTTGATTTAGCAAATAATTCAAAAACCAAAGTAGACCCCTGAAACTTAGGATCCCTATTGTACATCTTATGGAAGCTGCAATTTGCAACTCTGTAGTAAGTGAAATGAGTTTGCATTGGTGGCTAATTTAAGAGAAAATAAAAGTGAACATTACAGAACATATCAAACTGTTGACACTACTTTATATCTTTTTCTCTCCATTTTTGTCAAGTAGGGACATGACATGAAATTAATATGTTGAATATTTCAGCCCTACCATCTGGCAAAAGTGAGGAAAGCCAAAATGTGATCATGCCAAATAATTTATTGTGTTTTACTATAGATGCCAACCAAGGTGGAGTCAAAGGAATATTCTTTACAATATTTAATTCTACCCTTGATTTAACTGGTGTGTATGTATGTGTGTGTGTATTCTTTTGATTTTGATATATATGTATATATCTCTGTCTATCTATCTATCTATCTATCTATCTATCTATCTATCTATCTATCTATCTATCTATCTATCTATCAAGCACATGAGGCTTTCTCTCACTGTATCTCCAAGGTACAATAGTTGAGACAAGAGGTCATGACTAAGTCATCTACTGCACAAAACAAGTTGTTTTACCATTGTTTATAAACCAAGCGACTGGGTTTATATAATGCCAAGCAAAACTAAACCATGTTTTGACTTACTCTGCCAAGACTGGACTTAAATACCCCAGGGAAAAGGTAACTAAAGCCATATCCAACCAATTTCTACCTACCTTCCCCTCAGGTAGTATCTATGATATACCATAGTATTAGAAGTAAACCAGACCAGTTTACTTCTTCAAAGAAAAATCTATGGTATTAACTTGAGTCTCCATTTAAGTTAAATCTGCTAATTTTTGACAGTAGAATTAATTTCATAGCAATTTCTGTATTTATTATCCACCCCCATTCTCAACTAATTGGAAATATCTGCTTGGTGCGATACTCACTTGATTGCTAATACACTTTACATTTGCTCATATAGCTTAATCAACAGCAAATGACATGCAATTTAGACAGCTCCAGGATAGACATATTGTGAGGCTGTTGTAGATGACCTTAAGCACCTTGCGGACTGATGATGTTATGAAGGACAGGATTCTGGACCACAAAGGGTACACTGTAAAGCAATTTGAAAACCTTGCTTAAATTAGAGTATAAGGCTGGGCTGATGTCTCCATTTTGCACACCAGTACCTCTGCATTGCAGTCTGCTATGAAAGTAAAACATTACATATATTTCTAACAGAAATAGCATTTCCTGGATATCAGCTATAAAATTAAAGCTGTTGCTACTGCTACTTACTCAGCCATATATATTACTTAATTAGCCAATACAAATCAAAGGAAATGCTATTCTTATTTTGAAAGGGCCATAAAAATACAGAAATCATTTAATGACTGAGAGAAACAGCACATTTAATATAACATTTGTATTAACTTGCCAGTTTCTCTTCAGTTCTCATGGAGTACATTCATATATTTCTGCATGTACTTAAACTAAACATAGAACTGTTCTTACAAATATTCAATAACTTTTAATTAACCAAAGCCATTTGTTTTGCTTATATTTCTCTTTGACCTTTATGTGTTCGAAGACTCTGAGAGTTAATGCAACATACACCTTTATCATCTACAGACTGCATAGTAACAAGAAAAGAGCATGGGTCCTACAGCTACAATGATAAAATGGATCTCTCTGAAGCATACGTCAGATTATTCCAGAGAGAAGGGGGAAATATAGATTAGTGGGATATAACATTAGCTCATACTTTTCCCAACTTAGCTGTTGAGTTTATGTAATTTCTTCTTTAATATAGCTGAATGTTAAAAGCTAGTACTTTTATTGTGGACAACTGGTTAATCCAATAAGCACATTGATGAAAGGAAATCACTTGTAATCAAATAATTTGCACTTCTTCCCTGAGTATTGAACACTAGAAGTCCAAAACTATACCTTTTGCCCACAATTCAGTGAGAACAAAACATACCTAATGGTCATAGAATAACTCTTGGAGTTTAAATTGACAGCAGTGTCACTCAATGTACCCTTTTGATTAGTTCCTTTCGCAGAATTTAGTCAGTCTCCTTTAATTATCTTACATTCTGGATTCACTGTTTATATGGATATGATGTTGAAACAATGATTCATATAAAATGTATTTCACTTTGCAAATATCTTGAGGGGATAACTAGCTCAAGAGATTCCACTTGTTTCTGATGGTCATGCTAATGAAAATGGGTAGCTTTATACAGCATAATGAATGCATGGAGAGAGAAACCCTGGATATAGAACTATAGGATTTCTATGAAAGTATTCTTAAGCTGCAGTTTATGTGAAAGAAAAAATTAAGATATATTTGGAAAACAGGTTGGTGATTGGATAGCCTGACTTACCAAGACTATAATATAACCTTTGCATCATTATGGAGAAAATGAGTTACACAATTACATGAGGGGTTGAAAAGAGGAAGGAGAACTGAACTTAAAGTGAAAAATAGATTTTTCTGTCTACCCAACAGGAGGAACTTACACTGAGACATGTAAACATTTTAGAGTCTGAAAGGAAAGCAACAGAGTCTTTGTGCTGTCTCTAAGCAGGTGTATATTAGTACATTATTAGAAACCCAGGACATGCAAAATTTAATTCTAACACAAGCCCTATTTTTTTCCTGCTCACTTAATGGCATCCACACCTATCATTTCTCTTCTGGTGTTTGTCCTTTCAATAATAATGGATCCCCATAATCTTTGCCCTGCACTCCTCAGGCTCTAAAATTAATGTTGGGATAACTTTTACATCTTTTAAAATGTTTTTTTTTTTAAAAAAAAAAACCCACCTTTCTTCCCTAACACACAAGCATAACACTCCTCTACTGAAACAATTCCTTCCTTACTTTCTTCCAGAAATATTTTCAAATTTCCTTGTCAATTTCAATGGTTTTTGTTCCTGCAAAATGAAACCATTTGCCTTCCTATCTTCTCGAAAAAATAATTTTTTGGAGTCAAAGGAAACACCACTATTCCTAGAAATAAAATAACAGAAGCGGAAATCAGAGGGTGGATAGTTGCAGATTTGATCAAAACTGAACTGGGAAGATCAGTCTTGTTGCAGTATTTTAATTTGTGCAAGTTTTCTTCCAAGAGGTGATGTTGTTAAAAAAGAGAGAGAGAGAGATGTCAACACAAGAAGGACAAGGGGACAACATAATCTGGCATTGATGCTACAGAGGAAAGATGCGGCTGATGGTGTGCACAACCAGATTAATACTATCAATATTTTTCCTGAAATAAGGACGGATGAGCAGAGCTTTAATCCGTTCCCGAGAAAATAGCCCTGGTTACATTAAAGGGAGGGTAAAATGGTATGTGATGTAAGATTGGTGTAACGTTGGGTTAAGCCACGATACCCTTTGGTCTTGGAACTGTTTTGTGGCGGTCACATACTGGGTTCAGGATGCTCCCGCCGGCAACTCTGGGAGGTCGACTGAGAACTAACGGCTCGGCTGGGATTCCGCAATGAACTTCCGGGCTGCGGAGCCGGGCTGGGCTGAATGAAGGTCCCGTAAACACCAGCGACATCCAGCCGAGTTGATAGAACTCATTCGGGGTAGGGGAATTGCCGAAATGGCCGGGCTACTTTAGAAAAGGGTCACCCATCTCTCCAAGGCCGCGACGGTCCGATCCTGTCCCAGGACGGCTTCCTCCTTCCTTTCCCGGGAGCAAGAAGAGCCTGCTTGATTACAAAACGGCGACGTCCGGAGGAGTCGCGCCGGCCCCCGCAGTCAAGGCAACCACCCGATTCGGGCCCGGAGGCGGGGCGGGACTGCACCTGTCCGCGGGGCGTCCCAAGCCCGCCCCTTCTCTCCGGCTCCTCTGCAGAGCGGTAGCCGGCTGGCGGCTTGGCCCGCCGAGAGCGTCCCGCCACGCTTGGCTTCTGCTTCCCACCCGGAGCGAGCATGGCCAGCCTGCTCGGCAGCCTCTTGGGTTCTCAACTCGTGGCTCGGTTCCAGCGCCGCTGCGGGCTCTTCCCCCGAGGCGAGGAGGACCAGCGAGCTCAGGCGGTGGGCAACGGCAGGCAGTCCCTGACTCCGCGGGACGTCAGCAACGGGCACCGCCCGGGCTTCAGCGTCCCGGCCGACTGCGCCACCTGCAACGGCAGCCCCGGGGACGGCTGGAAGGTAATGCGTTCAACAAGGGCGGGCGTACGAAAGAAGCCGGAGCTCCGTTTGCAGCCCCGAACTCAGACCGCCTCCTCCTGCTGTCCTAGATGTGCCCTGTAATTCTCTCGCCCGGGGCAAATGCCCGTCTTCTTAACCATGCAGGTCAGTTGGCGCAGGGGTCTCCAACCTTGGCAACTTTAAGCCTGGAGGACTTGAACTCCCAGAATGCCCCGGCTGGCTGGGGCATTCTGGGAGTTGAAGTCCTCCAGGCTTAAAGTTGCCAAGGTTGGAGACCCCTGAGTTAGCGGAAGGCGAGCGAGCAGGAAGCGTTGGCGTAAAAAAGGTCTCTTGCCGAGCCGTGCCTTCCCCTCCGCTGACTTCCTGTTACTGCAAATCCACTGCTTTAGGCACACAAATTTGTACAAAGCTATAACTACTGCACTCTTCACGACTTTACTACTGCACGGTCTTAGTTCTCCCCCCACCTTCCTCTTTGAATGGAAAAGACTTGGGTGAAGACTTGGAGAACTGAAAAGCTTGCCGACAAGGGGGTGTGCATAAGAGCACCAATCATGCCTACCATCCCTGTCCTATTGTTTCTTTTTATTTTTCTTATACGCATCCATCTCATGTATTCAAAACTATGTTTATACTTATACCTGTTGTCGTGTCCGCAAAAGAAGCCAGGAGTCGGTGACTAAGTTTCAAGCTCTTTATTTAACAGTTGTGAACCGAACCGGCGAAAAGGAAAAAGCCCGCGGCTTTTATCCTTTTCGCTGCGGCGGCCGCGGCCAATGGCAGCGATTCAAGTCTCCCGCTCTTGGAGTGAGCCAATCGCGGGAGACTTCAATCGGGCCAATCAGCGCGGCTCGCCTGGCCAATCAGAAATCCCCGCGCTTTAGCCAATCAAAGCGCGGGGATTTCAAGTATGCAAATTAAGGACAGAACACCCCTCCCCTCTTGGTATAGTCCATCACGTTGCGTAGTCACGTAGGTAGGCGGGGCTCCGTCTAGTCCTACTTGACCTGCGCAACTCAGTTGCAAGCTGGATTTCGGCCGGAGCGGTCATGTTTTTGGCTGCTCCCTCTTCTGTGCGAACCGGCTGGATGATCGGGCCAGTTCTTTCTCCGTGGCTCCCACCTGGGCCTTCCGGGTTGGTTGAGCTACGGGTTTCGCCGCTCCCGCTTGGCTTCTCCGAGTCGGTTGAGCTGGCCAGGTGGTTCTTCTCCGGCGGGGGATCGCGATGGCTGCGTTCCGGTAAGTACTGCTGGTTTATTTTTTCTTGCGTTTGTTTATTCGGGTATTCCCTCCCCCCTTGGTTCATGTTTTGGGGGTTGAGGTCCGTTGCTGTTCGTGACCTGAGCTGATCTATGTGTCGTTTCCAGGCTCGCCCATCGGTGGTTTGGAGCCGGTACGACCGTGGACCTGTGATTTGAGTGATGACGGCTGGGATCCATAGGGGGTCCCCCGTCAGATTTTTCGCGTACACTAAGTCACCGGGGGCAAAGGTCCGGTATTTTGTACTGGAGTCTGGGGGTCGCTCCGGGTTATATGTTGGGTGTGACCTGTCGAGCGGGGACCTCAGCTTCCTACCCATCAGCAACTCGGCTGGGCTTTTGTTGGTAGTGGTGTTCGGGGTGATGTGTTGTATAAAGAGGAGTTTATTTATTTTGTCGTTGATCTCCCCGTGGTCCATTTTCCGGATGGTTTTTTTGGTAAATTGTACCATCCGTTCCGCCCTACCGTTCGCCGCCGGATGCGCCGGTGCTGTTAATGTGTGGCGGATGCCCCTCTCCGCCAGGAACCTCTCGAAGTCGAGGGAAGTAAACTGGGGCCCGTTGTCTGAGACGACGACGTCTGGGAGGCCGTGTGTGGAAAAGAGTTTGCAAAGTTCTTTAATAACGGCCTCCGTGGTAGTGGATTTCATGTCGCTTACCTCCAACCAGTTGGAGTAAGCGTCAACTGTGATCAGAAAGGTATGTCCATTCGTGGGACCGGCAAAGTCTAAATGGATTCTGGACCAGGGTCCCCTTGGTGTTTCCCAGTCCAGGATGGGTGCTGCGGGTGGGCTGGGTCTGGTCTCCTGGCATCGTTGGCATTTGGCTACCCATGCCTCTATCTGCTTGTCCATCCCTGGCCACCAAGCGTAACTCCTGGCCAGGGCTTTAGTTCTGACGATGCCAGGATGCCCTTCGTGCAGCATCTCTAAGACCCTCCCTTGCAACTTGTCCGGGATGACCACCCTGTCACCCCACAAAATACATCCCTTGAGTAGTGAGAGTTCAGTCTGGCGGTTTCTGAATGTCTTAACGGATTCGTCACTGTCCCTTTCAGGCCAACCTTTTTCTACCCAATGTAAAATTCGCGCCAGACGCCTGTCCTTGATAGTTTCCCTGGCAATGTCTGACGCGGTAATGGGTAGGTTGGGCAAATTTTCGATGTTAAGGGTGTTTGTTGTTGGTGCTGGGTCAGGATCAGAGTCTGGTAAAGGCGAGCGGCTTAAAGCGTCCGCGTGCGAAATTTTCTTACCTGGCTTGTGTAATAGTTCGTAGCTGTAGGCTGCCAGGAACTCGGACCACCTTGTCATCCGGGGTGATAAAATGTTCGGGGTGGCTCGGTTTCCTGCGAGGATGCCCAGCAACGGCTTGTGATCTGTTACAATAGTAAACGGGCGGCCATAAAGGTATTCGTGGAATCGCTTAACGGCGGCAACTATAGCCAAAGCTTCTTTGTCCAGCTGGCTATAGTTCCGCTCCAGTTTAGTTAGAGTCCTGGAAAAGAAAGCGATGGGTGCTTCTCTTTTGTCGGGGAGAGTATGGCTGAGGACAGCGCCGATGCCGAAAGGTGATGCGTCGCAAGTGACAACCAAGGGCAAGGTTTCGCTGAATTGAATCAGGACGGCATCGGAGGTGAGGAGGTCTTTGGTTTTTTGGAAGGCGGCTTGCTCTCGTCTCCCCCAAGTCCAAGTTGCCGCCTTATCCAGGAGCCTATGCAGAGGCTCCGCCGCCGTAGCCTTTTGGGGTAGGAAAACATTATAAAAATTCAGCAAGCCTAAGAAAGCCTGTAGTTCCGTTTTAGACCTTGGGGTGGGGGCTTCTTTGATGGCTTTCACTTTTTTAATTGTAGGGTGAATGCCATGCCGGTCTAGAAGGTAGCCCAAGAATTCCACTCGCTCTGTGCATAGTTGGCATTTTTCTCGTTTTACTTTGAGTCCCGTTATTTTAAATTTTGTCAAGACCTCCCTGAGTCGGTTTTCTAATTCGGCTTCGTTTGGCACCGCCACTAATACGTCATCAAAATAGGGCACCACCCCCTTGATGCCCTGCAGTAAACGTTCCATCAGGCTCTGAAAGATGCCTGGTGCCACGCTGACTCCGAATTGGAGCCGGTTACATTTGAATGCCCCCCGATGGGTAACGATGGTCTGGGCTTCCGCTGTTTTTTCGTCGACCGGCAACTGCTGATATGCCTGGGCGAGATCGAGCTTGGCAAAGACCTTGCCCCCTCCCAGTGAGTGCAGTAGGTGTTGCACGATTGGGACGGGGTAGGCGCTTTGTTGCAACGCGCCATTTAGGGTGGCCTTATAGTCCCCACAAATTCTCACGGACCCGTCTGGCTTGACTGGGGTCACTATAGGGGTCTCCCATCGGGCATGGTCTATCGGCTGCAACACCCCCTGTTTGACGAGCTTGTCGATCTGCTCGTCAATTTTAGGTTTTAGGGCGAATGGTACCCTCCTAGGTTTTAGTCGCTTGGGGGGAACCCTAGGGTCTAGGTCAAATGAGATAAGGGGCCCCTGGTACTTGCCCAGGCTTCCGTCGAAGACCTCCCGGAACTCCTGGGCTAGCCGCTGTTCCCAGCCGTCGTCGACGACGTGGTTGACTCCTGTCAGCGCGATGTCAAGCGGGGCGAACCATTGTAGGCCCAGCAGGCTTGGGCGGTCGCGATCGACGATTGTGAGTGGGAGTTGTTCGGTGCGGCCTTTGTAAGTTACATTAAAGTTCTTGGTGCCCACTACCGGGACGCGGTTTCCCTGGTAGTCTTTTATAATGATCTTTTGGGCATTAATGTTCCTCTTATGGAGGGTGGGCACTAGCCGTTTTATCTCGTGCCATGCAATCATGGAGAGGTAGGACCCGGAGTCCACCTCCATCTTGCATGGTTGGCCTTCAATATGGACTTCTACGTGTACCTTTCTGGCGCCGTCGGAGATGGCGTGGCCGATGGTTACCGTCTGGTGGGTATCTTCCTTGCGCCGACTGTCGCCGCCTCTTGAAGATCGTTGGATTCGGTCCCACCGACCGTCCGATTGGCGATCTCTGGTCCTGGGCGGGGGGCTTTCCTTCTTTCGGTCGTGATGTTCCCATCTGGGCGGGCTGCGGATCTTCTTTTGGCGACAAACTCGAGCGATGTGTCCCCGTCTTTCACAATGCCTACAGATAGAGTCAAAAAATCGGCATTCTGATCTGGGGTGGTCGCCGCCGCACCCGGCACAGTTGGTCCTCGACCTACGACCTCTTTGGTTCCGCTGGTCGCCGCGACCCGTCTGCACGCGATGTATGTCCTCCTCGTCTTCTGACGTGCTGGACGTAGACTGGAATTCTCCGTAGTGTGCAGTTGATTCGCTTTTAGGGTCGGCCGACCTTGCCGGGTTGTTGTTTCCGCCCTTCGCGTCTGATTTTCGCATGCTGTCAGCTGAAGTGCGGGTTGCTTCTGCGGCTGTGGCTGCGGTGAGGGCGTCTGCTAGGCTGATGTCGCCCTTGGCCATAAGCCGGCTCTGGAGTGTAGGGTCCCATAGGCCGAGTACGAATCGGTCTCTTAGGAGGCTGTTCAGACCTTCAAACTCGCAGAGTCCTCCTAGGTGCCGCAACTCGGCGACGAAATCGCTCAGTTTTTCGCCTGGTTTTTGATCTCGGCGGTAAAATTCGTTGCACCGGATCAGGATGGGGACCTCGGGGGCGTAATGGCGCCGCAGGATAGGTTCGAGGACGTCCCAGTCCATGGCGGTTGCGTCTGCTGGCTTGGCCAATGCCTTGGCCATCTGGAAGACCTCGGTTCCGCAATGGGTGAGGAAGACGGCGCGTTTTAGCGGGCCCGGGGCGTCCTTCATCCCGATGCACTCGAGGTACATGCGGAAACGGTCTGAAAACGATTCCCAGTCCTCGGTGGCGGGGTTGAAGGGGGCGGGCGGTGCGATTTTCGCCATCTCTGTGTTGAAACTGGCTCTTGTTGGACACGGGGTTCGGTTCAGGGTCGGGATCCCACCTTCGTCGCCAGTGTCGTGTCCGCAAAAGAAGCCAGGAGTCGGTGACTAAGTTTCAAGCTCTTTATTTAACAGTTGTGAACCGAACCGGCGAAAAGGAAAAAGCCCGCGGCTTTTATCCTTTTCGCTGCGGCGGCCGCGGCCAATGGCAGCGATTCAAGTCTCCCGCTCTTGGAGTGAGCCAATCACGGGAGACTTCAATCGGGCCAATCAGCGCGGCTCGCCTGGCCAATCAGAAATCCCCACGCTTTAGCCAATCAAAGCGTGGGGATTTCAAGTATGCAAATTAAGGACAGAACACCTGTTATCTTGTAAGCGATTGGCAAATCAAATCAATAAATAAATAAATATACAAACAGGCAAGCTTTTAAAATAACAACCCCTCCCCCCATGATAACAGTAATGACTTTCAGAGGTGATTTGATTTGAGCCCAAGTGTTGTAGCTTTCAATTTTGCAGCTAACAAATTTGCAGGAAATGTTTATTTTCAACATTGTTTCTTATAGTAATTTGACCTTAACAAAAATGGTGGTGGGAGAATAAGGATTAAATGAGCTGGTGAATTCAACAGTGTTGGCAATGATGATAATGATATTTGCAATGTAAAATCAGCAGAAGACAGCAGTTCATTCAAATACATTGCAGTAGCCTGAAGAATATAGACAGAAAATATAGTGTCTACATGAGCTAAATCTACTTTATTGTAAGGCTACTTTAACAGAATCTTGCAAATCAGAAGTTACAAACTTCCTGCCACCACTTTTAACTGTCTGATCCATGAGGGCAAATCCTTCCTGCCTAGGTTTTTTCTCTGACTGTCCTTGTGGGCCTCTCCTCTAGTCTGATCATTTCCTAGGCAGCATCCTTTTTCTTCATCCCCCCCCCCCAAGGTTATCCATACATTTCTTTACATTTATCCATGATCTTAGGTCTCATATCATTTGCTGTGCTCTCTAATAGAAGAGATGGCAGTGATGTTCCAGCATCAGGTATTGGCTACTCATCCACTTGTTCATTCAGGTTTTCTTGAGTCTGTGACATATTGTGAAGTTGACCTATTTCAAGTTATGAATACAGCTTCCTCTTCACTATGTTGAAGTGTTAGATAACTAGCTGATTTTCTATCTTCTGTGCATTCATAGTTCCTGCATATATTTCATATGCTATATCATATCCTGTTAGGATGCTGTTGTAGCATTCTATCAATTTCAGGTTTTCCTTATCTTGTCTACACATAACTTGTTTCAGTAACCGACTTATCATCAGATTGTCCTGGTTTATCATTTGGACCGAACCTTGCTAATTCAGGTGATGTGATGACTGAGCTGGCATGAGTCTATTAGTTCATGTCACTCTCATATTGGAGTCAGGCAAGTGAACATTAGGGCAGGTGACTTTTGTTAAGCCTGTGTTCCCCAACCAAGGTTAAGGAGACAAGCTAAACAGAATGCGCAGCGTTAGTCAGATAGGCACACAGATAAATGAGTGAGATAAGCTTGTATGTTTATTAACATACAGTAAAAATAACAGATACACTTGTGCTATCAAAATATAGTTTATTCCATTTAGAGTTTATAGCATAGTCAAAATAACAGTCCATTAGTCATGTATCATTTTAGTCAGTCCATTCAAGGATATTCAGTTAGCAAAGTCCGTGTAGAATATCCTATATCAGTTCACTTACAAATAAATCAACAGTCCTTTCTCTCTCCCGTTCGAGTAAGGAAAAACACAGTCTTCATCCAGTAATTAGGGATCATCAAGCCAGAGAGAGCAAGCTGCCGTTGTCTTGCTTCTTTTATGGTGCTATTACAACCACTCCCTTAATTACATTCCTGCAGTTAAAGCTGCAGACACTTTAACTAACAAACCATGATAACATATTTATTATTTTACCTAAACCAGTTAGGGTAAACAATGTTATCCCTAACATTCTCCCCTTTTAGGTAAATATAATAATATAACTATTTACATCTTTAAATTATATTTGTTACAACTCTCTTTAAACTTAATTACCGGTACTCCTTGAGCTTTTGTAAACTGGTCTGCAATGTTTTCTTCCGTCATGCAGTATTCCAATTTAATTAGCCCATTCTTTACAGATTCTCTAACATTTAAGTATCTTAAATCAGTATGCTTTGATCTAGTTTTTACAGCAATATTAGTAGCTAACTTTATGGTTGCCTGGTTGTCCTCGTACACAATAATGAAATCTTTAACAGTTATACCCATGTCTAATAATAACTGTTTGTACAAAATTAAGTCAGTGCATAGTAATGACAGACATGAAAATTCTGCTTCCATCGTGGACAAGCTAATATGCTGTTGTCTGATTGACCTCCACCCTATTAGTGTCTTACCAAATAATATAGCCATCCCAGATGTTGATTTTCTAGTGTTTGTCAGTTGCAAAACTTGCATCTGCATAGGCACTAAGACTCAAATCACCCTTTGGTTCTATATACAATGAATGGTTCATTGTTCCTTTAAGATATCTTAAAATTCTCTTTAATGATTGCCAATGACATTGATGTGGATCCAAATTAAAACGAGCCAGCTGATTAACACTATAAGCTATATCAGGCCTTGACCAATTACTTATATATGATAAGCTACCAATCAAAGATTGATAAATGAACTTATCAAATTTGGGACTTTGATCAACAGTTTGGCAAACTTCCTGACTCATTGGAGTCTTTGCCGGTTTACAAAGTTCCATTTTGTACGTTTTAATTAATTGGCAAATTTTATCTTCTTGAGATATCTTAAATCCATTTTTTGTTTTGTTAATTGTCAATCCTAGATACTTTTTAATTTCACCTAAATGCTTTAATTTTATCTTTTTGGCTAATAATGATATAATCTCATTAGCTTCATTATTAGTCTTAGTTATCAAAGCAATATCATCTGTAAATAATAACAATAATGACACCATTCCATTATTTTCTTTTCTAAACACACATGGATCTGCTAAACCAGATTTAAAACCTATATTGTTTAACTTTTTCACAATATATTGGTTCCATTCATTGCCAGATTGTTTCAACCCGTAAAGACTCTTTTTGAGTTTCCAACAATCATTACTATTTACTTTATTGTCTTTTATAATAATTGGCTTTTTCAAATATATAGTGTGCTGCAATGGTGCATGTAGATAAGCAGTTTCTACATCTAAATGGTTAATGACATAGTTTTTCTTAGCTGCCCACACTAAAGCTGCTCTCAAAGATGTTGCTTTAAGACTTGGTGCAAAAACTTCATCGTAATCAGATGCAGTTTGATTAAATCCTTGAGCTACCAACCTAGCTTTATGGGTAACAGTCCCATCATTTCCAGTTTTTACTTTAAATATCCATTTGCACCCAATGGATTTTTCTCCTGGAGGTAATTTAGCATCTTCATATACTTTCATTCCCTTTAATGAATTTAGTTCTTTTTCCATTGCCTTTTTCCAATTCTCCTGATCCTTTGCAGGATACATCTTAAGTTCATCTACACTAGTTGGAACTTTAGTTACTTGGCAAACTATACTTGCTTAATACCTATCAGGTGGTCTAGTTATACGTGTAGTACGTCTCGGTATTACAGGACTTACAGGTGGACTTTCATTAACTAACTCTTCTTGATTATCTAACTCTTCCTGATCAACTGTTTCCTCTTGTTCTGGTCCTATTTGCTCTTCATGGACTTCTTCTTTAATTGGACTCTTCTTATAACTTGTCTGTTCTTTCTGCCTTTTGTAGGGTTCAATAATTACTTCATTATTTAAATCTTGTTCTAATCTATTCCATCCTAAATGTTCTAGGAATTTAGCACTAGCACTGGTGTAAACTCTAGATGTACCTGGTTCCCAGAATCTATAAGATCTGTGATTAGATTCATATCCTACAAAAAATAATATTTTAGCTCTATGCTGTCCTTTGTGTCTAAGTTGTGAAGGGATATGCACCCAAGCTGGTGCTCCAAATGTGTGCATGTAACTTAAATCAGGTTTTGTACCATGCCACAGTGTGAATGGTAATTCACCTGTTGTTGAATTAACAACATTATTTAATATATGATTACCACACATTATTGCTTCTCCCCATAAATTGTCAGGTAATCCTGAATCAGACAACATAGTACGTGCCATTGACTGTAGTATTTGGCCTTGTCTCTCTATAAAGGCATTATGTTGTGGCCTATAGGGTGCAGACGTTTTATGTTGAATACCTAACATTCTAAGTCTATTCTGGAATTTATTATTTGTAAATTCCGCACCATTATCTGTTATAAGAGTTACTAATTTCTTTTTAGTTTTCCTTTCAGCAAATTTAATCCAATTAAAGAGATTTAGATACGTTTCAGTTTTGCTCTTCATTAAATAGCAAAACCCATGTCTTGAATAGTGGTCCATTATACTTAGTATGTATCGAGCTCCTCCTACACTTGGTTTTTTCGGACCTATTAAATCTGCAAATACTACTTCTAAAGGCTCTTTGGTAGTAAATCCATCAACTCTATTAGCCGGTATGACCCTGCCTTTGCTTTGATTACAAGTATAACATTGCAAATACTTATCCCAAGGTTTCAAACTTATTCCTTTAGATAGTTGAACAGTTCTCTTAAGCATTTTAAAATTTAAATGCCCTAGCCTTCGATGTAACAAGTGAATACATTCATCATGAGGTTTCTTATTATCATAAACCGTGTTAGCCACCTCTAAACCGTTATCATTTAACACATATAATTCACCTCTTAAAGATGCAGTAATTTTCTTATCTTCTTTTTCAATTATGCAGTTATCTCCTTTAAAGGTAACTACATATCCTAGTTTAACCAAAATTCTAACTGAAATTAAATTAAACTTAAGTTGTGGTACATATAACATTTTTACATTCTCTTTTATAAAAGAACAATATGCTATACCTTGACCTTTAGCTTTCAGTTTCCAGCCATTGGCTAACGATATCTGCTTTGTACTCTTGGACATTTTAATAAAATTTTTGTTATCATTTGTTACACAGTGGGATGCTCTACTGTCAACCACCCATAAATTATTTTTTACAGCTCCGTTAGTATACATGGCTAACTCTAAATTTTTATTTATCTTTTGATGACTTTTAGTATTCTGGCCAGCATTCTGGCGCTTTGCTTTTTTACAAAATCTTGCCAAATGTCCTCTTCCTCCACAATTAAAGCACTTTTTAATTGCGTATGCAGTAGGAGATTCATTATCTTCTTTTTGAGGTTGCTCCCTCCTTAACTCATTTCTTTCAAGCCTTCTTCTGGCCTCTTCAATCAATCTGCCAGTTATGTCAGTTAAAGTTAGGCTTTCCTTTGGCAATATTTCAAGGGAAGTTACGTAGTTGTCATAACTTTCGTTAAGGGAAGATAGAATTATGTAGACTTGGTGTTGTTCAGAGAAAATAAGCTCTTTCTCGTGCAATTCTTGAAAAATGCTTTGCATAGTTTTCAAATGACTCAGCATATCACCATTTGTCTGGAGATGCGTCCTGAAAAGCTTCCGTGTTAGATTTATGTGAGCACCAACGTTATCTCGAACATAAATCCTCTTCAGCTTCTGCCAACACCCAACAGCCGTTTGCTCTCCACGGATATGAACAAGTTGCTGGTCAGACAGTGTTAGTCCTATTATGCAAATAGCTTGTTCATTCTTTTGCTTAAAGTCATTTATCTTTTGTGTATCTTCCTCAATCTCTGGATCCCATTCCTCTACGTTTGGTGGGTTTTCAATTATGTTCCACAGACCTTCTCTTCGTAGAAGTAGACTACATTTCATAGACCATGATACATAGTTTGTTCCATCCAGCTTGGATATAAGGGACAAACTTTGTAGATTGACTTGTGCCATTTTTTCTTATATGGATATAAAACTATAATTCATAAAACACAGCTGTCTGTTTACTGTAATGTATAACAACACAAACTCTCACTTTTTGCATAAATCTGTTTTATCCTAGTTAAACTGACTTTGCAGCCTCTGGGCCCATAACCAGTGTTAAGCCTGTGTTCCCCAACCAGGGTTAAGGAGACAAGCTAAACAGAATGTGCAGCGTTAGTTAGATAGGCACACAGAGAAATGAGTGAGATAAGCTTGTATGTTTGTTAACATACAGTAAAAATAACAGATACGCTTGTGCTATCAAAATATAGTTTATTCCATTTAGAGTTTATAGCATAGTCAAAATAACAGTCCATTAGTCATGTATCATTTTAGTCAGTCCATTCAAGGATATTCAGTTAGCAAAGTCCGTGTAGAATATCCTATGTCAGTTCACTTACAAATAAATCAACAGTCCTTTCTCTCTCCCGTTCGAGTAAGGAAAAACGCAGTCTTCATCCAGTAATTAGGGATCATCAAGCCAGAGAGAGCAAGCTGCCGTTGTCTTGCTTCTTTTATGGTGCTATTGCAACCACTCCCTTAATTACATTCCTACAGTTAAAGTTGCAGACACTTTAACTAACAAACCATGATAACATATTTATTATTTTACCTAAACCAGTTAGGGTAAACAATGCATTCGTAGTTCCTGCATATATTTCATATGCTATATCATATCCTATTAGGATACTGTTGTAGCATTCTATCAATTTCAGGTTTTCTTTATCTTGTCTACACATGGTTTGTTTCAGTATACCGACTTATCATCAGATTGTCCTGGTTTATCATTTGGACCGAACCTTGCTAATTCAGGTGATGTGATGACTGAGCTGGCATGAGTCTATTAGTTCATGTCACTCTCATATTGGAGTCAGGCAAGTGAACATTAGGGCAGGTGACTTTGACCAAAGGCCCCTACCAATAAGATAGGTACCAGCAGGGATTTGAAACCACATGAGAGGACTGAACTCTAACCACTACACATCTAGCTGCAATAAATGACTGCACACAAACACACATGTAAAATAAATACATTCAAGAATCTTACTTTAATCCTATAACATTCTATTATTGCCTTCAGCAGTAGACTAGAGTATTCATTTGAAACACATTCTTTTAATTTAATGGCAACTTCAGATCTCAACAAATAAATGCTCTGTCTTACATATTCACAAAAAAAAATAAAAATCAGAAAATAAAATACCAGCTGAATAGTCAAGACCGTGTTGATGATCCAAAGGACAATGATGTTGATGATGTAAAGGACCTTGGAGTACTCATTTCTAATGATCTAAGTCAGGCTTGTTCAACCCGCAGCCCGCATGCGGCTCAGGTCGCCTTGTAATGCAGCCCAATGCCCACCTCAACCTTTGTGAAAGATCCAGCGAGGAGGAGGAGGAGAGGCAGGCACGAGGTGGGGCGAGGCGAGCAACAGAAAAGTCGGGAAGCCACAGCCCAAAAGTCCCGCTCCGCCACCTCCTTCTGTTGCCGTCACCGCCGCCACTGCTGCTTCTGCCACTGCCATCCCTGCCGCTTCTGCCCCCGCCGCCACTGCCGCTTCTGCTTCTGCCCCCGTCGCCGCTGCTGCATTTGCAGGAGGAGAGGTAGGCACGAGGTGGGCAAGCTTTCTCTCCCCCCCCACAAAATTTGGACAGAAAATTAATAAAAAATAAATAATTTGCAGGAGGAGAGGCAGGCGCGAGGCGGGGCGAGGCGAGCAACAGAAAAGTGGGAAGCCGCAGCCCAAAAGTCCCACCCCACCATCTCCTTCTGTTGCCACCACCGCCGCTGCTGCTGCTTCTGCTGCCGCCACCGCTTCTGCCCCTGCCACCACCCCCCACCCCGCCGCCCCCCACCCCACAAAATTTGGCCGGAAAATTAATAAAAAATAAATATTTTTAATAAATAATTAATAATTAATAATAAAAATAATTTATTATTTATTATATAATTTTATAATATAATTATTTTATAATAATTTATTATATGTGCGGCCCAAACCAAATTTTCATCTTCTAATGTGGCTCAGGGAAGGTGAAATGTTGGACACCCCTGATCTAAGTGCTAGAGCCCACTGTAACTACATAGCCAAAAAGGCATTAAGAGTTGTTAACCTAATCTTATATAGCTTTTTCTCTGGTAATATTACACTACTAACTAGAGCATACAAAATATTTGCTAGACCAATACTTGAATACAGCTCATCAGTCTGGAACCTGCATCACATATCTGATATTAATACAGTTGAGAAAGTCCAGAAATATTTTACGAGAAGAGTCCTCCACTTCTCTACTCGTAACAGAATACCTTATGCCACCAGACTTGAAATTTTAGACCTAAAAAACCTAGGACTATGCTGCCTTTGGTTCGATCTAAGTATAGCACATAAAATTATATATTACAAAGTCCTACCTGTCAATGAATACTTCAGCTTCAACCATAACAATACAAGAGCACACAATAGATACAAACTCATGGTAGATTGCACCAAACTTGATTGCAGGAAATACGACTTCAGCAACAGAATGGTCAATGTCTGGAATACTCTACCTCAGGGGTCCCCAACCACCGATCCCCGGACCGGTATCGGTCCGTGGAACAATTTCTCCCAGGCCGCCAGTTTGCTGGGCGCCGCCATCTTGTTTTGATGAAAAAGTGCTTCCAGGGAGCTTTTCCGGGTAGAAAGCGGCGTTTGGGTGCTGAAAGAATCCTCACGCCTTAGTTTCATCGGGGGGGGGGGCGGTTTCGAACAAAACTAAGGCGTGAGGATTCTTTCAGCATGCATGGCAAGGCGAGCTAAACGACCGTCCCGAAGCCCATCGACACAGGTACAAAGGAAGAGTTGAAGGTGACGGGGAGAAGCGGGTAACGGCTGGCTGGCCGATCGCTCGGCTCGCCTTGCCATGCGTGCTGATGCCGGCACCAGGCTGCGGATGATTTTGTGATGCCGGTATTGGGCCGTAGCACAAAAAAGGTTGGGGGCCACTGCTCTACCTGACTCTGTGGTTTCTTCCCCAAACCCCTAAAACTTTAACCTTAGATTGTCTACTATTGACCTCACCCCTTTCCTAAGAGGTCTGTAGGGGTCATGCATAAGTGCACCAATGTGCTTACCGTCCCTGTCCTATTGTTTCTATTTTTCTTATATGTATCTATTTCATGTATTCATAACTATGTTTATACTTATACCTGTTATCTTATAGTCGCTTGGCAAATAAAACAAAAAGAGGGAGAAAGGGAAGGAGAGAAGGAGTGAGTGAATGAGTGAGGAAGGAAGGAAGGAAGGAAGGACTCATTTTCTCAGAACTGGGCCTTGTACTTCTGGGTTTTTTCTAAGTCACATTCTTGTGTGTGGATGATTATTTTTGACCATATGAAGACTGGTGCCTAAATAATTTAAGCATAGTATTAGGTGGAGCACTTTCCACATCCTCACTTTTTTTTTCTACTAGGGAAATAATCTACTTCCCTGACCCACATAAATACTATCACTGTGCTTTCTAGTACCATCATCTTAAAAGTAGTGATTGGTTGATTACAGTAATAATAGCATGAATTCTAGTGTTTGTAATGGCTAGTTGCATTTGAAACTAACTATCTAGGTATAACTTTTGAACTAATATATCTTTTTTGATCAAGATTGCACTGTGAGTTCTGCTCTTCATTTGTTTGCAGATGTGTCATTACCCAAGTGAATAATGAATACAAACCAAACAAGCCAAGCAAACAGAGTACTAAGGACTCTATATAGCTCTTTGCCCATCAGTAATTAAGTTATAATTGCTTTCAGATCAATATAACTTCTCACAATAATAGACATATATTTCCTAATTTCTTCTTATTTTGGAAATATATCAAGCTTGTATCAGTAGTGGACTGCCATAGTGCTTATATTTGAACACAATTTTAAAATATAACTTCAAAAATATATTAAAATATATATTGCCTTGCCTTCTAGCATATTCTCCTTCTCAGTCACTGTTCTAATTAACAGTCTCTTTACTTTCAGTTACGTTTCTGCCTCTCCTTTTTTTTCTGCTCTTTCTCTTCCTCCTGCCCCCATCTGTTTTTTCTGTAGTTGTTTGTGATTGCCTAGTGTTCTTCCAAATCTGCACTTGGTTTATTTTTTATTTGTCATCTGTTGACCATGCTCTTCCACCAAACAAAGTATGTACATTTGGTATGGAATGGTATAATGGGTATCTGAGATATTATCCTTGCAATTACAGGTAGTCCTCGACTTATAACATTTTATTGAGTGACTGTTTGAAGTTACAACATCACTGAAAAAAGTGACTTATGACCATTTTTTCATGCTTACGATTGTTGCAGCATCTCCAAAATTACAGGATCAAAATTTGGATGTTTGGCAACTGGTTCATGTAGTGTCCTGGGATCATGTGATAGCCTTTTGTAATCTTCTGACCAACAAAGTCAATGGGGAAGCCAGATTCACTTAACAATTTTGTTACTTAATAATTACAGGGATTCACTTAATAACTGTGGTACGAAAGGTCATAAAATGACGCAGAACTCATTTAACAACTGTCTCACTTAGCAACAGAAATTTGGGGATCAGTTGTGGTCATAAATCAAGGACTAACTGTACTTAGTAGAGAAACAATTGGTGCCAATTGAGCCCCTGAACTTTATAAATAGAGCTGACTTGAAGTCTGGATGTTCCAGATCTATCGTCAATCTATGTATATAGCCTCCCAATCCCAGGAATCTAGCGCCTTTAAGATTAGGCCTCTTTAGCCAAACTCAAGGTTAATTGCACCAAACTTGATTGCAGGAAATACGACTTCAGCAACAGAATGGTCAATGTCTGGAATACCCTACCTGACTCTGTGGTTTCTTCCCCAAACCCCAAAAACTTTAACCTTAGACTGTCTACTATTGACCTCACCCCTTTCCTAAGAGGTCTGTAGGGGGCGTGCATAAGCGCACCACTGTGCCTACCGTTCCTGTCCTAATGTTTCTTTTGTTTTTATTTTTTTATTTTTCTTATATGTATCTATGTATTCATAACTATGTTTTTACTTATACCTATTATCTTGTAAGCAATTGACAAAAATAAATAAAATAAAACAAACAAACAAAAAATAAATAAATAAATTGCCATTTTTAAAATGGTTATTTGATTACTAATTCATACCATCTAATCTGGTGTTTCTGGCATCAAAACTTCTATATTTTATCTTTTTCTCCCAGAGGAAAGCCTAGAGTTGATCATGGTTTATGAAATACCTTAGCTTTAATACGACACAGCAGTTCTTCATAAGCATCTAGCAAGTTGATGCCATGTTGAGAGGCCTGAACAGATGGAATTTATCTTCTGCTTTTCAGAAGAACATCTTCTGTATAACTGTTAAGTCTGGAGCATGGGTGCGAATGATGGAGACGAGCCGGTAGAAACAGTGAACTTCAAACTCTTTATTTACATATTGTGACAGCTCAAACTGGAGGGCTGCTATAGCCTTCCTTATATAGGCAACTTATTCACTATTCAACCAACAGCAAACCTGGAGCGCTAGCTCCGTTAACCAATAGGAATGGCCTGTTAATGGCCAATCAGATGCTCCTGAACGGACCAATCCGATCCTGCCATTAACAGCCAATCAGAAGTGCAGGGCCAGAATCCTGCACTTGACTTCAAGCTCAAGATAACTTTATTGGTATTATTCATTCACAACACCCCTTTCCCCCGGCTTCTGCCCACGGGGGGCGGTTACATAGTCCTTAAGGTAGGACGGCTGTTTTGTTAGTCTTTTCGATTTTCGCAAAGTGCCTGGTGGTTGGCTGCACTTCTGCTGAGGTAGATCGTTGTTTATCGGTAGGGGTGCCTCTGGTTCCGAGTTCGCGTTCCCATCGTCACCAATATCACTGGCCACTCCCTGAGGTGAACTCACTCCGGTCCCAGGTTCCTATTCCTGTGTTTCAGTCCCATTATCAGTTTTTTCAAAAAGGTTTCCCTCAAATTGCAATTCGCTTTCCTCTGTATCTCCCCCCCCCCAGTTTGGTCATAAGGGAGTTCGGAAGTGCGCGACAGTAGCCGCGATCGTAGTTGATCTATGTGGTACTTCCAAAGTCTGTCGTCAGGGCACTGAATGAGGTATGATCTTGGGCCGGTTACACGGATTATGGTCGCTTCTACTCACAGCGGATCGCCCGATAAGTTTTTAGCGAATACTAAATCGCCTACCTGGAAGGTACGTCATCGGCTGTTGGATCCGAGTGGTTTTTCCGGTTCGTAGGCTGGGTGTAACCGATTGAGGTGGGAGCGGAGCTTTCGTCCCATTAGCAGCTTGGCGGGAGTTTTGTTGGTGACGCTGTGAGGTGTGATGTGCTGTCGGAAAAGGATCCGGTTGATTTTCTCATCGATGTTGTCGTAGTCAATCTTTTGAAGAGTCTTTTTGATGAATTGTACCATGCGCTCAGCCCTACTGTTGGCAGCAGGTTGTGCAGGTGAAGTGAGCGCATGTCGGATACCGCGGTCAGCCAGGTACTGCTCAAAAGACAGTGCGGTAAACTGGGGCCCCTTGTTGGATACCAGAACATCTGGTAATCCGTGGGTTGCAAACAGTCTTTCCAGTCTTTTGATGACTGCGTCAGTGGTCGTGTTGCTCATTCGGTGAATCTCGAGCCAATTCGAGTAGGGGTTGATGGTTAGCAAAAACGTGTGGCCTTTGGTCGGCCCGGCAAAGTCCAGATGAATGCGGGACCAGGGTCCCTGCAGCGTCTCCCATTCAGTTGGGGTTGCCTTTGGTGGAGCGTTGCTTACTTCTTGGCATCTCCTGCAAGTTTTAACCCACAATTCGATTTGTCTGTCGATGCCTGGCCACCATGCGTAGCTTCGTGCGAGGCCCTTCATGCGCACGATGCCAGGGTGGCCATCGTGCAAGGTTCTTAGCAATGTCTGTTGGAGTCGTTCTAGGATAACGACTCTATCGCCCCAGATGACACAGCCCTTCTGCAAGAACAATTCTGTTTGACGACTTTTGAATGGTGCAAAGTCGTCTGGTACTTGGTCCAATGGCCATCCGCATTCCACCCATGTGAGGACTCGTGCTAAGATGGGGTCATGTTTTGTTTCTCTCGCGATGTCACGGGCCATTAATGGCGGCATGTGGAGTGTCTCGATCTGCAACGCTGTCATCGTTGGTGCGGGATTGTTGATAGTTTCAGGGAGCAGTGTATGGCTCAGCGCGTCGGCGTGGGGAATGGCTTTACCGGGACGATATTGTTGCCAATAATTGTAGGCAGCCAAGAATTCTGACCAGCGGGTCATTCTGGGAGAAAGTATGTAGGGAGTTGGCTTGTCCCCAGCGATGATCCCCAGCAATAGTTTGTGGTCAGTTACAATGGTGAAAACCCGGCTGTACACGTACTCATGAAATCTTTTAACAGCTGATACAATCGCCAGGGCTTCTTTATCGATCTGGCTGTAATTTCGCTCAGTTTTCGAGAGTGTCTTTGAGAAGTAAGCAACAGGGGCTTCGTTACCGTTAGGTAACACATTGCTCAAAATGGCACCCACTCCAAAAGGTGATGCATCACATGTAATGTTTATTGGCAAAGTCTCATTGTACTGCATTAGTACGGCGTCCGAAGTCAGTAGTTTTTTCACATTACGGAACGCCAGCTCTTCTCTGTGACCCCATACCCAAATCGATTTTTTATCTAATAGACGATGTAAAGGTTCAGCGACAGTCGCCTTGTGCGGCAAGAATACGTTATAAAAATTGATGAGGCCTAAGAACGCCTGGAGGTCAGTCTTGTTCTGGGGTCTGGGAGCGTTTTTTATTGCTCTCAATTTGCTATCGGTAGGGTGAATACCCTGACTGTCAATTAAGTACCCTAAAAATTCAACATGATCGGTACACAATTTGCACTTATTTCTTTTGACTTTCAAGCCTGCTTCCTGGAATTTTCATAATACCAGTCTTAAACGCTCCTGTAAGATTTTTGGAGTTGGGGCGGCAATGAGCACATTGTCAAAATAGGGGACAACGCCCTTGATCCCCTGCAATAGTCTCTCCATTAGGCTCTGAAAGATCCCCGGGGTCACACTGACTCCGAATTGAAGCTGCGTACACTTAAAGGCACCTCGGTGTGTTACGATAGTCTGTGCCTGTGCCGTTTTTTCGTCAACCGGCAGTTGCTGATAAGCCTGAGCTAAGTCTAGTTTAGCGAAGACTTTTCCGCCCCCCAGGGAATGGAGGAGGTGTTGTACCACCGGCACCGTATATGGGTTCTGTTGCAGGGCGTGGTTTAGGGTGGCTCGGTAGTCCCCACAAATTCTAATGGAGCCGTCCGGCTTAATTGGTGTCATAATTGGTGTTTCCCATGGGGAGTGGTCAGTTGGCTTTAACACTCCCTGGGCAATCAACTTATCAAGCTGCTCGTCGATTTTTGGCTTTAGAGCGAACGAAACTCGACGAGGCTTAAGTGCGGATGGGAGCTACTTTTGGATTAAGGCTAAAGGATATCGGGTCCCCTTGTACTCGCCTAGCTTTTCCTCGAAGACGCCCCTGAATTCGTGGGCAAGGTCTTCCTCCCAGTCACTACCACCGATTCGGTTAATGCCAGCCACTTCAATGCCGAGTGGTGCGAACCATTGCAGGCCTAACAGACTAGGCCGATCCTTATCGATCACCGTCAGGGGTAAGTACGCCGTGCGGTTCTTGAATGCAACTCGGACTCGACTGGATCCTGCGACTGGAATTCGGTTCCCCTGGTAGTCCTTTAACACGAGCCGTTGGAATTGAAGGTCTTGGCGCCGGATAGTGGGGATGAGTTGCTTGAGGGTCTTCCATGAGACCATTGAAAGAGACGATCCTGAGTCAACTTCCATTTGGCAAGGCCGATTTTTAATGTTCACGTTGACCCGAATTTTCTTTGCGTCTAGTGAAGAGGCATGGCCAATAGTGAGTGTTTGGTGGGCCTCTTCCCGTCTCGCTAGACGATTCATGGGCCGGTTTCTGTAGGAGTGGTTTACTGGTTCTCACCTTACAGGGTGATTCCCTGTCGATTGGTGGAGATTGGTTCCTTTCGAGGTCTGGCTGGGTCCGAGGAGGCTTCTGCAGACCCGTCCGATGTGGCCTCGTTTCCCGCACTTGTGGCAGAGCGCATTGCGGAATTTGCAGTCGGAGCGGTAATGGTTGGCCCTGCAGCCAGCGCACGGTTGCTGGGACTTCGGGTATTATTCCCAATCGGACCGCAGGCGATGGACCTCTTCTTCGTCTCTGTCTGACGACGAAGAGAGGTCCTCATGGTGGGCCGTCTGCAGCTGCCCTTCTGCGTTAGGTGAAACTTTGCTGGCCGGTGGGTGTGCTGGAGCGCGATTTCGGCGTAGTTGGGCAGCTGACTTCTTGGTCGCTTCTGCTGCTGTAGCTTCAGCTATGGCGTCTTTAAGGGTGATGTCGCCCTTTGCCATTATTTTGCTCTGTACGTTTAGAGCGTCTAGCCCGAGGACTACTCAGTCTCTCAAGGCCTCTTCTAGGTCGGTGAAATCGCAAAGGCCTCCCAAGTTCCGGAGGTCTGCAACGAAATCAGCGACGCTTTCTCCTTTCCGCTGGTTTCTTTGATAGAACTCGTGTCATCTAACGAGCGTTGGAACGGTTGGTGCATAGTGGGCCCTTAGTAGCGGTTTGAGGACGTCCCAGTCCATGGCCTTCGCTTCCGCCGGTTTCGCTAATGCCTTAGCCATTTTGAATACCGTCGGGCCACAGTGCGTTAGGAATACCGCCCGTTTCTTCCCGGGTGTGGCATCCTTCAGATTATTCGTTACCAAAAACATTTGAAAACGATCCATGTAGGACTCCCAGTCCTCTTGAGCTGGATTGAACGGAGCGGATGGTACTACGCCGCCGGACATGGTTCCGCCATTGTGCGCTTCAGCCACATGCTTCGTTGTCTTAGTTGGCTCTGATGTCATCCAATCCCATCCTCGTCGCCAGTGTTAAGTCTGGAGCATGGGTGCGAATGATGGAGACGAGCCGGTAGAAACAGTGAACTTCAAACTCTTTATTTACATATTGTGACAGCTCAAACTGGAGGGCTGCTATAGCCTTCCTTATATAGGCAACTTATTAACTATTCAACCAATAGCAAACCTGGAGCGCTAGCTCTGTTAACCAATAGGAATGGCCTGTTAATGGCCAATCAGATGCTCCTGAACGGACCAATCTGATCCTGCCATTAACAGCCAATCAGAAGTGCAGGGCCAGAATCCTGCACTTGACTTCAAGCTCAAGATAACTTTATTGGTATTATTCATTCACAACAATAACGTTGTACTACAGTGTGATCGTTGCTAAAGACTGGTCAGAGTTTTTAGCTAGGATGGGTTTAACAATCCCATAATTTTCTGATTTGCTGGTTATACCCTGCCTATTAGAGAACATTTTGTTTGGTTTGGCAAAGCAACAGTTGATCATTGTTTTCACTGGCTGAGAATAGTGTTTGGAAGAAAATAGAAGTTGGGAAAAGGAAGAAGTAATAGCAGCAGCAAGGAGGCCCTGCCTAAGGGCATCCAAATAACACACCCAAAATATCTTTTTCGAACTGTACTCTTTATGTTGAACCATTAACATGTGCTGAAACTCAAATGTTTCTTCAGTAGATAATAATTAACCAATTTAGTTAAGCTGTATTGATTTTAGTGGAATTTAGTGGTTGTGGTGATTGCCTTCTCTTTATACTCTTTGTTTCACTTTTTCCAAAGTGGAATAAACTTTTTATACATTTAAAGGTTTCTATTGGGTAGCTTAACTAAGTGTTTCTCATTATATTTCCCTGCATGCATAATTGAATTGCTTTTCTTTCAGATTGACATGGCATTTTTTTTTTTGCATTGTTGACTCTCACAAGAGAACCCAAAATATCTTCTCTCTTTTTTTCCCTATCACTGAATTGAATGATGGAATCTTAGATTCCACTAGGAACTTGCCAAGTAGGGGATTGTGAGGTGTTAGGAGATACTTGACTGCAATCTATCGTAATACTTTTTTAAATTGGAGGATCTATGGAAGAAAGAATCTGCCAGTAAGATTTTCTGTTACAGGTGGTTCTCAACTTAGAGCCACAATTCAGCCCAAAATTTCTGTTGCTAAAAGAGACAGTTGTTATATGAGTTCTGCCCCCTTTTATGACCTTTTTTGTCACAGTTGTTAAGTGAATCACTTCAGTTGTTAAGTTGTTTGTTAAGTGAATCTGGCTCCCCCACTGCTTTGTTTGTCAGAAGGTCACAAAAGGGGATCACGTGACCCTAGGAGGCTGCAACCGTTATAAATATGAGTCAGTTGCCAAGCATCTGAATTTTGGTCACATGACTATGGGGATACTACAACAATCATAAGTGTGAAAAACTGTCAATAAGTCCCTTTTTTCAGGGTCGTAATTTTGAATGGTCACTAACAAATATCAAAAAGTACCTGTATTAACTTTGGATGGTTATATAACTCCATCCTAATTCCTGAATCTTTTTCTTTGGTTCCTTCTTCTTGATATTCCTCACCTGTCTTTTTTTTTTCTTTAAAGAGTTCTAGCCTTTGTAAACAACTTTCTTTCAGCTTTGTAACTGTAATTCTGGTCCATTTCAAAATTACTTTTAAATGCTCATTGCACTAATAACCTTTCTTGAAGGAGCTTGGGCAGGTCATGATATTAAACTGAATTCTTTCTGTTCTTATGCCGACTGCTTTATAGCTTTGTTACTGAACTCTACTAATTGTCTTTGATACAAGTCTTAAGAGACATAGAACCCATGTTTTTTTTAAATTTTATTTGTTTTGTCAATTGCTTACAAGATAATAGGTGTAGGTAAAAACATAGTTATGAATATATGGATACACATAAGAAAAATAAAAGAAACAATAGGACAGGGACAGTAGGCACGTTGGTGCACTCTTATGCACACCCACTGCCTTTATGTTTCAGGCAATTTTTCCAGTTAGTGCCCAGTACCATATGCTATACAGACAGGCAGGCACCATGGGATGTGGCCAGTTTTGAAGCCGCCCGCCTTCAAAAACAGCAAAGCTGCTCCAAGAGTGAATTGGAAGCCAACAGGCATAAAATCTGCTGGATCTCGCTTCTTGTGTTCATAAATATTAACCAGCTGTTTGACACAGCTCTTTTCTCCCCCAGTGTGTTCCCAAGAAGGATATTTCTATATTAAAAATAGGTAAGCGTTTATTTTTCCCCATAACTATAACACAATTCATGGCAGTGACAAACCAAGCTTTCATGAAATTTTGTGAATCAAATTTGGCTGTTTCATAAGACTTAATAAGGTACGATAAGGCACAGCTTGCTGTTACGCTATGTGATGCATTGCATCCATTTTGTCACAGTGAGCTTACTCATACAAGCAGGGTTGTATATTTCAATATTTCAAATGAGGAGTAACTGTAAGGACTTTTTCTCTAAGCATGGTTCTCAAATAATTCCGAATTGCTAATTTTCTTCCTCAGAATAAAAATATCCTTTACAGGTAGTCCTCAACTTACAACAGTTCAGTTAGTGACCATTCAAAGTTACAATGGCAGTGGAAAAAAATCACTTATGACCATTTTTGATGCTTACAACCATTGTCGCACTCCCATGATCATGTGATCAAAATCAGATGCTTGGCAACTGACTCATATTTATGATGGTTGCAGTGCCTTAGAGTCATGTGATCACCTTTTGTCACCTTCTGACAAGTGATTCCAGTGGAGAAGCCAGATTCACATAACAGCCGTATTACTAACTTAACAACTGAAGTGATTCACTTAACAACTGTGGCAAGAAAGATCGTAAAATGGGGCAAAACTCACTTAAATGTCTCACTTAGCAACAAAAAAAATTGAGCTCAATTGTTGTCATAAGTCAAGGACTACCTGTACTTGCTTGTCAAAGAAGATTGCTCTCCACTTGTACCCAAGTGGTTGTGAATAATTTTAAGAAAGTGTTAAGAATTCAGGTAATCATCTATACTTGGTATTTAACCACTCTGGCCTACTCCTAGATGATTTATCAGTTGATACTACAGAAAGGTGAAGCCTAATCAGATTTTATATGTCAGAAAGAATTGTAGTTGATTAAATTTCAAGATTCAACTACTGTATAGCCAATGACTTCACTGTGACCTATGAAAACACAGACATGCACCGTATATATAAGCAATTTATTCAAATAATAAGAAATCACAAACCTAGGAAATAGAAAGCATGAGGAAAGAAAAAGGGAAATGTGGTGGGTGCTGGCACAACAACTTTCTAAATAGCATTCTAACCTGACTAAGCATCCTTGTTTCCACATACTTAGGATGTGAAATGTAATATATTGAAACAGGAAGAGGAGCAACTGAATAGCAGAACTGAACAACTATGAGTTCTGAAAAAACATACTTCCTTTACAGTAATCATTCTCATAGAATTGGGATTAAATGTTGACAATCAATTCCTTTGTTTTAAAAGATAATTAGACAAATTTTTGAATGATACATTTATTAACTGTCAAGCTCTAGCCCAAACAGCAAAAACCATCTAAACCTAGTTCTTTATTCACTTACACCTAATGGACGGACTAAAGCTATAACCTTCTAACCTACTAATTATATCCTGAGAGATTCTTGGCCATGGTTACCATGAATCTCTTCCTACCCTACTCTCTCCAGATTATGACTGTGAAATCTCTTAATCTGGGTTTCTCTCTGTTGAGATTTACTGTCTACTCCAGAGGTGGTATTCAGCAGTCCATTCCCCCCCTTTTTTTTCTAAGAACCTTTTTTCCCCCTAAGATTCCCTTTTTTCCCCTAAGGATATTGAAAACCATGATCATATTTCCCTTTAATTGACTTTCATGTAATCTAAATATGCCCATGGATTATAAGCAATTCCTATAGGCCTTTAGTTTCTGGGCCACTCATTAGCATTTCATCTAATTTGTCATGTCCATTTTGAACTATGGTGCTCAAAATCTGGCATTGTGTTCCGTATAAGATCTGACCAGGCCAGAGCAGAATGGAAAAATCATTACCATAATTTGCAATTTATGTCCTGCACACTTTATTCTCCATTCATATATTTTCATTCGTACATCTGTGAGGATTTCCTTGGAAAGAATTTGCAGTTTTTATGTTCAGCATTTGATTTACACAGCCCCTTGGAGCAAGTATCTTTCCTTTTCTCCCAAAATAACATTTTAAATGATCTGTTACAATGAATTTGTGACATCATGAGATGTAGTGTTTTGCAGCATGATGGCACTGTGACAATGCAATTGGTAGCAGTTATTTGCTACAGAATGTTTTTAAGAATGTTTTGGAAATGGGATTTCTATGGGTCGAAAGTGGACATTTTGCAGCATCCCAATTGCAATTAGTGTTTTTATTTATGTAAATTATGCAATCATGAGAAAAATTAAATTATAAGTATAGAGGTTGAAGGGGAAAAAATCCCTCTTCTTTTTTGTACCACGACTTGAAAGATAATTCCGCAGCCCCAGTTCTCACTCTGCACAGTCTACAATACGCATATCTTTTTGCTAGTCAAATGGGATCTCTTCTCATTCATAACAATGGCCACCAAAACAAAGTAGGGACAATGCTTCCCATAGCTTTAACAGCATGGTCTATATTTTCTTCCATGTGAAAAAATACCAGATGTGTTTATGTTTTTGATCTTCCCTTCTTTGGCATTTCTGTTTGTTTCTGAGTACGTGCACAGAAGAAGTGCATAGTGGGCCTTATCCTTTCTATTCTGGGTCTCATCGTCAGAAAGCAGGGGTTTACAGTGGAAGAGTCAGGAACATTTGGAACTGCTCACCAACTCCATGGGGAGGATTTTTTTCCTCTACTCGGTGGGAGATCTGAACCTGCTTCTCTTTTAGACTTTTCCCCCCTGGGTTTCTTCTCCAGTACCAGATCTGGTCTCATTCTGTTTAGTTTTAAAGACTTACCCTTCTGGTGGATAAACAGAGAGTTCTGAATCCCTTAATTTTTTCCATCATTCTGTTGGGTTGGAAATAATAGAAGTGGATCAGGGAATCTTGTGGGCAATAAAAGGGAGATCTGCTGGTACTGTAGTCTAGTTTTATGTTATATGGATGTCATTGTCAATCTTGTTTCTTTGAACAAGAACAGAGTTTATTTTAATATATAGCTGTGTGAAAAAAAATTTTAACAAGTAGAAAAAAGGCTGCTGTGAGAATCATGTTCTGTGATGTAGGGAATAAGGAATTTAAAATAACTATATAAAAACAAATGGAAAAAATGGAAGAAATTTAAGATTGTTTCTTTGTAATTTTATATTGCTAGTATCAACTAGTTGATTAAACAAAAGTATTTGTTAACTGTTTGAATTATATATAAACCTTAGAAATAGATATATAACAAATTATATAAGAGTAAACAAATCTTCATTATAGCACCATATGCCAAATAAAACAAATCTCAATTATACACCATATGTTGTGCCTTGCTGTATATTGAACACATCAACATTTCTTTTGTTTCAAGATGGTTGGCTCATCAACATCCAGAGCATGGTGGGAGAAACACTGGTGCCTGCAAACCTTGAGAAAATTAGTTTCAATTATATGTGTTCTTGCTTTTGCTCTATGTTGGTATTTGGAGCCTTATTTAGTTACCCATAAAATATAGATGTCTTAGAATCCCATCTAGAGAAGGATGGTATATTTTGATAACTACCCAAATACTAATCTTTAACTAAACTGAGATGCCTTTCTATTTATGGACATTCAGCATCTGCATTATGAAGTTAGCTGCAAAGAGACATGCTGTTAGATTGTCACATTTCTGTATTCATTGGATAATTCAAGAAAATATACCGTAATGTCATTATGCAGGTTTCATTGAGACTATCATGTTGAAATATTCAAACTTTATGACAGTTCTGTTAAATCAATACTATACCTAGCATCTCATGAATTACTTGTAGGATTCCTTGAATGAATTCATGTCCTTTGTATTTGTTTCTCACTGTTCCGTCTGTCAGTAAAATAGTTTCATTTTTTAATTTTAATTAAAATATGTGGACTACTATTAAAAAGATGACAACAAGGGATAAACACTAAACTATGGGTGAATAAACAAGACATTTAAAAGTATTGTGGAACTTATGATTTTCATTAATTGGATATAAATAACTGAGTGTACTACAGGAATAGCACTTAGATTTATATATCACTTAATAGTGTTTTATAGTATTACAGTTCAGTGGTTTACAGAGTCAACACATTGTCCCCAACAATCTGGCTCCTCATTTTACCAATCTCAGAAGGATGGAAGGCTGAGTTAATCTTGAACCAGTCAAAATCAAACTCCTAACAGTGAGCAGAGTTATACAGTTTTTAAAAACCAAAAATCACAACTAAACTCTAAGCTAAAGCAAGAGTCTCTCTCAAGAATCACTGTCAACACAGTATAAATCACCATGTAGAATTATAAATTAAAAGGAATTCAGTCCACATTATTAAGAAACTCTTCTGATTAAATATCCTGTGCAATTGGAGTGTAGGTTCCATACCTGAAAAAAATCCAAATTATGCATATGGTACAAATCCATGCATTAAATTGAAATCTGTGGATGGTTGAATTCTATGTCAAATATACTTTTAAGGTACAATTGTACTCTAAACATTGAAGCATACTCTCAAATTTGGTTCGTCATTCTTCCATTGACAAAGAACCTTTTCAGTGAAAGGCATAAAATCTTGCAGCAGCTAGCATATGCAATGCTAATTCAGTACACTTTGAAGGGATACATGGTTTAATAAGAAAATTGAGGCTGAAATGGGAATTCATTTTTTAAGATTTTTTTCACTGTTAGTATTAATCATTTTCCAGAATTGAGCTTTACAGCACTGCAACCAATTATGGAAAAAGAGATCTGCTCTCTTGATTACATTTCCAGTAAAGTTTAGAGAAAGAATTGTCCATTTTTAGTAGTCAGGATTGGAGTAGTGTTCCAACAATAAGACATCTTGTAATAGTTTTGTCTGAGATTTGGAATAAATTTAATATTCTTCCATTGGAATTCTCATTGTTGCATGTGGTGCTTATGATCCAGCAGATGATGTGTCTCATTTTGTTTGACTCCCATGACAAAGTTTGTTCAGTTGTTTGCATTTCCTTGTTTTCAAATCCAGTGGGCTTTGAGAGATTCCCCACTGTTTCATGATGGACTTATTCTCGAATGTTTTCATTGATACCTTCATTCCAAGATCTCTTCAAGAACCTCCAACGTACTTTGTTGGCCAAATATCTGAATGTACTGTGTAAAACATTCCACAGAGGAGAAATTATTCCACTTTTCTATGGTGAGGTAAATGGTTGTTTCATTTATGAAACAAACATTATCTACTGTCAAAAACCTTTTCCTTTCTCTTAAATTTTCTATCCATCATTTCCTACAAACTTCCATCCCGCCCCTTATTTTCCTTATTCTCTCCCCCCCACCCTTATTTTTTTTATTCATTCTCTGGTAATTCTATTTCTGCTTTTCCTCTTCCAATTAGAAACATTTGGAAGTTGTTCATGACTTGGTTAGAAGGCTTAGAATATATCCTGAACACTAACATCATTATGTTGTGATAAAAGAATGATTGGTTGTATGTCTTTGGGTACAGGTGAACTTCAAGAAGTATCCTTAATAATATCAGTTAATGTAGAAAGTTTTTTGCTGTTCTTCTGATACCATCATAGCATAAGGGAAATTGAAATATGCTACCTTGCTTCCAGGGCTTCTTATTAATTCAGCAAATCCCTATTGCAGCAATAGAATCAGGAAAACTGTTGTAACTTTCTGTTGTAAAAAAAAAAGAGCTGGAAGCCAAGTTTTTGTTCATATTTTCCATATTTTTGGAAAACCAAGGTTAATGAAATTGAATATCATTTGAGATTCCCCTTATAAATATACTAACACACTTACAATTTTCTTGCAGGACTGTTCACAAGATTATGTTGTAAAAAGTTATTTCTCCTACTACCTGTTCAGAATTTCTGCTGCAATGGGCCAGGAAGTTTTCTACATTACATTTCTTCCGTTCACTTACTGGATCATTAACGCCCACGTTGCACAGAGACTGATAATTATGTGGTCGGTAAGTATTATTTACATTATTCACAGTTTAATATGTTGCTGCTAATTTTTTCTGACTAGTTGTAAATTAAACCATGTAAAAGCCTCACTAACTGCTTCTATGATCATTTCTTCCCATTTGGACAGAGACAATAAGACCCTTGGTGCAGAGCTCCCAAACAATGTTATAAACTGTTGATTTTTAGAAGGGTTCATACCTGATGCAACTTGTGTGTCTCCTGATATGGTCTCTTCCACATGCTCACAAATGGACACTTCATGGGAAGAATGTTCAGATGAACAGCCACGTAAGATGGTGTCATACTGTGGAAACTGGTTTTCATATATATGAAACTTCTGGAATTGAATCAGTCCAGCTTTTACATCTGGAGGATGTAAAATCTGGAGGAGAATATCAGTCCAACAGTTCCTTTTTATTGTAGCAATTCTTCAGAGGATTAGAATAGCTGATCAAGAACAGTGGTGGTCTTTGCTGTGTTGTACTCTATTCACAGTATCGGATTTTCATTTTTCTATCTGTGAGTGTAGTAGTGCCCTCTGCTGGACTCAAATAGTTAACAGGGCTGAACTGGTGACTTCTGTTAAGTATTTTGTACTCCATCAACTTAAGAGAGCTTACTTGCAGAAGGACAAAGGCATTCCATGTTCTGCAATGAATCTATAAAATCAGTAGTGGTACCCGAAATGAGAGAATGGATAAGAATGCGTCACTCCATGAACAAATTCCTTGGTTGTGTAAGCCTTCCCCCTTCTTGGCAGATGGTGGCAAGAATGGTATAACTTTTTTTTTTAATGAACAAAATGCTTTTGACACCTTGATTTGCTGAGAAAGAAGCCATTGCAACTCTGCTTTTCAGGGTATCTGGTTTGTCAGAATGAATGAATGAATGAATGGATAGATGGATGGATGGATGGATGAATGGATGAATGACAAGACAGATTCATATAGCATGCTTAAACTGTGGAATTTACCTATGTCCAGGGAGCAAGCTTTACCAGTATTCTCACATAAAATCATACATCAAAGTTATGGTTTAAGTTTAGGATTTATGTAGAAAAGTGGAGACACTTGGCACAGAAGGACATACTTTTTTTTTTTTTAAACAAATTTTATTAATTTTACAAACACAATACACAAGACATAAACTAAAACATCTTTTCTGAAGGCTGCCTGATCCCGGGTTAAATCTCTTCACACAGACACAAATTCAAACATCATATTCATTTTATATATCCTTCCATATCTTGTTATCATTTTCTTTTCTTTTCTTTTTATAAACCAATTTTATTAATTTTACAAAAACAGTGCACAAACAATCAAAGCATAACAGCTTATAACCATTTTCAATAACATTCTTTGTCTGTTCTATTTCCAACTATCCATTCATCTTTTTTCTTTTACTATACTTCTCCTATACACTAATTGGAGTGACACCTTTACCCTAACTTAAAAGTACTTCATATAACACTTAATTTATCTTGGGATTCTGTTTAATAAATTCTAAATTTACACAATAAATTTTATACTCTAAATACACATATAAAAACACAATCTTATATACCTTCCAGAATCCCCCTTTTATCCTTAATTAGATTCACCCCATTGTCTCTAAATAAGCTTTTTTTCTTTAGATCTTGCTTCCCACCATTGAGGCTTCTCCTCCCCCCCTTTCTCTCTTGCTTATTCTTCTCCTTGCCCTTTTTATCCCTTTGTCTCTCCTCTTCCCTTTCCTTACTCTCTTTCCTTTGCTTTCTAACCTTGCATCCACCTTTCCTCTCATTTTTCTTTTTTTGGGTTGTTTTTTCAAACCTTAAAATCCCCTTTTTCTTATCCTCTTTCTCCTCCTCCCCGGAAAAAACCCATTGTTCATCAAAGATGGCTTCTTGTTCCTCTTCTTTTTTGTCCCAGTCATTCTGCTGCGTAATCAACTTTTCATAAATACATAATGCCATTTCTAAAAATTGAAATGAAGTGCCCAAAGTATTTTTTCCATCTTGTTCTTCCTTTTTACATTTTTGATATTCAATCTTTAGTTCATCCACAAGCGATGCCATCCTGAAAAGAAAAACTTTCCCCAAAACAACCACCCAAGTATTTTTAGTCAAAAGTAATTCAAAAAGAAAGTTCCAAAAGTTAATACTTTTCTTCCTTCTTCTATTTCTCTTTCTGGGGTTACTGTTTAATCAAAGAGGTCCAATTACCATATTTCTTTTTTTAGTATTCTTGGCAATCTCCTCCTTTTTCCACTTCTGCTCCAATATTTTTCCGCTCCCTTCCCACTTGCAACATCAATTTTTAAATGATCAGAAATCCATACCTCTAATAAAGGTTTTCCAATTTCTTAAATTTTTAAGTCCAATGTCCAAGCAACTTTCAGAATATTTCACCTTCAGTGCCCAAACAAATTTCAAATCTTCTTCTGCTTTTTTCATGGGGTGGGAGAGTGAAGAAAAAAAAAAGTTCCCTTTAACAGCTTCTCCGCCGCTTTCGATCTTCTTAGGGATACAATATATCCTCCAGCAATTCAGACAGCTTAGTTGCAGCGAATTTAAAAGATGTTGATTGACCTGGCTCAGCCAGTACTTTCACTTTTCTTGCTTCCTCCAGCACGATCTTACCCGGTTGCAGACTTCTTCGTGGCGGCCATTGCTGACCGCCGCTCCACCGCCTTGGGAAAAAGGGGTTTTTCAGGACGAGGAGGGGGTCTGCGACACCCCCAACCCCCTGTCCAGCTCCCCTCTCTCTTCGGCTGTCCCTACAGGGCAGCCATATCCCCCTGACCCATTTGGATCGGGGGTACCTCAGCGGCTAGCACAGCAGGAATTGCGAGCGGTCGCGAATTCCTGCTGCCCCGAAGCCACGCAAAAACCGGAAGCCAGAAGGACATACTTTTATTGTGTGTGACATGATGTCTTTAATAATCCAAGATCTCTGGAACTCATAAAGTGATTCCACAGTCTCCACCGGTGGATGTATTTCCTGACCGCCCAGAGTTAAAATGGTGTCAATCCTGGAGCCATTTTTAAGCATCTTCAGGGTTGCTACAGCGAGGCTGGATGGAGCTATGGGAAAGAGGGGGGGAATAGAGATAGTGGGGGAGCATGTAGCCAAAATAACATTCTTTTCTATGTGAACCAAGGACGTTCTCGCCAGTACCTGGAGAGGGATGGATAGAGGATATTAGGGTGGGAGAAAGGACCTGATTGGGGCATTCGATGCTTGTGTGTAATGGGGGAAAAGAACTTTGTACTTTGAATTGGCTGGGGAAAACCCAGGGTCTTCAGAGTCGGGTTTTCACCAGATGTGGCAATATGACTTGCTAAATAAATCTATACTTTGAGGAAGCCTCTGGCCTTGGAGTTTTGATTTCATCTGGGTTGTCATTTGGAACCTTGATAGTAAATGTCATGTAAAGAGGCCAGACCATACAACACATCTACCAGTAGACTCACTCCTTATGCAGAACCAACCTCTGCTCTCTGTTTCAGGTATGCTTTGAAAGTATCATAGGCCTGCATTGGCCTGCACTTTCTGCATTTGTATTCTGGTCTTGCTACATTTGCAGCATGTGAATGAATATAGTCAGTTTTCTTTGTAAAAAGGCCTAAGCAAAAATGTTCAAGTAACAATTATGCTGCCATTTTTCGGTTATTGTCTTGGCATTTCATGTGGTAGTTCTCTGAATGTATTGATTTGGCTGGATGATACCAAGCCCTTTTCCAGAAAACTGAATTTAGTTAGATTGTTGTAGAAATAGGCTTTCAGGCTTCTTTTATTGCTTTAAAACATTTCTGAGTATCCAAATTGTTACAATCTAAGTGCTTCCTCTTTCTTATTTGTTTGTTTGATTTATTTATACCCTCAAATGAGCACTTAAGAAAACTAGCATAAGTTAAAAACTTGAAATTTTAAAAAAATGGAAATGAATGCTAAAATCAATAACCAATTAAAGGGAAAGTTCTTGGCATTTTTTTTTTACTACTAAGAGAGCTAGGGGCTAAACTTCCACCAGCTTTCTTCCAGGGATGTCATAAGCAACATTCTGGTAACAGGAGCTTCTTTGAAAGGGATTATGTAGGCCTTACTTACAGGATAGATGCATATCAGGAGCTAATATCCTTCACATTGTCAGGGCCTTAAAGGTCAATAAAGTGCCTTAATTGTATCCAGTCGGGAACTGCCAACTGTGCAGAACAATTTTCATGAGGTCCTTGTATTTGGTATCAGTCAACATCCCTTCTGCACCAATTATAACACTAAAGCATTACTCAAGCATATGTAGAATATAGTTTTGAGGGCTCAAGTAAGAATTGATAACAATTACCACACATATATTACAAGTAATTGTAACAATAATTGATTATGAGCCATCAAGTTGGTTTTGACTTCTAATGAGATAGATAGATTTTCTCCAAAATTCAAGTATTTAACTATGGGTGTATGAGGATATGCAGGAGAGATACAGTTACTTTTTTCTTTTTAATTTAAACCTAGTAGTCTTTTGCACTATTTATTTCTCTTGTTTAATTTATTTGTATTCCAATATATCTGCTTTTCTATATTCTTCACATTTTACTTACAAAAATGGTGTACTCTACAAGCAACTGGTTATAACAATTTTTAAAAAGTTTTTTATTTTTAACAACACGCATAGACAAACATAAACATAAAACAACGAATAAAGTCTTCTTTCAATTATACAGTGTTGGTACATATTTCTTGTGCACAATATCGATAGTCTTTTCCTCTTAGACTTAAATTTACATTCATATTACATTAATCAACTTTCCATGTCATATTATATTATTATTACATCATCATTAGACTTTGATTTCAAACCTGCATTATCCTTTAGAGCAAATCTCAGTTCTTACTAATTTTAGTTCATATTATAATTCATTCCAGAATAATCAATTATAACATATCATTACTATTGTGTTATACTTCAGTTTCCTGCTTTTCTGTCTAACCATTGGTAATATAAATCCCATATCTTAAAGTACTCTTTTTCTTCTTGTTCTCTAATTGCTAATATTAATCTACTCATTTCTGCACATTCCATTATTTTCTTAATCACCTCCTCCTCTAATGGAATTTTCTCATTTTTTAAAATTTTGAGCAAACACAATTCTAGCTGCAGTTAAAATAATAATAATCAAATATGTCAGTTCTCTGTTGTAACCTTCAAGTAAAATTCCCAATAAAAATATCTCTGGTGTTAGATCAATACGCTGTTTTGTCATTTTTTCCAGCCAGGTGTGTATTTTAGTGCAACTGGTTATAACAATTTAATGAGTTTAATCAAGGGATATATTAATGCCACCAAGAGTAGCCTTAATTTTGCAAAAGTGCTCCTTGCCGCAGCCAGAACCTGCAAATTCCATTGAATAAGGGCCAAAATATTTTCAGATGTCAGAGCTACCTTCTGTAGAGAGAGTGCAGTCTATTCAGTTAAAATAGATTGAATTTCTTTCCCTGAGTCTGTGGTATCAAGGGACAGCAGGAGGATAAAAATGGCCTTAGACTGTCATGAAGCAAATATGTACCTGGTACATGTCTTGTGATGTTACATATCTCAAAAGAATAGAACTTGTAGTATAAAGTGAAAAGTCAGTAGGGTCTAGTGCAGGGGTGTTCAACTCGATTTCATTGAGGGCCTCATCAGGATTGTTTTTTACCTTGTGGGACTGGGGTGGGTGTGGCCAGGCTAGGCATGGCCAGCTCAATGTGTTGGGGGCACCTGTGGTGGCCCAAGCACTCTGCCAGCAAAAACGGCCTCCCAAGCTCCGTTTTCAGTTGTGATGGCTTCCTGCAACCCTCTACCAGTGAAAATGGAACTCAGGAGGGCCACATTTTCACTGGCAGTGGCACCATGGGCTGGTCCTTCACTGTTTCGAGGGTGGCCCTGCGGGCCAGATCTAAACATCCTGTGGGCCAGATCTGGCCCACAGGCCTTGAGTTTGACACCACTGATCTAGTGGTTAAGGTACTGACCTAGAAATCGAGACTCTGTGACCTTGGGCAAGTCACTGACTCTCAGCCCAATCACATGACAGGATTGTTGTTATGGAGAAAATAGGGAAGGGAGTATTATGCATTTTCTCCACCTTGAAATATTTATAAAATGATAACACTCGGATCAAAATCAAATAAATTAATAATATTGCGCTGCTTTTTGCCATTTTGGTGAAAGCAAGACATATCCTTCATCACCATCCTGAATCCAGTTTTTTATTTGTGAACAATTCCTCTATTTTCCTGTGACTCAGTTCAGTTTGTAAACCGTTGTTCCTTTTAATTTGATGAAAATGTTAGCTGAAGGGGCAAAGATGTGGTAAAATTTAAAACTAAGCTGAATCAATACATATTTATTTATTTGTCAAACATATACAAGATAACGAGTATAAGTATGAACATAAACAAGAACTAAGAAAGTAAATTCAGATAAATGGGGACAGTAAGACAGGGACGGTATGCATGCTGGTGTGCTTATGCACACCACCTTTAAGGATCTCTTGGGAATGGGGTGATGTCCTCAGTAGACAGTTTGAGGTTGAAGCTGTGAGGGATTGAGGCTGTAACAATGGAGTCTGGTAGAGTGTTCTGGCCGTTGACCATTCTGTTGCTGAAGTCGTATTTTCTGCAATTGAGTTTGGAGCAGTTTATATTGAGTTTGAATTGGTGTTTGCCCGTGTATTATTGTGATTGAAGCTGAAGATGTCATTGATAGGCATGATGTTATAGCAGAAAATTTTGGAACTATGCTTAGATTGGACCGCAGGTGGTGCAGTTCCAGTTTATTTAGGCCCAAAATTTTGAGCCTGGAGGCATAGGGAATTCTATTGTGAATGGAGAAGTAGAATACTCTTCTCGAGAAGTACCTCTGAAACTGCTCAATTGTGTTAATGTCCAATATACAGTGCGGGTTCCAGGCAGACAAGCTGTGATCGAGAATTGGTCTGGCAAAGGTTTTATATGACATTGTTAACCATTCGGTGTTGCCAATCTTAAGGCCATACAAATTGGTTCAGTCTGTGACTTCACTCATCCGTTTATGGATTGGGTCAAATCTATAGCTACAGCTACCTACCTAGGGTCGTTGCTTTTATTGAACATCACCAGATGGATTATTTGTTTGGTTAAACTATTTAACAAGATGTATGTGTTCGAAAGAAACTCTTTACACCTTGCAGTGGGTTTTAGCAAAACATTTTAAAAATATTACCTTGCTAATATATTCATTATGCTAATAAATAACACCCACAGAAAATACATGGAAGAACTGAGCCTGAATCAATAATATATCACCTGGAGAGTGTTTGATGCAAGCTAATAAGTTTCAGAAAAGAGGGATTTTCATGTTGGACATCTGCAAATCTTTAATGATTTGAACAGTGACAACCAAAATTGTCGGTGCTTATATAAGAATTTTCCCAGCATTTTCATAATGAATCTCATTTTGATAGGGAGCCTATTTAACTGGTATACCTACTGTAACAAGAACAATGCCAGGAGGATATTTGCCAGGAGGGAATTGCAATTCAGCAATGTCTGGAGTCTCACCAGAGGAGAGTGCAAATTGGACTGGACTGACTTCAAAACATTTATTTTTTCTTCTATAATGAAGTTGATTTGAGTGTTCTGGAAATTATTTGGGATTTTCAGAAATATGTTGTCTGAGACAGAATGTTCTGTATGTGCTAGAACACATCTCTAGCTACATATTTCCAAGCTTTTCATTATAGTAATTGCATCTGTTGATTCCTCAAGATTTCATAGTCATCAGAATAATTATATTACATAATAGCTCACATTATCAATCATCAATAGAATATCCCAATATCATTATTGAACAATCATTTGACTATAATTTTACTAATTCATACTTAAGCGAGATAACTATAATTAAGTTAAATTATTTTATGACAAATCATGAAATCATACCAAATCTATCTTAATAAAATATTCTTAAAAATTATCAAAACCAAGAAAAAATATATATTCATTATTTCCCAAATTTCTAAATATTCTATTATCATATTGTATTATCTAACCATTGATAGAAAAGATCCCAAACTTCATAAAATTGTTTATCTTCTTGTTCTCTAATTTCAAATGTCAATCTACTCATTTCAGCACATTCCAATATTTTTTTAATAATTTCTTCCTCTAATGGTATTTTCTCACTCTTCCAATGTTTAGCAAATACAATCCTAGCTGCTGTTAATACATTTATAATCAGATACTTTAAATTTTTATTATATATATCAGGTACGATTCCCAATAAAAAAATCTCTGGTTTCAAATCTATGTATTTCTTTATCATTTTTTCCAGCCATATGCGAATTCTAGTCCAATATTTCCTGGCCTCCTCAGAAGTCCACCACATATGGTAATATGAGCCAGGTATCTGATGACATTTCCAGCACTTTTCAGATTTATTCTTGAACATTCTTGCTATTCTTGTCAGGGGAAAATGCCACCTGTAAAACATCTTATACAAATTTTCTTTATATGCTGTTGACATTGTCATTTTATAATTTTGTGACCACAATTTTTGCCATTTCTCCAAATCAATCCCATATCCAAAATTCTTCCCCCAAGCAATCATTGTTTCTTTAACTTGTTCTTCCTCTAATTTAATATCCAACAAATAACTATATAGTTTTTAAATCACTTTTTCATCAGTACCTGTCAAAATCCTATCTAAGTCAGTCAATTTATTATAAAATCCTTCTGTTTTAGAATCTTTAAGATACCTTGCATGTATTTGCGCATATGAAAACCAATTCATCTTTATAACCTGTTCTAAATTTTGCATCGTTTTAAGTTCACCCTTTTCATCCAATATTTCCCCATATCTAACTGTTTGTTCCTTCTTATAAGTTATAGGATACGAAAAAGCTTCAATAGTTGATAACCAAACTGGAATTTTCAAATAACATTGTTTCTTAGTTTTCTCCCAATTCAACCATAACGATTCCCATATATAATGCCTTCTAAAATAACCCTGTGATTTAGTTCCCTTATACCATAAAAAAGCATGCCAACCCAATAATAAATCATGACCTTCTAATGTCAACAATCTAGTCTTTCTTAACGTTATCCATTCTTTAACCCACATTAAGTTTGCAGCTTGATAATACAACTCCCAATTAGGAAGGCCAAATCCTCCTCTAATTCTAGCATCCTGTAAAAGTTTTAATTTTATTCTCGCTTTCTTGCCTTGCCATATATACTTCAACACAATTTTATTTAGTTCTTCGAAGAAATCCTTGCTTAACCTAATTGGTATTGTTTGAAACAAATATAAAATTCTGGGTAAAATATTCATCTTGATTGTTGAAATTCTACCAATCAATGACAATTGTAGGTTTTCCCATTTTTTCAGGTCGGATGCTATTTGCTGTTTAAGCTTAATATAATTATTCTCTTTCAATGTAGTACATCTTGACGTCAAATATATCCCCAAATATTTAACTTTGTTCGTAACTTGAATTTTCAATAAATCTGCCAGCTCTTCTCTTTGTCTTAATAACATGTTCTTTGTCAGAATCTTTGTTTTATCTTTATTTATTTTTAAACCAGCCATCTCACCATACGTCTCTATCTTTTCCAATAGTTTTAGAGCTGTCTCTAAAGGGTCTTCCAAAATAAAGACCAAATCATCCGCAAAGGCTTGCAATTTGAATTCCTCCTTTTTGACTTTCATTCCTTTTATATTTATATCCTCTCTGATATTTCTATTTAAAACTTCCAAGGTCAATACAAATAACAAAGGAGATAATGGGCATCCTTGTCTTGTACCTTTTTTAATATTAATAGAGTCAGTGAATTCTCCATCTATCATTTCTTTTGCCGTTTGCTTATAATATACGGCTTCTACTGCTTGGATAAATTTTCTAGCAAAGCCCATCTGTTCCAATAGTAATAACATAAATCTCCAGTTCACATTATCAAATGACCTTTGGGCATCTAAGAATATCAAAGCCATTTGTTTTTCGGAGTGCGCCTCATAATATTCCAATGTGTCCAGGATTACCCTCATATTGTCTTTAATCTGTCTCTTTGGTAAAAATCCATTCTGATCAGAGTGAATAAAGTTATTTATTAAGCCTTTCTGCCAAGATTGAAGCAAAGATTTTATAGTCTGCATTCAATAAAGAAATAGGTCTATAGTTCTTAATTTGTAATGGGTCAACCCCTTCTTTTGGAATAAGTGTAATATAAGCTTCTGATCATGTTTCAGGTATTTTCTTATTTATCATAACTTCATTCATGACTTCTAACAGTGGAATGCTCAACGATTCTTGTAATGTTTCATAAAATTCTGCCAGGAAACCATCTAGTCCTGGTGCTTTTCCATTGTTCTGTCTGTTAAGTGCTTCAGTTAATTCCATCATTGTTATAGCACTTTCTAACATTTTCCGAGTTTCATCAGGTATCTTAGGTAGGTTAGTATTTTGTAAATGCTGTTTAATTTTTCCTTCATCAAGATCCTCCTGTTTATATAATTGTCCATAAAAATCTCGAATGATTGCCTTTTTCTCCTTATTACCATAACAAATTTGACCATGATCATCTATTAACTGTGATATTTTCCTTGACTCTTTCTCTTTTCTCAACTTATATGCTAACCATCTACCTGGCCTATTTGCATCTTCGAAATAGTTCTGTTTAGCACTTCTAATTTTTTTTGCCAGTTCTTCTTTCTCTGCTTGATCCATTTTATGTTTAATTATGTCCATTTTAAGTTTGATATCTTTTTTCTGTGGCATCTTCTGTAATTCTTTTTCCAGTTTTTTATAGTCATCTTCTAGAGCTTTAATCATTTGCCTCTTCCTAATGTTCTTTTTCTTTGTATAGTCAATTATTAATCCTCTTGCATATGCCTTCATTGTATCCCAAACATTCTGTATTGAAGTATCTTCTTTTTTATTTTCATTGAAGAAGAAGGCCAATTCTTTTTCCATCCATTGTATAAAATCTTTTCCCTTTAAAATAGTATTGTTTAATGTCCATCTAGATCTTCTTTTTTGACCTTTCCATTTAATTGTCATTGGATTATGGTCTGCCCATGTACTTGTTTCAATATTTATTTCTTGAATATTAGATAATAATTCTGTTGATGTCCAAATCATATCTATTCTGGACCACGATAAATGCCTGTTTGAATAAAAAGTATATTGTTGAGTTTTAACATTTCTTTCTCTCCATATATTTTTTAAATTTAATTCATCTATCATTTTAAAAAAGGATTTAGGGAGAGTTTTCCTATTTTGTCGTGTTGTTTTTACTGTATAGTCCAGTTTATTGTCTACAATTCCATTAAAGTCGCCCATCATAAGTATGTTAGCATAGTCCAGTTCAATTATTTTCATATGTAATTTTTTATAAAATTCTTCTTGTTTATCATTTGGGGCATAAATTGCAACCAAGAGAGTTTTTATATTATTATCCACTATTTCAACTATTAATACTCTTCCGTCTTCATCAGTATAAATCAATTTAGCTGGAGTGGTTTCTTTAACATACAAAACCACTCCTCTTTTCTTACAATGAGTCAGAGAAGTGAATATTTTCCCTAACTTTGGTCGTATCAATAATTGTTCATGTTGTTTTTTAATGTGTACTTCTTGTAAACAAATTATATCAAATTTTAGCTTCTCTAATTTACAAAAAGTTTTCCTTCTTTTGATAACTGAGTTCAGTCCATTTATATTCATGGAAATCAGTTTTTTCTCCCCCATGGTTATGCTTTATATTTAGGTCTAACAGCTCTCGTGGATCTTATTTCATGTTGTTCTTTGATCTCCATTTGTCCACCTATTGCGCCTTCTTCTTTTTCCATCTCCATTTGATCCTCTTCAAATTCAGTTAAAATCTTTTCTTTTTCTGTCTCCATTTCTCTTCTTTCGAAAAATTCCTTGTAAAACATTTCTGCTTTTGCAATTGAATCAATTCTGTGTCTCTGTTCTTGCCATGTAAACATTAATCCTTCTGGGATCAGCCATCTATAGTTCACCTCTTTTTTCAATAGCATTTTAGTCAAAAATCGATACTCTCTTCTAATCTCTCTCACTTTTCTAGGTACTTGTTTTAAGACTAGAATCTCTTTGCCTTTATATTTCAACCCCTTCTCTCTTACCACTTGTAATATTTGATTTTTAATAGTTTTTTAGTGAATCTAACTTGGACCTCTCTTGGTAATTGGTTCCTCATCGCATATCTTGTGAAGACTCGATATATCTCATCTACTCCACCCATCATCTTTTCCTCTACTATTTCCAAGACTCCAGCCAGAATTTCAATCATTACTGCCGCCAAGTTTTGTTCTTTTTCTTCCTCAATATTTTGGAATCTAAGATAAAATTCTGACCTGTCCATCTCCCACTTCAACATCCCACCTTTTTCTTGTTCAACCATTGTTAATCTGTTATCAATATTCCCAATTGTATCATCTCTTTGTTTGTCTTTCTCTTCTATTTTTTGGATTCTCTCATCATGTTTCACCATCATTTGTTGAAAATTTTCAATTTTCTCATCCATCTTTCCAATTCTTTGGTCAATACTCTCCATTCTTTGTTCCATACAAGCATTTTTTAAGAGTCATTTCCCACCAAATCTCCAGATGTATATTGTTGATAAAAAGACCCTTGACCTTGAGGCCCAAACATTAATTCTGCTATCTGTCATTTTATGTGTTCTATGGTCATGAAAAGAATTGTGACACATCTGCAGCAAATGATTTATGCAGATATTGAAGATGAAAATTACAATCCATAAATCTCCTATCTTAAATTTTCAAGGCTTCTGGAGCAGTTTTATATTTTTTTTTCTCATGAGATTAGGAGAGGAATTTTGAGGTTATTGCTGACAGTCATATTTGATGTCATGGTGTTCTGGATGCCTCCAGGTCACTCATATACTTTAGTTCCTTTTTGAACTTAAAAAGGAATTGTGTATAACTTGTGAACTTCATTTCATGAAGGAAGGTGTACCAAAGGAGCAGAAAAGATATTGATATTAAAGCTGGAAATAGGATAAAATTTAATTGAGATGGCATCTCTTTTTCACTAAATGCTGGGGGGCAAAGGGGAAACTTGCTAACATCAACTAAAAGAGTGGACATTCCTAGAATCCAAATGATATCTACATTTTTCATAAGTGCATTCTACTTTACTCATTTTCTCCCATCTTTTAAAAACATTAAGTAAATTACTACTAAAGTTGAACACCCAGAAAAGTTTTACATAAAATTCAAGAAAGTAAAAAGAAATAAAGGAGAAAGAGAGCGAGAGAGAGATGCATGTGGGACAATATTTGGTAGAGAAACAATTAAAGATAACCAATACACATTTTCTGGAATACAAAGTATCACCTTGCAACAGGATGTGTCACTAACTTCCAATCTGCTCTCTGTAGGAGAAATTTTTAACCTTTCTTTTCAGGGAACCGGGGCGGGGTGGTAAGCAAAGCTCAGAAGCAATATCTCCTGTGATGGCCCATACCCATGGACTGGCCTCCATCAAATGTCAAGCTGGTATGAAACTCTCCTTAGCGAATGAGGGAGTGGAAACTCTTAGCTTGTGGATTAGGCTTTAAATGTTTTCTGCTTTGATTGATATGTTTATTATACTTCTATATTCTATATTGTCATTCATCAGGAGTCTGTTATATGATTAGGTCATTATGCAATTGTAAGTGAACAAACATTACTGTAATTTTAGTATTTCAGCTCAACTTCGTTTGTGTTATCTTTGCTCAAGGATGCTCTAAGAAAACTACATTCCCCAAAAGTGGAAACACATTTTCTCTTTAGATGTAACTTGTAATGTTTTTAGATGTAACTTGTAATGTTTGAAGTTATGATGTTCTTTGTTGTGACTTTCAAATATTTTACCTCCTGCATTTATGATGCATTGCTTTAGCATTACATTGACTTGTTTTATTATTTTTAAATATGTAATATCACTGCTTAATGTTCCTGCCATTATCGATATTTTGCATTTTTAGATTACAGTCTTATTACTCCTAGAAAGGTCTTTGATGGTGCATAGAACAGTTTGGTTCTTCTGTTTTAGGGCCACAGGGGGGAAAAAGGTGGGAGTCCTATATTTCCTACCTGACCTCAGGTTTTTTATTCTGGGCCATTTAAAATTATTTATTAGTCTGTTTTTTGATAAGTCAGCAGCAAATGAATTACAGATGAATAAGATTTTTAATTCATATAATTCCAAGAACAATTTTCTCTGTATGTCTAGGAATTATGACATCTGGAGCTGATCAGGTTGGGGTAGGTTTCCCCCAACTACTTATCTTTAACCCTTGGGCAAATCTCTATCTCTCATTTTAAACTTTAAATAATGGTTTGGAGCCAGACTGTTTGAAGGACCACCTTTCCTCCGTTAGATTTATCCAATTCATCAGGACAGGAATTCAGGGTATGGTGTGGGTCCCAACTATTAGAGGTCTACATTAGTGGGACCATGAAAAGTGTCTTGGTGGTGGTGGTTCCTTCGCTATGGGGCTAAATTCCCATGAAGGTACGATTGCCCCTCCCCTGTTGCTTTTTTGAAAAACGCCAAAGACATGACTATTCAGCAGGATTGGAGATCCCAAGTGGAGATAGAGCTGATCAAGTGGCTGATCAGATGGTCTTATGGGGGGGGGGTATGGTTTTTATTTTGTAGTTTTAATGTTGTAAGCCACCCAGAATCAGCGGTGTATGAATTGGTCAGCCATGTAAATTTGCTTACTACGTAACTAAATAAACAGGAAAATGTCTCTTTGCTATTTCCAGGTAGTTATGTATATTGGTCAAGTCATGAAAGACCTTCTGAAGTGGCCTCGTCCACATTCACCACCTGTTGTCAAGCTAGAAAAGAAAACGAATGCAGAATATGGAATGCCATCCACACATGCAATGGCAGCCACTGCCATCTCTTTCACTTTTGTATCTGTGACTGCAAACCAGTACAAGGTAGGAAGCAGCAATTCTGATTTAATCTAGTCAAGTTCCATGACCTAAGTTCATGCCTTATTTGGTCAAATATCAGTCCCTAAGCCTCAAAGTATTACAGTCCATTTTTGTTTCATCTTCTTCCTTCTCATGTATTGTTCTTCATCGGACAGTATTAACAAGTTTTTAATTGTGGTTGAAAAAAGTCATTCCTAGAATATGGGACTATTTTACACCCTCAATCTCATTTCTGTAAAATGAGGATCTTTTGTCCCAGTGGGATTTTGGGGGGATATGTACAAATTCACTTTTGGGCACTACTTGATTAGTCTTTCAATTGTGGAGATATTTATTTAGAATTCTTCATTTAGCTTGGGGTACTTTGGAGGCTTCTTTTGGAATGGAATCACTTGATGTTATCTACAAAACATTTCACCATCTATCTTCTTCAAGTAATTCATCCAAATAAGACTTGGGAAGCTGTAAGTTCCCTTTTCATTGTCTGAGTCGTTTCACCTCAGGTTTAGAAAAGGAAGATTCTAATTCTTTAGATTTATGGTATCCTCAAACTAAATTGTGGATGGACTGTTTTAAGTGATGAATAAAAGTTTTATTAATATTCTTTCCCCTTATATTTTTAGTATCCACTTGAACTTGGACTGTTGGGAGCCTTCTTATTTTCATCTCTGGTAGGCCTCAGCAGAATTTACACAGGAATGCACACTGTGCTGGTAAGTTTTTACCATAGGTAACTGCTGGGAGATGAGAGGCAAGGAAAACAAATCATGAAATGCTCATGATGTCATCATTACTTAAATTACAGAATTTTGATGCAAGTCCATAATTGTGCAATTATTTAGTGACATCACTATGTGTATGTCATCATTTAGGAGTTATTACGGTTTGCATCGAATGTTACTGAATCTCTATATTACTCCTTATGATATGCCTATGTGGCTTGTTGGATTTCCCTTAGCTATAAGTATAAATGGAAATATATATATACTAAATGATTAAAAGAATATGTAGTTAAATTTTCAGAAGCAACTTATTTGTCACTTCTCACATGCCTCTCCTAAGCTTTCCACTTAAAGAAACCCAAGAAATTCTAGCATGAAGTTTTCATAAACCAGGATTTGAAAATCAAGAACAGTGATTTGTTATTCTGTATCTAAAAGGAGAATAAGCCAAAATCTTTAGCTTGTTACTCTACAGCTCCCACTGTCAGTTTGACATCTGTGGAAAGCTCCTCAAACCAATCTTGCAAAAATTGTTTGGTACCACCTAGAACAAAAATTGAAGCAACTACTGCATGGAAATTTTTCTGGATACCTGATATATACTGAAAGTGGCTGTTGCTTTAATGAATAATGTCTGAAAATTAATCTTGTAAAATTTATGTGGTAGAAAAATTTGATTTTGATTATTTCACAGGTAGAATAATATTACAATTTATATTTCGAGAAATATCATTTTTTGGTCTGCATTGTAGAAGCAGCCAGCCAGTGAATATGGCATTATGTTCAAGATGTTAGCTTATAACTGATGCAATCTAGACTTATCAACTCTTAGCCATAAGTGTTCTTTCGGTAACTCTGGACCAGGAACTCTCAATACATGATACCATTAATCCATTATACCACTCTGAAGGGTTGGGACAGACATTAAGAATAGGAAGGGCTATGTATTCTGCCTTGTGCTGAAGAAAAAATAGGATATAGGAAGAATATAGCAGCAAAGTTAAATACAAAGCATTAAGTTAATTTTGTTTCTAATACAAACTCAAAGAATCTGTAGACATCTCTCAAATCTGAACCTAAATAATAGAAAATTTGTTTCTTCATGATTCAAGACTTTGCTCACTGAGGAAATGTATCTTTATATGCCTTTAGGTCAGGGATGTCAAACTCACAGCCTGCGGGCCAGATGCGTCATGAACTGGCCATGACCATGCCCAATTTAGGAAAGGGGAAAAAAGTCACCAGGCCTCATGTGATGATGCAAGTTTCACACCCCTGCTTTAGATAGTGTCTAACACTGCCATTTGTACTTCTACTTTTCTTGATATGTGATCTAATCAAATTAGAAGAAATTATGAAGTAAAACTCCATTATTTTACCTCGTTCGCTACATAGTGCAGCTATGATCGAGTGCATTTACTGAAAGTTAGACTTCATGTTATTTACAGCATGGGAAGATCAAACAAGACATTTTAATGATAATTTCAGCTTAGTCATATAAACCTCTTAAATAATTATAGCTGCTAATGGCGACATTTGTTTTTTATTCATCACTATGAATTTTGATGGAAAACCCTTTACCTTATTAGATCAAGACATTTAGGTCAGAACAGAGAATTCTCTTTTCCCCATTATAGAGCTTAGTTACCCCAGTTAGTTAATCAATCAGTAAAAATTCTGTGCATATTTTTTTCAGGATGTAATGATAGAAAAAAAATACTTCTTTAAAAGGGAAACCTTTGTTGGTTGTCTTAAAAGAGCATCATGACCTTAATTAAATTATATGTCAATTCATCTCAGTAGTTTACAATTCTGTGAATCGTTTTTCTTACCGTCAGAAATGAAATTAAAGATAAGATGTTCTGGAGTTTGAAGCTACTTATATATACAATAACATAGAGATCTCTATTAATGTGCTCATGTTTCTAAAATAAAATGCTACATTGATCTCCAGAAGTCTCAACTAGACTTTTCTGATTGATTTAGTAGTCTCTTTTCCCCCATCAGGCTTTTTTCTGACGAAGGAATAAAAACCTTTTGCAGTCCTGATTGCCATTAAATGATGGAATGGTCCATTCCCACCACCTTAAAGTCTTATGAGTTCTTGCTTCAAATTACTAATCTCATAAAATTTCATTACACAGGAGGGAATAAGAAACACAGGAGTACTTGGAGGTAAAGAACATGCTCTGGTGCCAGAGACAGCATAGTTCTTGACGAGATCTGTGTGTCATGCATAGTTGAATGAATGGAGAGCTTCAAAGTGAGGGAATGGGATATGTGGTATACCATTTTCTGTTCCTGAATTCTATGGAGTCAGCCAGAGTTCTGAGGACAGAGTACTCAAGTTTTCATGAGATGCAATATGCTAACAAAGCAGAATCCTGGGATACAAAATGTATTCAGATGCAAGATGTTTTTCAGAAAGGAAGACCAAGATGATAGGGTTGTGTGGGTTTTTCTACCTTGTTTTTGATCCATGTGTTTACATAAATGCCTGAATCGAGCCTTTCTGTATGTTATATGCATTTTCATAGATCCAATACAAATTATTTCCAAAGTAATTTAAATTTAACCAGTTTATTTATATATATAAGTAAGAATAAATTCTCCCAAATCAAACCTGACTCATGATTTTTACACAAACATATTCAGGAGGTTTTCTTAGCATCAGTATAGAAATGACTTTCTATCACCTTTTTCTACGATAGCTTTCAACTTCCTAGTCTAGCAGTAACTTGGGTTTCTTCTTGATCTGCCATTTATGTAGTAACCCAGTTCAATTCTGCTTAGTTTTTTTTAAAGATCAGTTAAGGTAAGTGTGAGTGCTACAACACAAAAAATCCCTTGGCAACACACCTTCAAGGATGTTCTCATCACACGCATGCATACAGAGAGAGAGAGAGAGAGAGAGAGAAAGAAATTCAGAATGAAATGCGGAGGAAGACATAGAGTGACTAAAATATTATATTGAAGTTTTAAGGCCAATTGTTATCATATACTTGGAGCAAACCTGGAGAAAGTGATGGAAGGAATTATTGGCTAGATCTATATCGCTATGTATGGAAGTATTTGTTATGCTTAGACTTCACCTAATAAATTGTCCTCCCCAAAACTAAACATCCAAAAGGATAATAGAAGACAATGCTACGATATACAGTATATTGTAGCACGAAAAAAATGTATTGATGTTTGACATTGGTTGTTTCTTTTTGAATACCATCTTTATGCACATGGATTAAAAATATTTTTCTTCACAAATGCAGGTGCTAATGAACCATTAATCCCTAGAAATATTATATTCTTTTGCTTGAAGGCTACTCTTTATACTTCACACCTTTGTTTATTACAGCTAAATTATATGGCACTTTCCAAGAAAGATCAGGTTATTAGATTCTTTCTAGCTCTTGTTTTCAACTTCTTGTAAATCCCATGTTGTTTCCATTTCTGACATAATCCCATATGGGAATAATTCCAAAAGCAATTTTCTGAAGAAATCTATTAAATCCAACAGTAATCATTTATATTCATATATACATATACACAGGGTTAAACCTAGCTATACTCTAGTATACCTAGTAATTACAACCATTTGGCTATAGTATACTTGCTCTATATCCTATTATAGTAGTGGAAGATGAAAACACAATACCAGTGTCTCTAGGCCTTCATAAGACCATAAGGAGCACCATAATGTTTGAAATAATATAACCCTTGGCATGTAATGCAGAAATATTAAGATGAGTTTCTGCCAGGATACAGGAGCAGCCAGCTCCAAATTAAGGATATAGTATCTGATCAATCAGAATTTAAAGAAATATATAAAATCATGGATTTTCTGTGAAGAAATTTGTATTAACATCCCCAGAATGATGCTTTCCAAATATTTGGACTACACCATCCCTGCTAGCAATAGGAGCTGTAATTCAATATCTCTGAAGGATAGCAGACTAATGAATATATGTGTAGAATTAGTGTAATGACCATACATAGTGTGTGAAAGAAAGAGAAAACTTTCGTGAAAAAAACCCTGTGATGATATTCTTTGTTTCTTTTGTATGGAATGGAATTAATTTGAGATATATATACTAGCATTACTGATGTTTTAAACTTCTTTAGTGTAGATTATAGTAGCAGTAATGAAGTATTCAAAAACTGGTCTTTTGTTTTTCTTAATAAATGTAGTCATCAAGATGACTTCAGGAGGGTGTACATCACTGAACACCCTGCAGATTCCCTCGTTGAGTTAAATGGATAGTTCAGAAATATGAAAAATAGATAAAAAATAAGATCGATCTACTATAGTCACAAATAATTCAGATTTCATTAAATAACATGACATCAGGGGCTCCAATCGTTGGCCTAAAATCACCCACAAAAAAGTAAACTAAGGAAGGAACATTAATTCTTGCAGAGAAATTATGAAGTTATTAAACTAAGTGCCTTTGGAGATTCTTAATCATCCAGGAAATAGTTTTCCTAAAGCAGTTCAGAATGAAGAACTTTCTTGGATGAGAAGTGAAACGTTTTCAGAGGAAAAAACAAAGAAAGTCTAGTTGCCTTTGGAAAGAACATCTTTGAATTATTAAACTGAGAGATTACAGGACGGAAAGGCTGATGCAAACAGAAGACTGACTTTTTTTTCTTTCTAGCCATCAGAAATCTTAATTTAAGAAGTATTACTTCATTGCCTTTCAGCAAGAAGATCCAAATCTAAATTGTGGGTTTGCATACAATGATATATGAATATGTAGTCTGTCTGTACATCTTGCCTTAATTCTGCAAATGTAATGTAATTACTGCTCTTGCAGAAATTTTTTCCTGTCCTCCGCCCATGAAGAGTATAAAAGTGATAAAGATTCCTCAGTTAAATTTTGCTTCAGTGAAGTAATAGGAGTTGAAGGACATACATCATACCAGGCTTTTGCATTTTAGTTATGTTTCTCCTTGGCATTTATTCTTAAGGTATTTCTTCTTATGTCTACTAGACCTATAATGTTCTAAACCTGTTTTTCAATTCATACTAGTGTCTCTAATAACTTTATGTGTTTTTCCAGGATGTCGTTGTTGGCAGTCTAATTTCCTTATTTTTGACTGCTGTTTCCTCTCCTACGTGGGATATTGTGGAACACTTGATGCTCACCAGCCCTTTCTGTCCAGCATTCTGCATCATTGTGCCCCTGTTCTTGTGCTACAATTATCCCAAACTAGATTATTATAGTCCAACTAGAGCGGATACTACCACTATTCTAGGAGCTTCTGCAGGAGCAATTATTGGGTTTTGGGCAAATAATCACTTTGGTTCAAATGCTGCATCTAAAGGTGTCATTTACAGTGTTTCTTCCATCACTAGTGAAATTATCTTGCTAGTGCTTGCAAAATTTATTGTGGGGATTGGTGTTTTAATGATCACACGGCAGTTTGCCAGAACTATCGTTCGTAAATCATTATGTTCTTGGCACAAGGTTTCTAACAGTGATGTTGTAGCTATGCGGCAAACAAAAATTGAAGTGCCCTATAAATTTATAACCTATTCTTCTATTGGTCTAAGTGCTACAATGTTTGTGCCACTACTATATACATTTTTTGGATTAAATTAAATGCTATGCATTTGTTTTGTTTTTTAATTGTCCAAGTTTTGGACTGCAAATTAAAAAGATTTGCAGTAGCTGGGGGGCTGGGATGATGGGAGAATGGAATGTGCCTTTTGCATAAGCTCTTTAGGATTGCTAATACTGGAGATTAAAGGTAGGATTTAGTTATTCCAGTATTCAGTGTGAGAGAGATGGTCACAGACCAAAAAAGAAAAATAATCAGGAATGGCGTTTAATTCTATGTATATTGATGTATTATTGCTAAGAATTACCAGCTTTGTAAGTTTGCATTGAGGAAACAATATAGTACAATATCAGTCTTCATCAGTTTGTAAACATATGTGACTGGGGATAAATGCAATCTATGATCTTCCTTGGAATGGAGATGCCGCACTATTCCTCTAGTGATCGCTAACCTTTTCTGCACCGAGTGCCCAAAGTGCATGCATGCACATGCATCCCCAAAATCCTGCACATGTGCCCCACTCCTGTGCATGTGCCCTGCCCCATGCATGTGTGCATATCCCCACGCATGTGCACACGTATCCCCCACACATGTGCACATATCCCAAGGCATGCAGCCTGCCCTGCGTATGCACCCCGGCCTCCACACATGCGCAGCAGAGCCCCAAAGACCAACTGGTTGGCGGGAGGCACGCACACACATGCGTGGCAGAGTTGAGCTGAGTTGACAGCTTGTGTGCCCACAGGACTCAGCATGCCACCACTAACACACGGGCCATAGGTTCACCATCATGACTGTAGGGCTTAAATGGCCCTGCCAGTCTCCATCCTAACCTTTTATCTTACATACCATAAAAATAGGTCTGAATTTTAATTTTTCTCTGATTTGTATTTTTGAATAAGAAGGGGTCTGAAAGATATTGATCGTATGAAGACATAAAATTCTTATATCAAAATACTGTAGATGTTTCTTAAGAATGTAGCACTGACAGCATAAAGGAAGCAGCATTTTGCATTTTAAATGCAAGAAAAAGGTGCTGAGTTGCTTGTCAGTTTTTTTCTTACTCATTCTCGTTCTAAACATTACAGATGAGCAGGGGTGGATGAGATGATTGGTTATATGAAAGCACGTATGGAGACTGGAATAATTTATTAGTGGTACTGGTCAATTATTCTTCATATTTGCATTACAACGGGAGCAGAAGACAGTAAAACCTCCATATCATAGATTTTAATTTAACAGATTTTAGATATAAAATGTTTTTGTTTGGACTTCACCTCTATTCACTTACATCACGAATATAATATAATTACATAAATGAGGTAAACTATATAAATTGGAGTTTAACAAACATCTGAAGGATATACTAAACCATGATTTTACTGCACAATGCATTATTGAATTAAGTAGGACAAATCTATTTGAAATAGATTACTGAATGTATGTTGTCTTCCCAACAGCTTTGGGTTTGTTTACATAACTTTTTTTATGAAGAGCACCTAGTCTATGCTGTTCAACAAGACTGTATGTATATGTTCTTATTTATAAATTATACAATGTTTCTAATTTTTGTATCATTTTACTGTAATATGCTAAATACATAATCTGAAAAAATACCATCAATTGCTACATTCAAATTGTGTGTTTCTATTTTTAAATTAATACATACGTCATATATCTGTACCTGTAGTACATTATATAGCAAGAGAATATTTCAAAATATAAATGTCAAATGCTCTTAGCAAGGAAGCACTAACAAATACAGTATTTTCTGGTTACATTTTTAGTTCTTGTAGAATATGAATTAAAATGTTAAGCAAGACTGCTTGCAAACATACAGAACTAGATATGGACACTCGGTAATGGGTTCATGATTAACATTTAAAGGAGGCATTCAGATCCTATAGCCTTGCCTCCATTAATTTGATCACTCCATCCAAGTGGTCTATACGTTAAAGATATTTATTGGGAATTCATTTAACAAGTGAGATTTTTCAGCATAAATCACTAGTGTCCAAAATTTTGCTTCAATTCCCTGTAATCTCATCATCACCACAACTTCGGTTCTCCTATGATCATTAGTTAGGCATTTTTTCATTGAAAGAATTTAGTTACTCAATATGAAAATTTGTAAGAAAACATCATGATGTCTAGAGGAGAAAAATATCTTTTAGGCATTTGCATCTACAGTACATACAAATGGCAAAACTTCCTTATTCTATTTCTAGTATAGGAAAAAGCAGAGTCCACGGAAAATTTACTCAAACACACAGCTACTTGCAATTGTATATACTACAACTAAAGGTAAATGAGTAGGAAAATAAATTTATTTTGACCATCTTTTTAATAGAATAAAAATGTATGGTGTAGCTACCATGGGGGGGGGGGACAAGTTTATTTCTGCTTACAAGACACATGTATGCTTAGGGAAAATTTAACCTCTCAATTTAGTTAATTTGTTTTTATAAATTATCACTCTATTTGGAGCAGCTGCCATAAGTTAACAGTCTATATTTCAATAACTAAATCATTTGAGATAACAAAAAATATTTAGCCAATACATATTTATGATACTTGATTGAACTTTGCCTTTAAAAAAAAGGACTGATGTCCTTAACTGTTAAAAAGAGTCTTTAACTGGTTAACAAAGCTTTTATTATTACAGTAATAAGGTATTAAATCCTAATAAATCCTAATGTAACATTGGTCTAATAGTTTGACATACAGAGAACTGCTAGGCAATAGCAAGACAAAATAAAATGGAGAATGAAGTTGGACCAAAGGAGGATGTTCTTACTGGAAAGGCTCAATTGTGATTTCTAAAGCAGAACAGGGCATGGTGAGCTCAAATTTGGTGACAACATCAGGATGAAGAACTCCCAAGTTCCCAATGCTCTGTCCTTTGGCAAAGATCTCAGCACAACGACCAGGAAAGAAAGCAGAGTCTGAAAGCAAATAAAGGGACAATGGAGTAAGTATTTCTAGGAACAAGGAGAAATCAGAGATTAACTCTCAAGAGCACCTAAGTTTCAGTTGGAATGGTTGCAAATGAACAAAAATGGCTTCCCATTTTAGACTATTAAGACAATCGAGGGAAAAAAAAGCATTTGAAAAGGAAGCCTTTTTTCAGAAATATTTCTTTCTTTCTTTGTTTATTTAAAAAGTTGGGAAAAGTTTTGCCAGGAGACAAATCCTATTTAAAATCTACATTTTCAACACAAGGTGTCCAAGTAGTTAATTAAAAAATTAAAACTTTTAATTTCTAGGTAAAATTAGGCTACAGATTCAAATAATTACAATGGAAATATCTGTATTATAACCCCGCTTGCATTTTTTTCATAGAAATATCAATGGAATTTCATAATTAAATGGTGATATGAAATTCTAAAGTAATAATGTAAACACTGTTCTGAGAAAATGTCCGCAGGATTCTATTTCAACAAGATATTTTGTGAAATTGATCTAAAAACTTTTTCATCAGATTAATAATCTGGTTGTGAATTGCAGTATAAAATATGTGAGTCTTACAACTGCATTGCTTGGAATGGTTCATCCTAAAACATTGTCATTAGGATATTTTATCCTAAAAATTATCTGTCTGTATCTCTCCATCTCACATTGGATTTGTAAAGAAACTTATTATTACTAGGCTCATATTGCCACATCTGAGATTTTTCAGTTGTATAACATTGTAAAGTCATGCACAAGGCAAAGCGGGGGAAGGGCTGTAAAATAAACCTCAAAAGTTTAATAGAAGCAGTTCTAAAATCATTAATATTAAATATAGCTGATTAATGCAAGGGCTCTAACAAGCATTTTTTTAAAAAAAGAAGAATAAGCTACTGTATTAGAAAATATTTCCATAAATTATCTCAAGCTTAGTGGATTAGCAGTAATCTCATTGTGTCTTCAGTTGTTTCACAAAGTGTACCTGTGAAAACAGGATGATGTGAGAAGCTGAATTACAGCAACACCGCTTTATTTAGATTTATGGATTCTGCCACAAGAAAAAACAATATAGAACTGAAAGTAATAATGTCAATATGTAATATCATAATGGTCACTATTAAATCACTTCTTCGCTTGCAAATATGCACATGGACATAGTGGGAAAAATATTACTTTAAAAGTACTTATACTGTGCAATGCAGGCTGTATCTAGCTATGATTATTTAAAAGTTAGGTTGTAGTATCCTCTTAAGTCTTTACCACTTTAAAAAGAACAATTACAATTTACAAATTACAAAACAATTAGTTTTGTATGAACTAAACTATCATGGAAGGCTAATTTCTCAGCAAAAGTGCTCCTCTGTTCACAAGAGAAGATGTATGCTAATAGACTGGTCTAAAAATTAATATGCAAACAGTTCTACAGAGAAATTATTGAGTCTATCATCTGCACCTCTATAACTGTCTGGTTTGGTTCTGCAACCCAACATAGACTTCAGAGGATAATTAGGACTGCAGAAAAAACAATTACTACCCACCTGCCTTCAATCAAGGACCTGTATACTGCACGAGTCAAAAAGAGGGCTGTGAAAATTTTTACAGACCCCTCACATCCCGGACATAAACTGTTTCAACTCCTTCCCTCAAAACGACGCTATAGAACACTGCACACCAGAACAACTAGACACAAGAGCAGTTTTTCCCGAAAGCCATCACTCTGCTAAACAAATAATTCCCTCAACACTGTTCAACTATTTACAAAGTGTACACTACTATTATTGTTAATCTTCTCATCACTCCTTATCACCCATCCCCTCCCACTTGTGATTGTAGGACTGTAACTTTGCTGCTTGTATCCTTACGATTTATATTGACTGTTTCCTAGTATGATTTGATTGTTGATTGTACCCTATGACTATCATTAAGTGTTGTACGTTATGATTCTTGATTCTTAATGAATATACCTTTATGTATACCGAGAGTATTTACACCAAGACAAATTCCTTGTGTGTCCAATCACACTTGGCCAATAAAGTATTCTATTCTACTCTACTCTACTTTACTCTATTCTAAGAACTAATCAAAGTGGGTACAGAGAGTCTTATTTCTTACAGGTAACAATTTTCTTTTTATTTATTAATTTATCTTTTTTGGGGAGATTTACAACAAGTAAAAAATGCATGATGCTCAGAATGCATTGGCATATTAGAGTTGCCACATCTGTAGTATAATAGCAATATGCTTGAGTTGTTTTAAGGACCAATAATGTGCATGCAATTTCTGTTAAAATTACATGAAGTAAAATTCCTACTGCTTTGAAGAATATTTCTTAATGAAACTAGATGTTATTAAACTTGAAAGATTTCATTTTCAAATTCAAACATAAAAAAAAATTATGTGAAAGAAACTCTTCAGCCCAATGGCATCTGCTTCTTAACTAGGTCATAGCAGACATCTGGCCATACATGTTTTCAATATATTAATTAGACTTTAATCCTATATGAATGCATATTAGATTCAAGAACAATTTTGTAGTTAGGGTCAGCAAACATGTCAGTTCCTGTTATAAGAAAGTTCCCCATGCACATAAATTGTTATCTTCCATGGTTAAAAAAATTGCAAAAAGGCTTCCTGTGAATTAATACACATAAAATGTTATTTTTCATGGTAAAAAAAATATCAAACTATATCAAGTCTGTTCCTCCTAACTACTGAATTTTGTTGGTTCACAGGGGTTCTATCCTAATAGTCAAATCAGAGGGCCTAAGGCTGAGAATCACCAAACTACAGAGTAAGATGTATTGGCAAGTATATCTAATAGGTTAAAATTATTATATGATGCAGAAAAAGATGGAATCACATAAAAACACACATATTAAACCTCTACTTTAAAGCCCATAAAATTAAGACCTTATTACATGCTTTTAAACTCAAATGCTTCAAGGAATCCAAAAGACCAGACTGAATTTGAAAGTATATGAGTACTATAAAAGATAATTAAGCAAGAATTCCAAAGACTTTAGATAAATATACCTGCCTTCTGAAAATGGCAGCTCTAAAACTTTTTAAACCCTACAACATCCAAATAAACTAAAATCAATGATCCATAGTAAGAAAAAGATTTTTGAAATGCTTTGAGGTTCAAAGAATTCTGTTATTAAACTTATGTCCCTAAGAACTGATAATTGTCTTTGTGTTCTAACTCCAAGACTGCTTTGATTATTCAGGGTATCCTCTTTGGTCACTAATCCAATGGAAAACCTGGTCTTTAGCCTATTTTCTGGTTAATTGACCTTCAAAGAACTTGTTGAATTCTCAGTGTGCTTTACTGTCAAATAACCTATACATAGCTTCTTTTCTTTATCAATCACTTTTCCATATTTGGAGTGAAAAGATTAAGGAAATGATATAGGATCAGAGTTAGCATCAGCTTTAAAGACTATACTGATTCAACTCAAAGCTTGAAAACAGTAAGTAAACAAAAATTAGATGTCAGGCTTCAATAATTAAGAGGAAGGAACTCTGCTATCCAGCATGATTATTAAAGGCTCAGTCCAAAATTTCCAAGAATTAATGTTTATTATCTTTACATGAAATGGAAAAAAATAGTATAGTACTTGCTGATTACAAACATTGTGCATTCATAAATCGCATCAGGACTGATATCATCAGCCCTGAAAAAAGTAATGTCTTTTCTAGGCAGTATAAAGAATTATTTTGCTGAGCTTGTGGAAGGTTAGTATAATCTAACTGCTTAAGTTATAACTATGTAGAGATTGGGAGCATGGAAGCAAGGAACATTTGCAAATACATGAAAAGACAACTTCAAAATGCTAGATATACTATATTATGTTATTTATTGTTTACATTTATAAGGTTGACCATTCTGGGTGGCATATAGCATAAAAATGAATAATAAACTAAAACAAAACAGAAAAAGAAAAACAATCCAACCATATACATTAAACATATAAAATATACAAATATAAAATGTGACCAAGCAATATAGGAGAGCGAGCTAAAGGGCAGTCTTGCTCAATTGGATTCTAATGCCTGGAGGAAGAGCAGATTTCCTAAAGGTAGCAGAGCTGGGGCCTATCATATTGGCAGGGATCACTTAGGAGATCAGGACAACCACAGAAAAGGTATATTTTGTTGATTCCTCATTAATTATATATTTATAATGAAAGACCATGGTTTACTAAATTTTGCAATTTAAAAAAAAGTGCAAATAAAATATAACAAAACACACTTGTTATTTTTCTACTTTGCAATGTCTTTCTAAGCTATTTTCTACTGCAGATCATTTTCCATGAAGAAACATGATTTTGCATTTCAAATAATATAATATAATCTATTCTCTACTATTCCCTAACATCTCTAACATACGTCCCATATGAAAGGGTAAGAAGAAAAAGAAGTTTACTGTTTACAAAACAAGCATAAATCAAGTAAACTGATCTGTGTAAGGAAAGTGTACTGGAAGAGAAACAGTTAACAGCCACTAAAGTTCTTAATACATGCAAGCTAATCCCCTAATTCAACAAGTACCTCTCATCCCTTTTTTGAAGATCAAAAAGAAAACTTTCTTTTACTGTATATTTGAAATCAGTGGGAACAGGTGTGGATTCTGGATAGGTATGCAGATGAAAAGGTATAATTACCTAGCTAGTCCACTTCAGAATCAAGGGGTCGGAATGCCCATTAAGAGGAAACATTTCACTTTTGTAACTTTTGTAATGAAGTATGTTTTTAATAAAATAAAACTTAATACACATTAGTGTTTACATCAGCTGGCTAATACCTTTCTACAGCAGGATACAATTTTCCAGTGGTAATTTAATGCAAAATGTAAAGCAGATCAAACAATAGTTACAAATACTGTAAAATATAAGAGAAACAGACCAGAAACTGAACGCAGAGTCTGGTTTTCCAGACTATTTATTTCTGTTTATTTCTATTTCGTATTTCTAAACCACCCATCTCCCTCAGAGTGATCTTCCAACGTGGCACCCTTTTTCATTCTAGGTCAGACAATCAGGGCAAGAACTAACTTAGCTTCCATATCCTGCTGCTCCTTGAGTCCCAGCAGTTCTTGCTAGCATGGCTAATTGTATATAAGGATCAGCCACAATTTCTATACTGTATTCTTGCTTTATGGAAAAGTATAGATAGAAATGTAAATTTTCCCATGGCAATTTATTTTCCCAGGTCAAAGTTTCTAACTACTATGAAATCAATTACAAGAAGTATGGTGGCTCCATGGTTAGGATACTGGGTTGGCAGTTAGCAAGCCCATGACTTGAGACCTGAGTACTGCTGTGTGGCAGGGTGAGCTCCCTAAATTTGTTCCAAGTCAGTGAAGGGAACTTGAAAGGAGCACCGGAAATGGTGATGTCACCAGTTAATCCTTTCAGTGATTTAAGAGAAGTTGTGCTTGCAAAGGTGCTCATGTGATAGGCACCCAATCCCAGGAAAATATGTTTGAGGTAAGGAGACACCGTCAACAACCCCACCCAACCCCAAAGCTTTCTACTGCACCCTGTTAGCATCTCTTTACCTCAAACATTCTGCTCCTCAGGGATCATATTGCCACCTTATGGGCCTAGGAAAATACAAAATTGTAATGAAAGTGCCAAGAAGTAGAGCATGCATACCTACAAAGCTTCTGAAGCAGCACATCTTCTGCCTTGAAACTAAAACACTACACATCCACAAAGTGTGAACTATTCGATGTAGGTTATAGATGACAGAAGACCTGGTAAAGGATATGTTTTACAATAAGGTACCTATGCGATAGACCTCTATGTTATCTAGATACCATCACATAATGTGTTAGTTTCTAAAAAGTGGAATTGGAACCAATTTGGGGTTGCTTTTTTAAAAACATATGATATGTTCACATTCCTTTATGAAAGTTTATATGATGAACAATCCATTTCACTCCGCAAATCAAAACTTTATGCAATCCATATATGGAGAAGGTAAAGAACAGAAAGTATTTCTAATTCTATAAATAGTTCTCCAGTTTTTGGAGGTCAGATTTTGTCTTCTTATAAATAAGCCCATTTCTCAGCATGGAAAAAGAAAAAGGGAGGGAGGGAGGAAGGTATTTTAGCACTGTAGTTTGGCTATTCTCACGGTAGTCTAAGCTCTTACTGTGTTGAGTTCTATGAATGCAGAAATACCTGCTAGTCAACTTACTCATGATTGGCAGTTTTCATGCTATTTAACAATAATCTGGTCAATTAGGAAGTGACATGATAAGTATTTCTTTAAAAAACACGTTCATCAAAAAGGTGGCTGGTATTTTATTTTATTTTTATAGAATGAGAAACATTAGCTCTGGAAATAGGTCATTTACCCTTACTGTCTGAAAGAAAGTTAATGGTATTAACCACTAAGAGAATGAAGTAAGTTTTAAAATAGCCAAAAATATTGACTACCAACTAGTAGCTATCTTTGAACTATTAACTTCAGTAAATTATAACCCATCATTAGTGTCTTTTATGTGTTTTTTTTTAGATCTAGGAGTTGGACACATAATTATAATTTAATATTGTTGCTATTTAATGTTGGAGAAACGGGATTATGAACAAGCAAATGTGCTCTCACAATCAAATGCAACTCAATGTAACCTGTATAAGTAAGAAGTCTGAAACAATTGTGGAATTTTGCCAAATGATTCAACATTAGGCTGCTGTAAAGATCTGTATGACGTAACTATAAAACAGTAGCTTTCCAGTGACATAAAGACCAAAAGAGAAGTTTCACAGATACTGTTTCAGATTTCCAGTGATTGCTTGTCACTTGAGAATAACAAAAGAATAACTTTTAAAAAGTTATTATTAATTTTCACACTTTTACTTGTACTTTTACCTTCAAATGTGAGGTATTATAGAGGCACATTAACATGAGTTAACATCAAACACAGTAATTTTTTAATGCAATTTAAAGTTGAGCATGTTCTATTTTTTATGAAATATTTTGAATTATCTTTAATGAGAGAATTAAATAAAACACTGGGCATTAAATAAATCCAAGAAGAAACATACTTGCACCTTTTCATACAAAACTTAGAATACTACTCTTTTTTAAACAAATCTTCATTGTATCCTTTCCATGGATTAATAATATATTTCTACCCCAATTTTTTCAAAGATATGACTCAATACTGGCACATTTAAGATTTCTAGCTGGTTTACTATTTTGATACTGATAGAAATACTGAAACATAGAAATATTTATAGTAATCAGACTTGATATACTAAGCATGCATCTCCAGCAACTAGTTAATACTAATTACATGGGCCTACTCATATCCTAAATAGATTTCTGGTTATGTTAGGAGAGAAAATAGAACTCAGTAGGAAGGTAATTTTCCCAACATTACATTTAAACTCTTAACTTATGTCAGCTCAATTCTGGATCATAGCTTGCAATTATTCCTGTGACTCAAATTCCTTTGTCTGAGGTAAGAATGAAAGTTCAGCGATTCATTCCTTAAGCTTAAAATTATTAGATATTATTCTGCAGTTGAGTTTTTAAAAATATGAACTTATTTAGGGTGTACAAAGCCTGACCAAAGCAGTCTACAGCACATCTGTAATACAAAAACCATTACTTACTGTAGATTAGAGTGTGACAAATCAAATACAAGTGTTTCAATTTTTGGTTTCTTTCTTCCCTTGGTTTTATAACTAAAGCATGATTTATTTATTTTTTTTAAATATAGCTCCACATTTGACATACCTTAATAATTTTTACTTTCCAAATATTTCAAAAGGAAAATGGCAGAATGCAACTATGTCAGCAACTGGTCATGTCAACAATCCCAGGATTTGCAATCTAAAATTAAGCAAGAGCCTGCCAATTTAAAATCTACCATTTTCTGGAAATGTATCATAAGTAGTACTATTTAAAGGTGTATTGACACCATAATGTGTTTAAGTCTTAACAGATCTGACAAAAGCAGCTTGGTAGGCTGTTGTAAAGATACAATAATTGAAAAAGCCAAGCCTGGATTGAATCTTCATTATCTTAAATTAATGGATCAAACTGATGATTTATTAGACTGAGAAATCACTCAGATAGCACTAAAATGGCTGCTCCTGGGTATACTTTTCAATATCTTTATCAAGAACTCAAAGGAACATCCATCAGGCTCTCCGACCAGTGGGCTGTCCCAAATGACACTGAAAATCTCATTATATTACCCGTAAAATATATCTTGCAGCCTTGAGAACCTTTTTTCATTCATAATACACACACTAGACTTTAGATTAATAGAGGCCAGAAAGAGCAAAGCAGCAGCAACAGCAACAGCATTTAAAACCATTTCTCCCCAAAGAAAGCAAACTTAAGATTTGAAACAGACATTTTTCATCTCAATTTATTTACAAGTATATTACTTACATATAAAAAAAACCCCGCAAAATGATTGTTTACATGGGACAATATTTGTAGCATTTACTATAAAGTTAATCAGAAAATATAATATTTCCTGGATATACCAAAACGAATTCAAGAATACTATTTTTGGTTAAGTCAATTTAATCATATTTTCCTTAAAAAGAACAACCCAGGATAATATAACAAATACAACTTACAGTATATTTTTAAGCAGCAGAAGAAACAATTTCCCCCCCTTTTTGTTTCACTTCCTGTGACCAGAGTTGCTGCTGAAATCAGTTCTCATTTAGTTCACACCAATTGGAATATTTAATTTTTCAAATACTTATACAAGCTTCCTTGTTTGATTATTTCCAAAACTGCTGTTGAAGCTAGATACTACCTTCCATATGTGCAGAATAGAATTTAACAAACTATTGTTAACAAAGTTTCATAGTGAACAATAGCACTATTACAATTATATAATAACCTTGTGTTTAGAATAAAGAGACCAGTTACAGTATTTGTGAAGACAGTGTAACTTAAGAAAATAACAACCCTAAGCTACAGAACAATGGATTTCAATTATAAGTCATTAAGAGATGGAAATTTTATTTAACACAGATGTACCAGAACATCCAAATGTATTTTCATATGCTGGCTTACCTTCAGCTGCTTTAATATAATATCCATTCTCTTTACTGGGAGGGACTTCCAGGAGCTGCATGATTTTATCCAATAACCCATGAATTATCTCAAAGCCAGAGTTTCTGTTATAATAGATAGCACAAAGATGCCTATGGTTTTTTGCACCTACATCTAAAGAGGAAGAAAGAAACAAAAAAATCAACAATTCTGTAAAACTTGCATTTAAAGACCGCATGTGTTCCTATCAGGTATCCACGTTTAACAAAACCATGGATAGCAATTCATAGCTTTGATGGGTGACTAGTTGGCTTATCCTTCCTAATAATAGCTAACTACCAATAAATATGTCCAGTTGTTTGGTAACATGCCTTATCATATTTCCTAGCATGTTACATGGATAAATGTTATGTCCAGCAACTAGCCATCAATTATTTGGTTGGAGGTTGAATGGTGAATAAAGAAGAATGTGCAAAAAAAAATTATTTTCCAGAAACTTATCTTATTGCAACATAAACTTGTAACTAATTGGTATTAATTCAGAGGATCACATGATTAATATTCCCCCACTTTAACAGCCAAGTTTTAGCAAAGTTATCTTACTGACACACTGTTTTAAAAGTTGCACGTATTATCCTAATACACCAAACCAGAGTTATACATATTGGAAAAAGCTGCAGTTTTAGGCTCAGGCATCTTCTGTTTACCTGGATTTCCCATAACATGGCAAGAGACTGGGAGGAAAAGCTTGGTGTAACTTATTCTTCTTTATTCACATTGCAATAAATCAGAGATAAACAATCTGAAATTCCAGGACTTCTGCAGTCCTCAAACATCCAAAGTATTCTAAAATTTATCATTAAATTGTAATAGTATTTTGAGTGAAAATTTATTTTACTAGTATTAATTGTATTTGTTTGATTTTTAATTTAAATGTAATCATATTCAATTATATCATATTTGGGGGGGGGGGTTGTGTTTCCACAAGTTTTTTGCAACCTAATATATTACTAAAAAGCCAAATATGGTTGTGGGCAAAAAAACATTTTATACCACTGTCATAAACTATGGTCCAATATGGTTTATATGTTGAATTCCTTTTAGTTGGAACATATAGTCAATAAAATGAAATTAGAAATAAAAATAGCGATATGAAATTCATTTACTATAGACCATATAAAAATAATTGTTGCCAAATGCAGGGAAAATTTTCTTGGATAACCTTAGGGATTTTTTTTAGCAAAATAGAAAGAAACTTATTGCCTCATTCCATAAAAAGATTTTCCTGTTTTTGTTTCTATTTTAAAGTGCAGAAGCCAAGATATGAGGAAAAATTACAGATCTATTCTAGAGAGTTCTAAGTGCTGTCTGAAAAACCCATTCCTTACGATTTACAAGGAAGGTTATCAGTGGGGACTCTTTGGAAGAAGCCAAGAAAATGTAACAAGAAATACTAGTATCTGCTGCCCCCTGGCAGCCAAAAAAAAAATAGAAACACATTTTAGAAAATTTATCTTTCATACAGAATTGTTATCAGTATTTTAGCAGCAATACCTATACACTGATAACTCATGAAACAACTAATAAATGCATGTAAAAACATTTCTCTGTTCAGTATTTCTGTTGCCTGGTGCTTGTTCTCCAAAATGTCCATTTCAATAGTGATGTCATCAGGAGATGGTTCACTATCATATATTCATATATTGTACTATAATTCAAACTGAACATTCTACCCCATTGTTGCTATGCAATGGCCACACACCTGAATTACACATATTACTGTTTAGAACTATCTATTAATGAAAAATAATCCAAGTGACAAATGTGTTAAACAGTACTGACCAAATACAACTGCCAATAAATCAATTTAGTCAAAAGTAAGCATTGGTGAAAAAAATTGGCAACATAGTATGTTACTTAGTATGCTAAGTAACATATTTAGCATTAAGTATGCTAATTAATAAAACTGTGATGGCTAACAAATGTCGTAGCTTTATCATTTTGAAAAGCAGAAGCAATGAATAGTATAGAATAGAATTCTTTATAGGCCAAGTGTGATTGGACACACAAGGAATTTGTCTTGGTGCAAATGCTCTCAGTGTACATAAAAGAAAAGATACATTTGTCAAGAGTCAAGAATCATAAGGTACAACATTTAATAATAGTCATAGAGTACAATAAGCAATCAAATCAAAGCAGAAGCAATGCTTTAGAGGTTTTCAGAATTTATATATATACATTTAAAAACAAAAGTTTTTTTTCATGATACAGTACTGTAACAAAGGATCTCAAAGCAATCAGTTAACATATTTCCATAAATTAACCTTTTGTTACCCAGAAATCTATTTGGCACGTGCTTAGTTTATGTAAAGCCAGACAGCTGAGATTTATTAAGTAAAGCATAATACTGTAAACCACTTAGAGAGGGCTATAAAGCACTGTGAAGCAGTATGTATGTCTAGGTGCTATTGCTATTTAGCATAACATAATCCAGGCTAAAAATCCTACATTGTCTAAGTTTCTTGAAATGGAAAAAAGATAAAAAGTTGAATATATTTTAACAGAAATAGAGATATACAGTGTCTGGATCCAAAACTGGCAAGAATGTTTGAGACCCACCAGGGCTATCCACTTTGCATATCAGTTACTAAAAAAGTCCCATTCCTTTAGAAAGGCTAAGCATATATACAGGTTTAGGAAAATACATGTTAAAAATAAGAAGTTGTTCCAGAGATGACAACAGGTAGTGCAGGATGGCAAATATGCCAGAATTATGTATTCCTCTTGCTGGAAGAGTGCATAAGCTGAACATAATCATATGTGAGCATAGAAAGAGAAGAAATACGTCCAGTAAGGACACCCTAATCATCTACTATGGCTGCTACAATTATGGGGAACTAATTTACATCCCTGATATTTACACTAAATGAATGAACATTTTCTTACCCATGGTGGAATCTTTCACTACAATATCAGAAATTTCAAAAAGTTTCAGAGGTAAAGGCATCTTTTTATTCGCTGTAATAGTTTTCAAGAGTCCAGGCAACAGTGTAGTCCGTGCTACCTAGAAGGACATATAAGGTGCTTGATAAATTATATTTCCCTGAAACGAAAAGCTGCCAGTATAGAATGGGTTTCCACATAGTTGTTATTGAGGAAATAGGAGGAAAGAGTATTCAGTAAATAAGTTGTTTTTCAGTATTTTTGGTTAACTTAAAAGCAGGCTAATTATCTAATAAACAAATATCTACATAATTGACCATAAATGCTTAATCCATATTTCTCCCTGATTCAGCACCAATTTTCATTCATTATTATCTGTCAACAAAGCTCAGCATTAACAATATTAGCTCATGAAAAAATATTAACTTTTCCATATTAATACATATTAAATAAACTAGAAAATTGATAAACCTAAGTACCACAAAAGATGTTTGCCTTGACAAGTGGTAACTATAAAAATACTGAACAAAAGTAGGCATGCGAATAGTTTCTACTTTAGAAAATAAATAAATTAAGGTTCGGATGAATATGAAGGTGAATGTGTTGTCTCATTCACAACTTTGCCTGCTGTCCAGGCATATTACTGGTATGTATGGGTATTATTACACTCTAATATAATTGGAGTGTTTTTTCCAAGATAACTTTTGCTATGCCGGCTTCAGAAAAGACTCAGCCTGATAAAAGCTGATGTTCCTGAGATTTAGAGGAATTTTGGTTCCACAACTGGAACCTTCCTCAAAATAGTCCCATTTGAGAATCTAAAATTGCTGACACAAACATTGCTGATGGTAATGTCCTAACTCTGGTACTTCATAAAAGTAGAAAAAACAGCAGTGATGTGACAGACATGTACTTTCCCAGGCAGGTATGATTTCTTGGAGGTCTAAATCCAGCAAGCTATTTTATGGAAAGGATTGCAACAATTTTTTTCAGATTCATATTGAAATTCTTGTCCTCACCTGAAATTCAGCTGTTTTGGGATTGGCTATATGTACAGCTTTTGTTGCAGAAATATCAACCCCCAACTTACTAGCGATGTCTTCTTGGGAACACTGTATATGGATACAGGAAGTCAATGTATTTAATCATGTTAAATTACAATTTACCTGCAGGAAGATTATTTAAAAGACTAAAAAAGAAAAGAAGGCCCAATCCCCAACAATGATTTAATTTTCATGTTACGGTAATTTAGTAATATTTTATTGTTATAATTATGCCCTTCAGGATTTTAATTATCATTGTTTAAGGAATAAGTTTTTGTAATACTTTAGACTTAAAAAAAATAATCTGAAACATTGCTGAAAGATTGGAGACCCACATTACTAGTGCCGCTGGGCTATTACAAAACTCTTTCAGCACCATTCAAGTAGGAGCAAAGCCACTAAAATTGGAACCTCAAACCTCCATTAGGATTGTGCATGTGCATGCATGCAGAGACTGTCAGGATCAGCTTATAAAACAAGTCAGCAGTCATGTAAAATGATAGGCTTTAATAAGTTGAAGGGAGATACATTATATGCACACCACATACTGCAAAATACCTATCTGAAAGGAGTTGTAAAATTTTATCTTCCATTTCTTATCCCCAGATGAATTATCTGGAACTATGTTACTGTCAATAAACACTGAAAAGTCTATCAGGATAACTGTGGCTGTTTCAGTGCTGAAACTTAATTTAAACTGAGCAGTTTATCACTATAGTCTTCTTGAAGTTTCTTCAAAAAAGCCGTATGTTTTGTTCAAAGCAGGTGAGGCTGCTAGCTCTTGCAAAGAGGTTTTCATCATTCTGAACACCTTGCAAGTGAAACCTTTAATCCAGCGGTCTCCAACCTTGGCAACTTTAAGACTTGGGAGCATGGCTGGATGGGGAATTCTGGGGCTTGAAGTCCACAAGTCTTAAAGTTGCCGAAGTAGGAGCCCCTGCTTTAATCTACTGGCATCTGCTGACATACATATTAGTATTTGCATTACAAATAAAAACACTGAAGGTGGTTTGAAACCTCTTCTTTTTTTTCTATTACAGTGATAATTGAACAGTCACCGCAGTTTGAATTTTCAGATGTTGAAAATAGTGCAAGAAAACTCCTTTTCTTTGCTGAAGCATGCTGAAGCTAGTTTGCTCCTTTATCAACAGCATTCTTCATAAAATAGGAATATTATTATGATTTCTTCTTGTGCTCTAATTAGAGTAGATAAAATAAATCCCTGCAACAATCACATTTTACCATTAGTGTAGCATCATATATGAAATATATGCTGGAGATATTAAGTAATCAAGGCTTCACAATTGTGGAGTGCTTCTGCAGTCTATCTCTTTTTCGAGATAGACTGATGCAGTATGCTCTACCCAAATCTTATTTTCAAGAAACAGAGTCTATTACACACATACCAGAGCAAAAGTGAGGGCTTCAGTAAATCCTGCTGCTGCCAAATCTTGCCTCAGAAGGTCTGTGAGTTTATTGAGAGGAAACTAGAAGAGAAAATAAAAATTCTTTCTGCTCAATGAAAATCACAAATTTATGGAAATCATTGTTAGTTTACCCTTTAAAAAAAGAATGGAATAACACCAAACAGTTACATCTGGTCTCTGCAGAAGAATGCAGTTCCCAATTAGAGATTGAATATGTGGCCTCCAGGTTTAAACCTTGCCTTTCTGGAAGCCCATCCATTGCAAGTCTTTGAATTTCTTAGATCAGTTAGGCATCTGTTTTGTATCCTTGCTATGATAAACTCCCCTTGCTACAAGACATGACAGAAAATGTTTTAATTCTTAGACACAGTTTCCTTCTACAAACTCTTCTGGCATACTTCTAGCCTTTTAATTGACAATACAGACTGTTTATTTTAAGGGTGCAATCTTACTTGATTAGCTATGGTATACGTTTTTGGAATAGTCATCTGAATGTTATTATAGCCATACGCTATTGCTGCATCTTCTATGATATCACATGCATGGATAATATCAGCTCTTGTAGGTGGGATTTCAACCTCTATATTGTTCCCATTCCCGATGACGTGTGACTTCAAACACATTCTAGTAAGCAGCTTGGCAAGGTTTGATGGTGTCTCACTAAAACAAAACACAAAAGTAATTTTTAAAGAATGTTTTGTAAAAAACTACATACTTTCATCAGTAACTTTCAAGCATTGTAATTCAACATAGCTAGGTACCCTCATAAATCAGGAAATAATTGGATATGAAATAAATATTATCAGAGATACAATACAAATCCTGATGAAGCTGAATAATGTATAAGTTTGTTAGACTTTTAAATAAAAAATATACTGCTTTCAAACACTGGCATTTTCAGTGTATACAAAGCGCTTTCCACTTTCCAATCAAGCTACCATTTATATTTTGATATACAGCTAATAGAAAATCACCAATAGATGCATAAATGGTTTGATTTTTTTCTATTAATCCAAACTATGTAATATGTTCTAGAAGTTGGGTTTTTAAAATGTTTTTTTTTTAAAGAAGATAGATAGTACAAAGATAAAATAGTACAAATGCAACCCAGAAAAAAAAAGAGACTAGGAAGTGCAAAAGACAAAAAAATGGGAGGAAAATAAGAGAAAATAAAAATTTAAAGAAGTGTTTTCCAGTCTTCATGTTAACAAGTACAAACTTAAGTGATTTTTCACTGTCTATAAGGTTACATGTAAGTATCTCTTCTTTTCACAACCCTCATCTATGTGCAAATCAGTAAATCATTAACATTTTAGTCCTATTGCTAACAAAAAGTACATGCAGGATTCCCAGAGTTTTATAGAAGCATATCTTATTTTAAATTTGGTCAAACAGATTAGCTTTCTTCTCCTTCCTTTTGTTTCTAACAATCTTGATTTTTAATTTATTCAGATGTTTGATAGGATTTATTTCTTTTCACTTATTCTTTATGCATCTGAAAGAATTCTTTGAGGCTTTAGCAAATTCTTTTGTAAATGACAGATTGCATGACTGTAAGGAGTCATTATCCAGATCACACTCTTGGATTATTTCCACTTTGTCATCTGCAACTTAAAATCCACATTTTTTTTTAATTTTCCAGAATTTTTCCAATTTATTTATCTACATATACAAAAGGGAAATACCACTCATGCATCATTACAAGATCTCCAGAACCATAAAGCCTGCAAACTTGAAATTTGGCATGTATATTCCTCTTGGTTTCTAGGTGTTCACTAAGAAAGGATTTTTCAAAATGATCATCAGAGCATTAGTATTTCTTATATTATTATTAACACGCTCTGATGCTAAGGAGTTTTACTCCCCTATCCCACCTGAAAAGAAATCTGTTCCAAATGCAAAACACAAGCAGAGGAGTTTCAGTTTTAGTTTCACAGCAGCAACCAGCTTTAGTACAGAACAGTTGAGCTAAAGCCACACCCAGGCTCCCTGCGTCTCCGTCTTGCTTACACAGCAAATACTGTTTCACTCTCCAAAGAAGCCCTCAACTCTCTCACACACTGACAGGACACTAGCCAGATGAATACCGATGGATGCTGATAGGCAGAGGCAGAGTTTTTTCCCTTATTTTCCTCCCCCAAAACTAAGCCTCACCACAGTTCCATAGCAAAGCATGGGTATTGAGCTACCACTCTAATATTTCTGCATCAGATGAGGTTTGTTTTAGCTCTTCATTCTGTAGATCTTAGTTTGATAAAATAACAATAGTTCTAAATTAACTCAAGAGACAAGTAACAGCATTTAAATCAGATTCACAATCAGACAGATTGGAATTTAATCAGTTGTTGGTAGATCTGAAGGACAAGAAGTTTGGTTTGAAAACTGCAGGCTTGTTGGAGAAGGTTCAAAGGGGCATGGATTTTAAAGACTCAGAACTAACAAAACTTAAAATTTAAGGAAAAGCGTTATTATTAAGAATCAAATAAGGATATTTGTCCTAGATGGACCAGATATAACAATTGTGGTGGTTTACGGTAGATTAGAAACCACTGTTGATTTTCTTTGACTGACATACAATATATATTGTTAACAGAGTGCTTTGAAGTTTATATATATTAGGCAGATATCAGGTCAAATTGGTTGGGTTGCAAGGGAGGAAACTATTATTCCTGAAATGTACATATCAGTATTCAACTAGGAGGGACAATCTATGTCCCCCCACACACACACACACTTTTTCTTACCTTCTTTTTTTAATGTCTTATTTAGTTTTGTTTTGTTCTTGTATTTTTATCTCTTTTTGAGTTTATATTTTAACAGTGAATACAATAAAAATCAAAAAAAGGTTATTTTAAAAGCATATCAAGTGGAACAACTGGTTGTCTTAGTCCTTAAAATCTTCTTGACAAAAAGTAATTTGTACTTTTAATTACCGTATATACTCGAGTATAAGTCGACCCGAATATAAGTCGAGGCACCCAATTTTACCACAAAAAACTGGGAAAACTTATTGACTCGAGTATAAGTCGAGGGTGGGAAATGCAGCAGCTACTGGTAAATTACAAAAATAAAAATAGATGCCAATAAAAACTTTCACTAAGACAGTTGAGAATAAGTTTGATGTTCACAATTTCCTCTTTGAAAGAGACCAGTAAATAGGGAACAAGAAGATGAAGAAAAAGAAGTGTGTTTTTTCACACTTTTCACACTGAAGTGAACAAAAATGGCATCATAGGAACAGGCTTATTCTCAGCCCAAAGGTTTGTTTCTGATTTCTTCCCTGATTTAAGGGAAATTTGGGAAACGATCTCACTATCATGAAAGGTTTGATTGATTCACTAACGCAAAAGATGATGATGATGACAGTGGTAGGCAGGAGTCACTCTCTCCCTTGCAAGAAAAAACCAAGAGCCGTTCTTATGATATCTCTCTCTCTCTCCCCCCCCCTCCTCCCCTTCCTCCCGAGTGGACTGAAAGCAGCTGGAGCTGAGGAAATGAAACTGAGTGGAGCGACCTCCACTTGCCTAAAGCTCAGAAAAGCCTCCCCCTCCTCCCCCCCCTCCCCCTCCTCCCGAGTGGACTGAAAGCAGCTGGAGCTGAGGAAATGAAACTGAGTGGAGCGACCTCCACTTGCGTTGCTTTCTCAGCCTAAAGCTCAGAAAAGCCTCCCCCTCCCCCTCCTCCCGAGTGGACTGAAAGCAGCTGGAGCTGAGGAAATGAAACTGAGTGGAGCGACCTCAGCTCGCGTTGCTTTCTCAGGCTAAAGCTCAGAAAAGCCTCCCCCTCCTCCTCCCCCTCCCCCTCCTCCCGAGTGGACTGAAAGCAGCTGGAGCTGAGGAAATGAAACTGAGTGGAGCGACCTCCACTTGCGTTGCTTTCTCAGCCTAAAGCTCAGAAAAGCCTCCCCCTCCTCCTCCCCCTCCCCCTCCTCCCGAGTGGACTGAAAGCAGCTGGAGCTGAGGAAATGAAACTGAGTGGAGCGACCTCAGCTCGCGTTGCTTTTTCAGCCTAAAGCTCAGAAAAGCCTCCCCCTCCTCCTCCCCCTCCCCCTCCTCCCGAGTGGACTGAAAGCAGCTGGAGCTGAGGAAATGAAACTGAGTGGAGCGACCTCCGCTCGCGTTGCTTTTTCAGCCTAGAGCTCAGAAAAGCCTCCCCCTCCCATGCTTAAAAGTTGCAAAGGAAACACGGAAGCAGGGAAGCGGCTGCCCAGCTTCGGAGCTCCACACCATTTTTTTTTCAGAGGGGAATCTGACTCGAGTATAAGTCGAGGGCGGTTTTTTCAGCACAAAAAATGGGCTGAAAAACTCGACTTATACTCGAGTATATACGGTATATGGTATGCCCCTTTAGGAATTTACATGATGTAATTCAAAAGTTGATTAATATTCTTGCAATGAATTCTCAATGATTGAAGTCAATCTATAATTATTTTAATGTTTACAAAAAAGAGGGACAACCAATCTGGTTAATTTATAATCAATTAGCTCATTAAATATTAACAATAAATCATTTCTGCCAAATCCCATTATAATAAATGTGTTGACTAAATGATCCAAGTGCAGATGCTAGCTAAGGAGCAAGACAGCTTTAAACTAGATCAATCATTTAAGCAATGTATCATTTTAAATCTTCTGGCAGGAAAATATTCCAGCTGCCAAAGAAGAATTCTCTAAGCAATTGTTCATTCTATTCCTAAAGAGAAAAAACTGGCAGCCACATGTATAGATCACAATTTACTCTGGCTGACTGTGATTTATGATTTATTAAATATTTATAATGCTTTATTTACTGTAATTCCTATTCCAATCAATTCCCAAAGGACCCAAGCATCTTACAATAAACCAAGGTATAAGATTAAAGCTAGGAGAAAAGGTAAACAATTACCAATCCTTGCAACAACCTAAGTGCTATGTTTGGAATAGGATGACAATCAGTTAAATGTTATCCAAATGTTCTCTTGAAGTACTGTCTTTTAATAGGTCGTTGAATGCACATTAAGGAAAAGAGGTATGAGTAATTAAAATACTTGTCCGAAAGGTCTCCAAACTATACTGAAATTCATTAGTTTTTAATGATAATTCTGATACTGCAGCCATTAAATTGTTTCAATTCAGTATGCTTTTGCTATTTAGTGCTCAACTTTTTATCTGCAAAGAAACACTGATCTTTAGGTTGAAATTAGGTTGAAATTTATAAGAACGATGCCACGTGGATTTCATTAATGATGGTATGTTTCTGTAAGGTTCACATGAGAATTAGTGGCTTGAAATACTATTAAAACTACTTTGGGGGATGAATACTTGGTTCAGTTTATCTTCATTGAGAAGTTGGACTTGGACTACAGAATGAAGCTTTAACTACTGTTAAGGAGCCATTGGTAGTATACTTTCTTTCCATTTTACATACATTAATCTACATTAATGAATTTAACATTGAACTCTCAGCAGCATGGGAATTCAGTAACATCCCATACTCAGATCTTTCTGTCCATGGTTAAATGAAGCCATTGTGACAGTTTTGCAATCTTGCTGAGTCTTCCATTATCTCACATTTGGCGATGAGTTAATATTTCCCTCTGCTTCATTTAATATGTAGCTTAGCCTTAACTATAGGTTAAACACTTTCTAGCAGCAGATCAATCTACCAAAACTCCTATCAAATTTTCCAGATTATGCTCAATTATGATTGCTGCTAGAAAATGCTGGGTTTGAATGTTTAAGCTTCAATGACGATTTATCCTTTCGTTTGGTCTCTGACTATATATTCAATCAATTTGTAAATAAATATGTGACAAAGATAGGTTTACTGATAAAAATAGGTTTCCTGGATTAGATCTGATAACAGAGTGCCTGAAAAACTCTGCAGTGAAATCTGTGTTCAGACTATTCATTTTATCATAGTAATGAATGAATAGATTTGAAAGTCTGGCCCATACTCACTAGCAGCAACTGGTTCCCATAGATTAAGAATGAGGCATGGTCTTTATCACATAGAAAGTGAAAACTCACATCCCTCCCTCTTTAAAAGAGAGAGTCTTTGTGCTTGTGCAAGACAGCAAACAGATCTCCAGAGGATGGGAGAATATCAATAAGCTGTGTGCCAGGAAGGGAGAAGAAAGCTGAGATCATTCTCTTTTAGCCCCAAATTAACGTTTGGAACTTCCAGAAAAACAAAAAAGCACATCTAGGAAAATTGAGATCAGAAGGAAAATCTGATTAAAGACTATTATTTGGAAAACACTAGACAATTATCTAATTGGAACTGCACCAGATTTATTTTTTGTTTGTATGCTATCATTTTTATATCTCTGCACAATTTAAGGGCCCTGACATTGTCAATTTGAACCAAACTTTCGAAGATCCTAGGCTAGCCCTTAAAAGCCTGTTAACTTTTACTGGCAGGAGATTTGTGACACCTTGTGGTCTGCTAGAATTCTTATATTTACATTTATACATTTACTTGAAAAATAGGTTGCCAAATCCTTTCTCTTGTTAATCTATCTTCTCATTTAGTTTGACAGAGAATTCATAATTTCCCTTTCTCTTCAGTAATAGTTCTATTTTTACTTTCACAAGTTTCACATTTTCTTCCTTTTCTTCCAAATAACATCAATTTTTCTACTTCAGGACACTCTCTTGGCATTAAAAGAAAATAGTTTTTCCTCTGTTAGATTTTCTATGCACCTTTTATCTCTTACTAATCTTCCGCATATTTTATTAGAAACCAACCAATCAATCATGCATTTAAATGTAGATTCTTTCCCTTGCCATGTGTACAAATGAATAAAATAATGTATAAATCATGTATTCAAAATGGATCTTTTCTAAATAAAAATTCACCAAGTATCCCAACATTTATTTAGGTCTCTTGTTTCATGCATGTTCATTCATGCCATCTAATTTAAACACTTTGTTCCCAGGATCACATCCTTTCAGATTATTGTACATTTTTTCCCAAAAACCTGGTTCTTTTCTTGCCACTACTTATTCTTAGATGCCAATTAATTATTTCTGGGATGTAGTACCATTCTATTATTGCTTAAACTTACACTATTGATTCCATTAAGGTATTTATCAACTGAATTCTATAAAATCAGACAACCTATAATCAGATATATTACAACATTTTTCTTTTGCTCACAGTCATAGATACACAATGTATCAATTATTTTCATTTCATTCACACTGTTTACCATTTACCTGCCTTACAGTCCTGGCTGCAATCTTCTATACGCTGAGATCATTGCCAGATGGGCCTCCTAGATGGGATTTGCTACCCATTATGCTTTTGGCAATCCAGCTTTGTCAACAGTTTTTTTTTAAAATATGCAAATTATAGATTAGGTCACAAACCTAAACTGTACTTATGCCACAAAGAGCATTCTCTGCTCATGATAAGAACAATACCGAACATTTCATTTTGATCAGTATGCCACATGCACAACCAAAGCCAGTTTTGCTGTAAGCATACTCACAATATCCTATTCAAGCTAGGATCTCAAATCTAGAGACTACTTTGCAAGCTAACATGTTATCACACTAAGTTGTGATTTAATAGTATTACAGTTTGTACAACAAATCAAGAAGTCTGGCTAAATAATATACTTCTAATAAATTATGACTAGTCTTGCCTATTCTTATAAAAATTACCATTGGTTAGAACCAATCACACAAAAATCTTATCACACATGCTGTAAATAGCATTCCATACACATTTTCTAAAGAAAAAGAACATACCTAATTCCAATCTTCTTATTAATTATTTCGGGTTTTATCTTTTCACGACGATATGGCAGCTCCTAAAAGATGATGACACAAGAAGCATTGCTCTAATATCATTAGACTTGCTTCCAAAACAAACTTAGTTTTCAACTAAGTATTGCTAATCAGAGTTTTACTATTTTAAAATATTAGTAATCATTATTAAACAATGTAATCAATCTTTCTGACTAAACATATGATAGTAATACTTTTCATAATCATCCATCATATGACATTTAACAAGACATTAGCAACAGATATGCACAAAACAAATAGCTATAAATGAATATGAACTATCCCAGCTTTAAAAAAAGCTTCTCCAGTATGCACTGCCAGGCAGGAAAACACCAATAACTTATCAACATCTACCACATATAACTAACTGCTTGTCGAATCACCTTCTGATATTTGTAGCAGTATTGAGTGCAGCCTCTACTTTGTTAGTATATTATATGTTATATATTTTGCATTGGCTCAGAATTGTATCATTTTTCTTTCAATATAGGCAAGATTCATAGTGTTCTGTTTTTTCACTGTGTTTTTTGCAGGAAGATCTTTTTCAAAAGATCAGAAGAATATCTGTTAGAAGTTAACTAAGAGGGGAAAATGTCTGCTTCCTCATATAAGGTAGTTTAAATATAAGAAATCTGAGATTTCAACTATGCTTTGGATTGTAATTATTTATTTTAACATATAGACAAAAAAAACTCTTACAGAACTTATACATAGATTAGACATAAACAAACCTTTTGAACCTGAGAAAACATAAACATTATCAATATATGCTAGATACATTTATAAAATGGCATGCAGTAGGAAACAGCTGTATATTAAATGACTTCCAGTGGACGGAGAAGATCACAAAACAATAGGTATCAACAAAAAATTTCAAATTAAAACTATTTGGAATTTGAAATAAACTGCTTGGAGTTCTAAACAGTATTTTTAAAGGCAAAACTGCTGTCTTGAACAGTTTTTTTTTTAGTTCAAAACATTTCCAAAATGAAGCCTAGCTTGTAATACTTACAACTGATTTACACTTCAGTGCCTGGAACATTCAATATTAAAAATGATTCAAATTTGAAATCCAAATAGAACATTCATTTACCAGAACACAAACTGAGTTTCTTTCCAGAGAACTTTCTAACTCACTAGGATGCTCTTTACCACTATCACTTACTTCTAATTTTTTTTTGAAAAATCTTAATTCTATTCTATAGGGTCAACATCCTGAGGACAATACCCATGCTTTAGTAAATCATGAGTGAAGCAATTTAGTTCAGATAAAATTTGAAGTTAGAAAATGCACTGCAGTGGACAGTGCTATCCATTTGATACAGCAACACTTTAAAATATATCTTGGGCAACCAGTATTTTTTAATATATTAAATAGAACAACATGGGAAATAGTAATAATACCTCAGAAGAGGTAATAAAGACAAATGTTGAGAATTACTTTGAGAAGACAAAAATATCTAAAAAAAATTACATATACTGGCTTTCCTTTCCAAAAATGTTGTTTCTTAAATATATAAAATTTCTTATGTTAGCTTTTATAATACTCACTGGAAAGATGTAGCTTTTTCCATTAGGATAAGTTACTTCTACTGCTTCAACCCTTAAAGAGAGCAAAAATACACAATTAAAGCACAGGCTACAACAAACATGTATACTATTATAAAAGGAAAAGTCAGACTAACTCACGTAAATGGCTTATTGCAATATTCACTAAACATTGTAACCAGGATATCGAGTACGATTTTTGCCTGAAAGACAGAAAGCATACCTATTTCTTAAATCAAAGTATTTAATTATTAAAAAGTATAAGTAACTGTATTAAATTAATGAATATTTTAAATACAAAATTACAATATCAGTTCATAAGAAATCTTTAAAAACTTTATTAGTTTTCCAAAACTGTCATGAAAAACCAGGCAACTAAATTACTAACTAAACCAATTAACAAATGAAGCGTCTGCATGTCTATGAAGCTGACAAAAGATCCAAACTCTGAGTAGTTAATTACATTATATACATTTATATCCATTTTAATTTCTAGAGACATAAAAATGACCCCAACAATTGATTGCCATGATCCAATATTTTCAAATTGTCTATAAAGCATCAAACTTACTCCTTATATTCACTTTGAAGCAGGTCACATTTCTAAAAACCAAACACTGATCAGCAGTTAAGGTCAGTTTCAAAGGGACATCATTCTTATTTTATTTTGTAGATCAAGATTAACTTTGCTCAACCTTTGCTGGTCAAGGGTATTTACCTTGGTAAGATCTGTGGCTGTACACTCAATGAATACATTTCTAGTGTTGAGGCTAATTTTTGAATGTTCTCCTAAAAAACAGAAATACACTGGAATTGAAGATGCAATTTTTTGTGTTGTTGAATTGAAAAGACTGGGGTTCATAGATCTATTGAATAATTAGAGCTACTATACTAGAAAACCTAACAACCAGCAGAATAAATATGCATGCTGAAATCCAAGTAATCTTTCTTTAAACGAACAAGAGCTTGGAGATCCTGTAGGTTCTTGTTTCTCCTTGTTTATAGCCGTTCCTAATTTTTTATCAGGATATTTGAGAAGACTTTGAAATCCAGATGTATAGACATGAATACACCTACATTATTTTGGGGACCAGGCCTTGCAGCTGAAATTACTGGTGAAAGGTACAATATAGTCAGTGGAAAATTCTACATTTGCTATAATTTTATACACCTAGGTGGTTTACAGAGTCAGCATATTGCCCCCAACAATCTGGGTCCTCATTTTACCAGCCTCGAGAGCATGGAAGACTGAGTCAACCTTGAGCCAGTCAAGAACAAACTACCAAACTGCTGGCAGCCAATGATCAGCAGAAGTAGCCTGCAGTACTGCCTTCTAATCACTGTGCCACCACAGCTGAATTTTGGTGGTAATTGTGGTTACAACCTGCATAAATAGCATGGCTTCTCTAAGAAACTGATGTCATTTGAACTGCAATAAAGTGCCAAAGTTATTCTTTGAAAAATGAAGCAATACTGCCTATAGCTAAAGACAACACTAGTGCATCAATGGATAGATTGTTTATATTTGAAACATGTTGCAGTATTTATTTAAAGAACATGCAAATATATATTCAGTGTAATCTCCAAAATATGATCAAATTATGTTACATCATATTTCGTTAAGGAGCTGAAATTATGAAAATCACTCTGTCGTCAGTTTTATATATGTTTTAATGAACCAGAATCCCCAGTTCCTATGCTGTCTAGAACTCATTAACTATGTTGCTTCATAATAGGAATGAATGTCTGCAATCTGAGCAGTGTGCATAGCAGTTTCGCTTCCCCATCTTTAAGCAAGAATTCTGAAATTCTGGCTTCCTATGAAGTACAAATGCACTTCCCACTAGGAAACTCAATCTGTTCCCATAACAGATTTTTCTGTTCTTGTTCTTTACAGAAAGATACTCAGTCTCATTCCAAAATCAAATTCTTGAAAAATCTGTAACTTTAGAACTGTTTTAAGTAATATGTAGAAATGCATTTTACAACAATAACATTCATCATCATGAAATGAGCTTCTGATTATCTATGTTTCCCTTATTTTCTTATCTTGGGAGCCTTTCCCAAATATGTTCCGGATGTACAGTACATGAGAAGCATGAAGACAGAAGAAGAATCCAATCTGCTAGTAGCATCTACTCTCCTGAGTACATATATATACCTAAGTGTACATATGAGAACCTTGATGCTTTCTGAGCTTGCATGTTTTCTTGCAGAAGTTTCATTAGCCAAACTAGCTAACATCCTCAGTGCTAGTTTGGGTAATGAAACACCTGCAAGAAAACAAGCAAGCTCAGAGAGTACCAAGGATCCCTCATGTCAACCTTGAGCTACAAATATTCTCGTTTATTAGTACATATGAGAACTTCAGCTAATTTAAAAATAAAAAATTATAATTCATTTCTGTTAAAGAGTTGAAACAACCAGATCTTGAGAATATATTCAAAAAGCATGAAGAAAGGAACAGGGGAAAAAAGTCTTATATTGAGGAGTATGTCCTGAAATAAATAGAACAAATTTCAGACTGTAACAGTATGCCATTTCCTACTTCTCTCATTTAACTGAGGTTAAAACAAATGTTGCTAAGAAAAATCTTACCATTAATTATTGGTGGCATGGAGAGAACAATACCATTGCTATCATAGATAACTGGATAAAGTGATTCATTTTCAATAACATGTAGATAGTGTCTAAGATGGCTATCCGTCTAAAGCAAACAAAAGTTAATGTTTATATTTTTCCTCAGAAACCCTTACATAGTGTCATCTTATAATATCTGTATAACATACATTAATACCTATAATAGATGCATAGAGGTTATATATGAATGATTTTTTTCATTGGAAAGTCACTATATGCTAGAAAGGTGATTGGCAATTCATTTATTTCCCAGTATATTCCTTATGGCACATTTCTTATTCAAAAGTCTACAACCAGATATGAAATTAGAAATAGAACAATCTGTAAAAACTCAACTGGCTTTTAATTTATTGCTAAGCTGTGTAAAACAAGCAAACTATCAAGGAGTTTGGATGTTGACAAATTCATAACAGAATATAGTACACACTACACTGTGACCATAGTGCAATAATTTTACAGTATCACTAGAAGAGAAAATTCTAATGTTATCCATTATGGGAGAAAAACATTAAAAGCAGATTTTATTTTATAGGACATTAGATTTCAGGCCAAGGCCCCTAAAGTGTTGGGGAAATGGAACCAGTAAAGTAAATTTGGCAGGGAAAGTATGGAGAAATACATGAAGGATTCCTTATTTGGGTAGGAAGTTGGACAAGAAGACCTCCAAGATTCTTTCCAGCTCTGATTCTATGAAGCGTAAGAAGATACATGAAGAGCAAAAACCAGAGTCTAATCCAAACAGCAATATACTGTAAACAGCTGTTTAGATTTAGCAAGATTGTTACATCACAGTCTTTCAGATAGAACTATTATATAATGTCTCCTAAATCACAAAGTGGGCTCACAAGCTCAGTTCTATGCTATGACAACTAAATGAACAAATCATAGTTAGGGCAAGCACTTACTTCAAGAAGCAACAGTACTGTGAGATCAGAAATGAATTTACAAAAAAGATAAAACCTATTTTAGCAATGCTCAAAAGTTTACTGGATTACTGCATGATCTAAGGTTTTCTACTACCAGCCAAATGTTTTGGAATATTCCTAGTTTTAAAGTTGGATGTTTTCCCAAATCCATGAGTTCACTAGGAGTCTTAGTTACATTGTATTGTTTATGTGTGTTTATTTTTTTACAGGTTATAGGCATTGTTCATTTATACTATCATGTGATGATGTCTGCATGCATTTATAATTGTATTCATCCAAAGTTACTATGCTGAGATAGATGGCCATATACATTATATCATATCATAAACAAAGGGAAAAATATCAAGTTGTTTTAAAGTAACCTACCCTGTACATTTCCATGATTTCGGGAGCACTATATTCTTTATCCTGATTCAATGGTTTGAATTTAATTTCAGGTGGTGGTTTAGCTGTATATATAAATGGGCCAGAGATTGTATCTAGATCATGACTACCAATTGCAACTAATGATCTCTTCCTAAAAAGAAAGCAAAATGAATTAACATCTCTTCTAGATGCCCATTAAACAGGGTACCGATACAGCTAGGGATAAAGTAACAGTTGTTACATTCTTGTATAATAAATATTATTCATGAATAATAAACTTTGAATATTACACTGTAATTTGCATCTGAAAATGAATACACACATATTATATGCAGAAGTTTTCTTCCCTTTTTATTTACATCTGATTTTTAAAATACCATATAAAAACAGTGTTCTTTAGCATTTTCTTTTCAACTTAAACAGATTCTAATTCAATTCATTTAATATTTCAATAAAAATAAATTATTTTTCAGAATACAACTAACCTGCATATATTTTGATGCAATTTCTCTTGTAGGTCAATGAAACTATCATAGCGGTCTTTGACAAAAGTTATATTACGAAGAACTGCAGCCACTGCATAAGGACGGATTTGGGCAGTCTGCCATAAAATGGATATAATTATTTGTGAAAGACAATTTGGGTGAAAATATTATATGCTCCATAAAGCAATCCATTATTTAATAAAATTAAGCCTTCCTCTTAAACAAAAACATTTAAGATAACTAATCCTGTAGATTTTAAAAATGAGTAGTAATTGTATTCTTTACATGTCTGTATTCAAAGAAAAAGAACAGTAGTACAGTTAATCAATATAATAATTTTATGCTTGTTGACTCTTAGCTAACCTCTACAAAAATTGACTTAAATTTGAAAACATGTATTTGCTATCTATGCATCAAGATGAGGATTCAACTTTACTTACCTCTTCACTAATGGTAAGTCTTTGAATTTCACCATTGGGTGGTGTGATTTTTTTATATCGTGGAGCCCTTATTCTAAAATAATGAGATTTTAATATTAAAGATCAGCTTTGGACGCATAAAATTAGGCTCCACCTTAATGCCTATCCCCCATACCCAGCTAGCACACAGAAACATACAAATTCTTCTAGCATGATTCAAAAAGCTACTTTGAGCTAAAAAAATTAAAATCTGAAATATTTTGTCTATCACTACCTGATAATTCTGTCATTATTATCAGATTCCTAATCATAAAGGATTGTGTCTTAAATATTTTAAATGCTATTAAATAGCAGCAAAATGGAAATGATTTGCCATTCAGAAATTTGTTTCAATTTCTTACTTTACTTGAAGCTACCCAACAAGATATCTAACAAGTATGAAATGTTTATGATTTAAAGTAATATAAAATATTGTTTAAACAACAAGCAAACAAATTATATGGGCCCAAAGCAGTTCAAGCAACCTGAATTTCTAGTTATTTCTGAATTTATCCTTTACAAGCACTTAGACATTTACCGCTTCACAATGCTTTACAGCCCTAAAGCTTTACAGTCAGCATATTGGGTCCTCATTTTACTGACCTCAAAAGGATACAGATAGTTACAACAGCAACTGGTTTACCATGATTGAGCAATATGATTTTAAAGTATGATTTCACACGATCATAATCACTTAGTGAACGAAAATTCCAGATTATTGGTCAGGAATAACAGCAGTCCAAGGTAAGAAGAATGGTATGGCACAGAAAAGGAGGCCTTGGGATCTTAGTGCAGGCTGCATATGAGTTGGGAAAAGGCTTGGGAGACCTGCTGTAGGCCTCATGCAAGTGAAGGAAAGCCTGGGGTGGGTGGCACAGTGCAGTGTGAGTGGATGGAGTGGCAGGCAAAAGCATGGGAAGGCCGGGGGTTGATGGCATGACATTGCCACAAATACAGGAAAGCCAGAGAGATTTATCAGTGTGACTTGTAACCTCTTTTGTAAGCTTCCATATTGATTTTGCTTATGGGAAGGCAAAAGGGAAGGTTGAAAATGTCAATTACATGACTTAAAACATTGCAACCATTAGTGCAAACCAGATTCTAAGCAACCAAATCATGACCATGGGACCAGGGGCCACTGTGCCAGCCAGAAAATCAAGGATCAGTTGTAAGTACCACTTGTTCAGTGTCATTACAACTTCAAACAGTTGCTGAATGAAATGGTTGATAAAGTGAAGACTACCTAAAAGTGTAAAGTTTGAATTATTAGGTATGATTTGTTGCTAAAGCACAAACACATTAAAAATCATTCAGGAATTGAGATGTTTCATCTTACTGCTTACTTATAAGCCTAATACAGCATTTAATAATAGTCATAGAGTATTACCTCTCTTTAAAAATCTGAAGACCTCTGACTAGCCCTTCCAAACAAAGGAGATCATATCGATTAGCAGGAACATCAATTTTATACAGAATAGTTTCTGATGCACCCTCTGCTTTTCCATCACCTTTTTCTTTGCTTATTATGTCCTTCTCGGAAGTCTAAAATTAAAAAAAATGTATAAAACATACAAATGCAAACTTATGGGTAGTCATCAATGTCAAGCAGCATGAGTCTTTTGCAATATGCCTTTTAACTCCTCCTATACAACTCTACCAATGTTGCTTTTGAAGCCTTCAAAATCCTTTTGAGAGACTGTGAAGTTCATGGAAGCTTGAAGACAGAAAAGAGAAACTACCTAAATCTTTTGTTTGAAATAGTGAAGGCAGTAAAAACAATATACAGGTAGTTCTCAATTTATGACTGGTCATTCAGCAACCATTCAAAGTTCACAGATTCCCCAAAAGCTACTTATGACCTTGTTTCAAAGTTATGGCAGTTGCAGCACCCTTCCAGTCATTACTGCTTATGACAAACTACAGGGATGCTGAGTACTCAACACATCATTGGATCTCTGCAACCACTCATCTACCCAAGGAGATCAGGCCAGCTGTGGTGGGAGCAAGACAGCTGGAGTTTGCAAGCGTCCAATTTCCTTCCTATCCAGCAAGAAAGGGGAGATCAGGCTGGCCAAAGCCTGCAAATGTCCAGCTTCCTTCCTTTCCAAGGACTTGCAGTATTCAGCCTCTTCCAGGCCTAGCAACATCCAATGTACTCTTCTGTTTTTTGCAGCTTCTGAGAGAGGCACAGAACATCACAAAACTGCATCTTGTTAAATGCCCAAGTCTGTCAAAATCCTTCTGAATCTCAAGTCTATCTTTCGAAGTGTTGGCCATTCCTCCCAGCTTAGTGTTGCTTGCAAATTATCCCCTCACCTAGATCATTTATGAAGATGGGGCCCAAGACAGAACCTTGAGATACCCCACCGCTTCCTTCCCTCCACATAAGTGAAGTTCCATTGAGGACTACATACTGAATCCAGTTGAACCACAGCATTTGTCTGATCCACTAATTTAATCATTTTATAAAAGAAGGCAAGAAAGTTTGTCTGGCATAATCTGTTTTTAATAAATCCATGCTGGCTTCCAGTAATCACCTTATTCATTTCTAGATACTCAACGTATTATAAATATATCACAAAGCATGTTCTGATCAGCTCGCAAGTGTGTTTACAAATACTTTTAACCTTTTTCTTACACAAGCCATTGTTCCATCTTGTCTCAAAACTTCCATTATTATTCCAGTTCCCCAAAAGCCCTCTCCTGATACTTTAAATGACTATAGACCAGTAGCTCTCACACCCATAATTATGAAGTGTTTTGAAAGACTGGTCTTAAAATATACACAGAATTGCCTCCCATCAAACCTTGACCCATACCAGTTTGCCTATTGGAATAACAGATCCACAGAGGATGCTATTGCCATGGCTCTCCACATTGCACTGAACCATCTGGAGCATAGTGGGAGCTATGTAAGGATGCTTTTCATTGATTACAGCTCAGTTTTAATACCATCTTTCCAGCTATACCGATTAAGAAGTTGCTAGAATTGGGCCTCTCCTCTCACATCTGCTGTTGGATAAAGGACTTTCATACTAACAGACCTCAAACTGTTAGGATTGACAGTTATTTTCCCCTCTACTCTTGCTCTCAGCACTCGCTCTCCACAGGGTTGTGTGCTGAGCCCCCTTTTGTATTTACTCTACACCTACGACTGCACTCCCTCTTGTCCCACTAAATTAATAAAAAAATAAAATTAGCAGACAACACTACATTGGTGGGACTTATATCAGAAGAAGACAAAATGGCCTATAGGTCAGAGGTTCTCAGACTGGTCTTGTGGTCATAACCATGGAAGTCATAACCTCGCCCTGAACATCCAAAAGACCAAAGAATTGATTATAGATTTTAGATGATGCAAAGCAGAGCTTCTCCCACTATATATCAATGGAGACTGTGCGGAAAGAGTTCATAGTTTTAAATTTCTAGGAACTCATATTTCCGGAAGGCGGAGCTTCGTTTCAGCGATACAGCTGCGATCTCGGGGCTCTGAGATCGCAGCCGATATTTTCGCCCCTGGTCGGTCCTAATGGACCTAAACCGTCCCGTAGAGACGGTGATCGTGAAGGGCACTGTTCCAGGATCCCAGAGATATCGCAAAATCTCTGGTTTGATCTGGAAGAAGCCCTTTCGCTGGCGGCGGAGAGGCAGCCTCCATAGCTGCTGAAGTCGGGACAGCTCCGGAAAGAAAGTGATTGGAGTGAAGTGTGTCGGCTGGGTGAGAAAAACTCTTTTGTGTTGTAAATTCGCTGAGGTTGGAAAGTTCATCCGGGATAAAGAAGAAAGCTGTGAGATTTTTTTTTTTGACTGAAATTGTTTTGAGCGGCGTTTTTTAAAGTGATGTCAAATTGAGGCTTGGGTTTTTTTTTTCTTTTCTTTATACTTTTTGGGAAAGGTTTTACTGTGACTTTGTAGGTAACCGGATTGAATTTTATCTTATATATATTTTTATGCTCCCTTTGATTTTTTAACTTTCTTTAGGATAGAGGCTCCCTTTGGCTATTTTTTCTTTTTTTTCTGTATATATTATTCCTTTTTTCCGGCTGGGGGGGAGAAAGAGCATTAAGAAACTTTGTAACACTGCCAACTAGAGGCTTGAAAGTATTTTATTTGAATTGGAGAGAATTGTAAAAAGACCTCATCTCAAGGACTTTTTAACGTGATAAGATAGAGGGAGAGCACAGCAAAATATTATTGCAGGTGCTTTCCTGGACTGTTATCAACAATACTTGAGGTTTGGCTTTGAAGCTGCTGGAGAAGAGAGTCATAACAAGAGCCTTGGATAAATAACAAAGTGCAGTGTGTTTTCTTATATATACCCCATTCGCTAGCCTTTTTCTAAATTTCAATTCTAGTAATATTTTTATTTTTGCCTTTTATTTTAAAGGGAAAGCCTCAGAGTTTTTTCTTTTTTCTTCTTTATTTTTTCTTTTCTTTTTTATTGGGACTTTTTTGCTTTTCTTATTTATGTTTTTGGATTACTTTGTTGTTGTTGTTGTTGCTTTTTTTGGGGGGGATTATTGAGACTTTTTAATTGGATTAAGGTGTGAAGAATCTGAAGGAACTTTTTGTTTTTTCTCTTTTTGCTTTCTCTTTTTTTTTTTTTTGCTTTTAATCAATATTATTATTTTTGGATTTGCTTGTTTTTTCCTTTCTATTTTTTCCTTTTTTATGGTGGACTATCTCGTAATTGGATTAGGGTCTAGAAGAACCTGAAGACCTTTCTTCTTCCTTTTTTCCTGTTTCTTCTTTGGTTTCGTGTCTTTTACTATTGGAGTTCTCCATTTTGGATTATAATTGGCTGCTCTACCAGTTGGATTAAAAGTCAAGAAGAATTTGAAGTTTTGGAAACATTGAAATGAGCAGGAAACCAATACCATCTGGCATTTCTGCTTCTACCTCTGCTTCCCCACCAGCTGGAGGACAACGTTTAATTCAGACAATGTTGAAGCAGGATAAGGAACAAGAAAAAGTAACTTTACAGATGATTATGCAAGGAATCCAAGATCTCAAGACAAAATCAGATATCATTGAACAAAGAACAGAAAATATTGAACAAAGAACAGAAAATATTGAACAAAGAATAGAGAAGACTGATGAAAAAGTGGAAAATATTAAACAAATGATGGTTAAGTATGAGGAGAGATTCCAAAAAATCGAGGAAGAAGGAAAACAAAGAGAGAAGAAGATTGGAAATATTGACAGCAGACTAACAGCGGTTGAACAAGAAAAAGGTGGGATGTTGAGGTGGGAGATGGAAAGGTCAGAATTTTACCTCAGATTTCAAAATATAGAAGAGGAAAAAGGAGAAAATTTGGCAGCGGTAATGATAGAAATTTTGGCAGATGCTTTGGAAATTACAGAGGAAAAGATGATGGATGGAATAGATGAGATATATCGAGTCTATACAAGATATGCAATGAGAAATAAATTACCCAAGGAAGTCCATATTAGATTTACCAAAAAATCCATTAAAATGCAAATATTACAAGTAGTAAGAGAGAAAACACTGAAATACAAAGGTAAAGAGGTTGTGGTTTTAAAACAAATACCCGGAAGAGTGAGAGAGATGAGAAGAGAATATCGATTTCTGACCAAAATATTATTGGAAAACGAAGTGAATTATAGATGGCTGATTCCAGAAGGACTAATGTTTAGGTGGCAAGAGCAGAGATATAGAATTGATTCAATTGAGAAAGCAGAACTTTTCCATGCAGAATTTTTTGGAGGAAGAAGAGAGGAAGCAGAGAAAGAGGCTTCATCAATTGAGTTTCAAGATGAACAACTGGAGACTGAAAAAGATATTTCCGACAACCTTACTTGGTCAGTTCACACTATGGCCACTACAAAGAAGGCCCAACAGCGCCTGCACTTTCTGAGGCTGCTGAAAAAGAGAGGTCTGGGTGAGAAGTTGCTGGTTACTTTTTACCGTTCTACCATCGAGAGCATTTTGGCATACTGTGTAACTGTGTGGTATGCTGGGTGCTCTGTAGTGGATAAGATGATGCTCCAGAGAGTTATAAGCACAAAAAATCATCGGCTGCTCTCTTTCTTCTTTGGAAGAGATTGCAAAGACCAGACTCCTCTCTAGAGCACAAAAAATCTCCACAGAAATGGAGGAGGGCGGAGCTGGCGTCGCGATGATACGGCATGCAATCTTGGAGGTCTGAAATCACTTTGCTCCTGGACGGTCCTATCAGATCTAAACCGTCCCGAAGAGATGGTGAAAGTGAAGAGACCATCCTGTCAATCCCAGGGATACTGCAAAGTCTCTGATAGATCCAGGAGAAGCTCTTCTTGCCAGCGGCAAAGAGGCAGCCATTAAAGCTGCTGAAGTTGGGACAGCTCCAAAACGGAAGAGAACAGAAAGAGAGAGTGTGCCGGTTTGGCAAGAACTTTTTCTTTATTCTAAGATCTGAAAGGAAACCCTAAGGAAAAGAAAGAATCTGTAAAAGTTTTGACAGAAGTGATTAAGCAGCGATTTTAAACAGGAATGTCAAAGTAATGTTTTTTTCTCATTGCTGGATTTTCTATACATGATCTTATATTTTGAAACTGGACTGGTTTTTTCTTTCCCATCTATTTTTTTTCTCCTTTTGATTTTGTAACATTTTAGGCTACAGACTCCCTTTTAGTTATCTCTTTTTTAAAAATATCTTTTTCTTTTTTTTATTAATTCTTATTATATTTTGCTTGGAAAAGGAGGGGGAAAGTGAAAGCAAAGAAACTTTGTAACACTGCTTGGAAATATTCTATTTCTCCTGTGACCAGACAAAGCTGAGAAAGAAAGAACTGAGACTTTTTTTCAAGGACGTTGCTATTTGATAAGATAGAGGGAAGAGCATGGGAGAGTATTATTGCAGGTGCTCTTCTGGGTTTCTATCAACAGCTGGAGTCTGTTGTTGAAACCTCGGAGGGAAAAGGTGATAAGTTTTTGGTGTTGAAGTATGATGAGAGATTCCAAAAAATTGAAGAAGATAAACAAAGAGACAAGAAGAGATATTGATAATAGATTAACGGTGATTGAACAAGATAAAAGTGGTATGTTGAGATGGGAGATGGATAGATCAGAATTCTATCTTAGATTGCAAAATGTAGAGGAAGAAAAAGGACAAAAGTTAGCTGAGATAATGATAGAAATACTGGCCAAAGCTTTGGAAATAACTCAAGAGAAGATGATGGATGGAATAGATTAGGTTTATCGAGTTTTCACAAGATATGCGATGAGAAATAGCTTACCAAGAGAAGTTCACATTAGATTTACAAAGAAAGCCATTAAAATGCAAATATTGCAAGAGGCAAAAGAGAAAACATTGAAATATAGAAACAAGGAGATTGTGGTCTTGAAACAAATAACCAGAAGAGTGAGAGAGATGAGAAGAGAATACCGATTCCTGACTAAAATGCTACTTAAAAAAGAGGTGAATTATAGATGGCTGATTCCATAAGGTTTAATGTTCACATGGCAAGAACAGAGATATAGAATTGACTCAATTGAGAAAGCGGAATTATTTTATACAGAATTTTTTGGAGGGAAAGAGGAAGAGGCAGAAAAAGAAATCTCACTCATTGAATTCCAAGAGGACTGCCAAATGGCGATTGAAAAAGAAGAAGGTGCAGTAGGTAGAAAGGTGGAAGCCAAAGAACAACGTGAACTAAGATCTACGAGAGCTGCTAAACCTAACTACAAAATATAACCATGGAAGAGAAAAAACTGATTACAAAATTAATATAAATGGACTTAACTCAGTCGTTAAAAGAAGGAAAACCTTTCATAAATTAGAGAAATTAAAATTTGATATAATTTATCTACAAGAAGTACATATTAAAAAACATGAACAATTGTTGATACAGCCAAAATTAGGGAAAATATTTACTTCCTTGACACAATGTAAGAAAAGAGGAGTGGTTTTATATATTAAAGAGACCATCCCAGCAAAATTGATTTATACCGATGATGACGGAAGAATACTAATATTGGAAATAATGGACAATAATACAAAAACACTCCTGATTGCAATCTATGCCCCGAATGACAAACAAGAAGAATTCTACAAAAAATTACATATGAAAATAATTGGACTATGCTAATACAGTTATGATGGGAGATTTTAATGGAAGTCCAATCTCTACGTTTACTCCACCCCTTTATTATTAGAAAATAATAAATATATAAAGATGTACTTCTTTCTTATTATATCTACAAAATGATTTTAGGATAGATTTGGGATGATAATATGAACTGTTATAAAATAAACTAAGTAAATTATGATTATCTTGTAAAAATGAATAAAAGTATAGTCAAATGATTAATAATACTAAGGTATTTAATTTTTGATTGACAATGTGAGATTATATGCAGTGTAATTGTAATTGAAGACTACGAAATGGAAACACAAAACAATTTGTAAACCAACCGGCACACTGTATGTACACCTATGGAAGATAGCTTGATGTTTTTATGTTTTGTTTGTTTATGTTTGTTTTTAAAAACCAATAAAATTTAAAAAGAAAAAAGAAAAAGAAGGAAATAATAGCATAATTAGAACCACTGTTTTCATTGTTAAGGTGGTGTTTTTTTTCACAAAACAGAATCCTGAATAATTAGGGAAAAATGCTTCATATGACTCTTGTATTACATTACACCTATTCCACCTTCAGTGAATCTGCAATAAATATAATAATAAAAATACTTACAATTTCATCAAGTTCCAAACCAAATTCAAAACACAGTTCATCAAATTCTTCATCAGCTGCCGAAAAAAAATGTTTTTAAGATTGGTTGTGTATTAAAGTAGAATTAATGCATCTTTTGGGCGGAAAAAATAACTGCTTTCATCTTAATATTTGGTTAAATGTCATTCAGAAGGATTCAGAGGTGACCACAAAGCAATAGGAAACGATACAATTTTGATAAGCAACCAATGTAATATCCTTCCATTTTCAAAGCTGTCATGGGCTAATAATCTGTATTAAGTAAGGTTGTTTTTGTCTGGTTTCCTGCTGGAAAATAAAAGCTCCCCCCTTCCTCCCTTTACCCTTTGTTACTTAATCCCTCTCCAACCTGGTACCGGCTAAACGTGCGGGTGTACAACTGCCAAGTCCACAACAGGCACGGATTTGGTCGAAAGCAGCGAGGGCTGCAGTCCAACATATTTAGTAAGCACCAAATTAGGGCAGGATAATGTGCCTTTTCGCCCCTGAGCTCAAGGAACTTTATGAAGGCTCCATTATACTCCAAATCTACTAAGGTGTAACTTTTTTACCATTAACTGAATTGCCCCACAACTAGTGCAATGACCTCTTTCCCCACCTCTTTCTAACCAAAAGACACGCTCACTACAAGCCCCCAAGTTTTTCCTTACTGTAACTTCTTCCCAAAGCTTGAAAAAGCAGATCTCGCTTCACGCCGACAGTCGGCATGGCTCACTAGCGGTTCCTGCCACTTTCCTTCGCGGCGCATGCGCTAGCCTCACTGTCACTAAGGAAGGCCCCAGGACTTCAACTCCGTGACGTTAAGGACTTAGTGTCTAAATTTCTGCCGATCCAAATGTTACTTTTTTTGTGGGGGGGATACCTTTTCGTTCAGAAGAATCAAAATAGGAAAAAGTTCGTCAAAATCCTGTGTTTTTAAATTGGTGAATAACCCGGCAGAGAGAAACATGTATAAAATTTTGTTTTGCGTTGATCAGGCTTGTCGCGGACAGCTAATCATTTCCAATTTTTTTTTTTTTTTATTCAGCTGGAAAAAAGGGACACGTCTTGGTCTATAGATTTAGAAACAGTAAATAGTATAGAACGAGCTTCGCCCTAGCACCGTGTGTCAACTTGGCGACAAGAAACGATGCGTAAGTTACTTCTTGCATGCAAGTTATCGTAGTACTATCGAACATGCTGGCATCCATTGGAATACCGGCTCTGAGATAGGCGGATGCAGATATGTAAATCAATTTAAATAGAATGAAGGGCGTGGGTTTTTTTCAATTTCAAATGGTTTATGAATGGGATTGTGTTTATTTAATTTATACTCCTATTTGCTTTCAGCATACAGTAAAATCATACCTCATAATTTTATAACAGTGTTTTTCAAACTGGGAACTTTAAGATGTGTGGACTTTAACTGTAGAATTCTCAGCCAGCAGAATTTCGAGAATTGAAGTTCACACATCTTAAAAGTATGAGATCTTGAGCCCTTGTATATCTTCCGTGTTGTTCAGTAAATTTGGCTTTCAGAGAAACGGATTTGCTGCGTTAGAATCTAGGTATACTGATTGGTTCACATGTATTACTGCTGTATTACTCATTGATGTTGTTAGGAACGGTTTGTTAAATAAGTTTTATTTGGATACATTCAGGCATAGCAGTCTGGAAAGGATTTATAACTTGGATATAAATCTCTAATACTCCTTTTTTAATTATTCAGGAATTTCAGAGTATATATAGTAGGGACAGACAAAACGTACAGGATGTTTTGGGGGAGGGGATTTGTTTGTTTTCATGAAAAATTGTGATTGTAGTATTTAGCAATGGCATATATACTCTAAGCTGTAAGTTGCAAATTCTGCTTTACAAAGCACAATACTAGACCTTTTTCAGTAAGGGGAAACATGATAGACGTGAAAATTGTCATACAGAAAAATGGATTTATTTATTCAAAGTTATTCCAAAATCAGGACAAATCATATTTAAGCAAAACACAAGCACGAAGCCGAAAGCACCGAAAGCACTTTTACTTTTTGTTGAAGTGGCAGTTGTCTGCTCTTGCTTTTTCTTCCCATTTTTCCTATTAAGTATTGTAAGATGAGCAGAAAGGTACCAGCCTCAACTTCTTCAATCCCGTAGGTTGGAATAATTCCAAAATTGAAAAAACACACAGTAGTATAGTCCAAGACGGAATATATTTCGGGGGCAATTGTTTAACCCCCTTGTTCACCCGCGAAGTACAATAAGGCAAATGTTAAAAACGTTAAAACGTTGGGTTTTAACGTTTTTAACATTTGCCTTATTGTACTTCGCGGGTGAACAAGGGGGTTAAACAATTGCCCCCGAAATATATTCCGTCTTGGACTATACTACTGTGTGTTTTTTCAATTTTGGAATTATTCCAACCTATGGATTCAAACTCCACAGTCACAAGTTTTTTCTCTCGTTTCTTCAATCCCGGCTTCTTCTTCCTCACCATCTGCAGGACAATGATCAATACAGGTGATGTTGCAACAAGAAAAAGGTGAAAATCTTGCTGAAATGATGACAGAAATCCTGGCAGAAGCATTAGAGATAACTAAAGAGAAGATGATGGATGGAATGGACGAGGCTTTCCGTGTCTATACAAGATATGCAATGAGAAATAAACTACCAAGAGAAGTTCATATCAGATTTACTAAGAAAATAATTAAATCACAAATACTTCAGGCGGCAAGAGAGAAAACACTAAAGTACAAAGATAAAGAAATAGTGGTACTGAAACAGGTACCAAGAAGAGTGAGAGAGATAAGAAGAGAATATTTATTTTTGACCAAAGAGCTACTCAAGAGAGGAATAAATTACAGATGGCTGATACCAGAAGGACTCATGTTTACCTGGCAGGAACAAAGACACAGAATTGATACAATTGAAAAAGCTGAGTTATTCTATCTGGAATACTTCAGAGGAAAGGAGGAAGGCACAAGAAAAGAAGAGTCGTTGATTGAATTTCAAGAGGAATGCTTAGCACTAATTGAAAAAGAAGAAGGAGCCGTAGGTGGTGTACCCAGAGAGCAACGAGAACCAAGATCTACTAGAGCAACAAATCCTTCTTATAAAGTCTAAAATGGAGGAGAGAAGACTGATTACAATTAATATAAATGGACTTAATTCAGCTATTAAAAGAAGAAAAATATTTCTTAAATTAGAGAAATTAAAATTTGATATAATCTGCCTACAAGAAGTACATATTAAAAAACAACATGAACACATATTGAAACAATAAAAATTAGGGAAATTATTCACAGTGTTGACACAGTGTAAAAAGAGAGGAATGGTGTTATATATTAGAGACACAATTCCCACGGAACAAATATATACAGATGATGATGGAAGGATTTTTATGGTGGAGATAATGGACAATAATCTAAAGATGCTTTTAATAGCAATCTATGGTCCAAATGATAAGATTTTTATAGGAAATTACATATGAAAATAATTGAACTGGGCTATGCCAATATTTGTCTGATGGGAGATCTTAATGGAATAATAAATGACTAATTGGATTATAAAACACAGAAAACAGCAGAGAAAACTAGAAAGACACTGCCAAAATCCTTCTTTCGAATGGTAGATGAGATAAACTTAAAAGATGCATGGAGAGAGAGAAATGCGGAAAATAAACAATATACTTTTTATTCAAATAGACATGCATGATGGTCCAGAATAGATATGATATGGATGTCAACAGAATTGCTCTCCAACATACAAGACATTGAAATAGAAACAAGTACCTGGGCAGATCACAATCCAATAACAGTTGTATGGAAAGGACAAAAAAGGAGATCTAGATGACTTTAAATAATACGATATTAAAGGAAAAAGATTTTAAATAGAAAATTGAGAGAGAACTGACTTTCTTCTTTGAAGAAAATACAAAAGAGGATACATCATTGCAGAACCTCTGGGGCACGATGAAGACTTATACAAGAGGTTTGATAATGGACTATACAAGGAAAAGAAACACAAAACAGAGAAAAACCTTTAAGAAATTGGAAGATGATTACAAGAGACTGGAAAAAGAGCTACAGAAATTTCCACAAAAAAAGGACATTAAAGTTAAAATGGACATAACTAAACATAAAATGGGGCTAATGGAAAAAGAGGAAATAGCACAAAAAATTAAAAACGCTAAGCAGAACTATTTTGAAGATACAAATAAACCAGGTAGAGGGCTAGCATATAAATTGAGAAAAGAAAGAGATTCAAGAAGGATAAATCAATTGATAAATGAACAAGGACATGTATGCTATGGAAATGCAAAGAAGAAGAAAAATATTCAAGACTATTATGGAAAATTGTACCATCAAGAGAATGTTCAGGAAGAAAGAATTTAACAATACTTACAGGAAGTAAATCTGCCCCAGATATCCAAAGATATTGAAATAATGTTAGAAAGTAACATAACAATGATGGAATTAACAGAAACTTTAAAAAAGCAAAATATTGGGAAAGCACTGGTTCTGGATGCTTTGCCAGTGGAATTTTATAAGACATTTCAGGAAACATTGGATCTTCCTTTATTAGAAGTTATGAATGAAGTTACGACAAGGAAGAGAATACCCAAAACATGGTCAGAAGCATATATTACACTTATACTAGAGGAGGACACAGACCCACAGCAAGTTAAAAATTACAGACCTATATCCCAATTAAACTCAGATTATAAAATTTTTGTTTCAATTCTGGCAGAAAGACTGAAAAGATACTTAAACCATTTTATTCATTCTGATCAAAATGGATTTCTGCCAAAGAGACAAGTTAAAGACAATATGAGAATAATTTTAGACACACTGGAATACTATGAGGCACATCCTGAAAAACAAATGGCTTTGATGTTTTTAGATGCACAAAAAGTCTTTGATAATGTGAATTGGCATTTTATGTTGCTACAATTGGACCAAATGGGCTTTGGCAAAAAAAATTACCCAAGCCATAGAAACAATATATTGTAAATAAACTGCAAAGTTTATGATAAATGGAGAGTTAACAGACTTTATAGATATAAGAAAAGGGACTAGACAAGGCTGCCCACTGTCGCCACTGTTGTTTGTGTTAACACTGGAAGTGCTGAAGAGAAGCATTAGAGAAGAAAAAGAAATGAAAGGAATGAAGATTAAAAAAGAAGAGTATAAATTGCAAGCTTTTGCAGATGACTTGGTATTCATATTAGAGGATCCATTGGAGTCAGCACCTAAACTGATAGAAAAGATAGAAGAGTACGGGAAAGTAGCAGGTCTGAAAATAAATAAAGATAAAACAAAGATCTTAACAAAGAATATATGAGCAAGACGAAAGAATTGGAGGAAGTTTTGGGGATCCAGGTCACAAATAAGGTTAAGTATTTAGGAATACACATAACCCCAAGATGCAGCACACTTAAGGAGGACAATTATCTTAAATTCGAACAGCAAATTGCAACAGATTTGATAAAATGGGAAAATTTACAATCATTGATAGGGAGAATATCTACAATTAAGATGAATGTATTGCCTAGAATCTTATATTTATTCCAGACAATTCCAATTAGACTAGGAAAAGAATTTTTTGAAGAACTAAATAAAATAGTGGTAAAATATATATGGCAGGGGAAGAAAGCGAGAATACAATTTAAACTGTTACAATGTGCAAGAATAAGAGGAGGATTTGCTGTGCCCAATTGGGAATTATATTACCAGGTGTCGAGTTTGATGCGGGTAAAGGAGTGGATATCACTAAGGAATACTAGACTTTTGAAGTTAGAAGAACATGACTTGCTGTTAGGGTGGCATGCCTTCCTCTGGTATAAGGGAACTAAAATGCAGAAATATTTTAGAAGACATTATGTGCGAGAAGCATTGGTTTTAAACTGGGAGAAGATAAAAAAGTAATATTATCTAAAAATTCCACTATGGTTATCTACTACTGTGGTTATCTACTACTACAAATAGTTATGGTGAGATATTGAATGAAAAGGGTGAACTTAAATCTATGCAAGCATTGGAAGAACAAGATGTAAAAATGAATTGGTTTTCATATTTGCAAATACAATCTAGATTTGATAAAGATATTAAAACAGAAGGTATCTACAATAAGTTGACTGATTTAGATAAAATTTTGACAGGTACTGATGAAAAAGTAATTTAAAAACTTTATGGACATTTGCTGGAGTTTAAACTAGAGGAAGAACAAATTAAAGAAACAATGATTTCATGGGGGGAAAATTTTGGATATGGGATTGATCTAGACAAATGGCAAAAATTGTGGTCTCAAACTTATAAAATGACAATGTCAACTGCATATAAAGAAAATTTGTATAAGATGTTTTACAGGTGGCGTTTATCCCCAATGAGAATTGTGAGAATGTTCAAGAATAAATCAGATACCGTATATACTCGAGTATAAGATGAGTTTTTCAGCCCATTTTTTGTGCTGAAAAAACCACCCTCGGCTTATACTCGAGTCAGCCGCTACGGCACCATGCCTGGCCTGCGCTGGTGTGGCTGCAACTGATCGCGCCTCCAGGGCAGCATCGCCGCCGCGGCTGTCTACCCGCTGAGGGCCACACAGGCGACCCCAAGTGGCCTCTCCTTCCCCATTAACGGGCGCCCGGGGCCTCCGCAAGCTCCTGCGTTGCGCGCTTCCAGCTTCGCCAAGAAGCGAAGAGCTGCTCTGGGGGCAGCGAGACAAAGTGCCTGGCTGTGCCGTGGCGGGAACCCCCCGGAGCAGCTCTTCGCTGCTAGAGGAGGGGGCGGGGGAGGCTGCCTGAGCCTGGCGACCCCAAGCGGCCTCTCCTTCCCCATTAACGGGCGCCCGGGGCCCCCGCGAGCTCCTGTGTTGCGCGCTTCCAGCTTCGCCAAGAAACCGCCAGGCTCAGGCAGCCTCCCCCGCCCCCTAGCCTAGCAGCAAAGAGCTGCTCCGGGGGCAGCGAGACAAAGTGCCTGGCTGCGCCGTGGCGGGAACCCCCCGGAGCAGCTCTTTGCTGCTAGGGGAGGGGGCGGGGGAGGCTGCCTGAGCCTGGCGACCCCAAGCGGCCTCTCCTTCCCCATTAACGGGTGCCCGGGGCCCCCGCGAGCTCCTGTGTTGCGCGCTTCCAGCTTCACCAACAAACGGAGCTGCAAATCTGGTAATCGCTTGCAGAGCCTCGGCACGAACCCCCTTTCCCCACACTCCCCCCCGCACTCCTCTGGCGGCAGCAGGCGGAGAAAGCCCCGCTTCCCCCTGGCTTTGATGGCACGCGTGAGTTGGCTTCCCACTCTTTTTTTTTTTAACTCTCCTCCTCCTCCTCCTCCTCTCCCCTTGTTGTCTGGTCTTCCCTAAGGAAACTCGAGGGCTCACACTTCCAGGTGTTTCTCCCTGTCTTTCTCCCTGTCAATGATCTTTTCTTCCCTTCCCTTCTCTCAGCCCCATCCTCCTTCACCTTTGTCACCACAATCCTGAACAGATGAAGTTTGTACTTCTCAAGAAAGGTTGGATGTTCCTTTTGAGGAGGGAACCTAGTGTGACATCTGTATGTTGACCTACTACTGAGCCATGGCATGTGTGCACATGCAATGGAGGCATGAGGGAGAGCTGTGAAAGAGATGGTGGCTCTCCAAAACAGGATGTACATGCAGCACATACACATGCTTTTTTCTTGCAAGGGAGAGAGTGACTCTGTTTGGACATACAGATGATGAGGAGGAATCCAGTTTTGAAGGATTTTAACTCTTGTGTTTTAGCTTGGTTGCTGATTGAGCTAAGGTTTTTGTACTTTTAAAGTTATTGTTGATACCATATTGGTTTTGTTGGCTCTCTTTTCCACTTACAGAGCTAGTTTACTGTTTTTCTTTGAAATAAATATTCAAAAACATTTAACCTACTGATGCCTCAATTCATGTAATTTTATTGGTATCTATTTTTATTTTTGAAATTTACCAGTAGCTGCTGCATTTCCCACCCTCGACTTATACTCGAGTCAATAAGTTTTCCCAGTTTTTTGTGGTAAAATTGGGTGCCTCGACTTATATTCGGGTCGACTTATACTCGAGTATATACGGTAAATGTTGGAAATGTCAACAGATACCTGGTTCATATTACCATATGTGGTGGACATGCTCAGATGCAAAAAGATATTGGACTATAATCCACACATGGTGGAAAAAATGATAAAATGACACATAGGCTTTAAACCTGAGATATTCTTATTGGGAATTACACCGAAAATATACAGTAAAGAACTGAAATATTTGACTGTAAATGTTTTAACAGTGGCTAGAATTGTATTTGCTAAGAATTGGAAAAATGAAAAAAAAATACCTATGCAGGAGGAAATCATTAAGAAAATCATGGACTGTGAAATGAGTAAATTGACACTTGAAATCAGAGAACAAGAAGATAAACATTTTTATATGATATAGGATTTATTTTTTCAATGGTTAGATAAAAAGACATGGTAAAGAAATAAATTAGGAAGCTTTACACTAAAAAGTTAACATTGATATAGAATACAATATAAAATACATAACTATTGGATGAATGTATAAGATTAAATTATAATGAAATTTAGAATATCTCGTATAGAATGAAGGACAAATAGTTTAGTCAAATTAATGATTAATGATTGATATTATATTAGCACATGTTTGATTGATAAGGTGAGACTTTATATAACTTGTGAGTAATGGTAAAAAAAAAAAGGATAGCAGAAAAGATCGTAACCAACTGACACACTGTATGTATATAATTGAAAGATGGTTCTATGTTTCTTTGTTTTGTTTGTGTGTTTTTTGTAAAAAAATAAAAACTTTTTTAAAAAAGAGGCTATAAATATGTTTCAATAAATGAATAAATCAATCTTCAATATCTTGCAAACAGTTTTGATTTTGTAGACCTCTGAGAGGATCTTGAGAGACCCCCAGGATCAGACTTTAAGGAACACTGGTCTAGACAGTAGGTCTTCAGATAGATTCCATCAATTCTATCAATGGAATCAATTTCAGGGGGCACAAATTATGAATCTTTCTTAAACAAAAGCAAAGAAATTGCTTTATATCCTAGTATATTGTGTGATTTCAGCCACTGGGTAAATGAATAGATGCTTCAAATAAATGAAAATTTAAGAAGAATCTCTTTTTCTCTTTGCTCCATTATGGGCATTAATAGGGGTCATAAACATACCTTGCATAATAGTTGCAACTCAAAGCCCTTTGTCTGAATTCACCAGACACTGTTACTTGAATGTCTGGCTTGCAGTTCATTTGTCTTTTTTTTTTTTTTTTTTTGTGCTACAGGTCATCATTCAAAATAAACAGACAACTTTATAAGCAGTTGTTCCCATATTAATCATCTGTACAGATCAAGGGCATGGTGTCATACATAAAGAAGAATGGAACTTTAAGGAACATTAACTCAAAGCCCAGGAAAACATGGGACAGGATAAAGTCTCCTATTATTGTTCTTCAGATCTAGTAAAGCAAAGGTTTCTGAATATGGATACAACCTTGTTGAATGGCATTTCTAAGAGTAATGCAGCTAATACAGAAAAATAAAGAATGAAGTGTTATGAAGAGGGATTTTGTGACATGTTTCCCCAAACCAGTACTCTTCAGTGTTGAACTTTGATTCTTAAAATTCCCAGCTAAAATACCAGATTGGAGAACAATGTCTCACACTATTCAGTAAAGTATAAGAAGCTAAAGCCACACAACTGAGAAATGTTCCCAGTTTAATCTTGATGTAAAAAAAATTTTTTTTAATACACACAAACTCTCATGTAAATTGTATCAAAAGTAGCTAACTTGCTTTGATGAAATGATTTTGAGTGGAGGATAGCCTATTTATTTTTATTTTATCTGCTAGAATATAGTTTCGTATTTGAGCTACAGTATTTAGATATTAGATTTGCTCAGACAAATGATCACAGCCGGCAGTCTGGCTTCCAGAAATTACAACCAGTTGATACTTAACGCACATCCTGCTGTTTGAAATACTACATGAATGGAAATAAGAGTACTGATTTATACCCATTTCCTTTTAACTGCTGTTACATACAGAGTGTTGAAAGTGTAAAGCATACATTACATGTCTGCATTCATTCTGAAAACAGCTAAAACAAATCAAAATAATTTAAAAACTTTGAAAATATAATGTGATTTTATATACTGTTATCAAAAAGTAAAAAGCATTAAATTTTTGGACCAACATATAAGATGCAGTAGTAGTTTTACTATGATTTCATAATTACAAAACATTTGATTGATTGATACATATACAGAAGCATAATCTATGTGTAGACAATTACAATATTTTCTATCATGAGCCAGTGTAGAACAATAGTTAAGGGGTCAGGCTAGAAACTGGGAGACTGGGTGTTCTAGTCCTATCTTAGCCACAAAGCCAGCTGGGTGACGTTGAGCCTTGAGTCATTCTCTGTTAACCCTGGGAAAGAGGTAACTACAACAAATTCTGAAAAACCTTGCCAAGAAAACTGCAGGGACTTGTCCAGGGAGTTGCCAGAGTAAAACACTGCCTAGACGGCAACAACAACGATAAAAGTTTCAATTACACCTGCACTTAGGTGAGCACTAGCCTATTTCTGAAATATTTATTTTGGAAGGATTTTCAAAGAAATCTTTGTAAAATACAAAAATTTTCCAGTAATTTATTACAGAAGCTATCCCAAATTACACATCTTTCTAAAAAGCAATGGGAAAAAAAACAAACCAAACTGAATGTTATTAATTACGGCCTGAAGTTTGCACACTTAAAATGATTCTTTAAAAATAAAACATCTGAACCTATTTGTCTAAAAATTAAGATATACGATCAATGAATAAGAATACTAATGATGATCTTCACTTTTATGCTATATAAATAATCATTTGTTGATATCTGAAGGCTAAACTAACAATTTTGACACCACTGTATATAAAATAGCAATCCTTATTAACCAAAAGTTACATCAAAATCTTAAATCTCATCAGAATTCCAGCTGAAAGAAGAGAAAATTAGCTTGTGGAGCAAATCCAGATAAAATCACCTTGGTGCCATGTGGCACAAGAAATGCACTGCAGGAATTTGAGTATATCTACACTGCAAAATATACAGTTGAAACAGTTAATATGCTGTATGTCTTTCTAAATTGTCAGTGTATAAACAGAAAGGATTAACATTCCTTTGAAAAACATTTGAAGATTTTTAAAAGCTAATATTAAATTATTCTTGTGTGTCTAAAACTTGCTCTTTGCTCTTGAATATTTCTTTCCTTCTGGATAATTTTTTACTCTTGGATAATCTCTTCCTTATGTCTTAAGGCCTAGGTTGTAGCATACTTTATTTTTTATAGTACTGAGTAAGTTAAGAAGCCTATCATTTGATGGATCATCTACTACCTTTCTTGTAGCTTGGACTGAAATGCCTTATGCCCTGGTTTGGAGTATAAAAGCTATCCTATATATAAGTAAGAGTAACAACAAGGGTAGTAACCAGTAAGCAGGCTTCTTTTACATAGGGGGGGGGGGGGAATTGGAATTAACTTCAATAATTTCTAAACATTTTACAAATTTTAATTCTTCAAGAAACATCAGTTTCCAGGAAAAATTGGTCTTTGCAGAAAAGTAGTAAGTCCATTCTCAATGTGGGACAGAAGAAAACACTTCATTCCTTTGATTGTATCCTTCAAATAAAAACAGCTAGTCCAATGGAGTACTGTAGATTTGTGGCTTTAAAAGGAAAGCCAAATTTTCTCTTTCATGAGGCCATACCGATGTCATAATGTGACCTTCAGATCAGTTTGGATTCAGCTCATCAATTTTGACATATGACACTTGTGCTATGTAGACTAGAACCTCATGTTGGATCATGATTGTTTAACTAAATCCCAAATTAAATAGAGACATACTGTACACCACATATAATCATGAGATTTGGATTGGATTGGATTAGTACAATGTATGAACCCTATCATCACACAGATTTATAATTCAATGTGCTATTCATAATGGTTATTCCAATAAGTGGTAAATGTAATATTTGAACCAAGGCTGGGAAAAACCATTCCTTAATTATTGGGAAGGACTAATATTTGTAGAAGACAGAAAAGTTTTGTTTTTGTTAGTCAGAGACAAAACTGAAATATAACAAAAAAGATATTTGAGTTTATTTTTCCCTAATTAATGTATGCGATTGACTATAACTCAAAGCAATATTCCCAGTCACTTGTAATTCAACCCAGGTGGAAGACATGAGGTTCAGAAGGCTTGTCTAGACATACTCTGGACTTCTGGGTTACTAGATACAAGTGATTTATTACTTATTCATTTGATCTCTTTCTGCTTTCTCTAACACAGAGGCAGTGCTATTGCCAATCATTTTTCTCACAAACCAGTTTGGTTTAGTGGTTAACGCTCCACATTAGAAATCAGAAGATTGGGAGTTCTAGTACCACCTTAGGCATGAAAAACCGGATGTGTTACTTTGGGCCAGTCACCCTCTCTCAGCTAAATTCATCTCACAGGGTTGTTGTTGTGGGGAAAATAGAAGGAGGAAAGAGAATTAGGTATACTCATAAATTTGAGTTATTTATAGAGTAATAAAGACAGGATTTCAAAAATCTGCTGTGTCCAAGTTTGTTATCAGTTTGATTATTAGTTTAGGTTTAATTAATCCTTTTAAGAAATGTCTTCAATTGAACTCTGAATCATGAGTTTGTGTAATAATTTTGTGTAACAGCTCATTAAAAAGAACACATGAAAATTAGAGATGATTATGGATTTGTTTGAGGCTTAAAAGTTTTGAATGGATTAGCTTCACAATTGCAGTTTATGACGAGTTTTCTGAATTGCCTCAGTTGGCATAGTTAGCTCATATTTAATATGTTTTTCATATTTGGAGATAATCTTCCTGTTAAGCAACATGAAATCCGTTTCAAGAAGTGAAAGGAAGGCAGTTTTAGTAAGACAAGCCATTGTATCAAACCACAGTACTGAATCATTAATCAAAGCAGGATGTATCTCATTCAAATACATTACATATGTCTTGCCTTTTGGAAGATAATTTAAACAGAATTGCTAGATTATTTTAATTTAACTGAGTTTGTGATCAAATGGAATGCAAAACAAAGCAAATTAAACCACATGCCAATACCGTTTGCTACTCTTCTCCATACAATTCCTGCTTTGCAAACTGTATTTGCTTCTAGAGGGTCCAGATTATTTCATACATAGCTTTGTGAGAATTATAACTAGTTTACCCTTATAATTTTTTGTCATAAGAAAAGTCTAATTTGGGGTGGAAGAATGCCTTCTCACCTATTGCTACTATTAGATCGAAACTATTCTATCTATCTACTCTAATCTCTATTCTGTAAGATGTTTTAAGTACATATTGTGAAAACAAATACATATTGCTGATTATCCCCACATTTATCTTGGGGTCCTGATCTACTTCTTGTCTATTTCTACGTTATAGGATATGCTTAAGCTAGAATCTTTTGGGATCAGGCTAAGCAAGTTTATATATTACTATGGCTGGGCTTATACAACCCCATTGAATATAGCCAGATTTATTCCTGGATAAGAGTTCTCTGGTGGCAACTTTACACAGATTTTGGACTTTATACACTCTTGGCTGACGGTACATAGTTTAAAAATTACAAATGTAATAATTTCCTATATTGGGAAGAATGTTTGTGATTATTATTTTTAAATGTGCTATTGGTCAATTGCAGCCCTATAGATTTTTCACATCTCATGAGCATTGCTTTTGATTTCCATATGTATTGCATTGTTTAATGTAATTTTCTATTTTTAAAAAGTGGGTGAAGTGGCAACCAACTACAAAATTCTGTCTGATTATTTTCTCAACAGCACTCTCTTTCTATGTCTTCATCTTTTGAATGCTTTAGAATACATAATTATATTTAACTGAATAATTTTGTGAAACAAATTGACTGAAGATTCCATCATGAATCCAAGCTGAATAATATAGATGTTTTTATTTATTTATTTAATTTATTTGCAGATGAATCTCATATAGCAATGGTTTTCTAAAACATAATTTACTGAATAATCACATCTGATGGAATTGATTCAAATGAGAAATCATCATTTGAATGAATTCAGATGTGATTATTTGGTAAATTATTTTTAGAAACCCATATGAAGGCTACTTCTGCTGACTGCTGGCTGATTGCAATTTGGCAGTTTGAATCTTACCAGGCTCAAGGTGACTCAGTCTTTCATCCTTCTGAGGTCCTTAAAATGAGGACCCAGATTGTTGGGGGCAATATGCTGACTTGTAAACCACTTAGAGAGGACTGTAAAACACAGTGAAGTGGTATTAAGTATTAAGTGGTATTGCTATGTTTTAGAAAACCATCATTTACAAGATATAAGCTACATACAACAAATAATTAAAAAAGAAGCAATATTTTTATTTAGTTTGGCATTCAATTAGGATTTATATTACATGATTGTCGTCTGATGATGGAGAACATTATGTTTGGAGAACATAATACTGAGATTTAGAACTGTTCATGATATTCTGGACATATATGCATGTCATTTAAAACTAAAATATATGTCTAAATGTTCATTTTATCTTTCTGTATTATTGGTCCCTGTTTATTTTACATGGGCAGCTGGGATGTCCTTTATGTTTTGGGTGACTTCATTGGAATTATATACTCTTGGGATCCATCCAAGCATTCTTTCCTCATTGCTCCCCAGCACACTCTTCTGATGAAGTAGAATATCAGGACTTGAGGGACAAGTCATGATTTCATCCTTCTAAACAAATCAGAATTATAAAGTATATGAAAGGGATCATTGTAACTATTAAACATACAGTAGTTGGAATTATTTCAAAATTCCTATAATTTGCTATGATTAGTGGCAATATTTCTAGCTTTAACAGTTCTAAATAATATATTACAACTAGTTAAAGTAATATAATAATTGAAATTAATATTTTTGATAAATGGAAGACTAGAAGCAATAAACTATTTTGAAACAAGTGTGTGCTTAGAATGCTTTTTGCGTGTTCTTTACTAGAACTTAGAATAACTTTGTCACTTTAAATGTACACTAATTGGCACATATTAAAATGGAATTTCGTTGCATACAGCTCTTAAAGGGTCTTTGCCTCTAATATACATTACTATATATACTATTTTTGATGGAAAAATTAGCTAAATGAAAGTTGGAAGAAAAATTTATGATATTTTCATGTGAAATGATGTTTATACTACAGTAGCAGCTATGAACTAATTAAAAATATAGCATAGTATATAGTATTAAAAAAAGTATAGTATCAGTGACAGATAAAAGATGTTGGGTATTTGTCATTGTAGTCTTCTTTTCATTGTGAAAATAAAGCAGCATGCTGCAGTATAATATAAACAAAGACAGGAATAAGGCTTGATTAAATATCTTAGTGAAGTATTATCTCATTATACTTAGTATGAATGGAAGTAGCAGTTGTTCATGATATCGCATTATCAGATTTAATAAAGGTCAACATTGTAGTTTGTTACTGTGGAAATAGAGGGAGTGAATTGTCATTTAGAAAATGAGGTGATGAACATTGTTATGGACATTGTGTATTTTTCAAAGGAACTTAAATACTGAACATAAAATTGTCATATTAGAGCAGATTGTTTTCATGAGATGAATGCTAGTTATCTAAGACTGGCTGACCACTTTATTCACTAAGATTGTTAATAACAATGAAATGGATCTAATGTTTGCGGTATCTGCCATCCCGCATTAGATGGGCGTCTCATGAAAGGGAGCAAGGGAGAGAGAAACGACACGAGACGAGGTTTCCTCTGGATGAGCGCGCCAAATGCCTTTGCACTGGCTCTTTTATTATGCTTTTTCACAGGGGGGTGAAATTCTTCAAAGCCCAGGGTAAACAAGACATTTATGAATTATAATAGCTTAGGTCAGCAGGAAATACATAAGATTTATAATAGCTCAGGTTAGTAAAGACAACAGGGTATCAGAAAGTGTAATTTATAGGAATTCAGGTCAATTAAAACATCATTCTGTATTGACAGCTGTTTAAACTCCTCTTCTCTTTTGCATGCCTGGCAAAGATCACTGAAGAGATAGGAGTCTTTATGTTTACATAAAAAAGATACAATGCAGACAGGAGTCTGATGTTTACATGAGAAAGATACAATGCTAGGATGGTACAGAATTGCACTGATAGTTACAACATCTCCTCTGTTTTTATTTTTATTTTATGACGAGTCTTCTTCCTTGTCCAAGAAAACAGGAACTACTTTTCTGAAATGTTCTCCGTCCCCGTCATCTAGGCAGGCGTGCGACCCGTCAGCATCAGGGTTGTCCAAGGAGCAGTAACTCAGCAATGATATTTCTTCATCCGATGTTAAAGACATAACATGAGCTTGCAATAACACATCAGCATCAGTAGTCATGGAAGATAATTGATCTTTAAAAAATTGCAATATTCTATTAAAACAACAAGGTCCTATAATACATATCAATATAATGATTATTAATGGTCCTGCCAACGCAGTTAAAAGAGTTGTAAGCCATGGTGAAATAGAAAACGAACCTTGATACCAATTAAGCATTTTTCTAATTCATTCATAGAATCCAGCACGACCTCACTGCTATCAGCATAGAAACAACATTCTCCTTTAAACCCCCCCCCCTGCTATCAGCATAAAAACAACATTCTCCTTTAAATCTTCTTCCTTGTTTTAAAAATAACAGAGCTAAGCCTCTACGATTTTGCAAGAGAGGGGGTGTTCCATGGATACCTATAGGGATATAAAATCATCAGAGTTATACTCATAAGCCATACTTGAATGCAAAAATGATTTGGATTTAACAATTTCATCCCCGTGGATACATGCCATGAAACCAGTGTAACAAACTCAAACAAAATTATTGCCAGGGATAAAATACATTCCTTTCAGGCGTGATGTTAAAGTTCCTCCTGCAGTTTTGTGGATTGCAGGATATCCCCCGGTTGTGTGGGTGCATCTGCCAAATTGAATTGAAATGGTGGGTAGAAGTTTTTTATGCAAGAAAAATTGGTTGTAGAACTTAAACGAACTTTTTGAGAGTCAGTTATAGTCCAGGCAATATTATCTCTTCTATGAGGCTTCTGCAGATCGTCATGGGCAGTTCTTTGGAAGCGTTGCTTATTGACAGGATCAGAACTCGGGTATATAAAAACATGACAAGCAGGAGAGAGGCTTATGGACAAATTAGTTGTGGAACATTTACCAGATGAGGAAGGAATACAATTAATAGAAAAAGGATAATAATTACAATAATGACAATGAAGATTAACTTGATCATTCATTAAGAATGTTAAGTGGGGTGGGGAAACCCTTGATACAATATAATGACATTTAGATCCCCCTATGTTTAGATTGAAAAGAGGAAAAGATTTTAAGGTTCCTTTCCATAGGAAGAGTAAAGAAGAAACAAAAGAGCGAGGGGTAGAGTGTTCTTTAAAATAAAACAGAAATAACAGAGTGAAAACTTATGGATAGCATTTTCATGACATACCCTCGTGGAACAAGTATAATAGCCTTCTGTTAATGAAATGATTTTAACACGAATAGTCTTTTGACAGGAAGCATAGGTTTTGTTGAAGTAAGGTAGAAATTGCAAAGAAGATATAGGCAAGAATATCAGGAAAGATTTTTAAGATACAGATGTAGCAGATAAATTCCCATGATAGGGTCTTACTGCCTGACCAGGGATTCAGAGAGTGGTTTTTTCTGGCAGTAAGATCGCAGCGTTTCCTCTCCCCCAAGCTCAGCAGGACTCTGCCAAGCAGAATAATGACAGTCTGTTAGGAGGGGTGAAAAATGACAAAAAGCAGTAGAAGTAGGAGGAATTTAGATTTAAGAAAGTTTAGAGTAAAAAGACAAATGTTAAGAGAGTTTTGCAATGCTGGGAGGTTCGGGGTTTTTTCCCGCAATGAATACCAATTAAGAGCACGTTTCAGAGACAAGTGAGCTCATTACACAATAGCCTAATAGCCTGCCCTCCGGGCTGTTGCAGGGAATTCCAAACTTGTGGATTACATCCCATCTGTTACAGAAGTCCTGAAAAGCAGAACTTGTGTAGGCAGATCCATTGTCTTCTTTTTATTTCTTTTTGACGTCCCAGCGAGGCAAAGGTACGAATTGAATAATTTTTTTTACAGCTTCTTCCCTTTGAGGAGTAGCCAAAATAAATCCTGAATATGTATCTATTGAAACGTGCAAATATTTTCATGGGGCAAAAGGTGGATACTAAGTTACATCCATTTGCCAAATTTCACAAGCTTTTAATCCTCTAGGATTTTACTCCTATGGGAATGGAATGTAGCAGCTTCTGCCTGAGTTAGAGAAAATTAAAAAGTTATCATAACTTGGCAGAGGAGATTCAAACACACTCCCTGCTTCTATTTTTTGATGGACTTTTAAAGCCTCCATAATTTTCCTCCAAGTGACCAAAAAGCCAATAGGTGCACGAGGAGGACAATGGAGATATTCACCAATTTTTTGCCAATTGGAAAATTTTTAAGGACCCTTCCTCTGAATAATTGGGACAATGTTGCCACACATAAGCCAATAATGCAGCAATAGATTTCCTTTTTATGGGAAAGCCCTTTAAATTAGCAGAGTATTTAGAAGAAGCGACTAGCTCTCTCAATTCCTTCTGCTGTTGAGAAAAGCCTCCACCCATACTTACTAAAGTCGAGACCATCTTTCAGATCCGATGAGGTGCAATTCGCTCAGGCGCCTGGCGATGCACAGCTCCAACCGAGCTGATAAGTATGGGCGCGCCGCTGCGTATCCCCCTTAGGGAATCACGTCGGGGTCACCAAAATGCGGTATCTGCCATCCCGCATTAGATGGGCGTCTCATGAAAGGGAGCAAGGGAGAGAGAAACGACACGAGACGAGGTTTCCTCTGGATGAGCGCGCCAAATGCCTTTGCACTGGCTCTTTTATTATGCTTTTTCACAGGGGGGTGAAATTCTTCAAAGCCCAGGGTAAACAAGACATTCATGAATTATAATAGCTTAGGTCAGCAGGAAATACATAAGATTTATAATAGCTCAGGTTAGTAAAGACAACAGGGTATCAGAAAGTGTAATTTATAGGAATTCAGGTCAATTAAAACATCATTCTGTATTGACAGCTGTTTAAACTCCTCTTCTCTTTTGCATGCCTGGCAAAGATCACTGAAGAGATAGGAGTCTTTATGTTTACATAAAAAAGATACAATGCAGACAGGAGTCTGATGTTTACATGAGAAAGATACAATGCTAGGATGGTACAGAATTGCACTGATAGTTACAACAAATGTTATAGATTTTATACAGTATTAGAAAAGAATTCTTAACATTTTTACCATTATTCATTTCAATTACAAGAAAATAAAGCAAAAATGACATTTTATTGTATTCCAACTTCCACCATTTGCAACCAGCATAACCAGTGATTTAAAAAGGTGAGAGCTTTAGCTCAACGTTTGTATGGACTCAACTACTTCAGAAATATACCTTGAATGAAAGAGGAGACAAATGCTAGTTACCCATCATCATAAAAACTTGCAGGTGACTATATTCCAGTGACACACACTCAGCTCAAGGGAAAAAACAAGAGGGAATAATATGCACATAGAACATAGAATAAAAGAGTTGGAAGGCACTTCTTGTAGCCCAACTCCCTGCTTAAACAGGAAACCCTTTTTCCATTCTGGACAAATGGTTGTCCAATCTCTTCATGAAATGGAGTGATGGAGCACCGAAAACCTCTGGAGGCAAGTCATTCTCTTGATAGATTGATCTCACTGACAGGGAACTTCTCTTTAGTTCTAGGTTGGATCGTTCTTAAATGATCTCAGATCCAGTACTTGTTATCCTGCCCTCAGGTGCTTTAAAGAATAGGTCCACCCCCTCTTCTCTGTGACAGCTCCTTATGTTTTGAAAGAAGCTGTCATACCATCCACACTCCGTCTCTTTGTTACACTAGACACAACTATTTCCCACCCATTCATTTTAAGGTTTAGCCTCCAGATCCCATATCATCTTTAGTGCTATTCTCAGCACTCTTTCTAGAATCTCAACATCTGTGTATTGTGGTGACCAGAACAGGATGCAGTATTCAAAGTATGGTCTTACTAGTGTACTATAAAGCGAAGCAGTACTAACACTTCATGCGATCTTGATACTATCCCTCTGTTGATATAGCCTAGGACTGCATTGGCTTTTTTGGCAGCCGCTGGCTCATACTTAAGTACAGGACCTTATTTTTCTCATCACTGATCTGCATGTTGTTATGCTCAAGTCTGTCAAAATCCTTCTGAATCTTGAGTTTATCTTTCAAAGTGTTGGCTATTCCCCCCAGCTTTGCTTTGTTTGCAAATTTGATGAATTTCCCTTCTATCCTCTTATCTAAATCTTTTATGAAGTTGATGAAGAGTACTGGACCTAGACAGAACCTTGAAGCACCCCCTACATACTTCCCTCCATTTAGATAAAGTTCTATTAAAGTTGGTCAGCCACTTGTGAATCCATCTGATGATAATGCTATTTATCCCACATAGTTCTATTTTACCAAGGCTGTTGTCTGTTTTTTGAATTCCCTTCCTGAAATCTAAGTAAATTATATCCACAGTATTTCCCTGATCCATTAATTTAGTCACTTTATCAAAGAAGGTAATAAGGTTTGTCTGGTGTGATCTGTTTTAAACAACCCATGTTGATTTCTACTATAGCTTTGCTAAATTCTAGGTGCTTGCAAATCCATTGCTAAATTATCTTTTGCAGAATTTTCCCAGGTATTGATGTCAAGCTGATTGGTCTGTAATTTCCTAGGTTCACATTTCTCTTTTTTGAAGATTCAAGCCACATCAGCATTTTCCAGTCATCTGATATTTCCCCAAGACTCCAGGAACTTTGAAAGATTTTGTTCAATGGTTCTGAGATCACATGTGCTAGCTCCTTCAGAATGTAGAAGTAAGGGGAAGTAATCTATCTGGTCCTGGTGATTTGAACTTGTCTAGAGTGGATAGGTGTTCTCCTATCATTTTCTTGCCTGTTTTGACTTATATTCCTATTCTGTTTTCTATAACACTGTTTTTGGTAGGTTACTTTTTCCTTTTGTATAAACACAGAATGAATGAATGAATGAAGCAGTTCCAGTTTCTCCCCATACCTGTCTCTTCTTCACCATCTTCTCCCATTAGCGGACAGATCGTTTTCTTGACATTTTTCTTTTTTTTGCATGTTAAAAGAAACATCATCATCATCATCATCATCATCATCATCATCATCATCATCATTACTATTACTATTATTGGCATTTGTTGCAAGGCTTAATCATTTTGAGCAGCTTTCCTGACTTCATCCTTTCAGATTTGGGTATTTGCTGGTATTCTGTTTTAGTAATATGTCCCTCATATTTGTCCTTTTTTTTCCTCTCAGTTTATCAGACAATTCTCTATGCAATTATGCTTGTTTCACTGGGATCTCTTGTTTTCCTTTCTCAGTGGTATTGTGTTATTGTGTTTCAGAGTTTCCCAACTGTTTTGATTTGTTTTCCCCTTCACGGTTTCCAACCATGGAATCCCTCCTAAGCTGTCTGTCTCTTAGTTTGTTGAAGTCAACTCTTTTAAAGTCTTTAAAGACATTAGTTTGACTTTAATTACTTTTGCCTGCATTATGTTGAATTCCAGAATAATATGGTCACTGTCACCCAAAGTTACCCCATTTTCAACCCCTTCTATTATTTTGTTCCAATTAGTAAGAACTATGTGCAGTATACCTGACCCTCTGGTTCCCTCTCCTACCTTTTGGATGACAAAATTGACTACCAGATTCATCAGGAACCTGTTTGATATCCCACTTCGTATAGAGGTCATCTTCCAGTTGTTGTCAGTGTTGTAAATTAATAAAAGTGCTTGAATAAAGTTTTTTAAAACCTTAAAGTAAAGTGCAGGGTTCTGGCCCTGCACTTCTGATTGGCCGATAATAGCGACATTGGATTGGTCCGTTCAGGAGGATCTGATTGGCTATTAGCGGGCCTCTCTCATTGGTTAAGGGAGCTAACGCTTCCTGTTTCTCATTGGCAGTTTAATCAGAAGCTTGCCTATATAAAGGGACCATTGCTGCCGTAGGCTCGTTCTGTTACACCATGTTAAATAAAGAGTTGAAGTTCACTGTTCATCATCTCATCTCCACTTCTTGCACCCATGCGCAGAACATAGCAGTCAGGGTAGTTGAATTAAGGTAGTTAAATCTTGATCTTCTAAATGAAAAGTGGGATATAAATCAAGCAAGTCGCAACAGCAATAGTAATAGCACTTAAACTTATATACTGCTTCATAGTGCTTTACAGCACTTTCTGAATGGTTTACAGTGTCAACATATTGCCTCCAGCAGTCTAGGTCCTCAATTTACCAACTTGGAAGGATGGAAGGCTGAAACAACCTTCAGTATCAAATTCCTGCTGTGGGCAGAGTTAGTCTGCAATACTGCATTCTAACCACTGCACCCCCTGGTTCTTAAATAATGTAAATAATAAAATCCCAGCAGCCAAACTTTTTTCTATGGTATCCATGAGATTTAATTGGGATAGAGGAAAAGTTTTGCATCATAGATACCAATTAATTTACTAAAATATAAAGCTGCTATCATTTCGGATAGAAATGTTTTTAATTTTATTTTTACTAGAATAGAAAATGATAGTATGGCTGAAATAAATCATTTCCTTCTTTAGTCAAGCCTAGTTAAGATAGCAAAGAGTAGCTTAATATCTTCTATTTGCCTTGAACTGTACTGTTTTTCCACCTGTTCTTTGAAGAGTCTCTGCCCCATTTTTTGTTTATTTATTAGACTTATATGGCTTCCCATTTGACTCTGGGCAGCGTACAATAATCCAATACATCAATGCATATATTTTAAAAAGTCATATAAATATATAAAAGTCAGGAGTAAAAGTGCTGGTTCGACTATTTATTTATTTGTATCTTACCTTTATTATTTTTGCAAATAATTCAAGGCAGTGAATATATCCAACTCATCTCCTACTCGTACTTTCTCCATAATAACAATCCTGTGAGGTGGATTGGGCTGAGAGAGAGTAACTGGCCCAAAATTTCATAGCTAAAGTGGGACTTGAACTCAGTCTCCCACTTTCTAGCTTGGTGTCTTAATCACTGGTTCCAACTGTCTCTCATTATAAATTATCATATAATAATATATTGCATTTTAAATGTTGATCAGAGAAAGGCAATTCATAGATTTCTCTGAGAAAAAAGACAATCTTCAACTTCCTAAATTAGACTAGCATGTTAAAAAAAGTATCACAGAAGAAGGTAATTGCAAACCAATTCCACGGACAGATGGATAGGTCCATGAATCAGACTTTGCTTGTTTTGCTTAACTATGTACTCAGAAGACATTTCTTATTTTTAATCTGTAAACATTGGCTGCAGCAAATATTAATAATAAAGATATTTATGTGGAAATAGAGTACCAACAATTGAAGGGAGTATTACAGATGTCTGATTAGCTGAAGAAAATGTAGGTCTGTGTATCTGGTACATAAGAAGCTGTCCCATACTTGACATATTTAGTATTGTCAATACCAACCAATCAGCCCCAAAATCAAGAATGACACATGGTAATTCCTCCAAGGTGATTCGACACCTATGTGTAGACAAAATCTTGGCAGACTCTACCATCTTCAGCTGCAATGCACTCTGTGAATTATTAGGGAGGGGCTGTCTTTATCATCTTTCTCTTATAGATAATAGCTGAACTCATTTGTCATTCCTCTGGAATGTACTCCCTCTCTCCTGATAATCTACCTCCTTACTACGTTCTATTACATTGACTTACATATCCCCAAATAGGTTGGCTTCTTTGTGGCTTAGCATGGTATATAAGCCGAACCATTCTCATTTCTAAATTGTGGCATATGGCATAACATTTTGAATGGACTCAGCTAATGTATTGAATAATAGCAATAGCATTTAGATTAACAAAATGCTCCATAATGCTTTACAGCACTCTCTGAACTGCTTACAATGCCAGCATATTGTCCCCAAGAAACTGGACTTTCATTTTACCAACCTTGGAGGAATGGAAGACTGAGTCAACCTTGAGCTGCTCAGGATCGAACTCCAGGCTGTGGGCAGAGTTAGTCTGCAATACTGCATTTTAACCACTGTGCCACCGTGACTACTAAATAAACTGTGGCTAGATGAATATTGTAACACTGGTTGTTAATTGTCTGAATATCTGCAGAATATCAGACATGGAATATTTTTTCAGTTCTATTCGAGGCAGTAGAGATTGACCCTAGAACCATCTGTACTCTACAACTAAGCTACAGCTTCCTTGTTCCATTGACCAGCTGGACTTTGCTATGTTTAATAATACTGGAAACATTATTCTTCTATAATTACATTGGATAAAAAGCACACCTGCTGACTGTTTATTTTAATCCACTAGATGTCACCTTTCCTTTTGTTCGCCAGAATTCTTCATCTCTGCAAGTAGCATCATCAGATGTTTGTCATGCTACAAGAAGGAATTGGCCTGAATTGTTTAGAAGATTTTTTTTTTTAGAATTTTGTTTAAAGTGGGAATTGGACCAGAAAGCCTCAGAAAGGAAAACACTCCCATTTCTATCTTTTAAAACCTCTGACTTCCCCTTTTCTGTAAAATGACTTGACTCATGCTAGCAGAAGTTAGCTGAGTGAGATTTCAATGGCACATGACTTTGGACTATTGGCAGAAGGAGGATGGAGAGAAATGACCCAAATGGATGCTATTTGTCTATTAGGAGGCTCTCCAAATAGTGCCACTTAAAATTAGCCATTGATCACCAAATTTATTTGGTGTGATCTAAGGATGCTGGAAGCCACTGCTCGCCCCGACCTAAGATAAATTAATGCAGAGAAGTAGCCAGTTTTGGAATGTGAGAAACAAGCGTAAAATTGCACTAGGTAAATCTTATTTTGGATAAATATTTACAAGCCTGAAATGTTAAGCCCTTTCTATGTAAGCAAGAAGGGAAGAAGTTGACATATGAGATATAGCTGCTGAACACTGATAGGTCATGGAAAAAATTAATATGAATAACTTTTCACAGCATGCTGTGCCTGTCAACATTTCAGAATCAGAAACAGAGACAAGGTTATTTCAATGTGTCTCACGTAGCACCAATGCACTGCATTATTTCCAGTCCTATTCTTTCTGCTTTTCTGGTCCTCTTCTCTTTCTGGAACTCTAAACGATAGCCCAACCAAGCAAGATATCTAAATACTGTATGGATGGGATAGGGTAGATCAGGTTTACATTTATTTCATTTTTTTATCCCAGTGATAGAGATGGTTTTCCATCAAAATTCCAGGAAAAATTTCATATTCCATTTATTACAGCCAAAAAAATAAAGTAGATGTGCAAACACAAAGTTTACTAACACAAAGTCAAAAACTGCATATAGTATAGTACCTGTACTCTGCATATCTACCTAGAAAGTGAAATTTTCAGATTGAAAAAGTTGTTTCTCCCCATAAAAATGAGTCACCCTTCTTCTGACATAGGTCTGTATTGGATTACAGCCATCTTACATAGTATTAAACAATGCATTTACTATAAGTTATATATAATCCTTTTCCCTAATCAATAAAAATGTATACTCATTTTTTTTGTATAGAATATTTGGATAAATTGCTATCTGTACACTTCAATGCTACAATTCAGGTTTAAGATGAAATTTGATAAAGAAAGCTAATTCCTGGGTCGCAGTATTATAAAATCCCAGCCATCTTAAACAGAATTAAATTGCACAAGCCCACTGTAACCATTTCGGGAGGGGAAAAAAGAGAGAAAATCCTTTCTCTCTCCTGTTGGCTTATTTTTATTATTAAGATCTCCCTAGGTACAACATATTTCTGATTTCTATCTTATGTTGCAAGCAGCAGAAGTTTACCAAAGACAGTTAGGCTTACTCAGAAATCTCTCCATTCTGCTTTTGATCATTGCTCAAGTAAAGAATAATTTCCTAAAATTCTTGATACAGAATAGCTAGCTTTCAACTGCAGATTGAAGGCCAAGTTTTAAATTTAATTATCTGATTGTCTTTGTCCTTAATTGGATTCAAAACATAATGCTTCTAGCAATATAAAATAGGCATGACTAGAAGAATAGGGGGAGAATAAAAAAGAAAGAGAATTCCATGAAGACTTTCAAAGTTACTGTATTAAGTTCAGCAATTGCAAAATTGAGATGGGGAAAGGGCAGTATTCATTGCTGAATACACTTCAAAGACGTGGTTCATGGAAATGCAAAACAGAAAAATAACAATTATAAAATTAGAAGAGATCATCCACTCCAATCCCTGCACTGAGAATCTCTGACAAAAACCATCAATCCTCCAAGATCTCTGGCAAGAAATTTGCCACATTGTGAGTTTCATGGAAGATCATTCATGTGATATGGAATATTCTTCCTTGTAGTTTTAACCTATTGATTCTGGAATTAGGATCTAGGTGTCCTAATGGACCACCATTTAAGAATGAGCCATCAATGTGCTGCAACTGCCAAAAAAGCTAATGTAGTCCGAGACTGCATTAACAGATGGATAATTATCTGTTTTTATTGATGAACATTTTGCCATCAGCCACACCCCAAGATATTTCAGTTTTTTTGTTGTTTGGATCCCCAATTTCTTCTCCAATTCCTCCTTCTGCTTCACAGTCATATTCTTTGTTAATATCTTTATTTATTTTTAGTCCTGCCACTCTGCCAAATTCTTCAATTTCCTGTAACAATATATTTCCTGTTTCCAAAGGGTCTTCTATAATGAATATCATGTTATTGACGAATGCTTGTCTTTTATATTCTTCTGTTCTGATTCTCAGTCCCTTTATTTCTTGGTTATGTCTAATTTGTGTTAATAGTACCTCTGCTGCAATGATAAATAGTAGTGGTGATAACGAGCACCCTGTCTTACTCCTTTTGATATATTAAATTTCTCCGTTAATTCGCCATTCAAGGTTATCTTTGCTGTTTAGGTGGCGTATATGGCTTTAATCATGTCCATAAATTTTTCTCCAATATTCATTAGATGTAATTGGTTGATAAAAAATTTCCAGTTCAAATTATCGAAGGCTTTTTGTGCATCCATAAACATCAACGCCAATTGTTTATCCAGTTGCGCCTCATAATACTCTAGTACATCCATTATCATTCTGCTGTTATTTCTTAGATGTCTCTTTGGTACGAATCTATTTTGATTGGGATGGATGTGTTCATGTAAGGTTTTCTTGACCCTCTCCTCAATTATTGTAACAAATATTTTGTAATCAGCATTGAGTAATGAAATCAGTCTATAGTTTTGGATCTGTTGGTCATCAGTACCTTTTAACAGAGTAGTAAGCAGGTTTACCTTTATTGAAGGAGCCACAAATGACTGGCAATTAACAACTAAAGTTAAAGTGTTGGTCTATTTATCCCACCATAATGCCACAACTCCCAATCAATTCTAACTAGCTGGGTTCACTTCCATTCCACCTGAGTACTTGGGGGAAGAGCCAGGAATTTATCATTTTCCAAGAATAAAGCAGGGATGTCAAACTGGTGAGATGCGGGTGGATGCATCATGCACAGGCCATGCCCACACCAGCTCCACAAAGGTGAAAAATGTTATGTTACGTGACGTGATTAAGCTTGACACCTGTGACTAAGAGGGTAGGTTACTACATACAAGATCTAAACAACTTGGGACTAGAATAAGACATTTTTTATCATTACAAACTTGGCTAGTGATTAAAATATTTATTTATTAAATTTATATGATGCTCATCTCACTAAATAATTGGGAAATTCCCACTTCATGTACAAAGAACTAAGCAGACAATTATTTTATTCAGATACCAGCAGTTTATGCCATATCTGCTTACAGATGGGTCTTGTATACTGAGGTGCTCATACTCTGGAATGTTCTTCTCTGAAATTTGGAAATGCACACAATTTAACATTTTACATGAATGTTGAAAATGTACCTGCTTACTCAGTATGAATGTTAGTTTTTTTTTCTCCCACTTGCATAATTCTTTAATGTACTATATTCTATTATTTGTACTGGAAACTACTTCACAAAATTTGAGTATGTTAAATAATGTAAAATATCAAATAAATTAAAAAAAAAAACATGCTACAGCCAAACTCATTGCTTTATGTGGCACAGATCTTAAAGATGAACAGCATCTTCTACATTGTGTAGAACATCTCTGTACCTCCATCATTCTTGATTATTGTCTATATTGAGTAGGACTGATAAGCACTGGAATCAAACAAAATCTAAAGGATCACAATTTATTCAACTTTGACATAAACGCTGAAGAGGAATTATTTGCCAACATGATTTTCTAAAAAATATTTTAGATGGACTTACTAAGGTCCTCACAATTCAGTGCACAAGCAGTATTCCACATATTAAATCATATTCTGACTCAGGAATCCTTGCTTTGAAAACAGCTCATGGTGTCTTAATTTACACATGCACCATCTAGTTGAATTACTTTGCCTGTCTTGCACCATCTTATCAAGTGAACTTTCACCCACTGAACTAAGGCTAAGATTTCAACCAGGCTTTTTTTTTTTCTATTAAGCAATTTGTGTGGACTTTGACTAATGATTTTTATAACCTTTTAAACAGAATATTGCCACAGTCTATAGTACACATGAGAAGTTCTTGATATCACATACTGAACCTATGTTTACTTGTTTGCTTTTGTTTCTTCATGACTTCTTAATTTTCTGGGTCTGAAAAGAGTGACTGATAACAGATGATAGGAGGCAGCCACAGATAAACAATATCATATGGGACATTGCTGATGTGTTAATTCTGGATAAACTGATAATAAAGGTTAAAATGCCATAAGAATATTTAAAAATTATGGCAAGAAACAACCTATTTTTTGTCCAAGTAACAATCATTTCCTATACATACTCTGCTCCGATGTCTTGTGATGCAATTTCCCATGCATTATTCAGAGGGCAGAATTCTTGACATTGATTCACAAGGCTGAACAGAATGAAAATTATGTCCTGAATGTTATACATCCATAACATTAAAAGATTCACTGGGCTGACGATCTGGGGAAAGAATCAGACAGCTGATTCTTGCATATGTAGACTACAGCATGACAACTGTGACTAATCCTCTGGAAAAGAGTCTGTGAGTTATATTTTAGGAAAAGAAGGTGTGTGTGTCTGTGTCTATGTGTGTAAGTAATGACTTCTAAATCTTGATCTTAATTCAACCTCATTTCCACCTGCTTAAAGACTGCAAAGTCTTCTAAAAACCAGTTTCTACGAAACACAGGCATTTGATTTTTAAATAACATTGTTAGAAGAAAAATCAGGTCTGGTTCCAAGCTGGGAGAAAGATGCTGAAATAAAACGGAGGCAGGCTGCAAGAAAGGTTTCCATTTATTTGGTAGCCAGCAATTGCAGTGACAACAGCATGTTTCTGGGGTGGCTGACAAAATGGGGTTGAGAATAGGTGGGCTTTTATACATTCTTTGGGGTTTTGTGATTGACATGCCTGTTCCTGTGCAAGAATATGTCCTTTAATATTTTGGCTGTTGCCAAATTCCTGGCTCTACAGGCAAAGGGGAAAATGCAAATCCTAGGTGTTTTGTTTGTCTGAGCTCATCTTCTCATTTCGGCTCCTTTCCTATTGTGTTGCTTATTCAGAATTTCTGGCTGCTCTTTGTTTATGAATAGAGTGGCCCAGTCTTTCTGAATGGATACATTCCTAAAGACTAGCCCAGGGGTCTCCAACCTTGGCTCCTGGAAGCCTGGCGGACTTCAACTCCCAGAATTCCACAGCCAGCTTTGCTGGCTGTGGAACTCTGGGAGTTGAAGTCCGCCAGGCTTCCAGGAGCCAAGGTTGGAGACCCTTGGACTAGCCTCTTCTGCTTCTGTTTGAGGCTGTTTTCCAAGAGCAGGAAAATGGGCTGCTCTCTGCCTTTAAGAAGATGTCTCTCCTATTCTCCTTTAAGGGAAATATTCTATTCTGGCTCTTTTTAATATTAAGAAAAAAAGAATGTTTTATTCTGGGAGTGCGGGGCTTACCTACAACATCTTGCATTCTAAGTAAGCTAGCAGGACTGTGATCCAAAGCTCAAACTAACGTGCTCAGATATCTCAGAGAATGATTGACCAGTTATAATATGCAGTATGCCTTTTTTCTTTCATGTCTCACTGATAAATTAACTTGCAGACAGTAATTCTCAGATTGTGTGTTTATGTGTGTGCATACAAGGCATTCAGTTGGTTTCATACCTCAGGCACAACTGGAAAGCATAGTCTTCCTGGTTTCCAGACTGATGTTTTAACCATTACTTCAAAGTGGCTTTCCCATTCTTATATTATATCCTTGATACTTTTGTCTACCAAAGTTCCATTAATAGGTAAAAAGTAAGATCATTAATATAGTTAAATAAAAAAACAGTCATGCAGCTGGTCCATCACAAATTTACTCAGAATTTTTATTTATTTTTCAGAAACCTGCCCAATATGAATACATTTGAGATTGTAAAGCAACATGGTCAAAATTGATAATTTAATATAAAATGCCTGCATAAACATATCATAATTTCTAATATTATGTATGGATAAAGAGAAAGGAGAAAATATAATTGTTAACATTTTTAAGGATTAAGCTGTTTTTATATTATCATGAGCCATGGATTGTTTTAATATGGTGTATTGAATAAATCTGGGTTCATATGACATATTTAAGCCATAAAGCATGATTTATAAATCACAAACACTGGAGTTTTCCAACACACAATTCTTAAATTAAGCACATTATAAGTTGTATTAATATAATGCTTGAAGCCAAGTGAAAAGATACCACCCTGTTCTTACTTGGATTATATAAAACTCCACAACTAGGACATGATTTGCAATGGCATTGTCTATTTGCATTTTGCAGAAACTGCTATTAAAAGCATGCTATTTCTAATAACAGATTATATATATAATCTCTGTTATAATCTGTTATCATATATATATATATATATGTTTTCTGAGGTTTTCGTGGGTATTTGTTTGTGGATCTTTGGTTATTCAGGTTTTCTCCCGCGTAAAATTGGAAGTATCCTGGCAACGTTTCGACGAAATCTCATTTGTCATTTTCAGGCTTGTGTCTTCGGCTTTGTGCTTCTCGGAGTAATGTGAGTTTGCAGCTGCTTCTTCCTTTTAACTGCTAGTGGGGGTGTGACTTGATTGGGTAGGGGCTTGGCTGTGTTCTGATTGGTTGGGGGGTTGGCTGTGTTCTGATTGGCTGGATGTGTGTTCTGTTCAGATAGGGGCTTGGTTGTGCTCAGGTTAGGCTTAGTTGCTGGGGAATTTGAGCTGGTGAGCTGTGATCCTGCTGTTTGGCTTTGCGTTCGTGGTTGTGCCACATCTTCATGGTGGGCGTCAGTTTGCTTCATGTATGGGTTGAAGGGGTTTAAAGCAGGTAGTGATGCAGCTGTGGTACGGCTTCTGGTCCGTGGTCATGTCTCATCTTCTGTGTGGGTGTGAGTCTGCTTTCTACGTGAAAGTGTGGTGGTAGCATCTTGTGTGGCCCTCGTACGTATGGGTCTGCTGTCATTCTTCATGTTAGGTACTCGTTTGTTCATGAGGGCAGGTTTCCAAATGGCTGGTAGGCGGGAGGTATCATCTCGTTTATTCATGCTGTGTGGGCGTTTTTCTATCTCTGTGGCTTCTCTGATTATTCTGTTGTTGAAGTGTTCGGTTTTGGCGATAGTTCTGGTATTTTTAAAGTCAATCTCATGTCCTGTGGCTTTGAGGTGTTGGACCAGGGAAGAGGTCGGTTCTTCTTTTTTGATTGAGTTCTTGTGTTCTTCAATGCATGCACTTATTCTTCTGTTAGTTTGTCCGATGTATGTGGTGGGGCAGGCGTGCAAGGGATTTCATATACTCCTTGGTTTTCTAACTCGATTTTGTCTTTAGGGTTTCTTAGGATGGTGGATATTTTTCTGTTTGTGCAGAATGCTGTTTTAATGTGTTTTTGGAGGATCTTGCTGATTTTGTAGTGCCTTTTATATATGGGAGGAGGGCTTTGCCGTTCTCTTGTTCTCTGTCTTGGATTTTGGTTGGGGTTTCTTTTTGGATTAGGTGGGTAATCTTTCTTTGGAATCCATTGGCTGTTAGTATGTTAGTGAGGGTGTGTAGTTCGGTTTTTAGGTGTTGTTCGTTGGCTAAGCATTTTGTTCTGGAGATTACCCACCTAATCTAAAAAGAAACCCCAACCAAAATCCAAGACAGAGAACAAGATACAACATATCCACCATCCTAAGAAACCCTAAAGACAAAAGCAGGATCACAGCTCACCAGCTCAAATCCCTCAGCAACTAAGACTAACCTGAGCACAACCAAGCCCCCACCTGAACAGAACACACTCCCAACCAATAAGAACACAGCCAACCCCCCAACCAATCAGAACACAGCCAAATCCCCAACCAATGAGAACACACCCCCACCCAATCAGAACACAGCCAAGGCCCCACCCAATCAAGTCACACCCCCACTAGCAGTTAAAAGGAAGAAACAGCTGCAAGCTCACATCACTCTGAGAAGCACAAAGCCGAAGACACAAGCCTGAAGATGATGAATGAGACTTCATCGAAACGTTGCCTAGACACTTCCAATCTTACGCGGGAGAAAACCCGAATAACCAAAGATCCACAAATACCCGCGAGAACCTCAGAAAACAAATATATATATATATATATATATGTGTGTGTGTGTGTGTGTGTTTTCTTAAGTTTTCGCGGGTACTTACATGTATGGCATTCAGCTTTGTTCAGGTATTTTCCCACATCATTGTAGTTGTGCTTTTAAGTTGTAGCAATGTTTCGGCAGAATCTCATCTGCCATCATCAGGCTTCGGTATATAGGCATTAGGAGGTGATATATATCAGATGACATATATCAGATGTACTGATAGCCTTATCCTCACATTGGTCAAATTCCTTTTGAAATCTGTCCTCACCATTTTTTATATGACTAAATTTTGTAATTTAAATGTGCAGGGTGTAAAGATAAGTTTATTTTAATTGTTCTCAATCATGTTATCTTACTTCATTTGATAACCATGGGTTCTAGTACTGAGACAGGGAGGGAAAAAATCTCTCTATTTCCCCTCCATGCATAATATTTATACTTATATTGAATCTCCCTTATTCTTCCTGCACCAAAATTGAAAAGTCACAAAAGCTGTGATCTTTCTTTATACAGAACTTGTGTTGACAATGCATTTTAAAGATTAAAAACAGAACTAAGATTATTGGCCTCATTAATTATTTCCTTATTCTAATTCACTTTCTGTTCTTAAAATATGGCTGTTTCTGAAATAGTATTGTAATTGTTAAATAGTCATTTTTATGGAGGTTAAAGTTTCACTTTATTAATAATGAATAGTTCCCTTTATATTTTAATTAAGTGCACATTGTACTACACTGTACTGAATTTAACTGAATTTGACATTCAGGCTATTCATGATTATTAATGGTTCTCATTTCAAAAGCTTATAAAATTACAGATTATAAATGAAAAAATATTATAGTGGCTCACAACAATAACAATTTCAAATAATATCAGTAAATTGAATTACTTGGAATTCATCATCTATCTACCCTGATCTAAAACAACCATTGAACTTAGCCCAAATTCAATATTAATTGTAAAATGTTCTTTTTTCTCTAAAAAGAGAAAAATGTAGACCACCAGAGGATTTTAATTGATGTCTTTTCATTTTTCTGCATGTGAATTTTGATTATTTTAAATTTGTTTCTTATAGCCAGATGAGGAAAAAAATGTAAGCATTTTAATAAATAATTCTGCTTTTCAATTACATTATTGGTTTTGCTATTTTGATTATTGTTCTGTTGTGAATATTATTTCCTCCCTCCCTCCCTCCCTCCCTCCCTCCCTCCCTCCCTCCCTCCCTCCTGACTTTTAAGACCTATATTTATCAGCAGTTATTTATCTACAATGTACAAAGCCCAGCAGAACCCTGGCAACATATGACTACATTATCCAAACACTGAGGCATTCTGATTAAATATTTCATATTTTTCATATTGTAGACTTTGGAATCATCAATCAATTTTTTATTTGATCATAGACCAGCAAGCAGGCTTTGGAGTAATAATTTTTTTTCAGTTCAACATTATTTTCAAAAAACAACTGGATCGCATATAGTGAGTGCTCACACATACAGAATATACAGAATAATAAAATTGGAAGGGATCTTGGAGGTCTTCTCATTCAACCCACTGCTCAGTCAGGAAACTATAATCATTTTAGACAAGGGGTTGCCCAATCCCCTCTTAAAAACTTCCTGTGTTGGAGCATAATGTTCTGATTTTGATCTGTTATTGATATATTATTTGGTATTGATATGTTATTTAACATCTCAAAATCATAAACTTGTCCCTTGCCACAGGAACTCTCAGACTATTAACATTGTAATGTTTAATATGATGGAAGGGAAAGGTAGGAAAATTATGAGTGAAGAGTAAATATTAAGTATATGTAGTGTTAATAAAAATGTTTTAATTTTTATTGTGCTTCCACATGCTACTTTTTAGAGTCTGATCCCTAGAATGCAACTTGGTCCTGCTATGCATTTCTGATTTAGTAGTGCATAATGGGGTTGACACCATGTGTCACCATGCTTATTTTCTCCTGTATAAGTGAATAGTTATCCTTCCTTCTTGAGGGAGGAAGGAATATACACAATCCCTTTGCTAGGAGGCTTAGCAGTAAATATATTATGGTAGACATGGCAGCATAGCTTGTCAAACAGGTGGAAACTATTGGCAAAAAAGATGAGGAGTTCCATTACATGGGAGTTGGCTCTGCAAAGTAAACCTTAAGCTAACTTTAAACAAAACTGAACAATTAAACTCATATTTTTATAATAAGTTTGCTGGGAACAGAAGTACTAAAATAATTGCCAGGTTAGCACAGTGATATTTCTTCGCTTTTGCTAGTTAAAAAATATTATCATGTGCCAAGAATAAGTTGTAGCCTATATTGTGCTGATGTAAATCCAAAAGAAATGTATCTAGCGCTCTTCAATTATATTTTATGCCTATAGTACTTAAGAGTGGTTTACTTTTGAGTAATGATGCTTGGGCTGTAAATAAATTTAAGCAGAGGTTGAAATAAGGTTTCAACCCTATGCACGCTTATGTGGAGTGGAGACTTGATTTCTTAGCAATAAACATAGAATACACAGTATTCTGAGTAGTCTGAATATTTTAGACCAAAAAAAGCCACCAACACTGACAATATATCTGTTGACTATATGGTCAGAGCAAGGTATTGCCTAAAGGTGATGTATTGCATAGACCTTGCATTTTGCTTTGATTTGATATGGCCATAAAACTAATGAATCTATCTATCTATCTATCTATCTATCTATCTATCTATCTATCTATCTATCTATCTATCTATCTATCTATCTACAAATATTTTGATTCTATATTCCTTTTATGGAACTATTTTTGCAGTTTTCTTCTACCGAGTCATAAACTAATCTGCTACAATGATCTTGGTGTGATTAAACAGATCTTTAAGAACTCATGCATAATACCAAAGCAGCACTATTTGTGAATTGTTCTATAAGTCGTATTAGCCTGTTTTATAATACATGGTTTTGTCTTATTGTAAACCAGAAATCAACTAAAAGTAAAGATAAAGGTTCCCCTCACACATTTGTGCTAGTCGTTCCTGACTCTAGCCATTGAGCCACTGCATCCCCTTCAGAAATCATTATGGTTTAATATTTAGCATGACGTACAAACCAAGCATGACTCTAGAAAAGAAATTGCTTTGAATATCTTTGGGTTCTTTGAGACTATAAATGAAAGTAGATAGCATATATTAGCTTAAAAGAGAGAGACAGAGGGAGCCAGTAAAGTATGGCAATTAAGATATTGGATCAGCACCTTGCAGGACAGGTTCAACTTCACTTTCTGCCAGAGAAACTTTGAGTACTCATTCCCTCCCTCAGCCAAGCCTACCTCACAGCAGTGTTGATGTGGGAAAAAAGCTCTGAGCCTATAAAGGAGCAATGGAATATAAATCAAATCTCTCCATAATTACCTATTTTCAGACTATATGGAGAAAAAGCAGCAAAACATTATTCTTGTCCCAAACAACACAATAAGACATGTATAAAATATCTTACTTAATAAACTTGAACAAATTTGGCTCATCATATTTAAAATATTTTTTTAAAAACATATTTTACCTTTTGTTCTTATTTTTTTAGTTAATGTAGCAATAATGGCATATCTGGCTTGGGGATGCAACTAGTGCACAAGTTGATTATAAAATATTTCTTTAAACTAGGGTACTAGGATTTCAGAGGAATGAGACTTTTTTAAGTCTACGTAAGTAAACTGTTTTGACTTTTACATTTGATATGCAGGTGCAGATATCTAATTCATTTCTCATAGTTTATTTTGATGTTGTAATTATTATTTTGACACTTTATTGTAAACTGACATGGGAAAAATATGAAGGGGATGTCAGTAATAACAATATAGTTTTTTTCTTTCTGAAACAATAATTCCCCATCCGTTCCTAAAATTAGCCATTGCCTGACAAATGTGAACTGTGGAAAATTACCATAAGTCTAAAAACCTAGAGAATGAAAGAATTAAGTTTATAAATCATTTCATAAAACTTTAAGCTTGTTTTTCCTTGCTTGCTCCTGACTTATTTTTGATGTTCAGAATTTGAAAACTCACCTGCAAAAACAGGTTATGCTCCAACCAGGAAATTCTGCCTGGGGTTCTATCCATTTTAGTAATAAATTGTCTACTTTTTGAGTTGAAACCTGTCAGGGTGAGGAATTAAAACAGTGGGGATTTTTTTAATGGCAACTTTAAGGGGTGCAGACAGACAGCATTTCCCAAGCTAGCTCTGGAATTCTGGGAGTTGAAGTCTATGCCTCTTAAAGTTGTCAATCTTAAAAACACTGAATTTTGTGTGTGGAAACAAAGGAAGCAAAAAATCTGGCAGCTGCTTTGAAAAAACAATATGTATGATCCAGGAAGTCATATCCTTTCAGAACTCATCAACAAAAATAAAAAAGGTGCATGTGAACTGTTCTCAAGGCTATGGATTATTCTGATCTATTCTTGGGTATGTCTTCCATATAAATATAACCAGAACATCAGGCTTTCTCATGCATCATACTACCTCCCAGACCATCCCAGAAGAAGAGCTGAACCCTCTTGCATTCTATGGCTGCTTTTGCAAAATTATTTTACAGATTGATGTATAGTATTGATACCGGAGCTCTTCCAATATCTTGATCCTAACATATCTGAAGGATATCTATTGGCAAAAAGCTGTTTCTTGTATTCTGCCATTAGCTGAGCCTCTTACCTACTGGACAGAACCTGATGCAGCTTCTCTACTATTTCCTCATAAGAGGGCTGACACACACACACTAAAAGATAAGCAACAAGGCTCTTCACAAGTTAATAGAGTCAAAATGATTTCATTCTGTGACTGCATCTGCCTTCTTGACTCTTTTGAACATACCCTTGTAGATGCTTCTGACACAAGAACCCACTAATTGGATGTGCATGGTATAAAAAGGTTAAAATGAGTTTGGATAGTTTGAAGCCTCATTGCACGTATGCAGATCTAGATAGCATGGCTAGTTAATGGTTGTTTAGCGTATCACAAGAACCTTAAAAATGGGGAAAGTTGAGTAAATTATGGTTGCTAAGCAGGCCTGCAGGAAAGTTGGCTTTATAAGGTTTGTTGTGCACTATTGACCACACACTATTGATTTCAAGAAAAAAACAACAGCTTATCTGAAAATATATTTTATTTGTTCAGAGCAGTGACTCTGCTCTGGGCTTCAATTAACATTGTTAACTTAGTTTACAGTAAATTTTTATTTTTATTTGATCAGATAACAGAATAACTCTTCTGAATTCTGGCATCAGTACTTCAGATACTACTGGGTTTCTTTTTAGATTTTGCTGGTTGAAGTCTGTAAAAGAGAGTAATTACTCAAGGGTAACAACAGACTTGCTTAATATGTTGTTTGAATACAATTCCTTTAAAACAGGGCTGTCAAATTCACGGTCTATGGGCCAGATGTGTCACGCACTAGCCACGCCCAGTTTAGCAAAGGGAGGGAAGTCCTGATATGTCACGTGATGCTGTTGTGATGACCTGAGTATAACACCTCTGCTTTAAAATATATTTTTCTATTAAAAGTGTTTTTCTGAATTTGGATAGCTTTAAGAAGCTGCAATCTAGACTTCAAAATTCACACAAAGGTAACATAGTTTCCTTTGTGGAACAATTTTTTATTCTCTCTGGGATATTTTCCAGGAGAAAAGATATATTGGAGGCAAAAAAATAATGAATAGTTTGAAGTATATTAATAATAGCTTTAGAGAAAGGGGTGTGCCTAAGTTCACACAAGAATCCTGAACAAAAAATGACCTGGATTTGCACAATTTTTTTACTAAACATGAACAATCATGGCTGTTCTCATCTAATTTCCTGAGGCATAAAGAATGTTGCAAATGATATTAAATTTTATAATAAGCAAATTTGCAGAACCAAGATGCACCCTTAAAGAAACCTAGGCATTTGCCTAGGTCAGCATGTCAGCAGTGGCAGAAGCAGTAAGTGACTTGGGTGAAGACTGGAAAGCAGAAAAAGAGTACAGAAAATCCTTACTCTTGTTGCCATCTGATAGTTATTAGGATTTTGCTATTTACATCTGGTACTTGTAGCATTGGTATAACTTGCTGATACCAAGCCATTCCCAAGAAATCATTCTGAGCTACCATTGGTGACATTAGTTCCTGAGAGTGATTAATATATGCAAGTCTTGGACACCAGTGTAAGTCTTCTCCTTCAAATTAATAATATGGAATGGAATTAGAATAGAATTCTTTATTGGCCAAGTGTGATTGGACACACAAGGAATTTGTCATTGATGCATATGCTCTCAGTATACATAAAGAAAAAATAAAATATATTCATCAAGAATCATAAGATACAACACTTAGTGATAGTCACAGGATACTAATAAGCAATCAAATCATACTAGGAAACAATAAAAAAAATATAAATCATAAAGATATAAGAACATGGATATTGCCATAAGTGGGAAGAGATAGATACTAGTACGGATGGGAAAAAATACAGTCTTAGTAGTTAGACAGTGTTGTGGGAATTAGTTGTTCAGCAGAGTGATGGCATTGGGAAAAAAACTGTCCTTGTGTCTTGTTGTTCTGATGTGCAGAGCCCTGTACTGTCGATTTGAGGGTAGAAGTTGAAACAATTTATGTCCAGGATGTGAGGGGTCTGTAGATATTTTCACAGCCCTCTTTTTGACTCATGCAGTATACAGGTTCTCAATGGAAGGCAGGTTGGTAGCAATTGTTTTTTCTGTAGTTCTAACTATCCATTGAATCTATGTCTGTCTTGTTGAGCTGCAGATTGTATATGACTCTATTTCCTAAAAATTTTTTTTTCCCTAAAACAACAATATTTTTTCCTAAAAAACCCAATTAACACATTTACTATTCAAAAAAAAGCCATTTACCCAATTGAAGGCAGGCAGATTCAGTTGCTGACTAATGAGATGGATGCAGCTGCAGCTGTGGGATTGCAGGTGAAGCTAGGCAGGTGAGTCTGCAACAGTGTTGCCAGACGTACGATAATTATCGTATTTGTACGATAATTTGGCCCTCTGTACGATGTACGATCAATAATTCCCAAAAAGGTCAAATGTACGATAATTTTACAGTTTGGCAATTTAAGAAGATAGTTGGCCTACTTTGACCCTTTTTTGTGCCTCGTGACTGTACTTTTCGTGGGTTCATGCAACTTCATGAGTCTAGATCATGTGTGTGTGCGTACACGCGTGTAGTTTGTGCATACGTGATACACGCTCGCTCACGAGCTACGTACAAGTACGAGTACGAGTCGAGTCAGCTAGTCGTCGCGCGCGTCAGGCCCATTGAGGTAGTTTATTGCTGATCGTAAGTTTTGCGGGATCGTATCTTGTGGCTTCATGCCTTCAGTTCGGACATTTTCCACATGGATATATGCCTACAGTTGGTACTTCCTGTGAGATATAGAGTTTGCTATATGTACGATAATTTTCTCAAAAAAACGATAATTTTGAGTCTCGGGTACGATAATTTTACATTTTGAATCTGGCAACGCTGGTCTGCGACCAGCTGCTTGGGATTTGGTTTAGGAATAGGTAAGCAAGCTGGAGGCTGGGGGAAAGGTGGGTTAGTTAGTTAGGACCTCCTGAGATGGAGCTGGGGTGGCTTTGTGAGCTACGTGAGGGCAGGGATGGGCTGTGGCATGCTATGTCACAACCGCATGCTAGGCTGCAACTGATCACCAGCAGCTTCGCAAACTATGCAAGGCTGGGGACGGGGACAGCCAAGCACGCTAGGCCGCAACTAATCGCTGGTGGCTTCGTGAGCTACATGAGGCCAGGGATAGGCAGCATGCTAGGCTGCAACCAATCGCTGGTGGCTTCACAAGCTACACAAGGCTAGGGAAGGCATGGACATGCTAGGCCGCAACCGATTGCTAGTGGTTTCATGAGCTACGCGAGGCCGGGGATAGTGGGTGAGGTGGCAAGGGGCAGCTGCAGTGCTGGTGGCTTCATGAGATATGCAAGCCTGGGGGTGGGGTGGGCTAGTGAGTGCTTACCTATAGGCAGGAGGAGGCAGCTCTGTTGGGGCACAGGCACTGCAGAAGGCAGTCAGCTTAGGCAGGCAAGCTGCAGAGCAGACTGTGTATGCACAAGCAATAGTGCCGGGGAGTTCAGGTCACGTGAGGAGTGACTGACGACGTGAGGTGAGTAGGTAGGTTGTGTGGCAAAGCAAAGGCAAATATATAGGGCTGGGATAGGCAGGGCAAGCATTGGGTGAGCAGGCAGGGCAAGTGAGCATCGAGCAGGTGGGCGGGGTGAATGAGTGAGTGCCGACTGGGCAGGGGACAGGGCCAGCTAAAAGTCGCTACAGGTTCGGCTACCCAGGCTAAATTATCGCTACCAGTTTGCCCAAACCAATGCAAACCAGCTGAATACCACACTGTTGTGAATCCAATGGTTTGGGGTCAGTTGTGGGAGGTTTGGCTGTTGTTGGTGAGTCTGAGATGACTTCAGTTCTAGGAGGCTTGGTTGTTGGTATGTCTGAGATGGGAGGTTTGGCTGTTGGTGTGTCTGAGATGGGGTCAGTTGTAGGAAGCTTGGCGGTTGTTGGTGTGTCTGAGGTGGGGGTTGTGGAGATAGGTGGCTGTAGTTTTTTTTTTCAAACCTTCAGTAGGACACATTCAGATCATCTGCTAATTGTTGATTTCCTTCAGCCTGGGAAGGAGGTTTGCCATTGCCGGTGATATTTTTAAGTTTTCCACATGTTTGCTGGTTCATTTGTTGAAAACTAATTCCTTAACCTTTCAGAGTAGCTTCTTTTTGTTGCTCTGATCTCCCTTTTTAATACATTTCTGGCCTGATTGTACAGCATTTTATCATGTTTTCTGTAGGCTTCCTCTTTGGAATGACATAGCTGCTTAAGTTTAGCTGTGAACCAAGGTTTATTATTACTGAAAATTTGCAGGTTCCTGGTCGGTACACATAGGTCTTCACAGAAGCTGGCATATGATGTTAAAGTATTTGTGAGCTCATCTAAGTCTGCAGAAGTATCTTCGAAAATATTTCAATCAGTGCCATCAAGGCAAGCCTGTAGTTTTAGATACAACTATTTGCCTTTTAACTGAATACTTACGATAGAAAGGGAGACACCATTTGTCTTATGGCCCCACCAGCTCTATTTCCACTTGCCAGAAATAAGGATTAACCTTAGGGTTAATCCAGTCTAGAGAAAGAGAGGAGGGCCCCTCTTCTTAAAACTGAACTTTGAATCCAATTACGCGTTGTTCCTGTTCACTGTTTCCAAGTATTTTTTTAAAGAAGGGAAATGTTTACAATTAATAGTGATATGACCTTGACCAATAGTTAAGATGTTAAAGTGCAGGAGATAGCATTTCAGTTAAAATAACTCTCCCCAGATACAAAAGCGGAGTAAGGTTTCTAGTAAAGTTCAAATTTGCTTGCTTAGTTCCAACTTGCTAGGTCTGTTTGTTATGGCAACTTTGAGATCAATGTCCAATTTAGATCACATTAAATATTTCCTTTCTTTATCTAAGCTTAAAGATTGGTGGACCATTTGGTTCAAATCTTTGACTAAAACAAAAAACAAACACAGGATCAGTGCAGACTCAATGCAAAGCAAAGCAACCACATGTATACTTGGGCAACTCCCATAAATAGCAAAAGAAGTAAAGACCTTGATGAAATACAAATGGAACTGCCAAACATTTCTCTTGAATAAATAGTTATTTATATATTTCTGCAATTTATCAGGCAGCTTTAACTTGTTGAAACAAATGCCTTGGCAGAATGCTTAGCAATCTGTCATTTGAATCTGTACCTGTAATATTACCCTGTAGGAAGTTAGCATCCACCCCTCCCTGGAAAATTGAAATATCCTAGGAAATATTAAAAAGGCAGAATATTTCCCCTAAAAAGAGAAGAAACTTTGAAGCAGAAACTCACCTCAGAAGCTCACCCCCACCTTTGTTAAAGGGTGGGCCATTAAGGCCTGGGCCAGAATATTTTACATAACAAAGATCTCCAGATAAAGCTACAGCAATTGGCCAAAGCCCTTTTCATTGCATCATCATCCAGCAAGGCTCAGCCAAGCCTGGAACTCATGACAACCTACAGAGTTGCCCCTGCATAGCCCCATGGGAGTCTGACAACCAATCAGAATACAAGCTCAAATTCAAATCTCAACAGAGGGTATAAAACCAGGCACTCTCAGCATCTCAGCCCTTCCTTCTCTTTTCCTTCACCTTGAAGCATGTGATCATCCTCCTTTGGAGCTCCAAGCCATGTGGTCCTGTCCACCATTAAACTATCTTTCCAAACAGCCTCCATGTTTCCAGTGTCTTTTTCCCCACTTGGAACTGAACCCAGAAGAATAATTCTTCCAACAACCCAATAAATGGTTTTAAATCCTAAATGTAATATAATTCCAAACAGAACCTTTTTTCAATAGTATTTTGTTTATACTATCTGCTTTAATTGAAAGTTGCAATCAAAAAAACTCACCCCATTAATTTTTGCTGGTTGAAGTCTGTAAAAGAGATTAATTACTCAAGAGTGGCATTTGAGGAGCTAGACTGATAGCTCTTGTCTTTGTCTACCTTCTTGAAACTACTGTTTACTTTTGATTCATATGACTACTTGAACCATTCTTGTTCTTCATCTGAAATATTTTAGTTCATGCATAATATAAATCTTGTTTTGGTCTAAACGGCAGCTTCCAACTCTAATGTTTAACTAAATTGCCTCTTTTAAATTTAATCAAAGAATCAATGCATTTATTTTGCATATATAAAAATGTTTTCAAGTAAGTAAAAGATGTATGTCTAATACAGCCTCACGATCCGTAGAATTTAAATCAAAATGCATACGATGTGCCCAATTTAATTGCTTAATGTTAGGAAAAAAGTAATCAGACACTTCCAAACAAATGTACTAATCTGCATAGTGTTCTTACTGGGTCAACTCTACCATTAAGCAAAAAGAGATGGCCATTCCAAGCATCAAGTTTGAGAGTCACATGAAGTTGCATCATCTTTTCAATTATTTAATGTTTCAGTTATTACACACAGTAAGTAATGTTGGGAAATGGGAGAAGCATCTCCCATTGTCTATATAATTGGATTGGCTTTGGGGAGCCAGACATCTTGATTAGGGAAGAGCAGCACTCTGCTTTGCCCCATATTTGCAGAACCCTCCTGCCACTGAGAAGTCTGAACAGTTTGCTTTAAAAAATATTCTCCTTTGGTATGTTTTGCTTTTTCTATGTGCTACTATAAATAAATATCACGTTGGGAGACAAAAAGCAACCAGATGAAATCCAGAGAGCTATTATAGACTTCTGATCCAGATTGGAAGCTATGCTGATGTGGTCTCCTGCTGCTTTCTCTTCACAATCAAAACAGTCAATCTGAATGTTCAATGCATGCAATTTGCTTTCAGATGCAATGCAAAGCATTGTTCTTGTGCTGGTTTAGATTAAGACCTAAACATGAGTCAGTATGGGGAATGAAACAGGAGTGACTATTTCACTCCTGCTACCTACCTAATTACATTTGACTAAATGTAACCCTGCATAGTAAACTGTTGAACAGTTGCAAAATATCCACTCTAGGCATATTTATCTTTGAATAATAGAATAACAGAGTTGAAAGGGACCTTGCAGATCTTCTAGTTCAATCCCCTGCTTGGACAGGAAACCCTATACCATTTTAGATAAATGGTTGTCCAATCTCTTCATAAAAACCTCCAGTGTTGGAGCACCACAACTTCTGAAGGCAAGGTGTTCTACTGATTTCTGTCAGGAGATTCCTCCTTATTTGTAGGTTGGTTCTTTTCTTGATTAATTTTCATAGATATTGGAACACTGCTATCATGTCACCCTTAGTCCTTCTCTTCATTAAATTAGACATTCCTGCAACCATTTTTCATATTTTAGTCTCCAATGCCTTAATCATCATCTCCCTGGACTCTTTCCAGAGTCTCAACATCTTTTTTGTTGTGACAAAAACTGGGTGTAATATTCCAAGTATAGTCTTACCAATGTATTATATTTGATATTATCATTTCATGTGATCTTGATTCTAGCTTAGGCCTTGGCTTTTTTGGCTGCAGCAGACTGCTGCCTCACATTTTAAGTGATTGTCCACTAGTACTCCAAGATTATTCTTGCAGTTATAACTATTGAGCCAGATATCATTTATTCCATACCTGTGCATTTGGTTTTTCCTGCCAAAATGTAGAACCTTACTTTTCTCACCACTGAATTTCATTTTATTAGATAGGGCCATTATTCAAGTCCTAATCTGCATTTTACAGTAATTTTTTGATAGGCTGGACTGTCAAAATGCAAATATTTTGTATTTACATACAGTTCTCAAAATTTCCAACTCCACTTAGCCTTTGCTTAACAACAACGACACCATTAAAGCCAACATCTTTAACACATTCTTCGGCTCAGTATTTGTAAACAGCAATGGATCATGCCCAGTATTTCCTAGCTGAACCACAGACAACTACAATGATCTAATACATATTGATTTTACAGAAGACAATGTTGAAAAAGCACTAGGAAATCTAAAACCATCTCTATCTATTGGACTGGATGGAAAATGTGCCTACTTCTTAAAAAAACTATCCACTGCCATAGCCAAACCTCTAAGCATAAACTGAAAAATCTTTCAGGACTAGCTCCTTGCCTAACCTATGGTCACAAGCCACGGTCATCCCCATCTTCAAAAAGGGAGACCCCAGCCTAGCTGAAAATTATAGACCAATCTCCTTATGCTGCATCATCAGTAAAGTCATGGAATCAATTATTAATCAATCCATTATCCTCCACTTAGAGACAATCTACTCTCCAATAAACAATTTGGTTTCAGGAAAAAACTATCCTGTAATCTGCAACTCTTACACTGCAAAAACATATGGACTACACAACTTGATCAGGGCAAAGTAATAGACACAATCTACATAGACTTCTGTAAAGCCTTTGATTCAGTGGTACATGACAAACTACTCCTAAAATTAAAATCTTATGGTATCTCTGGACAACTGCATAACTGGATAGAAGCATTCCTGTCAAACAGACAACAAATGGTCAAAATTGGGAGTGTCCTATTAAATTCTGTACCTGTCAATAGTGGTGTCCCCCCATGGCAGTGTTCTAGGACCAACTCTCTTCATACTCTACATAAATGACCTCTGTGACCATATTAAGAGTAACTGCGTTCTTTTCGCTGATGATGTAAAGCTGTTCAATACCACAGACAATACTGCTACCCTTCAAAAAGATCCTGACTATGTATCAGAATGGTCAAAGAAATGGCAACTTCAAATCTCAACAAATAAATGCTCTGTCTTACATATTGGCAAAAAAATCAGAAAATAAAATACAAGCTGAATAGTCAAGATCTTGTTGATGATCCAAGCTCTGCAAAGGACCTTGAAATACTCATCTCTAATTGATCTAAGTGCTAGAGCCCACTGTAACTACATAGCCAAAAAGGCATTAAGAGTTGTTAACCTAATCCTACATAGCTTTTTCTCTGGTAATATCACACTACTAACTAGAGCATACAAAACATTTGCTAGACCAATACTCGAATACAGCTCATCGGTCTGGAACCCACATTACGTATCTGATATTAGCACAGTTGAGAAAGTCCAGAAATATTTCACAAGAAGAGTTCTCCACTCCTCTACTCATTGTAGAATACCTTATGCCACCAGACTTGAAATTCTAGACTCAGAAAATCTTGAATTATGCCATCTTTGGTCTGATCTAAGTATGGTATATCAAATCATACATTGCAATGTCCTACCTGTCAATGAATACTTCAGCTTCAACCATAACAACACAAGAGCACACAATAGATACAAACTCAAGGTTAACTGCACCAAACTTGATTGCAGGAAATACGACTTCAGCAACAGAGTGGTTAATGTCTGGAATACTCTACCTGACTCTGTAGTTTCTTCCCCAAACCCCAAAAACTTTAACCTTAGACTGTCCACTATTGACCTCACCCCTTTCCTAAGAGGTCTGTAGGGGATGTGCATAAGCACACCAACGTGCCTACTGTCCCTGTCCAATTGTTTCTTTTATTTTTCTTATATGTATCCATTTCATGTATTCATAACTATGTATATACTTATACCTATTATCTTGTAAGCAATTGACAAATCAAATAAATCAAATATGAATAAATAAACAAACTGTCCTGTTTAGTGAGTGTTTGAAGTTACAATGGCTCTAAAAAAATGCTCCTCACATTTACAACTGGTCCTTACACTTAGAATTGTCACAGCATCTTGCAACCATGTGATCAGCATTTATATGCCTCACAGCCAGTTTCTGACATGTCAATGGATAAGCTAGCAGTAGAATTACATGTCTCAATGTATGTCACTTAGCAATGAAGTTGTCAGTCTCAACTGTAGTTGTTATGCTAGGACAGTGATGGCTAACCTTTTTCTCATCGCGTGCCAAAAGTGTGTGCACACGTGCCTGCACTCATAATGCAATGCGTGTGCAACCCCCTGCCCCCTGCACATGCACGCATGGCCCTCTGCATGTGCACTGTGTCTCTGCTCATGCGCACGCAACCCCCTGCGTACGCCCTCTGTGCATGCGCGCACATCTCCCATGCATGTGTGGCAGATACTAGACAATCAGCTGGCTGGCGAAAGGCATGCTTGCATACACAGTGGCTTTGTTCTGGGTGACCTCTCGCATGCCAGCAGAAATGTCTCTGCATGCCACTTCCGGCGCAAGTGCCATAGATTTGCCCTCATGGTGCTAGGATTACCTGTAGTTTGTGAAAGAATCATTCTCAGAACCCTCTGAGACAAAGAAATAATAGTTCCTCAATTCTAAAAGCTGTCTGGCTGAGCAAAGGTTTCCCTAATCCTAGTCTAACCCCTTATGGAAATTCAATGTGATTCCACTGTTGTTATTTAAAACATCATTCCCATTAATCCTACATGACCAATCGTGAGAATTGATGGCACTGTATTTGCCGGCGTATAAGACGACCCGGCGTATAGGACGACCCCCCCCCCGGTAACTAATCATCCAATATTTACACAGTGTGCATGTTATTCTGTGTTGGTCAGCCAAACAATCCCAGCGGGGTCACTGGAAACGCCCTCCAGAAATCCCCAGGGCTGCAGCAGCAGGGCGGAGTGCCAGGGGCCGTGGGGGGAGCAGGAAGGTGGGCAGCCTTCACATGGCCCTGCCTGGGCCGACAGGAGCGACTCACGCTCTCGCTCCCCCCAGTCGCTGCAGCCTCGGGCGGAGCAAGGTGAACGGGATTCAAACCTGATTCAGAAATGCGGGGAGGCTCTTGGCGGAAGCGACGCGGGGGATCCGGGAAGCCAGAGGCGCCTTCGCTGCATCCCACAAGGATCCGATAGCCGGCAGTGGATATACCGGCGTATAAGACAACCCCCCCCCCAACTTGGAGGCATGTTTTTTCAGGGAATGCTCTTAAATGCTCTTATAGAAATATAAAGGAAAGTGATCCATTTTAATTGCTTGTACAATAGAAAATCTTGCAATTGCAAGTTCCCTGACTGAAGTTCAGGCTTTCCTTAAGTGTTTCAGTTCTGATGATTCTTAAAATCTCACTAAAGATTGTATCAAAAGAGATAAATAAAGCAGTCATATTTCCACATGCAGGTAGTCCTCAATTTACAATTACAATTGAAACTAAATTTCCATTCTTGAGCAAGGCAGTTAAGTGACTCATTTTAAACTTTTTTTCTCCATGTTTCAGCAAATTACTGCACTTATTAAATGAATCATGTGGTCATTAAACAGATGTGGCTTCCCCTCTTTGTGACTGACTGGGTAAGTTACAAATGGAGATCACATGACTTCAGGAAAGTGATATGATAAAATCATCATCAGTCAATTGTATAAGTCAACTTATATAATTTACATCCTGTGATGATAATTGTAATGCCATCAAACAACAACGCCTACCAATCTCAGGTCCTTGAGAAGGGCTCAGCAGGTGGATAAAAATGCCAAATCCAGTCTAAACATCTGGCTGAATGTGTGCCCAACCATAATATCATAATCATAATAAACACAAATAAAATGTAACAAAACCAAATAAAATAACAAGTTAACAGAAAAATAGATTAAAAGTGGCAATGACAAATTATTTCAGATATTTGGAAAAGTTCTGCATAAGCAGCTTATGAAACCTCCAATGGAATGTGCAAATATTAATTCTAATGGAAAGTATTTCTCAGCAGCTGAGAAACAGTACCCCTGGCCTCACTTGCCCTAACTTCACAATATGGTTAAAAGCTTCTCTTTCCAAGAATAAGCTGTTGGGCCAGATGAGTTAGTAGAAGATGGACTTGGGGCTTTATAAGTTAACACCTAATTGAGTTATTGGTAAGCAATATGGGGAGGGACAGAAACACAGGAATAATTTAATATTCATCTGTACCTGAAATGGTTCCAACAATTGATTTTTCTTAGTATCACGTACTTAAAATGCCTACTCCCATCTCCACAATCATGTCCAAAAAGGGAAAGCTGTACAAGTTATCAAATATGGCTAGATTGGACACAACGGTCTGTTTTGAGATTGCAAGCATCACCCTTGTCATAAAGAGGCAATGATAATTTCCTGGACCTAACTAACCGCACCTTCTTTCACCTATCTTCTGTACCCTAAAGGAGGCAAGAAGATCAGGGATCAAGAGCACAGGTGAACTTCCAGCCATACATACTACCTTAGAAAGTTCAATTTTAAATCTTTCGTTTGCTATACGTATATATTTTGCAAGGTTTATTTAAATCAAATTTGCAACAAGCAGTCAAAAGCAGGAGACAAATGTTTTCCGATTTAACACTACTTCAAATCGGCCAAATTCAAATGTTGAGTTCTCCCTACGTCATTCGTGATTCCGTCCTACAGCGGCAACACGAACATGAGAGACCAGGAAGCCCAGTACCTGTATTTTTAATCTTTGTTTAGCCTAGGAAGTTAAATTACTAAAGCCACTACTAGCCTATATCGATCTGCATAATAAATGGCCTTTACATTATCAGATCACAATGAGAGCAAGACCGTGCAACGTTGACGAGGCTAAGAACGGTGGCAACAATAATTCTACAAATTGGGCAGTGCCTGAGCAATGGACACGCTGCCGTTTAATTTGCAAAGCATTATACGGTATTTCCAGGCAGCATCCTTCTCTTTGCTTTCATTTAGCCTCTGCTATTCAACGGGTCTATTGTGTCACCACTCCCGCCAGCAGCCGCTTTCCTCCAGCGACCGTGACCCTAAGCAAAAAGTGACCGAGAGTAACCTTTGCGCTCTTCTCTCCCGCGCGCGTGCTTCCCCCACCTCTCACCGACACAACCGTTTTAGAACGTAATAGAGCCAGCCCCTCGCGCGCCACCCTGCGCGAACCAATGAGGAGTCGCTGCCGCGGCATACGAAATGAGCATGGTCCGCGCCGGCGATTGTGAGGTGCGCCAGTTCGAGGCGGAAGGAGGGGGAGGGGGAGGCTCATCACGGAGACTTGGGCCTTGTTCATTGGCTCGGCGGGGCTGGTCCGCCCAAGGCTGGAGTTAACGTATTGCCCGCAGAGGGGGCTCCCAGCACACACGAGGAGCGTCGCTTTACCAGCTTCCCCTCTGGCCGCAGTGGTGAGTTCGGGAACTGGGAAAGGGGACGGAGTGTTTGTTGGAGGGAAGAGCGGATGGGTTTGGAGGGCGAGGACCCCTTTTAGGATCGCGTTGGGAGTCTCCCAGGCTGTGACAGCGCAAGCGAGGCAGGAAGGAAGCAGGGCAGTCGTTTCTTAAGAGGAACGGGATCAGGACCGACCCAACACGGGCTTGAGGAAGACACCCGGAGGTGCCTGTGGGAAGCAGGCGAAAGGCTTTGGAGCTCAGCATCAGAGCCGAGAGGCCTGCTGCATAGTTCCAGAATTTATTAATAAGGTTTCATCCTGCACGATTTTATTCCAAGAAAGTCGTATGCAATTCCGTTTCCCTCTACCTGGGTTAGGCCGGTGAAGGCTGCAATTCTGTGTAAGCTTACCAGCGAGCAAGTCGCTGCGAAGTGGGGGCAAGCTCGTTTTTCAGTAAATGTTTCTGGCTGCCTTGTGTATCCACTTCTTACCTTGTCGTAAAATGTCTCAAGAATGTTCATAGTTGGGTATGATAAATGGTAGTTCTTGCCACATGTGCAAGTTTTAAGCATTATTCACTCACGCTGATGCTTTCTTGAGTTGACCCTTGAAGTGTCATCCTGTGCATATGGATTCAAAGTAAGCTCCATTATATCTGCTAGACTTTCCTTGGTAGTAGTAGAAAGTAGGCTTAAGGTCACACTGCCATTTACCTAATACAATTTCAGTTTTTATGCATAAGTTGAGTAAAGAATTCTGCAACTTTTAACTCTTTGCATTCCTATGTGATTGTTCATTTCTATTTCTATTAGCAATTGTGAATATAGAAGCAGAATTTGCTCTAATCATCCAAAGTATATGAGCATTTATGCACTTGTGCCAATTCTATTCTTACTACCACTACTGCAAACTAGCATCACTGATGGAGCACACATGTGTTTCTATAAATAGGGTTGTGTAGCCAGAATTCAGAATTGCTTTAGAGTAGTTAGGAGAAACTGTTAAATTAATTTATGATATAATATGGTGGTAAATGGTATCACTGCAGTAGATATATAAAATATTTCAGAAAAGTAAGAACTTTTTTTCCTTTCCTTTTTCCTTTGTTATTTTTTTACTTCTAGACTATTTTTGCTGTGTACAGGTAGTGTATCAGTATGTTAAATTGCCTTTCATGTATAAGAGAGCAACTTTTACCTACTATAATCCTTACTTATCCAAAGCTCTATGCATTTTCATTAATAGAAATTGTGATGATATCTGGAATATGGTCTAATTTTTAATATGTTTATTGAATTTATGGAAAGTTGAAAGTAAGCATACTTGGGACTTTATTTTTACCACAAAACTCAACTTTGAGACTCCAGTACATTTTTACAGCCAGAAAATGTAGAGGGTCATATTAATTATTTTTGCTGTGACTAGTTATAAACATTCATAAAATCAATATGAACTTATGAATTGGGAACTGTGTGATTTTCTCATTGGTTTTTTTAGTGCCTCTGTATGATTTTACACAAAGAGACTTCTAGGGGAAAAAACTAATAATGGATAATTTTCTCTTGTCAGTATAATAAAATCAATATTATGTAGCTGAAAATACTGATAGTAAACTATTTTTGGAAATATTTAATTAGGTAATCACTTGTAACTTTCAGCAGCGGCTACTAAGGTATAAAGAATTTTCCAAATACCCACTTGATTAGATGATTCTAATCATCTTGCAAATTACTTCTTAGACAAGTTTCTTTAAAAAGTTTACCATCAATTTGGGGTCATCAATCCATAGATTCTTTACATCAAGAATATGCAACATATGGCCAGCAGAGCCTTACCTTTTTCAGAATTGTACAACAACATATGCATTTGAACTGTATCACCAACGCCAATCTAAATATATGTTGCATTTCCAACATGGTTGTTTAGCTTCATCTGTGTTCTTCATGGCCATCTTAGCATTCTGTGATGAAGAAGAAATCTTCAGCATTAAGATATATAAAACCTGAGGCTCTGTTCCTGAATTGCTGCATTATTTTCAGAGTTTCAGATTCATGTCATCTGAATTCAAAATGAACAACCTCTTGGATCACTTTGCCATAATTGAGATACTGTAATCAGAAGGTATGCACTAATGTTTGTTTACAATTTAGCTACATCTCCCTTATATTAGCATCTTTCATATGCTGAAGAATTAATTCTACATATAAATAAGTGATTGCTATTTCTGATCTCAGATGAGTCTTTTAATATTCACTCATCTTTGAAGGCATGGTTTTTACAGTCTAATTCTCTTAATTTTTTCATTTGATTAGGATTTTCCTTCCTGATTTTTTTCTTGGTGTATTATCTAACTCAGGGGTGCCCAACCCCCAGTCTGTGGACCACCATGCCAGGAACTGGGTAGCACAAACAAGTGAAGCCCCATCCCCAGTATGCAGGCAGAATGGAAAACCATGCCCTCCTCTAGTCCGCAGAAAAAAACTCTCTGCGGAAATTGGATGCCACTGATCTAATTATTCACTTTTTAAAATGCTATACATATTAATGAAATATATTTTTATTTATAAAAAATGCTTATTTTTAAGAGAACAAGGTTCAAATTTTTTTAAAAAAAACCTTCTAAATTTATATTATCAGTACACAGATTCTTTTACTGGATGGCCATAATAAAAGCAGAAAAGTAATGATATAAATCTACCTCATCCAGCTGCTCTGATATATGTGTTAAGATTCTTACATGCAAAAAGAGCCTTTTGCAGTTAACAGTTGCAATTCCTAGACTGGGGGCTTTGCAGACCATCACTTTATCACTTTCCATATGGGCTGATACAATATGTTCTACATTGGGCTGCTGCTGAAGACCACTTAGAAATGTGTTGGTCCAGAATGTGTGGCCCATGATGGGGCATACCATGTTATGCCCATATGATGCCTCTACTCCATGACCTGTACTAGTTGCCTTCTGGCATCCAGGTACAAAGTGTTGATTACTACCGATAAAGACTTTCATGCCATAGGCCTGACTATCTGAAGAACCATCTTTCTGATGGTTTCTGCCCCACCCTGGACAGAATAAGCATGCTCAAATATAATAAATACTCAGGTTATCACTAGGACTTTTCTACAGATACCCATTTAGTTTACTTTATTGTCATTGCACCTCGTACAACGAACTCAAACACCATCTTCCGTGCGCATCATGACCATGACCATGAAAATAAACACATACAACCTTCACCCTTCACACATTGAACTGGAATTAAGTAAATAAGATATAAGTGCAATAAGTATTGCAGCTGTTTTAAACTATATATTTAATCCTAATAGTATAATTATAGTACTTCACTATATATTTTCTAAAGCAAGAAATTAAACAGTATGAGAAAATTGATAATTATCCTAGTTATAAGAGATACACATTGCAAACAGGTCTTTTGTATGTGAATTCGTATCAGAAATAGGTAAACTACCATACATACATGTTTATAAGTTCATCAGTATATAAACCAACCCTTGAATTTTTGACCAAAATATTGTGAAAAAATGTGTCACCCAAGGGTAACCTGACTTAAGGTTTTTTTATACTTTAGTTTTTACTGTTGGTTAATCCATGGGTTTCTATTTTTCATGTATTTTGATTAAAATGTGTCAGTTTATTTTCAGTTGGGCATACTCGCTAGTATATACAAGTTATATAGGAACTTTTAAAGGTATTAACGTATGTACTCATGGATAATCTTATCTATGTATAACTTTGGGGGTATATTTTGGCACCTAAAATTCTTGTTTTATTTACAAGTATATACAGTATGGTAGGTTTATCCTCTAATAGCTTTAAATTAAATTACAAAATCCCTTCTACTCAGCCAGCAGTTGTAGATATGTTAGTTGTCAGCAATGGTAGTGAAATGCATTTCAATGATATCTTTTTCAGACAGGCAAACACTGGGCCCAAACATATAACAAACTAGCAGTGGTTGGATATGTGTAACATATAACATTAAAACAAAGCCGATAATGAATTAGGAATACATGTAAACCTAATCTGATACTCTTGTGGTTATGTGTGTGTGTGTGTGTGTTTATGTATATCCACACACAGATTTTCTACTAAAAGTATGTAGGGAGTTTGTTTTGAAAACATGCATACTTCTAAGAAATTATAATTTCTAGCCCCAGACTATAGTCCTCTGTGTGTTTTTTTTTGTACTGCATTTGTCCTTCAATTGGGTTTAGCATGGAAATACTGTTAGAAGAACTCCATGAGTGCATTGGAATTTCTTCCAAATGCTTTCTGAATTTGGATTAATTGTTTATAACAATGTTTTCATCTTTATGTCTATGAAAACACTGAACATCAATTTTTCCATTTAGGAATATATGTGTAGCTCAGTGGATTCTGTGAACTACTCTTTTGGTGGTCCTCAATAAAGTATTTAAGGCATGTGAGGCACACTTTGGTAGTCAGTGGCCAAAGTAATAATTACAAATGACTGAGGCATACCTTCCCTAAAGAGAAAGAAGTCCATTAGAGACAAGAGTCACCAGTCTCAATTTTGGTACACTGAGATAAAATGATTGAATTACTCAGCAGATGTTTTTTGGGCTTTGGGATTGGAGGAACCTATGAAAGATTTAGATTTTAGAGCCAAAATAAAGTAAGATTTTATTCTAGTTAGATTTATGTATTACTTGGATATGTAATTAAAAATATTTAAAATGTTGGAATGTATATTTGAAACTTAGACTACTTGGGCCTGGTATTCATGGACAAACTGAAGACAACTGCTTCCTCCACCAGCAGTACGAAAATTTGTTTAAAGTATTTTCTACTTCGATAGAATTATCACCTTATATCAATAAGTACTTCAAATATTAAATGTTGCAAACTTGAATTACTTTTCATTGTAATTGCATCTCATGATACCTCTCCAAAAGCAGTCATTTCACTTGGTTAGTAGGAAGAATGATTTAAAGAACATTTAGTGCTTACTCTAAGAATTCAGCCTTTAGTCTAATTCAGTCTAAGAATTGTCCCTTTCAAGAATGTGCAATCTAAATTCTTAAGAACCATATTTCAAGTCCCACGATATGTTTCTTCCTAATCTGGTCTTGAGCCATGGGGCTAGTGTAACCAAATTGAAACTTGTACCAATATTTACATTCTCTCAATGATTGCATATACCTCCTCCCCATAAGCTTGGCACCTGTGATTTTAAGTAATGCCTTTATTTCATTTTGAGGTAGGATATTGCATGAGAAATTGAAATGCTGTGTTCTCTCACTATAAAGATATAGTGGAACTCGTTCATCAAAAAAAATCTGCTTGGGGTTCTTGACAAAATTATGCTGGATCCTTATGATAATGTTCCAAGTGCTTGCTCATATATGCTGCTTAAAAATCTGTCTTCAAACATTGCCAAAGATGTTTTTGAACATTAAGGTAACATTTGCTCTTTTGTGGTCAGTTTTTGAAATTCAGATTTAATAGCAATACTATTTCATCTTTCCCATTCCCTGTAATTCTGTTTTAAAAAGAGCTAATATTAAAGCCTGCAGCTGGTTAGCCACTGTTGCTGGCAGAATGCTGAGCTTAAAAAACCCCTCACTTGTCTGAAACATTTCATGAACAATTGCACAGAGTGAAATCTTGGAGTTGTAATACTTGGAAGAACTACAGCAGTAGTGCTGGAAAAAATAGGCAGATATACTTTGTAGTTTACTTGTAATCAATAATGAATACATAATTCTGAGTAGGAATCATACAGAGACAATCTGAACATCCATGTCCCATTACAATAATACAGTTCCAAGGACAACATAAGAACTGAAGCACCATATAAAAATTCCAGAAGACAGACAGTGCAGATATTGTGCTCCGCTAACATCCTGACTCCAGCAGCACAATTTTATATTTTTGTTAAGTGTGAAAATTAATGTAATTGCTAGTAAACCACAGTAACATTTGATATATTCATTTTACTGAAAAATTATATTATTATGCAAATGCTGGAAGATACTCATTTGTTGTATTATAATAGATTGTCTGAAAGTTAAAAAGCCATGAAGAAGTGTTTTTTTTATAATAATGAAATAAAATTTAAAGTGTTACTGTTAATTTCAGTCTCCTGCAGATTATGTGGGCAGCGTTTATTCAATACCATTATTCGATTTCAAAGTAGAATACATATTTCCCATCTCTTCAAAATCCTATTGATAGATTAGAAGGATCCTTCCCCCCCCTCGCTCCTGCCCAACAGTTATGTTAGAACAGCTTGCTTATTCTAATACATCCCATTATTTATAAGAATAAACTTCAAAGAACCTGAAACATGCTCTCAAGTTGTGTTAACATCCAGTTCATCTTCCATAATTTTATTACACAATCAGATTTTCATCTTCAGTTCTGAAGTTTACAGTATGCCGTAAGAATACTGATTATTAGCTACTATATAGTTGAATAATGGATTTCAATGAGACTGCACAGGATTGCAATTTAATTTTTTTGGATGGCATAATATGATTAGTGAATTTAATGGCTAGAACATTTGAAAATGATTTAAGTTTCAACATAGCTTGAATATATAATTAATATAATTAAGGATTTAATCTGTTTAGTTGGAAGTTTTTTTCCTCTAACTTTGAAAATATTTTTAATAGGCTATATAGTATCTCTTTGTATCTGCCTAATAAAAAGATTTAAAAAGCTTCCAATATTACTACAAAACTTAATTTGAAATATGTAAAAAATTATGAAAAGGCAGGTTTTAAAACAAACTGATTAAAAGTCTTATATCAGTCAGCATAAATAAAAGTTTGGAGAATGGCAGCTGCAGTACAAAAAAAACATGAAGGGCACTAGGTTGATTAAATATAATGGTTTTCCAAACTGCCAATACTTGCAACGTTGCTTTTTCTGCTAAAAAAACAAAACAGAACACTTTGCCAAATTTGTATTATTCAAAGGAAAAATATTCCCTTCACCCAAAAAAAAAGACTTCAGCACAAATCCCTTTTCAACGCTAAAGTTCCTTTACTTATCTTTAATAGCGAAGTGCTGTAGCCGCGCTTGAAATCAGTGTTATCAGTGCCTGAATATTCCGCAGGGGGCGCTTCTAGTGCTTGGGCTGGGACATGTGGGTTTGAAGCCGCACAAGGAATGGGCTGCGACTTGACTGCATTTGCGTGAGTAAGAAGTGGAGGCCAGGGAGAAAGCTACTAGTGTGGAATTGTGTCACAAGGCAGATTTTCCATTTCCACGCCAACCCCTATTTGGAGGCTGCATTTAACCCCAAGGTAGAGGAAATAGATGGCAGGGCGCCCGCCTGGGAAAAGGGTGGGAAGGGCTACACGGAGATGGGCAGGAAAAGCTGGCTGCCCTCCCACCCACCGGGGGCTCTCAGGTAAAGTTTACCCATAAGCAGAAAGCTGCAGTTAAAAAAAACTCCGACATGAATCTAAAAGATGCTCGATAGTAGGCACTTCTCACCCACTTGCACCACATTGGCTCTGAGGAAACACATATATAAACAATAGATTTCAAGAAAACTAATTAGATTGAATCATGCGATTAAAAAAAAGAGCACTAGAGGGCGGCGGTTTTCTCTGTACTTTAATTCACAGTATAAACTTTCCCAATTAACTCTTGACTTCACTCTTGTTAAATCCTTGGAATTTAATATAGGGAAGATTTTGAAATGTTTATAGAAAAGCATCCCTCTTCTGGTCTTTTATTTTTTGCTTTTGATAACTTACTAGCATGCTGCCCCTGGACATGTTTCCCTTTTATTATCCAATGAAGACTAACCATTTTTATATTTAAACCCATTTAGGTTCAAAAATTCACATTTTTAGGTGCTTGATCTTGATAGCAGCCTCCAATGACTGCAATGAGATTTAATATTGAGTGCAGCTTGTTCATTGGTAGCTTTTGTACTATGTATTGTTGGAAGTCTAAGAAAAATACAGTTGTTCAGTATTGGAATGTAAACTGATCTTTCTATTCCTTTTTAGGACTTTATTTTACAAATTGCAATAGCACTTTTAACTAAATCATTGGTAAGGTTTTAAAGAGTTCGCCAGAGTTTTATCAGCTTCTGCAGCTTTAATGTTAGCTATATTTGGAAACCCAAAAACTCATTTTGGAAATGAGTACTACCTATATTATCTTTCTCCAGTATATCACATATCTCCCTCAGAAACTTAATTTTTCAATTATTCAGAAACTTTAATACATTTCATTGATTTTTGACATTTTTGTACAATTCTGTTATTTGTATTTTCTCTTCTTGGTGTAGATAATCTTCATTTAGTGACCACAGCTGGGATCAACAATTGGGTTTTTAAATAGAGCAGTCATTAAGTGAAACTGTCACTTTGCTTATTTCAGCTTTGCTTTGCAGACCTGTGAAGATTGTAAATGCAATGATTGGTCATAGCATTACTGTTTTTCATCACTGTCCTAAATGAGGCAGTTAGTTAGTTGCTAAATGAGGCAGTTAGTAAATGAGTACTACCTGTATTTTCTTTCTTCAGTATATCTCACATATCTCCCTCAGTGTCTTTGAATTATTTACATAAATATGATTATGCCTTTTCCTGCTATTTTCTGGAACCCAGTGTTTATTTGAATAATTTTTTCTGTTTCTTGTTTTATTTTCTGTCTTTTGTCAGCTATTTCATCTTCTTTTGATTTTTGTTTTTTTCCATGTGGGGATATATAGTTAACTACATATTCAATATACCTACCCTAACAATCTACTACTTAAGTGTTTTATTATTTTAAATAATACAACATCAAAGAATTACATCAATTATACATACTAGATCACAGAATCAAAGTTAAAAGGGGGCATTTAAGCTGTCAAATACAGTTATATGCTTAGTGCTGGAAATCAACTAAAGCATCCATGTCATGTTTTATCCGGCCTCTGCTAAGAAGTCCACCACTCTCTGGGTATTTGGTTCCATTTGTAAAACTGGCCTTACTGTTTTTCCAACAGTCCAAATCTGCTTCCTGTTACTTAAATCCATTATTCATGTCCTATACTCTGAGATGATAGAAAACAGGTTTTAGCTTTCTCTATGACATCTTCGGTCTTCTCAAAATTGCGCATTCTTTGTATGTTCACTATAGCTTTCCTAAATTTAGTTGTAATCCTTGATTATTCTTGTTGCTGTTTTCTATACCTATTTCATTTTTAAAAACCTTTCTATGGATTGGGGCCCAAAATGGAATACTCATGGGTTGGATGCATTATCAGGTGAAATGGTTTACCTTCTCTGATTTGAAAACTATACTTGAAAATAGTTGTTTTTTCTTTTCCTTTCTTGCAAAATCAACCTGATGCTGGTTCATATTTAATTAGTTGATAAATAACTGTTCTAAACTTTCTTTCACAAGTATTGCTGTCAAGACAGATATTCTCCATCTTATAACTGAATTTAATTTTTTTCCTCAGTAAAAGACTGTATAATTATCTTTTTTACATTTCATTCTGTTATTGTTTCCCCATTTCTCTAACCTATCAAGATTGTTTTCTGACTTTGAGATATTATTTCACAGAGTTTATGTCATCTGCAAATTTGATAGATTAGAATTTAAGATACATCTTCATTTTTTGGGTGTTTTTTTTTTTTTTTTTTTTGAAAACTGGAATAACATATGCCCTCCTTCAATCATTTGATACTACATTTCCTCTCTGGTATTTCTCAAACAATAATAGATAACAATTATTTGGCCAAACCATGAGCAACTTCCTGTAATACTCCATAATTCGGTTTTCTGACTTCAAAAAATTAAACCAATTCAAAGTAAACAGAAATTCCATGGCTGTAATTCTTTCAGTTCTGCTTCTTCAGTTTTTAAGAATTGATTATTGGAATTGTTATCTTTTTAAAAAAATAAAAACAAAAAACAAATTGACCCCTTAAAGAAAATTAGAGTTATTCCATCATTACACACTTACTATTTTTCAGATTATCTTCAAAATAAATTGAAAAATAACAGATAACTGTTCCATGAAGATAAAGACTAATTAGTTTATTTTGGAGACATCTGAAGAAGGGTTCCCCCCTCCTTTTTTTCCTTTTTCATTCTCTGAGCTTTAGCTGTTGTTCTAGCATCTCTATAATTTAGGATTATGAGTACTATTCTTTGCTGAGCTATCTTATTTCTCACCTTCTATATGTATGTTGATTTTAGATCTTTACTCATTTTGCATTGTTTGCTCTCCTTTCTCCCTTCTTTGGTACTCTTTTTGCTATTGTATTTTTAATATTTTTTTAAAGGAACTCCCCTGAATCTCAAGCTCTTTACCCATAAGCTTCTGCTATGGAATTACTTTTGCTCTTTATTAAAATATGTTTTCTTAAAATCCAGTACGCAAATTGCATCTCTTCCCTTGCCTGAAAACAGTCAGCAAAAAAACTGCTGGAAATTTTGTTAAGGATCATTCCTGACATAGTTTGTTGTTAGTTTATAGCAGCAAAAAGCAGAAGAATATTATAGTATTTTTTCCAACTAAGAATTTTATTAAAAGGTACACTTTTATCAGTTGAGAATGCAATGAAACAAGCTGCTCATGGAAGTGTTTGTCTTTTATTAAAATTTGTTAATTGGTGCTGCCAGATTCCTGATAGTTTTGCTTGGTAGAATTTGTGTCATACCAATACAGGTAATACTCAGCTTATATTTGTTCAGCAACTCTTCAGAATTATGATAGTAGTGAATGAAAAAAGTTAGGAACCCTTCTTGAATGTATAATCATTGCAGCATCCCTGCAGTTGTGATAAAAATCCAGGCATTTGGCATTGTGCTGATCCTTATCCTCCCTCCAGGAGCCACACCAAAAAAGGCAGATTCTTGCATGGTTTATGAAGCCAACAAGAATTATATTCTTTGAACTAATAGATCACGAGTGTCTTACTTAATCACCATAAAGACTTATGACCAAAATTTTGGGTTCATTTGTGAGTTGTAAGTTGAGGACAACCTATATTGAGATAATAAAAAACATAAATCACTGTTACTACTTGAAGACTGGAAAGTACCACCCATAAAGCCAACAATGTTGGTTTTATTTTTCATTTGCTCCTGATGGTATTGTTTATTCAAATGCATTTTTGTGCAAATATGTCTATTTTTAACATGAAGTGGAACTCTTCTACTTTTCTTTTGCTTCAGTCTCTCTTAATACATTAGAATACAATAATTACAAGATACAGTCATGTGAGTCATCCTACTGCGGATTTCTCTTAAGTCACGTTTGCCTTTCTGTACTAAGATGTTAAGTTCATCTTTCTTATTTTCCATACTGGGAACATTAGACAATGAAGGTCAGGGACTTAATAAGCAAATATTCTGTTTGTTTATTTTTACTGAATGTTTTAACAGTCTTCTTCCTAAATCTTTATCTTAGGTCCTTGGTTCAGCCTTTTCATTTCAGTTCCCACAGAATTCAGTTTGAAGCCTTCCTGATCAAAGTCACTATGCTTCACTAAGTCAATTCTTGTGAGAACAATCCACTTTGGGCCAGTAATCCATTATTTTAGAAATGTTCCAAGAAATAAAGACATCTTTAATTTAGTACCGTTTCCCAATATTCATTTGTAAGGGGCTTTTTAAAAAATCCCCAGTGAAATTCAGGTCAACTCTCCCTAGTTATTTATTGTGTGAGCTTGCATTCAGGAAATTGCCGCCACTTCCAGTAGCTTCTGCAGCAGGAAGCATTCACTTGATCATCTTATGGTGATGGATAAACCAAGTTAAAATAATCAACTGTATTAACTCCTTTTAGCACTAAATATTTTTTCAAGAGGGGTTTCTCCTCATTTTTTGGAATATTAGAGTTCACATTCACATGCCTTTCTAAAAAGGTATTTATATGATGTAGGTCTTGTCGAGAAGTTTGTATTTTCTTATTAAACTTGAAATGATATGGGTAGCTGAAACAGGAGTTGAAAGAACACAGAAAAGCATATTACAAAGCCATCTTCCTCAGACATGAGAAGCCCCAAAATGTTATACCTTTAATTATTACAATTGATGTTTGTAAAGCTTTGATATTTATCATGGTTGACATATCTGAAAACGAGAGGAGGCAACCAATATGAAAAATGAAGGACCAATGAGTAGATCGAATCTCTCTAGTTTCTTTGGAGAGAATTGGAGATAACCCACATGTGCTAATGGCAGCTCCTCATGAGGAAACTATAAAACAGCAGTCTTTCACAAGTTTGAGTATCAGGACCCAAGCAAGATGGCATCTTTTCTCTCAGCTGGTGGAGCTTTTAATAAAGACACTAAGCTAGCCAAACTCATTTTCTAATCACATTCATAAATATTCAATTTAACCACTTTATGGAAGTTAGGGACCTTTAAAACAGCAAGCTTAATTTGACACCTGGTGTGTTTTATCTTCTTCAGATTTAAGAATTTTTACACAGAAGCTTGAGGATTTAATATGTAATTGGCAAAAAGAAAAAAAATACTTAAGAAAATTTTAAACAAATTGGGATACCAGAGAGATTTGGAATATTGGTGATTCTTGCTCAAAGGTCTGAAAAATATGAATGTAATTAAATAATATAAGTATATAATACATTTGTGGGAAATAATTGAAAGATCTAAACTGTATCAGGAACTGATACAGGTTGCAAAATGGACCCTAGAGGGAACATGAGCCATGGTGGTGCAGTGCTGAGAATGCAGTACTGCTGGTTACTTCTGCTGCCTGCGGCTGCCTGCAATTTGTCAGATTGAATCTAACCAGGCTCAACATTGACTCAACCTTCTATCCTGCCAAAGTGGGTAAAATGATGACCCAGATTATTGGGGGCAATATGCTGACTCTGTAAACATCTTAGAGAGGGCTAAAAGCATTGTGAAGTGGTATATAAGTCTTAACTGCTATTGCTAAAAGATCAGGCAAAAAAGACTTAAAATGGTTAAACCAGCTATAACTTTTGCTTATGTTGGGGGTTTTTTTCTTTGAAAAATAGACTGAAATATTAATAACTAATATTGCAGAAAGAATAAAGATTTCAAAGAATAAATTTTTAGAAGATGATGAGGAAAACTATTATCTGACATAGATATTATGGAGTTTGAAGGCATGGAAGACAATAAAATTGAGATTACCAAAATGCGAATTCAAAAGACAAATTAAGGAAAGGATCTGGATGTGGAACCTCAAGAATAAATTCTGAACAATGCCTCTTTATGGAATTTACAAAGTAGTCTTTGAAGACTCCTTTAAATGCTAAAGAGTAATGAAAGAGTAAATCCTGGAATGCCATAGGAATGATTTAATGGTCGAGATTGTATAGAACAAAAGAAAGAATACGAAATTGGACTATTTGACTTGGGATAAACTTCAGTATTTTTGATATTTGATATTTTGGGAAATTTGTAATGGATTTTTTGCTGGACTGAAAAATGGGAATTTCTCTGCGTATAGATAAAAGTTAAGTTATGGGAGAAGAGTTTTTTATTTGTAACTTTAAAAATAGCTGAAAACTGATATTAGTTTATGGTTGGGGTGACAAAGGTTGGAAGTCATTTTATTAGTTTTTTTTTTCTTTTGTTTTCCTTTTTCTGCAGGTTCTTTTGTTTTTCTTTTTGTATTGTATTAGTTTTTATTAGTTTTTATTTGAGCTCAACTGAGAACTAGTTCTGATCTCTGGAATCTCTGTAGTTGTGGCATAGGATTGAAAGAGGGAAAGATTTGGCTAGAACTCTAGATTCTCCTTTCATCAAATGGGACATTGCAGCTTCAGGTTTCTGAACACTCTCAGTGATTACGTAGGTTTAAAATGCTTAAAACCTTATACCTGCCACTTCCAAAACTGCAAGCAATGTACAATTTTACTATGAATGGAACATTGTTTTCCTCTTTATTATAGGGATTATCTTAATTGCAACCCTTTATCTGTGGACTGAGAACCAATGTATCCCTTGATTTTAGTGTTTGTCCCAAGAATTCATCATTGACTTGCAATTAGTTTCATAACTTGCTTAATTCATAAGGTTAATTTTAAAATCTTAATATGAACTTTTCTGCTGTGTTTGTTACTTATAATCAGGTAAATTAATCCAAAGTAATTACAATGTCAAGAAAACATAGGTATTATTGTGTATCAATTTAGGTAAATTTTTATTTCTGTTATTTATTTATTGCTTGCTTATTTCATTTTAATTTTTTTGTTTTTAGATTTTGCTCAGTCATATTTGTGAACAAACCAAGTGAGGCTGCTGAAGTGTTTGGAAATTGTTTCCCTATTGATACCAATGATAACAATGAGAAGTCATTTAAGGTTTGTGTTGACACTTTGTGCTTTCTTTTAGGTTAATTTACCTTCATCAAGTTATCTTGTGAAAAAATGAACACCTTTAATTATTTGATTTATGTAGCCATCAAGCTCAACAAGTGATTGCAGGGTACATCATAAAATACAAAAACAATTATAATACAAATTAAATATACATGGCACCAAGTAAAACTATTACTATGGATGGTATACAGCTAGGAAATGGCACTCTTAACACACTTGGGATCCCAGGCCTGGGTACACAAGCTTATCTTCGCAGCTTTGCAAAAGGCAGCAAGATTGGGATTGTTATTTTTTCCATTTCTTAGTGAATAAATACATATTTGAAAGTAATAGTGGTCATGCCTGCTGTTTAATGCTGTATGCAAATAGCAATAAATCAAGGTTGAAAGCATTTGAGAATGCAGTCAGATAATTCAGTATGGTATCATATTCTACTTTATAGCAGAGAATATCCAGAACTCTCTTCCAGAATCCTTCCCCAAATAGGAAGCTGTGCACATTAAAAAGTCTTCTCAGCTGCTTAAACACCAGATCAGTTCTCTTTCCTTGTTAGAATGGTTGCCTCCCTGCCAATGTTTAGGAAGACCAATAAGACACAATTTAAATTAATTTAAATTTAAAAACCTGAGATGGGGAAAAAAGACCCTTTGTCTAGCTCTCCAAAGGCAACATAGTAAGTGCTTAACATGGCTTTTTGAAAATGGCAATCTGTTACTTGGAGGCTTGGTATGTATGAGAGAGTATGCTACTAATAAGAAAACCCATTCCCAAATAACTACAATTTTTACAAATAGTCTTAAGACTATTTTTTCACCTACTTTTATGTTATCAGTTATTTATGAAGAGCAAGCATTCGCTTTTCATCAGTTGAATGTATTTCTATATATTCATTGTCCATTACTAATGCGCTTTTTTTTCACTCTCTTGCAGACATCACAGTAAACATTAATGCAAGTTCTAATGAAATTAACCAAGGTTTAAAGGATACATGATATAACAATATGGCTTAATAAGCATGGTGAATAAGTAAGGTGTGGTATTTTTTGTGATTAATATAATTTCTCAAAAATGAAAAGTTTTCCTGGCTTAAGACAAGAAATTGTTTGTGGATCTATGGTCCTGAGAAGGCATATTTATTTTATTCATATATTTTTTAACTGTCCTTACTTTTATGGTTGCCATCTAAAAATGTGTATGTGTACATATAACATCCTAACACACTTTAAGACAGTTATAATTGCATTACAACATACATTCTGACATAATGATGTAGCATAGTAATTTCTCTCAATTAAAGATTACTGTCATGTTTGAAAATATACTGAATCTGTTACAAATTTGAGCATTTATTTTGACTTTTTAAAAAAGAAGCCATGGAATTTTGTGTAGCTTATATTATGGACTGATAATTAGGTGTAATAAGAAGATGAACAATTTAATCAGAATAGACTCGGGCAGTAATTTGTTCAGGATTCAGGTGAATTTAACAATTTAATTTGTACATTATGATAAACTAAGGTTTGCTAACTATTGGATGAATAACATTAAGTGATTTCACACAATATGTTAGGACACTGTCTGGCTTATTTGGTTTGTCTTACTATTTTGCATGAGTCCAGCCTTTGACTCATTTAATAAAACAGTGATGATTGATTGAACAATATATGAATTAAGCCACTGAAATACTTTTTGTATTCCAATCTGCCAAATCTGAAATAAAGTTCTTGAGTTTCTCGTAACATTAATGGAGAAAAAATAAGAAACTTAAGAAAATGCCAAGGGTGGTAAGAAAAAAAATCATTCAATGGAAAATACAGTCTATATAAATCTATATATTTATATAAATTTAATTGATGAAGAAAAATTATACACTCTATCTATACAATGCATAAAGTCTATGTATTGTTATCTTCATTAGATGACTGGAAAAATACTAGCAATACAGGTTGATTTCAAAAATAATAAACCAGATCATAATATAAGATCATTTAGTATTTCCTTTCAAACAAAATTGGTCTTATTTGGAGTCTATGTGCTCATCATAGTTCATTAGTTAATGGCTTCTAGTAACAAGTGGAAAGGAATATAAATATGATGGAAGCAAGTAAAGATACTGCATAATCCCAATTATCCAATTCATTCATGAATTGTAAACTAGTTTACAACTAGTACCAAACTCCTGAGGCTTAGTAAATATCTTCAATTATCATATCTAATAACTCTTGAGATATTGAGTATCAGATATGTTGACTTAAGTAAGTAAATATGGAATAAAATACAACAGCTTTCCCTTATCCTCCTTTTAATTGCACTTCATAAAAATATATTTGTTTTATTAAATCCTTAGGGCTATTATTATGTGACATTATACTTTGTTCCTATTGCAGGTCTTTATTGGTTTTTATGTGATACATAGGACTTGTCAGGTTCTTCTGAATAACTTACAGTCTTCAAAGATGGATAAAATGAAGTTAAAGCATGATATTAATCCTCTTCTTCTTCATATTATAAACTTCGCAGTTTTGGTATACACATTTTTAACTTTTCTTCCATGGTATTTATTTTCTGGATCAAAATATATCATAACCAAATCAAATCAAATTAAAGCAAAACAAGTGAACAGCACACCTGGAAGTGCATATAGATCTGTTAAGAGTTTGCATTGCTTAGCATCTGTATTTTATACTGGATGCGATACCCTTGATAAAGCTTTCAAATATGCTCGAAGTAAATTTAAGGACAAGAACCTCCTGGGGACAAGGGAAATATTACAAGAAGAAGATGAAATCCAGCCATCTGGAAAAGTGTTTAAAAAGGTACATAGTGTTTATTTTTTATGGGAAAGACGGAAATATTTGTAGTTTTATTCTCTAGACCTGGGAGCTCGTTATCTTGCAGTTCAACTACATCTATGGGCCTGTTGAAACTCTAAAACAACTATAGAAGGTTAGTGAGGCAGGATTCACCTTTGCCAAATCAACACTGATTTTCCTTCAAGAGAGTTAATTTCTCTGTGTTTAGTTATTCTTTTTTCTTTGTTTAACTTTCTACCAATTTCTGAAACAGATTTTAAGTTGAGCAATGTGCAACTCCCTGAATTTCCAGTGAATTCCTTTTTAAAAACATGTCACATTTCTTACCTCCAGTTTGTTGGCACTAAGACCAATTTGAGAAAGAAATATATATTTTGCTAACAAATCAACAATTTCACTTTTATATTCTTGAAGAATTTTTGATGTGATTTGGATTGGATGTGTTGTTACCTTTTGTGTGGACTCTCAAGATTGAAAATGGGATAGATGAATTTCTTCTAAGGTGCTCTGTACAGAGAATAGCACAGGTGCATGTGTCTTAGTCCACAGAGCTATCCCCTCACAGGTGATTGCTGCTGAATATGTTTTTTTATAATGCCCCTGCGGAACTGTGGGGAACAGTGTATTCATCCCAATGAAATTTTAGTTTTAAACTGAGAGGGAACTAGAATGTGGATGATGCATATTTGAAAACAATCCATCAACCTAGGATTAGGCCTAGACTGGCTTGGAGAGTTCTATGACAGATAGGCTGCCTAAGCTGACTCTTAACATTTTCAAACTCAAATGGATAGAGTCTCTCAAAAGAGAAACTTAAAGATTGGAGTTTGCTATTAGCTCTAATTAACTAGTCTGATTTAATATGGAGTCTGAAAACTAGTGGAGCCAGACCCATAAGGAAAAAAGAGTAAACAGAATTTAATGAAAGAGGCTCTGGCCCCCATAAAACCAGGACCTGTGCTTAATTGTGAGGTATCTTTTTGATGCAATTTGAAGCTGCAATGATAACTTATAATCTTGGATTGGGCAGCAGCTTCTAAGGTATTAAAATGTGCAAATGTGGACACCATAAATAAACTGAGATATAATCTCAGCAAGAAAGATTTCATAAGCTATGGAAATAGGAGGAGTCTCCCTTTGAATGGAAGTATCTTTAACTCAGCCATATAAACAAGGGCATATTTTATTTGTTTTGTATAATTATTTATTATACTGCCTTTATTTTTTACAAAACAAGGTGGAAAACATGCTTAATACTCTTTCCTGTTATTTTCCCCACAAAACCACACCCATGAGGTGGGCTGGGCTGAGACAGAATGACTGGTGCAAAGTCACCAAGCCAGGTTTCATGCCTACTGTATTAAAAAGCCTACTGAGCAAGCACAATTTAGTTAAACAATTTATGTTTTATAGTTAGTTACAAGTAAGTTATAAAATAAATTGGTTATAACACCACTTGTAACTAACTATAAAACATAAGTTTAATAACTAATTTTGCTTGCTTTATGTTTAACATGTTTTAACATAAATAAATTTAAAATAAATTTTAAAATTAAAATTAATATGTGAGAATAGATGAAAAATTAAGAAGTTAACAATACATGAGAAAGTCTATGAAGGAATAAAAACATATTTTTCTGCTATAAGGAGGATAATAAAGTAGGCTTCAGATATTCCTCATTAGGAAGACTGCACCATATAAATATACTGTATGTTTATATATTATGTCCAGTTCAATAGTGTTAAAATTGTGTTAAGGAATTTTAAAACAATGTGTTTCTGATCTGGATTAAAAACAAAGCTATCTGAATAAAATTAGACTTTGTGCCAGTACATTGATCTGACCGTAAATCTTACTGCAAATAAGTTTATTGTTTTTAAATGAATAATACTACTTAAATGATACTTAATGCAATTATTATTAATCTAAATGATATAGCAAGCAACACACACTAGAGGGCACAGTTTATCTCTTTATCCTTTTTAAGAGCTTAAGAGTTTATGGATTGCTGTTTTATATATGTATATATATGTACTTGCATGTATCAGACCAACATACTAAAAACTGCATTTAAAAGCTGATTGGCTCTGTTATGCTTAAGCTGCCTCTCTCTCAGTTGGTGTTCTGATACTAAAAAAGGAAGAATAAATTTAAAAGGTAGATAATAAGAGCTCTGCCTGGATATAAAGCAGCAATGCAATTATCGTATGCAATAGCTCCAATAGCCTTAGTTTCTTTATCTGGAAAAATAGATGATGCCAAAATGAGAAGTGGTTTAAAAATTTGTAATCAGTTTTTACATTTGAAATAACCTGTTTAAATCTTCAGTATTGAACAATCTTTTCAAATTTATATCTAAATTACTTTTATTAATAATGCATGCTTTTTTATTTCTTTGAAACGGCAACATTGAAATGGAGAGAGGGCCATACAGTTTCTAGATTAGAAGAATCTGAACAGATAGCAAAAGTAGAGATTTTCTGTATCTCTTATCTACAGCAGTTAGGTATAATATATCTTCTGAAAAAACTGCATAGAGAACTATGACTGGCTACGTGATAGGTTTAAAATGTATACAAGTTGTATTATGTAACTCAAATAGAATTTATGCATCATATAGCTATAATATCCTGGATTGTGTCAGTGAAGAATGTGCTACACTTTTAGCAATGGGCTATGGCATTGTTATTAAATATTTGCTGTTCTTAAGCAAACCATATAGATAATATATATCATTTTCATATTTCATAATTGGAAGGCAAAAAAAATCTTACTAAAAAGGTAAATAAGGATATCTCCAATTAATCTCGTTCTTAGATAGACAGATACATAGATAGATACATAGATAGATACATAGATACATAGATTATATGAACAGTTTTAATTATGTAAGTTGTTTTCTCGTGCATTTTCAACAGAGGAAAATTTTGCTCCCTAGATTGAAATTTTGATAAAGAAGAAAAAAATCGGGGATGACTGAAAGGCAAGAAGAAGAGCATAGGGTATAGGATATATAATTGCAGAACATATTTGTATGTGTCTTTGTGTCTGTAGTTTCTACATTTAAAATGTTTATAATTTTTGTCAGGTTATACTTGGAGAATATAACTGGCTATCATATGATGATGTTTTTAAAAAAGCTAAAGCATTTGGTAATGGGTTAATAATGCTGGGCCAACAACCAAAGACCAACATTGCCATCTTCTGTGAAACCAGAGCAGAATGGATGATTGTAGCACAAGCTTGCTTCATGAACAATTTCCAACGTAAGTATGTGTACAGTATCAGTCTTTGGTGTTTTTTTTCTGTGCCTCTGTGTGTATGCTTGTTTAATTTAATTATCCAGACATTCAAATAGAATCTACAGTTTGGAGAAATACCCATCTGGCATTTCTGGGAGCTATAGTTCTAACCTACCTAGAATACCATAAAAGCATTGGTCTGTCATCTGTAACATTGCTTGAAAGTAATCATATCATTATTATTGAGGAAGATAAGCTTTTAGGAAAATACAGGAAATCTAGATAGCCTTTTTGCAATTTCTTTTCTGAATTCTGATTTTTTTTTTAGCAAAAAAGAAAAATGAAGAGCTTTTTGTTTTTTAATCTAGTGTTTTTCGAGAATCTGGCACAATATAAAGAAAGCAGAAAAAACATAATAATGAGGGGGAAATGAGGTTGGTTGAATGATAATCATTGAAATGTCCCAGTTCCATTTTTACAGTAGTTTCAGTTATCTAATTAACAGAAAGACAAGCTTGGAGCAGTACTGCCTTCTATGGCATCAGAAATTCTGGAAAGTAGAGTAAGCCTTTAAAGTAGTCTTTGAGTTCAAAATTGGTAATCTTTATGAAGAAACAGATATAGCTTCCCCCTTACTCCCATACATACTTTCGGGAATGCCATTCTCTTTTTTCAGGGTCCTACATGGTTTAAGACTGCTCTCTTCTGCCCATTTCTGTGGTAATAATATTTACTAAATCCCGATGACTTTGGAATAAGGATTCAGTATAATAATTTCACCGTGAGAATAGTTTGGTATAATGGTGAAAGATACCGAACTACATGTTGGGAGATCTTCCTAAAGCCCGGGAGCTGGCTGAGTGATTTTGGGCTAGTTTTTCTCTCAGCCAAAAGAATTGCCAAGACAATTGTGTAGATTTGCCTGTTAGTTACCTGGAGTCAAGACTGAGTCAAAGACACACACTTATAATTTGCCTGTAGCAAATTATCAGCTCTAGATATGGTATTTTTAATTCATTTATGAAGGTTCTTATAATTTAGACGTTTGTAGTTCCAGCAGTGGTTTAATTAGGTAAACTGGTTTAATCTGCAAGTGTTTGAATAGTAAAAAAAAATTGGACTTTTTATTTGTTGAATTAAAGAGGAATAAGGTAGTTTGATTGTAATGTGGCTTAGTACAGAATAACATCCTCATCCACAGTAATATTTTTGTGGTAGAACTCCATTTAAATAGGCCATTTAAATATGGACAGAAAATAATAGTAAACTTGTAATCTCAAACAGAAGATAAAAAGACTTGTTTACTCTGACCTGTTCCACACAGAATGAATAATCGTGGAATGATACAGTATAATATCCGATATGTGCTCCCATATTCCTTTTCTTATAAGTGAATACAAGGTAAACCAGACAAGAAATACAACTAGATGAACGAATTCCACTTTATTGTAAAGCTACATTAACAGAATCTTATAAGTCTGAAAGTATAAACTTGCCACCTCCATCTATAACTGCTTGATCTGTCAGTTAGGTCCTTCCTAAGTTTCTTTCTCTGATCGTTAGATTGTTTCCTAGGCAGCATCTCTTTGATCCAAGGCCATCCACACATTCCATTACAAGTTAGGAATTGAAACATATAATTATTCCATTTATTTGGAAATTAATATTATGTTTGAACTAGCCAAGTATAGTATATTTGTTCAGGGACCTTGCAGACCCTACAGTGAATTACATTGGAAGTTACTGTATTGTATCAGTATCAGCTATAAAGAAAATCCTCAAGAGAGTTATAGTAATAAGAAAATGACAGCTGAAAGAAATAAAAGTATTTCACTAATATATATTTTTTAAAAGGGAAATTTGGCAAGTTTCTTTGTCTTCAGTAAATTATATTTACAGTGTGATAATGTAACAAACAGTGAAACATCTGGTATAGAAATGTTTGCAATTATGATTCGAATAGGATAATGAGAGATAGTATTTAACTGGACATTTGAAGTTCCTCAGACGTGCTTCAACTCACAGCATGATGCAGCATTTGGTTATCCCAAATTAATGAACTTGGCTGACTTACTTGCTGGCAGATGGAAGCATTGCCGTATATTTTTCACGTAGACATCTTTTTAAAGTCAGAGTTGACCAGTGAAATACAATGAATTAAAATTTATTTAAGTTTGCACAATAAATATACTTGCTATTACATTGTTTGTTAGTTGCTAATTTTTAAAATCCTAACTTATTTTTAGCATAAAATAGCACAAAAATAATACCATATTTTTACCTTGATATCTTGAGAGAATTATGGACACATTATGTACACTGAAAATCCTCTGGTCTCAACCCTGTTTGGATCCTGATACTAAATTTTGTTTAAAAATTGTGTTAGTATACAAAAATATTTGTTTTATTTGAAGATAGGAAAATTGTTAAACCTTATAATAAATGGAAATATAGCATCCACACTCTCCATTCATATCCTTTAAAAACATGTACAGTTGTATTGCAGTTATGACCATATTTAATGACCATTCAAAGTTAAGACAGTACTGAAGAAAGTGTCTGACAGCTGGCTCTCCCATACTTAAAATTATTGCAGCGTTCCCATGGCCATGTACTAGTCATCTGAGCACATGGCAGCTGGTTTGCACTTATGCAGCTGCAGTGTCCTGCAGTGACATGATTGCTATTTGTAACATTCCAAGCTAACTTCTGACAAGTAAAGTCAATGGGGATGCTGACAGAAGGTTGCAACTACCTCCTATCGGCTTCCACATTGACTTAGCAGTCATGTAATATCTTGTTTAATGATCATAGGTGGCTTTCTTTATGACCATGGTAAAAAAGATTTTAAAATCGGGTATGGTCATGTGATGTCCCACTTAATGATGTTATAACAATGATTTTTTTGGTCCCTATTGTGCTAGAAAGTTGAAGATTACATTTATTTACTCTTATAATTTCAAGATTGATCCTGATACTAAATTCAGTTGTTGACGGCCAACCTAACTATATATTTCTGCAGCCAACTTTAGAGCAATATTGAGCATAATAAATTTTACTTTCACAACTGGGAACCTCTCTTCTGATGCTATGCATAGTTTTTCCATGAGTTTTTGAACTTGAATCACTGCTAGAAAGCAACAAATATTAGCGTAATGGCTTTTACTGGTAGAGTTCCTTGTTACTTTTATTTGTGACACATGCGCATAAAAAATGCACAGTGCTAAGTAGCAACTCAGTAGACCAGACTCTTCAAAAATTTGGATTGCAACTGGTATAGCTTATCTTGCCTCTTGTTCCATAACTTCATTGGGCCATGGACTTGATTTTGTTATCCGCTGATTGTTTTTGGTTCATTCATCACCATTTTTCAGTGTTTATACAATTATTTAAGAGATGGGTTGTTGTTTTTTTGGCTATAGCTTGCTGAGGAAAGTTATGTTTCATAATAGGGGTCACTGGAATAAGCACAAGCAGCACAAGCAGCACAAGCAGCACATGGAAACTAACATTTTTGTACTTTCCCCTACTAAATTAAAGAAATGTGAATTTGCTTTGCAATAATTTGGAATTGTATTCTGTACAGAATATATCTTTTGCAGCAGCTCCTTGTTCCCAAAGTAAATAGTTTTATCATTACCCTAGAACAAGTGACATTTAAAAACTACTTTTCTTCTAACATTCTGTATACCTGTGTTCTTGGAGAATGAATGAATGATTGTCTGGAGATGACCTGCATTAGTAGTGCTATTGGCAAAGCAGTTGATAGAGGAATAAGAAAGATCAATAAATAATCCACTTCCTGCCACCATGATAAGTGGCAGGCAGGCAGGCAGGCAGGCAGACAGACAGACAGACATAAAGACAGACAGACAGAATTCTTTATTGGCCAAGTGTGATTGGACACACAAGGAATTTGTCTTGGTGCAAATGCTCTCAAGAAAAGATACATTTGTCAAGAATCATAACACTTAATAGTCATAGGGTACAATAGATCACTTTCTGGAAGCAGCCACTGCATTGCATGGCCTTCCTACCAGTGAAAGCCACATGGCTCTGTTCTAGAAGCAAATGCCAATTTGGGAGGGAGGCCAAAGAGCAGAGTGGCCTGCTCTCCTTCCTCTACCCAACATTATCTTTAGAGCTCCAGAATGTAAGTAGGATCCAATCGAGGTCAATCACCAGGACCAGACGTTTAGTCTTCTGAGCCTTTGGACTCATCTTAGAGCCCATCATCAGGGAACTTCTCTTTTCCAGAATGTGTTTAAACCTCTGCTCTCAGTGACTGACCCAGATTGGACACTGCAACATTATCCTGGGACACATGTATTTGCCTTCATTCCAGAATACAGTGTTTGCATTAGTGCTGGGTTAGCTGTTTATGCTGCATTGGTGGGCTGGGCTTGCTGGGGCTATGTGCTGGGCTGCAGCAGCTGTTTGCATGCCCTCCCTCCCTCCCCCAGCAGCATCCACTTCAGTCTGGGATAGCCTTTTGGTGGCTTCCTACCTACTTCGTCATTGACTTTGCTTGTTGGAAACAGGCAGGAAGTCTCAAGGAGGTCCTCATTTAACAACTCCTCACTTTCACTGAACAATGACAGTAGGGACTTCTGGGATTACCAACACCACCCAATGCAGTCATGTGACATCACACTTTATCATCACATTGCTTAGTGACAGAAGTTTGGATTCCAATTACCATTATAATCTGAGGATTAAGTGTAGATACTCTGATTACAGTATTTAAAGAAAGACAATTACAGTGAGAAAACGATTAGCTTGTGAAACCAAATTACAGGTAGTCCTCAACTTAATCATTTGTTTAATGACCATTCCAAGTTATAACATCACTGAAAAACTGATTTGTGACCATGTGCAAGCATTGCAGCATCTGCATGGTCACATGATCAAAATTTGGACTCTTGGCAACTAGCATATATTTATGATGGTTGCAGTGTCCTGGGGTCATGGGATCACTTTTTGCAATCTTCTGACAAGCAAAGTTAATGGGGAAACCAGAATTGCTTAACAGCCTTGTTACTAAGTGTAGCTGCAGTGATTCATTTAGCAACTGTGGCAAGAAAGATCATAATATGGGGCAGAATTCACTTAACTGTCTTCGAAATTTTGGACTCAATTCCTGAATTTCTAACATTTTTGCAGTTGAAAATATTGAATTTAAATCACTGTTACACTGAGTTCATTTTTATACTATGTCATACATGTTTGATATATTCTGAATATTTGCAATAGGAAATGTATTGTTTCTTTCTCCGTTTTCACTAGTTGTCACACTTTATGCTACTCTGGGAGGTCCTGCAATAGTGCATGGATTAAATGAAACTGAAGTGACAACCCTTATTACAAGCAAGGAATTGATGGAAACAAAACTGAAGGTAAATATAGCCTTCAAGTATATAAACTTCTTTTATCTCTTTAATATTGTGGAGAAAAATGTTACATCTGGTTTAATTAGGTGTGGGGTCAGAGTGTTTGTAGAGTTCCCATGTTTTGTGTTTTTTGTTATATTGCTTTGTACTCCAGGTTATGTTTTGCTACTAAATGTTTTGAATTTTTTAAATTTTGTGTAAAACATCCAGGTTTTTTTTTGGAATGGGAAGCCATAAAAATTTAAAAAAAAAAAATAACATCTTCCTTCTTTTCTGCTTTCCAGAGATTTTGTTTTCTTATAAAATCACATAAATACAAAAACATGGATGGCTTGTATGCAGGAAAAGATGATTAATAATTTCTGTGGTTCCTAAGTTAATGCTTAAATAAATCTGATATTTAGATGTGTTTATGTATGCTAAAGAATAATGTAGTTATTTTGTTTTAATTTAGCATGATATGGAAACCCAACAACATCCTGTAAACTATATCTTATGGCTTAACAAATTATATGAATCCAGTTTATTGTGTTTTTTAAAAAAATATGTATCATAGAGCAAACAAGGGCCTACTGCAATGTGATCATGATCTTTTGCATTTCTAGATGAGTATATTCATCTCTTTAAACAGGGTTATTTCTTCTGCTTGGTACAGTGCAGCTTACATGAGTGACACAGCATACTGTACCTATATATTATTCCTGATAGCCGTTTTGTATTAACTAGAGCTGCACAGCATTTTTGAATTGAAGGCAGAAAGTGCTCTGCTATTGTTAGTGCCTTTCTGCAACTCTGAAATCTAATTCTGTTTTTCCAGGGTTGTGCTGCAATTATAGAAGGCAGCTGTATGGTCCCTGGAAAAGATTCAGCTACTTTAAGGAGTGGCAAAGAAGTTATACATAAACAACTTTGTGTAGTCCAAAGCATCTTTTTGCCTTTGCGTCATAAGTGCCACATAGACCTGATGTTCATAATATATATAACTTACATGCAAAGGAAGAGTACAGGCAACTTTGAGCAGCTATCTTATAAATGCTATGTTATGCCCACTAATCATTCCTATACTATAAGCAACTTAAAATGGAAAGGAGGGAAAGGCTGGTAAATTTTAAAAATGACAAAATGGGTTATTATCTGTTTGTACCCAGTGGAGCAAAGCATGGAAAAATCATGTCATATCTGAGAATTTTCCCATAAAAGGACTGCTAACATCTTTTTTTAATATTAGCTTCATGGGCCAAAAATTTGATACCCAGCACGTATCTTTGAATAATCTGCTATATATCAAAACAGACAATATGCTGCCAAATGTTTTACAGATGTCTATTAAAGAAGGTATCAGCAGTATGCAGAATGCACTGAAGTAGATGTGAAATAAATATATATTTTAATGTCTGTTACTTGATTTTAAGCTGATTATAGTTTAATTTAGCAGAATTTAAAAAAATCTATGTGCTGTGAAGATTCTAAGCACTATATATGTTTTTTCTCTATAGTATATTGTTTCTCAGCTTCCTCTACTACGTCACGTTATTACTGTGGATGGCAAGCCAACATCCTGGTCTGATTTTCCAAAAGGTGTTATTGTTCAAACTATGTCATCTGTTCAAGCTATTGGAGAAAAAACAGAAAATAGTATGTACTGTTTGATCAATTGATTTTTTTTGTTATGGTAATGAAATAGAAAAGGCAAACACAGATTGAATAAAAAATCTTTGGCGTATTTCCAAATAAAGCTATCTGAATCCTGGTAAACTTGTTGCTGCTGAATGCTGTCAATATTGAATTAGTAGGACTTATGTTCTGACTAAAATGGAAAACAGCTATGTGTGTTCCTTGGGAGAGGGACGAACAAAGAGAGGATAATAATTAAAATGAATATGTTTTCGGTTAAAGCTTCATTTGCAGAGTGTATCCAAATAATCATTAGATTAGATTAGATTAGAATTAGATTAGAATACTTTATTGGCCAAGTGTGATTGGAGACACAAGGAATTTGTCTTGGTGTAAATACTCTCAGTATACATAAAGAAAAGGTACATTCATTAAGAATCAAGAATCATAACGTACAACACTTAATGATAGTCATAGGGTGCAGTCAACAGTCAAATCATACTAGGAAACAGTCAAGTGGGAGGGGATGGGTGAGAAGGAGTGGTGAGAAGATTAACAGTAATAGTAGTGTACACTTTGTAAATAGTTGAACAGTGTTGAAGGAATTATTTGTTTAGCAGGGTAATGGCTTTCGGGGACAAAACTGTTCTTGTGTCTAGTTGTTCTGGTGCGCAGTGCTCCATAGCGTCGTTTTGAGGGAAGGAGTTGAAACAGTTTATGTCCGGGATGTGAGAGGTCTGTAAATATTTTCATAGCCCTCTTTTTGACTCGTGCAGTATACAGGTCCTCAATTGAAGGCAGGTGGGTAGTAATTGTTTTTTCTGCAGTCCTAATTATCCTCTGTGTCTGTGTCTGTCCTGTTGGGTTGCAGAACCAAACCAGACAGTTATAGAGGTACAGATGATAGACTCAGTAATTCCTCTGTAGAACTGTATCAGCAGCTCCTTGGGCAGTTTGAGCTTTCTGAGTTGGCGCAGAAAGAACATTCTTTGTTGTGCTTTTTTGATGATGTTTTTGATGTTAGGTGTCCATTTTAGGTCATGTGATATAGTAGAACCTAGAAATTTGAAGGTCTCTAATGTTGATACTGTGTTGTCTAGTATTGTAAGAGGTGGTACTATAGGAGAGTTTCTTCTAAAGTCTACCACCATTTCTACAGTTTTGAGTGTGTTCAGTTCTAGATTGTTCCAGTTACACCACGAGGCAAGTTGTATAACCTGCTATCTGTTTGCAGATTCATCATTGTCTCGAATGAGACCACTCACTGTTGTGTCATCAGCAAACTTCAGTATTTTAACAGATGGATCATTTGAGATGCAGTCATTGGTATATAGGGAGAAGAGAAGTGGAGAAAGCACACAGCCTTGGGAAGCCCCTGTGCTGATTGTACAGGTATCAGATGTGATTCTGCGTAGCTTCACCTGCTGCTTCCTGTCTGTTAGGAAGCTTATGATCCACTTATAAGTGTGTCTAGTATTGGTACTGCTAGTTGGTTTAATTTACTTAGAAGAGTGTCTGGAATGATGGTATTGAATGCTGAACTGAAGTCTACAAAGTAGGTATTTGGAGATTCAAAGTGTTGTAGGATGTAATGTAGAGCCGTGTTAACAGCATCATCTGTCGATCTATTTGCTCAGTATGCAAACTGCATGGGATCTAACAGCGGATCCGTGATGGTTTTCAGGTGGGACAGCACAAGCCTTTCAAAGATTTTCATAACTACAGATGTTAGAGCAACTGGTCTGTAGTCATTCAGTTCCTTGATGGAGGGCTTCTTTGGCACTGGGATGATGGTAGAACGTTTGAAGCAGGAAGGAACATAGCACATCTCTAGTGATCTATTGAAGATTCAGGTGAAGATGGGGGTCAATTGGTCAGCACAAACTTTTAAGCAAGAAGGAGCTATCTTGTCTGGCCCTGGTGCTTTTCCTGGCTTCTGTCTGTGTAATAGATCTTGCACTTCTTTTTCTGTGATCACCAGAGGTTGTGAGCCCAATGGATTGGGGCCAGTTGTAGGAGGCTTGGCTGTTTTATATTTTTTTTTATATTATGTTTTATATTTTTTTTAAAAAATGTTATATCATGCCAATCCTTTAAAAGAAGATATCAGTTGAATTCAGTTCCTTGAACAGGGAGTGGCATGAATTCAGATTCAGCAATAGGAATGTTGACATCAGATTTCTTGAGGGCTCCTTTCAGAAATAGGTTCATAGATGCCTGCCAGTCAAGATATATGATAACTTTGGTCTGAAGGAAAACAATGCCCTAACAGAGCATGCTTGGGCGTACATGTAGTTTCTGTTAGCAGCTCCTTAAAGTGTCTTTTTCTAAGAACCCTTATTTATCACACTCCTCTACAAAAGTGCAGTCAACCTAAAACAAATGTGCTTAATTCTTTTTATTGATATCAGAGAGGAAAACTTTAAAAAAAGCACAAGAAAGAAATAAAGAATATAATATTTATTTTGAGTTTTAGCAAAAAAAAATTCAAAGTAGCATTCACATAGAAACAAAGCAACACAAAATCTTTTCTTCACAGTGAAAATAATTAATGTCACCATCTAAACCAGTTCTATTAACTTTACTGTCCGTTCATAGTGAGAGTTCATAAGTATTTCCATCTCTGTGCATACAAAAGTTTTGCTGCGGTTATCATGGAAATAATTGTATAATATTTAATGTTATCAAAAAGTTAATGGATCTAAATGTACATTATACTTTATATTTAAAAAGTTGGAAGTGATCCTTTTTCTATTTTTTTTCCTTTGCACTTTTGCACTGTCCTGTTCCCTATCTTTTCCTTTTTAATTCCCTTTTCTTGTTTTTTTTATTTTATATTTTTTTTCAGAAATGTAATAAAGTATATTTAAAAAAATAAATTAAAGAATATCATGGAAATATTTTTCATTCTAGTTTCAGGATACTATTTCAAAAGACAACTGGAATTTTTTTTCCATTTGAAGATATTTCACTTCTCATCCAAGAAGCTTCTTCAGCTCTGACTGAAAGGTCTTCAAGAACAAAAGCAAGATAGTCCAGTTGCCTTTTGAAAAAGTATCTTTGGAACAACCATGATCTAGATCAGGGGTTGCCAACCTTTTGGACCTCAGGGACTACCAAACTTATAATTTTAGATCCCAGGGACCATTAACTGGTTCTGTGAGCGTGGCCTAGTTTGTGGGTATGGCTTGATCATATGACTGGCTGGTCATGGCTTGTATGTAAATATTATAAATATTTATATAAATATTGAATTTTTTTATAAAAAGAGCAACTTTTACCCAAAATCAGGCAAAGCAGACAGGCAGATTGAGGTGCTCACAGAATCACAGATTCATTCAGAGATCTATCTATCTGCCATTGACTAGCTCAGTCTGTCACATAAAATTTGCTTGCAAGCAAACTCATAAAATTTGCTAGCATGAAAACTCACAAAATTAGCTCACAACACACCATGCATGTAAATATTGAATTTTTTGTTTTAAAAAAGCAACTTTTACCCAAAATCAGGCAAAGCAGGCAGATTGAGTTGCTCACAGAATCATTCAGTGATCTATCCGCCATCGGCTAGTTCAGTCTCTCAAATTTGCTTGTCGTGAGTCTGCACTGAATTTGCTTGCAAGCAAACCTTGAGTCCTAATGGAGGTTTGGCTGTGCTGAGCCGAAGATCTAAAGACTAGGTAGAAAGCAAGAAATCCAACCATTTCCTGCTTCCTAGCTAATCTAAATCTCCTGGCACAGCAGAACAGATGATGGTCGGAAAAAGGAAAAATAGCAATTTAGCAGGCAAGTTTACCAGGTAAGGAGTGAGTGGGTGGGGAGGCTACCTGCGGGCCATGTGGGCGGCGCAGCCTTGTGTTTCTGCGCAGCCTGGATTAATTGCTTTGTGGGGGTGCTCCGGGGATGAGATTTCTCTGTGCCCACCAAAATTTTCTCATGGCTCACCCAGTGGGCTGCAGCCCACTGGTTGGCAACCACTGATCTAGATGACCAAGAATCTCCATAGACATTTTTTTATTCTAGTATGACTGCTGAAAGCTTGCAAGCTTCTGGATGTATTGGCTGTTCCTTTGTCAAGAAAAGCAAATTGGTGATATGTGTTAGAATGTGTATGTTTGGGGACAATTTAAAAATATTTTTATCTAATGAATATGTTTCTACCTTTTATTTTTGTGAAGAATCAGTCAAACAGAAGTCGAAACCAGTATCATCAGACATTGCAGTTATTATGTATACAAGTGGTTCTACAGGAGTCCCAAAAGGTGTCATGATCTCTCATTGTAATCTTATTTCTAGTATAACTGGGATGGCTGAAAAGATTCCAAATTTGGGGTATGTATTAAATTTGCTTTAGGGATTTAAATAGCTTTTATATTTCTTTACAATACTATAATCAATTGTAACGCTTTCATTAAATCAGGGTTATAACAGAAAACTAAATAATAGAAGAAAATCTGACTGGAAAGAATGATTTCTTTGCAGTAGTACTTAACTACTGTTAACAAGGAACAGTGAAGGAGAAAAGCTATTTAATAGAACTGTGAACAGTTTATATTCTTAAATGCATTTGGGCTTCATCCTTAGGAACATATGTGTTTTTCTTTATACCATAAAAGAATATACATCTTTTATCCATATTGTTATGTTTTCTTCTGTTTGTTTTCTTGATGCAATAGTATGCCAAGATATGTTTTACAATAAGTTATTATCATCTTTGCAATGAATTGGCATAATTTGACAAATACCTTAATTTGTTTTCAGAGAGAAAGATACCTACATTGGCTACTTGCCACTTGCTCATGTTTTAGAGTTAAGTGCTGAACTTGTTTGTTTGACCCATGGTTGCCGAATTGGTTATTCATCACCTCAAACTCTAAGTGATCAGGTAAGCTTTTTCAACACATAAACATCCCCACATTGACATCATACATTTCACAGTATTTCCTTAAATACAAAATGGAAGTGCTTGCCTTTTTTTTTTTTTTTAAAGTGCTTTTTTGTATTTCTGACAAAATATTCTTGGCCTATTTTCTGAAGTTATGGTAAAACTTATTTTTCTTTAGTGTAGGCTACATTGTGAACAAATAAAAACAGATTGGATAAAGGCAACATATTACTTTATTTTTCTTTCAGTCATCTAAAATAAAAAAAGGGAGTAAAGGTGATGTGTCTGCATTGAAGCCAACTTTAATGGCAGCTGTTCCAGTAAGTTGATGTCTGTAATTTTAAAATATTGTTTAATATATGTGGAAAATATTTGTGAGCAGTCTGTGATCTATGTGATTATGGAAAGTATGATTTTAAAGAAAAATATTCATATTTGTGTATTATATGCTTAGAACCTTCTTAAAAATGCATGAATAAAGAGTGATTGATAGATTCACGCTGAGTAAGCAAAACCTGGAATATAAGGGAGCCAATTTTCAGGGACCAAGTTCACTGACCAAATGAACAAGAAAAGCTAATGGGCAACATAGTCTTTACAACTTTTCCTTCTGTGGACAAAAGATGGGAACAAGAAATAGCCTAGTTATTAGGAAATGCAGGTAAAATGCTTCCAATTGAGCATTGGTAGGCTTGGTAGAATACTTATTTGAAAAAAAATGCTTGAACACATTCAATTTGGAATGAGCGTCCAAAAAGATAGAATTTCAGGTGCATCATTACCATACAATACTCCTACAATTGTTGTGATAGAATAAATGTATAGCACATTGCAGTTTATCACTACTTGATATAATTTATTGCTACAACTAGGAAATCATGGATCAAATATTCAAAAAAAGTCATGAATTGAGTGTGTACTAACTAATCAAGGGTTTTAACTATTCCACTAAATTTTGCATAGGTCAAAATCTAAACCAATTACTGTATTTAGTTCTAGGGAATATATTTTAAGAAGAATTTGGACAAATTAGAATGGGGTCAGAGAATGACAGTGAGGATAATTGGGATCCAGAAATTAAGCCTTGTGAAGAAATATTGAATTGGGAACATTGACTTTTGAGAATAGTACCCTTGAAATACATGAAGGTTTTACAGAAAAGCCTGATGTTTTTATTCTACAGGACAGAATATGGATGAAGTGTATTTGTCAGGATAAGGGCTACTATGGAAAAATGCACATTTCCTAGGTCCCACTAGATGCAATATTTAAGGAAAAGAATTGAGTGTGCCCAGTTTATCCAACAGTTTATCCATCCTGCAACTAATTTTTTCTTCCAGACATTTTTTAATTAAGCTATTATTATAAAACACAAAAGTAAATAAAAGACCAATGAGGAGGGAAGGGAGAGGGGAAATAGAAGTGAGGAGAGGTAAAGAAAAGTAAAGAAAAAGAAGCATTGACTTCTGACTTTCTCTGTTGAAATAAGTAAAATAAGGCATTAGGATCAAACCATAGCCTTTTGTTTTTCCATAATAATATAAACAAGTCATTTCTATAAAGATCTATTTTATCTAACCTATAAAACCCAAAGGCAAAGTTACATTCTTTTCCACATCAAGCATTTAGGTTCTTTTCTTTAATCAGAGTAGTCAGTTTTACCAATGGCAAAACCATCCTGCAAATAATTTGACTTTGTGCCATGTAAGGCTTTAGAGGAAATAATCAATACCTAGAATTTCACCCAGAAAGAAAGAAACTTGAAGTCTATGCAGACTTCATAATAGCAGTATGATATGGATATGTACCACATACAAATACTACATTGTTTTAAACATGTAATATTAGTTAGAATTTGATAACTACAAATTAAAAGAAGCTTTAAAAATTTTACTTTTTTTTGCTTTTTATTCCCATTTCAGCTGTTTGTGCCTTTTCCCATAAAAATAACATACAATTAATTTAAGGTGCTATAGAATAACTAAAAATGTGACTTATTTTCTAATTATGCTTCATGACTCACATTTGTTATATTATTAATGCTTGAAACATATTAAAAAGTAATTAAAAAGGGAGAAAAACATGACAGCTTTATTAAAAGAAGTTCTGATAATGACATTGATGTATGGAGATTGTTTAGGCATTTATGTCTTTTAAACATTTGAGTTGCATTTAGGATAGGTATATATATAGCGATACACTTTTCCTTTCTAGGTAAGCATACCTCTGGCAGGAGATGGGAGAGGGAAAGGAGAAATGTAAATTTTAATTCAATTAACATTGTAAAAAAGCTTTCTAGATAAATTGGAATCTTTGGAATAGTTTTTGTAACTACAATCATGTAATTCATTGCTTGAAAAAACAAAAGCAAAAAGCAGTTTTCTGTGCTCTATGACACTATGCATTCTTGTTTTCTCTGTCTTCCAGCTTTCAAAGGTTCCTAACCATACAAAATGTATAGTCATTATAGCCTTATGTTTAAGTAGTGCTTAGGTACTTGAAAAGTAATGTGAATGTGAGCATGGGAAAAAAATCAGGACCTTTGTAATAATTTTTGATTACATTCTTTTGCAGTAATAGTTTCAAAGCTTTGCCTTTTATCTGAAATTATATTCTTACATATTTGAATGTTCAAATTATTGGGGAAAATCTTAAGTGTTTATCTAATGTTAAACCAGATTACTGTAATGGAGTAAATGTACAACCCACTGCAATTTATCGCTGCTTGATGTAATTTATTTCTATAACTAGGAAATCATGGATCGAATCTACAAAAATGTTATGAATCGAGTTAATGAAATGTCCAGTTTTCAGCGCAATTTGTTTACTTTAGCTTATAATTACAAGATGGAACAGATTTCAAAAGGCTACAGTACTCCAATATGTGACAGGTTGGTAAGAGAGGTTGATTTGTTTTTCTCTATAGAGGAACATTTTTATGAAGGGATGCTGGGCTCCAAAAAAGAGTCCATTTGGGAAATAGTAGAAGTTAAGCTTATAAAACAGTAATGTTATTTTGGAAAGTTACTTCCAGCTACACAGTTTAAAAGAAAATAATAATTTATTGTATAAATCTGTTTATCTGCCGTTGGCTATAACATATATTCTTATTAGGGTGTGTTCTACTGAGAAGAGGATAATTTATTTCTTGGTAGCCATGTATAGGACGCAGTTGCATTTTTTCTGAAACAACATTTTGCAAAGTTAGTTAAATCTTTGGATTGGTTGTATATGCCATGCCGGTTAAACTGATGTTGTTAACTAAAAGAAACAACTTCTTCATTTTCTTCTCCCCCCTCCCCTTTTAGCCTTGTTTTCCGGAAAGTCCGGATGCTGCTAGGTGGGAAGATACGGGTTTTACTGTGTGGAGGAGCTCCACTTTCTGCAGCAACTCAGAGATTTATGAACATCTGTTTTTGTTGTCCTGTTGGACAGGGCTATGGCCTGACAGAATCCTCTGGGTCTGGAACAATAACAGAAGGTCAGTAGTGACAACTGACATTGCATATTGTTAGTTGTTCACAGACATGACAAATTACTACTGAAACTACTTCTGTTTTTTTTTATTACATTTTCTTAAATTTCAGTTTGGGACTACACAACAGGCAGAGTGGGAGCACCCTTAATTTGTTGTGAAATCAAGCTGATGAATTGGGAAGAAGGTAGGAAGAAACTTTTATAATTGTATGATAGTTCTTTTGGAAAAGGTTGAACACATTAACATATCAGAAAGGCTTGATCGTTAGTGGCAGAAATGAGGGCAGGTTCTCTATTTAGTTTCTCTGAATTCTAAACTAAGCCTCTTTGAAGCTCATTAGATCTACCAATCCCTTCACCTTCCATACATATGTCTGTGCCTTAAAAGCAGTGGCATTTCGTGTAGTCACTTTTTCCCTAGGTGATTCTTGTTGGACTGCAAACCCAACCTGCTGAAACTGTCCAGTCACCAATGGGGGGGGGGGGGGGGAATATAATCTTTATGGTAAAGGGTACTGTAATGCATATTCTGACATGTCTAACATGTCATATTCTTTTCCATCTGTATGTGCACATCATCAACACTGTCCGAAAGTGTGATACACAGTTCCTGCTTTTGTTTAGCACAGATAGAACATTTCTTAATAGTTGGAAGCAATAACTAACATTTGGAGGACATGTGGGCATTATGTTGATGACTTCCTGGGGTGTTTGTGTATATGTATTTTTCCTCAGTAATTTCCGGAGATTTTTATTTTTTTAAAAAACATATAAGTTTGTTAGGAAATAAAGCACATTTTCAATAATTTTACTATCAACATTTGATTGGACATGATTCTGAGCTGTTAGGTTTCAGCCCCAGAGGATTCTGTCAGGCCATAGCCCTGTGCCTATCCCTGTTTTAGATTCTGTTTCAGTCCTGCTAAGTTTAAGACTAGCACCTCAAACTATCTTGTTCTAGGTTGTATAGTTCCCATCAGCATCTTATAAAGCCTCTTAAATCCTATCTCATCAAAGTAAAGGGGAAGCTGATATCCTGAATCTCTTATGAAATTGCAGTGACTGAAAAAATCAGTAATTCTCTTTTCCTTCAACATAGGAAATTAGATATTTTGAATTTTTCACCTCATATAATGCTGATGTCATTAGCTTTGATAATTATCTCTGGAATTACGGACATTTGTTTTTCAATATTATTGTTAATATCAACTATATTTGTTGTCTCAATGTCAGGCTACTCTAGATGGCTTACAATAATAAAAAGGAAGAAATGAAAGAGTTGTAAACAGAACAGAAGTAAGATAATAGAACAATAAATTTTCTTAGACGTAAACAAAAGTTTTATCGATTATGTGCCATCCACCAAATTAACAAAAATGAAATAGCACATAAAATAAAAAAAGAAATAAAATCAGGATACACCATAAAAAGTCACCATAAAAAGTAGCATATACAATTATAAAATACTAGTAATTTGGAATCTTATTTTGTTAATAAGATATTTTCAAAAATAGACCCATCACCATTCTCAGCATTTGAGAATGTGCTGATTGTTATCTATGACAAAGTCATTTATAAAGACTCAGAAGCATACCTTCCCTATAACAATGTCTATCTTCTGAAACAAGATTCCCCCAAGATCTGGATAACCCCCATTCTGCCATTGTTTAGAGGAGCTATGAAGACTTATTCATCCAGCCCTTGTTACTGCTGGCCTCCTGCAGTTTGGTCCATCTGATCTTACAGGTTTTTATTTGTAGTCTCTCGGTGCCTACTGTCAGCTTTGGAAGCCATATTAGCTGATGGTTTTCTGGAACGCTGACATTCACTGTTTGTGTTGCAGTTTCATCTAATGAGAGGAATAAGAGCTGGATTGGTGGTTATAAGAGGCCATCTTGATTTCAAAACACTTTGTACTTTTGTCATTTTTATTTTAAAAAGTAATACATCTTCTATGCTACTGTGTTCTACATATGGATAATTGTGATCATTATATGAAGCCATTAGGAAGTTTGCTATTTAAAATATTTATTTGACACAAAATGAGAATAATGAGAAAAATAGATGTTCTCTTTCAGCTGAGGTATGGGAGCCCTTGTGGTATAGTGAGATGTTGGAATAGGAGCAGGGACACCCAGGTTTAGAGTTCCAGCTAAAACTGAAAAAAGAGACAGACATCCCGATCTCTGGAGCTATAAACTTATATTGTTCACTAAGCTTTGGTTAGTTAATTGGTTAATGTTATATAAAGGCACATATCTCCTTAACAGTAGTTTTACACTCTGACGATGTTAGCAGAGGCTAACGAAAGCTTAGTGAACAATATAAATTTTTAGTTCTAGAGATCGGGATGTCTGTCTCTTTTTACATACACACACATACACACACAAATATACATACATACATACATATATAAAAAAAAATTTCTGAGGTTCTCGCAGGTATTTGTATGTGGATCTTTGGTTATTCGGTAAGATTGAAAGTATCTAGGCAACGTTTCGATGAAGTTTCATTCATCATCTTCAGGCTTGTGTCTTCGGCTCTGTGCTTCTCAGAGTATATATATATATATATTATATACTTTATATATTCATATATATGATGTGGGAATGACGTGGGAAAATACCCGAACAAAGCTGAATAATATATTATATATATATATATATATGGCACTCAGCTTTGTTCGGGTATTTTCCCACGTCATAGTAGTGGTGCTTTTAAAGTTGTAGCAACGTTTCAGCAGAATCTCATCTGCCATCATCAGGCTTCTGTATAGTGTTCGTCTGTGAACACTAGGCTTCTGTATAGTGTTCCTCTGTGATGATGGCAGATGAGATTCTGCTGAAACGTTGCTACAACTTTAAAAGCACCACTACTATGACGTGGGAAAATACCCGAACAAAGCTGAATAATATTATTCAGCTTTGTTTGGGTATTTTCCCACGTCATTTCCACATCATATATATGAATATATACACATACATACATACATACATACATATCAAGAAAAAATATAATTCCCCTTGGTAAGAGGGAATCTATGAACTCCATTTTTCCCAGAAAGATTGTATATAGATTAATAGTTGTCTTTTTGTATCCTAATTTGATTTATATCTAGGGAACATGCCCTGTGATATATCATAGATGGGATAAGGCAACATAGATTTAGGAATCCTGAGTTTTCATGTATTAATAGCAGCAAATTCCTCTAACTGTTGGTTGAATAAGTAACATGTTGCATGACTATACACTTCCTTCCAGGTTGATTTTTTATTTCAGTATAAAAATATTAATATTATTGTTGATATGTAACCTGTCCTCAGGCGCAGACAGTGATCTTGTCATCTCAGGAGAATATTTTATTTATATATTACTAAAACTGCCCTGTCAGTTTGTCTGTTTGCAACCTTAAATTAGCTCAAATGGTGCCTCATAGTATATTTTTGAGACAAGGTATCACATTTGGTAATATAAAGAATGCATACAAAACTGGGATCATTGCTTTCATGCAATTGAAATACCAGTGATTTCTCATCAGTTCTATTTTCAAAGTTGTGACAGCTATAATAGCTCTGTGGTTAGCAGCAATCGAATTGTAATTTTCATCTATACCTCTTGAAAACCTTCTCCTAGCAAAATGGCATGCAATTTCAAAGGTCAGCCAAGGAGGAGGACAAGGCTTCACCCAGGGTTCTGCTTAGGGACATGAGGGGAGGGAAAACAGTGCCACCCTATAATATACATGGAAAGTTGGATGATTAAACAGGTTTTGGGTTGTCTAGTTTTAATTTATTTATCAAATTTATATGGCTGCCTATCTGACACAAGGTGAATTTGGGGGCATACAGTAAAACCAACAATTTACACGTGCTAAAATCATTTAAAACATTTCAATTAATATTAAAACCAAGATCATGAAAGAGTTAAAATCAAAATGTAATATATATTGTAGCTACTGTGCAGATTCTCCTGCTGTCAGGAGAGGTGTTTTGAGGGCTTTCTGAAAGATAGAGAATTAGCATCCAATGGGTGTATGTTGACAACTTTATAAGTATTATAAAGAAATCATTAAAATTTGCAGAAGTATACAGTTCTTTTTGTAATATAGAAGCAAAGTGCATGCATGATACATGCTTTTTTAATGTATATTTTCTAGTTGCACTTCCTATAGCCAGATCTTAAAATAAGTAATCTATCACATTTGAACAATTTTTTTTTTAAATGCGAGAGATTACCAATACTTTTTGCATGTTTATTCTATTTCAAGTAGTTAGGGTTCTTTCACTAAATATTGCATTTTAAAAGTATATATTTTAAGTATGATTGATAAATAAATATTAAGTGAAGAAAATACACAGAAGAGTTCGCTGGCTTTAAAATGTTATTTCCATAATATTTGCAATGACTTTATCAAAATTCTAATACATTATTTTTGTGGTTTATACTTGGATCACACAATGGAAAATTTTAGTCATTGTTAATAAGATAAATATAAAAGGCTAGTACTGGGGAACTGGCACTCTAAAAACTGATAACTGGATTATACTGGATTTAGCTGAAGAAGTTTTGAATTCAAATATTTATTATAGGTGCCATTTTTGGGCCTATTACACACACCTTTTTCACTTAGCCTGTTTTGCATAATTTGTTTGTAACCACATAATCACTGAAAATGTTAACCTTTGTTTTTATTCTGCAAAGCTGAGTTTATTTTGAATGTTTTGGGAATGGTAGAAAGAAAACTGAACATTGCATTTTGATTCCAAGCTAAGTCAGCCCTTTTTGGATTTACTTTTCTTGAATAGAATTTATGGATTGATAAGAACTTCATTTCAGTTCTTATCAGCCAACCAAGCAGATGACCAGTGTTAAATGATAGAACAACCACCTCTATCTAGGATGCTGGAAAGACAGTTGTCAATTCATTGTTTAGAATTATACCTACAGTTTTAATTGTTGTATTACACAGTTCACTTTGTCTAGTTGAGCCATTTGCACAGTAACCACTTGTATGTGTGTATGTGTGATTGCATACTTTCTAGTCCATCAAAGTGTTTCATTGTAGAGCTCTTCCAGTCCACATTCTCAGTGTATCCTTCGTGTATTGTAGTTTATATTTCCACACAATATTAATAAGCAACCTGCTTGGTTCTTTTTCTCACTGGGAATGTGTTTATTACTTATCTGTATGAACTGGTTGTTTCTTTCCATAGAAGTCAACATTTAACAATATACCATGCCTTCTTTTCCTTTCTTGTTTTCTTTCATAGCAATACAGCATTCTTGTTTATAAAAAATAATAAAAAACCAAAACTAGCACATTGCAAGTTGGAATTACTAGCTACATCATTGGCTGGAACAGGAACACATTTATGGAAATCCTGTCTTATTGCTTTGTCTATGTAGGGTAGTGCATATATATGTGTGCATTTTTAAAAAAATGTTTCTGGATATACAGCTTCACTTGTGTTGAATTTGAAATATATCTGTTCTATAGGTGGATACTTTAATACAGATAAGCCATACCCTAGAGGTGAGATTGTTATTGGTGGTCCAAACATAACTATGGGATACTACAAAAATGAAGAACGAACCAAGACTGAATTTATGGTTGATGAGAATGGAGAGAGATGGCTCTACACTGGAGATATTGGGGAATTCCAATCAGATGGGTGTCTAAAAATTATTGGTGAGTGTAGTGTGCAGAACTTAATTGAAATACTTTTTGCTGCAAAATCATTCCACCATGGTAGATTTGGTTCTCTATTATTTATTTGAATATATTTAATGCTAAATATATGTATGTTCTATTGAGAGTTTATTTCTTGCTTAGAATTGTATTTATTTTTATTATGTTGGAGAGTCAGTTTGGTGTCTACACCAATCACTACTGTGATTAAGGTATCAGGCTAGAAACTGGTAGACCAAGAGTTTAAATCTGTTTTAGGCATAGAGCTAGTGGGTGACCTTGGACCAATCACTTTCTTTCAGTCCTAGAAAGGAAATAATGGCAAATCATTTCTGAAAAACTTTGCCAAGAAAAATGCAAGAATTTGCCCAGGCAGTCTCCAAGGAAATGATTGAACAGAGGAAAACAGAACACTTGATTTATTGGATTTATTAATGCTCTCCCTAGAATAAGCCTGTAATATTAGATTAGTTTTCTCTAGCTTAAGCATCTTCCAAATATATATATTTAAATTCTCAGAATTCCTAGTCAGTGACGATTGGTAAGAGTTCTGGGTGTTGAACACAATTGGGAAGAATGTAAGACACAATTTATTAAATTTACATATTCTTACAATCAGAGTAACTACTCAGTTGTGTATGCTTATTTAGAAGTAAAAGTCTACATCTTTGTTGTTTTCTTTTTGTCTTTTTGGATAATATAATATCTTTTTGGATATTTAGACAATGTCTTTTTGGATTTTTTTTGACAACCCTCTTTATTTATTAAATAGTGTTTTTGATGTAGTTATTAGTCTAAATATGAGATTATTAGACTTCTGGGAAGATATACAGTGGGCAAGACATTGCATTCACTTTGTTATTTTAATATATTGGGTTAATTTCCAAGTCAGTATTCATTTTGACAGTAGTTTATGCTTTAATTATGGTTTACCATTATGTGTGAATTTATTTAGAAAACTCAACATAAAAGCTAAGACATTTTGGACTTAAATGCATATTGCTGTAAGATAATAAAAGTTGTCCTATCCAGATTTGTTAAATGCAAATAATCTTAATGCAGAAATGAATAGTAGGCCCATCATAAATCTTAACTTTTTACATATAATTTTCATGTCATTTATTCATTATAAAATTCATTTTAATTTCCCATTCAATAGATCGTAAAAAGGATCTTGTAAAACTTCAAGCAGGTGAATATGTTTCTCTTGGAAAAGTTGAAGCAGTTTTGAAGAATCTTCCCCTGGTAGATAATATTTGTGTATATGCAAGCAGGTAAAGCAGTATAACTTTATGTTCATTTTTGCATGGGCAACAAATATTTTCTAGAAATGTCTTTCTGGTATTGTGTATTTTTATGAAAAATACAGTCATTGCCTTTTAAACCTGTTCACATTTTGTAGAAAAAAATATATTTCTTTTTGCTGTATTCAATATTAGGCACTGTTAGGTTATTTCAGTTAGTGTTGAATTACTGTCCAGAAATGCCCATATTTAACTGTTTCTGAAAGATAGTTGTTGATAGGTTTTTTTTTTCTCACAATGCCCCCAGAATCAGAATTTTTGTATGATCCCTCAACTTAGTGCCTGTTTGCTTATTACAGCTGTGTATACTAGACTAGAAAGAGATTTTTTAAAATCCTGAAGTTCTCCCTCCCACAACTATCTCACCAGGCAGGTTCCCTAGAGTAACTTGAAGCCCTGACTCACCCATCACCTTTCTCTGCCTTTTTAAGAAAAATAAAGAGCTCCAAATAAGAGAAGTAGAGAATAGATTTTTGTCTGAGGAAAAAGATCATGTTTCTGCCTAAGTTTATTGTTTGTTTTTCATTTTGTGTTTTTGATAAAGCATTTAACTCTCAAATTCCAACCTCTTTTGTTTCTTCCTTAATAACTCTAGAGGTTTAATAAATTCAAATCCACTAGTCATTCGATGAAAAAATATCTATGACGTACAGTTCTAGAATGCTTTCTTGCCTTTCCTATAAATTTATCGTTACTAGTCTAAGACTTCTCTCTTCTCCCAATTTAACATATTTTCATTATTTTGATGTCCAAATTCTGTTTTGTCATGTTGGTTCTATGAGACCTTACAGTTAAGTTCCTGGCAGATAAGGTATCTTATAATAATAATAATAATAATAATAATAATAATAATAATAATAATAATAATAATAATAATAATAATAATAAAACTTACGATAATGCTTAGGATAATAAGAAAGTTACATTAATTTTTATTTATATTTTTAAAATTTTGTATCATGTGTTTTTTGTTTTACATTCTTAATTTTATACTATAAAGTGACTAGAGAAATTATGTAGCAGTATAAAATTATTATTTACAATAGACTTATTCTCTGGAGTACCCAAGAACCAATGAGTGCAACTTTTTAGTAAGAAATCCAAACACGAAATAAGGAATAATTTCCTGACTGAGAGAGTTATTAAGCAATTCAGTCTGCTTTCTGAAGTTGTGAATGCTCTATCACTGAACGTTTTCAATAAAATATTGGATATATATTTCTCCAGGATGGTATGAGGAGTCTCTATTAAGCATAGGATTGGATCAGAAGACCTCTAAAGTCCCTTCCAACTTTGGCAATTAAAAGAATCTTCTATAATGCAATTGTGTTACTAAATATATCTGATTTATAACCAATATGATGGATTTCCTGCATCTTTGAGTAATATAAAAACAATGTATTAAGAATTGTGAAAAAATTGCTATCACAATTGAAACCTTTGTGACTAAAGTAATATTACTTCATTATATTTTGGGGGAAAGTTTTTAGAAAAATATATAATGAACGTGTAGAAGATTACTAACATTTTATAAAACAGATGAGCAACTTAATTATGAAATTGTACATATCTCTTTAGTTTCCATTCTTTTATCATTGGATTTATTGTGCCAAACCATAAAGAACTTAAAGAGTTAGCAAGAAAGAAAGGATTCAGAGGCACTTTGGAAGAGATCTGTAATAATTCTGAAGTGGAGAAAGAAGTACAGAAGCTTTTAACTGAGGCTGCTAGAACAGGTAATTCTACCAATTTTGTTCAAGTTACCATGTAAAACAAACTAAAATTCATGAGGATTCACTAGGATCCCCTAGAGATATTTTGAAATATATTCTTAAGATTCATATTTATTATTATTACAACAGGATAGGGACAAACAAATCTCACAGAATTGCCCAAACTTGTATCTCAACACCCTGTTTCTCATTATGACAAGCCAGATGATTCCAAGAAGCTCAGAAGAAGCACCTATGTGCCCAAAATACAAAAAGTGTTTTATTTTCAACTCAGAATATTGAATCTTGGAAATTCTACCAAATACTGGATCAGCCATGATTCAGCAGACACAAAAATTATAACCCTTTTTTATGTTTGGATCATGGGAAAAGCAAGATACAGAAGTAATCTCTTTGGCTTCCAATTTATTTATTTATCAATCAGTCACATTTATATAATTTTTGTGCCCATTGGACAATAAGAAAGCGATGTAGAAGCTGTTATATTTTGCTGCCAGTCATCCATATTTATTCCTAATTTTCCTTACATTTTAAGTACAGTTACTTGCGCTGGGTGGATAGGTTTCAGATTGAAAGGAATGAGAGGAATAAATCCGAATTCTGAACTCTCACGAGAACACATAACCCTTTAAGCAGATTCTTCTTTTTTTTTTGAGAGAGAGAGGAGACATGCTGGCAAAAATAAATTTTGGTCTTCTGTGGTTGTCATTTCTGCAACCAGGAGCCCTGTCTACCAGAGAAATGGCCAGTGTGGACTTGTCGTCCCTTTCACTCTTGGTCACAACGGCTAGAAAATGCAAATACTTCTCAAACCCAAATGTTCAGCCACTGCATGATTTTACAGTCTGGCCTGCCAATTTCCCCTGGAGTTCACCCAAGGATATTTCTAAGAAGAAGAAAAAAAACAAAACGGCTTATTGTGGCTCTCTACATATTGGTAAAGGTTCTTCATAAAGAAAGCTTGAAGAGCAGAAATTGCCTTGCCTATAAATTTCTACTCGCAGGGATCTAAAGTACCTATAAAAGTTGCCTCAAAGTCAAAGAGGCAACCAGAACCCTTAATACCAGTCCCCATTATTCCAGCTGAAGCATCTATTTAGCATTGAGTCCAAGGTTGTTTCTTCCTTTGGGGCTCTTTCTCTAATAAGTCTTTTAACAACCAGATCCAGAACAGCTGCTTTGTAGCACATGCTTTTTAAATGCCTGATGGTTCACTTCATAATTCTACCCAGATTAACAGATAACTCTGCCCCCACTTCAATCTATGTCAGGAACAGTCAGGATATAATTATTTCTTCCTGCTTTACTGCTATACACAGAAGAATGCAAAATACAACAACCAGTGCTTAAAAAATATTAAATAACTTCCAATCTGAGCAACTAAAACAACACTGAAAATATCTAATCTGGAACAATCAAGTTTCTAGAATAACATATCAAAACAGCCTTTTCAATTGATACATAAACAATATTTCTGTGCACAAGACAGTGCACGTACAACGTATTTTTCAGTGCCATCCTTCTGTTACTATTATTTACTCAGATACTGATTTTCTTTGAAATAAGAAATAGTATGATAACTGTTTACAAAGCCAGATGAATTGCATTCTATTGAAGAAAGTTTAATATGCAGGTAATTCTTTTTTCTTTTTTTTTGAAACAAATTTTTATTAATTTTAAAGATAAAACAACACATCATTAACCATTAAATACATAAACACATAAAACCTCTTAACATTGTAAATCCTTACAAGTCAAACAAAACATTATTTTTATACAGCATAATTCCAATTTATCCCATCTCCATATGGACACACAAACATCTTTCAGCAAATTTCTCATTATTTCTCTTTACTCCTATTCAATTTCATTTCTCTTCCATATTTATCCATTTTATAGTCATCATATTCTTTTCTTTCTGACTTGTTTAAATTATTCTCGTCTAACATTCCTCCAAGGTTTTATTGATTCTTTTTTCCTTTTTTTTTTTTATAAAAAACAAATTTTGTTAGTTTTACCTTAAACACAATACACAAATATACAAACACAAAACATAAACAAAACTAAAAGATCTTTTCTGAAGGTTGTCTGTTCCCGGGTTAAAACTCTTTACACAGACACAAATTCAAACATCATATTCAACCCATATCTCCTTCCATATCTTATTATCATTTTCTTTTTTATATACATATATAAAAACCATTTTTATCAGTTTTATAAGAACAATGCACAAAGAATCAAGGCATAACAGCTTATAAATTCTTTTCTAAGAAAAAATAATAATAAAAGACCAATAAGGCATAACATTTCCAGATTATAATATCAATATTTCATATAATATTAACTTCATATCTTGTCCCTACTTCTCTTTTCCATCCAAATTATTTATTAATTAAAATTTTATTGCCTTTTATCAATATACAAAATCCAGAAAAAAAAAAGCATATATATCCTTCCATATCTTATTACCATTTTCAACAACATTCTTTGTCTGTTTTATTTCCAATTATCCATTCATCTTTTTTTTCTTTTACTATACTTCTCCTGTACACCAATTGGAGTAACATCTATAACTCATTACCCTAACTTAGAAATACTACATATAGCAATCTTTCTTGGGATTCTGTTTAAAAGATTCTAAAATTACATAATAAATTTTATATTCTAAATATACATATAAAAACACACTCTTATATACCCTCCAGAATCCCTCTTTTAATCTAAATTAAATTCACCCATTGTCTCTAAATAAACTTTTTTTCTTTAGGTCTTGCTTCCCCCCATTAAGGCTTCTCCTCCCCCCCTTTCTCTCTTGCTTATTCTTCTCCTTGCCCTTTCTACCCCTTTGCTTTTTCCCTTCGCTTTTCTTACTCCTTTTCCTTTGCTTTCTAACCTTGCCTCCATCTTTTCGCTCATTTTTCTCTCTTTTGGTTGTTTTTATAATTCTTAAAATCCCCTTTTTCTTGTCCTTTTTCTCCTCCTCTCCGGAATGGACCCATTGTTCATCAAAAATGGCTTCTTCTTCCTCTTCTTCCTTGTCCCAGTCCTTCTGCTGCGTAATCAACTTTTCAACAGAACATAACGCCATTTCTAAGAATTGAAACAAAGCGCCCAAAGTATCTTCTTTTTTATATTTTTGATATTCAATCTCTAGTTCATCCACAAACAATGCCATTATAAAAAGGGAAACTTTTTCCAAAACAACCACAAGTATTTTTAATCAAAGATAATCAAAAGCAATTAAAAAAAAAAATTCCAAAAGTTAATACTTTTCTTCCTTCTTCTCTTTCTCTTTCTGGATTAATTTTTAATCAAAGAGGTCCAATTACCATATATCTTCTTTTGGGATCCACAAAGAGGTTCTAGACAATCTCCTCCTTTTTCAGCTTCTGCTCCAATTTTTTTTTTCTCCCTTCCCACTTGCAATGACAATTTTAAATAATCAAAAATCCATACCTCCAGCAGAGATTTTCCAATTTCTTAAATTTTTCAATGTCCAAAAATCCCTTTGTCTCTTAGCTTCAGCTTTCAAAGCAATCCACTTTCAATGTCTAATATATCCAAATATTTCTGCTTTTTCCGTGGGGTGGGAGAGTAAAAAAAAAAAAAGTTCCCTTTAACAGCTTCTCCGCCGCTTTTCGCTCTTCTTAGGGATACAATGTATCCTCCAGCAATTCAAGCAGCTCAATTCCAGGCAATTTAAAAGGTGTTACTTGACCCGGCTCAGACAGAACTTTCACTCTTCACACTTCCTCCAGCACAGTTCTTACCCGGTTGCTGGCTTCTTCATGGCGGCCATTGCTGACTGCCGCTCCACCGCCTTGGGAAAAAGGGGTTTTCCCGGAGAAGGGGGGGGTCTGCGACACCCCCACCTCCCTATCCGACTCCCCTCTCTCTTCAGCTGTCCCTACAGGGCAGCCATATCCCCCTGACCCATCTGGATCGGGGGTACCTCGACGGCTAGCACAGCAGGAATCGCGAGCTGTCGCGAATTCCTGCTGCCCCGAAGCCACGCAAACCGGAAGTTCCCAATATGCAGGTAATTCTTGACTTACGGCCACAATTGGGACCAGAATTTTCATTGCTAAACAAGGCAATTGTAAAGTGAGTTGTGCCTGATTTTGCGACATTTTTTTGCCAGAGCAATTAAGCAAATCACTGCAGTTGTTAAGTGAATCTGCATATTCACATATACTTGTTTAGAAGTTACTGTGAAAGTTGCAAATAGCTGTCACATGACCCTAGAACACTGCAACTATCATAAATGTATGCCATTGCCAAGCACCCAAATTTTAATCATGAGACCCCAGGGATGCTGCAGTGATAGTAAGCATGTGGACTGGTTGTAAGCAGTGGTGGTATTCAGTTTTTTTCCCTACTGGTTCTGTGGGTGTGGCTTGGTGGGGAAGGGTCATATGACTGAGTAGGCATGTCCAACTTGCCGTCACTTGCCCATGCCCACTCAGTCACATGATCCCCACCAAGCCACGCCCACAGAACCCTGTCGGAAAAAAATGAATTTCTACCTATCTACCAATTTTCTGCCCAGGCAGGCCTGACCTAATCTGTGAAAGGCCTGGACTAATCCTGCATGCTGCCCACTCTCCCACCAGTCACATGCGTCACCCTGTTTCTCCACTTTCAGAGGCCCTGGCCCTTAATCTCCCTATTTCCACCCCCATGACTGCCTCTTTCGTCATCCCATGGCCGTGACTTCTTCCCGCAGCTAGCTGTCAGGGAAGGCAAGCCAGGGTTGAGCCTTGTTATGGCTGAGCTCCCTGCCAACCTACATCTAACCCTTGTCACAAGATGCCTGCAGCTGCTGCGTGTTTTTTCGGCAAGGCTGGACTCCAGCCTCACCGAAAAAAAGACGTAGCGAAAGGCTTCTTGCAGCGAAAATTACTGCTCCGCTTCTCCAACGCGCCACCACTGCTGCATTCTAGGCGCCGGCTACTCAGCTCCATCCCATTAAGCCCGCTGCACCAAAGAGACTTGCCTAAGCAAGTCCGAGCAGAGTGGTGCAGCAGGCAATAGAATGAACCTGCATGGCTGGTGCCTAGAACGTGGCGGGTGTGGCGCATTGGGAAACCGGAGCAAAGCCAGAGGTCGGTAATTTTCACTGCAAGAAGTCTACAGCTGCTGCGTCTTTTTGCCACTTCTTTGCTGGCCAGAACCAAGCTGGGAGCGGCGGCTGGAGGATTCTCCTGCTAGCAAAGAGGTGGTGGCTGGAGGCTTCTTGCACCACTTTTACAAGCGTGAAGGGCCTACAGCTGTCACTTCTTTGCTGGCTGGAACCGAGCCAAGAGCGGCGGTTGGAGGATTCTCCTGCCGGTAAAGAGGTGGCAGCTGGAGGCTTCTTGGGGGGATGGCAAGACTCGGCCAGGAGTCAGAACACAGCCCTTGTGCCCTGCCTGTTCCTTTTTGGTCCCTCCCTTTGCACTGAAGTACCTTAAAGGGACAGGCTGGAGTGGCTGCCTTCCAAGCAGCAGCGGAGCAAAGTGAAGGGAGGCAGAAAAGTTCACTCAAGTCTTCCCCTTCTCGGGCATACACAGAACGTGTGCAGTGCATCTCACAGTGCCACAGGGACTCACCCACGCACCGTCTCCTCGCAGAAAGTCCTGGCCTCATGTGTGCATGTGTGAGGTCCTGGGACCTTCTTCTAGGATATGGCATGTGGGCTACCGGCTCAGTTCTGGCTGGCTAAAAAGCAGCATCCCTTGCTGTCCTGTTCTTCGCACCGGGGTGCACCTGATTGCCTGCTGCGCCAGAGTGGAGGTACTTGCCCAGGCAAATCCCTCTGGTGCAGCAGGCAGAACAGAGTGGCGATGGTGGTGAGACTAAAGCGCATTCAAAAAGCGGAGGCCGATAGTTTTCGGTGCAGGAAACCTCCAGCCAGCCAGCTCAGTTCCAGCTCGCGAAGAGGCATCAGCTGGGAGGCTTCTTGCACTGAAAAGGCTTTCAGCCTGGCTTGCCTTCCCTGGCTTGCCTTCCCTTTGTGGCCACGGAGGATGAAAGAGGTGATTATAGGGGAGGAAATTAAGAGCCAGGGCTTCTGAAGGAGGGGAAAATAGGTGACACATTGCGCTTAAGAGAGAGTGGGTGGTGAATGGGCAGCGGCTCCGGGGCAAGGCCAGAGCCAGGGAATCACGCATTCTCCAACTTAGCCAAGGCATCCAGTGGTTCCAGAGTCTCAGGCAATAGCACGTTCCTGGGGGACCGGCCCCGACCTAAGGCAAAGGGTCAGCGGGTGGCATGTATTGCTTACCTTTGGTGAGCTGAGCTGACCGGGCATCAGCAAAGCAATTGGTGAGGCGATTAGTTGGGCCACATGGCAAAGGCAACTTATATAGAGTGGGGGTGGGCGGGGCGAGCATCAAGCAGCTGGAAAAGTGATTGAGCATCGAGCAGCCAGAAGAGGAAAGCGAGCAATGACTGGGCGACCGGGTTGGGGGGGGGCGTGGCCAGACAGAAGTCGCCACCAGTTCGGTGACCCAGGCCAAATTGTTACTGCTGGTTCTCCTGAACCAGTGTGAACCGGCTGAATACCCACCACTGATTTTAAGTCACTTTTTTTCAGTGCCATTGTAACTTTGTTCACTAAATGAATGGTTACAGATCAAGGACTACCTGTATTATGTTATCTTTAAGAAATTTTGGAAAACTAGTAAATAGTCAGACAATGCCTCTGTTTTTAAAATGGACAAAAGATCTAGGAAAACATAGGTCTCATACTTATACTTTGAAATAGTTTAGAATTTCAATTCTGCCTTAAATACAGAGACAGCTGGGTGATTTTGGTCAGTCATTCTCTCTCATTCTTAAGAAGAAAGCAGTGGCAAATTACTTCCAAAAGTATAACCAAGAAAACTTCAGGGGCTAATCCAGAAGTCAGTAATGTCTTGAAGATATCCTTCTCCCCATCCCCCAAAAGCCTTGACAATAATTATATTACAAACTAAATATATGCCAGTAGATGTAGCTAAACAAAAGCCTATTTTATAATATGATTTTAAATTATGGAAATGTCCATTTTATTTTGAATTTATCAAATTATATCTAGATTTTATGGTTGGATTTGGATGCTATCGTTAAAAATAATTTAGATAAATTCAAAATAATCAAGAAAAGTGGAATGATAATTATCAGAGGACTAAAAACCAGGTGCCGTGAAGAGATCTTGAAAGTAGTGGGAATTTTAATCATGGGATGGGAAGAAAAGATATTGCCTAGATAAAGCTTAAATCCACTACTTCAGCTGGCCTCTACCTTTTGGGCACCAGGGATCGATCCCATAGAGGGCACTTTTTCCACTGATTAGGAGGGCATGGTTTCGCATGTTGCCTGGATCCTATGTGTGCCTAGATGGGGCATCACTCACTTGCATAGCCCAGTTCCTGGGAGGCTGCTGAAGGGTACCAGACCATGGCTGAGGGTTGGGAACCCCTGTTCTAGTCCATTATTCCAGGATGTGGGCTACCAAATAACGCATCTTGTAGAAGGTAAATTCTAATTCAATAATTCAAAATATATTTTTCCAACATTAAAATAATGGAAACGGTTATACCGCTACTTTGCTAGATTTGTTCAAAAAAGAGGCTGGCTAGCCTTCCATCAGGGATACTTTAAATAGGAAAATTTTAAATTCATCCACTGAACTGGTTACTGGACTTGATTGTGCAAATACTATAATGCATTCTAACTTTTATAATTTGACTTTTCTCACTGAGTTTATATAAGAGCTTTTTAAAAACTTCACAGCTATCCATTGTTAAATTTTGGGTCTAGATAGTTCAATAACAAATACTGTACTGTATTTCTTAAATCTTGCTGCCCTTTTTATGATCTTAAATTTTAATATTATTTCAAAAAAAGAGAAAAAGTTCTTTCCCACACTATGCATTTCTTAATATTTGTAATTGCCATATCCCTGATTCCAGGTGAAATAACCCAGAGGTTTTAGATACTTCTCATAAGCAAATGTGTTAAAATTTAGTGTTAAAATAAGAGCCACGGTGACGCAGTGGTTAGAATGCAGTACTGCAGGCTTCTTCTGTTGATCACCAGCTCAGAGTTGGGTCTCGCTGGCTCAAAGTTGACTCAGCCTTCCATCCTTCCAAAGTTGGGAAGGTGAGGACTCAGATTGTTGGGGGTAATAGGCTGATTCCGTAAACCACTTAGAGAGGGCTATAAAGCATTGCGAAGTGGTATATAAGTCTAAGTGTTATTGCTATTTTATCTTTTTGTGCATCTATTCCAAGTTCATAGCATTTGTTCCAGGATTATAATAACCTTTTAAATATATTATTTATAAGCTAAAATTTTATCTTTCTGTTACAGCTAATTTGGAGAAATTTGAAATACCCCTTAAAATTCGGTTGTCCCCTGAACCTTGGACCCCTGAAACGGGTTTGGTGACAGATGCCTTCAAACTAAAGCGCAAAGAGCTTACTGCACATTATCAAGAAGATATTAATCGAATGTATGGAACAAAAGTAAAATAACTCATCCCTCTCTTTTTCTCTCTTTGTCTTTTTTTTATATATCACTTTGCAATGGTGAGCTCAGATCAAATAGGAAATACTTGAACTCTAAGTCCTACCACTTGGGACCAACCTTAAAACATCTCTCCTTCCTTTCAGCATATGCTGTTACTTCTGATAATATCACCATCTTTAAACTGGCAGGATTAGTAAAATTCTAAGACAGCATTTTTTTGTCTGTCTTCATTTGTTCCAGTCTCTTGAGCTATCTTGTTAATGTGCAGATTTTCCTATAAATCCATTTGGACTACCATGATTTTGAAGCCTCAAATTTTTAAACCGGATTTATAATCCTGTATAATGTTCTGTTTATTTGTAACTTTTTTGAAGTTTGGCTAAATAGAGGAAGAACTTGGCTATAAAACAAATTATTATTCTAAGCCTTTTTTACATACATATTTAAATATTCAAGAGCTATCAATGTGAAATTATGTACATTGAAATCATTTATATTTGAAAATCATTGTTAGCCAGAAGATGGAGGTTATTTGTTGCTGTGCAATTATTTTGGATCAAATTATAAGAGAAATCGTCTATGATTCTGACTAATAGAGAACAACTGAAATATATGCCTGACAATTTCCTCCTACGTATATATTTTATTTTTAATCTCAGATAAGAAAAATGGTCATGGCAAATGCTGTATGTGTGAGAACACCTGCAAAAGAAAATATATCAATATTTTAATCGTGCAGAGTATGCTGTCACATAGAAAACGTTACATCTGTGAATCACCTCCGTAACATAGGTAATTCACTTTTCAAAATGCATTTAGACCATTTAACAAAAAAATTGAATTATTGAACTAGTGAGAACTAAGTTTTAATTGAATTACATTTTGATTGTAATGTGTTTTACTTAATAGATCGTTTATTGTATTGTTTTACAGTTCAGACCTATTCCTTTTACTTGTGTGTGTAAATCAGCAGTTCAATTAAAAACATTTAAAGTCCATTATGGCCATTTCCTGCATGAGTCAGCTAAAATGGATCAGCATTCTTGCATACCTTTCAATGGGGAAGAGGGTATGATGGGATGGGAAAGTTCCCTGTATCAGTTTATAATGGATTGTGTACTTGGAGTCTATTTCCATTGAACCATTGTTCGTTTTTATATTCCCTTTGTTTTAACTATCATGAATGATGATAGAAGGGACATTTTTAATTACCTGGTTATAGGAATCTTGGTTGTATTATTTGGAAAGAATGTAAACGATTCTTACTAGTTACCTATTCTTGTGGACATAATCCATGTCAATTTTCTTTGGATTTCTAAATATTGTTTTATGCACTAAACCTGTCACTTGACAAAAAGTTCCATTTTTACAGTCCCTTTGAAATAGTACTGTAAAATATTTGGCTCTTGATCATCTGCTGTTGTTCATATAGATGTTTTTGCAAAAACAGAGCAGACCTGACCCCAAACTGGGAAAAGTCCAGGTGGAAAATGGAAATGTGTTTTTCTTGTGATTCAGGAGATGATGATTGTTCTCTTCCGCATGAGTATCTATATTTCATGATGATTTAAAGTTCCACATATATAAGGTCTAAATATGAGTTTTCTTAATCTAATTATACAGGCAACTTGAAAACATGAAACATATGTTAGCAAATGTTATTTGCAAATAGCAAAATGCTTTTATTTCCTTTCTGTGATGCATCAAACTAGCACATGATTTTTATTCTGTATCTGAATAATGCGGCAATGATTACAAAATTGTTTTGAATACTGTTCAGCCAACATTAAACATTTTTGAAGCCATTGGTTTCAGTTGACAATTTAGAAGTGTCAAACTCACGGCGTCACAGCATCACCTGACATTGGGACTTTCCCCCCCTCTTCACTAAACTGGGTGTGGCCATGGCCAGCGTGTAATGCATCCGACCTGTAGGCCGGTAGTTTGACAGCCCTGATTTAGTGCTTGTTGCTTCTTCTTTTTCTATCTGAAGTGGTGGATTTCCAACTGTTTAATTTTGCATAGACTGTGCTATTATATGCTTCCCACTATGCCTTTTATTTGAGAAACAATATAATTTGGCTATATTTTAATTAGAAAGACAAAAATTGTGTACAGTGGAACATTTTCTTCTAATATGCAGAGATTAGAACAGGAGGTTATTTATAATGGTTTAAGAATACTGAGAGTTATCTGTATTGGGTTCCAGTTCATGAAAATGTTATTTTGCTTACCATATAGAATGAAATTGGTTAGTAGAAAAATACAAATTTAAAAGTCCCCATAATTAAATCAACAATGTGTGTTTTTCTGTTAAAATTCACTTTAAGTATACTTTGTAAAAAAATATATGAAAACTAGATGTGTGTTGTAAAAAAACCTAATGAATATTGTCTGGATTTCACATATTTCTAGTTCTGTTGTATAAAAACTGAGTGCGACATTTGGATACAAACTAATCGTCTGTTTTAATATTTGGATTCTATGGGGCTAATCTCTGTCACTGATATTTCTAGAATTGTTTAAATTTATTCCTCCATTTCGAAGGATTATGTGAAGACTTGAAATATGTAATGGGAGAAACTACATACAGGTGAAACTCGAAAAATTAGAATATCGTGCAAAAGTTCATTTATTTCAGTAATGCAACTTAAACAGTGAAACTAATATATGAGATAAACTCATTACATGCAAAGCAAGATCGTTCAAGCCGTGATTTGTCATAATTGTGATGATTATGGTTTACAGTTCATGAAAACCCCAAATCCACAATCTCAGAAAATTAGAATATTACATGCAATCAATAAAACAAGGATTGTACATAGAACAATATCGGACCTCTGAAAAGTATAAGCATGCATATGTACTCAGTACTTGGTTTGGGCCCCTTTTACAGCAATTACTGCTTCAATGCGGTGTGGCATGGAAGCTATCAGCCTGTGCCACTGGTAAGGTTTTATGAAAGACCAGGATGCTTCAATAACAGCCTTCAGCTCTTCTGCAATGTTCGGTCTCATGTCTCTCATCTTTCTCTTGGCAATGCCCCATAGATTCTCTATGGGGTTCAGGTCAGGCGAGTGTGCTGGCCGATCAAGCACAGTAATCCCAGGTCATTAAACCAGGTTTTGGTGCTTTTGGCAGTGTGGGCAGGTGCCAAGTCCTGCTGGAAAATGAAGTCAGCATCCCCATACAGCTTGTCTGCGGAAGGAAGCATGAAGTGCTTCAAAATCTGGTAAACGGCTGCGTTGACCCTGGACTTAATGAAGCACAGTGGACCAACACCAGCAGATGACATGGCTCCCCAAATCAACACAGACTGTGGAAACTTCACACTGGACTTCAAGTAACTTGCAGTGTGTGCCTCTCCCTTCTTCCAGACCCTGGGTCCTTGGTTTTCAAGTGAGATGCAAAAGTTGCTCTCATCAGAAAAGAGGACTTTGGACCATTGAGCAACAGACCAGTTCTGTTTTTCTTTAGCCCGGGTAAGATGCTTCTGACATTGTCCAAGAAAAGTTTGACAAGAGGAATATGACATTTGAAGCCCATGTCCAGGATCCGTCTGTGTGTGGTGGCTCTTGATATACTGACTCCAGCCTCAGTCCACTCCTTGTGAAAGTCCCCAACACTTTTGAATGGCCTTTTCCTTACAATCCTTTCCAGGCTGTGGTCATCCCTGCTGGTTGTGCACCTTTTATTTCCACATTTTTCCCTTCCACAGAACTTTCTATTAATGTGCTTTGATACAGCACTTTGGGAACATCCAACTTCTTTTGCAATTACCTTTTGAGGCTTTCCCTCCTAATGGAGGGTGTCAGTGATGGTTTTCTGCACAACTGCCAGGTCAGCAGTTTTTCCCATGATTGTGCTTTCCAATGAACCAGAATGAGAGACCATTTAAAGGCCCAGGAACCCTTTGCATGTGTTATGGTTTATTTAGCTGATTAGAGTGGGACACTTTGAGCCTAGAATATTGAACCTTTTCACAATATTCTAATTTTCTGAAATTGTGGATTTGGGGATTTCATGAGCTGTAAGCCATAATCATCTCAATTATGCCACATCACAGCTGGAACTATCTTGCTTTGCATGTAATGAGTCTATCTCATATATTAGGTTCACCTTTTAAGTTGCATTACTAACATAGATGAACTTTTGCATGATATTCTAGTTTTTCGAATTTCACCTGTACTGTGCTGTTCCACATGTTTTCAATCCCAGGCTTCCTTGTGTAGAGGTTTACAACAAAAGGGGGTATGTATGGGCTATATAGAATGTGGTGCAATATACATCTTTCTCTCCCCCTAAAAAGCTTTGAGCCATGATTCACTTACAAATAGGTTTACACTTTAAAAATGCTCATGATGTAATTTCCTTTGTTGAGGTTCTTCATGTAGAATTACAATAGGAAATAGCTCATTATTACTATATAATATTTTTATGCCTGTGGTTTTTTGATTTGGGTACTAAGCAGATTTGCTGTATTTATGTTAAATCCTTAGACTTTACAGATATGTGGTATCATTGACTTTTTCTCATTGGAAAGAATTAGTTTTCAAAGACTAATTGCAGCCAGTAAAGGTGACTATGGTCTTCTTTCCATTGATTTATTGCCAGGGTATGTTCTTCATGTTTCATCTCCACAATATATGGACAAAAATACAATGTTAATGGGGGGAATCACATGCATATTTTTTGTCTTGTCTTCCCTTTGAAAACTAGATAAGAACTGAAAGAGTTGTCTCTTCAATAGAATTTCATTTTCTCTGAGTGTTGGTATGGATATGCTGCATGAAAGAGTCAAAGCACTGCTTCCACACAGTTTTAGTTCATTTCGCTTAAATGGAAACGCATGGAAATTCTGTTAAAAATAACTATAGCAACAGTTATTGTAGCCTTAGTGTCAGAAAACAGTTTTCAGTGGATGCAGTTTACAGATAGGCTATTTCTGTTTACCTCAGGGGAAACTGTCCTTTAGCAGTAAAATATTTTGCTGGATTTGAAAGCTATATTGCCACAATTACTAAATGCAGTGTGCAGTTAAAACCTTAATGAAGCCCTACAGCTGTGTTTTAGGTTCTCATTTGCTTTAAATAAAGTTCAGAAAAATATATTGAGTTGAAACACAGATGAGTTTCATCCATTAAAGCTTGAGATTTTGTGCAATAACTCAACAAAATTGAAATCCTTTGAAAAGAATAAAAAAATAAAAATAAACAAGCTTGTTTTTCTGCTTTTTATTTCCACTTATTTTTATTTTTCAAGTATATTCATTGTTAATGTTCTTTTATATTGTAAAACATTATCTTCAATGGATATCTTCTAACCCGGTAAAAAGAGGGAAATGTAAGGCTTGTACCCATATTATATCAAACTAAAATGGAACTGGATGACCAATTGTTCTAATAATTGGTTATTTAATATAAACTCATGGACTTGGTTATTGTTCTGAACTGCCTAAAATGTGTCTATTACTACAGAGTTTTATTGTATGATTATTTATTTTTCATTGGACATTTCATTGGACAAAATAAATTTGAGTTTCACAAGTTTACTTTTTTCTTGTGTCTGAGTTTTCACTTTAGGAGCATTAATTCTAATCCTGACCTCCCAAAATGGGGTGTGCAACATGTGGCCATACCAGCTGCAGTTGTTGGGTGTTGAATTTCTAAACCTGAAGCGCTTTAACATTCCTGTCATAGAAGATTACCAGAAATTGTTATGCACAAAGAATGAATTTCATTTTTTTAAAACGGCCAGGTTATCACAATCATTATATTAGTTCACATTCTCTTTTCCCATGACCCATCTTGCTTGTTGTGAGCATTGAAGAAAGAAAAAAGTGGCTTGAAGTGCTTTTTAGCTCAAACAAATGCCTATTGGTCAGAAGAAAAAAATATTTTAAAAAGTAATTTTCTAATTTTTGTAAGCAGTTGAGCAAGTTGCTGTAAAAAATGATGACTATTAACACCAGATTTACTGTAATGAGGACTACAGAGAAATATATAGTTTTTTACAATATGGTATAATGGAGACAATAAATGAGAAAAGTCTTTGCACTTACTACAGTGGTACCTTGGTGCACTACTGCTTTGAAAATCTTGAATTTGGTACTTGATGCATTTTGATGCAAAAATTTTATCCAGGTACTCATTGTTTGCTTGGTACTCAATGCACAAGCTAAAACTTGGTGTCAGCTGCCTTGTGACTCGCTACATATTCCTTATGGGAAAAAAATTGTTTGATAATCATTACTTTTGCTACTAATTGCACCTCCCAGAACCAATTAACAGAGAGTACTGAGGTACCACTGCAGACCAGGTAGAAATCTTATCAATGAATTAGATACACCTCAGTACAACAATTTTCAGAGCATCTTCCAATACATAATTCAACATAAGAAAAATAATATTGGTTGTAACAAGAATTTTTTTTTGGCCAACATGACACTATAAATACAGATTGCTTTCTATACTTTTTTTGAATAGGTAAACAAGGATAATAATGGTTTACAAATCACAATAGCTGGATTCACACAATATGCTAAGCCAAAATTAAGTAAACAGCTTTATACAGTATAGGAACTTACCTTGAAAGTAAGCTAGGTTTTAAAAAATGGGAATTCTATAACTATAGTTACATGTATGAATGGTACAGTATTTTGTGTCAAGTCACATGGTCAAGTCTATATTTTTTTGCCTTAAGTTTTTTTATCAAAACTGCTAGCAAGAAAAAGAAAAGGTTATCTTTTGAAACAATATTCTGTAAATCTTGATGCGGATGGAGATTGTGCAGAGAGCAAACCCACTCCCTTCTACCACTGAAGATGTTACCTAGTTGGAAAATGAAATTTCTGCAAGAAAACAAGTTCAGAGACCACCAATGTTGTGCCCCTTGGGCTGCCAGCAAAACTAGCAGCAGAGTTAGACAAGGTTGAGGGGGAGTTTCAGAGCCTTTGGAAGGCTCTGATGAGGAAGCAGGATCAGAGGCAGATGCAAAGCTGGGGCCTTCCATTCTCCCCCAGGTGGAGAGGCAGCTGTCTTTGGGGCCTGAGCTGAGTGAGGGAGAGAAACAGATGGGGCCCATTCCAGATACACATATGCATAGAGAGGAAAGGAGAGGAGAGCAATGGAAAGAAATAAGCCAGCTTTCAGGGAAAAGAAGATACAGACGCTAGCCAGCCCCTCCCTGGCTGAAAAATTAATACTAGGGCTTGGGAGTGGTCACTTGTCACAGACAACATTCGTTTTCCAGTGTATATCAATCACCTTGGATTCCTTTGCCAGAACCAGGTTTGTCGGGACTAATTGCTCTGTATTTGAGGTGCCAATGGAATCTTCTGCTGGGAAATGATAGGAAATGAATTTGCCTCAGCTGATGTGAACAGAGACTGATTTTGCCCTGTTTTTAGAAGCAAAGGCTTTCATTTGTGACTAATTACTTTTGATTTTGTTTATCCAATGTGAACAAAGACTGTTCCTGCCCTGACTTAAATAAAAAAGGGTTTGTGTTACTTGTGACTAAGCGGTTCCTCATTGCTTGTGAAGGCTGGGTCAGAACAACCAAGACCCCATAGTTCAAACCTGAACTACAAATATTCTCTTGTGCAATTTGGCAGCCTTATTTTTGTATAATGACATTGATTTTCACAAAAAAAATTTACCCTTTCCTAATCAGCCCTCAGACTTCTAGTTGGCAACCGTGGTCCAAGTTATCAAAGAGTAATACATTAGATCATATCACAGTTTAATATTGAGTATTATAGTATGTCTCTTGTAAGAGACTTTGCAACACACAAAGCTTAACACATGCTAATACCCCACCCCACCCTATAAATTTATCAGGAAGCTGCAGCTTTTTTTAAAAAAAAAAAAAATTCATTATAGGTAACAGCATTTAAATGTAATGGTTGCTAAGAATGTCTTAAACAGCAATTCTGGTTACTCTGAAGGATTTTACTTCAAGTCTGTTGTAATTCTAAGATCATGACTGATTCTAGTGACTAGGAATCAAAATATTTTTTTACATTTTCCTACATTCCTACAAGCAATATTAAGAGAACTTATCTTCTTGCCTTTTTGCCTTAAATGTTCATCTATGTGCAAAGTTCCTGACTTGACCTTGACAAAATCTGATGCGCTTAATCCCAGCGTATGCCAAGAAGCTAACAATTATTTTAATTTGTTACTGGCTCTTATATTTCTTTTAAAAATTACTTCCACAACATAGTTAATATTTTTTGAAATAATGAATGACAAGCATATTCAAGTGCAATGGGAAGCTAAGGAAAGAGAAATATTCATTTAATAACCTCATAAGAGTACTGTTTAATCCAGCATTTAATTCCTATGTGATTCAGTTTGAATCCTGCTTGTAAATAAGGTGTCTGATTTGCTTTGTAAGAATAGATACAGTTTTCATCTTTCCATTTAACTTTGTTTAGTATATTAAAATTATGCAAAGGTATGCTGTCATTTTCATAAGATTATCTTACAACCATTCATTTAGCAGCTGTTCAAAGTTGCAATGGCACTGAAAAAAAGTGACTTCCAAGTGGTCTTACACTTATGACCATCATGATGAGCATGCCCACGGTCATATGATCAAAATTCGAGTGCTTGGCTACCAGCAAATATTAATAATGTTTGTAGTGCTTAGGAACATGTGATTACCATTTGCAACTTTCCAGCCAGCTTCTGAAAAGCAGAGTCAATGGGGAAAGCCAATTTGGCTTAACAACCACATGATTCACTTAACTGCTGCAGTGATTTGCTTAACAATTGTGGCCAAAAGTCATAAAATTGGATGTGACTCACTTAACAACCACTTAGGAACAGAACTTCTCATCCCAGTTGTGGTCATAAGCTGAGGACTACCTGTATGTCTAGTACATTGCCCATATTTGTATTATCAAACTTCTGTTAACTATAAAGTGCACCTATTTTTAAATGCATTACCATTATATGGTCTGCACTAGGGGTGTCAAACTCAAAGCCTGTGGGCCAGATCTGGCCCTCAGGGTGCTTAGATCTGGCCTGCGGGGCCACCCTGGAAATAGCAAAGGACCAGCCTGCGGTGCTTCTGCCAGCGAAAACTGAGCTCGGGAGGCCGCACAGGACTCCATTTTCACTGGCAGAGGTGAGATCTCCTCAGCTCTGCCTAGGCCACCACAGGTGTCCCCTGACATGAGTGATATCAAGCTGGCCACGCCTACTCTGGTCATGCCCATCTGTCCCCTGAAGGTCAAACACAACCCTGATGTGGCCCTCAACGAAATCGAGTTTGACATCCCTGGTCTACACCACAATGTAATTTACATTCAGCTTGATGAAAGACCAGGAAACTTACATTTTTGGGATACTTGGTGCTTTCTGAGTTTGGCTAATGAAATGTCTGCAAGAAAACTACCAAATAGTACTGATGATGGTATCCTAGTTTGGGAAATGAAATATCTACAAGAAAAACACCAAGATCAGAAAGCACTAAGGATTTCACAGTTCAACCCTGAGCTATGAATATTCTCTTCTATTAAACTCATATTTGAAATGCTGTCATTTGTTTAGCAGATAAAGAAATGAAACTGAAAATGTATTTAATACAGTTAAATTTTGTACTTTAACCTTTGTACTTAATTACAAGCTTCCAACTCACTTGCTTATCAGTTGAGCTAGATGAAAAAACCCCTAGTTTTACCAAATGGCACTAGGATTTCCAAAAGTGGTTTCCGAACATACTTCAGTTCTCAGCATCTGGCCATTTCTCTAAAGTAAAAATTAGCTGTCATAGGAAAGATTCTTCCCAGAAACTTGTGGAAGTTGAGTAAATCAGAAAATAAAAAATTTACTATACTTAAACCAAAATCAGATCTCCCAGAAAGAAGTGTTTCCTTACAGGAAGTGATCAAATGAAGAAATATTGCAAAATATTTTCTTGAATAATAAACCATTTTTTTGCCTCCTTGCTGGCAGCTGTTACATGTACTGATATCCTAATTTTTTAGACATTTCAGGTAAGTATGTATTAAAAAGAGTATTTTTGGAGGGGGGAGAGGGAGAGAGAGAGAGAGAAAGAGAGAGACTTAGATTAAATTACCTTTCTCTTCTGAAGGCAAGACATAAGCATAATGTCAGCATGATGGAATCTGCAAATTTATCTGGTCTGTAAACATGCAACTTCATTAATACATAATGAAAAATAAGTGCAGAGATGAGGTTGCCTATAAATTGCTGTGACATTGCATTCTCTACCTATGATGATTTTCATTGCAGAATTGAAATCAAGTTTGTAAAAACCACTTTAAAAGAACTCTGGCTTGCAAAGTAGTGCAATATGAAAATAGATTATAGATTTTAGGGTAAGGCAGAGGATCAGCACACTTCAAATAAGCAAACTCCCCTAAACAGCTGCAAACTACAGTACTTCCAGTGTACTGTTTCCCTGAAAATACGACCTACCCTGAAAGTAAATCCTAGCTTGATTTTTACACATGTGCCCAATATAAGTCCTATCCCCAAAATAAGCCCTAATTAAGATCCCGCCCACTCCAGAGTGCACAGGTTAAAATTAAGCTAGGGTGGGGATGGGGGTGGTGGAGCTGCTGTGCTACTTACCTTTGGACAGTTGTAGCAAGGCCTCGCACACCTGACACCTGCCTTACTGGCCCATTTCTTCTGCAGCTGGCAAGGCTTTCCTGTTGGCTTCTGTAGCTGATAACAAAGCTCTGATTGATCCGGAGCTGTTATTGGCTGCAGAGGCCTTCAAGAAAGCCTTGCCGGCTGCAGAAAAAGTTCCTGAAGGTCTCTGACAGTGAAAAGGAGTGGCAATGCGCACAAGTGAGGTTAGTCAGTGGATGCCATTTTTGGTGGCCAAAAAATATAAGACAGGGTCTTATTTGGGGGGAACACAGTAGTAATAATCCTTTAGGTGATTAACTATTCCCATCTTATCCTCAAAAAACATAGAATTAAAAAACACAGTAAAACCCAGTAATTATAAAACTGGTGGCAATCAAAATACGATGCATTTTGCAAGTAGCAAAACAAAATTCAGACACATTCAGAAAAAAAAATGACCTCATGATTTAATTAGAGTTATTGCTGGAATCCTGACATAAATTACATTGATAGTAACAATCATAAATAAGGATCTGAGTCCCTGGGAAATATAACAAAACATGGGTTAAATTTCAGAAATTTCATCACCACAGGGACAAAAGTAAGTTCAAATGGGGTACTCCATAATTTCCCTTTGAGAACAGTTCTTGTGAGGGCATGGCACCTTGCAGGGTTGTCGCTCATCTGAATTAAGGAGCCATTTTTTGGCTTAGATATTCGGACACCTTGGGAGAAAAAAGTGAATGGCTGTCCAAGAATATATCTTTGGGTAGGGTAGTCAACATACACAACCAAAAAACCCCTAAACTAAATTATAAAATCCCTCACATATGGCATGGCATCAGCTGTTACTTCATTTATATCCTGTTTGTTTCAAGGAGAGTAGTTCTCAGTCATTAAATACTATCCACTCCATATCTAAATATTCACTTTATTCCCTTTCCTGGATTATTTTATATTAAAATCCAATTATATACAGCAGTAAGGACCACACACATTTCTGTACTCCAGCTGTTCATTGTTTATATTGAGCATCTAATTGTACACCCCTGAAAAATAGCTGACTACAATTTAAAAACTATAAGCAAACTATGAGCATTCCATAGGATTAACAAGAAACTTTTTTTAAAATATACAATTCTAAATCATTCAGCTGAAAAACCAAAGACCAAAGAATCAGACAAGACAAAGACAAAATTGCCTGGAGGATGCATGTGACTTAATCAGGAGATCATTAATACTATTGTTTGAGGGGGGAGAAGAGGGATGTTCTTTTTGTCTTAATAAAATAATTAATTTGGAAGATTTGCCTTATTAATCCAGAAGAATTTGAGAACTTCCTCCTGGTCTGCAAACTTGTTCTGTTTAGGGAAGATTACATTAGTTATAGAGCAGGGGTATCAAACTCGCATCATCATGGTGGCATCACATGGCTTTTTCCCCCTTCACTAAACTGGGTGCAGGTGTGACCAGCACATAATGCATCTGACTTGCACCCTGGGAGTTTGACAGCCCTGTTATAGAAAATAAATGGATTGACTTAATGGAAATAGCATTGGCCATTGTAGTGGCCAAGGGCAATTTACCATTGATCATGCCATCTTTTAGAACTGCTTGAAAGAATTGGAGTATAAGTACCATTTTGCAGTGGTTCCATGCCTTTTTAAAACGTGGGTTCCAGCTGTTAATCCTCAAGGCTGAGGAGTCAGTGATTGAGCTTTTGGTCCTTCTTGTTCCTCTGTTCTTGCCCCAGTGTTGCCAAACATATTTTGCTTTTCTTTGAGCAACTGGTTCTGGCAACAGCAACATTAACACTTCACTTTCAGAATGGTAGCCTGCTTCCTGATGAATGACACCTATTTCAAGATTGTTAACATCTTTTATATGAGTGGAGTATTGATTCCTTATACATATTCCCAAGTACCGGTTTTGTTCTATAAAGTCATACATAGGGTCATGTATAGTATAGGTGGTACCTGGTTCAATAGTAGTAACTGCAAGAGGAACCTTGGAGTCCTAGTGGACAATCACTTAAATGCAGGAATGTGCTGCAGCTGCCAAAAAAGCTAACACAGTTCTAGGCTGTATTAAAAGAGGGATAGAATCAAGATCACATGAAGCATTAATACCACTTTATAATGCTTTATATTTCCAAGTCTACACTTGGAATACTGCATCTAGTGTTGGTTACCACAATATAAAAAAGATGCTGAGACTAGAAAGAGTATAGAGAAGAACAAAGAAAGCTGATTAGGGGACTGGAGACATGAAGAATGGCCGCAGGAATTGTGTCTAGTTTAATGAAAAGTACTAGGGGGTGACGTGATGGCAATATCTAAGGGACAGCCACAAAGAAGAGGGGATGAACCTATTCTCCAAAGCACCTGAACGCAGGTAAAGAAGCAATGGAGGGAAATTAATCAAGGAAAGAACCAACCTACAAATAAGAACAAATTTCCTGACAGAATAGTTAATCAGTACAACGACTTGTCTCCAGAAGTTGTGGGTGCTTCAACACTGAAGGTTTTTAAAGAAATTGACAACATTTGTCTGAAATAGTCTAGAGTTTCGTACCTGAGCAAGGAGCTGGACTAGAAGACCTCCAAGCTTCCTTCCAACTCTGTTATTCTGTTACCTTCAGAGCCATCTTCTGGAGAAGAATAGCTACACCCACTATAATTAACCCACAAAGAGGTTATTTTACATTTTGCATTACTGGAAGGTCTTTCTAACATGGCATTGTACATTTGTTTACTTATTTCAAAATCAGACAAGCCAGGATCTGGGGGCTCTGCTGCTTATTTTGGTGAATAGGACACAAGTTTTCAGCTGCTGCAGTCTTTAAAAATAATCTAGATGAATTCTCTTTTAGTCAGCCTGTTTGAAATTCACTAAATTTCTGAAATAGATTAAAGCTCAAGGGACAGCATCATTCCCACAAATAAGAAAATCATCTTATTATGAGGAAATTAAATAAACAGGTTAGAGCTTGAGCAAACTCCAAATATCTTCTCATTTTATTCTCATGCTAGTTATAAAATAATATTTTACATACTGGCCAGATTGAACACTGCATTGAGTTAGGGATAGAGAACTTTTCTCAGCCTTAAGGCTGTATTTTGGCTTTATGCCAGAGACTCATTCCAAAAGTAGATGACAGTATTAAAAATATAGATTGAATTTAAATGCAAGTGTAATTAAAATGAATGTAAATAAATAAACTGTAGTTGATCTAATTGTTCTCTCCTTTTTAAATTATTTTTTCTGTTTTCCTCCAATTTGGAACATCTGATTTGATAGAAACTTTAAGAGGGCTCTATAGGCCTCATTTAAAACTTTCAAAGTCTACTGGGAGCATCTGAGTGGGCACTTCTGTACTAAGTCGTGGTTTCTTCAACCATAGTCTGTTGAATAATCTGCAGTGATTTGGTTCACAGCTCATGTTGCATCAAAACCACACAGATACAGATCAAACATATGGTATAACATAAAGCAGGGACTTTGGATCCCAATTCCCCTCCCTTCCCAGTAAGCCCCCACAAGCCAAGTCTGCAACCTCAGAAAAGGACGGAAAACTGCAGAGTCTTATCCTTTTCAAAAAATTTTTTGAAGCCAGTAAGGAAAGAATGTCCACACACATAACCCAACCATATTTCATAGTTATCTCAGAAGAGCAGACGAGGTCATTCTAACCTTAAACACATACCAGATGTTTTATTTTCACATTGCCTTCCCACCCGCTGGGGTATTCCTGCCACTTGCAAATTTCACATGCAATGTTTCCACTGAAACTTGCTGTGAGCATTCACAAGTTTTATTTTTATTTTTTTTACTTTTTAAAGAACAACATAACATTTTGCATTAATATCTATGTCTGTTTAGCTTAAAGCCCAGTGCTGAATGTATTTCCGATGGACAGAATATTCTCCTTGGTGATCCCCACCATGCCCTTTACTTAAGTGTCATTTGTAATCTTGCACCAATCATGAAACAGCCTCAACAAAGAGAGAAGGAAAAGGTAAAACTGATCAGAGTAGAATCAGTTCTGTGAAGGTGAAAGCAAGTCAGTTCTTTTGTGATCAAAGTCCCCACTGTGAATGAATAGTAATCCCACCTCAGAGAGCCATACTTAAAAATCTATAGCAAAATCGATCTCCCCGTGTTAAGTTCTGCGCATGGGTGCAAGGAACGGAGACGAGGCAGTGAACAGTGAACTTCAACTCTTTATTAAACATTCTGAACAGAGCAAAAACCTAGGGCAGCAGCAGCCCTCTTATAGGGCAGGCTGCTGATCTAGTAACCAATGAGAAACGTGGAGTGTTAACCCCTTGAACCAATGAGAGTGGCTCGTTAACAGCCAATCAGATTCTCCTGAATGGACCAATCCGATATCGCTATTACGGCCAATCAGAAGTGCAGGATTAGAACTCTGCATTTTCTAAAGGTTTGATAAAATTTATTTAAGCGTTTTATTAGTTCATAACATCCCGTTTCTCCAATTTTTCTTCCCTGTGAAAGAAACTTTTGTTTTTGGACATCGTTTTCCAAGTGCTTAGGATCTCTTTCTGTGGGACTTGTGACTTTATGTTATTACCATACTGTGATTATTTGCTTCACCTTTCCAATGATGCCTGTTTTCATTACTTTATGGTTTCCCAGGTTATCCATGTTCCCTGATCCGAAAAATGCTCAGGAATAATTCTCCTAAGGTTTCTTCCTATGGGATGGTATAAAAGCCTGGGCAGCCAGGGAGATTGCCACTGTTGAATGAGGCAATTGTGTAAAGAGAAACAGAACATCTAAAGTTTTCTTCTTTAAGTGAAAATCCCACCCAGCAGAGTTTCATCTATTTATTCTGAAGAAAAGTGTTAAGTCTGGAGCGTGGGTGCGAATAATGGAGACGAGCCGGTAGAAACAGTGAACTTCAAACTCTTTATTTACATGGTGTGACAGCTCAAACTGGAGGGCTGCTATAGCCCTCCTTATATAGGCAACTTATTGACTATTCAACCAATAGCAATCCGGGAGCGCTAGCTCTGTTAACCAATGAGAATGGCCTGTTAATGGCCAATCAGATTCTCCTGAACGGACCAATCCGATCCTGCCATTAACAGCCAATCAGAAGTGCAGGGCCAGAACCCTGTACTTGACTTCAAGCTCAAGATAACTTTATTTAACATTTATTCATTCACAACAAAAAGGATAAAAGAAAAGAGGGCATTAAGACACAGTATTGCATAGTACTAGAATGGATTTGATCTTGTGAAGGTTGAATTTACCCAAGCTGTTTTCAATCAGGCAACATGAATGAAAAGACTGCCCTTTTTGGTTGTGGCCCCCTCATTATGGAACTCTTTACTCATAGAGGTGGCTTCTCTGCCTTCTAGCAAAATCAGTTAAACAGTTCTGTTTTGTGCACTTTCAACTTAAACTGTCCGAGTTGTGTTTGTGCATTTGTTTTTAACTATAGTTTTAATCTTTGGCTTCTTCCTTAAAATATTTTTATTATTACTCCATTGAATATTGTCTGGATACAATCTATGGATTGGGCAAGGTCACAAAATCAACAAAACAAAACTTGTAAAAATGAAAATTGCTCCAAAGTGAGCCAAAGGCTGTCCCTCAGGCCAATCCCAAATTATTCAGGGATTTTTCTCTTTTGAAAAGATAATTTGAAGTTGGGTAACTGCTTGAAAGACAGAAACAGGAATCTTTTGCCTATGAAGAAAGTGTTATGTTTGGAGCATGGGCGAGAAAGAATGGAGACAAGCCTCTGAACGGTGGACTTCAGCTCTTTATTTACATAGTGACTTCTGGCATCTATAACAGTTTTAACCCGCCTTATATAGGCAAACCCCGTAACTATTAACCAATAACCAACGAAGAGCACTAGCTCTCATAACCAATAGGACTCTCTGTTTAAGGGCCAATCGGATTCCCCGGAGCGGGCCGATCCGATCCTCCCGTTTAACAGCCAATCAGAAGTGCAGGGTCAGAACCCTGCACTTTACTCCAAGCTCACGCTTTATTAAAACTTTATACATTCACAACACCCCTTCCCCCTGGCTTCTGTTTGCAGGATGCAGTTACATAGTCCTTTAGGTAGGACGGTTGTTTTATGAGTCTCTTTGATTTTCGCTGTGTCATTTGGCTGCAATCACACTGAGGTAGATCGTTGTTTGGCAGTGGGGCTGTTTCTGGTTCAGAGTTCATTTCCCCGTCGTTGCCCATGTTCTCTGTACTTCCCTGAGGTTCAACTGTTTCCCTCTCTGGTTCCACTTCCTGAGTCTTTATTATACCGTCGTTCCCTTCGAACGGGTTTTCTTCTCCTTGGAATTCATCTTCTTCTGTACCTCCCCCCCCTCAGTCTGGTCATAGGGGAGTTCAGGACTGCCTGCCAGAAGCCGCGATCGTAATTGATCGATATGGCATTTCCATAGTTTATCGTCAAGGCATTGTACAAGGTAGGATCTTGGGCCGGTTACACGAACTACTGTTGCCTCCACCCACAATGGGTCGCCCGATAGGTTTTTAGCATATACCAAATCTCCTACCTGGAAGGCACGACAGCGGCCGCTGGATCCTATTGGTTTTTCCGGTTCATAAGCTGGGTGTAACTGGTCGAGGTGGGAGTGGAGTTTTCGTCCCATTAGCAGTTTGGGGGGAGTTTTGTTGGTGACGCTTTGTTGGTGATGTGTTGTAAAAAAAGGATTCGATTGATCTTGTCGTCAATGTTCTCGTAGTCTACCTTCTGTAAGGTTTTCTTCACAAATTGTACCATGCGTTCTGCTTTGCCATTGGTCGCAGGGTGCGCAGGCGAGGTGAGCGCATGTCGAATGCCACGGGCAGCAAGGTACTGCTCGAACAACAGTGCTGTAAATTGGGGCCTGTTATCGGATACCAGGACATCTGGTAGTCCGTGGGTTGCAAATAGTCTTTCCAAGGTTTTGATGACTGCCTCGGAGGTTGTAGTCGTCATGCGATGAATCTCGAGCCACTTTGAATAAGCGCTGACGGTTAGTAGAAAGGTGTGGCCTTTGGTCGGCCCCGCGAAGTCCAAGTGAATTCGGGACCAGGGTCCGCATGGTGTCTCCCATTCAGTAGGAATGGCTTTAGGTGGGGCGTTGCTCACTTCCTGGCATTTTGGACAAGCTTTAACCCACTGTTCGATTTGCTTGTCAATGCCTGGCCACCATGCGTAGCTTCGCGCAAGGGCTTTTATTCACACGATGCCAGGGTGGCCATCGTGCAAGGTTCTCAGAAGCGCTTTCTGGAGTCGTTCTGGGACAACAACTCTGTCGCCCCAGATGACACAGCCTTTTTGGGAGAACAACTCGGTTTGTCGAGTCTTGAATGGTGTGAAGTCATCTGATAATTGTCCAATGGCCATCCGCATTCTACCCAGCTTAGGACTCGCGCTAAGGTGGGGTCACGTTTGGTTTCTCTCGCGATATCTCGGGTGGTTAATGGCGGCGAGTTGTGTGCCTCAATTTGCAACATGGTTACCGTTGGTGCAGGATCGTCGAGAGTCTCTGGAAGCGGTGCTCGCCTCAATGCTTCGGCGTGGGGAATGGCTTTCCCTGGGCGGTATTGCAGCCGATAGTTATAAGCAGCTAAGAATTCTGACCATCGAGTCATCCTAGGGGATAATATGTTGGGAATCGGCTTATCTCCGGCTATTATCCCCAATAATGGTTTGTGGTCAGTCACGATAGTAAAAGCCCGGCCATACACGTACTCGTGGAATCTTTTAACGGCTGACAGAATTGCGAGGGCTTCTTTATCAATTTGTCCATAATTTCGCTCAGTCTTTGAAAGTGTCTTTGAAAAATATGCAACAGGGGCTTCGTTCCCGTTAGGCAGTACATGGCTCAAAATGGCGCCCACTCCAAAAGGCGAAGCATCACATGTTATATTTAACGGCAAAGTCTCGTTATACTGCATGAGTACAGAGTCAGAAGTGAGCAGTTTTTTCATGTTGCGGAATGCCTGTTCTTCTCGGTGACCCCATAACTAATTTGCTTTCTTATCTAACAACTGGTGTAATGGTTCAGTGACTGTTGTTTTATGCAGTAAAAATACATTATAAAAATTGATGAGGCCTAGGAATGCCTGGAGATCGGCCCTGTTTCGTGGCCTGGGAGCGTTTTTTATCTCCCTTAGTTTACTTTCAGTAGGGTGAATACCCTGGCTATCAATTAGGTACCCTAAAAACTCAACACTGTCAGTACACAATTTACATTTGATTTTCTTTACTTTAAGACCAGCCTCTTGGAATTTTTTTAGGACTAATTTTAACCGGTCCTGTAAGATTTTTTTTGTAGGGGCCACAATTAATACATCATCAAAATAAGGGACCACGCCTTTAATCCCTTGTAATAACCTCTCCATAAGGCTCTGAAAAATCCCCGGGGCTACACTAACTCCGAATTGAAGCCGGGTACATTTAAAGGCACCTCGGTGCGTCACAATCGTTTGTGCCAGTGCCGTCTTTTCATCAACAGGTAGTTGCTGATATGCCTGAGCTAAATCTAATTTAGCGAAGACTTTCCCACCTCCCAGGGAGTGGAGCAGGCGCTGCACCACCAGCACTGGATATGCGTTCTGCTGTAGGGCGTGGTTCAAAGTGGCCCGGTAGTCCCCACAAATTCGGATCGACCCGTGTGGCTTAATGGGTGTTATGATTGGGGTTTCCCAGGGGGAGTGATCGATGGGCTCTAACACCCCCTGAGCTATCAGTTTGTCAAGTTGTTCATCGATTTTCGACTTTAAGGCAAAAGGAACTCGATGGGGCTTAAGTCGAATGGGAGCTATCTTTGGGTCTAGACTGAACGAGATCGGGGTCCCCTTGTACTCACCTAAGCTGTCCGTGAAGACGTCCCTGAACTCATGGATGAGGTCTCCCTCCCAGTCACTTCCGCTGACTTGGTTTATGCTGGCCACTTCAATGCCGAGTGGCGCGAACCATTGGAGGCCTAGTAGGCTAGGCATGTCTCTATCGATGACAGTTAGTGGTAAGTACGCTGTGTGCTTCTTGAAGGAGACTCGAACTCAGCAGGAACCAACGACGGGGATTCGATTCCCTTGGTAGTCCTTGAGGATGAGTCTTTGGAAGCAGAGATCTTGGCGTTGAATCGTGGGAATGAGTTGTTTAAGGGTCTTCCAGGATACCATTGAGAGGGACGATCCCGAGTCGACTTCCATGTGGCAAGGCTGGTTCTCGATGGCTACTGTGATTCGTATTTTCTTGGTGTCTAAAGCTGAGGCGTGACTGATAGTGAGTCCCTTTTGAGGCCTGGCCGGGTCCTGGTAAGCTTCGGCAGACCCGTCCGATGTGGCCTCGCTTCCCGCACTCATGGCAGAGCGCGTCGTGGAATTTGCATTCGGACCTGGCATGGTTGGCCCCACAGCCAGCGCAAGGGCGTAAAGGCTTCGGGTGGTGGTCCCGGTCGGACCGCAGTCGATGGACCCCTTCTTCATCGCTATCTGACGATGAAGAGAGGTCCTCGTGGTGCGTCGTTGCAAGCTATCCTTCTGACCTGGATAAAATGTCGCTTGTCGGTGGTGGTACTGGAGTGCGGTTTCGGCATAGTTGTGCAGCCGACTTCCTGGTTGCTTCTACTGCAGTAGCATCGGCGATGGCGTCGGCAAGGCTGATGTCGCCTTTCGCCATCAGCTTGCTTTGAACGCCTGATGCATCTAGTCCCAGAACTATGAGATCTCTTAGTGCTTCTTCTAAATCGGTGAATCCGCAGAGGCCTCCCAAATTTCGGAGGTCTGCTATGAAGTCGGCCACGCTTTCTCCCTTTCGCTGGCTCCTCTGATAAAACTCGTGCCGTCTCACGAGCGTAGGCACGGTCAGTGCGTAGTGATCTCGTAGGAGAGGTTCGAGGTCATCCCAATCCATTGCCTTCACTTCTCGAGGTTTTGCTAGTGCTTTAGCCATCTTAAATACGGTTGGACCGCAATGCATTAGGAACACTGCCCATTTCTTTCCTGGTGTGGCGTCCTTTAAGTTGTTGGTTTCTAAGAACATTTGCAAGCAATCCATGTAGGACTCCCAGTCCTCCTGTACTGGATCGAACGGAGCGGGTGGTACGACGCTGCCAGACATGGTTCCGTTGTGTAGCGTCGTCTGTCACGTGCTCGGTGTTCTTTGAAGTTTCGTTGGTTCAGATGTCTACACATCCCATCCTCGTCACCAGTGTTATGTTTGGAGCATGGGCGAGAAAGAATGGAGACAAGCCTCTGAACGGTGAACTTCAGCTCTTTATTTACATAGTGACTTCTGGCATCTATAACAGTTTTAACCCGCCTTATATAGGCAAACCCCGTAACTATTAACCAATAACCAACGAGGAGCGCTAGCTCTCATAACCAATAGGACTCTCTGTTTAAGGGCCAATCGGATTCCCCGGAGCGGGCCAATCCGATCCGGCCGTTTAACAGCCAATTAGAAGTGCAGGGCCAGAACCCTGCACTTTACTCCAAGCTCACGCTTTATTAAAACTTTATACATTCACAACAGAAAGCTTTTGGGCTTTCCTCATAATTGTCTGCATGTCTCACTCTCAGTATGTCTAGGGGAGAAATCCTGACATATATTACTCTCCTATTCCCACTGCCCTTTTCACTGATCATAAACAGATGGCCCCAGAAAAGGCTAACACGAGCTGCAAATACAGGAATGAAAAACCAGTGGGAAATGAATGGGGACTAACTTCTTAGAATCTACTAAATCCTGGGAGTTGATTCCATTAATCCAGCAAATAAACATAGCCAGAAAAGGGTGATCTTTTTTAAGGGGTTAATGCTGATGGCTTGTAATGTGCTGGATGATAACTGTTCAGTTTCCTGGGGAAAATGTTCGCTTTAGTTTAGATCCTATAGCAATAATGCATCCTTTGAAAAAAAATTTTTTACAGGAAATGCTCTAGAATACGATGAAACATAAGAGTGATTCGAGGGGGGGATGGGTGGGAATCTTTTACCACTATTATCATAAACTATAAAACTTCTTTAAAATAGTTGTGGTGGTAGTTCAAAGTGGATGATGTGAATCTATGCTATTTGTTTATTTATTTATATTTCATGTTTCTAGACTGCCCATCTCCCTCAATCCTCATCCTGAGTTACAAATATCACAGTAATACTGTAAGACTTGTTTGCCTTTGTTGTAACATTAGGGAATTGTGGGAAGGGTCATTCTTTTTTTTAGGCAAAAGAAATCAAAAGTCAGAAACCATACCACAATAGTTTGCACTACAAAATGCCATAGCCCACTGGGGGTGCTATTTTTTTCTAGTGAGAAGGAGGTCAGAGTAAGAAGTGGCATGAGGTTGGACAAGTGTGCAGGTTGGGCTGTATGCCACAATCACGAGCTATCAGGTTTCTCCTTTGGAATGTCACTGACTCTTTATACCTTGTCATAGACTGGACATCCATAAGAGATATATATTTTCCCAGTTATGAGTATAACTTGGGGACTTCAAGATTTGGTACAAAATATTAATGTTGTAATATTCTTATTCTTTCCAACCATGAGAAGAATGCTATCTTATTGGATATGAATGGGGAAGCTAGCAAAAGTAAGATCTGGATAAAAAGTAGGCCAGATCCAGCAGGGGACTGCAGAGAGAAATTTTCTCCCAAAGGTCCCTATGAAGGGGGCAGTTAGGGTAGCAATTCAAAGTGTTGTCAATTAAGTTATTCCAAGCCTCTGGTTACATGAGACAGAGTAAAGCCTAGATAGCCAATCCTATGCAATGCATGCATGTTTGCAAATATATGACAAGTGCTGGTATATGAGTTGGAAAGAACTCCAAAAAATATGTTCTGCCTGTTTTCCCTACTTTATTTGTCATTATAACATAGGGCCCAACATTCTGTTCTGCCTTTTGTTGATCATGCACACTTACTCTGCAAATTTATCCAATTAACATTTTTTACAAAACTGCCCCTCACCTCATGTGCAAATTATGTTTTAAAAGTGAACTGAGTTATTTGCTGTATCTGTTGTTATTTTAAAGAAATCTTTACTGGCAGTTGGATGGCATGTAATAAACCTCTCTGGTTGTCTAATGTTACTGTGAATGCATGTAAATGCATTTATATTGAAAGCTAGACAATCTGTGACTCATTGGGTCATTCTTTCCACATATAATATAGGCTTTCACCATTTCCCCTCACCTCAAACTCAGGAGATCCCAATGAAACCTCTTCCAGAAGGGAGAGGAGGGTGGGGGACAAAAAGAGTAGCAGACAGTGAGAAAAACTGCACTCCTACTCCCTCTTCTGACATGTCCCCAAAAGTCACCTCTTTCCAGGGAGAAAGAGGGCTCACCCATTACCAGCCAGATCTCTCTTGCCAACAAACATCCCAGTCCTTCCTCTCTCCACATATAATATACGCTTGCACCATTTCCTTTCCCCTCCTGATTATCAGGAGAGGGCAGTAAAACCTCCTTCCCCCCTCCTCCTTTCTCTGTTAGCTGACCCATGGAATTGTCTGCCATTTTGTGGGGGTGCACCCCTTGCCCCCCATTCCAGCATTTTCCTTCAAATTCCCTCCAGCCCCATCTTGTCAGCAGATATTTGAGTCATTCCCTTATTCTTTCTTCACTGACCATCATCATTAAGAGACTTTAAATTTCAGCCTCAAAGGAGCCAATAGATGCTTGCCTACCAGACCTTGCCACCCACTGATTGAGAGCAGGGGTCAAAAAGGGTAAGTGTGGGGACATGTTCCTCCCATCTTCCCTCACACTATGTGTTATGTATGTAAATAGTTAAAATAAAAGCGAGCTTGGGGTAAAGTGCAGGGTTCTGGCCCTGCACTTCTGATTGGTTGTTAAGCGGCTCGATCGGATTGGTTGGGCTCAGAGAATCCGATTGGCCCTTAACAAAGGACTCTTATTGGTTCTGGAGCTAGCGTCTTACAGCTCCCTATTGGTTGTTTCGCATTAAGGTTGCCTATATAAGGCAGAGTTGTTGTTATTAAAGTTTTAAGTCACTATGTAATAAAGAGCTGAAAGTTCACCAACTAAGACTGTCTCCATTCATTTAACCCATGCCTCAAACTATATCACTGGCGACGAGGATGGGATTTGGAGACATCTGATCTTAAGGAACTTGGAAGAAAAACAGAGCACGTGTTAAGACGACGCCACCAACGGAAACCATGTCCAGCGGCATCATACCACCGTCATACTCCGTTTGATCCAAACCAAGAGGATTGGGAATCCTACATGGATCGCTTCCAAATGTTCCTCGAAACAAACAACCTGAAGGACGCCACACCAGCCAAGAAGCGGGCGCTGTTCCTGACGTACTGTGGCCCGGCTGTCTTTAAAATGGCGAAAGCACTCGCGAAACCTCGAGAAGTGAAAGCAATGAGCTGGGACGACCTTGAACCTCTCCTGAGAGACCATTATGCGCCAACCGTACCTACACTCATGAGACGCCACGAGTTCTATCAAAGAAGCCAGCGAAAAGGAGAGAGTGTGGCTGACTTCGTGGCAGACCTCCGACACTTGGGAGGCCTCTGCGGGTTCGCAGACTTAGATGAAGCACTGAGAGACCACTTAATTCTGGGATTAGATGCGCTAGGCGTGCAAAGCAAGCTGATGGCGAAGGGCGACATAGACCTTGCTGATGCCATCGCCGAAGCCACTGCTGCTGAGGCGACCAAAAAGTCCGTGGCGCAACTATGGCGAAGCCGAAACCCAACGACCCCACCGACAGGCGACATTTTATCCAAGTCAGAAGAGCGGCTTGTTACGATGCACCACGAGGACCTCTCTTCATCGTCAGACAGCGACGAAGAAGGGGTCCATCGACTGCGGTCCAACCGGGACCCTCGCTCTAAACCCTCATGCCCTTGTGCTGGTTGCGGGGCAAACCACCCCAGGGCAGACTGCAAATTCCGTGATGCGATCTGCCATGAGTGCGGAAAACGAGGCCACATCAGTCGAGTCTGTCGCAGTTTACCAGGACCAAGTCAGGCCTCAAGGGGAACCAACTTTCGCCAATCGGCAGGAAACCGTCCTGTAAGGCGAGATCCAGCAAACCCCTCCTACAGATATCGCGCGTTGCAGAAAGAAGAGGCTCACCATACTATCACTATAGGTCACGCCTCAGCCATGGACGCTAAGAAGATTCGAGTTACAGTAGCCATAGAGAACCAACCTTGCCACATGGAGGTCGATTCCAGATCGTTCTTCTCGATGGTGTCGTGGAAGACATTAAAGCAACTAATTCCTACCATCCAACGCCAAGACCTTCGAATGCAACGTCTCATCCTTAAAGACTACCAAGGGAATCGGATCCCTGTGGTTGGGTCTTGTTGAGTCCACGTCTCATTTAAAAAGCATACGGCATACTTACCTCTAACAATCATCGATTGGGACAGGCCTAGTTTGTTGGGCCTCCAATGGTTTGCACCACTCGGCATCGAAGTAGCCGGTGTGAACCGAGTCGGTGATTGCGAGTGGGAGGAGGACCTTATTTCTGAATTCAGCGATGTCTTCGCAGATCGTCTGGGCGAGTATAAGGGGACCCCAATTTCGTTTAGCCTCGACTCTAAGATCGCTCCGATCCGTTTAAAGCCCCATCGAGTTCCGTTCGCCCTTAAGGCCAAGATAGATGAACAACTTGACAAACTAATTAAACAAGGGGTACTGAAACCCATTGATCATTCTCCATGGGAAACTCCTATTGTAACCCCCATTAAGCCAGATGGGTCAATCCGAATCTGTGGGGACTACCGGGCCACTCTAAACCACGCCCTCCAGCAGAACGCGTATCCAGTGCCGGTGGTGCAGCACCTCCTTCATTCCCTGGGAGGCGGAAAGGTTTTTGCTAAATTAGATTTAGCTCAAGCCTATCAACAATTGCCCGTGGACGATAAAACAGCCCAAGCTCAAACGATAGTAACGCACAGAGGTGCTTTTAAATGTACCCGATTGCAATTCGAGGTAAGTGTATCCCCGGGAATATTCCAAAGTTTAATGGAATGATTATTGCAGGGAATCAAGGGCGTGGTTCCGTATTTTGATGACGTGTTAATTGCAGCTCCTAGTAAAAAAATTCTGCAGAATCGTTTAAAATGTGTTCTTAAAAAATTTCAAGAAGCGGGACTGAAAGTAAAAAGGGATAAATGTCATCTGTGTACCGACAGTGTTGAATTTCTAGGTTATCGCATTGATAGTCAGGGTATTCACCCTACTGAGAGTAAATTAAGGGCGATAAAAAAATGCTCCCAGACCCCGTAACAAAACAGATCTCCAGGCATTTTTAGGCCTTATCAATTTCTATAATGTGTTTTTACCGCATAAGGCAACTGTGGCTGAACCGTTACACCGGTTATTAGATAAGAAAGCATTGTGGGTTTGGGGTTACCGAGAGGAAAAAGCGTTTCGAAATGTAAAAGATTTACTTACATCTGATTCTGTACTTATGCAATATAATGAAACATTACCATTGATTATAACTTGTGATGCCTCACCGTTTGGGGTGGGCGCTATTCTGAGCCATGTGCTGCCTAATGGAAACGAGGCCCCCGTTGCATACTTTTCGAAGACTCTTTCCCATGCAGAATGTAACTATGGACAAATAGATAAGGAAGCTCTTGCAATTGTGTCAGCCGTAAAAAAATTCCATGAGTATGTATATGGAAGGACATTTACCATTGTAACTGACCACAAACCTTTACTGGGGATAATCGCTGGGGACAAACCAACCCCCTATATATTGTCCCCAAGAATGACTCGATGGTCAGAGTTCCTAGCTGCTTATAATTATCGATTGTTACATCGCCCGGGGAAAGCCATTCCCCACGCTGATGCACTCAGCAGAGCACCGCTACCAGAGACTCTCGACGATCCGGCACCAACAGTATCGGCGTTACAAATCGAGATGCTCAACTCGCCCCCTATGACTGCTCGAGATATCGCGAGAGAGACCAGACGAGACCACACCCTAGCTCGAGTCCTAGGCTGGGTAGAACGTGGATGGCCATTGGACCAGGTCCCAGATGACTTCGCGCCATTTAAAACAAGGCAGACTGAACTTTTTTCGCAAAAAGGCTGTGTCATCTGGGGCGATAGAGTCGTCGTTCCAGAACGACTCCAAAAGACGCTGTTACAAATTTTGCACAAAGGACATCCCAGGATCGTGCGGATGAAAGCACTCGCACGGAGCTACGCTTGGTGGCCAGGCATGGACCGACACATCGAGCAATGGGTCAAGGCCTGCACTAAGTGCCAACAAATCAGCAACGCACCGCCAAAAGCTGCACCGACTGAATGGGAGACGCCACGCGGACCCTGTTCCAGAATCCACCTGGATTTCGCAGGGCCGATTAAAGGCCATACATTGCTGTTGACTGTTGATGCATACTCTAATTGGTTAGAAATTCATCGAATGACCAATACAACCTCCGAAGCAATCATTAAAGTCCTTAATAGACTCTTTGCAACTCATGGATTGCCGGACGTCTTGGTGTCCGATAACGGACCACAGTTTACAGTGCTAATGTTTGAACAGTACCTTGCTGATAATGGCATCCGCCATGCGCTCACCTCGCCTGCGCATCCTGCTACCAATGGCCGAGCGGAACGCATCGTCCAATTTGTAAAAAAGACTTTGCAAAAAATGGACTATGATAATATTGACGAAAAAATAAACCGCATCCTACTTCTACAACACATCACTCCGCACAGCGTAATCGGCAGAACTCCCGCCGAACTTCTTATGGGGCGAAAACTCCGTTCCCGCCTCGACCGATTGCACCCTGCTTACAAGCCAGAAAAGCCTGCAGGATCCAGCAGACACTACCGTACCTTCAAGGTAGGCGACCCCGTTTATGCAAGAAATTTATCGGGCGACCCAGTTTGGTTTGAAGCAACGATAATATGCGAGACTGGGCCCAAATCCAATATTGTAAGATGTGTTGATGAAAGACTGTGGAAATGACATATTGACCAATTACGGTCACGACTCATATCGGTCAGCCAACAACTCCCCTACGACTGAGGGGGGGGGAGGAACGGAAGAAGACGACATTCCAGGGAACCTGTTCCAAGAAAGCGATGAAACAAGTGAAACTCAGGAATTGGAGCAGGAGGAAGAGTCCTACGCTCCAAGGGAAATCACACCCGAACAAGAAGCTGAGCCACTGCCAAACAACAGCCTACCTCAACAGGACTGCACACAGCCAGTCCAAAGAAAATCTGATAGACCCAAAAGACAACCATCCTATTTGAAGGATTATATAGTCACACCATAATTGAGGAGCCAGGGGGAACGGGTGTCATGTATGTAAATAGTTAAAATAAAAGCGAGCTTGGGGTAAAGTGCAGGGTTCTGGCCCTGCACTTCTGATTGGTTGTTAAGCGGCTCGATCGGATTGGTTGGGCTCAGAGAATCCGATTGGCCCTTAACGAAGGACTCTTATTGGTTCTGGAGCTGGCGTCTTACAGCTCCCTATTGGTTGTTTCACATTAAGGTTGCCTATATAAGGCAGAGTTGTTGTTATTAAAGTTTTAAGTCACTATGTAATAAAGAGCTGAAAGTTCACCAACTAAGACTGTCTCCATTCATTTAACCCATGCCTCAAACTATATCACTATGCAACTTATGGGCTTTGGAAGTGTAATTGGAAGGCATGGTGCCATTGAAACAGTCACTACATACCAAATTTCAATTCCATTGAAGTTATGGGCCCCAGATTTTGGATGCATTCTGCAAGTTAGCCCATTTGAGGCATGTTGATTTAAAAAACTGTTGCTGTATGATGGGCCCTCAAGTTAGGTCACTCAACTGAACTAATAACTTAGTTCAATTTAGCAACCTTAGCTATTTCATTCCAAAAGCTCTTCAAGATGCCTCTTTTCCCTTGGGTTTAGATGCTAAACCAATTTGAATGAGGGACCACCAGAAATTTTCAGCTATATGCTGAGAGAAAAATCAAAACTATTCCAGAATAAAGCAATAATAAAGTTGTTCTATACTGATGCTAAGAAAACATGGGAAATTCCCATTAAGTCATCAGAATATCAGTATATTATGGTGATGATGAGCCATAAAGTCATCAGAATATCACCATAATATGGACATCACCATATTATGGCATCAAAGCTTAGTGAATGGAAAGTTACCAATAAATAAAAGGAAATTTTACCAACAAATAAACTATTTAAAAAATCTTCCAAAAAACATGGAAATGCATGCTGATTCTGAATGAAAGCTTCTTTTTGCAATGTTCTGTTCCCATAGTAGGCAATCAAGAGCTTAAAGATTGTGAATGGAATGGCATGATGTTGGTCATGTTTCTCAGGAACTGGTATCCAAAGATATTCTGTCACTGAAGCAGCATTGGAAGCAACCACAGAAAGCAACTTTTCTGTGAATTAATATGTTTGTTTAACTTAGTTTGAAACCTGTTCACTTTGCTGTTAGCCCTTATTCCAAATCATAGAAACTGGAATGAAAGAAAGGGTGATAGTATGGCTCCAGAAACAATTTTTCTTCTGTCAAATGCGGACAGTTGAAACGCATGATGAAACATATGTGGAAATACAGTGATAAAGATTGTTGAGAAATATCCATTCAGATATTATGGGAACCTTTATAAAAGGGCAAGCAATTACACAAACATATGAGCCACGAAGTTTGCTGAATGTCTTTTTTCATTCCATTGCTCCAAGTATATTCCGCGTTTCCTTTGGGATACTAGAATAATACTTTTGACTCAAAGCAGTCTTATGAGAGAACTTTGTTCAAATGAAATTGTCCACACTCCTTAGCTAGCATGCAATGATAGGATCAAAATCTTTTGTTTTATGTTGGAAAACTATGGAACAAACACAGGATGCAAAGCTACAGAAAGCAAAAAATCCACAAAGCCTAGATGGAATTGTTTTTGTTTCTTCTCTGCCTGTCTTATCACAAAATTTATGAATTTGGGAGTGTGGGGAGCAAAGGACAAAGCAAGGAGTAGTTCCGGCAAATCTGTAGTCTCATGAATTTTACTAAAAAGTTGCCACTATAGCTAATTATATTTGTTTTTGTTACAGCTGGATTGCTAGATTGGCTATTGTAGCAATCTCCTTACCATCCTGGAGAAAAGCTTCTGTGTTTATTTATTTTTCCTTTGTTTATTCAAACGTAGGCAACATAGTTGGATGAATTTTGACTTTCCTTACTCCAATAGAGTTCTGTAAAACCAGAAAATGCACTGGGTTAAACAAAGCTTTAGTATTAATAGTTTATTAACTTCCTGCTCATCTTTTATGCAATGTGCTATAAGAATATGTATAAAAAGGAAATTATGATAAAAATTGTCAGAATTAACATCACTATAATGGTGGGATTATGTACAGTAAAAGTAAAGTAAAGACAAATAAAACAATGTTGCATCAGATCTCAGGTTGTGAATACAATATCAACAACATCAATTTTTGTATTATTGTGCAGGAATGCATGATAGAGCAGTAGTCGCCAACTGATGGGCCACAGCCCACTGATGGTCTGTGAGAAAATTTTGGTGGTCTGCAGAGAAATACCACCCCAAAGCATCCCCCAAGGCAATTAATCCAGACTGTGGAAGAACAAAAGGCTGTGCCACCCACATGGTCCGGGAACACAAGGCTTGTATCGCTTGCATTAGGAACAACACGAGGTAGTGTGGGGAGGGGGGAAAGGGGGGGGAATTTGCCTGGCCACCGGGTTGCTTCTTTCATCTTCTGCTTTTGGCTACATGCAAGGAAAGCAGTAAAAGTCTTTCTTTCTATTCCCCAAACTCTGCCGGAAATGAGTCTTTGGGACCCTGCAAGGCCTCCTGCTCCAAAAGGCTGCAAAGACTCATTTCTGGTGGAGTTTGGAGGAGAGAAAGAAAGGCTTTTGCTGCTTTCCTTGCATGCAGCCTGAAAAGGGAGCTCAAAGCAAGCTAGGGATGGGGCTGCCTTGCAGGGGGTGGGGATGGGTGAGGGAGACAGGGAGAGAGAGAGAGAAAGAAAATTAAATTCATGGGGGGCTAGGGGAAATTTGCATGTCTCTGTGTCTTTTCTTTCCAGCCTCAAGGTGGATGGGTGGTGGGTGGTGGAAGGAAGTTCCATCACTGTTGGGGAATTAAATTCGTGGGGGAGGGGGAATTTGCATGGCTTGACTGCTATAGAGTGACCTATATCAGGAAAATGTTTGATAGTACTGTGGATTCAAATGTTTATCCTGTAATGACTGGAATGAAAATGGAGTGGAAATGGGTATTTCGTGCTTGCTGACAAACTTTTGTAAGTGTGAATGTATAGGGAAAAAATACTAGTTACACATTACTCTTAACAAAGAAAAAACATCAGGACTTTGGATCCTCCCAAACCCAAAGGATGAGAAAAGCCTTTCCTTTCCCTTCACTCTGCCCCACAGTTGCCATTTATGTTTACGTTTAATATAAAAAATAAATTTTTAAAATAAAAAATAAAATGTATTATCTTTTTTAAAAAATCATATTAGTGGGTCTCAGGATTTAAAAGTATGAGTTTCATGGTCCCTGAGTTCCAAAAGGTTGGTGACCCCTGTGATAGAGAACTTTCAAAAAATCCCATTATTCAAGTGTATATCTATCATTAAAAAGAGAGACTGTGTGCAAAAGTTCTGAAAATATGTTTTTGCAAAAACACCATTGTTTAACATGTAAAGAACAGTCAAGAATTATTTAGATCTTATTCTAGGGGAATTATGATTCTATCATTGAGGAATCTTCATCTGGTAAGAATCTAAAAGGTTTTCTTATATACTTTTCTTAGAAAGTGATTTAGCCACTATCTATATCATAAATCCAAAATATGGTTGATTCTCAACTATTTTCATAAATTGAATCTAGATTATTGACCATATTTTTGGGATGGTTTTTCTGATATGCAGTTTCAATCAATAGAAAACAGATAGGATTATGGCAAAGAGTGAATTCTTACATTTGCTGTATGAAAACACAGTGAACAAAAGCAGCTGTCAAATTGCATCCAAATTTTATTAAATAGTGATAATTGCATCTCCAGCTAATTCATTCCTTTAAAGCAATTAACAGTACAAATAATGAAAACCATATAAAGCAAGCCAAGTGAAAAGAAAAGCAGAAAAGAATTTAACCTTATCCAAATTCTTAAGCAAAAAAGAGAAGTTTTTATTTTCATCGAGATAATTTAGTCTGGAAATGTCATCATTTATATTTTAGAGTCCTAATACAGTGTCATTCTGTTTTTAAAACATTATTTGTGACAATTATAATAATACATACAAAAATGCAATTGCATAATTAGTCAAAAAATATTATGGAAGCTTTTCAGAACTTTTTTTCTCTTGTATTCAATCATATCCAATTCTTTGAAACTGGCTGCACAAGTCCCTGAAGTTTAAAGTCTAAAGAGAAAATGCCTTAAAATTACAGTAATATAATTTAATTTTTTTTCTAAAGACAATTCATTTCTTAGTATTTCAGTCTTACTTTCCATTTCCTGTTTCTTTTCATGCACTACATTTTACAATAATTGTACAAGTATAGAGAATTGCTTATTTTCTAATAGGTATTAATGTTTTTCTTCAAATATCATCATTTGCAGGAATTTAGGAGCTCCTTACTTTCCACTAGGATTATTGTACTCTGAGACACCAGAAGCCAGTGAATTGTCCACAATGTGACAATCAGCTCAGTCAAGATGGAACACAGATGTCTCTTTGCTCAGGAAAACTGGTGAGGACAAGTAATGATAGCAAGGAATCATAGCACCTTGACCTCTGTGAAGATTGGAAATCCTGGAAGCCAGGAAGAGATCAGAGATCCTACCAGTGGGAAATCACTTGTCCTTAAATTCCAGAAGTATTGCAAAACTATCTTTGCAATATTTCTTCTGAAATGATTGTTGACTGACTCAGTTTTCTGAGTTCACATGCATTGCCAGAATATAGAGCTATTGCAACTAAATTTAGATTAATGTAGTGCTTGCATGGGAAAGAATATTTGAGAGGTCTTGTATGTGATATCACTTTTTCTTGCTGATTAAATCTTTATTTATGATCTTCATTCTAATATTTATTTTTTACATTTAGACTATTTAACCAATTTTCCATGCCTAAAATTTCTAATCTCTTCTTCTTCCTTCTTTCTTTTTGTAACATACAGTATGTTTAACTTATTCAAATCCTTGACTTATAAAAGTCTTTTTCAATTGTACTAGTTTTTATTTGGTCTCCTCATTCTTTTGAATTGATTCATGATTTAGTTTCCTTTGGAGGCTTGTTTTTGGTATATTTTTGTTTAAAATGAGCTGTGTCTCTTTTTTTCTTACATTTTTATCCTACGAAGCAGTATTCTTCCCCCAATTCTTAAAAATTCACTGTTATTATATTATATATAATTGAAGATAGTGCAGGATATTCTGAAGAGTGGGTTTAATAATAAGTTACTATAATCAATATGTCATGGAAATTGAAAAAAATTGGTAAATTTTCATTTCCCCCTAAAGAATGAACTTTTCTACAAATACTATTCTATAAGTAGAATAGGCCTTTTCAACTCTTGAGGGAGTTTTCTGCTTGCTCCATTGGCTTCCTTCCCAGATTATTTCAACTGCTTCATCAGTTCTTCTTCCTCCTCTTCCTTTTGAGGAAGAACAAAGTGCTGCTTGCTGATCTTATTTGGTCTTTTAAAAAATATTGATTTATTTTAGAATACTGACATTTTAAAGTGGGCTTCCAACTAGTTGACAAATGTGTCCATGTCACAAGTCTGCATGTTCAGTTCACATTCATTGGCAAACACGTTGAACAATCTACCAAACATCCTTGCAGCTAATTATGTTGTACAAATCCAGAAAGTGAGGTTAGTTTAGGATTCAGTGTGAGGGGTATATTCAGAAATTTGGATTAATTGAATAAAACCTTATTTAAGTATTTAAGACACATAAGAGAGTATTGTAAATACGGCTATTGTGTGGTAATCATCCCAGGGCAAGATAAATCAGATTACTGCCAAGAGCGGCAACCAAGAAGCTATCACCTACATTGCCATAAGAGGTGAGGGTATGCCAGCTTTCAAGTTTGTGCTTTCTTATATTCTACATTCTATCCAAATTGGATCCAAACATTTTACAGTTCGTATAAACAATCTTCTATCCAGGATTTTCTTTCCTATCTTATTCTTATCCTCCTTACCCATCCTCCTACTAGCCAAGAATTCAATTCTCAGTTATTCGGCAATACCGAATATTACTTTTCCTTTAGGGATATTATCTAAATTAGGCAACTATTTACCATCTGATTCAGATAGTAAATTGTGAAGTTAGGACTTTAAAAAATCAATGTTTATTTTTTTTTTAATAATGGAGACTTTATGATGAAAAACAACCCCCATACATATTTCAACAAAGTTAAGGCATAGTGAATCATATATATTTATTAACAAACCAATAAGTAAGAGAAATAAGTTAAATTTTCAGTGTCCCAAGACTGTGAAATTTAATGCAAAGACTGTGAAATTTAATACTTTTTCATCACTTTTTAAAATCAGAAATTCCTGAATTTCTCTGAATTTAGTTTAGCTGACATAGAAATACTTAAGCAATGCAATTGCTTTGGAATGTAGGATAGACAGAAAAAAAATCTCTATTTAACAATTTATTTTGAGGTGGATGGGAGTTCCAGGATGATAAAATTTTGAATATGTGTTCCTGGTTGCTTTATTTAAAAACAAACAAAAAACCACCAAAGAGTTGAGTTTTATATCCTTCTTGAGGATTGATATTGAAAGTATGAGTAGTTTGAAAACTATTATTTCCTCATTTAACTCCCACCATTTAATATTGTTGAAGTGCCACATAGTTAGATAATCAACTGCTGAAGAATGTAGAATATGCTGTGATGCCAGGGTTGCATTTTGGAAGAATAGATTTTATACTTGTGTGGAATTTATATGGTTTGAATCACTGTAGGAAGCCAATGTGTATTTTAGAATGCCAGTCAGTAAGTAGGTAAATAATAAAATTTGTGCATGCTTCTTAAAAGCTTTATTAATTTTGGAGTATCAGCTGCACTTCTAATTACTGGCCTCAAGCTTAGAATTGTAAAGTACTCAGAATCCTATTGAACTTAATAGTTATATTTATCTATAAAAATTGTGGAGAGAGTTTTAGGAATAAACCAGCTTTGTGTACATCAAAAATAATAATCAGAAATTAAAGTATTAATTAAGAACTTATGCTCTAATATTTTCTGTCTCTAAGCCAAAACGTAGCATTTTCCTCACTTTTCCTGAACAAGCTGGGTCTCTGCAACATTGCCTTGTCAGGGCTTCAGCTTTGCTTGAGAATGCAACGTCTGCTCTCAGGCAGGCTCTGGACTTTCCTTTCCTTATTTCCTGATAAGCCAGCTTCTCCAGGCAGAGGAGAAAGACTGTGAAATGTTGGCTCAGCTTGAATGTGTAAGAAAATGTAAAAACTATGTCTCATCAGTAGACTAAAACAGCTAGATAACAGCATTCCCTCTCTCCCTTCAAATATTTTTCATTTCAGAAACAAAATGGAATTGTGGGAAGTACACTTGAAAAATATCAGTTTTTGATTCATCTTTTGCAAATAACTCAGAAATTTACAGACTATGATCTATTTTCTGCTGACCACTGCTTCATATGCTTGTGATATATTTTTTCAATACAAATGTGTGTTGGTTATTGAAAGCATCTGCTTATTATTTCATTCCCATGGCAACATCATTTGTATTTTGTATAATAAAAGATGTTGATGGTTATTTTCATAAACACCTTAGGCAATTCCACTTTACAACCACAGTTGAGCGGAATGTAGTCTAAATTCTAAACCATTTTATGTTGTTTTATGATATTCATTCTAGCCACTTTATTATTAGACAAGCAAATCCCTTATAATCAAATGTTTTATGTATTGCAAATTGAAGCATCCTAACTTTAACTCTGCAAATCTCGGTGGGCCTTTTTGTCTGATCCAAGGGATGAATTAAATTTAAGATTTCATAGCTTTAATTTAAATGCAGTCAAACTTTTCTGTAAATTATAAAGGCCATTTGCAAGATTACTAGGAAGGAAGCAGTGCTTACACATCGCCATGAAAGGGGTTTTCTGCTGATGACAATCCACTGCTTTTGGCAGAACTTATCCCTGTGCATACAAAGAAATGTTTAGCTCAAGTCACATAATTCATCCATAAAGTGTCTGTGCTTGACCCAAGTTTTGTGTCCAAACTTTCTAGCACTGGCCTTTGTTTAGGAAAGAATGACTCAGCCATCCCACTGATCTCCATTTTACAGAGGTGTCAGGAATTTAACCAGTTAAAACTATGAGGCCATTTCAGTTTGTGGGCTGACTCTAGCATGAAACTATTATATACTTTGGGTCACATGGCATAACATTTTATCCAAGCACGTCTATTAATTCTGGCAGTAGCCAGAGAAAGTTTCAGAGCTTCTGGAATCCGGCAGATGTGCTGTTTCCTTAGGGCTTTGGGAAGCACAGCATTATTTGCAGGCTCACGTAAGTTGTTGAACTTTTTTATTATTATTATTATTCTAAGGCACTGAATATAAAAACACTTTTCCATTTTTCCAGAGTGGTAAGCTTTGCGAAGCTTCACTACAATAATTGGTTTGGTTGTAAACTAACTCTCTCTTTCTTGAATTTCAGAAGTGGTTTTTCAGTCATTCATTGCTATGTACTTTCTTTGTAAGGAACTCTGATGTAAGGAAATCTTTGGAATATAACTAGAAATACTGCTTGAATGGAAATTTCAGTTTGCAAAATTCTGTAGTTTTGAATGAAATGGTCCAAAAATCATAATAATACCTATTAGCACTTAGGCTGTGTAAACCACATCATCAACTTGTCTTTTTGTGTGGAAGACTGAGTAGAATAGCAAGAAGAAAAAGAAGAGTCAGTGTAGTATAGTTAAAGTTTTGGATTTGGACTGAAGAGAACCAAATTCAAGCCTATTACCTGCTCATTCAGGGGGTAGTGAAATTATACTGTTTTGGGAACAAAATTAAGCAACATTTTCTCGATCTACTAGTAGGTCTGTCAGCTGCTGTACTGTACATATTTTCATAAAACTGATTATTTGCTTTATAATAAGTTATAGTGGGGTTCATTATCACTTAGATCTCATGTTTTACATGCAGATATTCCTGGGTTCCATTTTTGCTCTCTTTAGTTTTAGAAGATCAGGCACCTGGTGGTAAAGACCTGAGATTGTCTTGTTCTTGAGATTAAGGTTAACATTAGGCTACATAAAGGAAGAGTAAGCATCGATGATGTATGAGACAGTTTATTATGAAGCTAATTCCCACAACTCTTATGAAATGTTCTTAGATGATCAAACTTTTCTGTCCTGACTAAAGCATTGGTCTATTTCAATGACCAACAAATAACTATAAGTTCACATATGCATTAGGATTAATTTCCTATCATCATTGCTTGATATTCATGCCTTAACCTCTTTCTTTCTCTAGGATCCAGCCTTTTTCCAAAAGCTTTGATGTTTGTAATGGATCATCCTAACACAACACAGTCCCTGCCGGCTGTTGAAAACTCTGGCTCTGTTGCTTCCCTGTCTGAGAAGAATGGAGGTAGTGGCAATGAATACTTTTATATCCTGATTGTCATGACCTTCTATGGAATCTTTTTAATGGGAATCATGCTAGGCTATATGAACTCCAAGAGGAAAGAAAAGAAATCTAACTTGCTGCTGCTTTATAAAGATGAGCAGAGGAAATGGGGACAAGCTGTAAAGCCTCTGCCAACAATCTCAGGACTGAGGTCTGTCCAGTTTCCCATGATGATCAGTATGCTGCAAGACAGCATGGTACCAGCTTTTTCCTGTGCCTTGTGTTCCATGGAGGGAAACAGTGAATCTTCCTTGCCAGATGTTCACCTCACTATTGAAGAAGAAATGCCTGTTGATGAATCAGGAGAATCGACTGAAACAGCCCTCCTCAAGGACAGTAGTGAAGGCTCTTCAGAAAGCATCCATCAACATTCCTAGCATTTCCAGTCTCTGAAGACTCAACATCTTTTGAAAAATTATAATCAGTTTTGCTTCTGGCATTGATCCATCCATCATTATGATGGGTCATTATATTGTTGGAAAATAGAAAGAAAAGTAATAAGCCCAAATATAATGTATAACAGAATAGTTTTGTTACTAAAGACAGAGAAGGATTTTTTTTTTTATCTCTGAAGGAAATATTCTGGCCTTCCTTCAGCTTATTTCTGAATGTACAAATGTGAAAGTAGTGATGATATATGCAACTGTTTTATGAATAACCAGTGATTTTCTAACTAATGTCAATGATACATTACTAGTCTCAAAATGATTAAACAGCAATCATGTAGCAAAAATCAATCTTTGCTCACTCAGTGATTAAGCAGCACCCCACTTGAATTAATTCCTAACTTTTAGATATGTATAATAGTTTAGAAGAAGTAAGCATACAGATATCTGGGCAGCAACTGGGAAGGGGGCATGATAATGAAATGGCATGAAACAGCAGCAGTTGTGACTTCTGAGTATATAACAGCAAACAACAATTATCTCTATTTTAAAATTTTTGTTACTTGTTTATCCCGAATAGAATGGCTGTGGAAGTAAATCCTACATTAATGTAAATTTTTAGATCAGTAAGCATTGCACAAAACTGATAGTTTAGTTCTGTTAATCAGCTCAACATCCTCTTCATTCTGAACGAGTCATTAAACACAAAAAGACCAGGAGTTATAATGCCCAATTAAGATATAACTGCACCAAAAGCAGGCCTGGTGTGGCCACTTGGATGTTCTTGGTCTGTAGCTGTCATAATTGCAGCTCTTCATTAATCCATAATAAGTATAAAATATTGATCACAAACATGGTGAGTTTCTGGTTCTGCAATAATATATTCATTTTAGAAAGTATTCAAACCGTAGCTCAGGAATTTTTTACGATCATTTGTTACAGTACTTTACAAACATATTAGTTAAAACATTACATGGGTTTTAAAAAGTTATACATATATCAGTGACCCCAAAATTTATTACTTCCATCATGCATTGCATTGAACATCAACATTGGGCTTATAAGTATGAGAACAGAAACACTGCCAAAACTCTGAATTTTCCAAGTTAAATAATGTAGAAAGATATGTATTGCCATGGGATACATGGCAATACAGTCTGTGAAAACAGAAAGAGAATAGGCACAAATGATGTAAAAGTCCTACTTTTTGCTTCTACTTTAAGGCATTAGTTCTAATTCTAATTTCAATTTCAACAGAACAAAACAATTTCATTGATCAAAGAATATTGTCTTTTTGTCTGTCTCATGTCAACAAGATCATTATGTTATAGAAACCTTGTTTGTTTGTTCATTGATGAGTGGCAACATATCTCATTAAATGCAATAGATGTATTGCTATTATCTTTGCTGATCATCTTATGAGAACTATCTAAGGGTTTCTATATTACAAGAAGGACTGTTTTCAATATTCTTAGATGCCAAACTATTTTTGGCATTTTGCCTGGAATCACTTGAATTCTGAAATTGTACAATTCAAAATAATAAATGAGTTGATATATTTTTCCATTGCTTTTTCTTCATTTATTATAAAACAAATATATTGATGACTCTCTAGTCTTTTCAGCTTGACTCAAAAGTCAATTGTGATCAAAAGTCACTTTGATACCACATTGTATATATTTGAACTGTATTTAAATATTTTTTTCATTAACCCTCATTTTATTTAAATAAAAATAGAATGATAACATTTTGTGATTTTTATGGAATGATTATTCAATGACTAAGGTTTTTTGTACCAAAACTACTACTTTCTTCTTCTTTTACCTTCAGCAAATCATTTCCTGGTAGTTTCCCATACTCCTCATTGGAGTTATAGTATCAGGTTCATTTTAAGTGGCAATATCAGCTGTGACTCTTTTAATAAAGGTCATTCATCCAGGAATATTTCAGACAACTTTGTTCTTTAAGTCTATGACAAGCACGCTGTTCAAAACAGAGTTTGTGTGTCTAAACCATTTGTTGTTTACTTGTTTGCTTTGGCTGTTGTGATCAACCTACCATATTAGGTTGCAAAAAGCCAAATAAACACTAGTTGACAACATAGAATACATATGACTTTAATTCTTTGCTGCCATCTCAAGGTCATTTAGATTTTTGCAGTCCTAATATGCTATAAACGTGAATGGTTCAATGTATTTTGTTAGTTTTCATGAGCATTGCCATAATTCCCAATGGCCTTTTCTGCAATTCTCTAACACAATAGATTTGGATTGTTTTAAATTAAGAATCAGTTCTATGGGGATAACCATATCTCCTAATAATCTGAATCTAAACTGCAATTGCCTTTCCCTGTTATTTCTTGCAATTTAATAGGATGATTTTGGGCCTTGTGATCAACTGGTAAATCCTTAAAATAAACAAGGATTACTGCATATGAAGGAGGAGAAACAAGTGGTTATTCTTCTCAACTCGGAGTGAGCATGATACAGTATGTAAATCAGATTTCCCTGGAGCTCTCTATATGTTTTGGATTATAACTCTGTGTTTAAATCTATGTAGGATGGATGCAGTGCAATACATCTGAAGGGCTAAATTGGGATAAGATGCTTTATGCAGAAAAGAAAAACTTAAATAGACTTTACCAAATAGACCTTGGTAAAGACAGAGTCAGTGCACTTGCTAAAATACCTTTGATTCAGTTTTTGACCATGGCAAAGATTTGACAAGAAAACCTGCAGTTAGAAGCAATAGTGCAATTTGGATAGAAAGTTATCTCATGCCTCTACCTAGAGGGCAGGACCTTAGAAGACTTCCACGGAAAGACTCTACCAGTTTGAAAGCAGCTTTGAACGTCTGTGATCCCTTAGAGCCAGCAGCATTCAAAAACCAAGCCAGCTGGCAGCCATACATTTGAAACTGCACTAAAGTCCTCTCTCTGTCTCTGAAATACTGTCTCTGGGGAAATCATGGGGAATGTGTCTCTCACTTGCACCCTCCCTCCCTCTTCTGGTTTTCAGGCCTCGGGGGGGGGGGGGAGTTAGTTTGACCCGTTTGCAGTTTTCTCTCATAGAAATCCCTGGGATCTTTTCCCGCAAATGGCCAGACCGTGCACATTGTATGAAGTAAGTAAATGAATGTGGGTAAGACAAAAGGCATTTACCTCAGCCACTTTTTTATAGGGAGAGGTCAGTGAGAAGATTACTGTCTTGCGGTTGTTAAGGTCTTGACAATGATTTTTGCTCTTTGTTCTCAGTGCTGTGAGACTAGCAGAAGAGGAAAAGCTCAGGAAAAACTGCTTTCAAAGCCTGGATGCAATAATGGTGGGGAAGGTCTCTTACTTTTGAAACGGAGGAAGAATGGTTCAGATAACTTTGAAAAGCCAAGCTGATGTGAGATTGCAGCCTGACAAGGCCAGCTCTTTCTTAAAGCAAACTATAACAGCCAGTGAGTCTGGTGTGCTTATTAAATGTATTTTGCTCTAAGATGAAAAGCAGGCAGCCAGCAGCCAGGCATCTGCAGAGTTTCAGGATGAGAGAGAAGACATGACTAGTTAACCCCCAATTTGGAAATCTTCCAGCAGTGGGGGAAAGTGGTTATGATGCTGACACTGAAAACCTGGACAAGGGAGAGATAGAAAGTGGGATGAGGGAAATCAGCGGGAAAAATGTAACTGCACAAAGTTGCCTAAAGAGCAGTGATTTCTGACAGTTTCTGTCCTTCATAAATAGGAATGGACAATCCATAGAATGAATAATTTTAACATAATTAAGGAATAGAAAAATAGTTATGAGACTTCAGCATTCTTGCACTCATGTTAAGATCTTAGGATAATTGAATTCAATACAAAGCACACATTGCTATATCCAATTATGAGTAGCTCATGAAGAAAAATATGATTATTCCAACAAAGATCATCATAAGGTTCCTCTGATTAACCCAGTGTTTGGTCATTTGCTTGCTACATTTTAAATTTTTGTTTGCTAATAAACTTATAATTTAGATGAAATGATAATCTAAAATATTTTATTTTTTAATTGTAGGTATATTTTTGCATACAAAATCACACAGAGAATATGTGAACATAAAAACTAATGGGGAAAACATCTATTACCAAAGAATCATAATAAGATGAGCCACCATTATAGATTAAAATCCACTGTTTGGTAGCAAGAGATGACTAAAACCGTCCTTCGTTCCTTTTCCCAAGAAGCCAATTTGCATATTTAACTTTGTTTTAAATAATGCTCCATGGTTGCTATAGGAAACGTAGGCAGCAGTGTTCATGGTCTCAGACCTCTTTTCCTGCAAGACACGTCAACAGCATATTTCAAACTATTAATGAATGCCTGTTGTTGCAGATGCACTAGAAATAAATAAAATGCCATAGGTGATACTTCAAGAGAAAGGGGAAAGAGAATAGTGTTAATTATGTAATAGTTTAATAGCAAGGTTCTCAGAGTTCTCTGTCATGCTTCACTAATGGATAAATGACAGAACAGAAAACAATGCAAAAGACTCCAATTTTACATAAACTAATATGAGTCAATGGTGTAAGGTTCACCTTACATTTAATCAAAATTATATGAAAATTCTGCTTTTGCTCGTTAGATAGGTATGGAAAAATGCCATGTGTTATGGGGCTGATAATTGCTTAAATTACCCTAGAAGAAGCCCCCAATGCAAGAAAGTCTTATGCTGGTCACCTAGATGCTTCAACTGTGATATTTTAAAGTAAGAAGTAGCAGTTTCTTTGAGTGCAGAACCATCCTAAGGCAGAAATAGGCAACATATCACATGTGGGCTGCATATATCTCCAGGCTTGTTGCCAATATTCAACCACAAAATAAACAAATTTTATTGATAAAAGGTCAGCCTAGGGTGTTTTCAATTAGGGAATATCTTAATCTCTACCTTAAAACATACTAAAAATATACAAGCGTTCTTATTGTGATGCTACAAGACCTCAGCATAGCCTCCTGAGATCCTCCATAAATTCAAAGAGGCTGACCTGTGGCCTTGCTCCTCATATATTGCCTGCTTCCTGCTCTAAAGCAAAAGTGGGCAATGCTTATTTGCATACAATTTGCTATTTCCATCACCAGCACAACTGTCTTTGTTCTAGCTTGCCAATATTCTTCTTATTCACATCAGAATTAATGTCTTTTCCCCACATCTCAAAATCATTAGCCAGTGAAGTTCTGCTATCCACAGAACTTATGTAACTTTGGGATTATTTTCATAGAGCAGGGGTGTCAAACTTGATTTCATTTTGGGTCACATCAGGGTGGTGTTTGACCTTGGGGGAGGGGGTGTGACCAGGGTGGGTGTAGCCAGCTTGATGTCACTCATGTCAGGGGTGCCTGTGATCTGAACCCTCTGCCAGAAAAAAATGGAGTTTGTGGTGTGTGTACAGCCCTCCCAAACTCCATTTTTGGTGGGATGGCCTCCTGCAGCCCTCTGCCAGAGAAAATGGAGCCCTCCCAAGCTCTGTTTTCACTGGCAAAGGCACTATGGGCTGAACTTTCGCTGTTTCCAGGGTGGCCCCACAGGCCAGATCTAAGCACCCCACAGGCCAGATTCGGCCCCTGGGCTTTGAGTTTGACACCCCGGTCACAGAGAGTCAAACCTGAAGGTTTAGCTATTTGTAGCAACTTGCCTTTCACTTTCACCTGCTATATCTCCAATCCTGAGGGAGAAAGTAGTGATAGTGGGATAGTGGATTATTTAATTAATCTCCTCACTAGGTCACTGATCCATTGCCTCAAATCAGCCCAAACAGCTGACAGATATTATATAAACCATTTATCTCTCTTTTTCTTCCCCATCTCATGTCAGTGTTCATTATGCTTTAGTGCTCCTATTATGCCTATCTAGTGTTGTTGGGTTGTTAAAGTACACAGATGTAATGTTACTGATGAAGCCTACTAAACTTGTGTATTTGAAATAAACAGACTATCCTTAAAATAAAATAAAAAGCCCAGGAGAGAAGGACATGCTCACTCAAAGCTACAGTACCTCATTCTTACCCAAAAGCAACATGAAAAAATGACATTAAAATATATTGGAATGCAGACCTAGTAAAACTGGTTGCTTAAGGGGGACTATAGCACTATAACATCCAGAATAGCTAAATATATCCTTAAGCTGTCTCAAGTATTCTGGAGAGAAAGAAGTTCCCTGAGGATGGACTCCAGCATGAGTCCAAAAGCTTGGAAGACTAAAATCTTGGTCCCAATGACTGACTCAGATTGGATCCTGTCTCAAGTATAGATTGAGGACAAGATGAAGACAACTCAGAAGAAAAGAAGTTGGCAAAGCATGTTTGTGTAGTGGTTAGGTGCAAATGAAAAAAAAAAAAAAGCTGGTAATCACCTTGTACAGTACTTGAGAATTTGTACAGTATGTGAGAATTTGATAGATTTTACAAGAATTGCAATGGTATTTTTCCTCCCAGAGGAAAGAAAGCAACAAAACACGTAAACGCCATTACTGTTTCATCTGTTTGAATGTCAATGGTAAAAAGAATTTAAAAGTAGTATTAAACAGACCATTTTTTTCTGTTGAAGAAGATTTCTCTTAACTTTGATGTTTGGGGATTAGAAAATTAACCACATACTGCAGCAATGAAAATAATAAGAAACAGTAACTAATGGTGCAGTTCAGTTAATGTCATGCAGCAATTCCTGAAAAGAAGTTTATATATATATATATATATATATATATATATATATATATATATATATGTATATGTATATGTATATGTATATGTATATGTATATGTATATGTATATGTATATGTATATGTATATGTATATGTATATGTATATGTATATTGTATATAAACTATATATTTATAACTATATTTGTTTTCTTAAGTTTTCATGGGTACTTATATGTATGCTATTCAGCTTTGTTCGGGTATTTTCCCACGTCATTATAGTTGTGCTTTTAAAGTTGTAGCAACGTTTCGGCAGAATCTCATCTGCCATCATCAGGCTTCTGTATTGTATTCATCTGTGAGTCAGACTTTCACAGCCATTTCAGTTTTAAATTTGGGGCTAGCCTACTGCTGTGCCAGAATGGTTTTTTCTTCATCCTGATTGGTTGGGAGTCTTGGTCTGTATTTATTGGTCTTGGAGTTTGCTGTGTTCTGCTTGATTGGTGTTTCTAATATCTTCTATCTGTTTTGTAGCTTTTTTTGTCTTGATTGGCTGGCAACATTGTGTTCCTGTATGGAGGCTTTTAGTGCAGCTTGGCTCCGAGTAAATGGACGGCTATCATTTATTAGGAAGCTAGGTTTCATCTGGGTGCCTGGCTGGGGTGCCATCCTAAGAAACCCCAAAGATAAAATTGACCTGGAAAACCAAGGCATACATGAAGTCCCCTGTGCATCATGCCCTGCCACATACATTGGACAGACCACTAGAAGAATAAGTACCCACCTGGATGAACACAAAAATGCAGTAAAAAAGCTGGAACACACTTCCTCACTAGTCCAACACATGAAAGCCACAGGTCATAGCATCAACTTCAATGGCACCAAAATCCTAGCCACTATAGAAAACCCCAGCCACAGAATTATCAGACAAGCCATAGAGATTGAAAAAAGACCTGAAAGCATGAATAGAAGAGATGATTCCACCAGACTGTCAATTCACAAACAAAAAAATCTCCTCACCACAAGCCAGGCAAACACCTGGGCACAAACAGACTCCCCCTGATACTTCCAGTTCAAACACATCCCAACCAGGCATCTAGATGAAACCTAGCTTCCTAATAAATGATAGCCATCCATTTACTTGGAGCCAAGCTGCACTAAAAGCCTCTAATACAGGAACACAATGTTGCCAGCCAATCAAGACAAAAAAAGCCACAAAAACAGACAGAATATATTAGAAACACCAATCAAGCGGAACACAGCAAATTCCAAGACCAATAAACAGAGACCAAGACTCCCAACCAACCAGGATGAAGAAAAAACCATTCTGGCACAGCAGTAGGCTAGCCCCAAATTTAAAACAGAAATGGCTGTGAAAGTCTGACTCACAGACGAACACAATACAGAAGCCTGATGATGGCAGATGAGATTCTGCCGAAACGTTGCTACAAACTTTAAAAGCACAGCTATAATGACATGGGAAAATACCCGAACAAAGCTGAATGCCATACTTATAACTATATTACATATATATATTTAATTTAACTAATTTAATTAGTTAAATTAAATTAAATTAAATTTAATTAACTAATTTAATTGTTGCTGAAATCAGAGCTCAGGGAGAAGTTGCTCTTGCCATCTCCTCTTCACGGATTGCAGTGACGTTAATGGAAGGAGGGAGGACAGCCCATTCTGCACTTACATTGCCAATTGCCAATTCTACCTGCAACATAAGCAAGGCAAGAGGTAGGGCACAGGAGGTGAAGACATGTAAATTTATCGTATGGGATTAATGCACTATGGCTCACAAGAAAGATCTTGGGGCTGTTGATGTCACTATGAGAGGACAACTTTATGTTGCTTGCTCAAGGGTGGGTTCACCCATGAATTTATTTATTCTTGCTCCTGGAGGTGAAATTAAATTGAGATAAATAAATACATGGGCAAGGGCGGGTTATCAGCTAGTAAAGGGTATTAGCCAAAATGTATGTACTATAACATACTGATAAATCCACAGTATTTTTCAAGGCAAAAAAGAGAAAAGAATGAAAATGTACTTCTATAACATATATCTTATTTGACTGGAAATAGGAAGAGGAGAAGGAAATGGCAGAATAGATTGGCGTAAATGTTTGCATCTGTCCAGAATGAAAATAAAAACAAAACACACCACCTTTCTTAGTTGAATGTTTCATTGGTAATGACGAGAAGCAAAGCTATTTCCTGGATGCTAAAGTAATTTCTTCAAATATAATAGGAATTGTGAGAGTAATAACAAACTTAGACTGAGCCTTCATCTGTTCTCAATAGTGAGGTAAATTTAAGTTTTGGAGTGCTGCCACATCAGACTGTATATAATTATATGGAAAAGATGTTTGGATCTGATGGAATACTTGCATTCTGTGGTGGTCTCTCATGGAAAGGATAAGACACAAGCAAGTGTTCTCAGGATGAGAACCCAGAGCAAAATCCAGCACTCCCTTTTATTGAGATTTTAGTACATGGTAAACATAGCAAGCATGACCCCCTGATGGGTTACAATAATTAGATATAGTACAGACTTGTTTACAATCGTCCGAGCTGCTTCCTTAATCCTTGTGTTTGTTTTTTACCGTTCTCATGATGAGATTTCCTTGCACTATCTCAGTGACCTTTAAACAATCATGTGTGTATAAAGCATTCGATTAATCATTATTCAAACCCAAGCCAAAGTTTATTCCCACATCTCACCTGTTTTAGTTTTTTGATGATCACGGATGCCTCGATAACTTTTCGCCATCTGCAACAGCAGTTCTCCTTCTGGAGGCTTCACCCGACACATTCCTAAAAGTCCAGGGAGACATTGGATAATACAGCATGCACAGAGAGAAAGTATAAAAAGTAATATCACTCCAACAATTAGGTGACGAATCTATGAACTATTTGGCAACCAGGACCAAAGTGTAGACCACACGTTCAGTCCCTCGTCCTCCAATTGTAATGGATTCTTCTTCAAGTTTTGTACCATATGCTGCATAGTAGCTGTAATGTTTGGAGAATAATCAGAGATATACATCGAACAATGTGTATGGTATCCACTGCATATCTGGTTTGCAGGACAAAGTCACGAATTTTGCTTTGCTCTTCTTCAAGCAGCCTTAGTGTTTTAATGGTGTCATTAAACATAGTCATTGTCCAATTGTTTAAACGATGCAAATCTCTATAGTTCATCATGATTCCTAAAGGGGGAATAACTCCCCTTGATATTTGTGTCCAGTAGTCATGGATCAAAACAGAGTTTACTTCCGTTGCAGAACGTGCATTGCGGATATGAGCAGTCCCCAAAGATTTTGAAATGACATGAGATGGGATTACTTTCCCAAAGGTGCAGACCCCTTTCCATCGTGCTGGCATGCGATCATAGGCCATCCGGCCACACAGCAACCATAGATTTGCTCCCAGGAAATGACCAACCTTACCTGGCTCAGCATAGATTAATTTTGCAAAGGACTCCATTAACATAGCCAAATAAGTGAACGATGGTGCGTTAGTCCCATCCGCACATTTAGACAACTGGTTTTCTTTCATTGTGGGACAACATGTGGCAGGAATATATGGACACCCATTTTCATTGATCAAAGATGTGATATCAAATCTAGAAATGTTATGTAAAAAGTAAGTGAGATTTTTAGTTTTCATGTCATCCAAATAAACCCAACTTCCATTGCCAATAACAATTGTTTTGTTGCAAAACGGATATGCTCCCAAGTAAGTCATATTCTCTACCATCTCATTGTGGGTCCAACAAATACCTGCCACCTCTTGGATCTGGCTTCCAAGGTGTAAGATAGTTATGTTACTTGGAGTCCAACTGTTAGACCACGTGCCCGAACAACCATAGCATTGTCCCTTATACCAGTCGCCTTCGGCCAGAGGTACTGCAACCATTGGAAGCCCTGAAGTTTTGTGAGTTGGCATGCGCATACATACCCAACAATCAGTTTTGTTAAGAAGGTTTGCTATCTTCCCCATGTCCTGGATCAATGTGTTTCTTTTCCATTCCCCCAAATCCACCCCCTTGCCCCTTTGGTTGATGATAAGGATGCACACAGCGAGCAGGAACCCAAACAACTATCCCCTCATCTTCAATGGCAGCATATCCTCGGCCCCAAGTTATCAGCGGGACAGGTTCTCTCCATGTTGGATCTGGCAGTCTCCTATACCAAACTTTCGGTCTTGGTGTACCTGCAGAAGGGGAGGAAGCAAAATGCCTACTGGCTGCCGTAGCAGCAGAAGATCCTGTCATGTTTAGAAAATTTAAAGTATATAAGGTAATATTAAGAATGTTTTGTATGTAAGGCAAACCATATCCATCCACTTCCCCCGTTTTTGTTTTTATATGAAGGAGCGCTTGTTTGAGTGTCTGATGAGCTCATTCCACAATGGCCTGACCAGTGGAGTTGTAGGGAATGCCAAATTTATGTATAATTGACCATCAATGGCAAAATTCCGCAAAGGCGGTGCTGATGTAAGCAGGGCCATTATCGATTTTTATCTCCATTCGTGGCCCCACATGTGTGAAGGTACGGAGACAATGGTTGACTACATGTTTTGTAGCCTCTCCTCATTGAGGTGTTGCCATAATAAATCCTAAATAGGTATCAACGGTGACATGCAGATGGTGCCATGGTTTGAAAGGAGGGTGTTGTGTGACATCCATCTGCCATAGCTGACAAGCAGATGTCCCCCAAGGATTTACTCCTTGAGGAAGAGCACTGGATTGGGCACTGCAACTGGGACATTGCTGGATAATAGCTGCTGCTTCTGCAGCAGTGAGTCCGAATTGTTTACGAAGAGCTTTGCCATTTTGATGAAAATAGCTATGTGAATCCCACGGAGTAACAGGGGAAAGTGAGAGACAGGACATGGCCGAGGTGGCCGCATTGGCCACGTCATTCCCTTCCTGCAGCTCCCTGGGAAGTGGCTGGTGGCTGCAAATATGTGCGACATGCAAAGAATGTATGCGAGAATGAAGACAGCTTTGCAGGGCTAAAAACAAACCCATAAGATTAGCATCAACAGATGGGGAAAGTTAAGCAAATTCAATGTTAAGTATCAATTGATATATGTAAAGAGAATCCACAATTAGGTTTAGAGGTTCTTGCGCAAATTCCTGTAAGGCCAAAATAGCAGCAGCTAATTCAGCCCTTTGTGCTGATTGCTGAGGAGGGGTAATTTTTGTTTTCCATACCCCTTCCTGTCTCCATGCACAAGCGCCGTAGGTGTTACTACCGTCTGCATAAATGGTCACGCCCTCAACTGGGTGCTTAGCAATAATTGAATTAAAATTTACAGATACGTTTCGAAGCAACTGGAAATGGGGGTCACTGGGGGTATAGCAAGAAATCTTCCCTGGCCAATTTTCAAGAGCAATTTGCAATTCAATGGATTGACTATACCAAGTTTCCCACAAAGTGAGGGAGATAGGTAAAAATAACTGAACTAGATCTATGCCATATAAATGCATACTGCGATTCTGGTCTTTGATGATTAACTCACTATAAAGAATAGCCATAGTAGAAACTGTTTTTCTGGGAGTATTCTGCAAATGCAATCATTCAATGATATAAACCTGCACCTCATGTAATTGAAATAAAGCTGCCGTAGGCAAGGCTGGAGTCTGTAAAATTGCCAATGCAAATGGGGTATCGGGAATGCATCGATCAACCCAACGCTGCGTTAAAGCCGCATTTACATGTGTCAGTACCTCCCTTTGTTCTGCTGATAAGGTTATAGCAGAATCCGGCCTCACGGAACCCTTTAGGGCCAAGAACAAGGGCTGGAGTACTGCTGTAGTTAACCCCAGGTAGGGTCTAACCCAGTTAATTGTTCCTAGTATTTGTTGTAATTTTACTAGAGAAATCTTTTGCTCAATTTTGATTTCCGGAATGACCGGATGGGCATAGGTTGCAAGGACCTTATGCCCTAGGTTGCAAGGACCTCATGCATATGGCGTTTGACTTTGAATTTTTTCTGGGGCAATATGAAGTCCAAATCGCAATAATACCTCTTTAAGGCAGGGTAATGCTGCCTTAACCGTTCCCGGTGGGCCGGGAGCTGCAATTAAAATATCATCCATGTAATGGTAAACCTTCCACCCAGGATGGGAGGTTCTGAATGGAACCAGAGCCATTCGAACATATGACTGGCACATCGCTGGACAGTTTAGCATTCCTTGTGGCAAAACCTTCCATTGATAACGAAAGGTAGGTGCATTGTTATTTAACTCAGGTACGGTAAAGGCAAATAATTTCTTGTCATCTGCATGCAAAGGGATAGAAAAGAAGCAATCCCGCAAATCTACTATAACTAGATCCCAATTGCGTGGGATCAGGTTCGGGCTAGGCAAACCAGATCATCATCTGATGAACACTATACAGAAGCCTGATGATGGCAGATGAGATTCTGCTGAAACGTTGCTACAACTTTAAAAGCACCACTACTATGACGTGAGAAAATACCTGAACAAAGCTGAATGTCATGCATGTAAGTACCCGCGAAAACTTAAGAATATATATACATATATATAACATTTATGATGCCATGATTTTCATATTTACCCATGTATGTATGAGTTAATATGGTAATCATGGCAAATAGATAACCAAATTTGGTGTATTTGATAAGGGAAGGCAGGATTCTAATTGTGTTGGATCTCTGGGTTGCATACACTCAGGATTCATAGGGAAAATGTTCAAATTTCAAATCTCCAGAATCTCAATCTCAGATCTGCAGATTCATAGTGGAAATGTTTTGTCACCAAAGACATATGTAACTATAATTTTTTAAAAACTCAGGCATTTCTTCTACCAAAGTATTAGAACCCTGCAATATATTGTTTCTTTTCTCTTGATAACAGTGGCTATTATCTTTTTTTATTTTGGTATAGTTTTAAACACAATAACCTCATTCTATGACTCAATATTTATTTGTAGCTGAATGTACTTTTGTGCTGACAAAGTTGGACAAGATATCATACCTGTGTGTATAATAATTAATGAATATTGAAAGGCTAAATACATTGAAAACTTATTGTCTTCTTTGCTTTGTCTGGAAAATTTACAGATTATTTCTGTGAACTTTATCGAGAAGATTAATTGTTTGTGAAAGATCATTTAGAACTTAGGTTGTCATCAAGACTCTCATTAAACAAATATGTAAAAGTATTCTGGAAACAAAGCATGGCCTTTCTTCATTTTAGAAAAGAATGTCCAGTTGCATCTTGAATAAACAGGCCTGCTTTATTCCTATTAAAAAGGCACAGTTGCATCTACAGGATAATGTCAGGAATCACTGAAGAAAACTGGAAATACAGTAGACTGACTTTCATCTGATGTAAATTCCTTCTGCTTGCTTACTCTAGGCCTTCTATTTCACGTGAGCTCCTGCATGTGTTTCGTACGTCACTAAAGAGATACTGGCAGCAGCTGGGAACATTTTTTAAAAAAAGAAGCTCTTAAGATCAAATGTGAAATGCAGTTTATGGAATGATTAATTAACACAAATACATAAAATGGGTCACGATTACAAAAATTTACTCCATCTGTGGATCCTTGCATGTGTACATACTTCTTTCTGGAAATAAACCAGTTTGGCTTCTTTCCAGGAGGAAAATGTTTTTTGAATCCTACACACTTTCTTTTTAAGAAACAGCGTAGAGGAGTTAGCTTTGAAAGAACAGATAATGTTAAAACTATGAAGGGCTGTTCTATTTTGTTTCTAGAAGTTTACCAACTATGAGAAGAAAAAATTAGAGCCTCGTAACCTGACCGGAATCAATTTCTTCTCATTCATTAAAAAGCAAAGAATGTAGCCATTTTGTTTGCATATTTCATTTATATGTACACTGTAAGCTCACATCACCACCAAATACCTGGGCAATGCTGGTAAATTATTATGGGGAAAAGCATTAATTGGGATGAGATGTTTTATTCATTGTTTGACCTCCTTTCTTCTTTCTTCTAGAGACTTTTCTCCAGCCCAAAGGCTTTTCATCCAGCTAGGCTTAGTTCAGTTCTTGGCAGCTGGTGAGAAGCAAAGCACTTGAGAATGTATACTATATGTAAATAGTAATTGATAGAGGAATAATAGTTTATGCCTTGCTTTGATTAATTTTCAGGTCTTCCCCACAAATGTTTTAATGTACATGTGCCTACTAATAAGTACCCTCAAACCAGAGGTGGGATTCAAATATTGTTGCTGCTGGTTTGGTGGGTGTGGCTTGGGCGCATTTTGTGTGTGTGCACACACTTTGCATGGACATGTGCACCAAACGTTCACTTTGCACAGGCGCAGAGGCATTTGCATAGGAGCAGAAGTGTTCTAACTCATCTCCTGCAAGCTTGCACGATCCCGGTCGCTTCAGCAGCTGCCATGTGGCACTATTCTGTGCAGCACAAAGCAACTGCGTTTCAAATTCAGCAGTTAAAAGTGAGTATGGGAGCCCAGGTGGGAGGGTGGGCCCAACAGCAAAGCAATGGAGAGAACCGGTTCGGTCTCTGCTGCTCATCACTCCTACTGGCTTACCAGAACCGGGCTGAACCGATTGAATACCACCACTGCCTCAAACCTTTTAGTACCATGTAAGTATATTTAATATGATTTTAAAGTAAATTGTAAATAAATATGCAAAAATTATGATTATACCTTAACTAAATTCAATTGATGATAATTGAAATATAAAATTAGCAACATAAGAAATTAATCATTTTTATTTTACAGGAAGCACCATATCAAAATACTAGGGAACTGAAATATAACTTTCTTCAGAATCCTGGTATTCAAAATGTGGGAAATTGTACTGCTAAATAAACCAAGAGCAAATATGTAGATGATTCATTTTATACTTGGATAAATCCACCGGCTTCTGACTTCTGGTTTATCTCTGTCTCACTGGGGATGGAAAATACAGATGAAGCAAAGGCATATATTGTATGAGAAACAATAACTGAAATGAAGAATCCAAAAGGATAATCTGTATAGGAATTAAAATCCATTGAATTTGGTTTCCTATCTGTGTATTGAAACACATTCTTCACAGAAATTGATTGGTGAAGTGGATTGGTATTGGGATGGAGGGCATTTTTCTTTTGGATGACTAGAACAAATCTTTAGTCTATCAAATACTGGCAATACAGCATTCAAATTTTTTCTTTGATACAGTAAGGAACCCATCACAGGTTCCTCCGATATTATTAAACTACAAAATTCTAACAGTCTTTAAACTAATGAATGCTGCAGTTGCCAAAAATAGACTGCTCATTCGATAGTAGCTAAAGGAAAGATGTCAGCTTTGAATTTTTGATTGGATAAAGAGATGCTTTTTCTTACTTTCCTAAGATATGATACTGCACATTATTTTGTTATGAAAATATATAGTCATAACTCTGCTAACTTACAACTATTGCATGATTCTGGAAATATTTCAACCATTTGAGTTATTTCCACAAGATGGTGCAGTAGGGCTAATAATCTTTTCAGCAAACAATCTGCACTTTGGGAGGAATATAATTTGAAAAATAAAGACTGAACAAAAACATCCTTCTAGAATATTTTGCTCTGAAAACAAAACAGCAAAATATCTTATTGTTTGGATTCCTTTTCCCCTGCCACTACTATAGGGGACTCCAGCTGTGTATAATTAATGCATAGCCCATTCAAAAGGATTAGTAGACCCCAAATTCTGTTATGTATTGACTTTATTTATTTTAACATATTTCTATTTATACAAAGTACACTTACACATGATAACAAATGTTAGGATATGTTGTGATTCTCATTGGAAATTACAATTCAATTCCTTCATCAACAGAGTAGCAGATCAATCTGACAAAGCACTGATATCAAAAATATCATTTAAAAATAAATTTAAACTATATTTAATTTGGGAGTCATTGATGGATTATACTTTTGCACACAGACATCTATCATATTTGAAGTTTGGGTTTCTGTTGCTATAAATATTAAAACATCAAATTCTGTCTGACTGGCATAAATTCTGATCAGTTCTTATTATTTATATTGATGATTCCTATTAATTTAATTCTTTTTATTCATACTTTTACTTGACTTTAATAATATTTTTAAACTAACATGTGGTTATCATTATATTCTATCTTAATTCAATGTTACTATTAGAAAAACAGGATTTTAAAAACTTATTAACATCTTAATTTTAAAGCTTCCTAAATTCCTGTTTCTAGTTTTTTTCATGGCTCGTTCATTGACTCAACTAATTTACTTTGATGACCCATATTTTTAAAAATATTTTTTGCCTAAGCGGAGTATGCACATAACACATGGACAAATACAAATGCAAGATCAAATTCAAATCTTATATATTTCATTTTTACCTCATCTTTTTCTTGGGAAAGTCAGACTAGCATTTATGAATATAACTAATTCTGTTCCCATAACAACTATGATAGATGGTTTGCGCTGGATACAAAATCGGGAATACAATGGTATAGGAAAAATATTTCTTTATGTCCTGATTACAAGTACCACAGAAGCATTTGGTTAAATCCTGTGAGAAATAAAAAGTGATATAAAAATGGGCCTTTGCCCCATCCAGCAAAGTTATTCTTAGATACTCATAGTTGCATGACAACAAGTTCTAAACATAATTTTCTAAAAAAGATCAGCATCTCAAAGGCCAACTTCCCAGAAGCCTTCAGAGATTTAGTTTGGTAGCATATGGATGTCACAGCTAGGTAGTAACTAGGCAATGACTTTTGTATGTCATGCTTTCTTTAAAAAATATTTAGAATATATATATTACAGCAAGTCCAAAAGCAATTAATTGAAAATTATTTAAAACAATTATAAATATGGAAACTGCAGATAACCAAAACAAAATCTGAGCAACTTAATTAGCCAATACATCTAGTCTTTACAACAATATTTCAAAAGAATGCAAATGATAAGAAACAACAATAAATCAGGAAAATAAAAAAAAATATTAAGCCTTAAACACAAAATTAATTATAATGAGAGAGGCATTTATAGGGAAATAGCTATTCCTCCAACTCCAAAGTTTCACAATGCTGGTTCTCTTCTCCTTTCTTTCTCATACAATATACTCATATTGTAGTATTTACAGTACAGTTGACACTTTCTCAACTATTTAGCAAAGTTTGGTTCTTTTGCCATTTCTCATCAGGTGGTGGTACCTATCTGACCTTGTCTCATCTTAGAAGATAAGCAAGCCTGGTTCTGGGTCTCTAGGCTAGATAGGATATTATGAACATATTGTGGAGAAAAGCAATAGTGAATCACTATCATATTTTTTCCAGGAAAAATGCATGGCTGTATTTCCTGGATACTGAGTTCATCTTGGTGGAGATTTTATTTTTTTACTATGATCTATTTTTTTCTGTAATTTCCTGTAATTAGCATGAGTGGAAATGAGAATGAAGATTTCACAATAGTATCCACTTTGGAGATTAAATGGAGTGTAGTACTGGAGTACAGGAGTGTTTTGAAGTACTCTTCTATTAGTACCATTTTCATGTAGAGTATAACAGATTTGCTCTGCAGAACCTCAGCAGAACCCTTTTCCATTGTGCAAATATCACTGCCTTGAAAAGTTAGTTGTTCAACTATTGTATCAATGATTATTTTAAAAGATAACTATATAAATATATACTAAAAAAAAAATCCCACGAAGTTCAGTAGCAGTTTTGACCAAATGAATATATGCTGGGTTGCTATTGTATAGATAATGACGCCTAATTTCCAAAACTATCTGTGTAGAAGAAGGGAGAAAAAGGAAAATGCCATGCAAAGGTCAACTTGTTCTGGCTCATTTTTCAGAAGACTTCTACAAGTTTACATTGCTCAACAGCTTGTAACGTAACTGGTTGAGCTAAAACCAGCAGGCACATAAACAGAAACATGCTTCAAAATGAATTAAACAGTTCAATCTTCTAAAGGCATTTAGACTAAACATTTTGTACCAAAGAATGGTACTGTGAAGGAATTACTGTAATTCTCTTGGGGAGTTTAAGGTGATTAAACCCAATCTAATCATTTCTGCAACAGTTCCAGAAAGTCTGGCTGTGATAGTTGTCGGGAGCTATCGTTTAGCCATGTTTTGAAGGGCCTTAGTTTTCCCTCTCACAATGAACAGCTAAAACACCATAGAAGTAAACTCTTTGAACAACACATACATATGTATGTGTGTCTATTTGAATATCTGCATTTAAAATACATTTTTAATATTTATAAAGGTTATGGTTCCATTCTGCTTGAGTATATTTTCTTTCCTGGCTCTATTCTCTATCAACCTTCAGTTGGGAAAAGTATAAATTTCAATGGAGGAAGAGATTAAACAATTCATATAATTTTTCAGTGTCAAAATATTGAAATCTTTATCTTCAGATATGAAATGCTTTTTACTTTTGCAAGTAAATTGCAAGTAATTGGCAGAAGAAAAACAGATGATTTACTCATAAATCTTTCTCACTCAAGCCAAAACCTTCTACTAATTACAAGTATAACATTTTGTGAAAATACCATTTGTAGGAGATTATATCAGTGGGAGATGCTTGGAAATATTGCAAGTTAGCCATAGCTCCTTACAGAAAAATTTCCATATGGGCAAGGATTTATGAAGAAGCAGCTTCAGGAGGCCATTTTTTAATCTGATCCTCCTGAACACTTGCCTTGATTGCTTCCCTTGCTTTAAAGACCAAGACTGAACCAAACGGAATCTTAAATCCTAAATTAAATCAGGCTGCTTTAAACCAAAGAGTAATAAACAAAGGGGTATTTGTTGAATTACAACTCCTAGAATCCCTCACTATATCCTGAATAAGGCAGGGGTGTCAATGTTGCATCATCACTTTTTCCCCTTTAATAAACTGGCCATGGGCATGGCCTGCACATGATTCATTTGGCCTATGGCTGTGAATTTGACAGCCCTGGATTAAGGCTATTGGGGACTATATAGCCTTGACTATTGTCTCAGTCTGATTCTGAGGATGCACAAGTCACTTTTTTCCCATTCAAAGTGACCTTGACCAAATAGTTGTTGTGTGAGAAAAAAACAAAAAACAGAACACTTGCCTGTGCTCTATTGATCACCTGGGCTTTGTAGTCCAGATTCATAAACCTAAGAAAAGGAGAAGAACAGATTAGAAATAAATGATTGAGAAGGCTGCTCCTGGTCACAGAAGGGCTAACCTTGAGGATATGGAATGAATGAATGATCCATTAAGGAGTTCTTGGTATGCCTCATTATTGACCTGGCCTTACTTGAAAGACTGACACTCAGCAATTGCAATGCTTTGTGAAGTAACTATTTTGTGAACCAATAGCATTTAATTCTGTTCAACCACAAAGTTGTAGGCATATAGTCTTAAATCTCTTTGTCTTTGCCGCATAATTTAAGCAAGTATGGAACAAAAGCTATGTATCCTGCGCAAAAGATCACCTTCCTCTATAATATTGGCAGTTGAAGTAGAATTAACCCACCAAAACTGAAAAATTGGGAAACTTTTGGACCTGTATTTCAAAAACTTGTGTTAATATAGTCCTCTTGAACAGTCTCACCCAGCATGTATCAGTCTAATATTAGTGGGTTTGATGCTGTTATGGATTAAGCCAAACGCAGCGATACAACCCTCAACAGCTTCGTCTTAACGCAGGCTTGTAATCCTGCAATTCTCATTGGCCCGTAGATAGCGAGTCGTGATTGGTCAGATTTGGCCAGTCTGATTGGCTGTTAACGGGAACCCCTGATTGGACACTTGTGAAAGCAATAGACTCAGTTCATTGGTTGTTGTGATGGCAGCAAGCTCTGTAAAAGAGCTACTGCTGCCCAGATATTTTGCTCCGTTCTTTCTTGTTAATAAAGAGTTGAAGTCACCATCCGATGTCTCATCTCCATTCCTTGCGCCCATGCCCAGGACTTAACACTGGTGACGAAGATGGGATGCGGAGACGATAGAGCTGACTAGAACACATCGGACAAGACAGAGCACGTGGCGAAAGAGTGCACGCAACAGACGGCAAGATGACCAGCGGCGCCATACCACCCGCTCCATTCGACCCAGCAACCGAAGACTGGGACTCGTATATAGATCGCTTGCGGATGTTCCTGGAGACCAACAATTTAAAAGATGCTACGCCTCGCAAGAAACGAGCCGTGTTCCTGACTCATTGCAGCCCCACCGTTTTCAAAATGGCTAAAGCACTAGCAAAACCGGTGGAAGTGAAGATCATGGATTGGGATACCTTCACCACAATCCTCAGGGCCCATTACGCACCCGCAATACCTACACTGATATGAAGACACGAATTTTACCAGAGGGACCAACAGAAGGACGAGAGCATTGGACATTTCGTAGCTGACCTCTGGAACCTAGGAGGCCTTTGTGGTTTTGCAAACTTAGAGGAAGCCCTAAGAGACCAAATAGTTCTGGGATTAAATGCACTACATGTGCAGAGTAAGCTGATGGCGAAAGGCGACATCAGCCTTACAGATGTCATCGCCGACGCTACTGCTACAGAGCAACCAGGAAGTCAGCCGCTCGAATGCGCCAAGTGAACGCACCACTTCGCCAACTCACCAACGAGATCCCACTCGCCACTGAGAAGCACGCTACCACTACCCACCACGAAGACCTCGAGTCATCCTCAGACAGTGATGAAGAGGAGGTCCACCGGCTCCGCTCAGAATGAGAGCAAAGGAACCAGAGACGTCCACGCCAATGTGCGGGTTGTGGGGCAAACCACCCGCAATCGGACTGCAAATTCCTCAACACACTCTGCCATAACTGTGGAAAAAAAGGCCACATCGTGAAGGTCTGCAGAAGCAGACAAGAGTCCAGTCCCAACCGAAGGGAGAACAACCTCCGTCGGGAGATAGGCAAACCTCCTGAGAACTGGGACTGTCTGAACCACCAATGGAACAACCACTACTACTACAGAAACCAAGCAATTGCCTCTTCAACGAGATGTGAAGAGGCCCACCAAACCATTATCATCAGCCACGCTTCATCGTTCGATGCAAGAAAGATCCGCATAAAGGTTACCATTGAGAATCGACCGTGTGTGATGGACGTCGATTTGGGATCGTCCCTATCGACGGTATCCTGGAAAACCCTCAAACAGCTGATCCCTGCCATTTCCCGCCAGGATCTCAGCACACAGTGAATCATCCTGAAAGACTACCAGGGAAACAGAATCCCAGTTGTCAGTTCCAGCAACGTCCAAGTATCCTTTAAGGACCGCACAGCAACGCTTCCCCTGACTGTCGTCGATCGTGACCAACCCAGCTTGTTAGGGTTACAGTGGTTCACCCCACTCGGAATTGAACTAGCCGGCATACACCATACCAGAAATGACGATTGGGAAGAGACTCTCATCCAGGAATTCCAGGACGTGTTCACAGGAACATTAGGCAAGTACAAGGGGACCGCTATATCATTTAATCTCAGCCCCGATGTAGCTCCCATTTGGCTTAAGCCCCGTCGAGTACCTTTTGCCTTAAAACCGAAGATCAACAAGCAGGTAGATAAACTGATAGCCCAGGGTGTATTGGAACCGATTGACCACACCCGCTGGGAAACCTTGATAATAACGCCCATGAAGCCAGATGGTTTGTTAAGAATGTGTGGGGACTATCGGGCCACCCTAAATCATGCTCTTCAACAGAGCGCTTATCTAGTACAGGTGGTTCAACACCTTCTTCATTCCCTGGGTGGTGGAAAAATATTTGCAAAATTGGACTTAGCTCAGGCGTACCAGCAACTCCCTGTAGACGCAGCAACTGCAGAAGCCCAGACAATAGTTACACATAGAGGCGCTTTTAAGTGCAATAGACTCCAATTTGGAGTAAGCGTGGCGCTGGGCATTTTCCAAAGTTTAATGGAGAGACTATTACAAGACATAAAAGGCATCATGCCTTATTTTGATGACGTCCTAATAGCTGCCCCCACTAAAGAGTTATTAGTACAACAACTCAAAAAAGTCCTGCAGAAATTCAAAGACACGGGTCTTAAGGTAAAACAAGACAAGAAGTGTCAACTTTGTACGGAGAGAGTGGAGTTCCTGGGATACCTTCTCGACAGACAGGGAATCCACCCCACCGAAAAAAAACTAACCGCAATCAAAAAAGCCCCAAGACCTAGGAATAAGACAGACCTTCAAGCTTTCCTGGGACTCATTAACTTTTATAACATTTTCTTGCCCCAGAAGGCAACCGTAGCCTAGCCCCTACATAGACTTCTCGATACAAAGGCTTCTTGGGTTTGGGGACGGTGTGAAGAGAAAGTGTTCAAAGAGATAAAAGACCTTTTAACCTCTGATGCTGTATTAATGCAATACAACGAGACTCTCCCTTTGACGGTTACCTATGATGCCTCACCATTTGGAGTAGGAGCCATCTTAAGCCATGTCCTACCAAATGGAAATGAGGCACCCATTGTGTTCTTTTCGAGAACTTTGTCTAAAACCGAAAGGAACTATAGTCAACTTGATAAAGAGGCCCTCGCTATTGTATCCGCAATTAAACGCTTCCATGAATATGGGAGACCCTTTACCATAATTACAGACCACAAGCCGCTACTTGGTATGAAAACAAACCAACTCCCCATATCTTATCACCAAGAATGACATGTTGGTCAGAATTTTTAGCCGCCTACGATTACCGATTGCAACATTGCCCAGGGAAAACGATTCCCCATGCTGACGCTTTGAGCTGCTCTCCACTACCAGACATTATAGAGGACCCTGCTCCAACCATAACCGTATTACAAATTGAAACCCTCAAATTGCCACCGCTAACCACTCGAGACATAGTCTTAGAGACAAAAAAGGACCCTGTTTTGGCACGAGTCCTCAGCTGGGTAGAGGGTTGGCCAGTCAGTGCAACCAATGACATGTTCAAGCCACTTAGGAATCGTCAAACAGAACTATTCTCCCAGAAAGGTTGCATAGTATGGGGAGACAGAGTCATAGTCCCAGAGAAGTTACAACATAGGGTATTGAAAATGCTGCACGAGGGACATCCAGGCATCGTGCGGATGAAGGCTCTAGCCAGGAGTTACGCATGGTGGCCTGGTTTAGATAGACAGATAAAGACTTGGGTAGAAAAATGCAGTTAATGCCAGGAGACTCGCTCCGCTCCTCCAAAGACTCCCCCAACTCAGTGGAAAACGCCTCGAGGTCCTTGGTCCCATATCCACATCGATTTTGCGGGACCCACAAGAGGACACACTTTCCTCTTAACAGTGGATGCTTATTCAAACTGGCTTGAAGTCCAAAAAATGAAAAGCACCACCACAGACACAGTCACTAAAAAACTGAATAAACTATTCGCTACCCACGGACTTCCCGATGTCCTCATCTCAGATAATGGCCCCCAATTCACTGCCCTGCCATTCGAACAATACCTGGCAGATCGGGGCATCTGCCATGCTTTAACATCACCAGCTTACCCTGTAGCCAATAGTAGGGCTGAGCGAATGGTTCAATTTGTAAAACAGACCGTGCACAAAATGGACCACGGCAACATTGACAATAAAATAAACTGAATGCTTTTTCTCCAACACATAACCCCAAACAGCACCACGAACAAAACCCCAGCTGAACTCCTGATGGGCCAGAAACTTCGCTCACATCTTGATCGCCTCCACCCAAACTACACACCAGAACAACCCCCGGGATCCAGCAGCAAGTGTTGGGCATTCCAGAAAGGGGACCTTGTGTTTGCAAAAAAACTTCTCGGGTGACCCATTGTGGGTCCCCGCAACAATAACACAACTTACAGGACCCCGATCCTATCGCCTACAAACGGCAGGTGGTAAGATGTGGAAACGCCACATAGACCAACTCCGTTCCAGATAAGCGCCGGAACCTCTAGCTGGGAGGGGGGAAGGAACATGGAGGAGGACGAAGAAGAAATCAAAACCCAACAGCCCAGGGGATACTCACCATCCGAGGGAGAACCGAGTCAGGGAGCAGCCTCGCCACGTGACAGCACCGCGAGGGAGGCGGATCCAGGGAACCCGGAAGACAGCGCTGACAAAAGCAACCCGGGACCACAATCTTCGCCATCTAACCCAGCTGGGAGCTCACCGGAACCAGAACCAGGACAGAACCTGGTGGAACAGCGCAGGTCGAGCAGACAGGTGAAGCGGCCTGCCTACTTGCGAGAATATGTCACCCCACCCCTCAGACGGAACCAAGGGGGGAGGGGTGTTATGGATTAAGCCAAACGCAGCGATACAACCCTCAACAGCTTCGTCTTAAAGCAGGCTTGTAATCCTGCAATTCTCATTGGCCCGTAGATAGTGAGTCGTGATTGGTCAGGTTTGGCCAGTCTGATTGGCTGTTAACGGGAACCCCTGATTGGACGCTTGTGAAAGCGATAGACTCAGTTCATTGGTTGTTGTGATGGCAGCAAGCTCTATAAAAGAGCTACTGCTGCCCAGATATTTTGCTCCGTTCTTTCTTGTTAATAAAGAGTTGAAGTCACTGTTGTGAATTAATAAAAGTACTTGAATAAAGATTATTAAGAGCTTGAAGTAAAGTGCAGGGTTCTGGCCCTGCACTTCTGATTGGCCAATAATAATGACATCAGATTGGTCCGTTCAGGAGAATCTGATTGGCTATTAACGAGCCTCTCCCATTGGTTAACGGAGCTAGCGCTCCCTGTATTGTCATTGGTTAAATACTCAAGAGTTTGCCTGTATAAAGGGGGCCGTTGCGGCCATGGTTTAGAGCTGTTACCACATGTAAATAAAGAGTTTGAAGTTCATTGTTCACTGGCTCGTCTCCATCCTTAGTGCCCATGCACAGAACTTAACACTGGCGATGAGGATGGGATGTGGAGACATCAGAGCTTACTGAACGATGAATAACTATAACAGAGCACGTGGCTGAAACACACCAATGGCGGAACCATGTCCGGCGGCATCATACCACCCGCTCCATTCGACCCGGCACAAGAAGACTGGGACTCATATATGGATCGTTTCCAGATGTTTCTGGAGACCAACAATTTGAAGGATGCCACTACCGGAAAGAAACAAGCAGTATTCCTAACTCATTGCGGGCCGACCATATTCAAGATGGCCAAGGCACTAGCGAAACCAGCAGAAGTAAAGTCTATGGACTGGGACATCCTCGAACCCCTGCTGAGGGCTCACTATGCACCGACTGTGCCAACGCTCGTTAGAAGGCATGAATTTTACCAGAGAAGTCAGCGGAAGGGCAAAAGTGTTGCTGATTTCATAGTGGATCTCCAGAATCTGGGAGGCCTATGCGAGTTTGCCGACCTAGAAGAAGCCCTAAGAGACCGAATAGTTCTGGGATTAGATGCGCCAGGCACTCAGAGTAAACTAATGGCGAAAGGCGACATTAGCCTTAAAGATGCCATCGCTGAAGCTACTGCAGCAGAAGCAACCAGGAAGTCGGCTGCCCAAATGCGCCGCACCCACGCCCCGCTTCGCCAACTCGCCTGCAAAATTTCACCTCAGTCAGAAGATCAGCTGGAAACAGCCCACCACGAGGACCTCGAATCATCGTCAGAAAGCGATGAAGAAGAGGTCCACCGACTTCGGTCTGAACAATACCAACGCCAGAGATCGCAGTACCAATGCGCTGGTTGTGGGGCAAGCCACCCCTGGTCAGAATGCAAATTCCTCGACGTGCTCTGCCATGTGTGCGGGAAAAGAGGCCATATTGGACGGGTCTGTAGAAGCAAGCTAGGACCCAGCCAGCCCTCGAGGGGGGCTAACTATCACCAACCGACAGGAAGCCGTTCTGTAAAGCGAGAACCCGTGAACCACCAATGGAACAACCACTCCTACAGAAACAAAACCCTAAACCACCCAACGAAGTGAGAAGAGGCTCACCAAATGATCAAAATCGGTCACGCCTCATCTCTTGATGCCAAGAAGATCCGAGTGAAAGTGGCCATCAAAAACCAGCCCTGCCTGATGGAAGTCGATTCAGGATCATCCCTCTCGATGGTTTCCTGGAAGACCCTCAAGCAGCTCATCCCTACTGTCCAGCGGCAAAACCTCAGATTCCAAAGACTCATACTCAAAGACTATCAAGGAAATCGAATCCCGGTTGTTGGATCCAGCCGAGTCCGGGTATCGTTTAAGAACCATACAGCATTCCTACCCCTGACTGTAATCGACAGGGATCAGCCTAGTTTGTTAGGCCTCCAATGGTTCGCTCCACTCGGAATTGAAGTAGCCGGCATTCACCAAACCTGCAGCAGTGACTGGGAAGAGGAACTCGTCCACGAATTCCAGGACGTCTTTGCAGAAAAACTAGGCGAGTACAAGGGGACCCTGATATCATTTAACCTCAATCCCGAAATAGCTCCCATCCACCTTAAGCCTCGTCAAGTTCCATTTGCCCTTAAACCAAAGATTGACCAGCAGCTTGATAAACTAATAGCCCAGGGCATGTTAGAACCAACCGATCACTCTCCCTGGGAAACCCCAATCATGACTCCCATCAAGCCGGATGGATCGATAAGAATTTGTGGGGACTACCGAGCCACCCTGAACCACACCCTTCAACAAAACGCTTACCCGGTACCGGTGGTACAACACAACTCCTCCATTCCCTGGGGGGCGGAAAAGTCTTCGCTAAACTAGACTTAGCCCAGGCATACCAACAACTGCCTGTAGACAAAAAAATGGCAGAGGCCCAAACGATCATTACGCACCGAGGTGCATTTAAATGTAACCGACTCCAATTCAGAGTAAGTGTAGCCCTGGGAATCTTTCAAAGTTTGATGGAAAAATTATTACTAGGGATAAAAGGCGTTGTCCCATATTTTGATGATGTGTTAATCGCTGCCCCGACTCGGAAAATACTAAAGGATCGCCTGAGGTTGGTTCTACAGAAATTTAAAGACTCAGGTCTTAAAGTTAAAAAAACAAGTGTCAACTTTGTACGGATCGTGTAGAATTTTTAGGATATTTAATTGATAGTCAAGGCAATTCACCTCACCGATAGCAAACTTAGGGCAATCAAAAATGCCCCAAAACCCCGAAATAAGGCCGACCTCCAGGCTTTTCTAGACCTTATCAATTTTTATAACGTTTTCCTGCCTCACAAAGCAACCGTAGCCAAACCCCTACATCGTTTGTTGGACAAAAAAGCAACCTGGGTATGGGGACACAGAGAGGAGCAAGCGTTTCGACATGTGAAAAATTTATTGACTTCTGATGCTGTTTTAATGCAGTATAACGACACTTTGCCTTTAACGATCATGTGTGATGCATCACCATTCGAGTGGGCGTCATTTTGAGCAACGTTTTGCCAAACGGAAGTGAAGCTCCTGTTGCCTATTTCTCAAAGACGTTATCAAAAGCAGAACACAATTACAGTCAAATTGATAAAGAGGCCCTTGCTATTGTGTCTGCTGTTAAGAGATTTCATGAATATATGTATGGCTGAGCCTTTACTATAGTGACTGACCACAAACCTTTGCTGGGAATAATAGTGGGAGATAGGCCAACACCTTATATATTATCTCCCAGAATGACTTGCTGGTCAGAATCCTTGGCGGCATATAATTACAAGTTGCAACACCGCCCGGGGAAGGCCATTCCCCACGCCGACACATTGAGCCATGCACCACTTCCGGAGACCATTGATGACCCCACTCCGACAGTTACAACATTGCAGATCGAGGCACTTCGAACACCGCCACTAACAGCCCGAGATATCGTGATGGAAATGAAACGCGACCCCATTTTAGCACGAGTCCTCAGTTGGGTTGAGCGCGGATGGCCATTGGACCAGATACCTGACGACTACGTCCCATTCAAGAATCGACAAACGGAACTATTTTCCCAGAAGGGCTGCATTATCTGGGGTGATAGAGTTGTCGTCTCAGAGCGATTACGCCGAGCGATACTAAGAACCTTGCACGATGGCCACCCCAGCATCATGTGCATGAAAGCCCTCACACGAAGCTACGCATGGTAGCCGGGTATCGACAAGCCGATCGAGACATGGGTAAAAGCTTGTCACAAATGCCAGGAAGTAAGCAACGCCCCTCCAAAAGCAACCCCAACTGAATGGGAAACACCGAGGGGACCATGGTCCCGTATTCATCTGTACTTTGCGGGACCTACCAAAGGATACACATTTTTATTAACGGTGGATGCCTACTCGAACTGGCTTGAAATCCATGAAATGAGAAATACAACAACCGAATCAGTCATCAGGAAACTAGACAGACTATTTGCGACACACGGATTACCAGACGTTCTGGTATCCGACAACGGGCCCCAATTTACCGTGCTGTCCTTTGAACAATACCTGGCGGACCGCAGTATTCGCTATGTGCTGACTTCACCGGTGCATCCCGCGGCCAATGGAAGGGCCGAGCGCATGGTACAATTCGTCAAGAAAACCTTGCATAAAATGGACTTTGGAGATATAGAAGACAAGATTAACTGGATACTCCTTTTGCAGCATATCACTCTGCACAGCGTCACCAACAAAACTCCCGCCGAGTTATTGATGGGGCGGAAGCTCCGTTCCCTCCTCGACCGACTACACCCATCGTACAAACCTGAGAAACCACACGGATCCAGCGGGAAATGCCGTAACTTCCAGGTAGGTGGTTTTCGCTAAGAACTTTTCGGGCGATCCATTGTGGGTCGAGGCAACTGTAGTCCAATAACCGGCCCCAGATCGTACCGCGTGCAATGTCACAATGATAGAATATGGAAGCGCCATATTGATCAGCTGCATTCAAGGCTACAGTCGGGGATCTCTGACTCCCCTGACTTCCAAACTGAGGGGGGAGGAGATACCAAGGAAGCTGAACTTGAAACAGCAGAAAGCTTAAGCGAAAGTAATGACCGCTCAGAGGCAACACGTGAAGAAGGATCGGGGATGGGGGTGAGCTCGCCTCAAGGAGATGCCGAGAACATTAGTAGCAACAAAAATTTGAATACAGCATTGGAGGCACCCTTTTCACCAGATAATATCCTACCCCAACAAGACTGCAGCCAAATACCGGGAGAACAACATAAATCAAATAGAAAATCAAAACAACCTGCCTACCTCAAAGACTATGTGACCGCACCCCTTAAACAAAACCCGGGGGGGAGGGGTGTTGTGAATTAATAAAAGTACTTGAATAAAGATTATTAAGAGCTTGAAGTAAAGTGCAGGGTTCTGGCCCTGCACTTCTGATTGGCCGATAATAGCAACATCGGATTGGTCTGTTCAGGAGAATCTGATTGGCTATTAACAAGCCTCTCCCATTGGTTAACAGAGCTAGCGCTCCCTGTATTGTCATTGGTTAAATACTCAAGAGTTTGCCTGTATAAAGGGGGCCGTTGCAGCCATGGTTTAGAGCTGTTACACATGTAAATAAAGAGTTTGAAGTTCACTGTTCACCGGCTCGTCTCCATCCTTAGCGTCCATGCATAGAACTTAACAGTCACCATCTGATGTCTCGTCTCCGTTCCTTGCGCCCATGCCCAGGACTTAACAGATGCCAACTGAATAGAGTTGCCCTCCACTGTTTTTAAAAAATCTTGTTTAGAGAAGCCTAGTTAACTTCCAATGTCCTGTATAAATTACTCTAGTTGATTGTTATGCTGTTTCCTTTAAATTTATTTAGCCTGCATATCATATCCATTTGATTAAAAAATAAAAGGAGAAGTTAAACAGTTAATGGTTTCATGTTAACCAGCAGGATCCAAAAAGGTGCAATTTTATGAGTCTTACTTATTACTTGGTTCAAGTCAACAATTTTTCACCTGAAGAGGTTGTTTAAAAAAGTTTTAATTTGTTATAACATTGAATTACTCTTTTTAAAGTGCTAAATCAAATTTTATATTTGGTATATCTGGCAGTTTCATCAGTTTTCTTAAAAAAAATAATTCTTAGGACATCTGTAAAAACTAGCCCTTTTGTAATGGGATCAACTTGCAGACTGACAAAGTGGGTTGTAGTCTGCAAAAGCTTCCAAAGTGAATATAATAATATTTCTAGTTCCGCCTTCCATTATATAGATGTAAAATAGTAAGATTCCCTAGAGTTTGAGTTTCTGCCAATGTTGCCTAAAATACTAAGGTTGGTTTTGCTGAAATGTCACTTTCTTAACTATATTTGGATTGAAATAAAAGCTGCTGCCAAGTCTTCTATACAGTTTTCTCAGAAGAGGCATGAAATTTTATAAAGATGTTATCAAGATAAAAGAAAACAAAAAAAATGTATATTCATTATTTCCTAGGTTTCTAAATATTCTATTATTATATTGTATTATCTAACCATTTATAAAAAAAAAATCCCAAACTTCATAAAATTGTTTTATCTTCTTGTTCTCTAATTTCAAATGTCAATCTACTCATTTCGGCACATTCCAATATTTTCTTGATAATTTCTTCCTCTATTGGTATTTTCTCACTCTTCCAATTTTTAGCAAATACAATCCTAGCCACTGTTAATACATTTACAATCAAATACTTTTACTTTTTTTTATATGTATCAGGTAAGATTCCCAATAAAAAAATCTCTGGTTTCAAATCTATATTTTTTTTGTCATTTTTTCCAACCATATGTGAATTCTAGTCCAGTATTTTCTGGCCTCCTCACAAGTCCACCACATATGGTAATATGGTAATATCTGATGACATTTCCAGCATTTTTCAGATTTATTCTTGAACATTCTTGCTATTCTTGTCGGGGGAAAATGCCACCTGTAAAACATCTTATACAGATTTTCTTTATATGCTGTTGACATTGTCATTTTATAATTTTGAGACCACAATTTTTGCCATTTCTCTAAATCAATCCCATATCCAAAATTCTTCCCCCAAGCAATCATTGTTTCTTTAACTTGTTCTTCCTCTAATTTAATTTCCAGCAAATAACTATATAATTTTTTAATCACTTTTTCATCAGTACCTGTCAAAATCCTATCTAAGTCAGTCAATTTATCATAAAATCCTTCTGTTTTGGAATCTTTAAGATACCTTGAATGTATTTGTGCATATGAAAACCAATTCATCTTTATACCTTGTTCTTCTAAATTTTGCATCATTTTAAGTTCACCCTTTTCATCCAATATTTCCCCATATCTAACTGTTTTTTCCTTCTTATATGTTATAGGATAAGAAAAGGCTTCAATAGTTGATAACCAAACTGGAATTTACAAATAACATTGTCTCTTAATTTTCTCCCAATTCAACCATAACGATTCCCGTATGTAATGCCTTCTAAAATAGCCTTGTGATTTAGTTCTCTTGCACCATAGAAAAGCATGCCAGCCCAATAATAAATCATGTCCTTCTAATGTCAACAATCTAGTCTTTCTTAACGTTATCCATTCTTTGGCCCACATTAAATTTGCAGCTTGGTAATAAAACTCCCAACTAGGAAGGCCAAATCCTCCTTTAATTCTAGCATCTTGTAAGAGTTTTAATTTTTTTCTCGCTTTCTTACCTTGCTATATATACTTCAACACAATTTTATTTAATTCTTCAAAGTAATTTTTACCTAACCTAATTGGTATTGTTTGAAAAAAAAGGGTTCTTCAGGTTCTTTACGCCTTAATCCAATTGAAATCTCAAAAAGTATTTTTTTATCTCAAAAAATAAAAAATAGCCATAAAAATAAATCAAAAATAGAAATGTAGAGGCAAAAATCCCAATAAAAAAAGAGAAAAGAATATTCTGAGGCTTCCCCTTTAAAATAAAAATAAAAATAAAATAAAATAAAAAATAAATATACCAATGTTACAAAATACTGTGGGGTTGAAGAGGAGGGATAAAACAGCTAGTAGAAGATAAAAAAAAAGCACACACTGCATTTTATTTATCCAAGGCTCTTATTTTGGCTTCTCCACAAATTTCAAAGCCAAGCTTCAAATGTTCAATTGATAATAGAAGTCCCAAAGAGCACCTGTGTAAACATTCTCCAGTGGTCTACCCTCTATCTTATCGTTTCCAGTGACCTTGAGAAAAATTTTTTTCACAGCTCTCAACTTCAAATAAAATATTTTCAAGCCTCTAGTTGGCAGTGTTACAAAATTTCTTTAATCCACTCCCCCTTCTTTCCCCCCCAAAAAAGCCTAATAAAAAGTATATATATACTTTATAATAATAAAAAGTATATTTATACTTAAGTGTATATATATATATATATATATATATTCTTAAGTTTTCGCGGGTACTTACATGTATGGTATTCAGCTTTGTTTGGGTATTTTCGGGTAAGGCATTGATGTGGTTTCACTATTCACTCAAGTCCCAATAAAAGAGACCCTTGAAATCATCAAAAATAAATACCAACCAGCAAACAACAGCTAAACACCTCATGGAACTAACAGAACACTGCTTAACCAATACATATTTCATATACAAAGGACAAAGATACAAACAAATTGAAGGAGCCCCCATGGGATCACCACTGTCACCCGTCATTGCAAACCTGTTCATGGAAGAATTTGAATCCAGAGCCCTGGCCAATGCCATCCACAAACCCAAACTATGGTTAAGATACATCGATGACACATTTGTGATTTGGCCCCATGGAAAAGAAAACCTAAACAATTTCCTAACACACCTAAACAACACACACCCAAGTTCACCATGGAAATGGAAACAAACAAACAACTACCATTCCTAAATGTACTAATCTACAAAAAAACAGATGGCACACTAGGACACACCGTATACCAGAAGAAAACACACACTAACCGCTACCTCAATGCCACCACCACCCAGCACAGACAAACTCCGTGTCTAAAACACTAATTACTAGAATCAAACGCCTGGCAGACAAGACACACATTAAGACTGAACAATGCACTCTGACTAAAGTACTGACAGCCAATGGCTTCCACAGAAGCAAAATCACCAGCTTGATCCACAAAAACACACTGAAACATAATAGAGACCTAGAAGATGAACAGACCTATGGAACAGCTGTCCTGCCCTACATAAGAGGTACTACAGACAAAATAAGTAAGGTACTACAGAGACATCACATCAAGACTGCCTTTAAAACAGACAGAAAAATAGCAGCCATCCTTAGAAACCCCAAAGATAAAATTGACCTGGAAAACCAAGGCATATACGAAGTCCCCTGTGCATCATGCCCGGCCACATACATTGGGCAGACCAATAGAAGAATAAGTACCTGCCTGGATGAACACAAAAATGCAGTCAAAAAGCTGGAACACACTTCCTCACTTGTCCAACACATGGAAGCCACAGGTCATAGCATCAACTTCAATGGCACCAAAACCCTAGCCACTATAGAAAACCCTATTCACAGAATCATCAGAGAAGCCATAGAGATTGAAAAAAGACCAGAAAGCATGAACAGAAGAGATGATTCCACCAGGCTGTCAATCATTTGGAAGCCTGCACTCACAAACAAAAAAATCTCCACACCACAAGCCAGGCAAACACCTGGGCACAAACAGATCCCCCCTAATACCTCCAGCTCAAACACACCCCAACCAGGCACCCAGATGAAACTCAGCTTCCTAACTAATGATAGCCGTCCATTTACTCGGAGCCAAGCTGCACTAAAGGCCTTCAATAAAGTAACACAATGCTGCCAGCCAATCAAGATACAAAAAGAGCCAAAAAAAAGGACAGAAGATATCAGAAACACCAATCAAGCAGAACACAGCAAACTCCAAGACCAATAAATACAGACCAAGACTCCCAACCAATCAGGAGGAAGAAAAAACCATTCCGGCATAACAATAGGCTGCCCCAAATTTAAATCTGAAACCACTGTAAAAGTCTGACTCACAGATGAATACTATACAGAAGCCTGATGATGGCAGATGAGATTCTGCTGAAACATTGCTACAACTTTAAAAGCACCACTACTATGACGTGGGAAAATACCCGAACTAAGCTGAATGCCATGTATGTATGTATGTATGTATGTATGTATGTATGTATGTATGTATATGTATATGTATATGTATATGTATATGTATATGTATATGTATATGTATATTTATATATATTTAAAAAAAGATACTAAAGGGAGCCTCTATTTTAAAAATTATAAACAGTCAAAAAGGAGAAAAAAGAGCAAGTAAATATAAAAGAAAAAACCAGTCTGATTAACTAGATCGCAATAAAAGTTCAGTGAAGAGAAAAAAAAAAGTAAAAGTAAAAAGCCAAGCCTCACTTTGACATTCTTTAAAGAATTGCCGCTAAGTCAAATTTTGTAAATTTCTTCTCACTCTAGAGTGTCCTTAAGTCCCAAGTATTAAAAAAAAAAGTCCTCACCAGCCGATACACTTTATCTTTCTGTCTCTTCCTTCCGGAACTGTCCCAGCTTCAGCAGCTTAATGGCTGCCTCTCCGCCAATGGTAAAAGGGCTTCTCCTGGATCCACCAGGGACTTTGCAATGTCCCTGGGATCAACAGAATGCACCCCTTGCTATCACCATCTCTCCAGGACGGTTTAGGTCCGTTGGGACCGACCAGGGGCGAAGATATCAGCTGCGATCTTGGAGTGCCGAGATTGCAGCTGTATCGCAACGACGAAGCTCCGCCTTCTCCTGATTAGAAAACATCTTACATGGAAGGCTTCAACAATATTAAGATTTTTACTTTAGATTAACTGTTAGATGACAATGGAGAGTTTTTAATCATATGTTTTGTTAAATGCCATTTGTCCATTGCCACCCACTGGCAGTATTTAAAACGAAAACTTTTACTGCCATTTGGACTGGTACATTATTAGCTTCTAAGTACACATGCTAGAAGTCACCAATAAAATTTGTGAAGTAAAAAGCTCACAATTAACCTTTATTTATAAAATATTTATCAACACATCATATGTTTGTAAATTTTAAAGACTGAATTGAAAACAAAGTAGATGCCCCCTCTTTGTCTAAATGTCAAATTTCAACAAATATTAGATTATAGCTTACTGAAGAAAAAAGTATTTTGGAGATACTGGACATCATTATATGAAACAGGAATGAGTCAATCCGCATATTGTTGAAAATGCAAAGAGAACAATACTGCATTAAAACTTTTTTTTAAATGTCCTTTTTTCTAGGAAGAAGTAATTACGTATATTTATTTTTAAACCAAGATTTTATATTTTCAGATGTCCATGTTATTTTGAACTGTATAGCTATTATATGGAAAGGGATGACTAGATAACAAAAGAGATTCTCTGCCTTCCTTTATTGCTAAAAGACTAGTTTTTCAATATTGGAAAGATAAATTTATGGCTTCAGTTACTCAGTGGATTGAAGATCTGATGTTAGTTGTAAATTACAAAGGAGATGCTTACCAATATAGACTATATATAAAGTACATTAAAATGTAACTCTTCTGAAACATTTTTTGTAAAATTTCATATAAACATAACCAGTTAAAATGATTAAAATTAAAAGATGCAAAGAAATACATTATTTTCCAATTACAAGGGGAACAAGGACGGAGCTAATTGAGAAATATACATTAATTTCTGAACAAAAATATGCAATTCTGCTGCCATCGTAGTTTATAAAGCCTGCTTTCAAAATGTACACAGCACACCGCTATTCTCAAGCTAGCAATAATGTAAAGTTTTTGATATGTTTTCCGTGTTATGAAAATAATTAGAATATTGTTTTCTGCTCAAGTTCCAATCAACGAAATGCAAAGAAGAAAATTACATCCCCATCAACACTGGCAAGGCAAGCTTTTGTACATAAATAGGGAGAAAACCCACACTGTAATGTATAATGTATTAATAATGTAACCTAAGTTAGTGATGAAATGTCTGCAACAAATAACAAACTCAGTGATCACCAAGAATCCCACAATAAATATGTGTCTTCAATTTATTTGCTGAAGTTGTAACAACCTATGTTTCTTAAATACCATTAGACCAGGGGTTTCAAACTCAAGGCCTGCAGGTGCTTAGATCTGGCTCAAAGAGCCACCTTGGAAACAGTGAAGGACTGTCCCATGATGCCTCTACAAGCAAAAATAAAGCTCGGGGAATCTGTACGTGGCCAGCTGGGCTCCATTTGTGGCCTCCCCATGTTCCATTTTTGCTGGCACAGGGTTGCAGAAGGCTGTTGTGGCTGAAAATGGAGCTTTGATGAGTGACATCACTAGCCACGCCCACTTCGATTAGTGATGTTGAGCTGGCCACTCCCACTACACCCATGCCCACTCCCTGGCCCCCCTGAGGTCAAACACAACCCTAATGCAGCCCTCAATGAAATTGAGTTTGACACCCCTGCACTAGATCAATAATTTAAAAAAAAAATACACAAAGGTGGCTGCTCCCGAAATACAAATTTACAGACACTACTTTAACTATCAGGTAGTAAATAAGTTAAATATATGTTTGTATAAGCTCATTACTAGCAAAATTCTATTTTTTAAAATAGATTTTAGTTTCTGAAATAAAATAACACCATTGAATGATGCCATCATTCCTAATGTCCAGTTTTTCTCCATGACAATCTTATCTCTAACCACAGTCATCTTCTTCTTTTGATAAATGTTTTGCAGATAGGTTGAATAAATAAAGGGAAAGTACACTGCCTTGTCATGGTCCTTTGCCAATCTGGAGCTGGTCAGTTTCATCAGTTTCTATCTGTAGTTGGCTTCCTGACTTGTATGTAAATTTCTCATGAGGATAATGAGCTGTTCTGGGATTCTCATTTCTGTGAGCATTCACCTCAGCTTGACCTGGTTGACATAATCAAAGACCTTTCTATAATTGATGACGCACATAGAGCTTCTTTTAGGTATACTTTTGCCTTTTTAACTACCCAGCATGCATTAACATTAATGTCTAATGTTCCTTGCCTTTTTCTAAAGCCATCTCAAAATCTGGCATTTATTTTCCCATGCAGGGCTTTAATCCACATTGGATAACCCTAAGCATGATTTTGCTAGCATATGAACTTAAGGAATGTGTACAATAGTCTCCATTTGGAATGTAGATTGACGTCTTCCAATTAGTTGGCCACTATGCCATTATCCAGATTTGCTGGCATAGCTCAGATAGAACCTTGATGAATTCATCTTCTGTTGCTTGCCATTTATCAGTGAGTATTCCATCAATTCCTGTAGTCTTTCTTTTCCTGTATGGCAGCATCATAAACTAGACAGCCTGTTAGAGTGCACACAGCGTGACTATGTGAGACAACTCAGGAGCAAATACAGTAAACAGAGGTTTGTATTTAAATAATGGTTTAATCTACCAAGAATATATACATACATGTTCAGACCTCAAAACCAATTCATCTTTATACCTTGTTCTTCTAAATTTTGCATCACAGCACAGAAGCACACACACACGAGAGAGAGAGAGATATGCCCCAACAGGGCTCTTATTATTACAGGCTCTTAAAGTGATATCAGCCCAAAAACCTTACTGACTCATTCCCAGCATAATTGTATAATTGTAGCAGTTGGTCAACTCTTAAATCATTACCTTGACAAAGCCCAAAGGTTTTTAATTTAGTCAAATCATAATAATATGAATATCAAATTATATAGTATTCAAAAAGATTTTCAGCAATTTCTCAGGAGCACATTATGTGCCACCCAACCTGAGAGTGACACGTCATCTGGCACTATATCATCAAGCACTTCATATTTTCTTTCAATGAGGTTTTCTTGGTAAAAAAAATTACAGGACTGATTTACCATTGTCTTCTTCCAGATAGTATGAATTGATATCTTTGCTATTGTCATTAAAGTGATCATTTGCCTCAAGCATCTTCCTTTGTCACATACTATACCTGTATGCATGTAGTGAAGTTCTGATGAAATAAACAATAGAGATAGAAATGCTACATTTTGGTCACATGAAATTTGTTTCAGGCAGCTTTTCAGTTGTTTTGAAAATGTTTAAACTGTAGCCAAGAATTTCACCAATATTCATGGCAATTTTTCTGCAAGGTGCAAAAAAAACCATCAGGGAAGCAATGTATTCCTACTTTCAGTATGTGAATTTAAATATATTTAATTTAGAAATGAAGTAAGAGTTTTGCTTGATATCCTGAGATAACCATTCTCACGATAACTGATGAAATTGAAAGATGCAAATGTGATTGTAAATAAGGTTAATATAGATTCCTCAATGTTAACAGAATATGACAGTCCTAAAGATATTACAGGACGTGGGGGCTCAGTGGCTAAGACGCCGAGCTTCTCAATCAGAAAGGTTGACAGTTTGGTGGTTTGAATCCCTAGCGACGCATAACAGAGTGTGCTCCCATTACTTCTCCCAACTTCTGCCAGCCTAGCAGTTCGAAAGCATGTAAAAATGCAAGTAGAAAAATAGGGACCCCTTTGGTGGGAAGGTAACAGCGTTCTGTGCGCCTTCAGCATTTAGTCATGCTGGACACATGGACACAGCGACATCTTCGGACAGCGCTGGCTCTTTGATTTTGTAATGGAGATGAGCACTGCTCCCTAGAGCAAGAAACGACTAGCACATAGCTGCGAGGGGAACCTTGACCTTTAAATATATTATATGTGCTTGTATAAGATTAAATAATATGAGAGGAAGAAGAAAAAAAGAGTAGTAATCTACAAGATCTACAAAATTATTTCATATTGGATCCAGCTGTCACTCTCTGCTGCTGTCACTAAATCATAACAGGTTTTACTGTCATTTATGATAATTAATATTTACTGTATAGAAAAACATTATGACAATCTAAAAGCACTGTTACACTACAAAATGTGCTCCTATTTCCTAAGAAATGTTGATCTGTCTCTCCCCCTTTTTAGAATTACCCTGAAGAAAGACAAGATTAATAAGAGATGGTAAGGTAAGGTAAGGTAAGGGATAAAACTGAATGTTTCCTATTGCTAAGCTTCCTTTGCATTTCACCATGCCAGTTCAAACCAGTTCCATCAGTTGAAGACTCTTGCTGCTGCTTTCATCACTATGGCAACCTACACCAGAAACAGGGGTGACACTTGTAGATGTTTTTGGGCATTCTTCTCCTGGGCATTGAGGTTTTAGTCTGAATCACATCTAAGAAGATACACGCTGTGTTCATTTGGCTGTGGTTTGCTAGCAGGATTAAGCAGTACTATCTTAAATCACTTTTCCTTTGTGTGAGCTGTTTTCCTTTTCTAAAGGTGGAATTCAAATGTCATATTACTTTTCTTTTGGCAAACATTCAGAAAGACTGAGAAAACATCAATTAAAAATGGCAGTGTATTTCTAAAATGATCAAGAACTGGGGACCAGGCTAATTTGTCTTATTCTAGCATCCAAGCCATACCCTGGGAGATACAGATTACATGGGCATCAGCAATTCTATTCTGGGATAACATTATGGATAGTCCTATATCTATTTTTAGGAAACACCAGGGGAAAAAGCTTGTATTCTTCAAAGACTGCTGGAAACCTTAAAAGCTTTTAAAATGATAAAAGAAAGGAAATGAATTACTTAGCTACCTCATAAATGTTAGTGACCTATCAGTATCCCTTAACCAATCTGGCAGACAAATGGTGCAGACTTACTTGGACAGCTCATCCCTATTGCTCTGCTGCAATATTAACCATATACATGCTTTTGGATTTTACCCAATTGTACTTGCTTTATAGCAGATATAATATAAATAGAATAGAATATGAAATTTTGAAAGACAAAGTTATAGTTCAAAATACTTGATCTTTTTTTATATAAACTTGAATATTTATATTATCTTTTTATATTTGTGAATAATTACTTTTATGATCATGATATATCTAGTATGACTCATGATGTTTCCTCTAAATTTTGTAATATTGCTTAAAGCAGCTTCTTACCAGAAATGAGAGAGTTATAGTTTAATTCTGCTTTTCCTAATTAGATAAGTATCTTGCAGTCAAAATTCAGGTTATATCACCTGTAGAAGTAATTATCTTTTGATTCATGGACCTTAAGAATATTTACCTTTTCATTCTGCTATATGTAGAAGTTATGATTAATGGACTAAAGTCCAGTGGGTCTGTAAATCAGGGTATAAGGCAGAGAGAGAAGGCAGCATAGTTAAGAATAACAGAAATGGAAACTCTCTTTTAGAGTTAGCCGAATGTAAGTGGTAATGTTAACATTTGATTGCAAGATACTGCTTAGCTTAGGCTTCTTCTTTGCAGTAAGCAAAGAGGATTGACAGCTTTGAGAGTCTTAGCTGGCAAGGTTTCAGCCAGACGACAATGGAGAGAGAGATTGTTGTTCTCATCAGTGAAGGAAATGCCCCACTGATTGATCATAGGGGAGATCAAAGCTTGCAAAACCAAAGGGAAACATGGGCAGGATCAAGTAAGGCTAGTTGGAGGAGATCAAGCAAAGTATTCAGAATCTGAGAATGAAAAAAACTGCTACAGATATTATCAGACCCAGTTGTGACTTTTGGAGCATCTTGCCAATCAAATGGGAAAATTTAATCTGTGTATTAAATTCTATGTCCTTCAAAAGCACTGTGTCTTTGAGATTGGTAAATCTTCTGTGAATGGAGAGATCTAAAGCAGTTTGGCAAGGCTTGTGTGTGTGTGTGTGTGTGTGTGTGTGTGTGTGTGTGTGAGCAACTCAGAGTATGAATTTGTATGAGTGTACAATTGGTTAGCAATCTCTGTTGAACACCCAGCTGGCTTTCATAAGGCAGCACTTGAACTCATAGTATTCTGCTTTCTAGCCTTAACCTCTAGACCAAGCAGGAAGTCCTGGAAATTGTCAGAAGTTGCCTCAGCACTTATATGGGAAAGAGACAGATTTGTGATTCCTTAAATTAGGCCCGGGGTAATGTTCAGTTGAACTTGTAGCCAAGGGTCATGTTCGGCTCCCAGATTTTGGCTCTGGGTCCATGAGTCTTCCTGAATTTCTCACTGGAATGAAAATTTTAATGCAATATAAGTGAAAATTATTAAATGTATGACAAATAATGTCAATTGTAATTAAGGTTGAATAGAATAGCTTCATGATTCTCCTCTGAAATAGGTTTATTTTTTCCAGACCCTCTCAAAATATTTTAGGTTCAGAAGATTTACTTTTGGAAACCACAGGATTGCTCTTGGAATGGCAGTGTCTGGGAGGCTATTTCCCTGGTCCAGAAGGAAAAGAAATATTCTGGAGTATTCAGGAACATTTACTTTCCAATCATCAAATGTTACACATCTAAATGAATGTATCTTTTGTGGGTCCCTGTTCACTTCTTTATCCTGACTCTACTTTGTTATTGACACTTGATTGTTTTATAGCTCAAGCATATTCCTTTGACAACAATTCTGTACTGTTTAGATACAGGCTATGGAAGACTGACTGCTTGCAAGGAGAACATTAGGGAAAACTTGAAGACATGCAAGTGTACTTTATAAACTCTGATTATTAGAAAATCAATCTCCCCATCTATCTGCAAATTTTAATACTTATCTTCCTACCTACCAATTGGGAAGGATATTCTAGAACAGTAGCCTCAAACCTTCCACCAGGAACTGGTTCCATGGAGAGACATTTTTCCAGGAGAGGAAAGGCCGTGGTTTTGTGTGCTGCTTGCATTCTGTGGATGGCGCTTTGCTTGTTTGCATGGCCTTGTTTCTGGCATGCTGTGGACCAGTGCCAGTCCTCAGACTGGGGGTTGGGTACCCCTGTTCTAGAGGGCTAGTGTTCTTGGTTCTGAAGTAAAGTAAAAAAGGAACTGAATCATTATTTCATTGGATGGACACATAACAAAGTTATAGATCTGTCTAAAATATTTTGGATGAATAGTTTTGTTTTATTTTTTTCCTTGTAGTCAACAGCAATAGCAATAATAGACTGAGACCATCTTCATTAAGTACTCAATTCTTCAGGATCTTTCAGATGTTCAAGTTACTGTTTTTTGCAAAGAATCTTGCAAGATTATATTAAGTCTGACACAAAATGATGTGTCAGCTAGATAGTTTAATCATGTTAAAATTAAAAACATTAAAACATTACCCATAGTATCTGCAAAACAAGATACATAAGTGCTCTTGGTGTTCTTTTGAAAATGAGACTCTCTTGTCAAAATTGAACTGTCCAGAATATGTTACCCATAACTGAATTTTGCTGATTTGTGCAAACACCATAAAAAACCACCAATCTACTTGTCTTCAATAATGAGCAAACATATTTTGCACTTATCCAATTGATCACTTTTAGCTTCTTTAAGTAGGTATGGTTAATCTAATCAGGAAATTACTAGGGCAATAAAATATATTGTTATATCTGCTGCTGAATTTTGAATTTTATGACTTGTAATAAGCTAGAGTTTGCAACTGCTTTTGGATCTGATTATTGGCAGAGATGGGATGCTATCAGTTCTGCCCAGCTCTATAGAACCGGTAGCTCTGAAGAGCAGCAGACACAGAACCGATTCTGTGTCTGCTGCTGTTTGGACCACCCACCGACCCGGGCTCTTACCTGTCCTTTATTTCCTGACTTTTCATCCTCAGCTGCTTTGTGCAGCACAGCTGAGATTGAGGAAGCAGTAAAAAAAGTGCTATTTTGAAATGCTGCACACCCGCGCGCAGCGTTTATCAGCTGTCTGGGCAGCACAGTTTAAGGTGTATGACACGCTTGCGCAGTAATTACCGAACAGGTAGTAATGCTGGTTGAATCCCATCCCTGATTATTGGTAATAACTAAACACTATTTTAATTTAAGCAAAATGCCAAGATTTTGAAAATGTTAGCTTAATATTGTGTATTTATGTATTTGTGAGTATTTTAATCATAACATTTTTTTTTTGAAACAAATTTTTATTAATTTTAAAGATAAAACAACACATCATTAACCATTAAATACATAAACACATAAAACCTCTTAACATTGTAAATCCTTACAAGTCAAACAAAACATTATTTTTATACAGCATAATTCCAATTTATCCCATCTCCATATGGACACACAAATATCTTTCAGCAAATTTCTCATTATTTCTCTTTACTCCTATTCAATTTCATTTCTCTTCCATATTTATCCATTTTATAGTCATCATATTCTTTTCTTTCTGGCTTGTTTAAATTATTCTCGTCTAACATTCCTCCAAGGTTTTATTGATTCTTTTTTCCTTTTTTTTTTTTTAAAAAAAAAAACAAATTTTGTTAGTTTTACCATAAGCACAATACACAAACATACAAACACAAAACATAAACAAAACTAAAAGATCTTTTCTGAAGGTTGTCTGTTCCCGGGTTAAAACTCTTTACACAGACACAAATTCAAACATCATATTCAACCCATATCTCCTTCCATATCTTATTATCATTTTCTTTTATATATATATATATAAAAACCATTTTTATCAGTTTTATAAAAACAATGCACAAAGAATCAAGGCATAGCAGCTTATAAATTCTTTTCTAAGAAAAAATAATAATAATAGACCAATAAGGCATAACATTTCCAGATTATAATATCAATATTTCATATAATATTAACTTCATATCTTGTCCCTACTTCTCTTTTCCATCCAAATTATTTATTAATTAAAATTTTATTGCCTTTTATCAATATACAAAATCCAAAAAAAAAAAAAAGCATATATATCCTTCCATATCTTATTACCATTTTCAACAACATTCTTTGTCTGTTCTATTTCCAATTATCCATTCATCTTTTTTTTCTTTTACTATACTTCTCCTGTACACCAATTGGAGTAGCATCTATAACTCATTACCCTAACTTAGAAATACTACATATAGCAATCTTTCTTGGGATTCTGTTTAAAAAATTCTAAAATTACATAATAAATTTTATATTCTAAATATACATATAAAAACACACTCTTATACACCCTCCAGAATCCCTCTTTTAATCTAAATTAAATTCACCCATTGTCTCTAAATAAACTTTTTTTCTTTAGGTCTTGCTTCCCCCCATTAAGGCTTCTCCTCCCCCCCTTTCTCTCTTGCTTATTCTTCTCCTTGCCCTTTCTACCCCTTTGCTTTTTCTCTTCGCTTTTCTTGCTCCTTTTCCTTTGCTTTCTAACCTTGCCTCCATCTTTTCGCTCCTTTTTCTCTCTTTTGGTTGTTTTTATAATTCTTAAAATCCCCTTTTTCTTATCCTTTTTCTCCTCCTCTCCGGAAGGGACCCATTGTTCATCAAAGATGGCTTCTTCTTCCTCTTCTTCCTTGTCCCAGTCCTTCTGCTGCGTAATCAACTTTTCAAAAGAACATAACGCCATTTCTAAGAATTGAAACAAAGCGCCCAAAGTATCTTCTTTTTTATATTTTTGATATTCAATCTCTAGTTCATCCACAGACGATGCCATTATGAAAAGGGAAACTTTTTCCAAAACAACCACAAGTATTTTTAATCAAAGACAATCAAAAGCAATTAAAAAAAGAAAAAAAAGTTCCAAAAGTTAATACTTTTCTTCCTTCTTCTCTTTCTCTTTCTGAATTAATTTTAATCAAAGAGGTCCAATTACCATATATCTTCTTTTGGGATCCACAAAGACGTTCTAGACAATCTCCTCCTTTTTCAGCTTCTGCTCCAATTTTTTTTCTCCCTTCCCACTTGCAATGACAATTTTAAATAATCAAAAATCCATACCTCCAGCAGAGATTTTCCAGTTTCTCAAATTTTTCAATGTCCAAAAATCCCTTTGTCTCTTAGCTTCAACTTTCAAAGCAATCCACTTTCAATGTCTAATATATCGAAATATTTCTGCTTTTTCCGTGGGGTGGGAGAATAAAAAAAAAAAAAAAAAATTCCCTTTAACAGCTTCTCCGCCGCTTTTCGCTCTTCTTAGGGATACAATGTATCCTCCAGCAACAAGCAGCTCAATTCCAGGCAATTTAAAAGGTGTTACTTGACCCGGCTCAGACAGAACTTTCACTCTTCACACTTCCTCCAGCACAGTTCTTACCCGGTTGCTGGCTTCTTCGTGGCGGCCATTGCTGACCGCCGCTCCACCGCCTTGGGAAAAAGGGGTTTTCCCGGAGAAGGGGGGGGTCTGCGATGCCCCCACCTCCCTATCCGACTCCCCTCTCTCTTCAGCTGTCCCTACAGGGCAGCCATATCCCCCTGACCCATCTGGATCGGGGGTACCTCGACGGCTAGCACAGCAGGAATCGCGAGCTGTCGCGAATTCCTGCTGCCCCGAAGCCACGCAAACCGGAAGTTTCCTTTAATCATAACATTTAATATACTTCTATATAACATTGTTTCCACCCCACATTAAGACTCACATACAGTTATAGTGTCTGTTATTCCTTCCCATTTCCTTCCTTCTCTTGGAGCATAAGAACATGATTTATTTTATTTTCAAATTGAGAAGACAATCAATTGGGCTATAAAATGAAATGAAGAAACTCTAATTATCCCTTGGTACTTTAATTTGGAAAACAACATCTAGTTAAGACTGAATCTGTATGAAAACTTTCTAACAAGCAGAACATTCAACATAATCAAAATATTGTCAAAATGGCAGTGACAGAAGAGGAAAAGATTTATCATGGTAGGAGAAAAATCTTCATAAAGGTTCAGACATTGACATATCTATACAGGTCAATGAACAAGAAATAATGCCACCTCAAGGGCATTATCCAAGTGCTATCTCAAGGGCATATGACTCCTCAAGGTCATATTGACTGATGACGTTACTTTCCACCAATACAAAGTGTTATGTATTAAAATGGACTACTCGAAATCCCTGCGCCTTGATTGGCTAAGGCGCGGGGATTTCTGATTGGCCAGGCGAGCCGCGCCGATTGGCCCGATTGAAGTCTCCCACGATTGGTTCAAAACAAGAGCGGGAGACTTGAATCGCTGCCATTGGCCGCGGCCGCCGCGGCAAAAGGTATAAAAGCCGGAGGCTTTTTGCCTTTTGCCGGTTCGGTTCAACTATTAGAAATAAAGAGCTGTTAACGAAAGTCACCGACTCAGAACCTTTTTTCGCGGACACGACACTGGCGACGAAGGTGGGATCTCGCCCCTGAACCGAACCCCGTGTCCATCTAAGAACTAGCGACAGCAAAATGGCGAAGATAGCACCGCCCGCCCCCTTCAACCCCGCCGCCGAGGACTGGGAATCGTACTCGGATAGATTCCGTATGTACCTGGAATGTGCCGGCATGAAGGACGCCCCGGGCCCGCTAAAACGCGCCGTCTTCCTTACGCATTGTGGACCAGAGGTTTTCCAGATGGCCAAGGCATTGGCCAAACCGGCAGACGTGACTGCCATGGACTGGGACGTCCTCGAACCCATACTGAGGCGCCATTACGCCCCCGAGGTCCCCATCCTAATACGACGAAATGAATTTTACCGAAGAAACCAGAGACCAGACGAAAAATTGAGCGACTTCGTCGCTGAATTAAGGCGCCTTGGTGGACTCTGTGAGTTTGAAGGATTGAATAGTCTCATAAGAGACCGTTTCGTACTCGGATTGTGGGATCCGACACTCCAGAGCCGACTTATGGCCAAAGGCGACATCAGCCTAGCCGATGCCCTCACCGCAGCCGCAGCCGCAGAAGCAACCCGCACGTCAGCAGACACCATGCGAAGATCCGACGCGAAGGGCGGAAACAACAACCCCGCGAGATCGGCCGACGCAAGAAACGAAGCAACCGCACACTACGGCGACTACCAGTCAACCTCCAGCACGTCAGATGATGAGGAGGACATACATCGCGTGCAGACGGGACGCGGAAACCAACGAAGCCAAAACAGTCGTAGGTCAAGGACCAACTGCGCCGGGTGCGGCGGCGACCACCCCAGGTCTGAATGCCGTTTCTTTGATGCTATCTGCAGGCATTGTGACCGAAGGGGCCACATCGCTCGAGTTTGCCGCCAAAAGAAGACCCGCAGCCCGCCAAAATGGGAACAGCAGGACAGAAGAAGAGAGAGCTCCCGGCCCAGAGCCAGAGAGCGCCAGCCAGCAGGTAGATGGGACCAGAAGCAACGACCTCAAAGAAGCGGCGACGGTCGGCGGAAAGAAGAAACCCACCAGACAGTGACCATCGGCCACGCCATCTCCGACGGCGCCAGAAAGGTACACGTAGAAGTCCACATCGAAGGCCGGCCATGCAAAATGGAAGTGGACTCCGGGTCCTATCTTTCCATGATTGCATGGCGCGAAATAAAAAAACTAGTGCCTACTCTACAAAGAAAAAACGTGCTTGCCCAGAAAATCATCATAAAAGACTACCAAGGTAATCGCGTTCCAGTAGTGGGCACAAAGAACTTTAACATAACCTACAAAGGCCACACCGAACAACTGCCACTCACAATAGTCGATCGTGACCGCCCGAGCCTGCTGGGTCTGCAATGGTTCGCCCCGCTTAACATCGCGCTGACAGGTGTCAACCAAGTCTCCATTGAAGCCTGGGAACAGCAGCTAGTCCAGGAGTTCCAGGAGGTCTTCGATGGAGGCTTGGGCAAGTACAAGGGGCCCCCTATCTCGTTTGATTTAGACCCAAGGGTTCCCCCCAAGCGGCTTAAACCTAGAAGGGTGCCCTTTGCTTTAAAGCCAAAAATTGACGAGCAGATCAACAAACTCGTCAAACAAGGGGTATTAAAACCGATAGACCACGCCAGATGGGAGACCCCTATAGTGACCCCAGTAAAGCCAGACGGGTCCGTGAGAATCTGCGGGGACTATAAGGCCACCCTAAACAGCGCGCTACAGCAAAGCGCCTACCCAGTTCCAATAGTGCAACATTTACTGCACTCACTGGGAGGGGGAAAATTTTTTGCCAAGCTCGACCTCGCCCAGGCATACCAGCAACTGCCTGTGGACGAGGAAACGGCAGAAGCCCAAACAATTGTGACACACCGGGGGGCTTTCAAGTGTAACAGACTCCAATTTGGAGTCAGCGTGGCACCAGGCATCTTCCAGAGCCTGATGGAACGTTTACTACAGGGCATCAAGGGGGTGGTGCCCTATTTCGATGACGTATTAATAGCGGCGCCAAACGAAGCCGAATTAGAAAGCCGATTAAGACAAGTCTTAACAAAATTTAAAGAAACAGGACTTAAAGTCAAACGCGAGAAATGCCAACTTTGTACACAGCAAATAGAGTTTTTGGGTTACCTCCTAGACCGGCAGGGCATCCACCCTACAACTAAAAAAGTTAAAGCCATCAAGGAAGCCCCCACCCCGAAGTCCAAAACAGAACTACAAGCATTCCTAGGCTTACTAAATTTTTATAATGTCTTCCTACCTCAGAAGGCAACGGCGGCGGAACCTTTACATAGACTCCTAGATAAGAAGGCAGCATGGACTTGGGGGAGACGAGAACAAGCCGCCTTTCAAAAAACCAAAGACCTCCTCACCTCCGACGCCGTCCTGATGCAATTCAGTGAGACTTTGCCCTTAGCTGTCACTTGCGACGCATCACCTTTCGGCGTCGGCGCTGTCCTCAGCCATACCCTCCCAGACCAGAGAGAAGCACCTATCGCATTTTTTTCCAGAACTCTGACTAAACCGGAACGGAACTATAGCCAGCTGGACAAAGAAGCTTTGGCTATAGTTGCCGCCGTTAAGCGTTTCCACGAGTACCTGTACGGCCGCCCATTCAAAATAGTCACTGATCATAAACCACTGCTGGGCATCCTCGCCGGAAACCGTGCTACACCAAACATCTTGTCGCCCCGCATGACAAGATGGTCTGAGTTCCTGGCAGCCTACAGCTACGAACTGTTACACAAGCCAGGTAAGAAAATTTCGCACGCGGACGCTTTAAGCCGCTCGCCCTTGCCGGACTCTGACCCTGACCCCGCACCAACAACAAACACCCTGAGTATCGAGAGTTTGCCCATAACCGCATCCGATATAGCCAGAGAAACCATTAGGGACAGACATTTGGCGCAAATCTTACATTGGTTAGAAAAAGGCTGGCCGGAAAGAGACATTGACGAGACTTTTAAAACATTCCGGCAGCGCCAGACTGAACTTTCACTGTTAAGAGGTTGCATCCTGTGGGGTGATCGGGTGGTAATTCCAGGCAAATTGCAAAACAGGGTCCTAGAGATGTTACACGAGGGTCATCCTGGCATCGTCAGGACAAAAGCCCTGGCCAGGAGTTACGCTTGGTGGCCAGGGATGGACAAACAAATCGAAGCATGGGTCGCCAAATGCCACCGGTGCCAGGAAACCAGATCCAGCCCACCCACAGCACCTATCCGGGACTGGGAAATACCACGGGGACCCTGGTCCAGAATTCACTTAGACTTTGCTGGCCCCACAAATGGACACACTTTTCTAATCACAGTCGATGCATATTCAAATTGGTTAGAGGTGGCTGACATGAAATCCACCACCACAGAGGCTGTCATTAAAGAGCTGTGTAAACTGTTCTCCACACATGGCCTCCCAGACGTCATTGTCTCAGACAACGGGCCCCAATTCACCTCCATCGAATTCGAACGGTTCCTGGCCGAGAGAGGTATCCGCCACGCATTGACAGCACCGGCGCATCCGGCGGCGAATGGTAGGGCGGAACGGATGGTCCAGTTTACAAAAAAGACCCTCCGGAAAATGGACCACGGGGAGATCAACGAAAAAATCAACAAACTACTTTTCATACAGCACATCACACCCAATACCACAACCAACAAAAGCCCTGCAGAGCTCCTAATGGGCAGAAAGCTGCGGTCCCCACTCGATCGTCTGCACCCAACCTATAACCCGGAGCGACCCCCAGACTCAAGCTCCAGGTACCGGACTTTTGAACCAGGCGACTTGGTCTACGCCAAAAACATGACAGGGGACCCCCTATGGATCCCAGCCGTCATAACCCAAATCACTGGCCCACGGTCGTACCGGCTCCAAACCATCGATGGGCGAGCCTGGAAACGACATATCGACCAGCTCCGGTCACGAGCAATGACTGACCTCAACCCCCAAGACACGAACCAAGGGGGGAGGGAATACCCGGTAAGACAAACGCAGGAGAAAATTAAAATTAAAGACTCACCGGAACGCAGTTTTCGCGAGCCCCATCCGGAGAAGAGCCGTCCGGCCAACTCTACCGACTCGGAGAAGCCAAGCGGGAGCGGCGAAATCCGTGACTCAACCGACCCGGTAGGCCCAGGCGGGAGCCACGGCGAGAGAACCGGCCCGATCATCCAGCCGGTTCTCACAGAGCCAGGAGCAGCCAAAAAGATGACCGCTCCGGCCGAGTTACAACAAGGAAGTGAGTTGCGCAGGTCAACTAGGACCCGACGGAGCCCCGCCTACCTGCGCGACTACACCACGTGAAGGACCGTACCAAGAGGGGAGGGGTGTTATGTATTAAAATGGACTACTCGAAATCCCTGCGCCTTGATTGGCTAAGGCGCGGGGATTTCTGATTGGCCAGGCGAGCCGCGCCGATTGGCCCGATTGAAGTCTCCCGCGATTGGTTCAAACCAAGAGCAGGAGACTTGAATCGCTGCCATTGGCTGCGGCCGCCGCGGCAAAAGGTATAAAAGCCGGAGGCTTTTTGCCTTTTGCCGGTTCGGTTCAACTATTAGAAATAAAGAGCTGTTAACGAAAGTCACCGACTCAGAACCTTTTTTCGCGGACACGACACAAAGATTTGCATTTTTAGAGTGACTTGGAAGGAAGATCACCACTGATCCTCTTGGTTTTGGCATCCTAGGCTAGCCTTTAGCCTAAAGCTCACCTTCTTGCGTCTCCACATAGTAAAATTAGAGCATCAGCCTAGAGCCTAGAGCTTGGGTTGGTTGACAAGATGTGTGCATTAAAATGGGAGTCAATGCTCTTTTACTCATAGGATATCATTTGGCCTTCCTAATTGCTACCACTGAAGTTAAAGCTACAGAGAACTGCATATTCATATGATTAAACTCATGGAAACTACTTTTTTGTCCTCTGAAATTCTTCATTTTGGCTCCAGTAAGTTTTATCTTTGAAAGCATATTACTATTTTAAAACTTAAAAAAATATATATAATGGGAATCAGTGCTAGTAGCTAAGTAAAGTTTTGTAAATAGAATGCCACATATAAATAATTTTCAACATTAACATTTCATCATTGATATTTCATCCATTTACCTACTTTCTCCTGATAGCAGCATGAATTCTAACCCTGCCTTATGCATGAAGCCAGCTGGGTGACCTTGGGCCAGTCAATTTCACTTGTCTTATAAAGGAGGCAATAGCAAACTACTTGCCAAGAAAACAGCAGGCTTTTGTCCAGAGTCTCCTAGAATCGAACATGATGGAACCCAAAATAACTGACTGACTGACTGATTGACTGATTGACTGATTAAATGAGTGTGTATGTGTGCATGGTGCGCATTCTTTATATTAATAGCTTATACTTAAGGACAGTTGGTATTTCTCTCTAGGGCTTGCTGACGCATGAATTGTGAAGTGGATGTTTTGTAGGATATTTTCAAATTAGCAAATCATTCAGTCCCTCCAAATATTATTACTAAGCAGAAGGCAAACAATGTGACAGCCTCCACTAGCTTCTAATAATAGAGATGATACATCTTCTAACGTCGGTAATGGTAGACAGTGCAGTATATTTTATGTTATAACAGAAAAATGACTGCCTGGATTCATTCATTCATTCATTCATTCATTCATTCATTCATTTATTCATTCATTCACTTTACAAGGCTAAATGGTCAAGTCTTCTCCTATTATTGACAGTATCCCAAAGTAATATTTAACAGATATTATTTATAAAATGAATCTTACTATTTAAGGACCAGAACATTTCTTTTCTGAAAGGCTTCCATTACAAGGAAATAAGATACAGAAATCCTTTTCCATTAGGGTTCTCCATATCTTTTTCTTTCTTATCTCTCAAAAGATTTTCTTTATTGCCTTTGCAAGACAGACAGACAGACAGATAGATACAGATAATCAGAGTTGGAAGGGACTTTGTAGGTCATCTAGTCCAACCCGCCGCCCAAGCAGGAGCCCCTACACCATTTCTGACAAATGGCAGTCCAATCTCTTCTTGAAAGTCTCAAGTGATGGCGCTCCCACAACTTCCGAGGGCAAGCTGTTCCATTAGTTGATTGTTCTCACTGTCAGAAAGTTTCTCTTTGTTTCCAGGTTAAATTTCTCCTTGTTCAGTTTCCATCCATTATTCCTTGTCTGGCCTACAGGAGCTTTAGAAAATCGCTTGACTGTGGCAGCCCCTCCTTTTACAGACAGCCAATTTTTTTCTCCAGACTTTTATTTGGGGTCAGCTACAGTGTAATACTCCATTATTGTACTATGGATCCATTTAAAACTAATGATTGCACATATACTTAAAAAGCAGCTCTTAATTTTCCCCGTCTGGTGCTCAGGTTTCTTCATGTAATTACTGGTACAGTATATACTACATGGCAAAACTTCAGAGTAAAACTGTTTAGGCTGATGCTGCTGCAGCTATAAAATATGTCTGTTCTTATCTATACAGGGTCAGAACTGTAGCATAGAAGGAATCCATGAGGTAAAATATCATCAGAATAGAAGTTCCTACAGTGTGCAATCTTTCACTATCTGTGCAATGAGACACCGATTTGGAGTCCCTGTTTCATTCTTTCAGTATTTGTTGTGAACCTAAACTATTCTCTACACTTTTCCTGCAATCAATAGTCTCTACTTGTATCATACTCCCACTATTAACAATCGTATTCTGACACTAATCACTATTCCAAATATGTCTCATATTCGTTCATTTCTCCTTAAATTCTTCTTCATGTTTTTCCCTTTCTTGTCTCTTAAAAGATTTTTCCTATAGCATTTGTAAGATAGACAGACACAGATAGACATTAGCAACATTCTGACAATTCTGTGTTTTATCAGGATTTTTTTTTACTGCATATTCTCTCAGTTATTTCCAAAATTCCAATAATTGTGCTTCACCCTCTTCATGTCTGTTAGGGATAACATTGTTTACCCTAACTGGTTTAGGTAAAATAATAAATATGTAATCATAGTTTGTAAGTTAAAGTGTCTGCAACTTTAAATATGGGAAAGTAATTAAGGGAGTGGTTGTGAAAGCACTTTAAAAGAAGCAAGACTGCAGCTTGCTCTCTCTCTGGCTTTGATGATCCCTGATTACTGCTTGGAATCAAGACTGCATTGCTCGAATGGGAGAGAAACAAAGGACTGATTTGTAAGTGAACTGACATAGGATATTCTGCATGGACTTTGCTAACTGAATATCCCTGAATGGACTGACTAAATGATACATGACTATTGGACTGTTATTTTGACTATGCTATGAACTCATAATGGAATAAACTATATTTTTGATAGCACAAGCGTATCTGTTATTTTTACTGTATGTTAATAAACATACAAGCTTAGCTCACTCATTTATCTGTGTGCCTATCTGACTAACGCTGCACATTCTGTTTAGCTTGTCTCCCTAACCCTGGTTGGGGAACCCAGGCTTAACAATGTCTATCATTAATTTACAATTTTCTATTCTTTCACAGTAATCAAGTTCAGGATATTTTCTAAACTGGGTCTATCTTTTTTTTTACAATTTGATGTACTATTTCCATTTCTATTGCTTTTATATTTTAAACTCAGTTGGGAGAATACTACATGGCTAAACTGTATAAACAGAATGTCTTCTGAAATGTTGGTTTGACAGTATGAAATGCATTCATTAAAATGTGTTACTCTTTTAAAAGTTATTAAATTTATTAAAATGCATTTAGTATGAGAAAATTAGTCACAGAATATTGGGAAAGCTTGAAGGCTTTCACCTGGGAGCAGACTCTTGGAGTAAAAATTTCCATTATAGCAATCAGTTCCTGTGCAGAGTTAATAATCGTTTTTAAATTTACATAACCCTGAATTCAAAATATTTAATGAGATTCTTGGCCATAAGATTAATCTTCATTGTGGAAACTCTGGGGTGTTACTACATTTCTGACATGCATAATTTTTTATTGTATGCAAAAATTATATTAGAAGAACCATTCAGAAGTTTCAGTTGGGTAATTATGGGTACTTTCTTATGACTATTTAATACTACTACATCCTAAGCCATTCCAACTCCCAATAGCAATAACATTTAGACTTATATACTGGTTCATAGTGCTTTTACAGCCCTCTCTAAGCAGTTTAAAGAGTCAGCATATTGTCCCCAACAATCTGGGTCCTCATTTTACCCACTTCAGAAGGCTGGAATGCTGAGTCAACCTTGAGCCTAGTGAGATTCAATTTGCCAAACTGCAGGCAGCCAGCAGAAGTAGCCTGCAATATTGCATTCTAACAACTGCACCAGTGGTGGGATTCATTTTTTTTTGAACTGCTGGTTCTGTGGGTGTGGTTTGGTGGGCATGGCAGGGGAAGGGTACTGTAAAATCTCCAGTCAGAGGTGGTATTTGCTGGTTCTCCAAACTACTCAAAATTTCTGCTACCGGTTCTCCAGTACTGGTCAGAACCTGCTGAATACCACCTCTGAACTGCACCACCCTGGCTCCAGCAATAGATTTCTGGGTGTGATTTAAGGGACTGGTTGTTAGGGATAACATTGTTTTACCCTAACTGGTTTAGGTAAATAATAATATGTAATCATAGTTTGTATGTTAAAGTGTCTGCAACTTTAACTGTGGGATAGTAATTAAGGGAGTGGTTGTGAAAGCACTTTAAAAGAAGCAAGGCTGCAGCTTGCTATCTCTCTGGCTTTGATGATCCCTGATTACTGCAAGGAAAACAAGTCTGCATTGCTCGAACGGGAGAGAAAACAAAGGACTGACTTGTAAGTGAATTGACATAGGATATTTCTACACGGACTTTGCTAACTGAATATCCCTGTATGGACTGACTAAATGATACATGACTATTGGACTGTTATTTTGACTATGCTATGAACTCATAATGGAATAAACTATATTTTTGATAGCACAAGCGTATCTGTTATTTTTACTGTATGTTAATAAACATACAAGCTTAGCTCACTCATTTATCTGTGTGCCTATCTGACTAAGCTGCACATTCTGTTTAGCTTGTCTCCCTAACCCTGGTTGGGGAAACCAGGCTTAACACTGGTTATTACCTTGAAAACCTTATATAGCACAGGACTGGATCAGTTGAGAGACTGCACTCCCAAGAACAATTGTCCACTCCAAATGCTCCCACAGGGAAGACATGCCCCACATTCCTTCATTTAAAACTTGTCAATAAAAAGAACCTTGGGAATGTGTCTTTTCTGTAGTTTTCCCTGCTCTCTGGGAAGATCCCCAATAGAAACAGACTCCAAGTCTTCTCACCTTCAGGAATTTGTTAAAATCTGATTTACTCACCAGATCCACTCCTGTTTTTTCAGCCAATGCAATTCTCACTACCACATATTTATAGGGAGATAATTTGATTTTATAGATAGTGGTTTAAGCAATTGTTATGTTTTAATGAGAAAAAGTGATGTAAACTTTCCAATGTATGAAGATGATCCCACAGCCTTACTTTTAAAGGATAAGCTCACTTCTATACTTGGGGATATACTTTTTGCTGTTCTGGATTAATATCATGGTCCAGTTGTTCCACACTGTCAAGAAACATTGACTGTTGTACATTTGATTAAACCAAAAGGCTAGTGATATGAGAAAAGTATGAGTAGAGACAGCAAGGAGGGGACTCCCTTACTCTCCATGTTTCTACTGCTCTCTTCCTAACTGAAGGATTCTTTTTTTTTTTTGAAAAAGTTTTTATTAATTTTCTACAAACAAACAAGACAAACAAAACATAAAAACATCAACTCTTATATGTACATCCAGTGTGTCAGTTGGTTCATCATTTTTGTGCATTCATTCTGTAGTCTCAATTACAATTATGTTACATAACAACTCATATTGTCAATCCAAACTTATATATCCTAATATCACTAAAAAAAGAAGTTTTTGACTATATTTTTAATCATTCATGCTTTATGAGCTAACAATACTTTAAACCAGTTTACTCTATAACAAATCATCTAGTCATATCAAATCAATCCTAAAAAATCCTTTATAAATATAATAGCAAATAGCAAAATAATAGCAAAATAAAGATATTCCTTACTATTTAGCATTCTAAATATTCTATTATCGTATTTTATCATCTAGCCATTTATAAAAAAGATCCCAAATTTCGTAAAATTGTTTATCCTCTTGCTCTCTAATTTCAAATGTCAATCTGCTCATCTCAGCACATTCCAATATTTTGTTAATAATTTCTTCCTGTAATGGTATTTTCTCATTCTTCCAATTTTTAGCAAATACAATCCTGGCCGCTGTTAATACATTTACAATCAGGTATTTCAAATCTTTACTATATATATCAGGTAAAATTCCCAATAAGAAGATCTCTGGTTTCAAGTCTATATGTTTCTTTGTCATTTTTTCCAACCACATGCGAATTATAGTCCAATATTTTCTAGCATCCTCACAAGTCCACCACATATGGTAATATGAGCCGGGTATCTGATGACATTTCCAGCATTTTTCAGATTTATTCTTAAACATTCTTGCTATTCTTGTCGGAGGAAAGTGCCACCTGTAAAACATCTTATACAAGTTTTCTTTATATGCTGTTGACATTGTCATTTTATAATTTTGAGACCACAATTTCTGCCATTTCTCTAAATCAATCCCATATCCAAAATTCTTCCCCCAAACAATCATAGTTTCTTTGACTTGTTCTTCCTCTAATTTCATTCCCAGTAAATAACCATATAGTTTTTTAATCGCCTTCTCATCAGTACCCATCAAGATCTTATCTAAATCAGTCTGTTTATCATAAAATCCCTCCGTTTTGGAATCTTCATCATACCTTGAATGTATTTGTGCATATGAAAACCAATTCATCCTTATACCTTGTTCCTCTAAGTTTTGGATCGATTTAAGTTCACCCTTTTCATCCAAAAGTTCCCCATATCTAACTGTTTGTTCCTTCTTGTAGATTATAGGATAGGAAAATGCTTCAATGGTCGATAACCAAACTGGAATTTTCAAATAACATTGTCTTTTTATCTTCTCCCAATTTAACCACAAAGACTCCCGTACATAATGTCTTCTAAAATAACCCTGTGTTTTAGTTCCCTTATACCATAAAAAAGCATGCCAACCCAACAGCAAGTCATGTCCTTCTAATGTCAACAACCTATGTTTCCTTAATGTTATCCATTCTTTGACCCACATCAAACTTGCAGCTTGATAATACAATTCCCAATTAGGCAGACCAAAACCTCCTCTAATTCTAGCATCTTGCAAAAGCTTTAGCTTTATTCTCGCTTTTTTACCTTGCCATATAAACTTCAACATAATTTTATTTAAATCTTCAAAATAGTCTTTTCCAAGCCTAATTGGTATTGTTTGAAACAAAAATAAAATTCTAGGTAAGATATTCATCTTAATTGTTGAAATTCTCCCTATTAATGACAATTGCAAGTTTTCCCACTTCTTCAAATCTGTAGTTATCTGTTGTTTAAGTTTAATATAATTATTCTCCTTTAATGTGCTACATCTTGTTGTCAAATATATCCCCAGATACTTAACCTTATTTGTAACTTGAATTTTCAAAAGATCTGCCAATTCTTCTCTCTGTCTCAATAGCATATTCTTTGTCAAAATCTTTGTTTTGTCTTTATTTATTTTCAAACCAGCCACCTCTCCATATGCCTCTATCCTTTCCAGTAACTTTGGAGCTGTTTCTAGCGGATCTTCCAAAATAAAAGCTAAGTCATCAGCAAAAGCTTGTAGCTTAAATTCTTCCTTCTTAATTTTCATTCCTTTTATGCTTTTATCATCCCTAATATTTCTATTCAACACTTCCTAGGTCAACACAAATAGCAAAGGAGATAGGGGGCATCCTTGTCTTGTGCCTTTCCTTATATTAATAAAATCTGTAAGTTCCCCCTCCATCACTACCCTTGCTGTCTGTTTATTATATATAGCTTCTATTGCTTGAATAAATTTTTTAGCGAAACCCATCTGCTCCAATAATAATAACATAAATCTCCAGTTCACGTTGTCAAATGCTTTTTGAGCATCTAGGAATATCAAAGCCATTTGCTTTTCAGGATGAGCCTCATAGTATTCCAAGGTGTCCAGGATTACTCTCATATTGTCTCTAATTTGTCTCTTTGGCAGAAATCCATTTTGATCTGAGTGAATAAAATTATTTAAATATTTTTTAAGTCTTTCTGCTAAGATTGAAGCAAAGATTTTATAGTCTGCATTCAATAAAGAAATAGGTCTATAATTCTTAATTTGCAATGGGTCAGTCTCTTCCTTTGGTATGAGTGTAATATAAGCCTCTGACCATGTTTTAGGTATCATCTTTTTTAACATAACTTCATTCATAACTTCTAACAATGGGATGCTCAATAATTCTTGAAATGTTTTATAAAATTCTACTGGAAGCCCATCTGGACCCGGAGCTTTCCCATTATTTTGTCTCTTAAATGCTTCATTTAGTTCCATCATTGTTATATTGCTTTCTAGCATTTCTTCAGTCTCTTTAGGTATCTTTGGTAAATTAGCTTCCTGTAAATACTGTTTGACTTTTTCTTCATCAATATTCTCTTGTTTATATAGTTGCCCATAAAAATCTCGAATAATTTCTTTTTTCTCCTTATTCCCATAACAAACTTGGCCTTGTTCATCTATTAACTTCAATATTTTTCTTGATTCCTTCTCTTTTCTCAATTTATATGCTAGCCATCTACCTGGTTTATTTGCATCTTCAAAATAATTCTGTTTAGAGTTTCTAATTTTCTGTGCCAGTTCTTCTTTCTCTATTAATTCCATTTTATGTTTGATTACATCCAGCTTCAATTTAATATCCTTTTTCTGTGGCATTTTCTGTAATTCTTTTTCAAGAATTTTATACTCATCTTCCAAGGCCTTAGAAGCTTGCCTTTTCCTAATGTTCTTTTTTCTTGTATAATCTATTATCAAACCTCTAGCGTATGCCTTCGTTGTATCCCACACATTTTGCGTTGAAGTATCTTCTTTTTTATTTTCTCTGAAGAAAAAAGCCAATTCCTTCTCCATCCATTGTGTAAAATCTTTCTCCTTTAAAATAGTATTATTTAATGTCCATCTCGATCTTTTTTTTTGTCCCTTCCATTTAATTGTCATTGGGCTATGATCTGCCCAAGTACTTGTTTCAATATTTGTTTCTTTAATATTAGATATTAGTTCTGTTGAGATCCAAATCATATCTAATCTGGACCATGATAAATGTCTATTTGAATAAAAAGTATATTGTTTAGCTTTAACATTTCTTTCTCTCCAAATATCTTTTAAAGTTAATTCATCTGTCATTTTAAAAAAAGACCTTGGGAGAGCCTTTCTATTTTGCTTTGTTGTTGTTGCTATATAGTCCAGTTTATTGTCCACAATTCCATTAAAATCTCCCATCATAATTATATTAACATAGTCCAGTCCAATTATTTTCATGTGTAGCTTTTTATAAAACTCTTCTTGTTTATCGTTCGGAGCATAAATTGCAATCAAGAGTATTTTTATATTATTGTCCATTATTTCTACCATTAATACTCTTCCATCTTCATCCGTGTAAATCAATTTTGCTGGAATAGCCTCTTTAATGTATAAAACCACACCTCTTTTCTTACATTGAGTCAAAGAAGTAAATATTTTCCCCAATTTTGGCTGTAATAACAATTGTTCATGTTGTTTTTTAATGTGAACTTCTTGTAAACAAATTATATCAAATTTTAATTTCTCTAATTTATGAAAAGTTTTCCTTCTTTTAACAGCTGAATTAAGTCCATTTATATTCATTGTAATCAGTTTTTTTTCCTCCATGATTATGCTTTATATTTAGGTCTAACAGCTCTCGTGGATCTCACTTCACGCTGTTCTTTATTATCCATCTGTCCCCCTGCTGCTCCTTTCTCTTTTTCAGTCTCCAGTTGTTCATCTTGAAACTCAATTGATAAAGCCTCTTTCTCTGCTTCCTCTCTTCTTCCTCCAAAGAATTCTGCATGGAAAAGTTCTGCTTTCTCAATTGAATCAATTCTATATCTCTGCTCTTGCCACCTAAACACTAGTCCTTCTGGAATCAGCCATCTATAATTCACTTCGTTTTCCAACAGTATTTTGGTCAGAAATCGATATTCTCTTCTCATCTCTCTCACTCTTCTAGGTATTTGTTTTAAAACCACAACCTCTTTACCCTTGTATTTCAGTGTTTTCTCTCTTACTACTTGTAATATTTGCGTTTTAATGGATTTTTTGGTAAATCTAATATGGACTTCCTTGGGTAATTTATTTCTCATCGCATATCTTGTATAGACTCGATATATCTCATCTATTCCATCCATCATCTTTTCCTCTGTAATTTCCAAAGCATCTGCCAAAATTTCTATCATTACCGCTGCCAAATTTTCTCCTTTTTCCTCTTCTATATTTTGAAATCTGAGATAAAATTCTGACCTTTCCATCTCCCACCTCAACATCCCACCTTTTTCTTGTTCAACCGCTGTTAGTCTGCTGTCAATATTTCCAATCTTCTTCTCTCTTTGTTTTCCTTCTTGCTCAATTTTTTGGAATCTCTCCTCATACTTAACCATCATTTGTTTAATATTTTCCACTTTTTCATCAGTCTTCTCTATTCTTTGTTCAATATTTTCTGCTCTTTGTTCAATATTTTCTATTCTTTGTTCAATATTTTCTGTTCTTTGTTCAATATTTCCTGTTCTTTGTTCAATGATATCTGATTTTGTCTTGAGATCTTGGATTCCTTGCATAATCATCTGTAAAGTTACTTTTTCTTGTTCCTTATCTTGCTTCAACATTGTCTGAATTAAACGTTGTCCTCCAGCTGGTGGGGAAGCAGAGGTAGAAGCAGAAATGCCAGATGGTATTGGTTTCCTGCTCATTTCAATGTTTCCAAAACTTCAAATTCTTCTTGACTTTTAATCCAACTGGTAGAGCAGCCAATTATAATCCAAAATGGAGAACTCCAATAATAAAAAACATGAAACCAAAGAAGAAACAGGAAAAAAGGAAGAAGAAAGATCTTCAGGTTCTTCTAGACCCTAATCCAATTACGAGATAGTCCACCATAAAAAAGGAAAAAATAGAAAGGAAAAAACAAACAAATCCAAAAATAATAATATTGATTAAGAGCAAAAGAAAAAAGAAAAAAGAAAAAGCAAAAAGAGAAAAAAAACAAAAAGTTCCTTCAGATTCTTCACACCTTAATCCAATTAAAAAGTCTCAATAATCCAAAAAAAAAAAAAAACAACCACAACAACAAAGTAGTCCAAAAACATAAATATGAAAAGCAAAAAAGTCCCAATAAAAAAGAAAAATAAAGAAGAAAAAAGAAAAAACTCTGAGGCTTTCCCTTTAAAATAAAAGGCAAAAATAAAAATATTACTAAAATTAAAATTTAGAAAAAGGCTAGCGAATGGGGTATATATAAGAAGACACACTGCACTTTGTTATTTATCCAAGGCTCTTGTTATGACTCTCTTCTCCAGCAGCTTCAAAGCCAAACCTCAAGTGTTGTTGATAACAGTCCAGGAAAGCACCTGCAATAATATTTTGCTGTGCTCTCCCTCTATCTTATCACGTTAAAAAGTCCTTAAGATGAGGTCTTTTTGCAATTCTCTCCAATTCAAATAAAGATACTTTCAAGCCTCTAGTTGACAGTGTTACAAAGTTTCTTAATGCTCTTTCTCCCCCCCCAGCCAGAAAAAAGGAATAATATATACAGAAAAAAAAGAAAAAATAGCCAAAGGGAGCCTCTATCCTAAAGAAAGTTAAAAAATCAAAGGGAGCATAAAAATATATATAAGAGAAAATTCAATCCGGTTACCTACAAAGTCACAGTAAAATCTTTCCCAAAAAGTATAAAGAAAAGAAAAAAAAAAAACCCCCAAGCCTCAATTTGACATCACTTTAAAAAACGCCGCTCAAAACAATTTCAGTCAAAAAAAAATCTCACAGCTTTCTTCTTTATCCCGGATGAACTTTCCAACCTCAGCGAATTTACAACACCAAAGAGTTTTTCTCACCCAGCCGACACACTTCACTCCAATCACTTTCTTTCCGGAGCTGTCCCGACTTCAGCAGCTATGGAGGCTGCCTCTCCGCCGCCAGCGAAAGGGCTTCTTCCGGATCAAACCAGAGATTTTGCGATATCTCTGGGATCCTGGAACAATGCCCTTCACGATCACCGTCTCTACGGGACGGTTTAGGTCCGTTAGGACCGAGCAGGGGCGAAAATATCGGCTACGATCTCAGAGCCCCGAGATCGCAGCTGTATCACCGGAACGAAGCTCCGCCTTCCATCTAACTGAAGGATTCTTAAGGTTACTTTATCCTTCTCCCCAATATAAGATGGAAAGCACATGCTTTCTATCATAAAATATTGCTCTCTCATATCAAGTTTATTTGTCCTTTTGGAGCTTAAGCATCTGTCTCATGATATGATACTTTTAATAAGCTTGGTTCTGCTCATCCACATATATATTGCATAACTTCAAATAAAGAGAATGATAATTTTATGGTTTTCCATCTTATCAGTTCTGATTTTTCCAAATCACATACCTACAAACTGAATAGATGCTGAATTATACACTTTCCTATTAATTAGCAAAAGGTGGGAAATGCTCTTTTTATTTGGAAACCAGCAGTGATAGGAACAATTGTGGACCAATGAAAATGCTTCTTCTGATTTTGTGAATGAAAAGAGTGGGTTAATATCATCAATCCCACTTAAGTAAAAATATTTCTGAATAAGCACTTTTAGTACGTAAGAGATGAATACATTTTGCAAAGGTATACATAGAAAAATATGTAAATCTCTATATATCAGGACATAGTGTATACATTAAATGAAAGGAAAGTATCTCAAGAAAATGATAAATATACATTGTCCTTAGCTTACAAGGGCATTTGGGACCAGGACTGCCATTGCTAAAAGTTGTGGTTGTAAAGCATGATGTAATGTGACTGCATTATTTAGTGATGGCCACCCTGGCCATTTATGTTGCTTTGTAACACAAGGATTTGCAAAATGTTAAGCAGCAAGAGGCCAGGTAAAGAGTGCAGGATTGCCTTGGGAAGGGGGAGCTCTGGGAGGGCTAGTAGAGGCCACACACAGGTTGGGAGGTGCTATAGGCAGGAGAAAAAGCATTGGCAATTTACAAGACAACAAACTTACTAGACAAGTTAAGCTGATCTTGCAATTGAACTGGCTTGTGGAAAGTCAGCAAAGAAGGTCACAAATGATGACCTTGATCATGACCACACCTAGATCATGATCATGTGACTATGGAGTGCCACAACATGATCATGATCATGTAACTATGGAGAGATCACACATACATTTTTTCAGCACCATCATAACTGAACAAATGGATATAAATCAAGAACTACCAACATATGAACTAACCCAACATTTCAGCCACATATTGAAGGAATAAGCAAATACAAAATACAATATGGAATTCTTCTATTCAGGTTTGCAGTATCATTCCATTTCAGTCTCCTCGGTTTGTTTGTTAATATCATGGTCCAGTTGTTCCACACTGTCAAGAAACAGTGTTCCTATCACACTTTGTTTTTCATATTTTTTCCTAACTGCCAACCAACATTCAATCCTGGCTGCTGTTTCATACTTTTACCAAGTTTGAGGTATGCCAAACTTACTGAATTTTTTGTTACAGGACTTTTGGGCTATACGAGCTGTTAAGTTCTGCGCATGGGCGCAAGGAACAGAGACGAGGCAGTGAACAGTGAACTTCAACTCTTTATTAATCATTCTGAACAGAGCAAAAACCCTAGGGCAGCAGCAGCCCTTTTATAGGGCAGGCTGCTGACCTATTAACCAATGAGAAACATGGAAGTGTTGAACCCTTGAACCAATGAGAGTGGCTCGTTAACAGCCAATCAGATTCCCCAGAATGGACCAATCCGATATCGCTATTATCGGCCAATCAGAAGTGCAGGATTAGAACCCTGCTTTTTCTTTAAGGTTTGTTAAAACTTTATTTAAGCATTTTTATTAGTTCATAACACTCCTTCCCCCTGGGTTCCATTTGAGGGGTGCAGTGATGTAATCCCTAAGATATGTAGGTTGTTTTAACTGTCTACCAGATTTGCTCTGTCCCACTGGTTCCTGTCTGTAGTCCGGTTTCGGTGGGACGTTTTTGGACATATCTGGTACAGGCGGTTCCGCATTCTCACTGGATGACTCGGTGCCGCTAATTCTGTCGTTGTTGTTCTCCGATCTTTGCAGGCTAGACTCCATTGAGGTATTCCTCTGTGGCAAGGACACTCCCCTCCTTGATTTTTCTTCATTTTTCGCGCCCGATTGCTGACTTCCTTCACTTCTGCTTTCCACCATCTCGAATTCGGTTTCTTCAACATCCCCTCCCCCCTCAATTTGGGAGTCACAGGAGTCGCAGGAACTGGGTTGTAGCCTAGAGCGAAGCTGATCTATATGGTGTTTCCATATGTTTCCATTGCAGGTTTGAACATGGTATGATCTGGGCCCGGTGGTTTGAATTACGGTTGCTTCGACCCATAATGGTTTGCCGGAGAGGTTTTTGGCAAAAACTAAGTCACCTACCTTGAACTCACGGCATTTTCCTCTAGATCCACAGGGTTTCTCTGGCTCGTAGGACGGGTGAAGTCGGTCGAGGTGGGAACGGAGCTTGTGTCCCATCAACAGTTCAGTTGGAGTCTTGTTGGTGACGCTGTGCGGAGTGATGTGTTGGAGTAGGAGTATTCTGTTTATTTTGTCGTCAATGTCCACATAGTCCATTTTGTGGAGAGTTTTTTTAACAAATTGTACCATGCACTCAGCCCTGCCGTTAGCCACAAGGTGCACCGGTGAAGTTAGCACATGGCGGATACCCCGGTCTGCTAAGTATTGTTCAAACGCCAGGGTGGTGAACTGGGGTCCGTTGTCGGAGACCAGAACGTCTGGCAGCCCGTACGTTGCGAATAGCCTATTCAATTTTCAGATGACACACTTGGTTGTAGTATTCTTCATTTCATGGATCTCGAGCCAGTTGGAATAGGCATCCACTGTTAGGAGGAACGGATGTCCTTTAGTAGGTCCCACAAAGTCAACGTGGATGCGGGACCACGGCCCCTGGGGGGTTTCCCATTCTGTTGGAGTTGCTCTAGGTGGAGCACTGCTGATTTCTCGGCACTTTAAACAAGTCTTTACCCAGGCTTCCATCTGTTTGTTGATGCCTGGCCACCACGCATAGCTTCGTGTGAACGCTTTCATACGTACGATGCCGGGGTGACCGTCATGCAATGTTTTCAGTACTGCTCGTTGTAACCGCTCTGGGACGACGACTCTATCTCCCCATAGGATGCAGCCTTTTTGCGAATAAAGTTCTGTTTGTCAGTTTCTGAAAGGGGTGAAGTCGTCAGAGGTTTGTTCTATTCGCCATCCTTGTTTGACCCAGCTAAGAACTCGCGCCAAGACAGGATCTCGTTTTGCTTCGATTGCAATGTCTCTGGCTATTAGCAGTGGTGAATGTAGCGTTTCAATCTGGAGTGTTGTAAGGGTTGGAGCTGGGTTGATGGTTTCCGGAAGTGGGACACGGCTCAATGCATCAGTGTGGGGAATGGCTTTCCCTGGGCGGTGTTGTAATTTATAGTTGTACGCAGCTAAAAACTCTGACCAGCGAGTCATTCCAGGTGACAATATGTAGGGGATTGGCTTGTCTCCCGCTATAATCCCTAGCAAAGGTTTGTGGTCGGTAACAATAGTAAAAACTCGTCCATACATATATTCATGAAACCATTTCACAGCAGATACAACAGCAAGAGCCTCTTTGTCGATCTGGCTATAGTTACGTTCAGCCTTTGATAGGGTCCTTGAAAAATAGGCAATAGGGGCCTCACTACCATTTGGTAACACATGACTTAAAATGGCTCCTACTCCAAACGGTGATGCATCACATGTAATTGTTAAAGGCAGAGTCTCGTTATACTGCATTAAAACAGCATCTGAGGTTAGTAAGTTTTTCACTTGTCGGAATGCGTGCTCCTTGCGGTGTCCCCAGACCCAGGTTGCTTTTTTGTCGAGAAGTCTATTTAGGGGCTCAGCTATGGTCGCTTTCTGGGGCAAGAAGATGTTGTAAAAGTTAATGAGCCCCAGGAAAGCTTGGAGATCAGTTCTATTTCTGGGTCTTGGGGCGTTTTTGATTGCCCTTAGTTTGCTATTAGTGGGGTGGATGCCTTGTTTATCAATTAGGTACCCCAGGAACTCTACTTTGTCTGTACACAGTTGACATTTATTTTTTTTAACCTTAAGGCCAGAGTCTTTAAATTTCTGGAGAACGATTTTAAGCTGCTTTTCTAGTATTTCTCTATTTGGGGCAGCAATTAAAACATCATCAAAGTATGGCACAACCCCCTTGATCCCTTGCAAGAGTCTCTCCATCAGACTTTGAAAAATCCCTGGGGCTATGCTCACTCCGAATTGGAGTTGGTTGTACTTAAAGGCGCCTCGGTGCATAACGATCATCTGTGCCTCTGCGGTTTTTTTTATCTACAGGCAGTTGTTGGTAGGCCTGTGCTAAATCCAATTTAGCGAAGACTTTTCCACCCCCCAGGGAATAGAGAAGGTGTTGTACCACCGGCACTGGGTAAGCATTCTATTGAAGGGCGTGATTAAGGGTAGCCCGGTAGTCCCCACAAATCCTTAACGATCCATCCGGTTTGATGGGTGTTACAATTGGGGTTTCCCAACGAGCGTGGTCAGTTGGTTCTAAAACACCCTGGGCTGTTAATTTATCGAGCTGCTCGTCAATTTTTGGTTTAAGGGCAAAAGGTACCTGACGAGGCTTAAGGCGGATGGGGGCTACTTCAGGATTAAGGTTAAATGATATCGGGGTCCCCTTGTACTCGCCTAGTTTTTCTGCGAAAATGTCCTGGAATTCCTGGACAATGGCCTCCTCCCAGTCATCGCTCCTGGTTTGGTGAATGCCGGCTACCTTGATCCCGAGTGGGGCAAACCATTGAAGGCCTAATAAGCTAGGTCGGTCACGGTCGACGACGGTCAGTGGTAATGACGCAGTACAATTTTTGAATGATACTTGGACATGGCTGGATCCAACGACCGGAATTCGGTTCCCCTGATAATCTTTGAGTATGATTCTCTGGGCTCTGAGGTCTTGACGCCGGATGGCAGGGATTAATTGTTTAAGAGTCTTCCAGGAAACCATCGAGAGGGACGATCCTGAATCGACTTCCATCACGCAAGGCTGGTTTTCGATGGTGACCTTCACTCGGATCTTCTTTGCATCTAGCGATGAGGTGTGACCGATTGTAATGGTTTGGTGTGCCTCTTCTCGTCTTGTTGAAATGTCCAGTGTTTTATTTCTGTAGGAGTGGTTGTTCCATTGGTGGTTCAAATGTTCCCGACTCACAGGGCGATTTCCTGTGGTCTGGTGGAAGTTGTTTCCCCTCTGAAATGGGCTGGATCCTTGCTTGCTTCTACAGGCCTTCCCGATGTGGCCTCTTTTCCCACAGAAATGGCAGAGCGCGTTGAGGAATTTGCAGTCTGATCGCAGGTGGTTTGCCCCACAACCCGCGCATTGGTGCGGTAGTCTTTGATTCTGCCGATGGCGTTGGTCACATTTAGACCGGAGCCGGTTGATCTCCTCCTCCTCACTTTCTGATGGCGATTCGAGGTCCTCGTGGTGGGTCGCTGTTGTGTGCCTCTCTAGGCGAGGTGAGGTATTGCTGGCGAGTTGATGGAGCGGTGCGTTGGTGCAGCGCATTCGGGTGGCTGACTTCCTGGTTGCTTCTGCTGCAGTAGCATCCTTGATGACATCAGCAAGGTTGATGTCCCCTTTGGTCATGATCTTGCTCTGCGTAGTGTGGTCATCTAATCCCAGAATTATTTGGTCTCTCAGTGCTTCTTTGAGGTTTGTAAACCCACAGAGGCCTCCCAGGTTCCGGAGATTCGTGATAAAATCTGCAATGCTCTCTCCTTTCCGCTGGTCCCTCTGGTAAAATTCATGTCTTCGGACAAGCGTTCGTACGGCGGGTGCATAGTGGTCCCATGGAAGGGGCGTGAGGACGTCCCAGTCCATGGTTTTCACCTCAGCCGGTTTCGCTAGTGCCTTGGCCATCTTAAAGATGGCAGGCCCACAATGGGTCAGGAACACTGCTTGCTTTTTCCCCGTAGTGGCATCCTTCAAGTTGTTGGTCTCCAGAAACATCTGGAACCAGTCTATGTACGAGTCCCAGTCTTCTTGTGTCGGGTCAAATGGAGCGGGTGGTATGGCGCCGCTGGACATGGTTTCCATTGTCGATATGCCTTCAGCCACGTGCTCTGTTTGGTGCTCTGTAGTGTTCAGTCAACTCTGATGTCTCCGCATCCCACCTTCATCGCCAGTGTTAAGTTCTGCGCATGGGCTCAAGTAATGGAGACGAGGCAGTGAACAGTAAACTTCAACTCTGTATTAATTATTCTGAACAGAGAAAAAACCCTAGGGCAGCAGCAGCCCTTTTATAGGGCAGGCTGCTGACCTATTAACCAATGAGAAACATGGAAGTGTTAAACCGTTGAACCAATGAGAGTGGCTCGTTAACAGCCAATCAGATTCCCCAGAAAGGACCAATCCGATATTGCTATTATCGGTCAATCAGAAGAGCAGGATTAGAACCCTGCTTTTTCTTTAAGGTTTGTTAAAACTTTATTTAAGCGTTTTTATTAGTTCATAACACAAGCAGTGTTTGCTTTTATTTGTGATATCGATGAACAAAAGTAACTTTCTCTCATTTAAAATATTTACCAAATTCACCACCATGCCCTACTATTTTTAGAAGCCAAGAAGAAATGCTCTATGAATGTTTACCTTCAGTTCTAAAGTTTGGGGCACAGGTTATAGGCTAAGAGACAGACTAATAGTGTTTTACAGTACCACCGCTGTCAATTAAATTGAAAGCTTGCATGTTTAATACTTGGCAATTCTTTCATTAATATTTCTGGGCAGTGAGGTTATATAAATTTAATTTGCGATGAGATTCCCACCCCTTTTCCTTGCTTTTCTCTCATACCTACTTGAGCTATTGTCCTTAATGGAACATGAAAGAACGGTGAATTTAATTTTATGAATAGACACTGATTTTATAAAATAACTAGTGCTATTTATTAAAAAACACTTTGCAGTTATTCCCTTTCCCCCTTTTTCTTTTCTTCCTTTTATTGCCTCTCTGATAATAAAAGAGAAGATGAAATGGGATACATAGAAAGTTGCATATACAAGATGGTATCTTTTGGATGAATATAAATAAATTCTGTAATTGTGGCATAATGAAAAATCATTTTCATCACTTATTTTACTAATTATTTGATTGCATTTATTTACTTTTCTCATGGTTAATAATAACATCAATAAAAACATACATTTCTATTTCACTTATGTTGCAAAATATATCGTTTGAAAGAATATAATAAATAAGCAGTACAGATAGGGAAACCAAAGGAAAAAAAATGGATGGATAAATTACAAATATGAAATATATAGCTAATACATTCTAACACATCATTAGAAGCTTATAGTATTATAAGACAATTATTTTATGATAAAAAGCATGTGTATGTGTGTGTGAGTACGAAAAAGCAGTCAACAGGTTGAACTAATTATTATACTAATCTTCAAATTTCTCTGTTACCATTATTATATTTAGCATATAGGAAGTCCACAAATGGTTTCCACTCTCTTATAACGCTGTCTAGTCAATTATCTCTAATCAAGCAGTTAATTTTACCATCTCTACTAATTCAGTCAATTTCAAAATCTATTCTTCAGCTATTTCTTTCCAGTGTTTGGCATGTACAATCCTAGCAGCCATCACCAGGGGGAGGAATGGCCATATCAATTTTCTAATCAAAATCCATGCACATATTAAATAATGCATTAAATTAGTACTATAAATTATGTATCCAATTAATATACAAATTTTGGATATAGCATAATTTCATGTATAATATTATAATTCAAAAATTGTTTCTAATCACAATTAAATTCTATGTCATATTTATTTTTAAAGAAATATTCTAGATATTTAGATCTATTCCCAAAATGTAGTTATACATACTTTCAAAGAGGGAATCAAAGATTCCAATAAAAACACCACATATGAAATTTGGATCCAACCTACTTGTTTCATTTCCAACATTTTTGGAAAAAGAAATATTAGTTTTAGCAGTCAAGACTAGAATAATGTACCAACGATAAAATATTTTATAGCAATTCTTAGTATAATGTTTGAAGTAAACATGATATTCTTCCTTTGAATTCCCTGCTGTTGCATCTCTGACTTATTCATATTCTAAATTAGTTTTCTGGGAAGTTTTTTTTAAAGAACTTCTCAACCCAATGTGGTAATATTAACTTCAGAGATAACGTTAGACTTATTGCAGAAGAAAACATGATTGAAAATTCAGAACAACTGCAGAAAGAGCACAACTACAAGACATCACAAAACTACATTCCTTCTTACTTTTTTCTGTCCTGACATTTTCTGTTGTTGTTTTTTTTAAGAAGAGCTTGGTAGAAGGAAATTTAGCAGGACACTATCATAGGAACTGTATTTACATTTTAGAAAAAGCAATAAGCTGTTGAGAAAACAATTAGATTTCCTTTCCTTGCACAGACTATTTCATTATGTTTCTTAATTTGCAGTAGGAAGTGTGATAAGATAATAAAATCCATACCATTGATCATAATGTCCCTGCAAAAAAACATATGAAACAGAAAACAGATGGCAACAGATTAACAAAGTTTATCTGGAATAACATGTTCTTTCTGTCTGTGGAAATTTGATATAATTGACTTAAAAATAATTGAGCAAAAAAATTTGTATTTTTTTCAATATAGATGTTTACATTTTATACTTGTGTTTGTTTTTTATATTGTAGTTTTCATCTCATTGTTGGACACTGACCAGAGTTATAGTAAGGTGGATAGTTTCAAAAAAATCTAGATTTATGAAATAAAATAGATATATGAAATAAGCAGTGCTTTCGGGGAAAGGACTATTGCACTTTTCCTGTTGTGGGCTTGAAGTGAATGAGGCTGCAGAATTCGACGGATATTAGCAATAGCACTTATATATCACTTCACAGTGTTTTTACAGCCCTCTCTAAGCAGTTTAGAGTCAGTATATTGCCCCCACAATAATCTGGGTCCTCATTTTACCGACCTCAGTAGGATGAAAGGCTGAGTCAACCTTGAGCAGGTGGGACTTGAACTGCCAAACTATGGCAATCAGCAGTCAGCAGAAGTAGCCTGTAGTACTGTACTCTAACCACTCTGCCACCATGGTTTTTGAAACTAGTACCAGTAAAATTGTTATATGTATGCTGAGTTTGAAATCTAAAGTTTGAGTTTTCTTATACAAGATGCTGAGTTTGAAATCACTCTGTTTTATAGAACGGACAAAATGTCAGCATCTGCTCTTGCCAGCATATGAATTCTTAATACTCCATCTGTTGTTGTTGTTCCTGTTTTTTCCTTAGCAAACAGAAAATGTGGCTTTCTACAGCATAATTCTCCAGCAGTTGAACAAACTCTATAGGCGAAAAGGATTTTAATGCTATTCATTTATAGTTTTTAAAGTGTGAGATTAGTAGCAATAACACTAAGCACTTAGACTTACATATATACCACTTCACAATGCTTTACAGCCCTCTCTAAATGGTTTACAGAGTCAGCATATTGCCCCTAACAATCTGCCCCTTCCCAACTTTGGAAGGATGGAAGGCTGAGTCAACCCTGAGCCAGCGAGACCCGAACTGCCAAACTGCTGGCAGCCAGTGATCAGCAGAAGTAGTCTGTAGCATTGCACTCTAACCACTGTGCCACCGCAGCTCTAATGTGGGAAGGGGTCTCATGGAGAAGGTGAATGCATCACAATTCAGCATAAATAAAATGCAGTTTTAATAAAATTATTGTTTTAATGGAATTTTATAGTTCCTCCCCAAGCTGAGAGAAAAGAGGGGGAAAGATAAGTTGACTGAACTGAGCAAATCCTATTCTCCACGTTTGGAGCAAAAGGGCAGCTATTGTTGCTATAGCAGTGCTGCAATGAGGGAGAAAGGAGATTGATGGATGATATGCAACAAGCAGGCTGCCAATGATTTCATTGCCTGGTCTGGTCAAGAGGATTCATTATCTTCTGTTGTTCTCTCAAGTTCTTCTCTTGTACAGCATAGGATAACAACACTCATCATATATACATTGTTATTGACTCATTATTTTCTATTAATTTCCCGATCTTTGTAATTATTTTAATTATTCATACAGTATAAAAGACATTTAAAAATTCATTAAATCTTGTGACACCCAGTTTGGTGTGGTGGTTAAGGCATTAGGCTAGAAGCTGGCTGTGAGTTTTTCTTTTGTACTAGGAAAGGGGCAATGGCAAAGCACTTCTGAAAGACCTTGTCAAGAGAACTGCAGGAACTTGTTCAGGCAGTCTCTGAGAATCAAACTCAATTTGACAGAAGAAAAATATTATATGTTATCACTATATACTATATAGCATCTTATACATTATGGCACTACAGTATATCACTATAATATAGAAAATATTCCTTATGACATGATCCTTATTTTGTACTATATCTCACTTTAATTTTTAAAAATTAGATGAAAAATAATTAAAAAGCAAATTATGGAAGAATGAATGCTACTAGCCTTTTAATGCTTCCTACTATAGATGTTCTATCCAGGGTGGGATTCAAATTTCTTAACAACTGGTTCTGTGGGTGTGGCCTAATTTGTGGGTGTGGCTTGATGGTCATGTAACTGGGTGGGCATGGCTTGCTGACTGGGCGTGGCTTGTATGTAAACATTGTAAATATGTAAATATTGATTTTTTTTATTAAAAAAAGGACAACTTTTACCCAAAATCAGCCAAAGCAGTCAGTCAGATTGAGTTGCTTGCAGAATCACAGATTCACTCACAAATTTGCTTTTCTACAATCTGCTGCCTGAGTCTGTCACATAAAATTTGCTTGCACAATGCAGGCAAGTTGGATGGCTTGCATGCGAGATAAGGAGTGACTCAGCAGGGAGGGGCGGGGAGGAGCGGGAAGGGAGGGGCAGGGCCAGGCAGTGGCATGATTTGCCAGTTCTCCAAACTGCGCAGAATGGTAACAACTGGTTCTATAGAACTGGTCCAAACTGGTTCTATCCCACACATTTTCAGTATGGAATAGACTTGAATATAGATAGTATTCCACCACAAAGTTTGTGTATAATTTAGTAAAGAATGAGAAATGTTTATATAAAAAATGAGGTGGAAATATGCAAGAAGATTATAACTAAACAGCTAAATGGCCAGGCGAGCAGCAACAGAACAAACCAGTAATTGGTTCCATAGAATTACAGTGGGAAGAGGAGGGGTTGAAAAGGATGAGAGAACATGGTTGCCTAGTTACAAAGTCCATTTCAGCATTTATTCTCCTATCTTCAGTCCCTTAAGTCTTTGCACATGGAAACAAATCTACCATTAATCCAAGAATGTTGCATAGTTACAACCTACATGACATTCCTAATAATATAAAAAAACCTTATAATAAAAAGAAATTACAGCTGCTGTACCATCTAAATGCAGTCTTAGGTTGATATAATGATCATATCTTTATTGCAGATACACAACTGTAATTGCAAGAGGGTTTCAATAAAACATTCTCAACAACTTCAGCAAATTAAATTATTGATATTCATTTAATAAAATTGTTTAATATTGCTTTCCCTAATCTATGTCAATGTGAGTTGTATTCAAATTGAAACTGGTAATAAAACAAATAAAACAAATTAATATAAACAGTAAAATGGGAGGTGCTCCTTGAATTTCTGCAAACTAAAGCCCTCCAAGCAGCAGGCCTCACTACAAAGAAGGCCAAACAAGCTGATAATCTACCATTCATGAAAGTCACAACTGGATCTTCCTGAATTATCTTAATTCAGGTTTATAACCAGCAAAACTATCTATTGGTATCTTGGGGTCAAGTTATTTAGGGATTTATACTCAACACAGATGTAATCTGCACCTAGTAGATACCAATTAGCAATCATGTAGTCACATTCTACACCAATAGAATGTGCTATTGATTGTTGAATGTGCTACAATTTCTGGTCAAATAGAAGACATGTAAAATATTTTGCACAAGGCAATGGTTCTTTTTAAAGTACAATAAATAACGTTTAATGGAACACAGATTTATATGCTTTTAACTATTATTTAAAAAACTCTTCATGCTTAAAACAAACAAAACTAACTTCCAAAACAAATGAACAGCTAAAATACTAAAAGAATATACAAAATGAATTATAATAAAGAGAAATAGAGACAATTGTCTCTATTTCAATTGCATTACTCTGAATGGCTTGCCAGAAAAATTGGAAGCTGAAAGAGATATTTTTTACTTTCACGTTATTTTTAAGTTGTTATAGTGCATCTGTTAGTTGATGAAACTGTTATATCAGTGTAATATTATCTTTTTATTGAGTTAGCATATTGTTTAATAAAACATTAATATTACACCATTGAAATGTCCCATATGGGTCAATGAAATTATCGATATTTTAATTATGTATTTTATTAATTTTATTTATTTATTTAAAATACTTTTTGCTTTCAAAATAATTACAGCTATGTTTAAAAATAATATAATACATGCAGCTAGTAGGAAAATGTGTACGCTAAAAAAGTGATATACAGTAATATTACAATTAAATAAGCAGGGGAAAATAAAAAGAGGGGGAATCTGTGGAAAATAATTTCATTTATTAAAAAGTAAATGCACTGCACTGATGGAAAATCCTTCCATGCTCTGTTGAAAAGGGTAATAAAATATTGACATATTACACATAACACCAATGCATTGACATAAAACTGGGTATAACCTTGCAGAGTTCTATAATAAGTCTTTATAATGACATGGCTGGAATTACTTCATGTCATTTTCTAGATGTGGAGATTTTTCATAAGGATAAACCAACGAACGTCTCTTGTCATCATCACCTCCTATTTCATTTTCTCTTTGGAGATGAAACTTTTCAGTGAACTAGGATATTAATAAAACCAACACTTTGAGTAAAGGGGGATATACAACCCAACAATCTATCCTTGTTGCTTTAAAAATATCAGGTTAAAAATATGTAGTTGATATGGTTGACTATTGTCAAGATTGATCTGAACATTGGTCATTACTGGAAGTAAACAACAGCTCCATCTTAAAGTTCTACCTGGTTGGGCAGCCTTGGACCATGGTGGGTTTTGTGGTTTTCTTGAGGACCTAGGGACTCCCATCAACTTCCAGCACATTCCCATTTGATCTTCTTGGAACTATCTTATTAGAAAGTGCCATTGAATGTTCATGAGGGCTGTACTGTGCTTCTAATTTGAAAAGAGAAATGCATTACAAAGCATGTATGACTGTATACAAAGCACTTGTTAGAAACTCCTTAAACCAGGAGTGTCAAACTCGATTTCATTGAGGGCCGCATCAGGGTTGTGTTTGACCTTGGGGGGCCAGGGTGGGCATGGCCAGCTCAACGTCACTTGTTTCTGGGAGGGGCGCATGTGGTGGCCCAAGCATTCTGCCAGTGAAAACAGGCTCCTGAGCTTCATTTCAGACTGTGACGGCCTCCTGCAACGGCTCCATTTTCACTGACAGAGGCACCATGGGCTGGTCCTTTGTTGTTTCCAGGGTGGCCCTGGGGGTCAGATCTAAGCACCCTGCAGGCTGACCCCTGGGCCTTGAATTTGACACCCCTGCCTTAAACCAATGAACTTTTTCAGATATCACATAGTATAGCTACAGAGTAAAACTGCACAATCCCAAGAAAAAAGGAGATTACTCTAGAGTCCTTGATACATACCATGTGACTACTCACAAGTCTCTGAAGCACCTTTTCGCTTTGATTCTTAAGCACTACACAACTATAGTGTGTATATGCATGCCTGTACAAAGGAAATCTGTTACCAGGGACAAATACCCCATTTACTTTCCCATGTAATAGGGGAATAAACCTGGACTAATATTTCATAATGTAGTTTTTCCAGACTCTTGGAATTTAATGGGGCACAGCCCAGAAATAGTTTTCATCATACACTTTTGCAAACAATCAAACTTAGTAGAAATTAACATTTTTATGAAGACTGAACTATGCTGCTATTCAGATTCCTCATCAACTGCATTTATAGTAACTTCTGATCTATGACTACAAATGAATTTAATTGCTTAGGATATGAGTAAGTATATAAATTGTGCAATCACTGTCAAAGCATGTAATCACTGAGGCAGATTTTATTTAGGGAGGGGGTTTGGCAAAAGTATATATATCATTCATTTCCTCCAAAGCTCAAGGCAACATAATGTATGTGTAACAATGCTTTTTCTGTTGTTTTTTCTTCCATACCAACAATTTCATATAGAAAACTTCCCTGAGAGGTAGTATCTTATCCAAAAATAGTACATAAATTTCTATGATTGAGTGTAGCTTTGAACCAGTATGTGATCCATTGTATGATCTCAATGTTATACAATCAAATCTCTGGGAACCTAATACAATCAATAAAGTTTAATTAGTGATAACCCAATAAACCTAAGAGTAGTTTACTTGAGCTACCTCATTCTGCCATTCATTTGTTAGCTCACAGAAAAGTCACAAAATCTTTATTATTTACTTTCTCTGAGTGGACAAGAAGCTGCTATGAAATTCTGACATATAAAGTCCTTGGATTCCTTTTCTTTTCTGGGCTGAATGAGGCTGAAAACAATAGGAGCCTCCAAGAAAATTCTTTGAAATACAATTTCAATCCAATTTAACCTTAAAACATGAAACAAATATTATTTTTCTTTTGGAGTGTAGCTGTTGTTTTAATAGATAGTATTATAGAAATTTATAATAATTGCTAATATATGCTTGTTCATATTCACAATATAATTTTGCCACTATTTTTCTTTTTTCCACAACATGTTTCAACTTCAGTGAATCAAATAAAAGGCTTGTTTTTTGTGACTTACATGGTTTCTCTACTGTATTTAAATGTTTCCATTTAAAGTAGCTTAGATAATCAGTGTACAAAATAATTTTAAATTATATTTAAGCACAAGTAAACAAAAGCAGCAGGCTAATTCTTCATACTGAATACAGATAAAAACCAAAGCATTGCTATACAGGATAGTTAGTTTGCTTTGGACCATGGATAAATTTAAAAACCAAATATCTTTGCTGTTTAAAGGTTGGGGAATAACTGCTGATTTTCCCCCTTTTATTTATATCTCATTATTATCATTATCATTATCATTATCATTATCATTATCATTATCATTATCATTATCATTATCATTATCATTATCATTATCATTATCATTATCATTATCATTAACAACAAATAACTCAAGGCAGTGGACATAAGCAAGATATACTTTCCTCCTATTTTCCCCACAGCAGCAGCCCTGTGAGGTGAGTTGAACTGAGAGACAGTAATTGGCTCAAGCTCACACAGCTGCCTTTCATGGCTCAAGTGGAACCTGAACCTATCGTCTCTTATTTCCTAGCTAGCCTGGTGCCTTAACCACTAGACCAGGGGTATCAAACTTGCATAGTCACATATCATCACATGACATATTATGACTTTTCCCCCCTTTGCTAAACCAGGCATGGATGTGGCCAGTGTGTGATGCATCTGACCCATGGGCCGCAAGTTTGACAGCCCTGCACTAGCCAAAAGTGGCTTCCATATTCTTGATGAGTATGCCTCTTAAATTAAGGATTTGGGGGTTTTTTTAGCCTTAAAGTCAATCTTGACTCCTGCCATCTGCCTGGATAAGTCCCAACAGTTTTATTGGCAAAATTTCAAAAGTTATTTGCCATTGCCTTCTTCTTGACCTGAGAGAGAGTGACTGACCCAAGGACACCTTGCTTTGTGCCTATGGCAGGACTAGAACTCATAGCTGTTGTGAATGCATAAAGGTTTAATAAAGTTATCTTGAGCTTGGAGTCAAGTGCAGGGTTCTGGCCCTGCACTTCTGATTGGCTGTTAATGGCAGGATCGGATTGGCCCGTTCAGGGGAATCTGATTGGCCATTAACGGGGCATTCATATTGGTTAATGGAGTTAGCGCTCCTGGATTGTTATTGGTTAAATAGTTATTGGGTTGCCTATATAAGGAAGGCTATAGCGGCCATCCAGTTCGAGCTGTCACATCATGTAAATAAAGAGTTGAAGTTCACCGTTCCACAGGCTCATCTCCATTCTTTCTCGCCCACGCTCCAAACTTAACACTGGTGATGAGGATGGGATATGGAGACGTCGGAGCTGACTGAACTAAGAAGAAACATTGAGCACGTGACTGACAATGCAACATGACAATGCAACATGTCCGGCGTCGTCGTACCACCCGCTCCGTTCGACCCAGTGCAAGAGGACTGGGAGTCCTACATGGATCGTTTCCAAATGTTTTTGGAAACTAACAATTTAAAGGATGCCACAACCAGGAAGAAACGGGCGGTATTCCTAACGCATTGTGGACCAACCATATTTAAGATGGCTAAAGCACTAGCCAAACCTGCAGAAGTAAAGGCGATGGACTGGGACGTCCTCGAACCCCTACTAAGAGCTCATTACGTACCGACCGTGCCCACGCTCGTGAGATGGCACGAGTTCTATCAAAGAAACCAGCAAAAAGGAGAAAGCGTCGCCAACTTCATAGCAGACCTCCGAAATCTGGGAGGCCTCTGCGGATTCGCCGATTTGGAATAGGTGTTGAGAGATCAAATAGTTCTGGGATTAGATGCACCAGGCATGCAGAGCAAGCTGATGGCGAAAGGCAACATCAGCCTTACTGATGCCATCGCTGATGCTACTGCAGCAGAAGCAACCAGGAAGTCGGCTGCCCAATTACCCCGCAACCGCACTCCAGTACATCAACTGACAGGCGACATTTTACCCAAGTCAGAGGGACAGCTATCAATGGCCCACCATGAGGACCTCTCTTCGTCATCAGACAGCGACGAAGAAAAGGTCCATCGACTGCAGTCCGACCGGGACCCCTACCCAAAGTCCCTACACCCATGTGCCGACTGTGGAGCCAACCATGCCAGGTCTGAATGCAAATTCCGTGACGCGCTCTGCCATGAGTACGGGAAGAGAGGCCACATCGGACGGGTCTGCCGAAGCTTCCAGGGACCTGGCCAGGCCTCAAAAGGGGCTAACTATCGCCAATCAACAGGAAACTGTCCTGTAAGGCGAGAACCAGTAAACCACTTCTACAGAAACCGAGTTTTGAATCGCCCCACAAAGTGAGAAGAGGCTCACCAGACGATCATTATCGGTCACGCCTCTGCCTTGGATGCCAAGAAAATCCGAATTACAGTGGCCAACGAAAATCAGCTTTGCCAAATGGAAGTCGACTCGGGATCCTCTCTCTCAATGGTTTCCTGGAAGACCCTCAAGCAACTCATCCCCACTATCCAGCGCCAAGACCTCCGTTCCCAAAGACTTATTCTTAAGGACTATCAAGGGAATCGAATCCCTGTCTTTGGATCCAACCGAGTCCGGGTCTCATTCAAGAATTGCACAGCATACATACCTCTAACTGTGATCAACAAAGATCGGCCTAGCCTGCTAGGCCTCCAATGGTTCGCGCCACTTGGCATTGAAGTGGCAGGCATAAACCGAGTCAGTGGTAGTGACTGGGAGGAGGACCTCGTCCATGAATTCAGGGACGTCTTCGCGGAAAAATTAGGCGAGTACAAGGGGACCCCAATATCGTTCAGCCTTAATCCAAAAATAGCTCCCATTCGCCTTAAGCCCTGTCGAGTTCCGTTTGCCTTAAAGCCGAAAATCAATGAACAGCTCGATAAATTAACAGCTCAGGGAGTGCTAGAGCCAACCGATCACTCTCCCTGGGAGACCCCAATCGTAACACCAATTAAGCAGGATGGTTCAATTCGAATTTGTGGGGACTATTGGGCCACCCTGAACCACGCCCTACAGCAAAATGCATATCCGGTGCCAGTGGTGCAGCACCTCCTCCATTCCCTGGGGGGCGGAAAAGTCTTCGCTAAGCTAGATTTAGCTCAGGCATATCAGCAACTACCTGTTGATGAAAAGACGGCACAGGCACAAACGATTGTGACGCACCGAGGTGTCTTTAAATGTACCCGGCTCCAATTCGGCGTCAGTGTAGCCCCGGGAATTTTTCAGAGCCTTAAGGAGAGGCTACTACAAGGGATTAAAGGCGTAGTCCCCTACTTTGATGATGTATTAATTGCTGCACCTACAAAAAAAATCTTACGGGATTGTTTAAAACTAGTTCTACAGAAATTCCAAGATGCCGGTCTTAAAGTGAAAAAGAATAAGTGTAAACTGTGTACAGATCGTGTCGAGTTTTTAGGGTATCTAATTGACAGTCAGGGTATTTACCCTACCGACAGTAAATTGAGAGCAATAAAAAATGCTCCCAGACCTCGGAACAAGGCTGATCTCCAGGCGTTCCTAGGCCTTATCAACTTTTATAACGTATTTCTACCACATAAAGCAACTGTCACTGAACCATTACATCGTTTACTAGACAAAAAAGCAATTTGGTTATGGGGTCATAAAGAAGAACAGGCGTTCCGTAATGTAAAAAAACTACTGACTTCTGACGCTGTACTCATGCAGTACAATGAGACTTTGCTGTTAAATATCACATGTGATGCTTCGCCTTTAGGAGTGGGCGCCATTTTGAGCCATGTACTGCCTAATGGTAATGAAGCCCCTGTTGCATATTTTTCAAAGACGCTTTCAAAAATTATAGCCAAATCGATAAAGAAGCCCTCGCAATTGTATCTGCCATTAAAAGATTTCACGAGTACGTGTATGGCCGGGCTTTTACTATCGTGACTGACCACAAACCGTTATTGGGGATAATAGCCGGAGATAAGCCAACTCCCTACATATTATCCCCCAGGATGACTCGCTGGTCAGAATTCTTGGCTGCTTATAATTCTTGGCTGCAATACCACCCGGGGAAAGCCATTCCCCACGCCGACGCATTGAGCTGAGCACCGCTTCCAGAGACTCTCGACGACCCTGCACCAATGGTAACCACGTTACAGATTGAGACACTCCACGCACTGCCATTAACCGCCCGAGATATTGCGAGAGAAACCAGATGAGACCCCACCTTAGCGCGACTCCTAAGCTGGGTAGAACGCAGATGGCCATTGGACCAGTTATCAGATGACTTTGCACCATTCAAGACTCAACAGAGTTGTTCTCTCAAAAGGGCTGTATCATCTGGGGTGATAGAGTCGTTATCCCAGAACGACTCCAACAAGCAGTACTGAGAACCTTGCATGATGGCCACCCCGGTATCGTGCGAATGAAAGCCCTCGCATGAAGCTACGCATGGTGGCCGGGCATCGACAAGCAAATCGATAATTGGGTTAAAGCTTGTCATAGATGCCAGGAAGTGAGCAACGCCTCACCAAAAGCAATCCCAACCGAATGGGAGACACCGCGGGGACCCTGGTCCTGTATTCACCTGGACTTTGCTGGGCCGACCAAAGGCCACACCTTTCTTCTAACCGTCGACGCCTGCTCGAATTGGCTCGAGATTCACCGCATGACGAACATGACCACCGAAGCAGCCATCAAAAGATTGGAAAGACTGTTTGCAACCCACGGATTACCAGACATTCTGGTATCTGACAAGGGGCCCCAATTTACCACGCTGTCTTTCGAACAGTACCTGGCTGACTGTGGCATCCGACATGCGCTCACCTCGCCTGTGCACCCTGCGACCAATGGCAGGGCTGAGTGCATGGTCCAATTTGTTAAGAAAACTTTGCAGAAATTAGACTACGATAACATCGACGACAAAATCAACCAAATCCTTTTTCTACAACACCTCACACCTCACAGCGTCACCAACAAAACTCCTGCCGAACTGCTAATGGGACGAAAGCTCCGCTCCCACCTCAAACGGTTATACCCAGCTTATGAACCGGAAAAACCACTCGGATCCAGCAACCGATGCCGTACCTTCCAGGTAGGTGATTTGGTGTACGCTAAAAACCTATCGGGCAATCCGCTGTGGGTAGAGGCGACAGTAATCCGTGTAACCGGCCCAAGATCCTACCTTGTACAATGCCTTGACGATAGACTATGGAAACGCCATATCAATCAATTACAATCATGGCTCCGGTAGGGCATTTCTGAACTCCCTTATGACCAAACTGAGGGGAGGGGGAGATACAGAAGAAGATGAAATTCAACTAGAGGAAAACCCGTTTGAAGGGAACGATAGCAGAATAGAGACACGAACTGGAACCAGAGATGGGAATAGGTTCACCTCAGGGAGTTGCCGAAGATATTGGTGACAACGGAAATGCGAACTCTGAACCAGAGGTAACCCCTTTGCCAAACAACGATCTACCTCAGCGAGATTGCAGCCAAATGCAAAACGCACAGCAAAAATCAAGCAGACTAATAAAGCAACCGTCCTACCTTAAGAACTATGTAACTGCGCCCTGTAAACAGAAGCCAGGGGGAAGGGGTGTTGTGAATGCATAAAGGTTTAATAAAGTTATCTTGAGCTTGGAGTCAAGTGTAGGGTTCTGGCCCTGCACTTCTGATTGGCCGTTAATGGCAGGATCGGATTGGCCCGTTCAGGGGAATCTGATTGGCCATTAACGGGGCATTCGTATTGGTTAACGGAGCTAGCGCTCCTGGATTGTTGTTGGTTAAATAGTTATTGGGTTGCCTATATAAGGAAGGCTATAGCGGCCATCCAGTTCGAGCTGTCACACCATGTAAATAAAGAGTTGAAGTTCACCGTTCCACAGGCTCATCTCCATTCTTTCTCGCCCATGCTCCAAACTTAACAATAGCTTTAACCTTTATCACCAAGGAGGCTCTTTAAGTACTGTTCTGTCCTTAATTTGCATACTTGAAATCCCCGCGCTTTGATTGGCTAAAGCGCGGGGATTTCTGATTGGCCAGGCGAGCCGCGCTGATTGGCCCGATTGAAGTCTCCCGTGATTGGCTCACTCCAAGAGCGGGAGACTTGAATCGGCCACCGCAGCAAAAAGGATAAAAGCCGCGGGCTTTTTCCTTTTTGCCGGTTCGGTTCACAACTGTAAAATAAAGAGCTTGAAACTTAGTCACCGACTACTGGCTTCTTTTGCGGACACGACACTGGCGACGAGGATGGGATCCCGACCCTGAACCGAACCCCGTGTCCAACAAGAGCCAGTTTCAGCACAGAGATGGCGAAAATCGCACCGCCCGCCCCCTTCAACCCCGCCACCGAGGACTGGGAATCGTTTTCAGACCGTTTCTGCATGTACCTCGAGTGCACCGGAATGAAGGACGCCCCGGGCCCGCTAAAACGCGCCGTCTTCCTTACACATTGCGGAACCGAGGTCTTCCAGATGGCCAAGGCATTGGCCAAGCCGGCAGACGCAACCGCCATGGACTGGGACGTCCTCGAACCTATCCTGCGGTGCCATTACGCTCCCGAGGTCCCCATCCTGATCCGGCGCAATGAATTTTACCGCCGAGATCAGAAACCAGGCGAAAAACTGAGCGATTTCGTCGCCGAGTTGCGGCACCTAGGAGGACTCTGTGAGTTTGAAGGTCTGAACAGCCTCATAAGAGACCGATTCGTACTCGGCCTATGGGACCCTACACTCCAGAGCTGGCTTATGGCCAAGGGCGACATCAGCCTAGCAGACGCCCTCACCGCAGCCGCAGCCGCAGAAGCAACCCGCACTTCCGCTGACAGCATGCGAAAATCAGACGCGAAGGGCGGAAACAACAACCCGGCAAGGTCGGCCGACCCTAAAAGCGAATCAACTGCACACTACGGAGAATTCCAGTCTACGTCCAGCACGTCAGAAGACGAGGAGGACATACATCGCGTGCAGACGGGTCGCGGCGACCAGCGGAACCGAAGAGGTCGTAGGTCGAGGACCAACTGTGCCGGGTGCGGCGGCGACCACCCCAGATCAGAATGCTGATTTTTTGACTCTATCTGTAGGCATTGTGAAAGACGGGGACACATCGCTCGAGTTTGCTGCCAAAAGAAGACCCGCAGCCCGCCCAGATGGGAACATCACGACCGAAAGAAGGAAAGCCCCCCGCCCAGGACCAGAGATCGCCAATCGGACGGTCGGTGGGACCGAATCCAACGATCTTCAAGAGGCGGCGACAGTCGGCGCAAGGAAGATACCCACCAGACGGTAACCATCGGCCACGCCATCTCCGACGGCGCCAGAAAGGTACACGTAGAAGTCCATATTGAAGGCCAACCATGCAAGATGGAGGTGGACTCCGGGTCCTACCTCTCCATGATCGCATGGCACGAGATAAAACGGCTAGTGCCCACTCTCCATAAGAGGAACATTAATGTCCAAATAATCATTATAAAAGACTACCAGGGAAACCGCGTCCCGGTAGTGGGCACCAAGAACTTTAATGTAACTTACAAAGGCCGCACCGAACAACTCCCACTCACAATCGTCGATTGCGACCGCCCAAGCCTGCTGGGCCTACAATGGTTCGCCCCGCTTGACATCGCGCTGACAGGAGTCAACCACGTCGTCGACGACGGCTGGGAACAGCGGCTAGCCCAGGAGTTCCGGGAGGTCTTCGATGGAAGCCTGGGCAAGTACCAGGGGCCCCTTATCTCATTTGACCTAGACCCTAGGGTTCCCCCCAAGCGACTAAAACCTAGGAGGGTACCATTCGCCCTAAAACCTAAAATTGACGAGCAGATCGACAAGCTCGTCAAACAGGGGGTGTTGCAGCCGATAGACCATGCCCGATGGGAGACCCTATAGTGACCCCAGTCAAGCCAGACGGGTCCATGAGAATTTGTGGGGACTATAAGGCCACCCTAAATGGCGCGTTGCAACAAAGCGCCTACCCCGTCCCAATCGTGCAACACCTACTGCACTCACTGGGAGGGGGCAAGGTCTTTGCCAAGCTCGATCTCGCCCAGGCATATCAGCAGTTGCCGGTCGACGAAAAAACAGCGGAAGCCCAGACCATCGTTACCCATCGGGGGGCATTCAAATGTAACCGGCTCCAATTCGGAGTCAGCGTGGCACCAGGCATCTTTCAGAGCCTGATGGAACGTTTACTGCAGGGCATCAAGGGGGTGGTGCCCTATTTTGATGACGTATTAGTGGCGGCGCCAAACGAAGCCGAATTAGAAAACCGACTCAGGGAAGTCTTAACAAAATTTAAAGTAACGGGACTCAAAATAAAACGAGAAAAATGCCAACTATGCACAGAGCGAGTGGAATTCTTAGGCTACCTTCTAGACCGGCATGGCATTCACCCTACAATTAAAAAAGTGAAAGCCATCAAAGAAGCCCCCACCCCAAGGTCTAAAACGGAACTACAGGCTTTCTTAGGCTTGCTGAATTTTTATAATGTTTTCCTACCCCAAAAGGCTACGGCGGCGGAGCCTCTGCATAGGCTCCTGGACAAGGTGGCAACTTGGACTTGGGGGAGACGAGAGCAAGCCGCCTTCCAAAAAACCAAAGACCTTCTCACCTCCGATGCCGTCCTGATTCAATTCAGCGAAACCTTGCCCTTGGTTGTCACTTGCGACGCATCAACTTTCAGCGTCGGCGCTGTCCTCAGCCATACTCTCCCCGACAAAAGAGAAGCACCCATCGCTTTCTTTTCCAGGACTCTAACTAAACCGGAGCGGAACTATAGCCAGCTGGACAAAGAAGCTTTGGCTATAGTTGCCGCCGTTAAGCGATTCCACGAATACCTTTATGGCCGCCCGTTTACCATTGTGACAGATCACAAGCCGTTGCTGGGCATCCTCGCAGGAAATCGAGCCACCCCGAACATTTTATCACCCCGGATGACAAGGTGGTCCGAGTTCCTGGCAGCCTACAGCTACGAACTGTTACACAAGCCAGGTAAGAAAATTTCGCACGCGGACACTTTAAGCCGCTCGCCTTTACCAGACTCTGATCCTGACCCAGCACCAACAACAAACACCCTTAACATCGAAAATTTGCCCAACCTACCCATTACCGCGTCAGACATTGCCAGGGAAACTATCAAGGACAGGCGGCTGGCGCGAATTTTACATTGGGTGGAAAAAGGTTGGCCTGAAAGGGACAGTGACGAATCCGTTAAGACATTCAGAAACCGCCAGACTGAACTCTCACTACTCAAGGGATGTATTTTGTGGGGTGACAGGGTGGTCATCCCGGACAGGTTGCAAGGGAGGGTCTTAGAGATGCTGCACGAAGGGCATCCTGGCATCGTCAGAACTAAAGCCCTGTCCAGGAGTTACGCTTGGTGGCCAGGGATGGACAAGCAGATAGAGGCATGGGTAGCCAAATGCCAACGATGCCAGGAGACCAGACCCAGCCCACCCGCAGCACCCATCCTGGACTGGGAAACACCAAGGGGACCCTGGTCCAGAATCCATTTAGACTTTGCCGGTCCCACGAATGGACATACCTTTCTTTTTTTTTTTTTTGAAAAAGTTTTTATTAATTTTCTACAAACAAACAAGACAAACAAAACATAAAAACATCAACTCTTATATGTACATCCAGTGTGTCAGTTGGTTCATCATTTTTGTGCATTCATTCTGTAGTCTCAATTACAATTATATTACATAACAACTCATATTGTCAATCCAAACTTATATATCCTAATATCACTAAAAAAAGAAGTTTTTGACTATATTTTTAATCATTCATGCTTAATGAGCTAACAATACTTTAAACCAGTTTACTCTATAACAAATCATCTAGTCATATCAAATCAATCCTAAAAAATCCTTTATAAATATAATATCAAATAGCAAAATAATAGCAAAATAAAGATATTCCTTACTATCTAGCATTCTAAATATTCTATTATCGTATTTTATCATCTAGCCATTTATAAAAAAGATCCCAAATTTCGTAAAATTGTTTATCCTCTTGCTCTCTAATTTCAAATGTCAATCTGCTCATCTCAGCACATTCCAATATTTTCTTAATAATTTCTTCCTGTAATGGTATTTTCTCATACTTCCAATTTTTAGCAAATACAATCCTGGCCGCTGTTAATACATTTACAATCAGGTATTTCAAATCTTTACTATATATATCAGGTAAAATTCCCAGTAAGAAGATCTCTGGTTTCAAATCTATATGTTTCTTTATCATTTTTTCCAACCACATGCGAATTATAGTCCAATATTTTCTAGCATCCTCACAAGTCCACCACATATGGTAATACGAGCCGGGTATCTGATGACATTTCCAGCATTTTTCAGATTTGTTCTTAAACATTCTTGCTATTCTTGTCGGAGGAAAGTGCCACCTGTAAAACATCTTATACAAGTTTTCTTTATATGCTGTTGACATTGTCATTTTATAATTTTGAGACCACAATTTCTGCCATTTCTCTAAATCAATCCCATATCCAAAATTCTTCCCCCAAACAATCATAGTTTCTTTGACTTGTTCTTCCTCTAATTTCATTCCCAGTAAATAACCATATAGTTTTTTAATCACCTTCTCATCAGTACCCATCAAGATCTTATCTAAATCAGTCTGTTTATCATAAAATCCCTCCGTTTTAGAATCTTCATCATACCTTGAGTGTATTTGTGCATATGAAAACCAATTCATCCTTATACCTTGTTCCTCTAAGTTTTGGATCGATTTAAGTTCACCCTTTTCATCCAAAAGTTCCCCATATCTAACTGTTTGTTCCTTCTTATAGATTATAGGATAGGAAAATGCTTCAATGGTCGATAACCAAACTGGAATTTTCAAATAACATTGTCTTTTTATCTTCTCCCAATTTAACCACAAAGACTCCCGTACATAATGTCTTCTAAAATAACCCTGTGTTTTAGTTCCCTTATACCATAAAAAAGCATGCCAACCCAACAGCAAGTCATGCCCTTCTAATGTCAACAACCTATGTTTCCTTAATGTTATCCATTCTTTGACCCACATCAAACTTGCAGCTTGATAATACAATTCCCAATTAGGCAGACCAAAACCTCCTCTAATTCTAGCATCTTGCAAAAACTTTAGCTTTATTCTCGCTTTTTTACCTTGCCATATAAACTTCAACATAATTTTATTTAAATCTTCAAAATAGTCTTTTCCAAGCCTAATTGGTATTGTTTGAAACAAAAATAAAATTCTAGGTAAGATATTCATCTTAATTGTTGAAATTCTCCCTATTAATGACAATTGCAAGTTTTCCCACTTCTTCAAATCTGTAGTTATCTGTTGTTTAAGTTTAATATAATTATTCTCCTTTAATGTGCTACATCTTGTTGTCAAATATATCCCCAGATACTTAACCTTATTTGTAAGTTGAATTTTCAAAAGATCTGCCAATTCTTCTCTCTGTCTCAATAGCATATTCTTTGTCAAAATCTTTGTTTTGTCTTTATTTATTTTCAAACCAGCCACCTCTCCATATGCCTCTATCCTTTCCAGTAACTTTGGAGCTGTTTCTAGCGGATCTTCCAAAATAAAAGCTAAGTCATCAGCAAAAGCTTGTAGCTTAAATTCTTCCTTCTTAATTTTCATTCCTTTTATGCTTTTATCATCCCTAATATTTCTATTCAACACTTCCAAGGTCAACACAAATAGCAAAGGAGATAGGGGGCATCCTTGTCTTGTGCCTTTCCTTATATTAATAAAATCTGTAAGTTCCCCCTCCATCATTACCCTTGCTGTCTGTTTATTATATATAGCTTCTATTGCTTGAATAAATTTTTTAGCGAAACCCATCTGCTCCAATAATAATAACATAAATCTCCAGTTCACGTTATCAAATGCTTTTTGAGCATCTAGGAATATCAAAGCCATTTGCTTTTCAGGATGAGCCTCATAGTATTCCAAGGTGTCCAGGATTACTCTCATATTGTCTCTAATTTGTCTCTTTGGCAGAAATCCATTTTGATCTGAGTGAATAAAATTATTTAAATATTTTTTAAGTCTTTCTGCTAAGATTGAAGCAAAGATTTTATAGTCTGCATTCAATAAAGAAATAGGTCTATAATTCTTAATTTGCAATGGGTCAGTCTCTTCCTTTGGTATGAGTATAATATAAGCCTCTGACCATGTTTTAGGTATCATCTTTTTTAACATAACTTCATTCATAACTTCTAACAATGGGATGCTCAATAATTCTTGAAATGTTTTATAAAATTCTACTGGAAGCCCATCTGAACCCGGAGCTTTCCCATTATTTTGTCTCTTAAATGCTTCATTTAGTTCCATCATTGTTATATTGCTTTCTAGCATTTCTTCAGTCTCTTTAGGTATCTTTGGTAAATTAGCTTCCTGTAAATACTGTTTGACTTTTTCTTCGTCAATATTTTCCTGTTTATATAATTGCCCATAAAAATCTCGAATAATTTCTTTTTTCTCCTTATTCCCATAACAAACTTGGCCTTGTTCATCTATTAACTTCAATATTTTTCTTGATTCCTTCTCTTTTCTCAATTTATATGCTAGCCATCTACCTGGTTTATTTGCATCTTCAAAATAATTCTGTTTAGAGTTTCTAATTTTCTGTGCCAGTTCTTCTTTCTCTATTAATTCCATTTTATGTTTGATTACATCCAGCTTCAATTTAATATCCTTTTTCTGTGGCATTTTCTGTAATTCTTTTTCAAGAATTTTATACTCATCTTCCAAGGCCTTAGAAGCTTGCCTTTTCCTAATATTCTTTTTTCTTGTATAATCTATTATCAAACCTCTAGCGTATGCCTTCATTGTGTCCCACACATTTTGCGTTGAAGTATCTTCTTTTTTATTTTCTCTGAAGAAAAAAGCCAATTCCTTCTCCATCCATTGTGTAAAATCTTTCTCCTTTAAAATAGTATTATTTAATGTCCATCTCGATCTTTTTTTTTGTCCCTTCCATTTAATTGTCATTGGGCTATGATCTGCCCAGGTACTTGTTTCAATATTTGTTTCTTTAATATTAGGTATTAGTTCTGTTGAGATCCAAATCATATCTAATCTGGACCATGATAAATGTCTATTTGAATAAAAAGTATATTGTTTAGCTTTAACATTTCTTTCTCTCCAAATATCTTTTAAAGTTAATTCATCTGTCATTTTAAAAAAGGACCTTGGGAGAGCCTTTCTATTTTGCTTTGTTGTTGTTGCTATATAGTCCAGTTTATTGTCCACAATTCCATTAAAATCTCCCATCATAATTATATTAACATAGTCCAGTCCAATTATTTTCATATGTAGCTTTTTATAAAACTCTTCTTGTTTATCATTCGGAGCATAAATTGCAATCAAGAGTATTTTTATATTATTGTCCATTATTTCTACCATTAATACTCTTCCATCTTCATCCGTGTAAATCAATTTTGCTGGAATAGCCTCTTTAATGTATAAAACCACACCTCTTTTCTTACATTGAGTCAAAGAGGTAAATATTTTCCCTAATTTTGGCTGTAATAACAATTGTTCATGTTGTTTTTTAATGTGAACTTCTTGTAAACAAATTATATCAAATTTTAATTTCTCTAATTTATGAAAAGTTTTCCTTCTTTTAACAGCTGAATTAAGTCCATTTATATTCATTGTAATCAGTTTTTTTTCCTCCATGATTATGCTTTATATTTAGGTCTAACAGCTCTCGTGGATCTCACTTCACGCTGTTCTTTATTATCCATCTGTCCCCCTGCTGCTCCTTTCTCTTTTTCAGTCTCCAGTTGTTCATCTTGAAACTCAATTGATAAAGCCTCTTTCTCTGCTTCCTCTCTTCTTCCTCCAAAGAATTCTGCATGAAAAAGTTCTGCTTTCTCAATTGAATCAATTCTATATCTTTGCTCTTGCCACCCAAACACTAGTCCTTCTGGAATCAGCCATCTATAATTCACTTCATTTTCCAATAGTATTTTGGTCAGAAATCGATATTCTCTTCTCATCTCTCTCACTCTTCTGGGTATTTTTTTTAAAACCACAACCTCTTTACCCTTGTATTTCAGTGTTTTCTCTCTTACTACTTGTAATATTTGCGTTTTAATGGATTTTTTAGTAAATCTAATATGGACTTCCCTGGGTAATTTATTTCTCATCGCATATCTTGTATAAACTCGATATACCTCATCTATTCCATCCATCATCTTTTCCTCTGTAATTTCCAAAACATCTGCCAAAATTTCTATCATTACCGCTGCCAAATTTTCTCCTTTTTCCTCTTCTATATTTTGAAATCTGAGGTAAAATTCTGACCTTTCCATCTCCCACCTCAACATCCCACCTTTTTCTTGTTCAACCGCTGTTAGTCTGCTGTCAATATTTCCAATCTTCTTCTCTCTTTGTTTTCCTTCTTCCTCAATTTTTTGGAATCTCTCCTCATACTTAACCATCATTTGTTTAATATTTTCCACTTTTTCATCAGTCTTCTCTATTCTTTGTTCAATATTTTCTGCTCTTTGTTCAATATTTTCTGCTCTTTGTTCAATCTTTTCTATTCTTTGTTCAATATTTTCTGTTCTTTGTTCAATATTTCCTGTTCTTTGTTCAATGATATCTGATTTTGTCTTGAGATCTTGGATTCCTTGCATAATCATCTGTAAAGTTATTTTTTCTTGTCATTGTCTGAATTAAACGTTGTCCTCCAACTGGTGGGGAAGCAGAGGTAGAAGCAGAAATGCCAGATGGTATTGGTTTCCTGCTCATTTCAATGTTTCCAAAACTTCAAATTCTTCTTGACTTTTAATCCAACTGGTAGAGCAGCCAATTATAATCCAAAATGGAGAACTCCAATAGTAAAAAACACGAAACCAAAGAAGAAACAGGAAAAAAGGAAGAAGAAAGATCTTCAGGTTCTTCTAGACCCTAATCCAATTACGAGATAGTCCACCATAAAAAAGGAAAAAATAGAAAGGAGAAAACAAACACATCCAAAAATAATAATATTGATTAAGAGCAAAAGAAAAAGGAAAAAAGAAAAAGCAAAAAGAGAAAAAACAAAAAAAAGCAAAAAGTTCCTTCAGATTCTTTACACCTTAATCCGATTAAAAAGTCTCAATAATCCAAAAAAAAGAAAAAAAAAAACAACCTCAACAACAAAGTAGTCCAAAAACATAAATATGAAAAGCAAAAAAGTCCCAATAAAAAAGAAAAGAAAAATAAAGAAGAAAAAAACTCTGAGGCTTTCCCTTTAAAATAAAAGGCAAAAATAAAAATATTACTAAAATTAAAATTTAGAAGAAGGCTAGCGAATGGGGTATATATAAGAAAACACACTGCACTTTGTTATTTATCCAAGGCTCTTGTTTTGACTCTCTTCTCCAGCAGCTTCAAAGCCAAACCTCAAGTATTGTTGATAACAGTCCAGGAAAGCACCTGCAATAATATTTTGCTGTGCTCTCCCTCTATCTTATCACATTAAAAAGTCCTTGAGATGAGGTCTTTTTGCAATTCTCTCCAATTCACATAAAGATACTTTCAAGCCTCTAGTTGGCAGTGTTACAAAGTTTCTTAATGCTCCTTCTCCCCGCCCGCCAGAAAAAAGGAATAATATATACGGAAAAAAAAGAAAAAATAGCCAAAGGGAGCCTCTATCCTAAAGAAAGTTAAAAAATCAAAGGAAGCATAAAATCAAAGGGAGCATAAAAATATATATAAGAGAAAATTCAATCCGGTTACCTACAAAGTCACAGTAAAATCTTTCCCAAAAAGTATAAAGAAAAGAGAAAAAAAACCCCAAGCCTCAATTTGACATCACTTTAAAAAAAACGCCGCTCAAAACAATTTCAGTCAAAAAAAAATCTCACAGCTTTCTTCTTTATATCGGATGAACTTTCCAACCTTAGCGAATTTACAGCACAAAAGAGTTTTTCTCACCCAGCCGACACACTTCACTCCAATCACTTTCTTTCCGGAGCTGTCCCGACTTCAGCAGCTATGGAGGCTGCCTCTCCGCCGCCAGCAAAAGGGCTTCTTCCGGATCAAACCAGAGATTTTGCAATATCTCTGGGATCCTGGAACAATGCCCTTCACGATCACCGTCTCTACGGGACGGTTTAGGTCCGTTAGGACCGACCAGGGGCGAAAATATCGGCTACGATCTCAGAGCCCCGAGATCGCAGCTGTATCGCCGGAACGAAGCTCCGCCTTCTCCCGAATGGACATACCTTTCTGATCACAGTTGACGCTTACTCCAACTGGTTGGAGGTAAGCGACATGAAATCCACTACCACGGAGGCCGTTATTAAAGAACTTTGCAAACTCTTTTCCACACACGGCCTCCCAGACGTCGTCGTCTCAGACAACGGGCCCCAGTTTACCTCCCTCGACTTCGAGAGGTTCCTGGCGGAGAGGGGCATCCGCCACGCATTAACAGCACCGGCGCATCCGGCGGCGAACGGTAGGGCGGAACGGATGGTACAATTTACCAAAAAAACCATCCGGAAAATGGACCACGGGGAGATCAACGACAAAATAAATAAACTCCTCTTTATACAACACATCACCCCGAACACCACTACCAACAAAAGCCCAGCCGAGTTGCTGATGGGTAGGAAGCTGAGGCCCCCGCTCAACAGGTTACACCCAACATATAACCCGGAGCGACCCCCAGACTCCAGTACAAAATACCGGACCTTTGCCCCCGGTGACTTAGTGTACGCGAAAAATCTGACGGGGGACCCCCTATGGATCCCAGCCGTCATCACTCAAATCACAGGCCCACGGTCGTACCGGCTCCAAACCACCGATGGGCGAGCCTGGAAACGACACATAGACCAGCTCAGGTCACAAACAGCAACGGACCTCAACCCCCAAAACACGAACCAAGGGGGGAGGGAATACCCGAATAAACAAACGTAAGAAAAAATAAACCAGCAGTACTTACCGGAACGCAGCCATCGCGATCCCCCACCGGAGAAGAACCACCTGGCCAGCTCAACCGACTCGGAGAAGCCAAGCGGGAGCGGCGAAACCCGTAGCTCAACCAACCCGGAAGGCCCAGGTGGGAGCCACGGAGAAAGAACCGGCCCGATCATCCAGCCGGTTCGCACAGAAGAGGGAGCAGCCAAAAACATGACCGCTCCGGCCGAAATCCAGCTTGCAACTGAGTTGCGCAGGTCAAGTAGGACTAGACGGAGCCCCGCCTACCTACGTGACTACGCAACGTGATGGACTATACCAAGAGGGGAGGGGTGTTCTGTCCTTAATTTGCATACTTGAAATCCCCGCGCTTTGATTGGCTAAAGCGCGGGGATTTCTGATTGGCCAGGCGAGCCGCGCTGATTGGCCCGATTGAAGTCTCCCGTGATTGGCTCACTCCAAGAGCGGGAGACTTGAATCGCTGCCATTGGCCGCGGCCGCCGCAGCGAAAAGGATAAAAGCCGCGGGCTTTTTCCTTTTTGCCGGTTCGGTTCACAACTGTAAAATAAAGAGCTTGAAACTTAGTCACCGACTCCTGGCTTCTTTTGCGGACACGACAAGTACTATAAATAATTGACTTCTTCCAACTTCAGTCTGGTTCCCACATCACAAAGGGATATTCAGTTTGGATACAGAATTACTTACATGTGAATATAAAGCGTCCTTGGTAGAGCTTTACTGCTTTAAAGTAAAGCAGTGTACTTGGAGTCGATTAACAGTCAACATATGGTGACTGTTGACCAGTGAGATCAGTGGTGGCATTCAATTTTTTTTACTACCATTCTGTGGGCGTGGCTTGAGAATGTGGCAGGGCAAGGATACTGTAAAATCTCCATTTCCTCCCCACCCCACTGACCTGCTTTCCAGATCTGTTCTCCTGTGCAGGGCAAAAAAGAAGACTCAGCCGATCAGGACTCAGGAGGCAGAGAATAGATGGGGGTGGGACCAGTCAGAGGAGGTATTTGCCAGTTCTCTGAACTACTCAAAATTTCCACTACCAGTTCTCCAGAACTGGTCAGAACCGGTTGAATACCACCTCTGGGTGAGATTTAACAGGTACCAGCCTCACTAAAGTATTTTTAATTAGCGATAGTTTCTCAGCAGTCTTCAAAGTATGAAAGACACTATAATATTCTAATTAGGAAATCACAGTAGTTATTAACTCTGTCCAGAAGTATTCCATCATTTCAGATTATTTCTAAGTATATTATATATATACATTCTATGGGCATCCAAAGACAAGAAGATTGATATAAGAACTTTTTACAAATCTCATTCATGTTTTATTGATTAGATACTGATATGCAACAAATGTCTCTAGCATTGGATTTATTTACAAGAATGCTGATCTGCCTGGATAAGTCCCTACCGTTTTATTGGCAAAATTTCACAAGTTATTTGCCATTGCTCCTTCTTGACCTGAGAGAGAGTAAAATTTGCTTTTGACTGGCCTTGAGATGCAATAATGACCGCAGTCCAGTGCTTTGGAAAAGTAATTTACAGTAAGAATATCCTGAGAGCTTGGAGGGAAAGATGAGAAACAATCTTTGTAGTTTGTGACTGGGCATTTTTTTGACAGGCTATGCCCTTTACATCAGCCATTTTAAGAAAAGGACGGCACTTCCATCATAGTCATTTTTTGACAACTCATAGAACATGTTATTAAAATTTCAGGTGGACCTGCTAGATCAAAGGTTTGTCCATGCTTCCCTTGGGGTGGGCAATTGAAGTTGATGTCATTGAAGACAACTTTTTAAAACTAAATTTTGTGCTATTAACCAGCTTCAACACATGCTACTACAACATATTATTAGTTTGTATCCTACCTTTATTGTTTTTATAAATAACTCAAGGTGGCAAACATATCCAACATACCTTCCTTTTCTTATTTTCCCTATAACAACCCTGTGATATAGATTACTTCTCTAGGCATTCCTGTTGCAGCTCAATTCACATTTATTACTGCAAATCTATCTATTGTTAGCATACCATATTTATTTCCCTGTTTCAAGAATGAGTGAGTTATATTAAACAATATTAGACAGAAAGTATAACAATACATGCCAGTGTACAGAGAAATGATAATGTTCTTACCAGTTATAATACTCTAAAGACCTTTCCTCATCTGTACTGCTCTTGGCACCAAAATGCTTTGAGAAAACACTTTTTGTTTTCATTTTGGTAGCTATCTGTGAGGATTCAAGATGAAGTGAGATGGCAGCTAACAAACTGAATAAATAAAATAAAATAAAATAAATTCAAGACAGAAGATGTTTAAAAGAATGCAATGACCTGTGCAAGCTAGAGGTTTTCCTGACTGCTAGCCAATCTGCCTTGTACTTAATCCAGTCAGAAAACTTCAGATGCCTTTTTCTTTAAATCTTGATATTTTTAAGATTATAATCCTAGGTGAGTCCACAAGACCTATGCAAGCAGTATTGATAGGTGCTTTGAAGTGGATAAAAAAAAAAACTGATTCAATTTTGGGCTGTGCCTCAATTCAGTTAGATGAAGCACTCTGACTCGGTGCCCGTAGTTCTGGTGTCAATATAATTGCTGTAATATGGCCCAGCTTTCAGTAAGTTTAAGGCACTGTTTTATTTTGCAGAACAGCCTTAAAGAGGTGCATCAATCATGGCATCAATGTAAGGTTCTTGTCTGAGGCCTTGCAGAGCTTTTTAAAGAAGTCTAGAACATCTAGACATACAGATGTTGCTTTAAGGCTTGGTGCAAAAACTTCATCGTAATCAGATGCAGTTTGATTAAATCCTTGAGCTACCAACCTAGCTTTATGGATAACAGTCCCATCATTTCCTGTTTTTACTTTAAATATCCATTTGCACCCAATGGATTTTTTCTTCTGGAGGTAATTTAGCATCTTCATATACTTTCATTAACTTTAATGAATTTAGTTCTTTTTCCATTGCCTTTTGCCAATTCTCCTGATCCTTAGCAGGATACATCCTAAGTTCATCTACACTAGTTAGAACTTTAGTTACTTGGCAAACTATACTTGCTTGATACCTATCAGGTGGTCTAGTTACACGTGTAGTAAGTCTAGGTATTACAGGACTTACAGGTGGACTTTCATTTATTAACTCTTCTTGATTATCCAACTCTTCCTGATCAACTGTTTCCTCTTGTTCTGGTCCTATTTGCTCTTCGTGGACTTCTTCTTTAATTGGACTCTTCTTATAACTAGTCTGATCTTTCTGCCTTTTGTAGGGTTCAATAATTACTTCATTATTTAAATCTTGCTCTAATCTATTCCATCCTACATGTTCTAGGAATTTTGCACTAGCACTGGTGTAAACTCTAGATGTACCTGGTTCCCAGAATCTATAAGATCTATGATTAGATTTATATCCTACAAAATATAATCTTTTAGCTCTATGTTGTCCTTTGTGTCTAAGTTGTGTAGGGATATGCACCCATGCTGGTGCTCCAAATGTGTGCATGTAACTTAAATCAGGTTTTGTACCATGCCACAGTGTGAATGGTAATTCACCTGTTGTTGAATTAACAACATTATTTAATATATGATTACCACACATTATTGCTTCTCCCCATAAATTGTCAGGTAATCCTGAATCAGACATCATAGTTCGTGTCATTGATTGTAATGTTTGGCCTCTTCTCTCTATAAAGGCATTATGTTTTGGCCTATATGGTGCAGACATTTTATGTTGAATACCTAACATTCTTAGTCTGTTCTGGAATTTATTATTTGTAAATTCTGTACCATTATCTGTTATAAGAGTTACTAATTTCTTTTTAGTTTTCCTTTCAGCAAATTTTATCCAATTAAAGAGATTTTGATACGTTTCAGTTTTGCTCTTCATTAAATAGCAAAACCCATATCTAGAATAGTGGTCCATTATGCTTAGTATGTAACAAACTTCTCCTACACTTGGTTTTTTCGGACCTATTAAATCTGCAAATACTACCTCTAAAGGTTCTTTGGTAGTAAATCCATCAACTCTATTAGCCAGTGTGACCCTGCTTTTGCTTTGATTGCAAATATTACATTGAAAATACTTATTACAAGGTTTCAAACTTATTCCCTTAGATAATACAACAGTTTTCTTTAGCATTTTAAAATTTAAATGCCCTAGCCTTTGATGTAACAAGTGAATACATTCATCATGAGGTTTCTTATTTTCATAAACTGTGTTAGCCACCTTTAAACCATCATCATTTAACACATATAATTCACCTCTTAAAGATGCAGTAATTTTCTTATCTTCTTTCTCAATTATGCAGTTATCTCCTTTAAAAGTAACTACATATCCTAGTTTAACCAAAATTTTAACTGAAATTAAATTAAACTTAAGTTGTGGTACATATAACATTTTTACATTCTCTTTTATAAAAGAACAATATGCTATACCTTGATCTTTAGCTTTCAGTTTCCAGCCATTGGCTAACAATATCTGCTGTGTACTCTTGGACATTTTAATAAAATTTCTGTTATCATTTGTTATACAGTGGGATGCTCCACTGTCAACCACCCATAAATTATTTTTTACAGCTCCGTTACTATACATGGCTAACTCTAAATTTTTATTTATCTTTTGATGACTTTTAGTATTCTGGCCAGCATTCTGGCGCTTTGCTTTTTTACAAAATCTTGCCAAATGTCCTCTTCCTCCACAATTAAAACACTTTTTAATTGCGTATGCAGTAGGAGATTCATTATCTTCTTTTTGAGGTTGCTCCCTCCTTAACTCATTTCTTTCAAACCTTCTTCTGGCCTCTTCAAACAATCTGCCAGTTATGTCAGTTAAAGTTAGACTTTCCTTTAGCAATATTTCAAGGGAAGTTACGTAGTTGTCATAACTTTCGTTAAGGGAAGATAGAATTATGTAGACTTGGTGTTGTTCAGAGAAAATAAGCTCTTTCTCATGCAGTTCTTGAAAAATGCTTTGCATAGTTTTCAAATGACTCAGCATATCACCATTTGTCTGGAGATGCGTACTGAAAAGCTTCCATGTAAGATTTATGTGAGCACCAACATTATCTCGAACATAAATCCTCTTCAGCTTCTGCCAACACCCAACAGCCGTTTTCTCTCCGTGGATATAAACAAGCTGTTGGTCAGTTAAGGTTAACCCAATTATGCAAATAGCTTGTTGATTTTTATGCATAAATTCTTCTATCTTTAGTTTATCTTCATCATCCTCTGGATCCCATTCTTCTACGTTTGGTGGATTTTCAATTATGTTCCACAAACCTTCTCTTCGTAGAAGCAGACTACATGTCATAGACCATGATACATAGTTTGTTCCATCCAACTTGGATATAAGGGACAAACTTTGTAGATTGACTTGTGCCATGTTTTCTTATATGGATATAAAACTATAATTAATAAAACACAGCTGTCTGTTTACTGTAATGTATAACAACACAAACTCTCACTTTTGCATAAATCTGTTTTATCCTAGTTAAACTGACTTTGCAGCCTCCTGGGCCCATAACCAGTGTTAAGCCTGGTTTCCCCAACCAGGGTTAGGGAGACAAGCTAAACAGAATGTGCAGCGTTAGTCAGATAGGCACACAGATAAATGAGTGAGCTAAGCTTGTATGTTTATTAACATACAGTAAAAATAACAGATACGCTTGTGCTATCAAAAATATAGTTTATTCCATTATGAGTTCATAGCATAGTCAAAATAACAGTCCAATAGTCATGTATCATTTAGTCAGTCCATTCAGGGATATCCAGTTAGCAAAGTCCATGTAGAATATCCTATGTCAGTTCACTTACAAATCAGTCCTTTGTTTCTCTCCCGTTCGAGCAATGCAGTCTTGAGTCCTTGCAGTAATTAGGGATCATCAAAGCCAGAGAGAGAGCAAGCTGCAGTCTTGCTTCTTTTAAAGTGCTTTCACAACCACTCCCTTAATTACTATCCCACAGTTAAAGTTGCAGACACTTTAACTTACAAATTATGATTACATATTTATTATTTTACCTAAACCAGTTAGGGTAAACAATGTTATCCCTAACACACACGCTCTGGATGGGATGGTGATAATGAAGAATTTAAGACAAAGAATAATGACAATAATCAGCTGACCTAGCAGCATCTAATTTTTAAGGGCAGCTTCCACTGATCTTCATCTTTAATAATATTGAACTGAAACTATATAGCAGGGGTCTCCAACCTTGGCTCCTGGAAGCCTGGCGGACTTCAACTCCCAGAGTTCCACAGCCAGCTGGCTGTGGAATTCTGGGAGTTGAAGTCCACCAGGCTTCCAGGGGCCAAGGTTGGAGACCCCTGCTATATAGGAACTAAATCTTTTATTTTCTTTCAATAAATAAAACATATGGAAAAAATCCCAACACTGACCCAGGCTGACTGTTGCATTTGATGATTCCATATTCAAACAATCAATCTTTTAAAATGCTAACTGCTCATTTACTAATGGAGAACTAGAAACAATATCCTTGGAAATACTGTCAATTAACACCTGTCTGTTAGCCTTGTCATAATCCTTATATTTTACTATGCAGCATTTTATGTGAAAATGAGGCCATTTCTTTTTTTCTTTTTAAATAAAAATGTTGACTTCTTTGATTCTTTATAGAGTAGCTTTCTCCAAAGTGGCCTAAGTATCTGCAGGGAAGGAGCAAGAAAAAGCAAGCAACGTCACTACACTGTCTATGCCTGTGATGTGCCTTTGTTTGTGAAAGAGAAGAATTGGTCTCCCATGGAAAGAATAAGACACAGGCTGGTGTATTTGGGATGGGAGCCCAGAATAAAATTCCAGTGCTTCCTTTTTTTGAGATTTTTGTGCATAGTAAGCAATTACATTGTGGATTAATAATTAGATATAGTACAGGCTTGTTTGCAGTTGTCTAAGCTGCCTCTTTGTTTGTATTTGTTCTTATTGTTCTCTTTTCTTTGTACTAAGTGACCTTTAGACAGGCATGAATGTATAAGACATTATATTAATCATTGCTCAAGCTCAGGCCAAAGTTTATTCCCACATTCCACAGATTGGCTCTACTGGAAATCACAGTGTGATTTTTTTTTTAAATAAAGGAAAAATAAAGGATAAAGGTTGTTTTTACTTACTCTCTGTGAAATCAATATTTGGCTTCATCTCTCCATGAAATATATTAAATAAACAAATGAAATGACATCCTTCCCTCTGAAAATCTAGTAAAACTGGATTAAATTCATTTCAGTCTCAGTTTTTCTTGCTATTTATTTCCTGCTAATCTCACTGAAAAAAATACAGCCTTTCCTTGTCAAATCTGAAGAGATCTAGACCAGCAAATAAAACCTTCCAGTCTGAAGAGACAAGTCAGTTTGTCCAGCTCATTAAATTGTACTTCTGAATAAATTAGGTTATACCCATGAAATGGGAAAAAATGTACGGAAATGAGTGCAAGCAACACTAGATTCATTAAAGCTGTTTTCCCATCCCCATCCCCATTCCCAGTGGCTGTATCCCTGTGATACTGAGAATACTGGTTAAGCTGGCACAAAATTAGAATGATCCTAGACTAGAGGCAATGCAGCAGAAATCACCTTTATTGCAACAAGGATTAGTTCTTTATATTCATGAACAATTTAATGTCTTTTTGCACATAGTGGATTTGCAGCTAGACAGAAGAGTAGAGGGGATTTAATTTGGGGACATCAACCAGTCTCCTGGCAACAGCTTTTCTGAGTCTCAACAATTAATTCCAGATTTATAAGGTTTAGCTAGCATAAAACTGCTGATGTTAACCCTTTGTATTCAGTTACTGGGTTCTGAAAACTTGCCGTTTTAAGTTCCTTGATCTTAAAAAAATAACTTTTCTTACATGGCTGTATATCAATAGGGCAAAATAAAATTTCTCCTTGTGAATGCAAGTAAAACTGCAGGACTGCCTGTTTCAGATTTATTAACAGAAAGAGCTCATATTCTTTTAGACATTTGCTTGCAAAAGAAGCTTTTTATTATGCAGTTTCCCTGAATGTCCTTTCTCTATTTTCACACTCATTTCTTCATTCCCCACCCCCCAAGAAATTCTGTTAAACAGATGGGCTGAAGAATAAAGAATTACCTGTATGCTGATTTTGGATGGATATCATAAGAAGACTTCTTTGTAGGATTTATATCCTAATTTGGATAAAGAAAATATATGTAGGTGGTGAGATGGCTCCTAATATCAGCTGGATCTTCAGAATGATATATTAAAAAAATGTTACACAAACTTCTCTCTTTTCTGTTAGCAATAAGTAATACATAGATTCTTGGGGTTCATCTAGGTTTTTTATGATTTGTCAGAATGCAAATTTCTGAATGTAAACTAATTTTATCATTTACTCAACAGAGATGAGATAACAGATATTGTCTGTCTCTTATATACTATTATCATTATAATACATATATTTAGAACTATATCATTTCAGCATTTATTGGGCTTGATCGCAGGAGCCATTTATTTGTATGGTGCTTGCATAATTCACATGGTGAAACCATCAGTGCAGGTTGAAATGAGAAGCTTATTCTTCAGCTGGCTTTTTGCAGTACCTGATAGCATTTTCGAGAAAGAATAACTGACTAAAATCACCCAGATGGTTTCTGTACTAAAGCAGAACAGAGTCTGGATTTCCCCAGTCTTAGCCTTCCCCAGTCTTAAATACAACACCATTCTCCATCTTCCCCTCCCAACAACTTCATTTTTCAAGCAAGTAAAAACATACAAGCTTAAGAGTTCGATATATACGTGTCATACAAGATTATAAAATAAGAAGAAATATACAGTTTCAAGTCCCAATTTCTTTGCTTTCCTATTTTCCCTTTACTCTGATAGATATTTTCCCCTTGACTGTACTGCTCAAGCAGAAACTTAATGTTAAACTTTACATTTCTATTTCATTGTATTCTCTAAGCCACCCAAGTTATCCCACTTTGAATCCTGTTTTCATGCTTAAACATTACTGCTGAACATTTTTGGAAGAGTTAACTCTTCCAGAGAATTACAAGTCAGAAGGGGATATGTAAGCTATCAACTTAAAGCATGCCTACTTAGCCTTCCCTTGAATCTATCCAATGAAGGGAGCATATCATGATTTGGTGTAATTTCACTGTTGAACTCTGCTAATGTTGAAAAGTTGTTTCTAACATTCTGTCAGAATCCTTTCTGAAACTTAATTATATCCTGTACTCTGGAACAAGAGAGTTCAAATAATAACCTTCTTCAGGCTGACATCCTTTCAAGTATTTGAAGTGTCCTATTATATTCTCCCTGGTTTTATTTCAAAGTTGACTCTACCAGATAAAATAATGTTCTTTGCCTTTTTCTCAACATGTTCCATTTTTAAAAATCCTTTTAAAAGTATAGTGTGGATAGTTGGACATAGTATTCAGTGTCAGTTTATTTTAATGTAGAAGTTTTTGGCAGTATTTTCAAATCCATTCATTTGGACTTTTGAGAAGAATTGTGGAAAGGAAAAGGAAGCCTTGCCCTTTAAAGAAAAGGCAAAGCTCTTTCCTTTGTGGATTCAACTTTCCCAGCTGGGAGATTTTACTGAAAAATGATTGGTCAGCTGCATTGGAAGTCAGAATCAGTTTATTAATAGGAAGGCAAGTAAGAAGAAGTCCTACAGCATTCCTGAGATTAATCTAATCTTGTGAGTAGAGAAACTCCTTTTGTATACCCTTCAGGTCCTTTGATTTTGAACCCTTGAAGTCTTTGATTTGTGTGCGTGTGTGTGTGTGTGTGTGTGATGAGTTCCTGTCTCTTGAGATTGGAATCTCTTCTTGGGATCTTGGCAGGAGTAATTGTTTTATAGTAGCTGCTTGTTCACTTTGTAGCTGCTTGTTGCATTGGGTTGCAATATCCTGAGTTTCCTGTTATGCCTTTTGGTTTGCTTTTCACAAGTTTTATAGCTTGCCATCTATTTGATTTCTATGGGAAAAGATCTTAGCTAATTTGTAGGCTTTTTCTGTATTTCTGTATCCCATGTAAAGGGATGGAGCTGACCCTGCTTGCGTTTTCACCTCTCCTTTCTTTTAGGGGAATTTTCCTTCCCCTTCTGATATTTTCAAATTTCTTTTCTTCTCCTAGGAGAGGGTGAATCGTAACTTCCAATAATATGGATTTTTTAAAATAATATACACTGCAGCTTCTCCTTCATGTTTATTGTTTGTATTCTTTTGAATGAATTACATCCTTTAATTGCTATATTCTAATCCCAGGAGTCTTTTCAGCTTGTCTCCTTTATTTCTGTATTTGATTGCTAATTAGCCTTCTTTTATTCCTTGCTTTTTATGTCAATCCCTCAGTAAAATGTAAATTGAAAAAGCTCTTTTTGCTTTTTATTCCCTTATCTTTCTTTTTTCTGACATAAATACATGCCTAGCTTATGTCACAAAAAACTTTTGGTTCATTCTTCTGAAATAAAACAGAATTATTCACTGATGGAGATATACCAACAAATTGGTAAAACATTCTTCGAAGGATATTCAAAAATACTTGGAAGAGGCCGTGTTTGGAGTAGTCTTCTGAGCTGGATATCAAGCAGATTTTATTTGAAAATACTATACCTAATGAGATAATAAAAATGTACTGCAGGAAACAGAGACCAAGATAATAGCCACATGCTGACTTTCCTCGTTGTCCTTCTCATAATGTTTTAACATTTAGCTCAGATATTATTGAAACATTAACATAGTTATTTGCTCACATTAGTGGTTTTTTGCTGGAGCCATGAACTTTTAAAAAAATCAATAAGAGAACAACAGGCTACTGATTATGCAGATGAGGGGAGTGAACCTGAAACAAGATTGAAATTTTTCAGGAATATTACCACATTTCGTTCATGGAGTTGGAAAGAACTCAGTAGAATGTCTAATGGATTTTAATGGGACCTGCATATGGTTAGGCATGCTTGACTTAGGGGTATCTAAAAGCCCAGAGTGATGTTTAGAGATCCTGAATAGATTCATCAATATAGAAATCTGTGGGGTTTCAGCTCAGCACTGATCTTTCTGAGTCTTGCAGCAAATATGTCAGACATAGAGAGTAGGTGGGCTGTTCAAATTCAATCAGAAAAACAGGCCATAGCTATGAGTCACTGGTTAGATCAGCCCTGACTCACACTAAGCCCTGCAGTGCGAGGCTTCTTCATATATAAAAAGTAGCAAGAGGAAAAGCAACTCAGGAAATGAAGAGCTTAACCTCCTTTGTTTCTCTGGCAATGTAAAAAGGAAAACAAGAAGGATGGAATGATATTTCATGTATATCAAATTAATCTTTGGTGTTTACTTTGACTAGTGCTAGCCTATGTATTACTGGTTTAGCACTTACTGTTTAGCAAGTGATTTTATTTTATCTCTATGCTTACTTTTCAAGGACAACATAATCTTCTGTGTGAGCCCTGTTTTCTCTTTAGACTGGAAATACTGTAATGTGAGGCTATAATTTTATGGGTCTTCAATTGGTTCCCACAATGAACTCTGATTGGGGAGGCTGTAGATAGAGTTTTTTGTTCATTAAATGGCAGTAAATTTAGGATCTCTTTAACAGTTTTGGCCAGCCCTTTGAATAATATGCCTTCTAAGTTCTCCATGATATTCCAACCAGATTTTAGCCCACTTTTAAACACAAGAACAACACTTTTAAAATAATATAGTCACAAACTAGGCTTAATGTGTTTCATTTAACCTGGTGATTATATTACCCAGTGTTTTGTATTCATACAATACACCATCTGCGTTGCAAAATCTGAGCTTTAATTCTCTTGCAGATGAAACACTGTTGGGAAAGAGAAATTTGCTTTTGACTGGCCAAATCATTCCACAAAAAGGAAGAAATATTGGAAACAAAGTGACTCTTCTAAGCCAGTCTTCTCCAACTATTCAAGAGTCTCCACACATTTGTATGTGACTAGCTGGGGAAGGTTGCATAGGAGGTCATGGAAGAGAAAGGGCAAATTGTCAGCGTTCCAGAAAACCCCCACTCCAACAAATAACTCAGAGATAGACATTGTCTCCAAGGTAATTTTTATTTGAATAATAAACTGGCGCATTTGGGAAATTCCGAATCTGAAAGTTCCGAGTTTCCTTGCAATAAGTAAAAAATTACAAATCTACCCCCCACACCCATCACTGCATCATCTGCCCCAATCACCATCCATCCCAACTGGAGACGTCCTCTCCACCAGGTGCAGAAATAACATGACCTTGACTTAGAAGAAGAATGCGATTATGTCTAATCACATACACTCCAAGAAATTCCCCTCTACCATTTTCCCAGGCTCAAGAATGTGGCAGTGCGGAAGCATCTGGTGCTAATATGGCTTCCAAAGCTGACACAAATGACAAATGTTTGCAATGATCTGACACAAACACTACTTCTTACAGATTTGTACATGACATCACAAATGTACCAAAAGGCAAAGCTTGCACTGTGAATTTACAACACATGTTTTTATCATTTCAGTATAATCATAGCTCAGGAAGGATTTCTATAGACAGCTGTATTAGATTGTTCCTTAGAATTTTAGTACCATTTATCTGCTGTGTGTGTGTGTCTGTGTGCGTGCACATGCGTGCAAGACACACACATGTCCATGTGAAACAGAGGGACGAAATAGTGAGAAATGGTTCAGTTTCCATTTTTATTTGGTCTTGTCAGAAGCATATTTTTCTAATACTTTATGGGATACTTTTGCTACTCAGTAAAGAACTATGTAGGAAACCACAAAGCTAGCATGATAATAAATCAAAGCAAAATTGTTTTGTAAAGCAATCAGATACAGGATTCATTGGCAGATTTTAAGAAGAGATGGGATATTCATTTGTCTGAAATGGTATAGGGTTTCTTGCTTGAGGAAGGGGTTGGACAAAAGACCTATAAGGTTCATTCCAACTCTGTTATTCTGTTAATTGATGTCCTAATAGGGCTTTGGAAGAAAATATATTTGATTTAAAGATATGTGCACTGCACAGCTATGCTTAGTAATGTAACAGAAAACATTTCTACTGGAGTAAATTATGTGTTTTTGAACCAAACTAAGTAACATAGATGTGTCATTTTGTTGTATGCTTAAAAAGTGAATTTTTGGCAGTCTGATCCTGACACAGCTTAACAAATTATCCTCTCAAATCTTATCATAATATATGAATAGGCCAACTATGCACCTTATTTTCTCATGCATGTCATTTGAATGTTTGCTTCTGCACTTCAATTCAAAAATTTAGAGCTTCTTTGTTCAGTCCTCCAAGTACTGTATTGAGTATTAGAAATGCAGTATGCAGCACGGTTCACGTAGATGCCATATTTCTATAATGGATTCAGAAAGTAAATCTTTACTGTGCCTGCAGGAAGGAAGATGACAATACTTTATTTTCTGCTTCCTTTTTCTCAAATAAAGATAATGGTAAAAAATGGTTTGTGTATAAAGTGCACAATAACTACTGTGAGTCTGAGTTGCAATTGGTCTTTCAATGTCTACTATCATTTAGGTGCTTTTTAATCTTTCACATTACATTAATGTAATATTAATTACAGTAATAAAACTTGTGAGCACTAGAGGTATGAAAACCATTCATTGACCAATCATATATATCTTTGATATTAGATTAATATGAATGTTTTCAGGCTAGAAAAACTTTTAGAAAAGTGCTTTTTGAAAGCACTTTTCTGAAAGTTGGCAGTATTATAAACAAAAATGTGTTCTTTTTCTAGTAAATTTTACAATTGATTTATTTATTCATTTAATTTTTATAGTTTCCCATTTCAGTCAGTGACTCTGGGCATCTTACAATTCAAAAATATATTACAATTAAAACACTGACAACATTTAAAACAATAAAAATAATGAAAATATCCAAAATAAATATGCATAATGACCAAGATACCTGATCAGGTAACAATACTGTAGAGCCAGAAAATAGGGCACTTAACACATTCAGCACTTTAAGCTTGGGAATATACCTGCAGTTTTTTGGGGGCCTTATGGAAGGTGAACAGGGTTTGGGCCATTCTAATTTCTGATGGGTGGATGTTCCATAGAGTGGGGCCACTACAGAAAAAGCCTGTCTTCTATTCCCTGCCAGCTGACACTCTTTATCTGACATGATCTGCAGCGTGTCCATTCTGGAAAATTGATTTGGATGGGTAGAGGCTCTTGGAAAATGTAGGGCTTAAAAGCTGACAACCAGCCTTTTGAATTGCATCTGGAAACACACTAATAACCAATGAAGTTCATACAGAAATGATGTTATGTCTGCTATATCTGGTGCCATTTGCTACCCAATATAGCCACAATTTGTACCAGTTTAAGTTTCCAAATACTCTCCAGGGGCAGCTTTATGTAGACCACATTGCAGTGATTTAAATGAGAGGTTACAAAGGCATGTGTTACTGTGAGCAGGGCCTCCTGGTCTAGGTATGGATGCAACTGGTGCCCAAACTGGTGTGTAAAAGGAGCTGCAAGTCCAGGAGGACCCCTAGACTATACACTGGATCTGTCTTGGGCAGTGCAAACCCAGCCAGAACTAAAGATGAAAAAATCTCATCTCAGGAGGATCCAAGTATCCACAGCTATTCTGTCTAGCTAGGGTTCAAGGTTGAATTGGACCATGTTTCACCCTGTTGAATTCCCAAGAGCCTCCAGACACTGGAATACTGGGATAGGACATCCAGAGCATCACTCAAAGGGACTGAATTAGAGATATAAAGTTGGTTGTTGTTCTGTCCTGAATTTGCATACTCGAAATCCCCGCGCCTTGATTGGCTAAGGCGCGGGGATTTCTGATTGGCCAGGCGAGCCGCGCTGATTGGCCCGATTGGGGTCTCCCGCGATTGGCTCACTCCAAGAGCGGGAGACTTGAATCGCTGCCATTGGCCGCGGCCGCCGCAGCGAAAAGGATAAAAGCTGCGGGCTATTTCCTTTTCGCTGGTTCGGTTCACAACTGTTTAATAAAGAGCTTGAATGATAGTCACCGACTCAGAGCGTCTTTTTGCGGACACGACACTGGCAACGAGGGTGGGATCCCGACCCTGAACCGAACCCCATGTCCAACAAGAGCCAGTTCCAGCGCAGAGATGGCGAAGATCGCACCGCCCGCCCCCTTCAACCCCGCCACCGAGGACTGGGAATCGTATTCAGACCGGTTCCGTATGTACCTTGAATGCGCCGGAATGAAGGACGCCCCGGGCCCGCTAAAACGCGCCGTCTTCCTTACTCACTGCGGACCAGAGGTCTTCCAGATGGCCAAAGTATTGGCCAAGCCGGCAGACGCAACCGCCATCGACTGGGACGTCCTCGAACCTATACTGCGGCGCCATTACGCCCCCGAGGTCCCCATCCTGATACGGCGCAACGAGTTTTACCACCGAAATCAGAAACCAGACGAAAAATTGAGCGACTTCGTCGCTGAGCTGCAGCGCCTAGGAGGACTCTGCGAGTTTGAAGGTCTGAACAGCCTCATAAGAGACCGATTCGTACTCGGCCTATGGGATCCTACACTCCAGAGCCGGCTTATGGCCAAGGGCGACATCAGCCTAGCAGATGCCCTCACCGCAGCCGCAGCCGCAGAAGCAACCCGCACGTCTGCTGACAGCATGCGAAGATCTGACGCGAAGGGCGGAAACGACAACCCGGCAAGGTCGGCCGACCCTAGAAGCGAATCAACCGCACACTACGGAGAATTCCAGTCAACCTCCAGCACGTCGGAAGACGAGGAGGACATACATCGCGTGCAGACGGGACGCGGCGACCAACGGAATCGAAGAGGTCGTAGGTCGAGGACCAACTGCGCCGGGTGCGGCGGCGACCACCCCAGGTCAGAATGCCGATTTTTTGACTCTATCTGTAGGCATTGTGAACGACGGGGTCACATCGCTCGAGTTTGCCGCCAAAAGAAGACCCGCAGCCCGCCCAAATGGGAACAACACGACCGGAAGAAGGAAAGCCCCCCGCCCAGGACCAGAGAGCGCCAACTGGACGGTTGGTGGGACCGTGCCCAACGATCTTCAAGAGGCGGCGACGGTCGGCGAAAGGAAGAGACTCACCAGACGGTGACCATCGGCCACGCCATCTCCGACGGCGCCAGAAAGGTACACGTAGAAGTCCATATTGAAGGCCAACCATGCGAGATGGAAGTGGACTCCGGGTCCTACCTCTCCATGATTGCATGGCGTGAGATTAAACGGCTAGTGCCCACCCTCCATAAGAGGAACATTCATGCCCAGAAAATCATTATAAAAGACTACCAGGGGAATCGCGTCCCGGTAGTGGGCACCAAGAGCTTTAATGTAACCTACAAGGGCCGCACCGAACAACTGCCACTCACTATCGTCGATCGCGACCGCCCAAGCCTACTGGGTTTACAATGGTTCGCCCCGCTTGACATCGCGCTGACAGGAGTCAACCACGTCGCCGACGACGGTTGGGAACAGCGGCTAGCCCAGGAGTTCCGGGAGGTCTTCGATGGAAGCTTGGGCAAGTACCAGGGGCCCCTTATCTCATTTGACCTAGACCCAAAGATTCCCCCCAAGCGGCTAAAACCTAGGAGGGTACCATTCGCCCTGAAGCCTAAAATTGACGAGCAGATCGACAAGCTCGTCAACCAGGGGGTGTTGCAGCCGATAGACCATGCCCGATGGGAGACCCCTATAGTGACCCCAGTCAAGCCAGACGGGTCCGTGAGAATTTGCGGGGACTATAAGGCCACCCTAAATGGCGCATTGCAACAAAGCGCCTACCCAGTCCCAATCGTGCAACATCTGCTGCACTCACTGGGAGGGGGCAAGGTCTTTGCCAAGCTCGATCTCGCCCAGGCATATCAGCAGTTGCCAGTAGATGAGAAAACGGCGGAAGCCCAGACCATCGTAACCCATCGGGGGGCCTTCAAGTGTAACCGACTCCAATTCGGAGTCAGCGTGGCACCAGGCATCTTTCAGAGCCTGATGGAACGTTTGCTACAGGGCATCAAGGGGGTGGTGCCCTATTTTGATGACGTATTAGTGGCGGCGCCAAACGAAGCCGAATTAGAAAACCGACTCAGACTGGTCTTAACAAAATTTAAAGTGACGGGACTTAAAGTTAAACGAGAAAAATGCCAACTATGCACAGAGCAAGTGGAATTCTTGGGCTACCTTCTAGACTGGCATGGCATTCACCCTACAATTAAAAAAGTGAAAGCCATCAAAGAAGCCCCCACCCCAAAGTCTAAAACGGAACTACAAGTGTTCTTAGGGTTGCTGAATTTTTATAATGTTTTCCTACCCCAAAAGGCTACGGCGGCGGAGCCTTTGCATAGACTCCTGGATAAGGCGGCAACCTGGACTTGGGGGAGACGAGAGCAAGCCGCCTTTCAAAAAACCAAAGACCTCCTCACCTCCGACGCCGTCCTGATTCAATTCAGCGAAACCTTGCCCTTAGTTGTCACTTGCGACGCATCACCTTTCGGCGTCGGCGCTGTCCTCAGCCATACCCTCCCCGACAAAAGAGAAGCACCCATCGCTTTTTTCTCCAGGACTCTGACTAAACCGGAGCGGAACTATAGCCAGCTGGACAAAGAAGCTTTGGCTATCGTTGCCGCCGTTAAGCGATTCCACGAATACCTGTATGGCCGCCCGTTCACCATTGTGACAGATCATAAGCCATTGCTGGGCATCCTCGCTGGAAACCGAGCCACCCCGAACATTTTATCACCCCGGATGACAAGGTGGTCCGAGTTCCTGGCAGCCTACAGCTACGAACTGTTACACAAGCCAGGTAAGAAAATTTCGCACGCGGACGCCTTAAGCCGTTCACCTTTACCAGACTCTGATCCTGACCCAGCACCAACGACAAACACCCTTAGCATTGAGAACCTACCCATTACCGCGTCGGACATTGCCAGGAAAACCATTAAGGATAGGCGTCTGGCGCGAATCCTACACTGGCTAGAAAAAGGTTGGCCTGAAAAGGACAATGACGAATCCATTAAAACATTCAGAAACCGCCAGACTGAACTCTCACTGCTTAAAGGATGTATTTTGTGGGGTGACAGGGTGGTCATCCCGGACAGATTGCAAGGAAGGGTCTTAGAGATGCTACATGAAGGTCATCCTGGCATTGTCAGGACTAAAGCCCTGGCCAGGAGTTACGCTTGGTGGCCAGGAATGGACAAACAGATAGAGGCATGGGTCGCCAAATGCCAACGTTGCCAGGAGACCAGACCCAGCCCACCCGCAGCACCCATCCGGGACTGGGAAACACCAAGGGGGCCCTGGTCCAGAATCCATTTAGACTTTGCGGGTCCAACGAATGGGCATACTTTTCTGATCACAGTTGACGCTTACTCCAATTGGTTGGAGGTAAGCGACATGAAATCCACTACCACGGAGGCCGTCATCAAAGAACTGTGTAAACTGTTTTCCACGCACGGCCTCCCAGACGTCGTCGTCTCAGACAACGGGCCCCAGTTTACTTCCCTCGATTTTGAGAGGTTCTTGGCAGAGAGGGGCATCCGCCACGCATTAACAGCACCGGCGCATCCGGCGGCGAACGGTAGGGCGGAACGGATGGTACAGTTTACAAAAAAAACCCTCCGGAAGATGGACCACGGGGAGATCAACGACAAAATCAATAAACTCCTCTTCATACAACACATCACCCCAAACACCACTACCAACAAAAGCCCAGCCGAATTACTAATGGGCAGGAAGCTGAGGTCCCCACTCGACAGGTTACACCCAACATACAACCCGGAGCGGCCCCCAGACTCCAGTTCCAAATACCGGACATTTGCCCCCGGTGACTTAGTTTACGCGAAAAACCTGACGGGGGACCCCCTATGGATCCCAGCCGTCATCACTCAAATCACAGGTCCACGGTCGTACCGGCTCCAAACCACCGATGGGCGAGCCTGGAAACGACACATCGACCAGCTCAGGTCGCGAACGGCAACAGACCTCAACCCCCAAGACACGAACCAAGGGGGGAGGGAATACCCGAATAAACAAGCGCAGGAAAAAATAATCCAAAAATACTCACCGGAACGCAGCCATCGCGAGTCCCCACCGGAGAAGAACCACCTGGCCAGCTCAACCGACTCGGAGAAACCAAGCGGGAGCGGCGAAACCCGTAGCTCAACCGACCCGGTAGGCCCAGGCGGGAGCCACGGAGAATGAACCGGCCCGATCATCCAGCCGGTTCACACAGAAGGAGGAGCAGCCAAAAAGATGACCGCTCCGGCCGAGATCCAGCTTGCAACTGAGCTGCGCAGGTCAACTAGGGCTAGACGGAGCCCCGCCTACCTGCGTGACTACGCAACGTGATGGACTATACCAAGAGGGGAGGGGTGTTCTGTCCTGAATTTGCATACTCGAAATCCCCGCGCCTTGATTGGCTAAGGCGCGGGGATTTCTGATTGGCCAGGCGAGCCGCGCTGATTGGCCCGATTGGGGTCTCCCACGATTGGCTCACTCCAAGAGCGGGAGACTTGAATCGCTGCCATTGGCCGCGGCCGCCGCAGCGAAAAGGATAAAAGCCGCGGGCTTTTTCCTTTTCGCTGGTTCGGTTCACAACTGTTTAATAAAGAGCTTGAATGATAGTCACCGACTCAGAGCGTCTTTTTGCGGACACGACAGTTGTCATCTGCATATTGATGATATTTTACCCCAAACCAATGGATTATCTCACCCAATGTACATGTTAAATAGAAGGGAAAAAAAGAACAGAATCCTGAGGCACCCCACAAAATAGGGGCTGGATTTCTCTCCCTCTATCAACAGTGACTTGGACCAGTGCCAATTCTTGTTTTGTACTTAAATCATCCCCCCCAAAAGTCATGAATATAATTTCACTAGCTGAAATTAATCTCTGCTCATTAATTAATAAACTTCAAAAATAGCACAATTGATATTTATTCAGATGTACTAAAACAATGTACATTCATTTAGAATTGTAGTCTAAATTAATCTTTGATTTTGTATATGTATCTTAATATGTATTAAGAAGACATATTATATGCTATAACTGTGCTGTAGTAGTTCAATGCATGCAATTTTGTTTCCTTGAATGTATTGCCATGACTGTATGTTGCAAAAAAGGTGCTGATGCTGGATCAGTCAAATTGCATCTAATTTGCTTATCAGTGGTGACCTGTGAAGTAGATGCCAAACAAAGGTTGCCAAAGTTAAACCATAGAACTATCTATGGGCATTGTTCAAAATATTGAAGATGAAGCAAAGAGCCAAACTCTCTGGGACAAATAAGCTATATTTTAAAGCCTCTCTGGATAGCTTGGTTTAAATGAATGAGCAGCAGCTGCTGCTGTGTACTATAATAATGACTGCAGGCTGCTTAATCTTCTGTTTCTGTTGCTTTACTAATAAATACATATTCTACTGGCAGATCTTATGAGAAGCTGCAATTTCTGTGAGCTGCTAAATGAGTTGAAGAGCTACAAAAATATCAGCACCACATTTTGATGGATGGGAATAAACCATGGAATCCTTTTAAAACCACTTTAACAGTAAAATAATGGGCAGCATCAGCCAAAATCTCCAGACAAAGTATGATTTTCTTCTGTACTTTCTCTATTCCAGCCACTCTTCCATTTCCTTTTCTGTCTTTACAGAAACAAATCCCCATCTTCTTCAGCACATTCATCATGACAATGAAAAACATGATGGAACTCCATCTTGCTTAGGATTCTTATATTCTTTTAAAAGTAACAAGATTAAATCTTTCATTTCTTATCAAAAGATTTAGTAAGGTGCTGCAAGTACACATTAATAAAACAGGCATAAAATCTTCAAAAATGTATGATTAATGGAGAACATGGTTAGGTTGTTGGATAGATCCAGACAAATCCAGTTTAAAATTCTTGCTTTATTGTATAGATATTTTGGAACTTTCTTTTTATTTAATGTAACTATGCCCCCTCCCCACTATCCTAATGTAACAAACAGAGAGATAAAGATAGATCAAGAGAAATAGTGCACTGAAATGTTTTCAGAAGGTGAGGCTTGTGGAAGAATAATGAAATTCCCAGAGTGGAGGAATTGATTGTAAAAATATCAGAACTGCAGAAATGGCAAAACTGAACAAACACACACACAAAAACTTTTTTGAAAGACCAGAAGCTTTATATATTTATCTGTACTGAAATAATAAAAAAGGAATTGTTGATTTATGGATATGAAGACTAAAAATAAGGAGGACAAAATGAAGGGGTGAAGGGAGTTGTAAAATACTTTAAGGGGGAGGAGAGATAATAAGAGTGCAATTATCTGTTGAAAAGAAGGATGGAAGTAATCTATATATTTCTTAACTTTGCTTTTCTCTTCTTGCATTTTTCTGTTTTGACAGGTGACTATATGAGCAATTTTACTAAATATAATTTAAAAACCCAGAACTTGAGGTATTGCTTTAGGAAAGAATAACATAAAAACAATGTGGGAAACATATGGCAGTCATGTGCCAGGCCAGTTGGGAAAAAGCTGTTTAAATGATTTCTAATAACATTTTAAAATATGTTATTGTTTGGGATATTGTTATTTCCTCCTCCTTGCAAAATCACTTTTCCTAAGAACAAATACAGTGGCTCTGGGGAGATCATTACTCTAAAAATCAGCACTTGAAAATAAGTATTTACTACAATAAAATCTCAGCAAAAATGTGATTTAAAAAAAACCTGAATACTGACATTGCTCTTTGAAAAATAACTGCTGTTGTTTATGAGAATAATTGTGAGTTTAGTAATTTATTATAAAACTATCCAATTGTTGGATTATATGTTAAAATGTATTTGAATATTATCTGAGGTAGTTATGAATGATTCCATTAACTAACCCACTAAATTAATTCAAGATTTAAAAGCTCATCAATTCAAACTCAACTAGGCTTAAAGAGAAGAATTAAAGGTCTCACATTAATTTATCATCATCATCATCGTCATCCAAAATTGATCCATTGTCTTTTCACTGAAAACTGTAGATCATAATCTACCATGCCACTCCATTTGAGCATTGAATATTTTTCAATTTCTCAATCTCTATTGAGACAGAGAGAGACAGAGAGACAGAGAGAGGGACGGAGGGAGAGAGTATTTAAATGCAATCCTATAATTGGTGAAAACTAATCAGTACCTCAATCATTCAACCACAAAGGTGGTAAATTTAGCTATTAGGTAATTTTTTTGGTTGTTGGCTACCACCATGACATCAGAAATGGACAACATTTTTGCTGAGGTAGCCATTTTTGTAAACTGCCTTGTGTTGGAAGAAATGTCCATCTGGGTTCAGTTCCAAGTGGGGAGAAAGACACTGGAAACATGGAGGCTGCTTAGAAGGATGGTTTAATGGTGAAGCAGAACCACCAGGGACATGTGATTCTGGGTAGCTGAATGGAATGAGTGTTATTTAAACCTTATTTTGGGTTTTGAACTTGAGCTTCCTGTTGCTGTGGCAAGGAATGTATTCCATTGGTTGCAGTTAGACTCCCATGTGGAGTCATGCTTGTCTGAATCAAGTTTGGTAGAACCTTGATGGGTGATGTAATGAAGGGGCTTAGTTGTGCCATGTGGTGAGCTCTGCTGATAGATAATTCTAATGTCCTGGAGAGTGAAGGTCTTTTGTCTTATAGATAAGCTGGCATCAAAATATCTGCTGGGGGCAGGGAGCTGAGTTTCTGTTTCCTTTAAGATTTTTATTTCTCTTTTAGGGCAAATATTCTGCCTTTTAAATATTTCTTAGAATATTTCATTCTTCTAGGAGAGGGGTGGGTGCTAACTTTCTTCACTGGAAAAATAAAAATTATAAGAAATAAATAAATGTATTTCAAAATAAATATTGAAATAAATCCTATTTAATGGAACATTAATTGATCAAATAGCAAGTTGATGGACTTGTAACAGTTAAAATTATATCCACACATAAACACATTTTTAAATAATAATATTGATTACAATACTAAAATATAATACAAACTAAAGTTAAAAACAGAAAGGAGTAAAAAGCATAAGAAAAACAAAAAGGAAAGAATTAAAATTAAGAATATAATACAGAAAGAGAAAATAAATATATAAAGAAGTATTTTCCAACCTTTATTGCAATAAGTTTAAACAAATTTATGATACTTCATTCCCTCCAAGGTTTCAAATAATTATATCTTCTTCCTATACTCATCTCTTATCTATAAATAAATTCATAAGACACAGTCTTTTCAATCTGGTATCAGCAGAAAAGTCCATAAAGGGTTGTCAGAAGCAATAAGATATCTTGTTTAAATCTTGATCCAACAAATCAACTTTATATTCCTTTCTTTTACTTCTAACATTTGGTTCATTGCTCAGAGTTCTTCAAAGTTTTAACAGGCCTCTTTTATAAACCCAATTAGAAATAATTGTCTGAGTTTCACTCCATTTGTAATTTGTATTTTTCTTTTACATTTTAAAATATCAGCCAGCTTCTTTTGTAGATCCAGTGAAGCATCCATTTCTAAATCTAATGATTCACCTGTCAGTTATCAATCTATTTTTTTTAAAAAACAAATTTTATTAATTTTCAAAGACAATACAAAGACAAACAAAACATAAAGCATAAGAACATAAAAAATCTTTTCTAAAAACTGCTTAGCAAAACAAATAATGTATTTCATATTACTATATTTCATATTATTACTATTTCATATGTTCTTATCCAACATCATTAATCCTCGATAAACAAACATAAGCAAACAAAATACATAACATAAAAACATAAAATTTCTTTTTAGAAAGTGGCTTAACCCCGGGTTATAACTTTTTATACAGACATAAATCAAATTCATGCTCACCTTATATACTATTTCATATCTTCTCTTTTCACTCTCTTAATTCTATTTTATTTATTTAATCTCAATTTAAATAATTATACTTGTATCTTTTGTCCGTTCTTTTTCAATTTTCAATTTATCTTTTCTCTTTACCACAAACTTTTTCCTGTAATCACTGGTTGAAGTATGACAACTTTCTATTTTCCCCCCAAATTTAACACTTAAAATAATACATAGTTTTTATTCTGATTCTGCTTAGTACATTCTACATAACATTTTAAAATATAAAACATAATGATCTTATAATATATTAAAAATAATGTTCCATAACAAATTAATTAATTAAACTCTATTAATTAAATCTTAGGCATTTTACGCATTCCCTACAATATTCTATTAACACATATTTCAAATATGAATACTACAATACAATCTTACGTACTTTTGCAGAATCTCTTTTTAAATTATGTTTTACCTTTTATCTCTGAAAAAAACCTGTTTATTAGCATCTTGTTTTAAGCCTTTATAATTTCCCTTCATTTTTTCCTTCCTTCCTGGTCAAATCTAGCCTTTTTACACACCCCCTCTCAATCTCCAGCCTTTTAGTCTCCCTCTCTGTTGTATTCCTCTCTTCTGTTGCTTTCTGACATTATATCGATTTTTCATCTTATTTTTTCCTTTCTTGGTTGTTTTTTTAGAACTTAAATTCTCCATTTTTTTTCCTTTTTACCCTTTTCTTTCTCATTTAAAATCATATCTCCATTAAAGATAGCTTCTTCTTCATCATCCCAGCCTTTTTCTTGTTGCATTTCCTGATAAATAGAAATTGCCATTTCTAAGAAGCAAAGGATAGATCCAAAGGAGCTCTTGCCTTCTTCTTCTTTTTCTCTTAATTTTTCAAATTGCATTTTCAATTCTTCAACAGATACCATTGTAACAAAAAATTTTTTTTAAACAATCCAAATGTTTTCTTAGTCTTTCAAATGATAGTTCACAAAAGTCCCAAAGTCATCAAGCAATCAAAGTCAACACAATCAGCACAGTCTTTTTCATTTAACACTTTCTTCTACTTTCTCTTCCTGGGGTAGCATTCAATTACACAATTCCAAGGTATTTTTTGGAAGTTTTATTGCAATTTAATCTCTGATCTTATAAAACTCCAAGCAATCTCCTTCAACAAACGTTAATATAAATCATTTGCCTCTCTTCCTTCCCACTTAAAGCAAAAAGATTTTAATTTTTAAATGTCAGTGTTTAGAAATCTAATGTCCCCTTGGCTTTAATTTTCAAAGTTAGTACCTTCTGCTGCCAAAGCGGGTATTTCCGATTTCCATCTGCTGTCTCCATGGGGAAGTGAGGAAAAAAAAAAACCTTTCCCTTACTTTCCACCGCAGCTTAACGATCTTCTGGGAAACAATATATCACTTAAAACGCCAAAGTTCCAGGGTATTCAGATGTTAATTGTCATCCCGGTTCAGCCAAAAGCCTTCTTTCTTCACTTCCTCCTGCACAAAACTTGTCCGGCTGAGAGGTTCTTTGTGACGGCCATTGCTGACCGCCGCTCCACCACCTTTGGAAAAGGGAGTTGAGCCGGCTAGGGAAGGGGGGTGCGATATCCCCCGACCCCTGCCTGGATCTCCCCTCTCTTCAATTATCCCTACAGGATAACTATAGCCTCTCAATCCAATTGGATCGAAGGCACTCCAGCAGCTAGCGCAGCAGGGATCGCACACAAACGCAAATTCCTGCTGCCTCCGAAGCCTGACAAACCGGAATTCCATCAATCTACTTTTGATGCTATCTCTTTCTGATATAAAATTTGTTCTATATCTGTCATTTCTTAAACAACTATTTAGATTAGGTTTACTGGCCCATATATGTATGCAGTTTCATGTGATGTTAAACATTTTCTCTTTTTAAAGTATGTTAAACATTTTCTCTTTTTAAAAAGTTATTTGTCAGACCATACATTTCCATTTTTGGATGTTCTGTTTTTCAACAAACTTGGTACTTTACTAAAAATAAAATCAAATTTAAAATGAAAATGAGATTGTGCAGTATTGTCACATATTCTGGAATTCACTGCAGACAGATAAAATTAATATGATAGGTGACTCATTTCTTGCACTTGCTAGTTCCCAATGATTCATATGATCTGAGCAGATTCCTAATTCCCAGTAAGGGCAGGCTACTTAAAATATTGTTTGGCATATAACAGAACATTGGCAAATGTCAGCTCTAATAAACTTATCTCTTGAAGATGGCCCCAAGAAATGCTAAGAAAATTTGTTCTGTTTTTTTTAAAGAGGAAAATAATATGCACAATATTCAGTGTGCCATTTTCTAAGAGAAGAAATGGATATATAACTATTAAAAAGCAATAAAATCAAATAGCTCTGTCTGTTCTTAAAGCAGTCAGTTATAAACTCTGCCTCATAATTTCTCATGTATTTGTTTTGAAGAAAAGAAATGCTTAGGCTAAAAATAATGCAGCTTCATTATTTTTCCACTTCTAGACATTATGAAGACATAATTTCCCTTAATGAAATTATGAAGATAATTTCCCTTATGTTGTCCATATCTGCTGCTTATTGTAGAAATTACTACAGCCATGGCTACCTAGATGGCTACCACAGATATTGGTTTATAACTATTATCATGAACATTATCTGCAAATAAATGCAAAAGTAAAAATAAAGGAGTACCTGTGGATTTTATTCCACTAGCTGTTGCCCACTATAGGAACTGGTGCTGGTCTCCATTTCAAAACCATTGAACCAGCACTGTCCAAAGACATTTCCATGGTCATATAGCCAGCGTGACATCATGGAGCACTGTAACCTTCCCACCAAAATGTTATCTACTTGCATTGCAAACTTTTGAACTTCTAGATTGGCAGGAGCTGGAACAAGGATGGGAGCTTACTCCATTGTGTGCCGTTCAGTTTTTAAATCTGGGCTGCTGACTTTCCAGCCAACAAGTCCAGTGTCTTAACTGCCAAGTTACAGCACCGCTGAGTTTCCCCTCCCCCATTTGCAAATAGAGGGGAATATTTCAACAGCAGGGTGGAAATTATGAGCAAGCACACCGGGTTAGGAAAGGCTGTAATGTGCCATATTTGTCAATTGAGAATTGTGGCACATCTTCAGTCATAGTTCTCCGATTGTAATATGACAAGTAAGATAGAGCATAAGACATATGTCCAGAAGCTTCTGTAGTGGATAGCCAAATAAATAAATGGATAACATTTTAACTGCTCCTTAATAGTTACTAATTCAATAGTTTGGGTCTGACCAATTTTAGCTTTGTTTAGATAAGAGATGCTTTTCAGGGTAGCATTCCACAAACTTCCTTGGGATGCTGGGTATAGACTGCTAGTACTGTGAATATTGTATAATAGATTCATTGAAGGGTTTATAGTTTGAATACTACTTATAGAGGAGATATTATCTTCAATGTCTGTACTTTCATATATGTTAATGCTTTTGATTTGCTTAGCTTCCCCCTCCCCCATTTTTACACCTAGAATTACACATTTTGGAACAGCCATGAGTGGAATTGTGCCTTGCTAGCCTTTGCATGTTATTTGTATCCAAAAGTTGAATAAGAAAGAAATTTCTTATCCTAAGCAAATTATCCATGCTTGCTAAGAACATCACAATACCATCTGCTCTTGTTCTGCTGTGCACTTATTGTTTTTACTTTTCCCTGACTTGATTTGTAAATAACCTACTCCCATTATTCCTTAGCCCTATTCCATTATGAAACTTTTAGTGATATTTCCTTTGAGGATTAAAAATGACTCATATTAAGCATTTCTATATGTTCCCAAGAAAACACCAGCCATATGCTTCCACTGGAGAATACTAAGGTTATCTAGGAGACCCCTCTATGCATGAAGCACATTAATGGGGCATCATTTGATGACAATAACTGCACTGCTGTCTTTGACCCAAGAAGCCTATTCATTTATTTAGATGAGAATTCCAATATCATTAAAGCCAAACAATGAACTATTATGTACAATTTACCTGTGCATAGCACACACTTTCTGGGAAAAGGACCAAAAGGACAATATTTCCATGATTAATATAATTACATCCAAACGCAGCTACCGTAGAAATGATTCTGTGGCATATGCATATTGAAACTTTTCCTGAAACAGAAATGGTTTCTTGACAGTCATAGACAACTATTATACTGATGTATAATTATTGCAAATTATAACTTCCAATCATAATTAGTCATCACAAATGTCACTATAAACAACTTTATATAGACTTAAGGTTATTTACAAAGTTGATAGATCACCTAATCTTTTAACAACTTCCAAAATACCGAAATACAATTAAATCCTCAAAAGTATAATAAAGCATTAAAAACCAGATTAAACAACTATAATAATAGTTTCACAAAGCTATTAAATAACAGCAGAACAGGACTTTCCCTGGCAGCTGAACCACATCTCCACTATCAAAGATTGGAACCACCACTATAGTAGACATGGAACTATGTTAAGTACCTCTACCCTTCTAGGCAATCCCAAACATGCTATCAAAAGTATCATGTAGGACCAATATGGTGATCTCTTCAAATGTTATAAACTGGTGTGACCAAAGCCAGATACGTCCCATTAATCAGCATGGGAAAAGGTCAAGATAATGTAAAGCTTGGCAAACTGAATGGTCTTGTTGCAAAATCTTGTGCAAATTAATCACAGGCGCCAAGCAGGACGTTTTCTTATTCATTTACTACTCTATTCAAGGACTTTAGCTAACAGTCCACTGATACTATAAGAAAAAAATACATTCATCTCCTTTACTATCACAGTAGTAGCTTGAACAGGCTTGCACCTATGCTTAATAAGGTTCGTTTTTGGATCTCCTCCAGTGGCATCTTTGGCATTGTTTCCCAGTCTCAGATGCCAAGGCATGAGAATTGAAAGTCCCCAAACATTATTACACATGGTAACACTAACACCAGATCAAGGAACATGGAGTGGAAATCAGCTAGCAAAAAGATGATTGGTATATCAGAAATATATGCCAATTCCCAAAAGTGTTTGTAGAGTTTAAGATTATGGAACAGTTTGGGCTGAAAGAATAAAAAGGTGTGAAAGAGCTTACAGTCTATGGCACATACTTTGCACTGGTTATCATTTCTTTATCATCTCCTTGAATCATATCTGTCTTTTCTCAAAATTGTGTGATAGTTGTAGAGGACAACCATAAGATCTTAGTCAAAGACAAAGTTGTTTTAAGGAGTTGCTGGTAGTTTCTGTGTGAACGTCCCTTACACATCATAAAAAGCTAGCAAGAACTTCAGATCTGATCCTTTGTATGAAATATTTAAATGAACTATCACATTTGCCAAGAAAAAAATTGAAAATCCAGAAGCTTAGTTCAGAAGCAGGCAATCCATATATAATTTAGGAGAAAGTTGCTTTATGTTGCTAATAGAAATTAACTGCTGATCCCCTTGAAATAAGTTGTTATAGAAACAGGATGAACTGTGATACAAGTTTAATTCTAGAGTGATAACACAATAGTTATAAAAAGGGGTGGGATTCTACCAGTTCACACCTATTTGCTAGATCCGGTTGTTAACATTCTAAGCAGTTTGGAGAATCAGTTGTTAGGAGAAATTACTGGCCTAAGCCTGTAAGAAAGGCAGGAAGGAAACATTCTGGTGTTGCTTCCAGAAACTGCCTTTCCGTTAACCATTATTACATTCTTGGCAGGACTAGACTTCCTGTCTCTGGAACTTCTCTGGAGTTTCTCCCCCCTCCTTTGCTGGTACTTTGCTTGTGTGGAGTGACCATTCAAAGTTACAATGGCACTGAAAAAAAGTGACTAATGACCACTTTTCACACTTACGACTGTTGCAACATTCCCACAGTCATGAGAGGGCAGGCAAGGAGATGCATGCCTCGATGTGAGTGATATTGAGTTGGCCATACCCAGCCAATAACATGACCACCAAGCCATGCCCACCACCTAAGCCACACCCACAGAACCAATTGTTAAAAATTTTGAATCCCACCCCGGCTATAAATCATTAGCTACACAAAAGGTTTTAAAAGCCAATACAATACAATGTCAACCTGGGAAATAAAAGACACAGAGACCATGTCCTCCAGCAATTGAATTTTCAAGAAGTTAGCTTAGAAGGAACTATCTTATATATAGATACAAAAGTGGAAGAATTTTTTATTTCCATAACCAAGGGACACTAATGGATGTGCAATTATACATTTAATTGTTCAAGAATGTCACTACTGATTGACATAATGGCTTCCTTTCTTTCTGAAAAGTATAATTATAGACATCACTCCATCCCAGTGACCAATCTTTTAATTTATCTTTGGCCAAGGAGCTTGAAATCCAATTCCTCCCTCGGCTTCAAAACCAAAAAAAATCAATAAAAGAGCCCTAAAACTAAGGACACATTTGTTATTTTTTGCAACCAAGTCACAGCCTTTCGAAATCAATGTATGCATTTGGAAATGAACTTATTTAAAAATAAAAAGTAATAATGCAAATTTTAGCATCTATCATGTATTTCTCCCTGCTACATATTGCTGTTTGAAAGAAGAACTGTTTGAAAGAGAGAAGTTGCAACTTTTCTTTTGGTAATAATCTGTGAGAAAACTTCAGTCTAATGAATTTCATTTGGAAATCTCAGTCTAATGAATCTCATTTGGGAAAGGAGCATTAAAGAAAATAGATAAATAATTAACAAGTGATATTTCAAACCCCTTCAGAGTGCCAGGAGTTCAATACAAAATTACTTCCAGAAGAAAATAGAAAAGAAAGGATAATGAAGAATGGTTAAATTAATAATAGGCATTGGGCTATATTACAAAAATGCTTAAACAAAGAGCTCAAAATAGAAACCATAAGCTATGGAACAGGTGGTTAATACTGCCTCATTCACCTGCATTAACTGAATATAACTTTTACTGGTTTGAAACAGATTACTTTTAATTGAAAGTGGAATTGAAGACTCCATCATTTCTTTGTTAAAATTAATAATATTTAAAATATATATTCAAATCCCATACCTGTGTAATTCCAAGCTCTGTTTTGTAATATCTCATTTGAGGAAAGTTTGCATCCTCTATTGTGTTTTGCTTATTTGTTACAAAAAGGTTGCTAAGTTTACATTTTTGTATCTATTTTTTTTCTCCCATGAACCAAACAGCTCCATTTACAGTTTTAAAGCAGAAGTCAGTTTTAAATCTGAGTTCTGGGTTCCCCTGAGATTCTTATGTGGATTTTCCCTTATTCTTCTCCATTTAAAATGAAATTAAAACAGGAAATTAAATTTTAAATTAGATGTGATGTGATGGCATATCCTACCAGTCTCCAAAGGGAGTATTAGTGGATTAATTTCTTTCCTATATTCCTCAGGAACAAAATTTAAAAAAAATGAAGAACTTTAGTTAGAACCAGAAGTTGTACATATAATCCTATGTATGTATAAATGGGAACCCAACTAAAGCACTGTGCAGGAATTTCTCTGATTCGTCTCTAGAACTGAGACCAACAGAGGTCTTGTATACATTGAATAGAGTGAGAAAAATCCACTTTTATTCTAATTCATGCAGTTACTGCATAATTGCATAATTGCCAAGCTTAAAAATAAGCTTGGGGTCCTTGGAGAGAGAAGTATGCATACAAGGGTAGCCACAGATTCAAAGTCATGCTTAGGATAAATTCCTAAGCAGGGTTGTTAGTTGGGCTAATATGTTTTGTAGTCATTGCATAAAAGTACAATGCTTATTTCTTTAAGAATTCATATCATCAGTTTACCAGAAGATGTATTTAGATGATACTTCATTTTTAGATTTTGGTCTTTAAATACTATTTTTTTTATCAAGCTCAGCTCATGTAATGGTGGATTTAAGTTTTTGGGGTTAGTTGTGGATCAGTTTTGTTCATGTCTATAAAAATATTCTAGGAATATAAGAATATTCCTAGAATATTAGCCCATCTCAGAATAAATATAGTCATGATTTGTTGTTATTTTTGGTGGTGCTGTGATTATTAACACTCACACTATCTTTGTTTTGGTTCTATTGCATAACTAAGGTAGCATTTGGCATTTGTAATCCTCCCCCTTTCTCCCTATAACCTAGTATAGTCTTTTATTTTCAAAACCTAGACTAAAACCTGTATACAGTAGAGCAATATGAGGCAAGGACCTATAAGCTCATTGTTTTCCTTAATCTTTCTGTCTTATCCACTGTTTTTCAAATTCCTGGCTTTATTTCCACCCTCATTGGAATGAAGTTACCATGCAAATAGATTAGTTGTTGCATATATTCAAGCTCCTTTCAAAGATTTAAGATATAAAGCATTGAACCAAGTGGCAAAGCTATGCATAATGCTATCCTCAGAGGAACCAATGAATTTTCTTTGAATTTAAAAAGTCCAGTGTTATGTTTATAGCAGGAGTGTCAAAGTTGCAATGACACATTGCCATCACATGACGTATTGCAACTTCCTTCACTAAAAAGTGGTTGGGCATGGCCAGCTGATGACACATCCAGCTCATGGGCCACAAGTTTGACACCCCTGGTCTATAGGAAAGAAATTTGGGAGCTCAAAGAATTAAGTAAGTATGTGATGGTTGTGGAAGCATATAGTCTCTTTTTCTTTGCTTGCCCAACCTTTTTCAAATGATGAACAATCTCAATAACACATTTTCACCTTGCTTAGCAGGCACAGAGGGCATGATCAGAGGAAAGGCAGGAATTCTATGGATATGAAATTAAATCCAAACTGCAACAAGTAATATTACACTAACTGGTAATATTACACTAATAACTAGCGTATACAAAACATTTGCTAGACTAATACTCAAATACAGCTCATCAGTCTGGAACCCACATTATGTATCTGATATTGACACAGTTGAGAAAGTCCAGAAATATTTCACAAGAAGAGTTCTCCACTCCTCTACTCGTTGCAGAATACCTTATGCCACCAGACTTGAAATTCTAGAACTAGAAAACCTTGAATTACACCGTCTTCAGTCTGATTTAAGTATGGTATATAAAATCATACATTGCAATGTCCTACCTGTCAATGAATACTTCAGCTTCAACCATAACAACACAAGAGCACACAATAGATACAAACTCAAGGTTAATCACACCAAACTTGATTGCAGGAAATACGACTTCAGCAACAGAGTGATCAATGTCTGGAATACTCTACCTGACTCTGTGGTTTCTTCCCCAAACCCCCAAAACTTTAACCTTCGACTGTCTACTATTGACCTCACCCCTTTCTTAAGCGATCTGTAGGGGACGTGCATAAGTGCACCAAAGTGCCTACCGTCCCTGTCCTATTGTTTCTTTTATTTTTTATTTTTCTTATATGTCTCCATGTATTCATAACTATGTTTTTACTTATACCTATTATCTTGTAAGCAATTGACAAAAATAGATAAAATAAATAAATAAAGTCAACTCTATATGTTAACAGAAAATAAGACAAACCCTTTCTAAAATGTCTGCTTTTTCAAGCAGTTGCAATCTTGTTTCCCAACACAAGGGCAGAACACAAGGCCATTTGCTTCTCCAGAGAAAAAATAGGCTATAAATGGGATCTTTAAAAGAGACAAACAAACAAAAGAGTTCAATGCTTGTCCCTTGTACTAATAAATGGAAGGAAACTGAATATTGATGAACTAACTCCCAGGGTAGATTGTAGCACAGCTAGGGTTTAGAACAGAATAAACATGTAGTAGTTGGACGTTAGTCACACAAGATGTGCTATCAAGACTATGACTAATTGTCATTTTAGATATTATAGGATTTTCATAAATGTTTAAAAGCTTAAAATGAGACAAAGTTTCTCAACAATAAATTTCTCTCTAAATTGCAAACACAGCTGTATCCTTTGGGATAAATGAATAATTTCTCTAATAAATAATAACAGAGTCTGAGACAATAAGTTTTTAAATTATACTTAGTGTCAAAATAATTGTTAATTGGTTGTGATGATGCATGGCCCTTTATTCGTTACAGGATTTTCTCAGAAGAACCTAACAGACAATACAGGAAGTTGCTGTACTATTCTTACCAGAAAAAGCTAAAGTGTTTGGGATCTGTACTTTTGGGAAGAATTGACTAAGGGAATATATAATCATAGCTCATAAAACAATGGATGTTATGGAGAAGGGAAGCGGGAAAAACTGTTTTGCTCTCCTTTAAAAACATTAGAACCAGAAATCATCAAATAAAGCTGACCGGAAGATTGTTTAAAACATATACTTCCTAAAGATATAATTAAGCACAAGACCATTATAACCATTATTACAACAAGACAGTAATGGATGGTCAATAATTTGAATGGCTATAAAATCAGATTAGAAAAATTCACCATCAAGCAAATCCTAACATTTTGTTGAGAATAGTGAATACTGTCTCAAGGACAGAAGAAAGGTGAGTCTCCATCTCCTGCTTTTGGATATCCCAAAGGCATCTGACTTGCTGAGGAACATCATGAGAAAGAGCCATAGCCCAGCATTTATTCTTCGCATTGTTAGTCAAATGTCTCTGGGGATCATCTCATCTCTCTGGAAGAGATTGCATGTGAACAAGAGAGAAATCTCTTTCATTACCAGATCCCTTGTCCCATGGATAAGCAGTTTCATAAGTTGGTTTTGAAGGAGCTCTCAAAATTTGCTCTGACTTTGTTCTTCCTTTTTCCCATGCTCACTGTGGGCTTGCCTTGGTAAAGTAAGGGCAAAATGTTTTAAAAATTTGTGACCTCACCTAACTGTTTTACCATTTATTGGGGAAATTACTTTTCCCAGTTTGATAACTGTGAAATGCTCTAATTTCCAACCCCTGGGCTCTGGTCTGTTGAGAACCAGGGGGCAAGTGCAGATATATTTGTGCAAATAGTGCACACATGCAAAACTATCTTCCCCCATCCCTCCCACCATCATTGCTACCCCTGGAAAGATTGGGGACACAGATCTAATGGAGCCAAAAAGATTCTGTAGCACAGGGCTGCCAAACTCACATCATCACAGCAGCGTCATGTGATGTATAAGGACTTTTTTCCCCTTTGCTAATTGGGCATGGGTGTGGACAGAGTGTAACACATCCTTGACTGCCCTGCTGTAGCAGAATTTACAAAGACATACAGATCACTATATATACCTGGAAATTGCAATGAGTAGTGTTAGGATAATGTAACACAATTCTTTTTACATGCAGGGAAGAACTGAAGAGACATCAAAGTACTATATAAATTTTCAGTATGACATATAGATGGAACATAATGTTTGATGAATACTTTATCTATAGTGTTATGAACTAATGAAAGCGCTTAAATAAAGTTTTAACAAACCTTAAGAAAAAGCAGGGTTTTAATCCTGCACTTCTGATTGGCTGATAATAGTGATATTGGATTGGTCCGTTCTGGGGAATCTGATTGGCTGTTAACGAGCCACTCTCATTGATTCAAGGGTTTAACACTTCCATGTTTTTCATTGGCTAATAGGTCAGCAGCCTGCCCTATAAAAGGGCTGCTGCTGCCCTAGGGTTTTTGCTCTGTTCAGAATGATTAATAAAGAGTTGAAGTTCACTGTTCAATGCCTCGTCTCCATTCCTTGCGCCCATGCGCAAAACATAACACTGGTGACGAGGATGGGATGCGGAGACATCAGAGCTGACTGAACACTACAGAGCACCAAACAGAGCACGTGGCTGAAGGCGCATCGACAAAGGGAACCATGTCCGGCAGCGCCATACCACCCGCTCCATTTGACCCGGCACAAGAAGACTGGGACTCGTATATAAACCGGTTCCAGATGTTTCTGGAAACAAACAACTTGAAGGATGCCACTACGGGAAAAAAGCGAGCAGTGTTCCTGACCCATTGCGGGCCTGCCATCTTTAAGATGGCCAAGGCACTAGCGAAACTGGCTGAGGTGAAGTCCATGGACTGGGATGTCCTCGGGCCCCTTCTACGGGCCCACTATGCACCCGCCGTACCAACGCTTGTCCGAAGACATGAATTTTACCAGAGGGACCAGCGGAAAGGAGAGAGCGTTGCAGATTTCATCGCGGATCTCCGGAACCTGGGAGGCCTCTGTGGGTTTACAGACCTCGAAGAAGCTCTGAGAGACCGAATAATTCTGGGATTAGAAGACCACATGACACAGAGCAAGATCATGGCCAAAGGGGACATCGACCTTGCTGATGTCATCAAGGATGCTACTGCAGCAGAAGCAACCAGGAAGTCAGCTGCCCGAATGCGCCGCACCAATGCACCGCTCCGTCAACTCGCCAGCGATAGCTCACCTCGCCTAGAGAGGCATACAACAGCGACCCACCATGAGGACCTTGAATCGCCATCAGAAAGTGATGAGGAGGAGGTCAACCGGCTACGGTCTGAACATGACCAATGCCATCAGCGGAATCAAAGACTACCGCACCAATGCGTGGGTTGTGGGGCAAACCACCCGCGATCAGACTGCAAATTCCTTGACATGCTCTGCCATTTCTGTGGGAAAAGAGGCCACATCGGGAAGGTCTGTAGAACCAAGCAAAGATCCAGCCCACTTCAGAGGGGAAACAACTACCGCCAGACCACAGGGAATCGTCCTGTGAGTCGGGAACATTTGAACCACCAATGGAACAACCACTCCTACAGAAATAAAACACTGGCCATTTCAACGAGATGAGAAGAGGCACACCAAACCATTACAATCAGTCACGCCTCATCGCTAGATGCAAAGAAGATCCGAGTGAAGGTTGCCATCGGAGACCAGCCTTGCGTGATGGAAGTCGATTCAGGATCATCCCTCTCGATGGTTTCCTGGAAGACCCTTAAACAACTAATCCCTGCCATCCGGCGTCAAGACCTCAGAGCCCAAAGAATCATACTCAAAGATTATCAAGGGAACCGAATTCCAGTCGTTGGATCCAGCCAAGTCCAAGTATCATTCAAAAATTGTACTGCGTCATTACCACTGACCGTCGTCGACCGTGACCGGCCTAGCTTGTTAGGCCTTCAATGGTTCGCCCCACTTGGGATCGAGGTAGCCGGCATTCACCAAACCAGAAGTGACAACTGGGAGGAGGCCATCGTCCAGGAATTCCAGGACGTCTTTGTAGACAAACTAGGCGAGTACAAGGGAACCCCGATATCATTTAACCTTAACCCTGAAGTAGCCCCTATCCGCCTTAAGCCTCATCAGGTACCTTTTGCCCTTAAACCAAAAATTGATGAGCAGCTCAATAAATTAATAGCCCAGGATGTTTTAGAACCAACTGACCACGCTCATTGGGAAACCCCAATTGTAACACCCATCAAACCGGATGGATCGTTAAGGATTTGTGGGGACTACCGGGCCACCCTTCATCATGCCCTTCAACAGAACGCTTACCCGGTGCCGGTGGTACAACACTTTCTACATTCCCTGGGGGGTGGAAAAGTCTTCGCTAAATTGGATTTAGCACAGGCATACCAACAACTGCCTGTAGATAAAAAAAACCGCAGAGGCACAGACGATCGTTACGCACCGAGGAGCCTTTAAGTGCAACCGACTCCAATTCGGAGTGAGCGTAGCCCCAGGGATTTTTCAAAGTCTGATGGAGAGACTCTTGCAAGGGATCAAGGGGGTTGTGCCATACTTTGATGACATTTTAATTGCTGCCCCGAATAGAGAAATACTAGAAAAGCGTCTTAAAATGGTTCTCCAGAAATTTAAAGACTCTGGCCTTAAAGTTAAAAAAAATAAATGTCAACTGTGTACAGACAAAGTAGAGTTCCTGAGGTGCCTAATCGATAAACAAGGCATTCACCCACTAATAGCAAACTAAGGGCAATCAAAAACACCCCAAGACCCAGAAATAGGACTGATCTCCAAGCTTTCCTGGGGCTCATTAACTTTTACAACATCTTCTTGCCCCAGAAAGCGACCGTAGCTGAGCCCCTACATAGACTTCTCGACAAAAAAGCAACCTGAGTCTGGGGACACCGAGAGGAGCATGCATTCCGACAAGTGAAAAACTTACTAACCTCAGATGCTGTTTTAATGCAGTATAACGAGACTCTGCCTTTAACAATTACATGTGATGCATCACCGTTTGGAGTAGGAGCCATTTTAAGTCATGTGTTACCAAATGGCAGTGAGGCCCCTATTGCCTATTTTTCAAGGACCCTATCAAAGGCTGAACGTTAGCCAGATCGACAAAGAGGCTCTTGCTGTTGTATCTGCTGTGAAACGGTTTCATGACTATGTGTATGGACGAGTTTTTACTGTTGTTACCGACCACAAACCTTTGCTAGGGATTATAGTGGGAGACAAGCCAACCCCCTATATATTGTCACCTAGAATGACTCACTGGTCAGAGTTTTTAGCTGCGTACAACTATAAATTACAACACCGCCCGGGAAAAGCCATTCCCCACACTGATGCATTGAGCCATGCCCCACTTCCGGAAACCGTCAACGACCCAGCTCCAACCCTTACGACACTCCAGATTGAAATGCTACATTCACCACTGCTAACAGCCAGAGACATTGCAATTGAAACAAAATGAGATCCTGTCTTGGTGCGAGTTCTTAGCTGGGTCGAACGAGGATGGCCAATAGAACGAACCTCTGACGACTTCACCCCTTTCAGAAACCAGCAAACAGAACTTTTTTCGCAAAAAGGCTGCATCCTATGGGGAGATAGAGTCGTCATCCCAGAGCGGTTACAACGAGCAGTACTGAAAACATTGCATGACGGTCACCCTGGCATCGTGCGTATGAAAGCACTCGCACAAAGCTACGTATGGTGGCTGGGCATCGACAAACAGATCGAAGCCTGGGTAAAGACTTGTTTAAAGTGCCAAGAAGTCAGCAGTGCCCCACCTAGAGCAACTCCAACAGAATGGGAAACGCCCCGGGGGCTGTTGTCCCGCATTCACGTTGACTTTGTGGGACCTACTAAAGGACATACGTTCCTCCTAACAGTGGATGCCTATTCCAACTGGCTTGAGATCCACGAAATGAAGAATACGAGAACCGAGTCCGTCATCCAAAAATTGAATAGGCTATTCGCAACGCTGCCAGACGTTCTGGTCTCCGACAACGGACCCCAGTTCACCACCCTGGCATTTGAACAATACTTAGCGGACCGGGGTATCCACCATGCGCTAACTTCGCCAGTGCACCCTGCGGCTAATGGCAGGGTTGAGCGCATGGTACAATTTGTTAAAAAAAACTCTCCACAAAATGGACTATAGGGACATTGATGACAAAATAAACAGAATACTCCTACTCCAACACATCACTCCGCACAGCATCACCAACAAGACCCCAGCTGAACTGTTGATGGGACGCAAGCTCTGTTCCCACCTTGACCGGCTTCACTCATCCTATGAGCCAGAGAAACCCTGTGGATCTACCGGAAAATGCCGCGAGTTCAAGGTAGGCAACTTAGTTTTCACCAAAAACCTCTCCGGCGAACCATTATGGGTCGAAGCAACCGTAATTCAAACCACCGGGCCCAGATCGTACCGTGTGCAAACCTGCAATGGAAAAATATGGAAACACCATATAGATCAGCTTTGCTCTAGGCTACAACCCAGTTCCCGCGACTCCTGTGACTCCCAAACTGAGGGGGGAGGGGATGTTGAAGAAACCGAATTTGAGATGGTGGAAAGCAGAAGCGAAGGAAGTCAGCAATCGGGTGCGATAAATGAAGAAGAATCAGGGAGGTGACTCTCCTCATCACAGAGGAATACCTCAATGGAGGCAAGCCCGCAAAAATCGGAGGACAACAACGACAGCATTAGTGGCACCGAGTCATCCAGTGAGGATGCGGAACCACCTGTACCAGATATGTCCAAAAACGTCCCACCGAAACCGGACTACAGACAGGAACTGGTGGGACTGCGCAAATCCAATAGACAGTTAAAACAACCTACATATCTTAGGGATTACATCACTGCACCCCTCAAACGGAACCCGGGGGGAAGGGGTATTATGAACTAATAAAAGCGCTTAAATAAAGTTTTAACAAAACTTAAGAAAAAGCAGGGTTCTAATCCTGAACTTCTGATTGGCCGATAATAGCGATATTGGATTGGTCCGTTCTGAGGAATCTGATTGGCTGTTAACAAGCCACTCTCATTGGTTCAAGGGTTTAACACTTCCATGTTTCTCATTGGCTAATAGGTCAGCAGCCTGCCCTATAAAAGGGCTGCTGCTGCCCTAGGGTTTTTGCTCTGTTCAGAATGATTAATAAAGAGTTGAAGTTCACTGTTCACTGCTTCGTCTCCATTCCTTGCGCCCTTGCGCAGAACATAACATATAGTTAATACTGAAAAATGCTATCCAGACATAACTTAGTAGTCTATCATCTATTTGTTATCTTTAGAAATAAATCCAAAGTTTTCTTAACACAGACTGACATTGATAATGCTGTTCCAAGTCATTCTTACACACCTTTCATGAAATTGGCTGACAGATTAAGCCTCATACTCAATTAAATAGTATTTTTATGACAGTAAATATGTTCATGAATGAGATTGTGGTGCTTAATTATTTCTAAGTATTAGTTGGGGTGTATAATTTTTTGAACATTTTTAATCCATAGAAAGGTCTAGATATTAATGGCTGTTAGAAAACCCTGAAGCATAAGCAATTTCAAACACCAGCTAAGCTTTTTCTGATATGGATAAGTTAAAGAAATAGCATTTCTGTTTAAAGTACTGATGCTATTTTAAGCATTTTTTAAATTTCATTTTGAAACCTTAGGTAATAATAAGCTAAAGCCTTACACAATTTCATTGTTTTTAAATTATACCATTGGTAGGTAGAACTGAAACATAACATAATCTTATTTCTTGATTTCTTGGGCTTTCTTTTCCTTAAAAATCAAAGTTAAATCAAACCAACCTTTTAAAATTGAGAGCTTTAATAGAAAAACAAGCCATGGGTGATAACAGAAGACAAATATCAAAGAGCAGAAGGTCAGCCATATTTGAATGTTTAAATAAGATCATACCTATCTACCTCATATTGGAAGAGAGAACTATTTAAAAAGTTTTTGGACTTAAATGTTAAAAATGAAGTTACTTTTCACATTTAAACTGCCAAGAATTTAAAGTCAAAGAACATCAGGAGAAAGTACCTTTTTAATTCAATGAGAATGCATTAATCCAAAAATATTCACCATATGTGTTAGAAATAGAGAGTACTTGTGCTCTTTAAGCTTGGGTGCTTTTCTTGAAGATGTTTTATTATTCAATTAGGTAACATCTTCAGAGCTAGAATGGAATCGGGTTTGCTATCTGCTTATAAACTGGGTTGGCCTGTTAATGGTGAAGTGTTGTTTTCTCCATGGTAGTTCCTTGATTAGGCTGTTGTTTACTGTTTGTTTATCTGAATTACTAATCCCTTGATTAGATACTGTTTACTGCTTGATTATTGGTCTGGTGTTTATCCTGGTGTTAATTCCTGCTTATCTGTGTATGGAGTATTGTTGGGGAAGTGTTCTGGTCTTTTTGTTGGAAAACCATACAAAATTTCTGCTTTTAAATAAAAAAAACATATTTGTTGATAATTTTGGCATTTAGATTCTGAACATTCCCATAAAAGTATGAAAGCAGAAAAGAAAAATCGCAAAAGAAATACAAAACAATCAATTACTTAGTCCACATCCACTGAATACAGAAGATTCCAGTTCAGTTCATTTGTCTTTTTTTTTTTTTAAGGAAGAATAGCAAGATGAAATTTTTGAAAATTATTTCTGGCTAGGGATTGCTCCCATTTTATATTATAGTGTCTTGTCCTGTCAGTGATGGTAAAAAGACCAGTGATGGTGGCTTTTTGCTCCCACCCAGCAAAAGACCACCAAGACTACTCCCACCAGCATTGACAGGGCAAGCCATTAGAATATAAAATGAAAGGAAACCCCAATTCCCACTAGTGGAGGACTTGAGCAGCGGGTTGGAGTAGAAAACTTCCAAGGTCCCTTCCAACTCTATTATTCTATGTTTTAGTGCTGATTATGTTACTTGGTTTGGTAATGAAACATCTACAAGAAAGCAACCAAGCTCAAAGAGCACCAAGCACTGTCCATCTTGAGCTACAAATATTCTCTTCTATCAGTATTGTCTCTATCTTATAAAAGTTACCAGTATTAGACGTAGCATTTATCAGGACACCCATGGAATATCTTGAATTTTACTAAAACAAGAATTTTCTGACATTTCCAGGACATGAAAACTATTTGTTTGTTTTTTTAATTCCCAGAGTTCTTTCATTAAGAGGCAAACATTTAGTGATAGAAATTGGCGGTGTTCTTTCCCCCCCTTTAATTTATTACAAAATCCTGTCAAGATCTCAGAGAACTGATACAGAATACTTTGCACTACATAGTTCCTACGATTTATATAAAATATATGGTATACTAGGGCATAAAAGTCCATTCAGAATCCAGAGCAATGGGATTGGGATTGCAGGCTTTGAGAATGCATAATTTAAATTTTGTTCCCCAAAGTGTGTGTGTGTGAGTGTGGGTGTTTGTGTGTTACTATGTATATATTTAACTGAAGAGACTTGTTCTCTGTGGGCCTGCTGGAGTAAAAAAACAAGATTATTGCATCATTTGCATCAACAGAAGTGTTATTAATCTAATGGCCCATTTGTAATTGCATCAGTTCCTATCAAACTGCAGCCCACAAGCGTCTTCCATTTCATTTTACACCAGTTTTTTTTTTAAATACCAATTTTTGAAATAAGAAATCAAATCTTCAAAAGGCAAATCCAGGTAATAGTCTCCAGTTACTAGAACTGTTTGATTTGAGGGAGCTTGAAATCAAGATGAAGTGTCAATGGGGAGATCACAAAAGTCAGAAGTGATTACTAGAAAGTATCTTTGTGAAAAGCTGCAAAGAAGAAGGATTGCTAGGCTGATGGCTGGTAGCAAACTCCAACTCCAGAAGATTGTCCATAATCATCTAAAGATCAGCAATTCTGATTAGGAATATAGACATCAGCATCCTCACAGATCATAAGACCTGGTTGTATTTTGTAGCTAGATTCAAGATTACCCTTAGAAGGGGAATTTATAGATTTCTGCTGATTGTTTACAATTGGTAACAAATTTTGTCTGATACATTTGGAAAGGATTCAATGTATGTGGGAAGATATTTTCTTAAGAATAGGGGCAGGCAATTAATTTTCCCAAGGAGCCACATGAGAAACTGGACCAACGTTTCTTAATTTGGTGTCCTCAATTTCCATCACCTCAACTCCTCAGGCTGTTATAGGTGAGGGATGAGTGCTGCACAGGCACAGAAAAAGGCTTTCCTTGCATCCTGTGGCCACCAGTTGATTGAAGGAATGTACAGGGACTGTGCAGTGACAGACCAAATTGCATGCTTATTTACATTTTATTTCTAATTTCTGACTGACTTCATGAAGGCCACCGACGGACAGCAAATCTGATTGGTCCATTCAGGAGCATCTGATTGGCCATTAACAGGCCATTCTCATTGGTTAATGGAGCTAGCACTCCAGGATTGCTATTGGTTAAATAGTTAATAAGTTGCCTATATAAGGAAGGCTATAGCAGCCAGTTCGAGCTGTCACACCATGTAAATAAAGAGTTTGAAGTTCACTGTTTCTACCGGCTCATCTCCATTATTCGCACCCATGCTCCAGACTTAACACTGGTGACAAGGATGGGATTGGATGACATCAGAGCCAACTAAGACAACTAAGCACGTGGCTGCAGCGCACAACGGCGGAACCATGTCCGGTGGCGTAGTACCACCCGCTCCGTTCGATCCAGCTCAAGAGGACTGGGAGACTTACATGGACCGTTTCCAAATGTTTTTGGAAACGAATAATCTGAAGGATGCCACAACCGGGAAGAAACGGGCAGTATTCCTAACGCACTGCGACCCGACGGTATTCAAAATGGCTAAGGCATTAGCAAAACCGGCTGAAGTGAAGGCCATGGACTGGAACGTCCTCGAACCACTACTAATGGCCCACTATGCACCAACTGTTCCAACGCTCATAAGACGACATGAGTTCTATCAAAGAAATCAGCGGAAAGGAGAAAGCGTTGCTGATTTCATTGCAGACCTCCGGAACTTGGGAGGCCTTTGCGATTTCGCTGACCTAGAGGAGGCTTTGAGAGACCGAGTAGTTCTTGGGTTAGATGCTCTAAACGTACAGAACAAAATAATGGCAAAGGGCGACATCACCCTTAAAGACGCCATAGCTGAAGCTACAGCAGCGGAGTCTACCAAGAAGTCGACTGCCCAACTACGCCGAAATCGCGCTCCAGCACACCAACCGGCCAGCGAAGTTTCACCTAAGTCAGAAGGGCAGCTGCAGATGACCCACCATGAGGACCTCTCTTCGTCGTCAGACAGCAATGAAGGAGAGGTCCATTGCCTGCGTCCAATCGGGATCGTTACCTGAAGTCCCAGCAACCATGCACTGGCTGCGAGGCCAACCATTACCGCTCTAATTGCAAATTCTGTGACGCGCTCTGCCACGAGTGCGGGAAATGAGGCCACATCGGATGGGTCTGCAGAAGTCTCCTCGGACCCAGCCAGACCTCAAAGGGTACCAATCTCCACCAATCGACAGGGAATCACCCTGTAAGGCAAGAACCAGCAAACCACTCCTACAGAAACTGCCCCGTGAATCACCTAACAAGATGGGAAGACTCCCACCAAACACTCACTATCGGCCACGCCTCTTCACTAGACGCTAAGAAAATTCGGGTCAAAGTGGACATTGAAAATCAACCTTGCCAAATGGAAGTTGACTCGGGATCGTCTCTTTCAATGATCTCCTGGAAGATCCTCAAGCAACTCATCCCTACTATCCGGCGCCAAGACCTTCAATTCCAATGGCTTGTGTTAAAGGACTCCCAGGGGAACTGGATTCCAGTCATAGGATCCAGTCGAGTCTGGGTTGCATTCAAGAACTGCATGGCGTACTTACCCCTGACGGTGATCGACAAGGACCAGCCTAGCCTGTTAGGCCTGCAATGGTTCACACCACTCGGCATTGAAGTGGCAGACATTAACCAAATCAGCGGCAGTGACTGGGAGGAAGACCTCGCCCACAAATTCAGGGATGTCTTCGCGGAAAATTTAGGCGAGTACAAGGGGACCCCGATATCCTTTAGCCTTAATCCAAAGATAGCTCCCATCCGCCTTAAGCCTCGTCGAGTTCCATTCGCTCTAAAGCCGAAAATCAACAAACAGCTTGATAAGTTGATAGCCCAGGGAGTTTTAAAGCCAACTGACCACTCCCCATGGGAAACACCAATTGTGACACCAATTAAGCCGGATGGCTCCATTAGAATTTGTGGGGACTATCGAGCCACCCTAAACCACGCCCTGCAACACAATCCATATCCGGTGCCGGTGGTGCAACACCTCCTCCATTCCCTGGGGGGCGGAAAAGTCTTCGGTAAACTAGACTTATCTCAGGCTTATCAGCAACTGCCGGTTGACGAAAAAACGGCACAGGCACAGACTATCGTAACACACCGAGGTGCCTTTAAGTGTACGCGGCTTCAATTCAGAGTCAGTGTAGCCCCAGGGATCTTTCAGAGCCTAATGGAGAGACTATTGCAGGGGATCAAAGGCGTTGTCCCCTATTTTGACGATGTGCTCATTGCTGCCCCCACTCCAAAAATTTTACGGAATCGTTTAAGACTGGTTTTACAAAAATTCCAAGAAGCAGGCCTGAAAGTGAAGAAAAATAAGTGCAAGCTGTGTACAGATCATGTTGAATTCTTAGGGTACTTAATTGACAGTCAGGGTATTCACCCTACAGATTGAGAGCAATAAAAAACGCTCCCAGACCCCGGAACAAGGCCGACCTCCAGGCGTTCTTAGGCCTTATCAATTTCTATAATGTATTCTTGCCGCACAAGGCGACTGTCGCTGAACCTTTACATTGCCTACTATAAAAAAGCAATTTGGGTATGGGGTCACAGAGAAGAGCAGGCGTTCCGGAATGTAAAAAAACTACTGACTTCTGACGCCGTACTAATGTAGTACAATGAGACTTTGCCGTTAAATATCACATGTGATGCATCGCCTTTTGGAGTGGGCACAATTTTGAGCCATGTATTACCTAACGGTAGCGAAGCCCCTGTTGCTTACTTTTCAAAAACGCTCTCGAAAACCGAGCGAAATTACAGCCAGATTGATAAAGAAGCCCTGGCAATTGTATCAGCTGTTAAAAGATTCCATGAGTACGTGTACGGCTGGGCTTTTACCATTGTAACTGACCACAAACCATTGCTGGGGATCATCGCTGGGGACAAGCCAACTCCCTACATACTTTCTCCCAGGATGACCCGCTCATCAGAATTCTTGGCTGCCTACAATTATCAGCTACAATATCGTCCCAGTAAAGCCATTCCCCACACCGATGCGTTGAGCCATGCAGCACTCCCTGAGACCATCAACGATCCTCCACCAACGATGACAACGTTGCAGATCGAGACACTCCATACGCTGCCATTAACTGCCCGTGACATCGCGAGAGAAACAAAATGCGACCCCATCTTAGCACGAGTCCTCACATGGGTGGAACGCGGATGGCCATTGGACCAAGCACCAGATGACTTTGCACCATTCAAAAGTCGTCAAACAGAGTTGTTCTCGCAGAAGAGCTGTATCATCTGGGGCGATAGAGTCGTTATCCCAGAATGACTCCAAGAGGCACTGCTAAGAACCTTGCACGATGGCCAACCTGGCATCGTGCGCATGAAGGGCCTCGCACGAAGCTACGCGTGGTGGCCAAGCATCGACAGACAAATCGAATCGTGGGTTAAAACTTGCCAGAGATGCCAAGAAGTAAGCAACGCTCCACGAAACGAAACCCCAACCGAATGGGAGACACTGCGGAGACCCTGGTCCCGCATCCATCTGGATTTTGCTGGACCGACCAAAGGCCACACATTTTTGCTAACTGTCGACGCCTACTCGAATTGGCTCGAGATTCACCGAATGAGGAACACGACCACTGAAGCAGTCATCAAAAGACTGGAAAGACTGTTTGAAACCCACGGATTACCAGACATTCTGGTATCCGACAATGGGCCCCAATTTACTGCGCTGTCTTTTGAACAGTACCTGGCTGACCGCAGTATCCGACATGCGCTTACTTCACCTGCGCACCCTGCGGCCAATGGTAGGGCTGAGCGCATGGTACAATTCGTCAAAAGGACTCTACAAAAGATGGACTATGACAACATCGACAAGAAAATCAACCGAATCCTTTTCCTACAGCACATCACACCTCACAGCGTCACCAACAAAACTCCCGCCGAGCTGCTAATGGGATGAAAGCTCCGCTTCCACCTCGATCGGTTACACCCAGCCTATGAACCGGAAAAGCCACTCGGATCCAGCGGCCGATGCCGTACCTTCCAGGTAGGCGATTTAGTATTCGCTAAAAACTTTTCGGACGATCCGTTGTGGGTAGAAGTGACCGTAATCTGTGTAACTGGCCCAAGATCATACCTCATTCAGTGCCCTGATGATAGACTTTGGAAGCGCACATAGATCAACTACGATTGCGGCTACCGTCACGCAATTCCGAACTCCTTTATGACCAAATTGGTGGGGGGGGGGAGATACAGAGGAAAACGAATTGCAACTAGAGGAAAATCTTTTTGAAAGGACTGATAACAGAACTGAAACGCTGGAACAGGAACCGGGGACCAGAGTGAGTTCACCTCAGGGAGTGGCCAGTGATATTGGTGATGACGGAAACGCGAACTCTGAACCAGAGGCACCCCTATCGTTAAACAATGATCTATCTCAGCAGAAGTTCAGCCAATTGCAAGGCACTTTGCAAAAATCAAAAAGACTGATAAAACAACCGTCCTACCTCGAGGACTATGTAACCGCGCCTCGTGGGCAGAAGCCGGGGGAAAGGGGTGTTGTGAATGAATAATGCCAAATAAAGTTATCTTGAGCTTGAAGTCAAGTGCAGGGTTCTGGCCCTGCACTTCTGATTGGCTGTTAATGGCAGGATCGGGTTGGTCCATTCAGGAGCATCTGATTGGCCATTAACAGGCCATTCTCATTGGTTAACGGAGCTAGCACTCCAGGATTGCTATTGGTTGAATAGTTAATAAGTTGCCTATATAAGGAAGGCTATAGCAGCCCTCCAGTTTGAGCTGTCACACCATGTAAATAAAGAGTTTGAAGTTCACTGTTTCTACCGGCTCGTCTCCATTATTCGCACCCATGCTCCAGACTTAACAGTTTGAATGTCAAGAACTTGGAAGCCAAAGATGTTATTAAATAGTATGTTTGAAAAGATAAGCCTACTCTCCACCTCTTCCATTTTATTATATTAAAAGCATTTTAATGATTATTTGCAACAAACTCTTTTAGGTTGGAGGAAGTAGTAAATTGTTTATAGTCATCAGGAACTTTAAGAATATTTCGATCCTCTAGGCATAGGATAAGTTTATCAGGCAAATTTATTATACTAAGATTAATATTGGCATTCTATATTATAAAAAGGGCTCTTTGCTGATCGTTGTCCCTGTGATTATTGTTTGGTCATCCAAGATTAACAGATCATTCCTAAACTGATATTTGAGTTATGTATTCTCAATTTTTTTCTGTGTATACTTCAAAAAATAATGCTTACATTAGAAGAAGTCAGCTAGCTTTGGTAGCTGAAAGATTGAAATTGCTTTCTGAACTCTAAGAAAAAACTGTCTGCCACTTAGTCAAGTTCAGAAATAAGAGCAAATTTTTCCTGAGACTGAAAAGAAAGGGAGATGCCAGTCATTATATCATCTTCTTCTAATTTCCTCATAATGTCAACTTGACATTGCACCATATCTCTGTCCATTGATAGTCTTTGCAGCTTTGAGCAAGGAAATTAAATGTGTTTAATGAATGGTAAGAAACAGGGGGGAGGAGAATCTTGCTTTCTATGTTGTTATTCAGCAACAGATCATCAATCTCCTGTTTTGGAATTTTCTTCTGATAGCTGTGTTGTTTTTTGTAGCTTTACCATGTGTTGGAAGATTTGTTAGATTAATTGTTAGAAGATTTGTTAGAATAATCACTAGAAGATTTGTTAGATTAATTGCCTGTCTTCAGCAGTCAAAAGAGCAGCTTCTGGAGTCAAGATTGAAGAAACTGTCAAAAAGTACAGAAACAGCAGGAGAGCAGAGAACTCAAGAAAGTTGAAGCTGACTGATCACCATCTTGTTCCTTTCCTCTTTAGGTATGGTTGTATTCCTATCATGCATTTCTAGGCTGACATACATCTGCCTGCTTTGTGCAGGGATAGTTATTGCCAAATTAAATTAGAATGAGTCAAGGGGAGAGATTCATTTTATCAACTTGATAAAATATTTCTTCCAAAGAAAGACCATCCTTTATTGTTCATGAAACAAATTCAGAAAAGTTTTGCTGAAATTCTAACAACCAATAGTTAAAGCAAATAAGTGGTAGAGGAGTCGGTTCCTACACAGTGTGATTCTTGTTTAAGTACCTACTAATTCAAGTGGAGATGAAAGCCACGTCAGATATTTGCATTGCCATGCTGAGCTGCTCTTTGGTTAAACTGCCACCTGATTCCTTTCCAGCCTTCTCTTTGCTCATAAAAAAACCCTTTGTGCCTTGTAGCTTTTAAAACACACTACTTCCTATCGAGGTTCTTTTTAGATAAGCAAAACAGCACTGAACTTCTTTTTGCAGATCATATGTTTAATGTGAGATTTTCATTAATCCCAACTTAGACTGCAGCCAATAAATAAAACAACCTATTCCTAAATACTGATTATGGTAAAAACCCTAAAACTTTATTTGGTATATGGCCAGCATGTAAAACAATGCAATAAATGGTGATATTTATTATGATTGTGAGAAAAGAATAAGCCCGCTGTTCTCTCTGTTTCTGGTTCCCTAGTCATATATACCAGATCCAGGCCTCTAGCATTCATTGTTTCCAGGGAGGGCAGAACTGAAATTTTCAGATCAGGCTTTAAATGTATGTTATTTTTGCAAGTTGGTTTAGATTTTAAGCCTTTAAGACTGCTTCTTCAGATATTGGAAAAACTAATCCTGTTTGGGGAAAGTTAAAAGGGACGTAAGATGTGCATTTAGCCTTTGCAAAATTGCTCTACCAAACAGCCAGGTACAGAAATAAGTTTGTAAATTACAATTATATGTCTTCTAGTGAATTCCTAATAGAGTAGCTAGCCTTGGCCTCACAGTTCTCAGGCAGGAAAGGAATTATCTTGTAGCCCTTCAGACTAGAAAAAAATGTTTTCCTCATACCATGACTACAATGATCATCTTTCAAAATACTGTATTCAGTATGTGTGGATCCCAGGTTGGAGATGTTGGGTACACTTGGGAACAGCTTAAAATAGTAGGAATTTGAAAAATTAAGAATCGATATGTTATGATTAAGCTAGTTTTTATTTATGTTTAAAATGTATTGTTAGATTTTTATCCCACCTTTATTACTGGGCAACTCAAGGCTGCGCACATAATAATAGTTCCTCCCCGCCAAAAATAACTCTGTCGAATTGTTGAGCTGAGAAAGAGAGACTGGTCCAGAGTTAGCCAGCTGGCTTTCATCTCTAAGAGAGGACCAGAGCACCTAATTTCCTGTATCTATCTCACCATACATGCTTTCTTTCTATGAATGCACTTACAGAGTTTCTCTCAGAAGAGAAAATCATCCATAATGGACTATATCAAGAAATTTGTGAATTCAGTATACATAAATAGCATTCCCAGCAGATCTTCTACACAAATGACATGGTGTCAATTAAAAGTAAGAATCCACCAGCATGCTTCAAAATTAGGTATAACCACAGGTGCTTTGAGTGGGCGAGAAGGAAAGGAAATAACAAAATTTATGTTGCAATGTTCTGCTCCATACATATGATGTCATTGACAGCTGTAGGAAAAGGTGGAAGTTTGATTGCAATGTCATGAGGCAGGTTTAATACTAAAAATATTCCTGGTATTATTTGTATAATTTGTGCCTCAGTGATATGACTCAACAGTCTTATCAACTATTTTAGTTTCACATATTTACCAATATAAAAAGTCCTTATGCTCATTATATAAGCTCTTAGGTCAATCACTGTGGATAATTTTTAGACTGCTCCAGAGAAATAATGGCTGCCTCCTGTTAAAATAAATTACATATTCTCATTTGCTCAGACATCTGTTCCAACACCGATACAACTTAATTATCTACATGATTCATTTTACCTTTTCAAAAAGAATGGCATGGATCTTTTCAATCATGTGCTCACTGATTCTAGTGTTTACTGCAGTATCTTTATTACAGTACAGAATCTATGAAGTTCTTTCTAAACAGATTGGCACAGCCAGTTTTGGGAGGGGCAACCTTTTCTTGATGCAATCTGGAATTTGATTGGGAATTCCCAGAATAGTCTAGTGAAAAAGATTTCTCTCAGTTTCTGTCTGACTCCAAACAATAAAAGAGACAGACTGAGGTTTTTTTAAGCAGTTTCCTTTATTATTATTTTTCAGCTATAGACAGACATTTTGTGAAACTGAAGCAGGCTATTTGCACAATTAAAAATATTATCTGAGAATTTTCAGTGAAGGGCCCTCTTAACTCTCTTCTACACAAACTTTATAAACCTAATTGTCCCTTGCTCCTCTGGAATGCACTCCTTCTATCCTGGGAATATGGATTATATTCTATCGTACTCTCTCAGCATACTAGTACTTGTAATCATACAATGAATTATCATCTCTTTTCACGTCCAAGCAAGAAGGCTCATCAAATATCTGGACAGTTGATGTTCTAACTACTCTAAAAATAATTTCAAAACACTGTGGTTCTATGACTCTTTTATAGTTTGTTCATAATGAAAACACAGACTTCTTTTACATTATGAACTAGAAGTAAATTGTAGAGAGTTAGCACCCACCCCTCTCCTATAAGAATGAAATATTCTAGGAAATATTGAAAGGGCAGAATATGATATTTCTCTGGATGAGAAAGGAGAAACATGTCTTTAAAGCAGCTTCCTGCAGCTTCCTGCCCCCTCTTCAGCTCCAGGGTGATGGGATTAAGACATGGCCCCCAGGAAATGATAGGATTACCCATCTTGCCACATGGCACCTGGGAAGATTACATCACTCAGCAGGATTCAGCCAAACTTAGCCAGGGGTGGGATTCAAATTTCTTAACAACCAGTTCTGTGGGTGTGGCCTAATTTGTGGGTGTGGCTTTGTGGTCATGTGACTGGGTGGGCATGGCTTGTATGTAAATATTATAAATATTTATGTAAATATTGATTTTTTTTAAAAAAAAGACAACTTTTACCCAAAACAGGCAAAGCAGGCAGGCAGATTGAGTTGCTCACAGATTCACAGATTCACTTAGAGATCTATCTATCTGCAATCGGCTATCTGAGTCTGTCACATAAAATTTGCTTGCAAGTAAACTCATAAAATTTGCTAGCAAACAAACTCACAAAATTAACTCACAACATACCATGTATGTAAATATTGATTTTTATATATATATATAAAGAGCAACTTTTACCCCAAAGCAGGCAAAGCAGGCAGGCAGATCGAGTTGGTCACAGAGTCACAGATTAACTTAGAGGTCTATCTATCTGCAATTGGCTACCTGAGTCTGCATTGAAAAGCTTCAGTCCTAAGGAAGGTTTGGCTCTGCTTTTAGATTAGCTAGAAAGCAACAAATCCAAGGATTTCCTACTTTCTAGCTAATCTAAATCTCCTGGCAGAACAGAACAGATGATGATTGGGGGGGAGTTGGGAAGGAAAAATAGCAACTTACCAAACCAGGCAAGTTGGATGGCTCACATGCCAGATAAGGAGTGAGTGGGCAGGGAGGGGAGGGGGCCAGCCAGTGGAGCAATTTGCCAGTTCTCTGAACTGGGGACAATCATGTGTGCAGCATTTGTAAGAAATCATCAGTTGTGCCACTTGGACAGCTGACAAGCCCTGCACTTGGGTGCACAACATTTGAAAATCCTCTTGTTTCTTGCTTTTTCAACCTCAGCTGTGCCGCACAAAGCACCTGAGGAGGGAAAAGTAGGGAATAAAGAACAGCCTAGAGCCCGGGCGGGCGCGTGGGTCAAACACTGAACCAGTTCAGTATCTGTTGCTCTTTGCAGCTGCAAGTTCTATAGAACTGGGCTGAACTGGTAGCATCCCACCCCTGAACTTAGCACAAATACAACCTACAAAGCTAGCTATGACCCTTGACAGCATCCAATCAGGATACTCTTCCTGTTCCCCAGGAAGTTCAAAGCTTAGAGAGGACATAAAACCAAGGGACTCTCAGCATCTCTTCCCTTTTCTCTCAGGAGCTCCAAGGCATGTGGTCCTGTCCACCATTAAACCATCTTTCCAAACAGTCTCCATGTTTCCAATGTCTTCTTCCCCAGTTGGAACTGAACCCAGAAGGATATTTCTTCCAATGAAGTAAATACATTTTTCTGACTGGACACCCATGAGAGAAGCATTTTTCAAAAAAGGAGAATATGCAAATTATAATTTCTAATACTACATGTACATAAACTGTTGCGTTATTGTTAGTATAATTAATATATTCTAAAGTAAAAGCAAATAAAAAATAAACTATTATATTGAGGCTCATCTGGAAGACTTAAAATTATTTTCCATAGTACTGCTCACTCAGCACTCCAAGTAGAACAAATCAAAGAAATAATAGCTATTTTTAATGCCTTGGATAGCCATAATAATTCAGCATCCTAGAATCTGAAAATGTCACTAGTGGGTATCTTTTAACCCCTCCCCATCATCCAGCAATTAGAATGACTGCAGATGGTGCAACTCAGCAGGAAATCATGCTTTTATTTCTCAAGTCTAGACAGGGGAATTAGAGTTATTAGTTTTAAAATACATGGTATAGCATGCTTCTAATAAGCATAATTGTTGTGCTAGGAAAAGCAGCCAAAGTTCTTTGGAATTATTCACCAGAGTAAATGGCACTGGAAGTGAGTTAAGAAAATAGAGAATGAAAAATAGAAATAGCTTTAATTGCTGCTATCTACAATGCAAAGGAAAATTAGATGCTTATTCTAGTGTCTAACTACAGAAGCAGAGAAAGGAATTACAGTTAATATTTAAAATAAAGAATCAGTGAGATACAGGATGATTGTGTTAAGGTGGCCTATAATACCATGAAAAAAAATTGCAGCAGCCTATAAGTGCCATGGAAAGATTGTCAAAATTGTACCATGGATGCTTTTAGAATACAATTCTTTTTATTTTAACTATTTATTTATTTATTACATTTATTTGTTGCCCATCTCATGTTGAAATGACTTTGGGCAGCTTTTCTTTCCATCATAAACATTATCAACTTCTTCCAGAAAGAGGAGGAAGAGGAAAGATATTTTTTGTGTTGATTAAAGTAAGTTATTTCTTTTGTGTTGATTAAAGTGAGTTATTTCTTGGTATTTTCATTAAGTGACATCAGTATGTATACAGAGGTGCCACAAAATATAGAAGATATCAGGACCTATGCTATTACTTCAAAAAGAGTCAGAGGCAAAAGTCCAGATGAGTTGCTTTTAATATATTGGGGGAATATAGGAAGTTACCTATGTTAAATATTTCTTTCCTAATCACAATGTCTAAAAACAAACAAACAAAAGGGCAGCTACTATGCATTCTAAGGCAGAAGTTTATGGATGGAATATCGGGTTTTTTAATGCATTGGCCATCACTGCTGTGTTTGATATTAATTCAGTTTTTTATTCCTGGGACAGAGGTACATAATTTAGGAGATGATGAGCAGGGTTACATTTTAGGTCTCCAAAGACGCCAGGGAACAAAGGCTGAAAAGCTGTGGCCCATTTTTAGCAGAAAGATTGAATGGCTGATTAATTTAACATCTGCCCTGCATGACATAACCTTGACAATTACAGCTTGGTCTGCCTTCACACCAGAGCAGTTACCCATTACAGTATAATTCATTCAGAATGGCTAAACCTCCATAAAAAACACTCTTAAAATCTTATATTAACAATATGAAAAGTTGGTTATTTAAAGGTAGATGAAATGTGTTACAATATTTTCTTGTTGGTGTGTCCCTTAAGCTTTAACACCTTAGGCTAATGCTTACTCAACTCTATCCTAAAGCTGCCCCTGGAGGATCTCCATGCCTGTGAGCTTACTTATAATTTGAGAGACAGTTAAGCCCTCCACACTAGACAGCTGTCTTCCCTCACCTCGTAGTTATTTTTCCACATATTGAAAGTGACATAGTAAATTAACATTTTCAATATTTTGAAATTATTCCACAAATGTTAGAGGCTCTCTGTCGCCTGATAATAAAATAAAAAGAGGGTTTTGCCCTTTTCTAAAGAGTTCTTCCTCCTGCCTGCATTAACTGCTACCCTCCAGTCTTTCAAGTGACAGGAAATAAGCCATTGCAAATTGCATTGCTGTGAGGTCTATTCTGTAAACAAGTGATACAGAGGTATGGCAGTAGATACCCTTAAATCTTAAGCTCCTCAAGAAATGAAGTCTATTCTCAATTAGTCATTATCGGCATGAAGCGATAGTAAATATTAAGTACTTAAAATTTTTGTCTGAAAAATACAGCAAAGGATAGATATGAACCTAAAGAGACATGTTCATAATATTACACTTACATAAGTAAATAACATGTTATACAATTTGTTCAACATGAATTCTTATTCCAATTCACAAGGAGAAAATAGTAGGATAGTGTTGCCTCAGCAAGCCAAATTTTATTAAAGGAATATTAGAATAGCTGGATATTATTGTTTCTTTTAAAAAGCAATAATTAGTTTTGTGATAAATGAAAGGTTGAAATAAATAGAACTCAATCAGCCAATTTCCATTCATTTTTAGACAAATGCACATAATAAAAAAATAATATATTTTTTATAACTTGCATCTGTGCCTACTGTGAAAATAAAAAGCTTAAAATTCTCCCACTGCAGGAATAGCAAGAGTCAATTTTGGAGACCATGTCTGACAGTTTCCATTTTTCCCCTTCTGACTCTGCTTTATCAAATCATTTTCTCATAAGAAAAAAATAACTCTCTTATTGGATTAGATGGCATCCATTTCGGAAACTCATAACCAAAGAAAATAACCAAATTCTGTCTCAAACAGTGCCCATTTCCATTAGTTCCCACTCTGAATTGTCCTTCCCTAAACAATTTCAAAGTCTACTACAAACCATTTGCCAGCCATATTTTTGTGAACTCATCTCCTCCATTTGAAATAATTTCTTTATTCTTTTCTTTTTATAGGCATGCATGAGAAATCTGCAATAACTTTAGTATGATGAGATTAACCATTGTCAATAATAACTCAACCTGCATTAGCAGTTGAAAGGGGGAAAGGGGCAATGGAAAAACCCTGCTCCCAAAAAACAAATTTCCAAATTTGCCTACATTTCTGAGCAAAATGCGAGGCAATACGGTTGTATGAAAGATTGATAGATTATGTGCTATCAAGTTGGTATTGACTCTGAGGAACCTCATGCATAGAATTTTTTTCTATGACAATCTGTCCCTACCCTGGTCTTTCAGATCTTCTAATGTTGCAGCCATTACCACTATAACTGAATCCAACCACTTTGTTGTTTTGTTATGTTTCCTTTTCCTTTCACTTTTCCAGCGTTAGAGTCTTCTTCGGAAAGCTGGCTCTTTACTAAAACATATGATAGCTTTAATTAAATATTTACTAATAATCTCACTAACCTCTACTCATGCTGAGTAGAAGACAGCATAAGCGCATAAAAGAAGTCTTTAAGTCATTCTTTAGCTTCCTTCCAGAATTGTTCTGGGTGAATTTTCCCATGTAGAATCAAGCACATGGATTTGGAAAAGAGAAACTAGTGTGAAAGCAGACTGAGAAATTTGATATGATCCCAAAAGGCAAAAGTATTGAAAGAAAAGTATGCCCCATCTTCTGAATAAATTTGAAAATAACTAACATCTCTCCCAGAACATAACATTTGTTTTGTTTCAGAGTTCATCAAGGTGTGTATCCTCTAGACTCTGTGTTAATAACTAAATTATATTGTGTCAAAATCTAGCTAGCAATTTCTCCAAAAAAAATCTTCTTGCTCTTGTTTCCCTATCCAGTTTTCAGGTGGTAGTGTTTGGGGACTTAATCAAAGATAGGAAGTAGAGAAGATGCTACTGCTAATTCTGTTTTCTTTTTATTACTATGAAGTTTGCTTAACTGCACATTTTCTGTTATGTACTGCGCATGGGCGCAAGAAGTGGAGACGAGACGATGAACAGTGAACTTCAACTCTTTTTAACATTGTTGAACAGAGCAAAAACTACAGCAGCAATAGCCCTTTTTATAGGCAAGCTGCTGATCAAACAACCAATACGAAACGGGAAGCGTTAGTTCCCTTAACCAATGAAAGAGGCCTGCTAATAGCCAATCAGATTCTCCTGAATGGACCAATCAGATGTCGCTATTATCTGCCAATCAGAAGTGCAGGGCCAGAATCCTGCACTTTTCTAAAGGTTTTAATAATCTTTATTTAAGCACTTTTATTAATTCACAACACCCCTTCCCCCCGGGTTCCATTTAAGGGGTGCGGTGATGTAATCTTTGAGGTAGGCAGGTTGTTTAGATTGTCTGTTAGATTTTCGCTGTCCCCCCGGTACTTGTTTATAATCTTGTTTGGGCGGGACGTTTTCTGGCGAGTAGGGTGCCTCTGGTCCTTCATTTAAAAACTCGGTGCCGCTAATGTCCTCGTTGTCCTCTAGCCTTTGTGGGCTTGCCTCTGATGAGGTATCTCTTTGAGGCAAGTCCACCACCCTCTCTGATCCTTCTTTATGCATTTAGTCCGAATGCTCACTTCCACTCGTGCTTTCTGCCATTTCGAACTTGGTCTCCTCGGCATCTCCTCCCGCTCAGTTTGAAAGTTACTGGAGTCATAGAAACCAGGTTGCAGCCTTGAACACAGCTGATCAATATGGCGCTTCCATATTCTTCCGTCGCGACATTTTACTCGGTACGACCTGGGTCCTGTGACTTGGATTACAGTTGCCTCGACCCACAAAGGATCACCAGAAAAGTTTATAGCGAAGACTAAGTCGCCTATCTGGAATTCGCGGCATTTCCCACTGGATCCATGTGGTTTTTCTGGTTTGTACGATAGGTGTAGTCAGTCAAGGTGGGAGCGGAGTTTTCGTCCCATTAACAATTCGGCCGGAGTCTTGTTGGTGACGCTGTGCGGAGTGATGTGTTGAAGAAAGAGTATCCGGTTAATCTTATCTTTGATATCGCCATATATAGGGTCTTTTTGATGAATTGTACCATGCGCTCGGCTCTTCCATTGGCCGCAGGATGCACTGGCGAAGTTAGCACATGGCGAATACCACGGTCCACCAAATACTGTTCAAAAGAAAGCGCAGTAAACAGGGGGCCATTGTCAGATACCAGAACATCTGGCAGTCCATGGGTTCCGAATAATCTGTCCAATTTCCTGATGACGGATTTGGTTGTGGTGCTTTTCATTTCATGGATTTCAAGCCAGTTTGAATAGGCATCCACCGTTACTAGGAATGTGTATCCTTTAGTAGGTCCCACAAAGTCAATATGAATATGGGACCATGGTCTCCTGGGTGTTTCCCACTCTGTTGGGGTTGCTTTCGGTGGGGCATTGCTAACTTCCTGGCATTTGCAACAAGTCTTTACCCAGGCCTCGATTTGCTTGTCGATACCCGGCCACCACGCATAGCTTCATGCGAGCGCCTTCATGCGCATGATGCCGGGGTGGCCTTCATGCAAGGTTTTCAATACTGCTCGTTGCAGGACTTCTGGTTTGCGTGGCTTCGGGGCAGCAGGAATTCGCGACAGCTCGCGATTCCTGCTGGCTAGCTGTCGAGGTACCCCCGATCCAGATGGGTCAGGGGGTTAAGGCTGCCCTGTAGGGACAGCTGAAGATAGAGGGGAGCCGGTTAGGGAGGTGGGGGCATCGCAGACCCTCCCCTTCTCTGGGAAAACCCCTTTTTCCCAAGGCGGTGGAGCGGCGGTCAGCAATGGCCGCCACGAAGAAGCCAGCAACCGGGTAAGAACTGTGCTGGAGGAAGTGTGAAAAGTGAAAGTTCTGTCTGAGCCGGGTCAAGTAACAACTTTTAAATTGCCTGGAATTGAGCTGCTTGTTGCTGGAGGATACATTGTTTCCCTAAGAAGATCGAAAGCGGCGGAGAAGCTGTCAAAGAAATATTTGGATATATTAGACATTGAAAGTGGATTGCTTTGAAAGCTAAGCTAAGAGACAAAGGGATTTTTGGACATTGAAAAATTTAAGAAATTGGAAAATTTTTGCTGGAGGTATGGATTTTTGATTATTTAAAATTGTTATTGCAAGTGGGAAGGGAGAAAAAAAAAAATTGGAGCAGAAACTGAAAAAGGAGAAGACTGTCTAGAATGTCTTGGTGGATCCCAAAAGAAGATATATGGTAATTGGACCTCTTTGATTAAAAATTAATTTAGAAAGAGAAAGGGAAGAAGGAAGAAAAGTATTAACTTTTGGAACTTTTTTCTTTTTTTTAATTGCTTTTGATTGTCCTGGATTAAAAATACTTGTGGTTGTTTTGGAAAAAGTTTTCCCTTTTCATAATGGCATTGTCTGTGGATGAACTAGAGATTGACTATCAAAAATATAAAAAAGAAGATACTTTGGGCGCTTTGTTCCAATTCTTAGAAATGGCGTTATGTTCTGTTGAAAAGTTGATTATGCAGCAGAAGGACTGGGACAAGGAAGAAGAGGAAGAAGAAGCCATCTTTGATGAACAATGGGTTCCTTCCGGAGAGGAGGAGAAAAAGGATAAGAAAAAGGGGTTTTTAAGAATTATAAAAACAACCAAAAGAGAGAAAAATGAGCGAAAAGATGGAGGCAAGGTTAGAAAGCAAAGGAAAAGGAGCAAGAAAAGCGAAGAGAAAAAGCAAAGGGGTAGAAAGGGCAAGGAGAAGAATAAGCAAGAGAGAAAAGGGGGGAGGAGAAGCCTTAATGGGGGGAAGCAAGATTTAAAAAAAAAAAGTTTATTTAGAGACAATGGGTGAATTTAATTTAGATTAAAAGAGGGATTCTGGAGGGTATATAAGAGTGTGTTTTTATATGTATATTTAGAATAAAAAATTTATTATGTAATTTTAGAATCTTTTAAACAGAATCCCAAGAAAGATTTATATGTAGTATTTTTAAGTTAGGTAATGAGTTATAGATGTAACTCCAATTGTTGTACAGGAGAAGTATAGTAAAAGAAAAAAGATGAATGGATGTTTGGAAATAGAACAGACAAAGAATGTTGTTGAAAATGGTAATAATGGAAGGATATATATGCTTTTCTTTTGATTTTGTATATTGATAAAAGGCAATAAAATTTTAATTGATAAATAATTTGGATGGAAAAGAGAAGTAGGGACAAGATATGAAGTTAATATTATATGAAATATTAATATAATCTTGAAATGTTATGTTTTATTGGTCTATCATTATTATTTTTTTTAGAAAAGAATTTATAAGCTGTTATGCCTTGATTTTGTGTGCATTGTTTTTAGAAAACTGATAAAAATGGTTTTTATATACATATATAAAAAAAAAAAATGATAATAAGATATGGAAGGAGATTTAGGTTGAATATGATGTTTGAATTTGTGTCTATGTAAAGAGTTTTAACCCGGGAACAGACAACCTTCAGAAAAGATCTTTTAGTTTTGTCTATGTTTTATGTTTTGTGTTTGTATGTTTGTGTATTATGCTTATGATAAAACTAACAAAATTTGTTTTTTATTAAAAAAAAAAAGGAAAAAAGAATCAATAAAACCTTGGAGGAATGTTAGATGAGAATAATTTAAACAAGCCAGAAAGAAAAGAATATGATGACTATAAAATGGATAAATATGGAAGAGAAATGAAATTGAATAGGAGTAAAGAGAAATAATGAGAAATTTGATGAAAGATATTTGTGTGTCCATATGGGGATGGGATAAATTGGAATTATGCTGTATAAAAATATTGTTTTGTTTGACTTGTAAGGATTTACAATATTAAGAGGTTTTATGTGTTTATGTATTTACTGGTTAATGATGTGTTGTTTTATCTTTAAAATTAATAAAAATTTGTTTCAAAAAAAAAAAATACTGCTCGTTGCAGCCGCTCTGGGACGACGACTCTATCCCCCCAAATTATGCAGTCTTTCTGGGAAAACAGTTCTGTCTGTCGATCCTTGAAAGGACTGAAGTTGTCAGGGATTTGATCCAATGGCCATCCTCACTCGACCCAGCTAAGAACTCGTGCCAAAACGGGATTGCGTTTGATTTCGATCGCGATATCTCGAGCTGTCAGTGGTGGTCATTGAAGTGTTTCAATCTGGAGCGTTGCAATGGTTGGAGCTGGGTCGTCAATGGTTTCCGGAAGTGGTGCACAGCTTAGTGCGTCAGCGTGGGGGATGGCTTTCCCCGGGCGGTGTTGCAGCTTATAATTATATGCATCCAAGAATTCCGACCAGCAAGTCATTCTGGGAGATAATATATAAGGGGTTGGCTTGTCCCCCGCTATAATCCCCAGCAAAGGTTTGTGGTCGGTAACTATAGTAAAAACTCGCCCATAAATATATTCATGAAACCGTTTAACAGCAGAAATGACAGCAAGAGCCTCTTTATCGATTTGACTATAGTTACGCTCAGCCTTTGACAGGGTCCTTGAAAAATAGGCAATAGGGGCTTCACTACTGTTTGGTAACACATGGCTCAAAATGGCACCCACTCCGAATGGTGACACATCACATGTAATCGTTAAAGGCAAAGTCTCATTATACTGCATCAAAACAGCGTCTGAAGTCAATAAGTTTTTTACTTGTTGGAATGCATGTTCCTCTCGGTGCCCCCAGACCCAGGTTGCCTTTTTGTCCAACAGACGATGTAGGGGCTCGGCTACGGTCGCTTTGTGGGGCAGGAACATGTTGTAAAAATTGATAAGGCCCAGGAAAGCTTGGAGATCAGTCTTATTTCTGGGCCTTGGAGTGTTTTTGATTGCCCTTAGCTTGCTATCGGTGGGGTGAATGCCTTGTTTATCAATTAAGTACCCCAAAAATTCTATTTTATCCGTACACAGTTGATACTTTTTTTTTTTACTTTAAGGCCAGAGTCTTTAAATTTCTGGAGAACTAACCTTAGGAACTCCCTTAGTATTTCTCTAGTCGGAGCAGCAATTAAAACATCATCAAAATAAGGTACAACCCCTTTTATACCCTATAGTAGTCTCTCCATCAAGCTCTGAAAAATTCCTGGGGCCACGCTAACTCCGAATTGGAGTCGGTTGCACTTAAATGCACCTCGTTTGTGCCTCTGCCGTTTTTTTAACTACAGGCAGTTGTTGGTATGCCTGTGTTAAATCCAATTTAGTGAAGACTTTTCTGCCCCCCAGGGAATGGAGAAGGTGTTGTACCACCGATACCGGGTAAGCGTTCTGCTGAAGGGTGTGATTCAGGGTGGCTCGGTAGTCCCCACAAATTCTTAACGATCCATCCGGCTTGATGGGTGTTACGATTGGGGTTTCCCAGGGAGTGTGGTCGGTTGGTTCTAACACACCCTGGGCTATTAATTTATCAAGCTGCTTGTCAATCTTTGGTTTAAGGGCAAATGGAACTTGACGAGGCTTAAGGCGGATGGAAGCTACTTCGGGGTTAAGGTTAAATGATATCGGGGTCCCCTTGTACTCGCCTAATTTATCTGTAAAGACATCCTGGAACTCCCGGACGATGGCCTCTTCCCAGTCGTTGCTCTTGGTTCGGTGAATGCCGGCTACTTCAATTCCAAGTGGGGCGAACCATTGGAGGTCTAACAAACTAGGCCGATCCCTGTCGACTACGGTTAGTGGTAGGGATGCAGTACAATTTTTAAATGAGACACGGACTTTGCTGGATCCAACGACTGGAATTCGATTTCCCTTATAGTCCTTAAGTATGATTCTTTGGAATCTGAGGTCTTGCCGCTGGATGGTGGGAATTAATTGTTTAAGGGTCTTCCAGGAAACCATCGAGAGGGACGATCCTGAATCGACTTCCATCATGCAGGGCTAGTTTTCAATGACGACCTTCACCCGGATCTTCTTGGCGTCTAATGATGAGGCGTGACCAATCGTAATGATTTGGTGTGCCTCTTCTCGTTTCATTGACTGGGCTGGTGGTTTGTTTCTGCAGGAATGGTTGTTCCATTGGTGGGTTAAGTATTCCCGATTCATAGGACGGTTTCCTGTGGGCTGGCGGTTGTTGGTCCCCCTCTGAAGTGGGTTGGATCCTTGCTTGCTTCTACAGACTCTTCCGATGTGACCTCTTTTCCCGCACACATGGCAGAGCACGCCGAGGAATTTGCAGTCTGATCGTGGGTGGTTTGCCCCACAACCAGCGCATTGGTACTGTACTCTCTGGTTACGTTGATGGCGTTGGTCTCATTCAGACCGGAACCGGTTGACCTCTTCTTCATCACTTTCTGATGACGATTGGAGGTCCTCGTGGTGGGCTGTTGTTGCCTGTCCTTCAGGTGAGGTGAGATTTCGCCTGCGAGTTGGTGGAGCGGGGCGTCAGTGCAGCGCATTCGGGCAGCCGACTTCCTGGTTGCTTCTGCTGCAGTAGCATCAGCGATGGCATCTGTAAGGCTAATGTCGCCTTTCGCCATCAGCTTACTTTGTGTAGCTGGCACATCTAATCCCAGAACTATTCGGTCTCTCAGGGCCTCTTCAAGGTCGGCGAACCCACAGAGGCCTCCCAAATTCCGGAGATCCTCAATGAAATCTGAAACGCTTTCTCCCTTCATCTGGTCTCTCTGATAAAATTCATGTCTTCAAACAAGCATTGGTACCATTGGTGCGTAGTGGGCCCGTAGAAGGGGCCCGAGGACATCCCAGTCCATGGACTTCACCTCAGCCAGTTTGGCTAGTGCCTTGGCCATCTTAAACATGGTTGGCCCTCAGTGAATTAGGAATACAGCTCGTTTCTTTCCGGTAGTGGCATCCTTCATGTTGTTGGTCTCCAGAAACATCTGGAATCGGTCCATATATGAGTCCCAGTCTTCTTGTGCCGGGTCGAATGGAGCGGGTGGTATGATGCTGCTCGACATGGTTCAGCCGTTGGTGCATCTTCAGCCAAGTGCTCTGTTTAGCGCTCAATCAGCTCTGACTTCTCCAAATCCCACCCTCGTCGCCAGTGTTATGTATTGCGCATGTGCACAAGAAGTGGAGACGAGACGATGAACAATGAACTTCAATTCTTTATTTAACATTGTGGAACAGAGGAAAAACTACGACAGCAATAGCCCTTTTTATAGGCAAGCTGCTGATCAAACAACCAATACGAAACGGGAAGCGTTAGTTCCCTTAATCAATGAAAGAAGCCCGCTAATAGCCAATCAGATTCTCCTGAACAGACCAATCAGATGTCGCTATTATCGGCCAATCAGAAGTGCAGGGCTAGAACCCTGCACTTTTCTAAAGGTTTTAATAATCTTTATTTAACACTTTTATTTATTCACAACATTTTCCATTGCACTTTTTTCAGAATGTGAAGAATTCCTTAATGATATCTTTACTTGTGATTGAAGTATGGAAAGGGAGAAAAGTTGGAGTCTGCTGGACAGACGATTATACAATAAAGAGAAAACATTCATCCTACATATTTTGGTCATCTCATAACAAAACAAATGCAAGAGCACAAAATTTTCATGAGAATATTACCAGTTTTCTTTTCTCCTTTTAAAGAAGCTTTGTAATCCAAATGACTTTCATCAGTTTAAAAGGAATTAGTTGAAAAATATATGGAAGTATTACATGCATTAAAATCAATAGAAAGGTATTCCTGAATAGTGGAATTGTATGACAAAGTTTAAGAAACATGACCCACAAAGATAGTGGGCAAAATCATAGTGTTATAAAAAAAGTTGTAGACAAATAGTTTCCTGATATAAAACTATTTGTGGTCAAGTTAACTTAATAAGGTAAATAGACTAATGTTATACTTTTACCTTAATTATTTAATATGTAGCAAAATGCTTCATTCCTAAGTGTTGTTCACTAAGTTTTTCTTGATTTATATTTTATTTTTATTCAACTGTTCTTCCAGAGCTCAGTGGTATACACATTTATTTATCTGTATTTATTTATTGATCAGATTTATATAGCTGTCTATATCACTGAAAGCAACTCTGAGCAGCACACAACAAATGGGTAAAACCACCTACAAAAACCATTGATATAGAAAAATGCAAAAAAACATATTAACAATAAATATTATAAAAACAGAGAGGCAAACTCTGTATGAAAAGGGAATAAAAATAAACAACTCAGCAACAGAGCTATCAGACAACAAACCTAGAACTAAGGAGAATTTTCCTGACAATTGGAATATCTTGCCTCCTGAAGTTAGTGAGTGCTCTCCAACACTGGACTTTTTAAAGAAGAGATTGGACAATGATTTGTCTGAAGTGGTAAAGGGTTTCCTGCCTGAGCAAGGAGTAGGGATAGAAGACCTCCAAGGTTTATTGCAACTTTATTACTCTATTAATTATTGTCCTAATTGGGCTTTCAAACAAATTACATTTGATTTAATGGCATGTGCACTGCACAGCTCTGCTCAGTAATCATAGCTGAAAATATTTCTGTTGGGGTAAAATATGTGTTTTTGAACCAGATTAAGTAGTAGAGATTTGTCATTTTATTCTCTGAAAATCCCAGACTTGACCATAAACCAGCTCTTGAGGGCCTTCCAAAATATCAGCAAATAAATAAACTAACTTATGGACGGACGGGCAGACAGACGAACAGACAGACATAAGAACCTTTTTTTTATTATGGGCCAAGCAAAAAGCAGTGAATAATGCAATCTTTGCCCTGAACAGAACAGGAACATAACATGAAACAACTTCAAATAGTTAAAATATAGGCAGATCTAATTTAATTAAATTCATTTTACAGGGGAAAATTATACAGTAACTAGTTCCAGAGAGGAGCCAAAAGGTTGCTGTTTTCATTTTTGACATCAAAAAACAACAGCATTTTTCAGTGTGCTTTAAATGTGGTCTCTGAGTTAGACTAAGAGGAATGGGTCATAGTAAAATTTTGATAAGCAAATGTGCTTTGCAAAGTCTGAAAAAAACTCTTTTCTAGCCCACATCAGAGAATTGTTGCCATTATTTTCTTGAAATAAGTGCAGCTGAATAAAACTATTGTGACATAATTGATATTTCCAAGAATTATGGAACTATAAATCTCATTTCAGCCTTGTGTGACAATGGAATAATATTTACATCTAGTGTTTCAAGTATTATGATAGTTCTGCACATTTTGCAATCTACTAAGCCAAATGTGGACTACCAGGACTTCAGAAAATGAGTGGCCAGGGACAAAGAAAAAGAGAAAGAAACCTTTTGAGCTTTTGTCTTTTTCCCCCTCCCTCCCTCTACCTTCTCTCTGTGTATGTGTGTCCAAGAAGGTTAATGCTATCAATATTTTGTTGTCTATGTACATAAGTGAGTATGTAATTTTAATTTGTATATTTGATAGACATATTGATCAAGAATCTCAGTAAGTGAGGGTTGTGCATTTTAATGTATGTTGTCTACATGTAGTTTAAATCACCAGATTTGTTTTTTACCAAAAACCAGTAAGAAATTCTGTTCAGTGATATATGGACAAATTTTGCCTGTGTGATGTTGGGGAGATGGATAGGGGAATGTTGAAAAGGGCTCTGTGTTAGGAATGTAAGTCACCTAACTGTTGGGTTGGAAATATATAAACCAGGATAGACATTTTAATACTCTCCCTTTAAGGGAATGCTAAAATTGTAATTGGGTGTGGTTCCTCAAACAGCCATAAGATGGACCCAGAAACCTGATTTCCCAGTGTGTTGCCGTTCCTGCATTTTTCCCTATTGACTGTTGGTGATCGTTGATGTGAGTCTATTTACTGAACTGTTTTTGATACTGGACTTTATTATTGGATTATCCATGGACTGAAAAACTGACTGCTATAACTTGGACTGTTTGTTGGACTGTTTGTTGCTTAACCATTTACTGGAAGTAAAAAATCTACATTTTACTATATAGTGTTGGTTGTATGTTATTCTTCACCACTCTCACTACATCTCCCTGTGTGCGCTCATTCTCCTAATGGGAAATTACCTCAACATTCTGGTCATAACTGAAGAAGCTTCTTGGATGAGAAGCAAAACATTTTCAAAGAAAAAGCCAAGAAAGTCCAGTTGGAAAAGCACCTTTGAGACAACCATGAGCTGGATGACTGGGAATCTCCATAGACATCTGATAGGAAAGGTTTTGAATATGGCCAATAATTATAAATATTTTCAGGGTCTGTTTGGAATTTGATTTTATGTGAAGGTAATAACTAGTCTTTGTGCAATTTTGTATACCAAAGCATCCACTGAATATTAAATGAGAGGATGTAGAATGCCATTGCTGACACAGAAAGTAGATTACTTCTCTATTATTGCTGGATTGGTTGATTGCTGGTTAATATTAGTACTGCCTATTAAAAGAACAATCTGACTACTATGTAACCACTCCTAGCATATGTTTCGTATCACCGGAACTTTATTCAGGTTATTGTATGCCTTCAGATTTACCTCATGTCTCTCAGTGTTATTCTTTATATTGTGGGAATTACTAAAAAGTTCTCCTGTATACTGATCAGATCCAAGTCTCTATCTTTTCACTTTCTCAGTCAATGCCTCATCCAAACAAGACCTCACACAAAAAAATTGGGGTTGATTCATCTTTGTTCCATATGTTGAACTCTGTTCCAATGCAGAGTAACAGATGTAAAAATAACACAGCAATGCTGTTAGAATCTCCATTCAGTAGAAATTTATCTGGAGTTATTTAGTCACTTTAAGGCTGTTATATTTTGATAAAGCCTTTTGTCACTTCTTAAAACCCATTCTTACTTTTCTGGATATTATTTTGAAATAAAATAATAAACATAAAATAAACTCCCATGGCTGCTGAATAAACAGATATTCATCTCTTCTATCAGAGGACTCAGAATATTGACTTCTGGTTTGATACCCTCTTCCTTAACCCTGATTTTATGGAAAAAATATCAAGGTTTCTTGCCTATTGGAATTAGAATTATAACATGCAATGGTATTTCATCTTATAATGCTTATGTTTATATATCATAAAGAGATATGGGAATTGTAAAATGGAATATAAACAGTTCAACTGCTTGAAGACCTGTTCTACTATGTATCGTGGTGACTGATGAGACTGAGCATAATAGGAAGGGGGTCGGCATTCCTTGCGGAATATAGTATTGACTTTTAAGTTCCCCCTCTTGATGGTGTGATTCTCTGTTGCTAAGGTAGGTTTCTATGGCAAAGTCCTTCAGGTAAGTAAAGGTTGTGAAAGAATAAATATTCCAAACAACCTTGGCAAATCAGTATCTTACTCTTTCCATGAACAACAGATCATGAGAGAGATCAATTAACATAAAAATGCTTCATAGTTTAAGATAGGGCAATTGCTCTGTCAGATATATTTAAGTTTTGGGCTAGGTTAAAGCATCATTAAATGTTTTCTAATATACGCTGCCCTTCATAAGCAATCAGTCAGCACAGAACTGAATGGTTGGATTTTAAAAAACTGTTACAAGTCTCTTTTAATTATCTCAAAAGAAAAATTGAAATGGTGGCTTCTTAGTTCAAACTTCTCTTTAACTCTGTTAATTACTTTACAAAATGGATTGCCTGAATAAATTTGGACTTTCATTATAACTCTTTTAGGTTTCTGGGCAATGAAGCTCTGCTCTAATCAATAGAAGTTGGGATTTATAAATCAAACCCTGGATTTACCTCAATTCACTCTGTCATACTTCCAATAAAAATATATTTTCCAGCTGCCAGTAGTTATATATGGAATGTGAGCACAAATTCAGTCAGATCCACTTAAGAAAGGATTAATCCACAGACTAATCCATAGAAAGATAACAAGAATATGAAGTGGACTAACAGAAGGTAAAGTACAATACAAACTACCTGAAGGGCATTGTTGCTTACACTTGGATCAAATATTTAAGACTACTTTCTAGCTTGTAACTTGAACTCTGTGCATAAGAGCCAGAATCAGGAGGGTGCAAACGAGGTTGCTGAAAGTCAGGTGTGGTGGGGGAGGAACCATAGGGAGGAGAAGACATACAAGCATCCAAGTTTTATTTCAAATACTGGGATGTTGTCCACCAAGTTGCAGAGTTAGTTGATTATCTTGTACCTAGAAGGTCTTCTATTCTTACCTACGAACTGATGAAACAAATCAAATAGCACCAGATGTTTAAGGAATGGTGCCAGAAAACTGACATAATTGACATTGATAGCTCTGTACAGGCTTTGTGCTTGAATGCTCTGGCATTCATTAGATGTTTGTCATTGTATGTTAATTAACTGTATAATGTAAATAGTATCATGGATTGATATAATCTGCGTCAAAGGAAACAGACTGAACGAGAAGAAAAAGTTCATCTTTAATACTGTATGTCTTTAATCTGTGACTCAGTGGTTAAACAATGGAGCTGTTTCTTTAGCACAGCTAAAGTGTGTTAATTCTCATGAATTCACTGCTAGTTCTCATGATACCTATTGTACTGGTGAGTCTCCAACCAGCTGTCATGTTGCCTTCCTGCTGATGTCATCATGACTTGATAACCTTTGAATTAAACAGCTACAGTTTGTACTGTCCTTCTGTGCTAAATATTTTTTCAGTGGGATTATGGCAACTGCCTGTAATTCGGAGCAGTTAAACCCTTTCTCTTTATTTTCTGTGCCTGTGCAGGACTAACTGTAGCAGCAAAAATGATTGAAAAACATCATATTTAAAAATAAAACAGCTTCTCAGATCAAGTAAAGCATTAATCAAGTTGCTTGTACTATCGTTTTCACAGTAAACAGGGTTTTTGTCATTGCAGATGCTGTGCCTGTATATTTCACTTTATCTATGGCATACTAGAACTTCCAAAAGTGTATATGTATACAGAGGAAGGGAGGGGAGAGGGGGGAAGTGGGAGGGAGGGAAAGGGTAAGGGTAAGGGAGAGGGAGAGGGAGAGGGAGAGAGAGAGAGAGAGAGAGAGAGAGAAGTAAATTGATTTAAATTTAAATTCTGGATCTAAATACAAAAAGAATTTCTAGGCTGATATTACCTTTTAATCACTACCAGCAGAATTCTTTCAGACAGAATACCAAGCAGAAACTATTTATGCAACAATTAAGAAAAATATATCACCTGGAAGATGATACATGTGGATTGAACCCAAGATCTTTAAATGCTGTAAAATGAAAAATAATGGGTTTAGGTAACACTGAAAGAGTCTTGATCCCCTGGATATCTAGATATATGAATATCTAACTTTATATGGTTCATACAAAATCAAGGTCAAATTTAAATCCCAAAGAATAAGGTCGGTTGAACCCTGGGAGTTGAGCCACTTGTTAAGCCTGGGTTCCCCAACCAGGGTTAAGGAGACAAGCTAAACAGAATGTGCAGCGTTAGTCAGATAGGCATACAGATAAATGTGTGAGATAAGTTTGTATGTTAGTTAACATACAGTATAAATAACAGATATGCTTGTGTTATCAAAAATATAGTTTATTCCATTTAGAGTTTTATAGCATAGTCAAAATAACAGTCCATTAGTCATGTATCGTTTTAGTCAATCCATTCAAGGATATTCAATTTGCAAAGTCCGTGTAGAATATCCAATGTCAGTTCACTTACAATAAATCAGTCCTCTCACCATTGATAAATCAACAGTCCTTTCTCTCTCCCATTCCAGTAGGGGAAAAACGCAGTCTTCAATCCATGCAGTAAATAGGGATCATCAATCCAGAGAGAGCAAGCTGCTGTGCCTTGCTTCTTTTATGGTGCTTTTACAACCACTCCCTTAATTATATTCTTACAGTTAAAGTTACAGACACTTTAACTAACAAACCATGATAACATATTTATTATTTTACCTAAACCAGTTAGGGTAAACAATGTTATCCCTAACACCACTGACTCTAAGTCTTCCAAGGATCTTCCAGGGCTGAAAGTAAACTAGGACCTGGGTTTCTTGCTTCTAGTCCAGCAATTTAATAACACATTAGATGCACTAATTCAGAATCCATAATATTTTATATTACCATACCTAAAGGACAAGCCAGAATCATTTTACATTTTTATGTGACATTTGTGTATACATGTCATAGATATAATTTCAAAATCACAAACCAGATGGTCAGTATAAGATAAAGAAATAATCATGGATACATATTGTTCAGATTTAAATTTTACCTTTCTTCCAAAAATTCAATGCATCAGTCAAAGTAGATGTTTATTAGCTGCCTAACTCCACACAGTAGAACTTAAGAGCATAGATCTTTTAATAAAACAAATACGTAAAGTCCTCCTTCCACCATATTTATTTCCATAGCAACAATCTTGTAAGGTAGATTGCATTTGAGATACAGTGACTGAGTATGAATTTAAACCTGGAATTCACTCATCTTAATTCAGCAACATAAGCACAATAGCACACTGGTTTGTTTGTATGATGCAATTGACTAAGGCACGAGTTCTTAGCATAAGCAATCTATGGTAGCAAAACTTTTTTCTGTGTCCCCACCTTTCTGATGTAGATGGAAGAAGTTTGGACAAAATACAGTTTCTGAACCAATTTCACGAGTGATTTCTTTTTTAATTTGTTTTCCAGCAGAAAAATAGGTAAGACTAGACCTGGGACAGAAAGCTTTTCATGTTCTATACATGAATGTTGTATAAAACATAAGGGGAATGAAGAATCCCATATAGGAAACATAAAAATAAGCATATATCATTCCAACCCAACCCATGATTTTTCAGAAATGAGTTTCAGTAACATAAATATGTATAGAATTGCAAGTAAGGACTTTTGCCCTTTCATCAAACTGCAGCATAAGCATTACCTGGAAAATTATTTCTTCTTATATCTTTGTGATGTGGCTTTAAGAGGGTCTTCAGCCTTTATCTCAAGAAGATTTATGTTCTTTGGCGTTATAGTTCTATTTCCCTTTTTATTTCAATACAGGGTTGTTGTTGTTTTTTTGCTGTGGATGCAATCTGGAATGCTTTACCAACCATTTTCTTAATATCTCAATCAGATAACTGTTAGGTGAAAAGTTCCTGGTCAATTCTTACAACCATTTTAGGCTGGTCTTTTGTCCTTGAGTGCTGTTAAACATGTTCTTTCAGAAAGACTAACAACAGTTTGTTTAGTGACCATTCACTAAATTACAATGACACTGAAAAATTGGCTTATGATCATTTGTTACACTTACAACTGTTGCAGCATTTGCATGGTCACTTGATCAAAATTCAAACACTTGGGAACTGAAGGTTGCATTGTCCCAGAGACATGTGATTACCTTTTGAGACTTTCTAACAAGCAAAGTCGATGGGAACATTATTAGTGGCAGCAGTATACGTTATTTTTACTGTAGACATTTATTAGGAAAAAAGAAGCTGTTCCTCTTATTTGTTTTTCCTATGAAAACAGAACCTTCTGTAAAAACTGTAAATCTCACTTTTCATTCACAGTTTGTGTGGGAGGGCAAATAATCACAATATGCCAGCACATCAGAGTCCTCTTTAGAACAATTCTTTTCCTAATTATGTGACGTCTCATAATGTGAATTAATCAGAATGAAAAATCTGAAATTTTACAAGCTATGTATATTTAAAATATCTAGGGAACATATTTTGATTCAAATAATTAATGGACATGACTCATTAAACTTTGTCATGAACATTGTGGCTATTCAGATATTTCTCTGAATATGTAATTTAGGACTGTTTATGCTTATTGACCCTCAGAGAGGTTGGATTCAATGTTTCAGTTAATGATCCTAGTTTGAATAAAATCATGCTTTTAATTTTAGAACAGATAGATTAGAGTGATAATTTGTCATGAGATTTTAACAGCAGATTCTTTTGATATGGTCTAGAGGACTGGTAGACACCATTCAGAACTTCTCCATATACTGCTATAAATTATATTTTGTAATATTTTAGAATTAATTAAATATATTTCAAAACAAATCCTATTCATGATTTGTAATTTGATTAAAATGTTGAGTTTTTAACCCAGTTTCATCCCATTTGTCTCAATTTTTTTGACCACAATTTTTGCCATTTTTCTAAATCGATCCCATATCCAAAATTTTTTCCCCAAGCAATCGTCATTTCTTTGACTTGTTCCTCCTCCAATTTAAATTCTAATAGATGCCCATAAAGTTTTTAAATTACCTTTTTATCAATTCCCATCAAAATTTTATCTAAGTCAGTCAACTTATCATAAATACCTTCTGTCTTAGAGTCTTTATCAAACCTAGATTGTACCTGCAAATATGAAAACCAATTCATTTTTACACCTTGTTCTTCCAACGCTTGCATAGATTTAAGTTCACCCTTTTCATTCAATATCTCCCCATATCTAACTGTTTGTTCCTTTTTATATATTATTGGATAAGAAAAAGCTTCAATAGTTGATATCCGTGTTGGAATTTTTAAATAATATTGTCTTTTTATCTTCTCCCAGTTCAAAAACAATGCCTCATAATATAATGTCTTCTAAAATAGCCCTGTGTTTTAGTTCCCTTATACCAGAGAAAGGCATGCCATCCCAGCAGCAAGTCATGGCCAGAAGAAGCTGATTTATTATCCACTATCCTATCCTTGGATCAAGAATTTCAATACTAGGTTTTGACAGAATGCTAAATTAGTAGTTCTAGCCATCTATAAGAATCATCCATCAATAATAGTAGTGTTGTGTAGATCACCTTTCAGCAGAAGCCAAAATAGAAGCTAGATAAGTGGAAATGGCATTAGCAATAGGGACAGCTCCTTTTGTGCCAGATTAATTTTCTGTACCTGAAGCATGGATGGAGAAGACCAATAAAATCAAGGGAAAAGATATAAAGCTCAGAGGCTACACCAGCAGTCATCTAGCAACCGCTGTGTATAGAATTAGTGTGAGCCTATGTAGTTCTATTGGGAAAAAATAGTATTTCCTTGGATTGTTTGGGTATTTGAGGGATGACACTAGTTTTTTCTATTCAATATTATAAAGTGTTTTTTAAAGCCTTAGCGATATTTTTTATCAGTTTTATCATTTCCTGTCTAAAAATGGCAAAAAATGAAAAAGTTACACCACTATTTTTGGCATAAAAGGAATTAATGGTTTATGATGTGAAGTCAGAAGTCATTCTAGAGCTAAATTATCTGAAATGTCTTCAAAATTCATTGTATTTTAAAACATTTTGTAAGTTTCATGCTATATTTCTCTCTGCAACTGAGCAAGGATTGCAGTCTAATAAAATCAAGATAAGTAAATCTGGAATTTAATTGAGATATTTTTATTTATTAATTCTGGGGAAGTGCAGTCATGGATTTTGAGAATTGCAACTGCTTTTTCAATTACTCAAGTAAATTTCTCTTTCCTATTGTGATCCACAAAGCCCAAAATAAATCAGATGTGCAAAAGGCCTTCTGACTAGTTATGTTGATGTAATAATACAGTAATTCATAGTAGTCTAGATTGGAAAGTGATTTTCCTGTGCTCTGTGCATAAAGGTGTTGGTTTGGAAGATAGAAAGGTACCTAGGACAGTTCACCATGGCCAACTCACTGTAGAACAACTCGCTATGGACAACTTGCTAAGGGACAATTTGTCACATACAATTCCATGCAGGATAACTCAAAGCAATTAATTTTATCTGCCACTGTTTCTTTGACATTATTTCCATTGACAAGAATGGAAATAGTGTCAAAGAAACAGTGGTAGATAACATTTATTGCATTGAGTTATCCTGCATGGAATTGTCCAGGGTGAGTTGTCCTGCAGCAAGTTGGCCATAGCAGGTTGGCCACAGAAAATTGTCCATTCCAGGCAGAAAGTGTCCTTCCTATAACTCATTTACATCGCAAATATAGAATATTTATATTATTTAAAAGGTTCTTCTTTAAGGAACATTAAAGACATTTAATCAGACACATTTATAGCTCATCTATCATCTACATATGAATTATTTAACTCACTAAATTTTAAAGTCAAATCTAAAAACTATGAGCAGAACTGCAGCTTACTTCCAACTGAGAAAACAAAGTAGATTGTAAATTGTCATACTTACAGAATTGGTTTAGATCTCATGTTGATCCCCACACAATGGCTCTTTCACTTATTTGTTTCAAAAACTATTCTTAAGCAATAATGAGTAAATGAGGCAACACAAACATTAAACCACAGAATTAGACTTTTCATACTACTTCATCTCATATTCTTTCTTCAGTGACACCAACCTTTTTCAGACACTAGCAATCAAAAATTGAAAATTAGATTTTATCTATATAGTACAAAAAATAACTGAAGTGTATGCAACAGAGAGTAAGATTATAGAATAATATTTAAACAAAATATACATTTATTTTGTCACCAATTCATAGTCAATAGGAAAAAGTTCCATTATATGTTTTGCATGAAAACAAGACATAGTTGAGATTCATTCATTGAAGCATGCTGTCTTTTTTAGTGGCTTTACAGTTGTGAACGTTTGTACTTTTAGAAACTATATAGACTAGTACAGATAAGCACAAACATAAAAAGGAGTGGGCAGTTGTGGTATTTTTCAGGTAAATATCTGGAATGAGATTGAAGAGTTGTATGAAATGGTAATTCACCCTCATTTGATTACTAAGAGACAGTGAAGCTACACATTGGAGAAATGAGGTCAGAACCAGTGAAGGTATTCCTAGAGCTCCATCCTCTGTCTGCTTATCATCTGGAATATAATAGAACTGAAGTAATTCTTATATTAACACAGCTCTTATATCATTACATCATAATTATTCCCTACCTCTTTAATGCAAAAGTAGTTTAAGTACATTTTTTTAAAATCTGCTAATTCCTAGTCAGAATTAGACACAGAATACTATTATTGATGTAGGGTAATGATATAAATTACTTTATATCTATATTACATCTAAACTTACTACATATCATTTTAGAGGTGACCAGAGGATTTCAATTTATACCCAATTGGGTACAACAGTAGTTTATCCTAAAGAGAACTGGTGATTCCTACTGTGGCATCAAACAGATTTCATTGATGTTAATTAGAATGTGCTTCTAGAGTTGGTAATTCATTACATAAGGTAATAGACTTTTTGTGGATTCTTTCTGTTTAATCTGTACAAACTGCAAGATTTTATCTGTAGTTACTGTTGGTTCTGCCTTTTGAAGAGTTTCAGCTAATTCCAGAGCATGAAGGCTGAGAGCAGAAAAAGAAGGGATTGCAGAAAGAAATGAGAGGTTATGTCTTCTAAGAAGTTACCACAGAAATTAGAATTATAAAAAAATAAAATCTCTATTTTACAATAAATCCTTTATAAACTATAAGGTAACAGCACAGTAAACATTTTTGCAACTGTCGTAGTCTGGAATTAAATATCAAAATCCACAAGTATATTTTATTAGGGGCTTCAGGAAGTTCCAGATTAATTAGTCTAGAAGATTTGTCTTAATCAGAGCAGATGTCATCCATCAGGTTTGCAGTAATGAGAACTTCAGCTGATCTTCCTCTGAAGGCTACAAAAAGAGAAACACCATTGCACTGCATATTGGAGCAGCTTAGCTCATTACCCAAGCTAGATATCACAGTGGATGAGATAAATGCTCATGAGGTTTAATTTAAATTTAATCACATTGTATGTTGTTTGGGTTTAGATTTAAGTTTCTCAATATGTTTCATCTGCCATCATCAGGCTTCTGTATTGGCAGATGAGATTCTGCTGAAACGTTGCTACAACTTTAAAAGCACCACTACTATGACATGGGAAAATACCTGAACAAAGCAGCAACGTTTCAGCAGAATCTCATCTGCCATCATCAGGCTTCTGTATGGTGTTTGTCTGTGAGTCAGACTTTTACAGTGGTTTCAGATTTAAATTTGGGGCAGCCTATTGCTGTGTCAGAATGGTTTTTTCTTCCTCCTGATTGGTTGAGAGTCTTGGTCTGTGTTTATTGGTCTTGGAATTTGCTGTGTTCTGCTACTAATATCTTCTGTCTGTTTTTTGGGGGGGGGCTCTTTTTGTATCTTGATTGGCTGGCAACATTGTGTTACTTTATTGGAGGCCTTTAGTGCAGCTTGGCTTCGGGTAAATGGATGGCTATCATTAGTTAGGAAGCTGGGTTTCATCTGGGTGCCTGGTTGGGGTGTGTTTGAGCTGGAGGTATCAGGGGGGATCTGTTTGTGCCCAGGTGTTTGCCTGGCTTGTGGTATGGAGATTTTTTTGTTTGTGAGTGCAGGCTTCCAAATGATTGACAGCCTGGTGGAATCATCTCTTCTGTTCATGCTTTCTGGTCTTTTTTCAATCTCTATGGCTTCTCTGATGATTCTGTGGCTGGGATTTTCTATGGTGGCTAGGGTTTTGGTGCCATTGAAGTTGATGTTATGACCTGTGGCTTCCATGTGTTGGACGAGTGAGGAAGTGTGTTCCAGCTTTTTGACTACACTTTTGTGTTCATCCAGGCGGGTGCTTATTCTTCTATTGGTCTGTCCAATGTATGTGACTGGGCATGATGCACAGGGGACTTCATATATGCCTTGGTTTTCCAGGTCAATTTTGTCTTTGGGGTTCCTGAGGATGGCTGCTATTTTTCTGTCTGTTTTGAAGGCAGTCTTGATGTGGTGTCTGTATAGAATCTTACTAATTTTGTCTGTAGTGCCTCTTATGTAGGGCAGGACAGCTGTTCCATAGGTCTGTTCATCTTCTGGGTCTCTATTATGTCTCAGTGTGTTTTTGTGGATCAAGTTGGTGATTTTGCTTTTGTGGAAGCCGTTGGCTGTCAATATTTTAGTCAGGGTGCATAGTTCAGTCTTAATGCGTGTCTTGTCTGCCAGGCGTTTGGTTCTAGTAATTAGTGTTTTAGCCACGGAGTTTATCTGTGCTGGGTGGTGGTGGGATTGGGTGTTGAGGTAGCGTTTGGTGTGTGTTTTCTTCTGGTATATGGTGTGTCTTAGTGTGCCATCTGTTTTCTTGTAGATTAGTACATCTAGGAATGGTAGTTGTTTGTTTGTTTCTGTTTCCATGGTGAACTTGATTTTGGGGTGTGCGCTGTTTAGGTGTGTTAGGAAGTTGTTTAGGTTTTCTTGTCCATGGGGCCAAATCACAATAAAGATACAAAAAGAGCCCCCCCCCAAAAAAAACCAGACAGAAGATATTAGTAGCAGAACACAGCAAACTCCAAGACCAATAAACACAGACCAAGACTCTCAACCAATCAGGAGGAAGAAAAAAACATTCTGACACAGCAATAGGCTGCCCCAAATTTAAATCTGAAACCACTGTAAAAGTCTGACTCACAGACAAACACCATACAGAAGCCTGATGATGGCAGATGAGATTCTGCTGAAACGTTGCTACAACTTTAAAAGCACCACTATTATGACGTGGGAAAATACCCGAACAAAGCTGAATGCCAGACATGTAAGTACCCGTGAAAACTTAAGAATATATATATATATATATATATATATATATATATATATATATATAGATCTTTGGTTATTCGGGTTTTCTCCCGCGTAAGATTGGAAGTATCTGGGCAACGTTTCAATGAAATCTCATTCATCATCTTCAGGCTTGGTCTTCAGCTCTGTGCTTTGATGTGAGCTTGCTGCTGCTGCTTCCTTTTAACTGCTCCTGGGGGTGTGACTTGATTGGCTGGGGGCTTGGCTGTGTTCTGATTGGATGGGGGGGTGTTCTCATTGGTTGGGGGTTTGGCTGTGTTCTGATTGGCTGGAGGCGTGTTCTGTTCAGGTGGGGGCTTGATTGTGCTCAGGTTAGTCTTAGTTGCTGGAAGGTTTGAGCTGGTGAGCTGTGATCTTGCTGTTTGGCTTCGAGTTCGTGGTCGTGCTGCATCTTCATGGTGGGGGTCAGTTCGCTTCATGTATGGCTCAGAGGGGTTTGAGGTGGGTAGTGATGCAGCTGCAGTGCAGCTTCTGGTCCGTGGTCGTGTTTCATCTTCTGTGTTAGTGTGAGTCTGCTTTCTACGTGGAAGTGTGGTGGTGGCATCTTGTGTGGCTATCAGGGGTGTGGGTCTGGTTTCACTCTTCATGTTATGTACGCGTCTGTTCATGAGGGCGGGTTTCCAAATGGCTGGTAGGCGGGAGGCATCATCTCATTTATTCATGCTGTGTGGGCGTTTTTCTATCTCTATGGCTTCTCTGATGATTCTGCTGCTGAAGTGTTCGGTTTTGGCGATAGTTCTGGTATTTTTAAAGTCAATCTCATGTCCTGTGGCTTTGAGGTGTTGGACCAGGGAAGAGGTCGGTTCTTCCTTTTTGATTGAGTTCTTATGTTCTTCAATGCGTGCACCTATTCTTCTGTTAGTCTGTCCAATGTATGTGGTGGGGCAGGCAGTGCAAGGGATTTCATATACTCCTTGATTTTCTAACTCGATTCTGTCCTTAGGGTTTCTTAGGATGGTGGATATCTTTCTGTTTGTGCAGAATGCTGTCTTAATGTTGTGTTTTTGGAGGATCTTGCTGATTTTGTCTGTAGTGCCTTTTATATATGGGAGGAGGGCTTTGCCATTCTCTTGTTCTTTGTCTTGGATTTTGGCTGGGGTTTCTTTTTGGATTAGGTGGGTGATCTTCTTTCTTTGGAATCCATTGGCTGTCAGCACGCCGGTGAGAGTGTGTAGTTTGGTCTCTAGGTGTTATTTTGGATTAGGTGGGTGATCTTCTTTCTTTGGAATCCATTGGCTGTCAGCACGCCGGTGAGAGTGTGTAGTTCGGTCTCTAGGTGTGTTGACAGCCGGCGTGCTGACAGCCAATGGATTCCAAAGAAAGAAGATCACCCACCTAATCCAAAAAGAAACCCCAGCCAAAATCCAAGACAAAGACAAAGAACAAGAGAATGGCAAAGCCCTCCTCCCATATATAAAAGGCACTACAGACAAAATCAGCAAGATCCTCCAAAAACACAACATTAAGACAGCATTCTGCACAAACAGAAAGATATCCACCATCCTAAGAAACCCTAAGGACAGAATCGAGTTAGAAAATCAAGGAGTATACGAAATCCCTTGCACTGCCTGCCCCACCACATACATTGGACAGACTAACAGAAGAATAGGTGCACGCATTGAAGAACATAAGAACTCAATCAAAAAGGAAGAACCGACCTCTTCCCTGGTCCAACACCTCAAAGCCACAGGACATGAGATTGACTTTAAAAATACCAGAACTATCGCCAAAACCGAACACTTCAGCAGCAGAATCATCAGAGAAGCCATAGAGATAGAAAAACGCCCACACAGCATGAATAAACGAGATGATGCCTCCCGCCTACCAGCCATTTGGAAACCCGCCCTCATGAACAGACGCGTACATAACATGAAGAGTGACACCAGACCCACACCCCTGATAGCCACACAAGATGCCACCACCACACTTCCACGTAGAAAGCAGACTCACACCCACACGACCACGGACCAGAAGCTGCACTGCAGCTGCATCACTACCCACCTCAAACCCCTCTGAGCCATACATGAAACGAACTGACCCCCACCATGAAGATGCAGCACGACCACGAACTCGAAGCCAAGCAGCAAGATCACAGCTCACCAGCTCAAATCTTCCAGCAACTAAGACTAACCTGAGCACAATCAAGCCCCCACCTGAACAGAACACGCCTCCAGCCAATCAGAACACAGCCAACCCCCCAACCAATCAGAACACAGCCAAACCCCCAACCAATGAGAACACCCCCCATCCAATCAGAACACAGCCAAGCCCCCAGCCAATCAAGTCACACCCCCAGGAGCAGTTAAAAGGAAGAAGCAGCTGCAAGCTCACATCACTCTGAGAAGCACAGAGCTGAAGACCAAGCCTGAAGATGATGAATGAGACTTCATCGAAACGTTGCCTAGATACTTCCAATCTTACGCGGGAGAAAATCCGAATAACCAAAGATCCACATACAAGTACCCGCGAGAACCTCAGAAAATATATATATATATATATATATATATATATATATATATATATATATATATATATATAATTTTAACCCTATTTAATTTTGTTCCTTAAAGAGTCATTATTGCACGGAAGGATTGACCCAAATTGCCCATTACATGAATTGCTAAGTATATTTGGTTTTATTAAAATAGAGTTATGTGAGGGAGAGAAAAATAGTGATAGCAATAGCACTTAGACTTATATACTACTTCATAGTGCTTTAGAGCCCTCTCTAAACGAGTTTACAGAGTCGGTATGTTGCCTCAACTATCTGGGCCCTCATTTTATTAACCTGGGAAGGATAGAAGGCTGAGTCACTCAGGATTGAGCTGTTCAGGATCAAACTATTGGCAGTCAGCAGAATTAGTCTTACCACTGTGGCACCATGATTTTTAATGCTAATGATAATCATTAATGCAAATTATAGCATTCCTTTCCCACCCAGTTCCACTAGGCACAATATAAGGGTGCATATTAGGCCACAGGTAAAGTTGGAGAAAAATATACTGTGTTTCTCCAACAATACGGCCTCCACCGATAGAAGGCCCAGCATGTTTTATCGGCATAAAATCAAATTAAGCCCCTCCCCCCAAATTAAGGCCTATATTAAACATATGAAATGGGGGGAATGGGGGGGGCTTGCCATTAGGAAGTAGTTTTGTTGCATACCTAGATATGGTGCTGCCTGCATTGACTTTGGCGTTGGTGGGGCACTTCGTATCGGGAGACTTTCCGCCACCGTTGTTTTCTGTTCTCCCTTGCTGCCGCGGTGTTTAGAGCAATGCCGTGGCATTTGGTGCAGCCATGCGCAGCCAGCCAGGACTCCTCCCTGCAACCGGAGCCTGTTAGAGACAGTCGGCTTCAGGCACTCCTGTCGCCACCTTCCCTTTGTCTTCAAAGGCAAAGCCAATTCTTTTTAAAATGACACCCTACTACCGGTATGAAAAAACCTCCCCTGCCCGAGAGGGCAGCCCAACCCCATGTGGGGAGGCGAATCTCTCGGGGCTGCAGTGCAGCATTGGCTCACCCTGGGAGAAGCACCCAGCCGCCATCCCTGCCTGTTGCTGGGCACAGCACGAAGAGCTTTGCTTGGGGCACCCAGCGCAGCTGACAGGCAGGCCCTCCTGCACAGCGGTGGAGCTCTTGCCAAGGCAGCAACCACCTCCCCGCTGGACCCTCCACTCATCCCACCAGGGCCATGCCAGAGCTGTGCGGACTGGGCAGAGCCAGGAAAGCAAGCCACAGGTGTGCGCCCGCCTGCCAAGCAAAAGACCCAGGTCGACCTGAGCTTGGCTTCCTTCCCAAGTCCCTCCAGCATGAACCTGAAGGGGCCACCGGGAGAGGCCAGCTGAGGCAGTGATAGTGCCCACCCATCCATGGACAAGGAGGCAAGGTGACGGCCTGCGCCGTGTCCTCCTCCGAGCTGAGCTCCGCTGAGTCAGTGCCTCTGCCTGATGCCCGTTCCACTGCAGCGTTTGGAGCTGCTGGCACATTTGGAGATGCATGGGGACAGGCTGGGCGAGGGGTGGAAAGGATGGGCGGCTTCAGGCTCTCTCCATCGGCCAGGGAAGCAGCACTGCCATCACCTCGCCTCCCTGTCCATGGATGGGTGGGCGCTATCATTTCCTCAGGCTGGGTTGGGCTGCCCTCTCAGGCAGGGGAGGCTTTGTTGTAGTAGGGCGTCATTTTAAAAATAATTGGGTTTACCTTCGAAGGCAAAGGCAAAATGGCGACAGGAGCACCTGAAGCCAAGTGTCTCCGCTGGGCTCCAGTTGCAGGGAGGAGTCCTGGCTGGCTGCGCGTGGCTGTGTCAAACACCATGGTGTTGCTCTAAACGCCGTGGCAATAAGGGAGAAGGGAAAGCAATGGTGGCGGAAGGTCTCTCGATACGAAGTGCCCCAAAGCCGAAGTCAACATCCAAGCTGTTGCTACCCGCCCACCTGAGGTTGCAAGGGGGGGGATTAAATCACCCCCAAAAAGACGGCCTAGCCATTTTTGGGGGGGTCAAAAAAAAAAAGGCCCGGCCTTATTTCGTGAGAAACACGGTAGGTGGAAAAGTTCAGCATCTATTGCAACACCAAAAAATGGCCAAATCTATTTTTGGCTTTTCAGAAATTGCTGAACTATAAGAATCTTATTTATCATTAACCATTCTGGTTGGAGATTCTAACTAATAACTGGAACATTTCAAAAGCCTACATCTGGGTTAAAATATCTTTTTCCCAACTCCAGTTCTTTCTTCCTGAAATGACATTACAGTTTTTCTGGGAGGAAAAAAAACAGTCCAGCCACCGTATAGTAATTTAAATACAAACCTTCTATATCTTAGTTATACAAGGTATTTGAAATCTGGAGGCTGATGGTGGAAGGAATGGATCTAGTGCAATTATGGTCATCTCCATTCTGAGAATAGACTGAGACATAAGTAGGGCTGATATACAGTTTATCAACTAGCCTCCTTCCCCAAAGTTCTCCTGGTGTATTGCACTGCCACACCCATAATGCTCAATAAAATACTGCCAGGAAATTGTGGAACCTGAAGCCAGCTAGAGGGAAACAAATGGAGAAAGGCTGGAAGAGAATATGGGCTATATTTAAGCCACACAGAAGAATTGTTTTCTTACACATCTTCCTTGCATAAAATACCTTGTTCTCAATTCACTAGAGGAAACCAAGGGCAGTATAGTAATAATAAACATGAATGTTCTCAGCTTTATTTTATGAACTACATCCATAAATATGCAGAAATAGATGTATACACTTGGCATGTCATTTTGTCCTGAATTCCCTACTGAAAACTAAATAAGGTTTGTGGGTTGATTTGTTTTGCAGTGCCAACGAAGAATTGATAACAGTTGATTCCAATCACTGTATTCCAATCATTAAAAAAATAAAAGTCATCTAAGATAGACTGAAATTCCATCAAATATATCATCCTAATTTTTATTTCTCTCTGGGTAGTCAATAAACAAAATCAAAGAAGTATTCTTTGCTCTGCCACTTAATCCTCATTGATATGTTCCTACCCAGTTTGCCTAATCTCCCTTTTAAATAATCCAAGTTAATGACTATTGTATGCTTTGTGTCTTTTGGTGGTGAACAATGAAACTTAAATCAGAGATCTGTAATTTGATTTTTCTAGGACAAAAGAATAATGGGAAAAAGTTCTAACTCATTATTCATAATTAGTCAAGGAAGTCAATTTAATTGATAGTGTTCCACTGTCTTCCCTTGATACAATATATACAAATGAATTTTAGAATTGATATTTTATTCTACACAACCAGAGGTGGTATTCAGCAGGCTCTGACCAGTTCTGGAGAACTGGTAGTGGAAATTTTGAGTAGTTTGGAGAACTGGCAAATACCACTTCTGGGAGATTTGACGGTATCCTTCCCCTGCCACACCCACCAAGTCATGCCCATAGAACCAGTAGTAAAAAATATTTGAATCCTACCACTGCATACAACATAATTATAACTATAATGTATTGGAAGTAGAAAGAGAGGCTTAAAGGTGAATTATGGATTTCTCTCCTTCTTCAGTTAGTTATTCTCAGATAAAAGTGTTTCTACTGACTACTGTTTATAAAAACACTATGTTTTTATAAAACATAGTGTTCTATTGGTAATGTGTTTGTGAGTGGATTTTGAAAAAGTGCCTTCAGTGACATCATTGATTGGTGTAGTTCTTGCTATCACTGGAAAATTAAAATGATTATTCTTTAAAGCACAATTATTTTACCTAAGCTCACTTTGAAAATAAACAGTTATTCACTCAAAACAAAACACAGTCTATTGTCCAGAAATAATATTTATTCATTGACCTTAAAACACAGAATAGAAAAAGCTTTGTAAATAAAACTATATATATATATATATATATATTATATGTATATGAATGCTTTATTTTTTATTTTGTACTTCACAAAAAACACTACAGACAATAACAAAATATTTCAATTCATTTAAAAAAACCCTATTTTGATGGCCAATCTGCTTTGATCAAGGTGTTTCAAGATTTACTGTTTGACAGTTTTTATTTCATAAACTTGTTTCTTAAAAAAATTGAAGCAATTTGTTATTTGATCAAGATTTCAAACATTTAGAGATACTCACAAACCACAGAACAGCTCATAGGAGTTTATACAGACTGTTCAGTGCCAAATCATCCATCACAGTGACCAATTGAGACACAAAACCAAACTACTTTTGCACCTGAAGGAGTCATCTGGGCACAATCATTTTCACAAACAGTATAAAGCATTTGCTGGGAGCTCACAGATCTCACCTGTGGAAGTTTCTGCAATTGCTGATGTTCAAAACTACATGCAGACACTACAGGAGCAGCTATAGTTGAGGTCCATGAGCTCTTCTTTCATACAAGTAATATTACTCATGAAAAAGGGGGTGCCAGAATTCTTGGGGCAAAAAAGAAGCTAAGTATAATGCCTAAACATGCCTCAAATTCTTAAAGAAAATTAAATCACAACTGAATTGGGGTAGAATTTAATCCAAGGAGAACAATAATTTTTAAACAACTACATGTTTTCCACTGCCCTTTTGGTAATTTGTTCTCTTCCCTTTTCAGACTTTTCCTGGTTTAGATATTCCAGAACTTTTGTTAACATCTCTTCATCCATATATGGTCTGTTCTGGGTGTCATCATTTTCTTTAACCATCGGCAGCCTTTTGCTGAATAAAGTGAATGTATCCGGTTCATGACTTCCTATTTGGTCTAGATGGTCGTGTTCAGATGAAACTGTGAGTGGAATTTCTTTCTTCAGACCTGTATTGATAACTTCAGGATACTTTGTCAACATCTTGGCTAAGTAGTCTGACAACTCTTCTTCTTTTCCATTCAATGATTCTTGTTTCATTTGTCTCTCTAAACGGTTAAGCCAGGCCACTTTGGAAAGTATATTTTGATCAGATCTTGCAGGCAGGTACCATTTTGGCAATCCATTTTCTTGATTTATTTGATGTCCAGGATAAGGAGGTTTTTGATTACCAACTTTTTCCATCCCTAAAAGATTGATAATGTCTTCAACATTCAGGTCTTCTGGGAGATTATCTTGCAAAACATTAAATCTTTGCTTTTGATACCCACGTAAGGAATTCATCTTATTTTTGAATAAGTCTGACTTTTCTAAATTAATCTCAGGGATTTCATCAATATCTTCAATCAGTTCAGGTTCTTGTTCCTTTTCATTCTGTTGTGTATCTCCAGATTTCAACATTTCAATTAAATCCTCAGGTGGGATTTGTAAATTTCTTGAGATTTCTATCAACTGATAAACTGCTTGAGGATCAAGCTGTTTTTCAAAGTATTTGGCTGCCCTTTTGTCTTCAATTTGGTTGATTCCCAATATATTATCTCCTGGTCTATTCATAATCTTTTTCAAATAATAATCCATCAACTGTGAAACATCTTCCAGGACTTGATTTTTATTCTCTTTTTTCAGGTCATCTTCCAAGGTACCCGCTCTCTTTATTTCATCATTTATCTCTTCATTTTTCTCAATTTCTCCTTTACTATCTCTTATTTCTTCTTGAGTTTGACTTTCCACTTTTTCTTCTATTGGGTTCCAGTCCTCTCCTCCAACCACATCTTCATAAGCAATGTTATTTCCTTTAAAAGCATCATCTTCCTCATCAGCGTATAACTTTTGTTCCTCATTAAACCTTCCTTTGTTTAGAATATGAGGTGCCATCATTTTCCCCAGCTCCTGAAATACAGATTCTAAGGTGGCAAGACTTTGGGGTGTGTACTGTTCTTCTACTATTTCATTTGTTCTTTTATAAGGACTATCTCTTGAATTTTCTTCAAAATAGGTATGTGGAACCTCAAATTTTTTATGTGTCGGAGCAGGCCAAGTACGATCATCATAATCATCCATTATTCCATCCAGAAATATATTGTCTGAATTCAGGGGATTAAGTTTATTTTCTTTTGAGACAACTTTTGATTCTTTCTCTCTTTGTTTTATTGTTTCCAACATTGTCTTAACCCACTGGGAATCATCTTCTGGGAAAAACTCCCTTTGGTTATTGGGTAAATAGTGTTGGTTTTTGCTTTCTTTTGACTGTAGAACAAATGGAGCATTTTGAAAAGAATTATAATCTGGACTTGTTTCTATATTGCTGGTTTGTTTTCTTAGATTTTCTATGTATTCCAGAGCTTTAATCATATCTGGGCTTGGAAGCCTTTGTAGGTTTTTCATTAGATAGTCTGGATCATTTTGAATGTTTTGAAAACTTTGAAAGGAAGCAGCATTGGCATAAGAGATTAGCAGAAAAACTTGGGCAAGAGGCAAAAGTATTCCAAGCCAGGAGATTTTATCAGCCATATTTGAAATGTTTCCTTAAAATAAAGAAAAAATGGAAAATTAACACAAAGAGGTACATTTTAAATATCTTATATGGTCAAGTATGGAGAGCAATAATAATTCTAGACTAAAGTAATTTATAAGTTACTTCAAGTTGAATTATATTTGTTAAGTTATGTTAAGAGACCAGAAAAATGAAACTCAATTAACCATAGTCTATATAAATAGTTACAACTAACTGTTTGCATAGAAGTTATTCCTTTTAATTTAGTCTCAGGCATGAAAGATCAAGTCACATGAAGGTCCAATTAAACTGATTTATTACTAAATAGCCTATGCACACAAATATTCTCAACTAATGGTTACCTTTTCTTGTCATTAGATAAGGATCCATAGAATTCAAAGAGGCTTGGATTTAGTATGTTTGTGACTATATAGGGATTCTAGGTTTATCCTGCTTTTAACTCCATCCCCAGGTTCGGCTACTCCTTGTTCTGTTGTTCTGTTTCCCTAATTGTTTGAGGAAATAGTCTTAGATACTTTAATAAATAATCATGAAGTCTATCTCTAATTTTTAAGTTATACTTTATGTGGGACAGCTCTTATTTATTAAACAATAATAGTGATTTCCTAGACAGACACTTAAATTTCTTATATTATGTATTTTTATGAATGTAATACTTCTATTAATTTTGGACAAAGTGTTTTCAGAATTTAAAATGGTTCAGGGCCATCAAGGTGTCTGTGAACATTTGTCTTAATGTTTGCCAGGCTTTCTGGGCCACCTTATCTTTTACTTTTTTTTGTTGAAAAAAGGAAGTTGACATTTTGCTAAATTCAGGATCAGCCACTATCATTATTTTTAGTTGCAAGAATTATTTTGGGCCTCAATGGGTGCCATAAATTTAATGAATGGTTACATTCCAGTGTTTGTCTAAAAGTGTACTTACTAGCCTAGAAAAGGGACAAACTAAATCAAAATCCCTTATGCTTGAGGGATCTGAAGGATATGGCAAGATTCTGATAAACTTGTTATTTCTAACTGATTATGTCCTTCCATACCATTTGTTTTCCTTTAAATGAGGATGCCCAGCTCTTCTAGCAGCCATTTTGTGGGAGTATTCATAGCAAAATTTCAAAATTCCAAATGTGCCCACTAATCCAAAATGGTTGCCATCAAACAATAGTAGTGATCACTCTGCAAATAATAAAATAATAAGCTCTGACTTATTAATAAAGTAAAGTTGGAGCAGTTGAAAAGTAGTGTTAGTAAATAAACACAATGAATATAACAAATGGGAATAAATATTTGATGGAAAATAAATCTCTGTCACTAAATATTCATAGCATACTCCCAAGTGCAAAATTAAAGTAATCTTGATAGTCAATCCAGCTTTTTCCCTTGACAAAGAATATAGATTTTAATTGCTTGCCTGGATTGTGTTTTTATAATGTTTAGCTGCGCCAGTGCATAAACTAGAAAAACTAAGGTAAGCGCTTAATCAAAATATAAATATGTTCATAAAATATTATATCAAATATTGACAAATGTAGGTTTTCCTATCTACAGTTTCATAGAACATCTCAGTCTATTGATTTATTCATTCCAAAACATTGCATTCAGAAAATAGAACCTCAAAGTAAGAAATAACCAGACCTTAATAAAAATAAAGAACTAGACTTCTAAAATAATTTATTTTGAAATTTAGCAATATATTTTATTATTTTATCTTTAACAGAATAGCATTTCACAAAGAAAGATTAGCAAATATCACTCAGACTGAAAAGTTAAATGTGCTTTCCTAATATTTGATCATATGTATGCTGTTAATAAAAAATATATTTTTGTCTGAAATGCATTTAAGTAAGCCTACTGTTCTATTCAGACAAGGCAATTCTGAATAGAACACTAAAACCATCTCGCTTGAATAAACCATTTGCTAGACTGTGGCTATTTGAATTGGTAAATAAGTATTTCATATTTATGTTAATATGGTTATGTTAATAGTGGGAATTATTTTTTTAAAAAAATCATGTTTACAAAAAGAATACAGACAATACAGTACACAGTCCTCGTGTGATTTAACCATTCTAACTCTAAAATGATTGATCCAAGATATTTATTTATTGAGAGTTATAAATGTAACCTCTGTAGCACTTGGCTGTATCATCTTTGGGAAAAAGAAGTAAGCAGAACAGTGGATATTATATAAAAACTGTTATTGTTTTTGTAGAAATGGAATCTTTCCTCCTATTTTATATACAGACAATATATATACATGATTGTCTTTTTTTAAAAAAAAAATGTTTTTGGATTACTGGGCTAAAAGGACAAAATTCCTGTTTCTTTAAATCTTCCTGAAAGAAATTCTAAGATTTTAGAAAGGAATTGGAATAAGCAGACCAGATAAAAATTAAATCCAGAATGGATGTGAAATAGTATCTACCTGATGCAACTTTTTTTCAGTCCATTCATTTTTCCTTGTCCCTTTTACACTTTAAATTATCCTGTTGATATAGTAGTGGTTCATGAGGTAGAGGGAAAAAAATTCAGTAATGCTAGTTTACCTTACTATGATCTGAATAAATACACCACACAAGGCTTATTATGCCATTCAAGCAATTATAGACTTGGTTTGCAGCACAGCATGACATGATTTTACATATTAAGCTAATTAAAATACTATAACAGAATTGCTTTATTTTTCTCAACAATGCCCCAAGTAAGAATTTAGATTAATAAAAATACTAGTTAATAATCTGTTAATTCTCAAGACTCTATTCAAAATCATTTCAAAATAGGACAGAGTATTCTTTCTTTGCCAAGGTCCTTAAAAGAGGATAGTTTTTCTTACTTTACAATAAATATTGCAGCCTGAATGCTTGAATGGCTTTAGTCAAATACGTTTTATATTCTAATGACCAATGAAAGCTTGTGGAATAAATGTAAATGAGATAGCAGATAGAGTAAAAGCAGATAAAGAAAGACAAAATGTGACTTTTAGTATGACATCCAATTTTAATTCTAGTTAAACATAGAGAAATCAGTAGGTCTTTAATTAAGTCCTAGTGATTTTAGTGAAGTTGTCTGGATTTCACTATAGTTGACTGGAATATTAGCAAGTTAATAGCACAATTTTAAAATTGTTGAACTGATTGTCAGTTGCTTTGGATTGTTTCTATATATTTTAAACAAAACTCTTGTTTTTATCCTGTACTCTGGCAGACACTCTGAACTACAATTTTACTTTGCAATGAAGATGTATTGATTATGTTAAGTTGCAGACATAAACAATGAGCAAAACAAATCAAAATTTTACAGTATTTAAAATAGCTTTCTTTTATCTTATATGCTCCAGTTGTTATATTTTTATGCTAAAAGTGCCATCTTTTAATTAAATGGATAAATGGGAAAAGAAAATATTAAAGGACTTTCCATCCTCCCTGATAATAGCTGTATTATTTTCTACTTTACTGCATGTAAAAGCACAATGAATTTCAAATTCATTTCCAGTATCTCCAAATAATTTCTTATTAGAAAACCCTCTTGTTTCCTTTACTTCTGTTTAGAAATAAATAATATCTTTGAATAGAATGGTAAAACTCTTAATATAGTCAATGGGCTGATGCTTTAAGATTTTAATATATTCAATAGAATATACTCTTTTCTGAATATTCAATAGGAATTATGCAGAGATCCAGTATACCTATATAAAATTTTACTTTTCTCAAATTAGAATATTATAAATGTTATCTTACATGGAAGAACAAAGTGTTAGCAGCATTATGTTTTAAAATATAAAAATATGTTTTATGCATTATGTTGCATTATGTTTTAAAATATATTTCTGAGATTTAGTTGCACTAACACTGATTAAAAATGAAGCTTTATAAATACATGTTTCTGAACTAAACTATCAAAACAAACTAACTATTGTTTGCTGAATAAGGATTTTTAATAACTCTCAGGTATAATTATCAACACTCTCATTGATCTTGTTTCTTATTATTTTTGATATATAATTAAATCACAAGGTATCAAAATATATTTAACATCTACATAAAACCCTGTTTCTGTGCTGGTAAGTGAAGTGCATCAGGTTTCAATTTCATACGTTTTCTGACTAGGTAATTTGCTGCTTCTAGCTTATTCCCTGTTGGGAAGCTGCCTGCAGAGAAAATATACATTGACTCTTTCATTTGATTTGTCAGTTAAAAGAGAAAGCATATATTCTTACCTGTATCTGAGGCAACCTAAAGCATGATATTGACTATATCCATTCACTCGGAGTTTACAGACTGTTTTCAGCACTAGGAGAGCTCCGTCTGCTTATAGTGTACATCACCTGACTCTTACTGACAGACTGACGTCACCCCAACCGGTGGGTGGGTGGGTGGACAAAAAACGACTTTTCTTTTCAGAAAGAACATTACAGAAAAAGCGTCATTTGGCTTCACTATTGAAGGGAAAAAGGGAAAGATTTCTTTTGTATGTTTACGCCACCTGTCTTCCTCTAGGGAAAACTGCATTCTTCTTTGCAATTAAGTAGCCCCTGAAAACCTTTAAAAAATGACAAGTCTGGTCAGCAGTTTATATGTTTCCCAATCACCTAATCCATGACAGGAACCTGTAGCATTGATCTGGACCTCCTGAAAGCAGAGAAGTATTTACAGGAAACTGGCAAGAATTCCAGATTCCCAAATATTTAGAAACTGTTGTTGTAGAAGGATCTCCACTTGCACTCTGTAGGTTCAAATGATACCACTGAAAGTATGAAAGCTTGATAATAATCAGGAAAAAATGTGACAGTGATGATATGATCGCATTTAGTGCTGAATACAAATTATTAGATTTTTCAAAATTATAAATCTACCCTTTACAGCAGGTTCTATTTGGTGACCTTAGGAAAAGCAAAAGCAGGAGAAGGATTTGATTACTACTTCTGTTTTCTATTACATTCATTTGATTTGTTTTAGAAGGAGTTCTCTTAAAGTCTGTAATGAAATTATAATGAAACACACAGAGACATACACACAGGATGAAAAAATGAACCTAATTATTTTTCACAAAGTAATCATAATGATATGTCTGCTAATATCATTGCAACAAACTATAAATTTTAAGCTTCCATCTGTAGCAGCTCTAATTTTATTGGGGGGGAAAGGCAAACATAAATATAATCTTACAAAAAGACCTTAGATTCAGGATTCTGTCTTTGTAATAATTACCCATCACTCAATACAAAGAGTCCAACATACATGTACCCACACCTTTCAGAATGAAGTAATCATAATAATTTGTCTTTTTTTTAAGTAAGAAGAAAAATAAAAACAATGAAAATTCAAAGCACATACTGGTAGGAAATTATTGGAACTGAAATCTAATACACCCAGGGTATACCCAGTTGGGGAAAATAGTCTACATTGACTTTTAGACATTGTCCAGAGTTACAAGTAATTTGTGTTATGCTTCTGAAGTATGGTCCCTCTTTCTTCTTTAAAAAATATTTTTTAAATGCTCAGTTGCACATTATCAGTTGCAACAATTGATGGCCTGAGTAAAAGGAGCAGTAGCACCCCAAATATTAGCATTCTCAGTATATAAAAACAGAGCTCTACTGGATAAGGTATTTGCTTCAATTTGAAAGCAACATAAACCATATTGGGGCTGTTTTTTTAAAAAAATTGGTGTTTTTAAATATATCATTTTCCCAACCTTTAATTTTAATCTAGTTTGAAAAAAATATTTTTCAATATGATAGCAAAATATGTTCCCAAATACAAAACTATTAATGTAGGCTTTGAAAATCTGTTTTGAGCAAATTTTATATATCTTCTGAAGAATTGCAGAAGCCTTCTTACTGGATCAAGGAACTGGGATTTCAGTGGCAGCTCTGAGTCAGATAGCTTTGTTTGAGTCTCTCGTATGTGTGATACATATGTGTGTGAAAAAAGATAATGAGACAGTCTGAGTCATTCTGTAGAGAGGATATAGGGAATAAAGTAAAGCAGTAAATGTGAATGAATGTAGGAATGATTTTGTACTGTCATTTCTTCATATCCAAATAACATTTATTTTTAGTACTTCAAAATGGAAAAGAAAATCCCTTATAATGTTAGATTGATTTATGTAATTATGTAGCTATAGATGGGTGCATGTATGTTCACATACTTAATTTTCCATTTAATTACTTTTAACATTTTAGGAGACATTTGAGAACACTTGTGAATAGCTACAAAGAACTATTTCAAAGAGTTATAGTTATTAAAGATTTGGGTTTTTCTGACAGTATGCAACCTCCACGAATCAACTGGGGCTATATAAAGGAAAACAATCTACAATGATGACTTGACCAGCAAGAAAAGATAAAATGGCAATCTCTCATGATAATGGTGGAATATCTTAGTATATCTTAGCATAAGGTATATAGCATAGCATTTTCTGTGGGATTCTATTGCAGAAAGTTATGGTTCACTTTAAAACATTTAATTTTTCTAATTATAAATAAAGCAACATTACTGCATTCAAATGTAAGACAAAGCTGATCAGAAAAATGGCTATATTTAAAAAAGATAAAGCTTTGGAAGACATTGTGAAGGAAGTCCTCACTCTTCTTCAATGGGGATTTTTGTTGCTTAGAATTATGTTAAATATTGGGGGAAATGATTCTATTGCTCCAGACTGATACACAGCCAATTTGCAGTTACTGTACATCTAACCAGACAATACATTAAATGAATACATACCAGAAAAATAACAAAAAATTCTATGTGCATTGTTATTTGGAGAATGAAATACAGGATCAACACTAACATGGATCATTGGAGCTGACAAGAGGTCTTGAGAAAATATAATATGGATTAGATCATGCTCAATAGTCTTGGTTGACAGAGATAATATGCCAACTACAGCTGTCTTTTTCAATTTCTCATTCATCTATTTATTTGAGACAAGTTACAATACTTAATCTGAATATGAGTGATGATTCTGCACACGTGAATGCTTACAAATAACTTCAAAATCACTAATCCAAAACAAAATTCCAAGAATGCATATTATTTCTTTAATTACTTTTAGATGTGCAAGATGATTCAGATTACTATAAGACATTTCTCTTGCTAGGACATTTTTGTGTATTTCTTGTTTCTTTAGAGAAAACTTCATTAATTCATAACCTTCAGTGCTATGATATTCATCAAACCCTGCAGTGTCAGAATGACAGGTAGTTGTGTTTCATGCCTGCCCACTGTACTTCTATCAGATACCACAAATCAGTCTGATTTATAGCCTTGCAAAGTAACCAATCAAGTCATGGAGAATTGGAATCAGTTTTGGTAGAGTCTACCTCCTTGCTTCTGATTGATTTATACCCATTTGATCTTCACAGAAACAAAAACATTCTTGCAATAGCACCAGATTGTATGGAGAAATCTGATAAACATAAAGGAAGTAGTGAGGCTGTATGGGGATGGAAAACTATACATTTGATTCAAAAACTGGTTGACTGACTGAGGAAAGAGGCCTAAGGGGAAATCTATGTAGATGAGGTACATAGTGATAGTGAAAATAAGAAATATCACTTTCATACAGATAAACAGCATGAGAGTTATTGCTAAAAGCATCCTGGATTGGTGAATATAACCCACTGCAGATCTGATGAAACCATCAGGAATTTTATCTGTTGATTTGTTTTGTTTGATGTTCTATGAATAGTAATAAATAATAATCAACAAAAATATGTGATTTTTATGAATTTAATAATACAATAATTTCATAAATGTATATATCCAACCAAAATCTAATGAAGCTATTGTTTTAGCAAAAGCATTTTCCTAGATTCAAGAAGCCTTTGGATACAAAGTAGGAGTCTTTCCAACTCTTTATCAAGTAATTTTTTTTTAAAATGTGGCACTGGATTTCCAACTATCAGGCAATTCACTGAACTCACCATGATTAACCTTCTTATGTTCTGTAAAGTTGGCTTATTGAAAAACTAGAAATCTATCTTCTTAAAATAGTGCAGTACTCTTCAAAGGTAAGCACCTACTTAAACCACTTTTTTTCTCCCTTACAAAATGCCTAAACAATAGTTGAATCTCCAAAAGTCTCTTGTAATTTTAGATGTCCAACATTAAACATAGTGGTGTGAAAATGCCAAAATGGGTGTCCTGATATCTTGACCAACATAAAGTGCAAATTCCAACATATTCCAACATAAAGTGCAAATGTATGCATCATGTGATTTGTGTTCTGAATCATTATGCACATTGTTAGTCCCTTCTGTGAACAGCTAGGTTTATTGCAGTTTTCCGCCCTGGTCACTTTCTTCTACTTACCTCCTCCTGGATTCGATACTCTTTATTCAAACCATCTGATCCACTCCACATTTCCTTTTAGCTGTTCAGGCTTGATCCTACCCTGTTTCTCCAACAATATGGCCGCCCTCAATAGGAAGTCCCAGCATGTTTTATAGGCATGAAATGAAATTAAGCCCCTCCCCCCTAATTAAGGCCTATATTAAAACACACGAAATGGGGGAGAAATGGCAGGGGGGGGGGCTTTCCATTAGGAAGTACTTTTGTTGCACACCCGGATATGGTGCTTCCTATGTTGACCCTGATACAAAGTGCCCCACCAACGCCGAGGTCAACATCCAAGCCGTTGCTGCCCTCCTGCCTGAAGAGGCGGGGGGGGGAATTAAGGCACTCCTGAAAAGACGGCCTAGCCATTTTTTCGGAGCTCAAAAAAAAAAAAGACCCGCCTTATTATATGAGAAACATGGTACTCCAGTCTGTTCACTGGCCAGTTTCTTTATTGATAAAACTGTTTCCTCCATTGACTGAGTACAGTTAGTCCTTAATTTACAACATTATGTTTAGTGACCATTTGAAGTTACAAAGATGCTTAAAAAATTGGCTCATGACCATTTTTCACATTTATGACTGTTGTAGTATCCCAATGGTCACATAATTAAAATTCAGATGCTTGGCAACTGACTCATATGGCTGCAGTGTCCTAGGGTCGTGTGATCCCATTTTGTGATCTTCCAATAAGCAAAGTCAATGGGGAAACCATATTTACTTAACAACTGTGTTGCTCATTTAGCAATTGCAGTAATTAACAACTTTGGCAAGAAAGGTGGTAAAATGGGGCAAAATTCACTTAACAAGTATCTCACTTAACAACAGAAATTTTGGGCTCAATTGTGGTCATAAATGAAGGATTACTTGTATTGCCACCAACACTTCTTATTCCCTTGTACACCCAAGCTGCATTTCTTCCAGTTAACAGGGATTGGCTGAGTAGAGTTCTGAAGGGAGAGAAAAAGAGTAATTTTTCTACCATCTTTTGATCCTTGACCCCTTATGTCTTAAACTGTCACTCCTTAAAATGATCTACTCTTTCTCTAAGAAGAGTATCTTTTTTTCCTGTTCAGCTTTTTTCTTTCTCCTGTGCCCCTTTTGCACCTATTTCTACTGTTTTTTTGTTTTCCCAATTCCTCAAAGTTTCATTTCAGTTGCATAATAGAAGCCAAGGGGAATATGGGAATGCAAGAGGTTTTGTGCCATTACAGCACAAAACTCACTCCTTTTTTTCCCCAGTACCAAAATGCATCAAGAACCAGCAGATACTACTGCATGTTGTTTCATGTGATGACATGTCCCTTGCCTGGAGGTCATTATTATTAGTTTCCTTCATTGACTTAAGAGCCTAACACAGACTATTTTATTTCCTTCTTAAACTCCACCTGTTACAGGCTTACAGGCATGGGTGGGATTCTACCATTCGCACCTATTCGCTAGAACCAGTTGTTAACATTCTAAGCAGTTCAGAGAACCGGTTGTTAGAAGAAATTACTGGCCTAACCCTGTAAGGAAGGCAGGAAGGAAATATTCTTACAGATACTGTCTCTCCGTTAACCCTTATTACATTCTTGGCAGGACTAGACTGTTTCAGGAACTTCTCTGGAGTTTTTCCCCCTCCTTTGCTGGTACTTTGCTTGTGACCATTCAAAGCTACAGTGGCACTGAAAAAAGTGACTTAATGACCATTTTTCACACTTACGACTGTTGCAGCATCCCCACAGTCATGAGAGGCCAGGTGAGGAGATGCGTGTCTCGATGTAATATTGAGTTGGCCACACCCAGCCAATAACATTACCACCAAGCCATGTCTACCCAGTCACATGACCACCAAGCTATGCCTACCACCTAAGCCACACACATAGAACCGGTTGTTAAAAATTTTGAATTGCACCTCTGCTTACAGGCTCTTATTCCTGACCAATACTGTGATTTCTTACTACAGATCCAAATTCTTGGCACCTGGTTTTAACTTCTTTAGTACTCCTAGCAAATTCCTTGCATTTTGTAGGAACCTTATCCATTTAAATCTTTGTTCCATATATCTCACTTTTTGTTAATCCTGGCTGGCAATAGCTCTCCAGAAGTTCAGATAGACTTTTTCCCAATTCTAAATCAAAATATTAGGGTCAGAAATTGGGCTATTTTGCATGTAAAGTGCACCCTCTACCAGTGAAGAAGTATGAAGCAACGGCAATCAGCAGAACCTTCAGATCAGTTCCAAGATGAAATCAGATTGCACTTTCTGGTTTCAAATTCTGGAAGTAGAAGCTTTCTCATATTAATTTAACTTCTGCCTAAAGGCTAATGAATAAATCTTTAATTGGGTAATCTGGAAGCTATCAGATGTTTATGTTATCATGGGATACAGTGTAAGCTACTGCATAACAATATCATTTTATATATTTTAAAAATATCTATTTCTGGGACATCTGGACACATATTCTAATAAATATCCATGCTTCTTCTTCTTCTCATCATCATATTTTTAATTTGTATTAATTTTAGACAAAAGGCATAATAATGCAATTATTACTGGGTGAATGATATTTCCCCAAATTTAGAAAATAATTATTTTGTGACAGAGATAGACCTAAAGAAAAGGATTCATTGATGTGTCTGTGTATTTGTGTATTTGTTGTGAATGCATAATACCAATAAAGTTATCATTGAGCTTGAAGTCTAGTGCAGGGTTCTGGCCCTGCACTTCTGATTGGCTGTTGATGGCCCGATCGGATTGGCCCGTTTGGAGGCATCCGATTGGCCACTAGCAGACCATTCCTATTAGTTAAACTGAGCTAGCGCTCCAGGTTCGCTTTTGGTTGAGTAGTTAATGAGTTGCCTATATAAGTAAGGCTTGAGCAGCCTTTGAGCTGAGCTGTCACATTATGTAAATAAAGAGTTTGAAGTTCACTGTTTCTACTGGCTCGTCTCCATCTTTCGCACCCATGCTCCAGACTTAACACTGGAGACGAGGATGGGATTGGATGACATCAGAGTCAACTAAGCACGTGATGGAAGCGCACAACGGCAGAACCATGTCCAGCAGCGCAATACCACCCTCTCCATTCGATCCAGCTCAAGAGGACTGGGAGTCTTACATGGATCGTTTCCAGATGTTTTTAGAAACAAACAATCTGAAGGATGCAACAGCCGGAAAGAAACGGGCAGTGTTTCTGACGCACTGTGGCCCAACGGTTTTTAAGATGGCTAAGGCATTAGCAAAACTAGCTGAGGTGAAGGCCATGGATTGGGATGTCCTTGAACTGCTGCTAAGGGCCCACTATGCACCCACCATTCCAATGCTTGTAAGACGACACAAGTTCTACCAACGGAACCAGCGGAAAGGAGAAAGCGTCGCCGATTTCGTGGCAGACCTCTGGAACTTGGGAGGCCTTTGCAATTTCGCCAACCTGGAAGAGGCCTTGAGAGACAGAGTAGTCCTTGGACTAGACGCTCTAAACGGGCAGAGTAAAATAATGGCAAAGGGCAACATCACCCTTAAAGACGCCATAGCTGAAGCTACAGCAGCTGAGGCAACCAAGAAGTCGGCTGCTCAACTGCGCCGAATTCGCACTCCAAACCACCAACCGGACGGTGAAATTTCACCCAATGCAGAACAGCGACGTTCCACGGCCCATCATGAAGACCTCTCTTTGTCGTCAGACAGCGACGAAGAAGAGGTCCATCGCCTACGGACTGACTGGGAATGACGCCCAAGGTCCCAACAACGGCCCTGCGCTTGCTGCGGGGCCAACCATTTTTGCGCTGACTGCAAATTCCGCGATGCACTCTGCCATGAGTGCAGAAAACGAGGCCACATCGGGCGGATCTGCAGAAGCCTCCTTGGACCCAGCCCGACCTTGAAAGAAACCAATCCCCAGCAATCGACAGGGAATTGCCCTGTAAGGCGAGAACCAGTAAACCACTCCTATGGAAACTGACCTGTGAATTGACCAGCGAGACGAGAAGAGGTGCACCAAACACTCAGTATTGGCCATGCCTCTTCACTAGACGCTCAGAAAATTCAGGTCAACGTGAACATTGAAAATCGACCCTGCCCAATGGAAGTAGACTTGGGATCATCTCTCTCGATGGTCTCATGGAAGACCCCCAAGCAACTCGTCCCCACAATCTGGCGCCAATTTCAACGGCTCATCCTAAAGGACTACCAGGGGAACCGAATTCCAATTGTGGGATTCAGCCGAGTCCAAGTTACATTCAAGAACCGCACGGCGTACTTATCCCTGACGGTGATCGATAAGGACGGGCCTAGCCTGTTGGGTCTATAGTGGTTTGCACCACTCGGCATCGAAGTGGCAGGCATTAATCGAATCGGCGGCTGTGACTGGGAGGAAGACCTCGCCCGTGAATTCAGAGACATCTTCGAGGAAAAGTTAGGCGAGTACAAGGAGACCCCGATATCCTTTAGCCTTAATCCAAAGATAGCACCCATCCGCCTAAAGCCTCATCGAGTTCTGTTCGCTCTAAAATGGATCACTCCCCTTGGGAAACGTGACACCTATTAAACCAGACGGCTCCATTAGAATTTGGGGGGATTACCGGGCCACCCTGAACCACACCCTTCAGCAGAACCCGTATCCGGTGCCTCCTCCATTCCGTGGGGGGTGGAAAAGTCTTTGCTAAATTAGACTTTGCTCAGGCTTACCAGCAATTGCCGGTTGACGAAACAACGGCACAGGCACAGACTATCGTAACACACCATGGCGCATTTAAGTGTACAAGGCTTCAAGTCGGAGTCTGTGTAGCCCCAGGGATCTTTCAGAGCCTAATGGAGAGACTGTTGCAGGGGATCAAGGGCGTTGTCCCCTATTTCGACGACGTACTTATTGCTGCCCCCAGTCAAAAAATGTTGCGGGAGCATTTAAGATTACTACTGCAAAAATTTCAGGAAGCAGGCCTGAAAGTTAAAAAAAAAAAATGCCAAATGTGTACCGATCGTGTTGAATTCTTAGGGTACCTAATTGACAGTCAGGGTATTCACCCTACTGATAGTAAATTAAGAGCAATAAAGAATGCTCCCAGACCCCAGAACAAGACCAACCTCCAGGCCTTCCTAGGCCTCATCAACTTCTATAATGTTTTCTTGCCGCACAAAGCTACTGTTGCTGAACTGCTACATCGTCTTTTAGACAAAAAAGCAAACTGGGTATGGGGTCACAAAGAAGAGCAGGCATTCCGTAATGTGAGAAAACTACTGACTTTGGACGCCGTGCTTATGCAATACAATGAGACTTTGCCATTAAACATAACCTGTGATGCATCGCCTTTTGGAGTGGGCGCCATTTTGAGTCATGTGTTACCTAATGGTAACGAAGCCCCTGTTGCTTACTTTTCAAAGACGCTCTCGAAAACCGAGCGAAATTACAGCCAAATTGATAAGGAAGCCTTGGCAATTGTGTCAGCAGTTAAGAGGTTTCATGAATACATGTACGGCCAAAATTTCACCATTGTAACTGACCACAAACCATTGCTGGGGATTATTGCTGGGGACAAACCAACTCCCTACATACTATCTCCCCGAATGACCCGCTGGTCAGAATTCTTGGCTGCCTACAATTATCAGCTACAATATTGTCCAGGGAAAACTATTCCCCACGCTAATGCACTGAGCCGTACACCGCTCCCTGAAACTATCAACGATCCTGCACCAACGATGACTGCGTTGCAGATTGAGACACTACACACGCCGCCATTGACTGCCCATGACATCGCGAGAGAAACAAAACGCGACCCCATCTTGGCGCGAGTCCTCACATGGGTGGAGCGTGGATGGCCATTGGACCAAGTACCAGACGACTTCGCACCATTCAAAAGTCGTCAAACTGAGTTGTTCTCACAGAAGGGCTGTGTCATCTGGGGTGATAGAGTCGTTATCCCAGAACGACTCCAACAAACGCTGCTAAGAACCTTGCACGACGGCCACCCTGGCATCGTGCGCATGAAGGGCCTCTCACGAAGCTATGCGTGGTGGCCAGGCATCAATAGGCAAATCGAATCATGGGTGAAAACTTGCAAGAGATGCCAAGAAGTAAGCAACGCTCCACCAAAAGCAACCCCAACCAAATGGGAGACGCCGCGGGGACCCTGGTCCCGCATCCATCTGGATTTTGCTGGGCCAACCAAAGGCCACACATTTCTGCTAACCATTGACGCCTACTCGAACTGGCTCGAGATTCACCAAATGAGCAACACAACCACTGATGCAGTCATCAAAAGACTAGAAAGACTTTTCGCAACCCACGGATTACCAGACGTCCTGGTATCCGACAACGGGCCCCAATTTACCACGCTACCTTTTGAGCAGTACTTGGCTGACCAGGGCATTCGACATGCGCTCACTTCGCCTGCGCACCCTGCTGCAAAAAGTAGAGCTGAGCGCATGGTTCAATTCATCAAAAGGACTCTGCAAAAGATCGATTACAATAACATCGATGAAAAAATCAACTGGATATTCTTCCTGCAGCCCATTACACCTTACAGCGTCACCAACAAAACTCCCGCTGAACTGCTAATAGGATGAAAGCTCTGCTCCCACCTCGACCGTTTACACCCAGCCTACGAACCCGAAAAGCCACTCGGATCCAGCAGCCGATGCTGTACCTTCCAGGTAGGCGATCTCGTATTCGCTATAAACTTTTCGGGCGATCCGCTGTGGGTGGAAGCGACCGTAATCCACGTAACCAGCCCTAGATCATACCTCGTTCAGTGCCCTGACGATAGACTTTGGAAGCGCCACATAGATCAGCTACAATCGCGGCTACTACCTCGCAATTCCGAACTCCCTTTTGATCAAACTGAGGGTGGGGGGGAGATACAGAGGAAAGCGAATTATTATTCGAAGGAAACCCCTTCGAAGAGACTGATATTGGAACGGAAATGCAGGAACATGAACCTGGGACCGGAGTGAGTGCACCTCAGGAAATGGCCAGTGATATTGATAACAACGAGAGCGCGAACTCAGAACCAGAGGCAACCTTACCGCTAAACAACAATCTTCAAGAGTGCAGCCAACTGACTGGCACTTTGTGAAAATCGAAAAGACTAATTAAACAACCGTCCTACCTTAAGGACTATGTAACCGTGCCCCGTGGGCAGAAGCCGGGGGAAAGGGGTGTTGTGAATGCATAATACCAATAAAGTTATCATTGAGCTTGAAGTCTAGTGCAGGGTTCTGGCCCTGCACTTCTGATTGGCTGTTGATGGCCCGATCGGATTGGCCCGTTTGGAGGTATCCGATTGGCCACTAGCAGACCATTCCTATTGGTTAAACGGAGCTGGCACTCCAGGTTTGCTATTGGTTGAGTAGTTAATGAGTTGCCTATATAAGTAAGGCTTGAGCAGCCTTTGAGCTGAGCTGTCACATTATGTAAATAAACAGTTTGAAGTTCACTGTTTCTACTGGCTCGTCTCCATCTTTCGCACCCATGCTCCAGACTTAACAGTATTCATCATGTGGTATTATTATTTTTAAATCTGTGAAGCCAGCCTAAACTGGGTGAAGCAGCCCAGAAAGTAAATCAAAATGGTTATCTTTCCTTTCCTATGATTTCTAATTATTACTGCTTATTTCCCCCCCACAAATCAAGACTTTTTGATTCAACCTGTGCTCCTGTGTTCACTAACTGAAAGCCACCTTAAAGAAAGTGGAAAAATACCACTGCACTGCAGATAGAAGGATTATCAGGTTAGAAGGACCCTGGCCAAAAGTATGCTATGATCAATGGTATTGAAACCTGCTGAGACATTCAAGAATCACTAATACCCTAGTCTTGGCACTGGCCATCAACAAATGTGATCAACTCTGTGTTATATTCCAACCTGAAACACAGCTGAAAGGGATACAAATAATGCTTTATCCAGAGCTTCTGAAGCTGCAGACCAACTCCTTTTCAGCAACCTTACTAAAAGGGTTGGATACTGGATAAATTTAGTCCAGTACTGTTGAATAAAACAATGGCTTCATGCATATATCTGCATATGCATGACTAACATAACACTGCGTTTTAAACCCATTGGTCACCTTTTGGACTTTGGGCATCATGTCCTTATCCAATTCATCAGCAGCATGTGGTCAAAAGAGATGCACTTCTGCCACATTTATTTCAGAGTGTTTCAATCAGTCTTATTCCTCATGAATAAAGGAATTTTTTGCTTTGCAGATGATGGGAAGAAAACTGGTTAGGCCTTAGATGGTAAACGCTGAGAATAGGTCCTCTATATATGAAAATTTTCTAAACTTATCTCTTCATCTAACAAATCTGTATATTTATCACACTGACATTGGAGAAAAAAATAAGTTTCGTTTAACTTATTAGTGATTTGTTGTTGTTAGTTGCAAAGTCATGTCCGACCCATCGTGACTCCATGGACAACATTCCTCCAGACCTTCCTGTCCTCTACCATCCCCCGGAGTCAATTTAAGCTCATACTGACTCCATCTGACCATCTCATTCTCTGCCATCCCTTTCTTATTTTGCTCTCAAACATTCCCAGCATTAAGCTCTTTTCCAGTGAGTCCTTCCTTCTCTGTTACTGATATCTAAGTATAAATATTGTTTTATAAAATGACAATTATGAGCCAGTGAGATGAAATTAAAGAACATCTCACTCCATTCCATTTTGCTTAATTAGTAAGAAAACAGAATGCCGTCTAATGTGAAAGTTATTCTTTTCAACTTAAATTGCTTTCCAACATGAATTAAAATTAATTGGTAGATAGAACTGTTTTATTATTCAGTCAGTAATCTCTTCAGGAGAAGGAAGCTTTGAATTTGAAAAGGCTGCACAGTGAAATAGAAATAATTTTAGTTTAATGGAAGCTCCTGCAATACTCAGTGAAGAGTCAGATAATAATTGGAGCACAGGACATGCATATTTTTTTTCAACCTATTTTGTTAGGGTTACTAGGTTGCAACCCAGTGAACTCAAGTTATATTCAAAGAATAACATACACCTCCCTTCCTGATCATCACTCATACTGCTACCTGAAGCTGTAAGCCTTAAGCTTGCCCATAGCATCTGGAAAGGAATATGAATACTCAGGAAAGGGCAAAGGAAGAGAAAATACAAGGGTAGCAACCTACTGCCATTGCTACATGGTTATTGTTCTGTTACATTCTGTTGCCTCTCATTTCTGTCTCCAGAAAATCAAGAAAATGGTATCATGATACTAACATATCTCTACACAGATGTATCTATTCTGCAAGCTGCACTGTCTATGTGAGATTCCATGTCTAATTCTAGGTGTTGGCTTTCTCATTAATGTCCCTTATGAATTAGGACTGTTACCTTTGGAATCATTTTTCTATCACAATTTCTACCCAATCAGTAAAATCTGAAAGAATTGGCATAGTCCAGATCCCACTGTAAAACAATGACTTTGTGGGCCAAAAGATACATGCTGTTTTGATAAGTATACCTCATCTGAAGAACAATATTCTACTGTGGTTGGTATGGCCCTGAAGTTGGCTTGCACGCCCTGGGATATGGTGCAACTCCCTAGTTTATTCCTAGTTATTTTATATTATATCAGCCACTGTGCTATATATTATTCTCTGTTTCTTTCCTTATTTTTGCTACTTTTACACTTTTAATAGTAATGTAAGTCACATATAATTACTTTGGTGATCTAAGCAGTATACCAATTGATTTATTGACAGTATTTTTTAAAAGTTGCTTATTTTCTTATCAGTGAAAATAAGAACCAGACTTCATTTAATTTCTATAGATACAAGAATATCAGTAAGTTTAACATTTGAAATTAAGGGTTTATGAACAGTTTTGTTGGGGGAAAGGAGAAGAATACTTTGATATATCAAGAATAATGATTCAATTATTAATTATAGAAGCTAGTGTCCTAAGTCAGGAAGAAAAGGTCATCATTGATCTGTTTCCCCATTGAAGGAATACATTAGAATATTAAAAAAAATTATTGGCCAAATGTTAGAATTCTTTACTGTACAAGGAATTTGTCTCCAATGCATAAGCTCTCAGTGTACCTACAACAAAAGTCATTGTAAAAATACATTAATCATAAAACATTAGATGCAACACCTAGTGATAGTCATGGATATTAAATAAGAAATCAACATAAATCATACTAGGATACTAATTAAACAATTTAAATTGTAAGATACAAGCAACAAGCTATAGTCATATAAGTACATGTGTATTTTAAAAGACTAGAATATCTTTCTTATTGATTTGTACATTCATACTTTTTTTTTAATCCAGACTGAATATTATAGTATTTTTCTGGAAGTAGGGGGAAGGACTACATTCTATATTGGAAAGATCTTGGAAACTTTTCTAGATTTCCCCAGAAATTCATTCTCTTTACAAATGATTTTTCAACTTAGGAAAGGAAATTAATTATCTATGGCTTCAGCCAGAGAGAGACATTCATGGCTTATTCAGAAATGGAAGGCATGTACTGTATATTCAGTAAAATTTATCAGAGGTTTGCAATATGGTTTAAGCATCCTTTTTTGACTAATAAAAAGAAGGAAATATCTTTGCAGCATTTGCAAAATAAGAGAACATATGTGATTTTGTTTTGTTTTTTTCATAGAAAGAAATGTAGCCAAACTGTTTGTATCAGTAAAGCCTCAAAGAAACATAAGGTTTGCCTTAAGTGCTCATTTGATTATTTGTTTTGAACAGAATTTAAAACTAGAAAGCAAGTGAGACTATTTTCACAATCAATTCAACTACTTTGGCCTTTTTTGTTTTGTTTTTTAAGTGTAAAGACTCTTCCCGCTTCTAGTCATCTGTTTTGTCTGGCAGTCTGGCACCTTTTTAGATGGTAACTAAGCTAATGGAAGTTATAACAGAAAAAGAATAACAGAATAACAGAGTTGGAAGGGTTGTTGGAGATCTTTTAGTCCAATCCTGTGCTCATGCAGGAGATTCTATACCATTTCTGGCAAGTAGCTGACCAGACTCTTCTTAAAAGGCTCCATGATGGAGCACTTTCTGAAGGCAAGCTGTTGATTGACTAGTTAATTGTTGTCACTGACAGGAAATTTCTTCTTAGTTCTAGGTTGGATCTCTTCTTGATTCATTTCCATCCATTGTTTCTTGTCTTGCCTTCAGGTGCTTTGGAAAATAGATTGACCCAATGTATGGGAAACTAACTTGGTCTTCTGATGGCAATTCTTAAAGTTTTCTTCATCAAAATAGTCTCAATATTTGTACTGGTTCCCACAGTTCAAAAATCCTCCTCATACTTAAAGCTGAAATGCTCACATTTCAACGTAACATTTATAAAATACTTGCCAATTGCTCAATGTATTTTCCTATAAACTGAAAGACTTGGAATACTGGAAATTTAAATATAAAATGTCTGAATAACTTCAGTTGGGAAGAGCTTGCCTAAAAGTTTCTTTATATGGATTTTGCAGCAATTTGAAAGCAATTACAGATGCTTCTGATCACATAATATCAGCAGTGATATAAACTGAGCTGACTTGTTTCTGGCTCAGATTCAGTGTATTGGAAACTATACCCAACTTTGTATAGGATTTGTATTATATACATTTGGTTGGGGTTGTGTGGAACTTGCTAACTGAAAGAAATGTGGAAGACAGTGATTGAAGCAGTTGATAAATGAATGATGGATTATGAAGTTGAATGCAGTCAAAGAGGGAAAACAGAAAATATGAAGGATATTTAACTGCTTGCAAGTTGACAAGAATTAAAACAGCAGGAGAATGTTTGCTGATAATAGCTCTTGTGCCAGATTGTTTTTTAGGTGGCATGACAATTTTTTAGGTTGGAGCACAATAATTGTGGGACAGATTTTTCATAGCTATGGAGCTGTTACGACACTATCTATCATTATACATGGGATCATAGAGATGGTTACTGATGAGGAATCACCTTTCAATAATTGTAAAGAATATGAGAAATGAGTTTGACAGAAAGATGCAGGAGTGGTTCCATTAACAAAAGTGTCTCAAGTGCCTTTTAAGCCTAGAACAGGAAGATAACTGTTAAGTCCTGAGCATGGGCGCAAGGAACGGAGACGAGACATCAAACGGTGAGTTCAACTCTTTATTGTGAAATAAGAACAGAGCAAATACTTGGGCAGCAGCAGCTCTTTTATAGAGCTGGCTGCTGTCAAAAAAACCAATGGTTTGAGTTTACCGCTTTCACAAGCGTCCAATCAGAGGGGCCCATTAACAGCCAATCAGACTGGCCAGAAACGACCAATCATGACTCGCTATTCATGGGCCAATGAGGAGTGCAGGATTACGTGCCTGCTGCAAAGTAACGCTATTTAGGGTTGTTACTGCTGCGTAGGCTTAGTCCATAACACCCCTCCCCCCTAGGTTCCGTCTGAGGGGTGGGGTGACGTATTCTCGTAAATAGGCAGGTCGCTTCACCTGTCTGCTTGACCTGCGCTGTTCCACCAGTTTCTGTTCTGGCTCTGGTTCCGATGGGCTGCTAGCTGGGCTGGATTGTGAGAACGGTCCCGCTGTGCCTTCAAATGGCTCTGGGCTGCTCTCCCTGCTTACGCCAGTGCTGTCTTCTGGGTTCCCTGGATCTGTTTCCATCGCAGTGCTGTCACGCGGCGAGGCCACTCCCTGCTTCGGTTCTCCTTCTGACAGTAAGTATCCCCTGGTTGGTTGTGTAGACTGTTGAGTTTCGATTGTTATTTCTTTTTCGGCCTCCTCGATGTTCCTTCCCCCCCTAGTTAGAGATTCCGGGGCTGAGATAGGACTAGGTGCTAGTCTGGAACGGAGTTGGTCTATGTGACGCTTCCACATCTTACCATCTGCAGTTTGTAGGCGGTAGGATCAGGGTCCCGTGAGTTGCGTTATGGTAGCGGGGACCCACAATGGATTGCCCGAGAAGTTTTTTGCAAACACGGGGTCACCTTCCTGGAATACCCGACACTTGCTGCTGGATCCTGGGGGTTGTTCAGGCGTGTAGTTTGGGTGGAGGTGATCGAGATGCGAGCGAAGTTTCCGGCCCATCAGGAGTTCAGTTGGGGTTCTGTTTGTGGTACTGTTTGGGGTTATGTGCTGGAGGAGAAGCATTCGGTTTATTTCGTCATCAATGTCGCCATGGTCCATTTTGTGCAAAGTCTTTTTTACAAATTGAATCATTCGCTCAGCCCTACCATTGGCTGCAGGGTGAGCTGGCGATGTTAAGGCATGGCGGATGGCCTGATCTGCCAGGTACTGTTTGAATGGTAGGACAGTGAATTGGGGGCCATTATCAGAGACCAGGACATCCAGCAATCCGTGGGTAGCGAATAGTTTATTCAGTTTTTTAGTGACGGCCTCTGTGGTGGTGCTTTTCATCTTGTGGACCTCGAGCCAGTTTGAATAGGCATCCACTGTTAGGAGGAAAGTGTGTCCTCTTGTGGGTCCCGCAAAATCAATGTGGAAACGGGACCAAGGACCTCGAGGCGTTTCCCACTGAGTTGGGGGAGTTTTTGGAGGAGTAGAACGAGTCTCCTGGCATTTGCTGCACTTTGCTACCCAGGTTTCTATCTGTTTGTCTAACCCAGGCCACCATGCGTAACTCCTGGCCAATGCCTTCATCCACACGATGCCTGGATGTCCATCGTGCAACATTTTTAATACCTTATGTTGCAATTTCTCCGGGATTACAACTCTGTCTCCCCACAAGATGCAGCCCTTTTGGGAGAATAGTTCTGTCTGTCGATTCCTGAATGGCTTGAAAATGTCATTGGGTGTGCTGACCGGCCAACCCCTTTCCACCCAGCTGAGGACTCGTGCCAAAACAGGATATTTTTTTGTTTCTGAGGTGATGTCTCGAGCGGTCAGCAGCAGCGATTTGAGGGTTTCGATTTGCAATATGGCTAAGGTTGGAGCTGGGTCCTCTATGGTAGTGGAGAGTGGCTCAAAGCATCAGCATGGGGAATGGTTTTCCCCGGGTGGTGTTGCAATCAGTAATCGTAGGCGGCTAAAAATTCTGACCGAGTCATTCTTGGTGATAAGATATGAGGAGTTGGTTTGTTTCCCGCCAAAATACCAAGTAGCGGCTTGTGGTCTGTAATTATGGCGAAGGGTCTCCCATACACATATTCATGGAAACGTTTAATTGCAGATACAATAGCGAGAGCCTCTTTATCAAGTTGACTATAGTTCCTTTCAGTCTTAGACAAGGTTCTCGAAAAGAATGCAATGGGTGCCTCATTCCCATTTGGTAGGACATGGCTTAAAATGGCTCCCACTCCGAATGGTGAGGCGTCACAGGTAACCGTCAAGGTTAGAGTCTTGTTGTATTGCATCAATACAGCATCAGAGGTTAAGAGGTCTTTTACTTGTTGGAATGCCCTTTCTTCATGCCGTCCCCAGACCCAGGAAGCCTTTTTGTCGAGAAGTCTATGTAGGGGCTCAGCTACGGTCGCCTTCTGGGACAAGAAGATGTTATAAAAGTTAATGAGTCCCAGGAAGGCTTGGAGGTCTGTCTTATTCCTAGGTCTCAGGGCATTTTTGATTTTGGTTAGTTTTTTTTCGGTGGGGTGGATTCCCTGTCTGTCGAGAAGGTATCCCAGGAACTCCACTCTCTCCATACAAAGTTGACACTTGTCCCTTTTTACTTTCAGACCAGCGTCTTTAAATTTCTGAAGAACTTTTCTGAGTCATTGTACTAATAACACTTTAGTGGGGGCAGCTATTAGGACATCGTCAAAATAAGGCACAACGCCTTTTATGCCTTGTAATAGTCTCTCCAAACTTTGGAAAATGCCAGGCGCCACGCTTACTCCAAATTGGAGTCTATTGTACTTGAAGGCGCCTCTATCTGTAACTATTGTCTGGGCTTCTGCAGTTGTCACGTCTGCAGGTAGTTGCTGGTACGCCTGAGCTAATTTCACAAATATTTTTCCGCCACCCAGGGAATGAAGAAGGTGTTGAAGAGCATGATTTAGGGTGGCCCGGTAATCCCCACAAATTCTTAACGAACCATCTGGCTTCATGGGCGTTACTATTGGAGTTTTCCAGCGGGCATGGTCAATCGGTTCCAATACGCCCTGGGCTATCAGTTTATCTAGCTGCTTGTCGATCTTCGGCTTGAGGGCAAAAGGCACCCGATGAGGCTTAAGCCGAATGGGAGCTACATCGGGGCTGAGATTAAATGATATAGGGGTCCCCTTGTACTTGCCTAATGTTCCTGTGAACACGTCCTGGAATTCCTGGATGAGGGCCTCTTCCCAGTCATCGCTTCTGGTTTGGTGTATGCTGGCTAGTTCAATCCTGAGTGGGGCGAACCACTGTAACCCTAATAAACTGGGCCGGTCACGATCGATGACAGTCAGGGGAAGCGTTGCGGTGCAGTCCTTGAAGGATACTTGGACATGGCTGGAACCGACAACTGGAATTCTGTTTCCCTGGTAGTCTTTTAGGATGATTTGTTGAGTGCTGAGGTCCTGGCGGCAGATGGCAGGGATCAGCTGTTTGAGGGTCTTCCAGGATACCATCGATAGGGATGATCTCGAATCGACTTCCATCACGCACGGTCGATTCTCAATAGTAACCCTTATGCGGATCTTTCTTGCATCGAACGATGAAGCATGGCTGATGATAATGGTTTGGTGGGCCTCTTCTCATCTCATTGAAGAGGCAGGTGCTCGATTTCTGTAGTAGTAGTGGTTGTTCCGTTGGTGGTTCAGGCGGTCCCAATTCTCAGGTGGTTTGCCTGTCTCCTGGTGGAGGTTGTTCTCCCTTCGGCTGGGACTGGACTCTCGCTTGCTTCTGCAGACCTTCGCGATGTGGCCTCTTTTCCCGCAGGTACGGCAGAGTGCATCGAGGAATTTGCAGTCCGATCGCGGGTGGTTTGCCCCGCAACCAGCACATTGGCGTGGACGTCTCTGGTTCCTTTGCTCTTGTTCCAAGCAGAGCCGGTTGACCTCCTCTTCCTCACTGTCTTAGGATGACTTGAGGTGGGCAGTAATAGTATGCTTCTCAGCGGCAAGCGGGCTATCGTTAGCGAGTTGGCGAAGTGGTGCGTTCACTGGGTGCATTCAAGTGGCTGACTTCCTGGTTGCTTCTGCGGCAGTAGCGTCGGCGATGACATCTGCAAGGCTGATGTCTCCTTTCACCATGAGTTTACTCTGCACGTTTGGTGCATCTAATCCCAGAACTATGCTGTCTCTCAGGGCTTCCTCAAGGTTTGCAAAACCACAAAGGCCTCCTAGGTTCCGGAGGTTGGCTACGAAATCCCCAACACTCTCGTTCTTCCGTTGATCCCTCTGGTAAAACTCATGTCTTCATATCAGCGTTGGTACTGTGGGTGCGTAATGGGCCTGGAGGATCGGGGCGAGGTTATCCCAATCCATGGTCTTCACTTCCGCCAGTTTGGCAAGTGCTTTAGCCATTTTGAAAACGGCAGGACTGCAATGAGTCAGGAACACCGCTCGTTTCTTGCCAGGCGTAGCATCTTTTAAATTGTTGGTCTCTAGGAACATCTGGAAACGATCTATATATGAGTCCCAGTCTTCGGTTGCTGGGTCGAATGGAGCGGGTGGTATGGCGCCACTGGTCATCTTGCCGTTTGTTGCGCGCGCTGTTCAGCCACGTGCTCTGTCTTGTTCGATGCGTACTTAGTCAGCTCTATCGTCTCCACATCCCATTCTTGTCACCAGTGTTAAGTCCTGAGCATGGGCGCAAGGAACGGAGACGAGACATCGAACGGTGACTTCAACTCTTTATTGTGAAATAAGAACAGAGCAAATACTTGGGCAGCAGCAGCTCTTTTATAGAGCTGGCTGCTGTCAAAACAACCAATGGTTTGAGTTTACTGCTTTCACAAGCATCCAGTCAGAGGGGCCCGTTAACAATCAGACTGGCCAGAAACGACCAATCACGACTCGCTATTCGCGGGCCAATGAGGAGTGCAGGATTACGAGCCTGCTGCAAAGTCAAGCTATTTAGGGTTGTTACTGCTGTGTAGGCTTAGTCCATAACAATAACATTTAGAAATACCTCGGACAAGCAATTGTCCTGAATGACTGTATTTTTAGAAGGGGAGGTATGCAGCACAATCAGACTTGCAAGCTTCTGTTAATGTAGAAACTCCCAATAAAAGTAGATTTAGCCTTTTTGTGAAGTTGATTTCCTGGTCTGATCTATGTAATGCAGTTGACGATAATAGTCCAAAATATATTTGGATATTCTAGGAAAAAGTCCTATATATATGAGAGCAGAAAAGAAATAAGAACATACAGTGCTGAACTGGAGGAAAGCAGCAGGTGAGAGATACCAAAGACCAAGGAAGCACCATTTCTGATGGGAGGATGGTGTCTGAGAAAAGTTATAAGAAGAATAAATGATTCCTCCCTCCTTTGGAATGTGAGATGGTAGAAAGAGAAAAATACTTACCCAGAGGTTACAGTTTAAGAAATAGGCTCCTTATCCAAAGGTGAGCATGTAGTGCACTAATATGGGAATCTGGGGAGTGAATTGATGGCTTTTGAGGTCTTTGTTTATGTTAGTAGATAAATAAATGTGTTGGAGTGGGTGAGAGGAATAGCATTCCATATTGTTTTCAGACCTTTTATGATATTTTTAATAAACATCACATTTCTTTAAGCCTTGTAGAAGGTCTTTGTGTTCCTCTGAACTGAGCACTTTAACAAGGTTAGAAACAAGAAACAGGTGGAAGCCTATCCAATAATTATAAAAATAAAAACTAGATGTTTTGACAAACAGCGGTAAATTGTTCCCAAACTTATTGGGAATACAGTGCATATATTATCCTGAATATCATTTGCTATTGTGTTCTTAGAGAACAGCATTTGAAGTTGAAGTAAATCAAGAAAGCAACATATGAAATTTATTACCTTGAGACTTCATCTGGTGTTCTCAGTGAATTACTTATCGGCTTGTGTTAGTTTGGACCATCTTTTGATGATGTAATATAAATGAGCTTCTTGAATATATTTTTGAATATTGCTTTGCAATATTTACATTTTTTTTATTATATGACATAGAAACATTTAATCTTAACATGCTGGAGTGAGCATAGAAATATGTATAATAAACCTACATAAGGATGAGTTATTTTCATTCTATTTTAATTGGTTAAGTTCACAAACTTTGCCGACATTCAGTGAAATTACCTGAAACCTGTCCAATTTTATCTTATTAGATGATGACTTGTCTACCTTGCATGATTCACCCCCTTCTTTAGAGGAAGTAACTTCCATGAGTTATTAAAATACGGTTTAGCCATACTCTTTATTATAAATACAATTTATAAATAATACATTCTTTTTATGTATTTGTACATTTATTTATCATTATAATTCTGTTCTTTCAAAGAGGTCAATGAAGCATTCTTGTCTTCTTCTTGAATTTTTTATTCTGTTTTGTGAAAGCATTCCAATATTGTTTATAAGCTTTCTGTAAAGTGAAATTTCACAGGAAAGACAAATGATTTTTTGTATAGCCTTTGTCTTTTACTTGGCCTCTGTTAACTTCAAATCATATTGGCCTACCTCAATGGGTCTTATGAAAATGAATACTAGGAATAAGAAGTGCTTCATACATCAAGAATATTATAGAAATCATAAATAATAGTTTTTATTAGCACGTTTATTTGATTACACATTCTAAAGATATCAAGAACTGGCTGTACATTTTATTTCTCTTATGTGCTTCTCTATTCCCCCCAAAGTCATGTATAAGATGTATCTGAAGAGATCAAAACCATGGAAGCAATATGAGTTTTTCTTAGTAATAATGCAGAAATAGAAACTTCAGCAGAGGGAATATTGCCTGAAATGTCTTCTTCAACGCAGCTCCTAAAAGTACAGGGCATGTTGTAAAAATACAGTACTTGTCATCCTTGCACTTTCTTGTTGCTTCCATGAACAGATCACAATGGAAAACTCTATGCTTCCTGTGTAGAATAATATATAGATCAACATTTTAATCATGTATGTAATACCTGTGTAAATTGAACAGTTAAAATAGAGTCTTCCAAATCTTGTTTCTCTCCTATAATTTCTTCTAATTTTATGACCATTACAGCTCTGCCATTAACAAGAGAGATTTAACAGCTTTAAATTGTCAATTGTTTTTACAAATAACTATTAACAAGACCCTATGATTTTGGTACCTCAGCAAGGCAACATATATCATCGCTTGAGTGTCAGATAACCTGTAATGTTATAACTTTCAGATTGTTGGGTTTGTGTATGTGTGTGTGTGTGTATTCCATTGAAGTACAATATGCATACAATTATAACATATCCCTAAGGCAGATACCCTAATTGCTGCAATTCAGCATTTGAATTTCAGCTTTCTGAAATTAGATGGGTAAAAAAGATTTTTTTTCCCCAAAGAACTGGTCAACCTACTTTATTTGCCTGCTTGACTGAAAAAACGCAGTATTCAATACTTAACCAAGTATTAACCAAGCCTTCAATACTTAACCAAGTCTTAATAAACTTACTCTTATCTTTTAGTATATATGTATAGGGATTCATTTACCTTGATCTTCGATCTGGGGCTTAATTGCTTGAATGGTAAATTCACCCTACTTTGGATCCAGATTGTTGATTTCTACTTGCACAGCTCATTTTATTGCAGATGTTTGTGTTCCCTGAAAAATTATAAGGGTCTTGATGATTATTGTAAAAGGATCCTCCAACTTGATTTGGGATGGGACACATGGTTTGCCCTTCTAAGAAGAAGCAATCATGCTTACAAGGGAAGTAATACCCCTTTCCCCCATAGTAATATACATGTCTTTTGCTTCACTTAGAGAAGTTATTTCTCTCCTTTCCCCAACTCACTTTCAAATCCAATTTCCCATCTAGCTATGATATGATACTGTAACCCAGCAGGAGCTTTCTTCAGGGCATATTGCCTTGGTAAAATAATGAAGGAAAAATTAATCAGGCAAATACCTTCATTTGACAAATAGTGTGGAGCAGAATTGAAATGGTAGAGGAGAACAATGAAAACTGAATGGTGTGACTTCAGAAATCTGGATATGATATTTGTATAATAAAGGATGAGGAGATCTCCAGGTCACAATCTATTTCTGTAATTTTTAAAGCAGCTTTACTACTTCATGACAGCAATTATAATTCACTGCACTTTGGGGGAGGGCTGTAAATTCTGTGACACCCAAAGTCAAATTTAATATGTTGAATATTTTATGTTCTTTAAATCAAATGTGTCAGCTTATGAGACACCTGTGGAAAAGCAACACAGAAATTGCTTGGCAACAGAAATCTCTGAGGATAAAGTGAATTAGTGCTGCTAGGATCTGCTTCTTGCTCTGTACAATGTATTATCCAAAGCTAAACAATTAAACATAGATTTGCTTGCTTGCTTATTTTATTACTTTTATTTTCTGTCTTTCCTCCAGGAGTTCAAGGAGTTCAAGCATTTCTTCCTTCAATTTCTTTCCACAACAACAACCATGTGAGGTAGGTTGGGTTAGAGTAAGTGAGTGGGTCAAAGTAATTCCATGAACTTCCAGGATTGAGGGTTCACTTGACATTAGTTGTGCTTGGTTCTTGTGCAGAAATCTGTCATAATATTGCCTTATGAAATTGCTGGTCCATCGCTTGTTTTAAATTGAGAAAATGTAGCATTGTGATCTGTTTAAAGCTAGAAATCATTAGTTTTCTATGAACTTGTTTGCAGATATTAACCAACTATGTAACTTCATTAATCGAGACAGGCTGTTAACTGGTTGGGTATTGAAACCTCTGCAAGCAAACAATCAAGCCGAGAATGCACCAAGAAATCCATAGTTCAACTTTAAGCCAAGGTATTCTCTTATAAAGTTAGGATTTTGAATTGTTGCTAGTCATCCAAATCCTTTGAAAGAAATGAGTTTTTCCTTATTTTTCTTCTGTTGTCCATTTTTAAAAAGAAACTCTCAAGATCTTCCACACTCTAGAATTTAGTCCTTATTCAGGTGAAAGAGATTCATCTGCATTGCAAAGGCCATCTGTTTTTCTATCTCATTTTTCAGACTATTCATTAAAAACAGAAGGAGTTTGTGTTGTTGACTTTTTCTGTTAATGAATCTTTTCAACCTATTGTAGTCTCCTTGATAATTCATACTTTATATTATGAAAAAGTTCACAAGAGAAACTCTTGGGAATTATTGAAAAAGTGGGAAGCCTGGGAGAATACAGATAAGCATGAAAATAGTTGTATTATGAAAGACAGAGCATGTTCAAATCCCAGAGGCTGTTTTTAACTAAAATACAACTAAAACAAAACTCAGAATCTGCATTAAAACCAAGGTACACACACTCCCTCCTGCTCTTTCTCCCTCTCCCTTTCATTCTCTCTCTCTCTCTCTCTCTCTGTGAGAGAGCACGGGAGAGGGGGGAAGGAGGGAGAGGGAGGGAGGGAGGGAGAGAAAATCACATAGGCTCTTCTCCAACGGTGACTTGTTTTCTGTCAAATTAAACAAGTATGGTGGGAAAACTGTAAAATACTGTTAGATAATTTAGGTTTTGTTGTGTATGCAATATAATTAATAAAGTGTGAGCTTGGAGTAAGTGCAGGGTTCTGGCCCTGCACTTCTGATTGGCTGTTAAGCAGCCGGACCGGATTGGTCCGTTTCGGGGAATCCGATTGGCCCTTAACAGAGAGTTCTTATTGGTTATAAAAGCTAGCGTTCTTAGCTTGTTATTGGTTAAACGTTACAAGGTTTGCCTATATAAGGCGGGTTTTACTGATGTTAAAGGAGCAAGTCACAATGTAAGTAAAGAGCTGAAGTTCACCGTTCAGAAACTTGTCTCCGTTCTTCTCGCCCATGCTCAAACTTAACACTGGCGACAAAGGTGGGATGTGGAGACATCTGAACCAACGAAACTTCGAAGAACACTGAGCACGTGACAGACGATGCCAACAACGGAACCATGTCCGGCGGCATCGTACCACCCGCTCCGTTCGATCCATCACAAAAAGACTGGGAGTCTTACATGGATCGTTTCAAATGTTCCTAGAGACGAACAACTTAAAGGACACCACAGCCGGGAAGAAACGGGCGGTGTTCCTGACGCATTGCAGTCCAACCGTATTTAAGGTGGCTAAGGCACTAGCCAAACCCCGAGAAGTGAAGGCCATGGATTGGGACGACCTCGAACCTATCCTGCGAGACCACTACACCCCGACCATGCCTACGCTCGTGAGACGCCACGAGTTTTATCAAAGAAGCCAGCGAAAGGGAGAGAATGTAGCCAACTTCATAGCAGACCTCCGAAATTTGGGAAGCCTCTGCGGATTCACCGATCTAGAAGAAGCACTAAGAGATCGCATAGTTCTGGGATTAGATGCACCAGGCGTCCAAAGCAAGTTGATGGCGAAAGGCAACATCAGCCTTGCCAACGCCATTGCCGATGCTACCACAGCGGAAGCAACCAAGAAGTCGGCTGCACAACTACACCAAAACCGCACTTCACTACCACCACCGGCCAGCGAAATCTCACCTAGTTCAGAAGGGCAGCTCGTGACAACGCACCACGAGGACCTCTCTTCATCGTCAGACAGCGACGAAGAAGGGGTCCATCGACTGCGGTCCGACCGGGACCCTCGGCCGAAGACCTTATGCCCTTGCACTGGCTGTGGAGCCAACCATGCCAGATCCGAATGCAGATTCTGCGACGCACTCTGCCAGGAGTGCGGGAAACGAGGCCACATCGGACGGGTCTGCCGCAGCTTGCCAGGACCCAGCCAGGCCTCAAAGGGGGCTAACTATCGCCAATTGACAGGAAACCATCCTGTGAGGCGAGAGCCAGTAAACCACTCCTACAGAAATCGAGCTTTGCAGAGAGAAGAGGCTCATCATACTATCACTATCGGTCACGCCTCAACCTTGGACACTAAGAAAATCCGAGTCACGGTAGCCATCGAGAACCAGCCTTGCCACATGGAGGTCGACTCAGGATCGTCCCTCTCGATGGTGTCATGGAAGACACTCAAGCAACTCATCCCCACAATTCAACGCCAAGATCTCCGTTTCCAATGCCTCATCCTCAAGGACTACCAGGGGAATCGAATCCCCGTCATCGGGTCCTGTCGAGTCCGAGTCTCTTTCAAGAAGCACACAGCATACTTACCTTTAATGGTCATCGATAGAGATAGGCCTAGTCTACTGGGCCTCCAATGGTTTGCGCCACTCGGCATTGAAGTGGCCGGCATAAACCGAGTTGGTGGCTGTGACTGGGAGGAAGACCTTATCTCTGAGTTCAGGGACGTCTTCGCGGACAGCTTAGGCGAGTACAAGGGGACCCCGATCTCATTCAGCTTAGATCCAAAAATAGCTCCCATTCGCCTAAAGCCTCGTCGAGTTCCGTTTGCCTTAAAATCGAAAATCGACGAACAACTCGACAAACTGATAGCTCAGGGGGTGTTGGAGCCCATCAATCACTCCCCGTGGGAAACCCCTATTGTAACACCCATTAAGCCAGACGGGTCAATCCGAATTTGTGGGGACTACCGGGCCACTTTGAACCACGCCCTGCAGTAGCATGCATATCCAGTTCCGGTGGTGCAGCACCTCCTCCATTCCCTGGGGGGCGGGAAAGTTTTCGCTAAATTGGATTTAGCTCAGGCATATCAGCAATTACCAGTAGATGACAAAACAGCACAGGCCCAAACTATTGTGACGCACCGAGGTGCCTTTAAATGTATCCGGCTGCAATTCGGAGTAAGTGTAGCCCCGGGGATTTTTCAGAGCCTTATGGAAAGGTTATTGCAAGGGATTAAGGGCGTGGTCCCCTATTTTGACGATGTATTAATTGCAGCCCCTACAAAAAAAATCTTACAGGACCGGTTAAAATTGGTCCTAAAAAAATTCCAAGAGGCCGGTCTTAAGGTTAAGAAAAACAAATGTAAATTGTGTACTGACAGTGTTGAGTTTTTAGGGTACCTGATTGATAGCCAGGGCATTCACCCTACCGAAAGTAAATTAAAAGCGATCAAAAATGCTCCCAGGCCAAGAAACAAGGCCGATCTCCAGGCATTTCTAGGCCTCATCAATTTTTATAATGTATTTTTACTGCACAAAGAAACTGTCGCTGAACCATTACACCGATTGTTAGATAAAAAAGCAATTTGGTTATGGGGTTACCGTGAAGAACAGGCGTTCCGAAATGTTAAAAAACTGCTCACTTCTGACTCTGTACTCATGCAGTATAACGAGACTTTGCCGTTAGTTATAACCTGTGATGCATCGCCTTTTGGGGTGGGTGCCATTTTGAGCCACATACTGCATAATGGGAACGAAGCCCCTATTGCATATTTTTCAAAGACTCTGTCAAAAACGGAGCGGAACTATGGACAAATTGATAAAGAAGCCCTCGCAATTGTCTCAGCTGTGAAAAGATTTCACTAATACGTGTATGGTAGGGTTTTTACTATTGTGACTGACCACAAGCCTTTATTGGGGATAATAGCCGGAGATAAGCCAACTCCCTACATATTATCCCCTAGGATGACCCGATGGTCAGAATTCTTAGCTGCTTATAACTATCGGCTGCAATACTGCCTGGGGAAGACCATTCCCCATGCTGACGCATTGAGCCGAGCACCGCTTCCAGAGACTCTCGACGATCCGGCACCAACGGTAACCACGTTGCAAATCGAGGCATTCAACTCACCGCCACTGACCGCCCGAGATATCGCAAGAGAAACCAAACACGACCACACCCTAGCACGAGTCCTAGGCTGGGTAGAACGCGGATGGCCATTGGACCAGTTATCAGATGACTTCACACCATTCAAATCTCGACAGACCGAACTCTTCTCCCAGAAAGGCTGTGTCATCTGGGGCGATAGAGTCATTTTTCCAGAATGGCTCTGAAAAGCGCTGCTGAGAACTTTGCACGATGGCTATCCCGGCATCGTGCGAATGAAAGCCCTTGCACAAAGCTACGCGTGGTGGCCGGGCATTGACAAGCAAATCGAACAGTGGGTTAAAGCTTGTCCCAAATGCCAAGAAGTCAGCAACGCCCCACCAATAGCCATGCCTACTGAATGGGAGACACCACGTGGACCCTGGTCCCGAATTCACTTGGATTTGCGGGGCCAACCAAGGGCCACACCTTCCTGCTTACCATTGATGCCTACTCCAATTGGCTTGAAATTCATCGCATGACAACTACGACCTCCGAGGTGGTCATCAAGATTCTAAACAGACTCTTTGCAACCCACAGATTACCAGACATCCTGGTATCCGATAAAGGTCCACAATTTACTGCACTAGCATCCGCCATGCGCTCACCTCGCCTGCGCACCCTGCGACCAATGGCCGAGCAGAATGCATGGTTCAATTTGTGAAGAAAACCTTGCAAAAGGTAGACTACGACAACATTGACGACAAGGTCAACCAAATCCTCTTTTTGCAACACATCACCCCACATAGCATCACCAACAAAACTCCTGCTGAACTGCTAATGGGACGAAAGCTCCGCTCTCACCTCAACCAGTTGCACCCTGCGTATGAACCAGAGAAACCACTAGGATCCAGCGGCCGCTGTCGCACCTTCCAGGTAGGAGACCTGGTTTATGCAAAAAACCTATCGAGCGACCCATTGTGGGTGGAAGCGACAGTAGTACGTGTAACCGGCCCTAGATCCTACCTCGTGCAATGCCTTGACGATAAACTTTGGAAATGGCACATCGACCAATTATGGTCGCAGCTTGCAGCGGCCAGTTCGCAACTCCCCTATGACCAAACTGAGGGGGGGGAGGTACGGAAGAAGATGAAGCCCTAGGAAAACCGTTCGAAGGAAACGACGATTTAATAGAAACTCAGGAAGCGGAGCCAGAGGGAGAAATGTTTGCACCTCAAGGAATCGTGGAAAATGTGGGCAATGACGTAGAAGTGAACTCTGAACCAGAGACAGCCCCACTGCCAGACAATGATCTACCTCAGTGGGATTGCAACCAACCGATACAACGAAAATCAAAGAGACTAAAAAGACAACCGTCCTATTTAAGAGACTATGTAACTGCACCCTGAACTAAGGAACCAGGGGGAAGGGGTGTTGTGTATGCAATATAATTAATAAAGTGTGAGCTTGGAGTAAGTGCAGGGTTCTGACTTCTGATTGGCTGTTAAGCAGCCGGACCGGATTAGTCCATTCCGGGGAATCCGATTGGCCCTTAACAGAGAGTTCTTATTGGTTATAAAAGCTAGCATTCCTAGCTTGTTATTGGTTAAACGTTACAAGGTTTGCCTATATAAGGCGGGTTTTACTGATGTTAAAGGAGCAAGTCACGATGTAAATAAAGAGCTGAAGTTCACCGTTCAGAAACTTGTCTCCGTTCTTCTCGCCCATGCTCAAACTTAACAGGTTTTATATAGAATTCTCACCAAATAAAACAATAAATAATTACTATCAAATACCAAGTACCAGCATGAGGTTTAATGTTGTCATAATTTTTTTTTTTGAAATTTTTTTTATTAATTTTCTACAAACAAACAAGACAAACAAAACATAAAAATATCAACTCTTATATGTACATCCAGTGTGTCAGTTGGTTCATCATTTTTGTGCATTCATTCTGTAGTCTCAATTACAATTATGTTACATAACAACTCATATTGTCAATCCAAACTTATATATCCTAATATCACTAAAAAAAGAAGTTTTTGACTATATTTTTAATCATTCATGCTTAATGAGCTAACAATACTTTAAACCAGTTTACTCTATAACAAATCATCTAGTCATATCAAATCAATCCTAAAAAATCCTTTATAAATATTATATCAAATAGCAAAATAATAGCAAAATAAAGATATTCCTTACTATCTAGCATTCTAAATATTCTATTATCGGATTTTATCATCTAGCCATTTATAAAAAAGATCCCAAATTTCGTAAAATTGTTTATCCTCTTGCTCTCTAATTTCAAATGTCAATCTGCTCATCTCAGCACATTCCAATATTTTCTTAATAATTTCTTCCTGTAATGGTATTTTCTCATTCTTCCAGTTTTTAGCAAATACAATCCTGGCCGCTGTTAATACGTTTACAATCAGGTATTTCAAATCTTTACTATATATATCAGGTAAAATTCCCAATAAGAAGATCTCTGGTTTCAAGTCTATATGTTTCTTTGTCATTTTTTCCAACCACATGCGAATTATAGTCCAATATTTTCTAGCATCCTCACAAGTCCCCCACATATGGTAATATGAGCCGGGTATCTGATGACATTTCCAGCATTTTTCAGATTTATTCTTAAACATTCTTGCTATTCTTGTCGGGGGAAAGTGCCACCTGTAAAACATCTTATACAAGTTTTCTTTATATGCTGTTGACATTGTCATTTTATAATTTTGAGACCACAATTTCTGCCATTTCTCTAAATCAATCCCATATCCAAAATTCTTCCCCCAAACAATCATAGTTTCTTTGACTTGTTCTTCCTCTAATTTCATTCCCAGTAAATAACCATATAATTTTGTAATCACCTTCTCATCAGTACCCATCAAGATCTTATCTAAATCAGTCTGTTTATCATAAAATCCCTCCGTTTTGGAATCTTCATCATACCTTGAATGTATTTGTGCATATGTCATAAAATTTTAAAATACTTACTTCATGAAAAACAGGAGTAAATATGTTTTTATTCCTCTTATCCACTCAATTACATTTCTTCTCCTAGATGAGTAAAGATCAGTTTTGAATTAGTGGCTCAGTATGAAGTAAATGTACCTTAACTACCTTTTGTTCAGATGGTCACAGATAAGGGTAACTCATTTATTTCAATGCAACTAAAGGCGAACTAAAGAGCAGAAAAAAATTATATGGAAATATCCCCAGTGAAGGGACAAGTTCATTCTCCTGTGGTTGTAAAGTTCTGACTTAATCTTGCTGAAGGAAATGAGTCATTTAAGTTTGAGTGCTTCAAAATGCATTTACCCTCTTAGTTTAAAAGCCTAAGTAACAAGATTCCATTTTGATTTCATTTTTTAAATAATGAAATGTAGCTGTAAGAAAAGATAAAACTTACTGTAAAATGGTATTATGCAGCTGTTTTGGATATTATACCTTTTTTTGGTCAAGGAGGACCCTTCTACAGATGACATTTATTGCCTTTGGAGGGAAGGTAGGAAATGGACAAAGAGGATATCCAAAAAGACCAAACAATAGATGAGAGCAATTCTAAAAAAACTGCCAACAAGAACAGAGAGAAGAAAAATAATAGTCATTATCTGTGCATACGATTGGTGAACCCATTATTAGGGCACTCATGATTTATTCAGTTAATCCAATTTCCTGAGTTTCCACCACACATTGAATCATAAACTTACCATGCAGGCTATGTTTTCAAAATACAGATAACATGTAGTTTGCTAATTTATAGTTCAGCATGTCTTCTTAACTAAGACACTGCCTTCATCTTCTAACATCGGCCTCTCTGAAAATAAAGCCTATAGTCTCAGCTATTATGACATGCAGAGAAATAGAGAAACTACATAGCCACAGAATTCATCTAATCAATCTCTAGAAAGCTTTTTAACTGAAACAGGCTATAACATTAACAAAAACATTTAATGCATATTTAATTTTAAAAATATACATAGCCTAGGGAGAATTTATCAGTTTTCCAGTATTGTTGAACTTCATAATCTTCAGTTTACCTGGGGAATTTTTCAGATGACAGTTGCTGCAGCTAACAACATTGGGAGGACTATGAGGTCGGTATGTTTTCCTTTATCAAGTTCCCTTATCTGTATAAAGCAATCCAAAGAGACTTCTCTCTTTTTTTTAATGTAAATTAGAATACTAATATTAATGTAAATTAATGTAATGTAAATTAGAATACTAATATTATACCTATGAGAATCAAAATGAGACCTAGAGACATGAATTTAAGCTTTTCCTCATAACAACCATTCTTATGTATTTATTTGACAGCCAGTGAAATGTATAAGATCCATTGATTTCATAAGAAGACTGAGCAATTGCTTTAACTCCCTAAAACTGATACTATTAGCATATAAATGCTAATTAGTGACCATATATTCAATGTTAATAAAGAACAAATTGAACTTTGGTGGACTTGGACATCCATAAGTCTTAAAATTGCCAAGTTTGGGGACCTCTGTTCTAAAGTATTAACATTTTTATCTAAATTAGCATCATAGTAATTGTGTAACCTCCATAAATAATATGTATAAATTCAGTTGAATTGCATATGTGTTAGTGATTTGTTTTATATAATTTAATTTTTGTTTGCTGTTATAAAGATTGAAATGCATTTTTCCTACAATACTTTAGGAGTTCTGTCTATAAACTTTGAAGATTTTGCTGAACTGCCTCACTATTTCTTTAAAATTCTTCAGATATTTTTCCTACATTTGATGCTTTCCATTGACTTCATTAGCTTGAATTTATGGAAGATAAAAGTCAGCATAAATTGGAGGATTCAGGTGAGAAAGTCTTGGACATTGGGCCTAGTTTTGCTTGTGGAAAAGTATCAAATGTATGGATCAAGAGGATTAGATTTAACCATAACTTTTCTAGTTATGTAATGTTTTGTCATGCCATATGTCATTGTTGAAAGTTATTTATAATAGTGCAAAGCACACTTCTTGGTAATTCCTCTGTGCATATTCAGCTTTGCATCTAAATAAAATGATATCTTATGATGAAAATAGAAACTGTTTTTTCACCCAAGCTTTCCCTTCAAGTGTTAGGCAAGGTTTTCATGAATGACTAACAGAGCAGATGCTGCAAACAAGCTAGGACCTTCTGTTTTTTGCCTTATTAAGAGCAGTGACTCATTTTGGCATAATGTCAAAGCTATGAAAAGAAAAGACAATTTAAAACCAAATATCATGATCAAAGAACCTCAGCATCTGCTATAGCATGACAGAAGTTTGATCAAAATTAATTTTTGACTAGTTGGGAAATTGGAGATGGAAAACTCCAGGCATATATTGGTTGCTCAAGGTCTTCTAAGACATTCTGGTGTGGAAGGCATGAGTAACTCTTCTATTTTCTTTGAGAGAACTCCCATAACAAGGTAGAAATTTATGAAATTAATAGCATACATTTAGCTTTTCAGTATAATGTTTGGCTATGTGTTTCTGTAAACTTAAGGTTGTTTCCAGTTGACTTCAGTTAATGGTGAGAACAGTAATCATACTTTTGAAGCCTGATTTACTTTTTCTCTAACAGCTTTTCTATCAATATCCAGTATGTTTCTGTAATGCACAATATAAAGTTAGAGGAAAAATAAATATTTTTTTCCTTCAAGATATGTTATGAGTTTTCAGGAATTGATTAGACAAAATACAGCGAGCAAGATCTTTCATATCAATCATTTTGATTTTCTTTTTTTGCAGCAGAGCAAAGATAGAAAGATATTACTCTTTGGTATTGATTCTTTCAGCAAAATATTTATTAATTCATTACTTTTATTAATCAAATTTATATAGACACTCATCTTACACCATATAATTCAATAAATAATAATTACCATAAGCCATTTTATAATAATTATTAATAGAGCATTAAAAACTAGAAAACTAGAAGAGAGAGAGAGAGAGGGAGAGAGAGAGAGATGCAGGCATGTTAATAATAATGGTGTTACTTCTTGAGTGCACTAATTTCCGGTATAAGGCAACCATGCAGCCAATACATATAAAGACAGTTTCAGTTTCCCCATATTTTCTGAATTCTTTCTTCATTGAAATGTTGTACATTAATTTACAGCCTACCTGCTTTATATTTCAGAGTTTATCCATGTCTCCACTCCAATATTTCAGTCACCTGTTCCTTCTTCTGTTGCAATATCCTCTTAACATGCAATTGCCAGTAAATTTGTCAGTTGGTTAACACTTACTGGAAACCTTTGATGGCCATCCTTATCTCGGTTTTTGGTAACTTTGGATCATCTTTTCCCTCTGAATGTCCAACCAAGTAGACAGGTCTTGCATTGCATCATTGTCCTCCTCACATTCTTCACTGATTTTGAATCATCCTGGAACTTGCATGTCTTCAATATTCAGTCTCATTCATTTTTCCCTACAATTCTCTGTCCAAATCCAATAGTACCAACTTCCTGCAGCTGCTTAACTCTTTCAACTTGTCCCGCTGAAAAGCTCTGTGTATTTGTGAAAACCTTATTGGTGTTTTCTTTTCCTCCAGCTCTTTTCCCGGCCTCAGGTCATCACCACAAATGCAGACTGTATGCCACTACATGTCAGGCTGACAATGTTTGCCTTCTCCATTATGTCCAAGGACAACTTCGTATAGATTGGAACATAACAATATCTCTTTATCAATTCAGAAGTACCCATTCTACACAATACAATATTTTCCAAAATGCTGGCCTACATGCTAGCTCAGTGGCTCTCAACCAATGATAAACAGTGAGACCTTATGAGATATGATAGGACTCATCTTTCCAAATCTGTGCATGGAAGAAAGATTCGGGAAAGCTAGGGAAGAAAGCAGAGCAACCTGTTTCTGGTTGTTGTTGTTGTTAATGTCTAATATTACAATATACAGAAAGAATGGGAACACTTCCTTGCTAGAACCTCTGGGAAAGTGGTGGGATTCAAAAAATTTTACTACCGGTTCTATGGACATGGCTTGGTGGATGTGGCTTGGTGGGCATGGCAAGGGAAGGATACTGTAAAATCTCTATTCCCGCTCCACTCCAGGGGAAGGATATTGCAAAATCTCCATTCTCACCCACTCTTGGGGGAAGGTTACTGCAAAATCCCATTCTCTCCCACTAACCTGCTTTCCAGTTCCGTTCTCCTGTGCAGGGCAACAAAAGAAGACCCAGCTGATCAGCTGGGACTCTGGAGGCAGAGAATAAATGGGGGCAGGGCCAATCAGAGGAGGTATTTGACGGTTCTCTGAACTACTCAAAATTTTCACTACTGGTTCTCTAGAACTGGTCAGAACCTGCTGAATACCACTTCTGCATCTCAGCCTTGCTGCCTTCTTTTATAATGTATTAGAGGAAATGCACAGTGAAGGGACAGTGAGATTGGAGAGTGGATGGTGATATATACAGACTGATTCTGCTGCTTATGATGTGGTTATTTTTAGATTAGGGCTATTACTGAGAATTTCTTTCGACTGAGAGATATGCATGTCATTCCATTGTATTACTACAGCACGGAGAAACGTTTGATTCTCTTTTGAATAAAATGCCAGTTAATGAAGTACAATTGCAAGCTTCTTACCAGTGATTGAATTATACCTGTTATGATTAAATTACTCTTAACTTGACTTTTATAGAATTGTATTTATGTACTTAATTTTTTGTATTATATGTGTTTAAACATACAATATAAATTTTTTTAAAAAATAATACATGTAGGCTTTAGCTATCATAATTCTGGGAAATTAAAATCCATACAAATTAAAGTTGACTAGATAGAGAAAGATTAATCTAAGATTAGTATCAGCGCTTCCCCCAAATTCTAAAAAGTTCCATACTGACTATGCTGCTTTGCCCAGCTTTTCTGGATAGCTGAAGGACTTTCATATAAGAAATTAAGAAAATCAAAAGTATATGTTCCATTTAAGAAGCCTTTTAAACAGGACTACAACTACTACAGAACCAACAAAAATAGAAAAATAAAACAGTAGAAAGAAATGTAAAAAGCAATATAACAAGAATGGATTCTCAAGTGTGTATATAGATCTATGAGATATTACACAACCACTTTAATACAAGATAGTATGTTGTTTTAATCATCCACGCATAATATTTATTTCTAAGCAACTTTTTAAAATAAATCACAAGTAACTTCAGAGCTTAAATCTACTGAATATTTTGGATCGTAAATTTACATTTCCAGTGTTAAAGAATTACAGAACTCTGTTAAGAACATACATATTATTTCCATTGTCCAGCAACTTCTATGTAATAGTTATGCAGTTCAAAAGAACATTAAAAACAAATTAAACTTGTCTCAAAAGAAAAATAAATGATGGCCTTGGAGAAGGAATGAGGTAGCAATAGGTAGCAAAAATGAATGTAGCCTAGGAAAAGACAAAGGTGTTAGAAAAAAATTTAAATTAGTCCTGCCTTGACTCTCTTTGATATAAAGAAAAGTTGCTGCAGCATTTTCAAGCTATTTTAGTCTAGTCAATATCAATAGAGTTCCAGTATTTCTTGTGGAGTCTGTTTTCTGAGCCCAAATGGCTGAAAGTAGAAGAACATGATTCCTGAAAATTAACAGGAAATGCCTACTTTGATGTTAGTATCCTAGTTCATTTATCTATAGTCCTCTGTGAAGATTGAACTGGAGAAACCTGGTTTAAGGACTCCTTCCAAACCAGGATATGAAACAGTAAGAATGTTTACAATGGCATGTATAACTTTAAACCAGAACTTAATTGTGAATACTTTGTGCTTTGGTCTTAATTCCAATTTTTTTATTTTAATGACCTTATAAAGTGGAGTCAGGGTGACTGAATGGAGCTGAGTGCTTATTGACAGGACGCCCTTCCTACGTGGAGTTCAGAGCAGATATTTTCTCTTTGTGCCAGAGAGGAAAAATATCTGCTGCTACCTAGGATTGAACTCACAACCTCCTGATTGTGAGATGAGAGCTCTACCTCTAGGTTTCCATATCATTCTTGATCTTAATTCCACTAAGCTTTAATATAAAAAAATGACAGAATAGATTACTCTTCTTTAATCTTGGCTCCTTCAAATATATTTAATGTGATTGGTTATAGTCAATCATCACATTAGAGAATATTGAAATATGTATAGGTAGTCCTTGACTTACAATCAATTATTTAGTGACTATACAATGTTAAAATGGCACTGAAAATATGACTTACAACCAGTCCTCATGCTTACAGCCATTGCCACATTGCCATGGCCACGTGATCAAAATCTGCACAATTGGCAACCAGCTAAACTAACTGTTTTTACAGTTGTGGTGTCCTGGGATCATGTGATTGCCATTTGTTGGCTTCCAACAAGCAAATTCAATGGAGGAAGCCAGATTTGTTTAATGACCATATGATTCACTTATCAACCATGGCAACAAATATTGGAAATGATTCACTTAACAACTACTTGCTCAGCAATGAAAATTCTGTACTCAGTTGTGGTTGAAAGTCAAGTACTACTTGTAATATAGTTGCCAATAATACAACATACCAAGTAAATTAGGCATCTTTGTGATTATATGAATACCAAAATAAAATAACTAAATTTCTGCCTGACAGTTATGATGATCAATGATATAAAATTCTTTTTCTTCTTCTTGTGCCATATCAATCATCAGATGATGGCAATCATATTGGTGATTCTATTTTTATCAACAGCCGCATGAAAAAGTGCTGTTGAGTTTTGTCTAAACCAGTCCCTTATATTTTGAAGCTATGATATTCTTCTTCTGCCTGGACCTTGTTTGCCTTCAATCTTTCCTTGGAGGATTAAGTGAAGTATGCCATATTTTTCCAGGTGTTGCATCACATGTCCAAAATATTCTTTTGCTTTTTAATAGTTTTGATCATTTCCCTTGGCTTTCCCAGCTGGTTTATCACCTCCTCATTTCTGATTTTGTCATATACATAACAGCTTATACATAACAGCTGTCTGTTAATCCACATTTAAAATTATAAACACCTAAATAAAGGTTCCATTCAAATTTCTTTGTTATTCTTTGCAAAATAATTAACTAGGTTATTTCTTATATAAATAACAAAATAAATAACAATTCACTTAGGTGGTATTTCACATGGAGACTTTTGCCTTTCTTTCTCACCAAGATACAATGCAACTTTATTCTGCAACCTGTAGTGTAGATTGAGATAGAGAGTGAGCTTATAAGGATAAGCATTTGTTATTTCTGAGGTTGGTGCAAGTGTTTTGCTAGAAGCAAAATTTACTACTACATCTTCTCTTTTCACAGGAACTACCCAAATAGCTGCTGATGGATGAGAAAAGGCAACACATAAAAGTGCTTTTGAAAATCAAAGACTTCTACTGCTCTCCATCCAGAGTTAAAATGGTAAACAAATAAATTCGGGGGGAAAAAATCTGTTTAAAATTGCATGAAGCCAAAGACACACCAGAGTAGATTTGTTTGTAGGATTTTTAAAAAAATAAAGCTTGCATAGTCAAAAATCAATGTCAGAAACTTGGTTGAACACTGATGTTGAATGTTATTTGTGGTTTGGAAAATGTGGATCCAATAAATGTGGATCCAATGAGAGCAATGATATCAGTTGACTGACTTCAGCTCAGGGTCAGAATCTGGACAGCACTGTATTTTAGAGAGAGCAATTATGGCTCATACAGCCTAGAGTGGCAACTAGTTGAAAATATAGGATCTTTTAGTTCTTTAAAAACATGCAAAAATAGTTGCAACTATTATATATGAACAAAGGTCAAGAGAAATGCTTTTTCAAATACTCTGCTTAAAATTCTATTTTTAAAAAACCTACTTTTTTGTTACTGATAGTCTTATCTTTAAAAGGAGACATTTAGTATTAATGACTATAAGAAGCTATCTTATACCAAAGCGAACTCTTCAGCAAGCCTTATATTTTATACAGCATATAATAATTCCTTTCAAATTTCAAATTATGTAATAAAAGATGAAATGAAATATCATGTGAAAAAACTTTTTTATAAAACCGTTGTTGCCTTTTGTTTCCAGAACAATTCCATTGCTACAATGCAAACTTTAGATCTGGCTATAACTATTTGTTTTCTTTCCCCCGCATATTTAAGTTTAGATATTCAACCTAGTTGTTTATAGATTCAATTCATGAATTCAACATGAGAAACTCATTCAAGTAGAAGGACACAATAGCTGCTGAACATATGTTCTAAACAAAGCTGTTCTAGGAAGCACCAGGAAAAGATAACAAAACTAAAGTAGTAAAAAAAACACAAATTCTCATGCCCTGCAAATTATATTTCTGTACTTCAAATACAATGTTGTGTAGATTAAAAAGAATATAAAACTTGACACCTGTTTGCTGGTTAGCGTGAGATAATTCCTTTCAGAAAAGCTGTTTTCTGGCTACCTGGGAATTAATGAATTGCCTGCCCAGTGGTGATGGGTAGATTCTCTTCTAGCAAGAGGTCAACATTGCAGTTAGGGTAGATAAGGATTCTTCCAGTATACATTTGCTTTCAAGCTAAAATTAGTTGTGTAAGATTTTGAATATTCTGCCATTCCAACATTTGAATCAACCCACCCCAAAAAGCTGAAAATCTGATTTACTTGCATGTTGGTCTCATGGAGAATGCATGCACCAGGAAACTGGGCATTTACAACCATTTTTCAAAGCAAAACAAATCAAGCGAAACCCAGTGTGGCTCTGGCCTTTTCTATTTTTTTTTTTTGTTTCATCCTGTCTTTACTTTTTGTTAAGACAGGGAAATATACATACACAATGCTTCCACCTGTTTTCCCTACAACATCACACCTTTGAAACAGACTGAAAGAAAGAAATTAGTCCAAAATAAAACTGTCACTCAAATAATAAAGGGTACATTCTGCAGTAAGCCAAGTTTATTTAACCAAGCTACTAAATAAGCTACAATTGCCGATTCACACAGCATGCAAAGTTGTACGTTAGGTTTTCTAACAGTGGCTATAGTTACATAACATGACATTGCCAAATCAAATGCATTAAGTCATTAGTGTATAACTGACAACAATAGCCATATTCCATAATTTGGGAAAGGACCAGGATCATACTGGTTGGGATGAAGTTGCAAACTAGAAATTTCCCTTCCCAATGGGTTTTGCAGAAATTTTGATGTAATGTTTCTTCACTCTTTAAAACAATGTTATCCTATTTAAAAGCTTATGCTACACTGTATTTCCCATCTCAAAACATCAGGCAATAGCAGACAGATTTTTGACATTTGGGGTGAGAAGGCACTTCAAAAAGTGATAACAGGCCTTTGGAGTCTCAGCTTGTTCCCTATTGGCTTAAGGTGTGATCCAAGTTTTTCTGAAAGGCATTTTCAATCCCTTTCAAAGTCACATTTATTTTCCATTAATGGATCTGAATCCTATTTTGTCTTCTTCTAAAAACCGATTTCCTTTTTTTTTAATGATTGCTAATCTTTCCTCTCCACAAAGAAGATTGTCACGAAAGAGGAAGATTATCTTTGCAGAACTCTGAACCAATTACTTTGTAAATTAGATTTAGCACTGCATAAAATCACTTGTTAATTCTTGATCTAGCAAATCAAATATACAATGTGTTTTATAGTATTTTTATCATCTTGACAGTTCTGTGAGATGGATCATGACTGAATGGAAATTTGAATGCCTTCAGTAGTAATCTGATACTATATAGGTAGACAAATAGATGATGATGATAGATAGATAGATAGATGATAGACACAGATAGATAAGAAACAAACAAATAAACAAATAAACAAAGAAAAAGAAAGAAGGAAGGAAGGAAGGAAGGAAGGAAGAAAGAAAGAGAAAGAAAGAAAGAAAGAAAGAAAGAAAGAAAGAAAGAAAGAAAGAAAGAAAGAAAGAAAAGGGAAAATTCATATTGAGCTAATTAAATTGAATAACATTGATATCAAAAAAGCACTTCACAAAAAGCAGAGTAAAAATTCTGACTTTTGTTAAATTCTGACTTTTGTTACAACAAGATATAAAATTATCTGGCTGTAAAAGGGAGTTTATCCAAATTCATGGGCCAAGCTAACATGATATCAGTGGTTATGTTGTACCTCTAACATGATATCAGTGGTTATGTTGTACCTCTAATGTTAAGATGTATTTCTTGAAGAATATCTTCTGAGAAACCCAACTGAGAGAATGGACTCTCTGCCATTTTCTATTTGTGAGTTTTTCATCTGGTTAGCTGTGATGAAAACAAAATCCGGGACAAAATATAGCTTGAAATTAATATAGCAGGATTTTAAAGTAAACATATCTATGATCAAATACTGTATATATTTGATATTGTTAGCAATGACAATACATGTATGCATGGGAACCCTATAGAAAATGTACAAATTGTGATTAAATTTGTATCTATGCATAATTTTTCAAGAGACAAATTGTCTGTAATGCCGGAACTACATCCTACCACTAACTTATTCTTATGCTTATGGAAGGTTGCAGCAGAAAAGGACTTGGGAGGGCAATGATTGGAAGAGTAAAAAGAAAAAAACCCAGTGAGAGCCAATAAATGTATACTTGAAAAGGTAACAGATGACTTCATGTTTCCTCTTCTGATAAGTTCTATGTGTATTCAGTTCAATCTATCACGTTGATTTCATTTTATTTCATTGTGTTTCCATTTTAAGAAAAATAAGTACCAACGTTCAATTCTTACCAAAAAAAATTGTGTGTTGCAGGGAGGGTTTCTGGTTATATGCAGACATAGAAAGACACAAATACACACACAAAACATATACCAGGACACCTTTTAGAAGGCATTTTGCCTCAGAGCACACATTTCTAGATGGACTGAATCCTGAAACAGTTTTATGTGCCTCTTGAAGCATTTTTCTTAGCTAACAGCATCAATATGAAAAATATGTGGAATCACTGCACTCTCATCCCAGGAGTACCTGAATAGATGCAGATCAAATCTGTTTCCTTTGAAACTGTGAAGTTGTTCTCCAGAAGTTCTGCAACTCTGCCTTACTGCCTTCTGACTCTGTTATTCTTTTTTGTTACTGATTTATTTTCATCTCTCATTCTCTCTCTCTCTCTCCCATCTCTGGATGTTTTTAATGGCATTGGTAGGGATCTATCATTTAAGGTAATTTTTACATAACTTCGATCTCCTGTTTTTCTTTTCTCAAACAAATTATTTCTCATAATTAGAGGAATGCCATCTTTGAAATGAATTTTAGTAAACATACATCATGTGCATGACTGCATTGCTACAGAAGTGGTCCTCATGTGGTCAAGAATTTTATAACATTTTCTTCAGTTTTGTATTTTCTAGTTTTTCACCATCAGAATCTTATGATAATCCGAGAAGTTGCTTTTCACTCTTCATTGTCCAGGGTTGAAGGGAGATGTTCTTGGAAAATGTTTGTTTGTTTGTTTTGTTAAATTTATATGCCACTGATCTTGTCAGACTATAGTACAGATAAGTAGATTACAGTATTTAAGGAAGTTCAATCTGACTGGTATTTAGATTCCATGACAACTTTTTACCATGGGAAACCTTAGAAAAATGAGTTCTCTAATAAGATGAAATCCCCATACCTCCCAAATCTATAAAAGGCCCTGATGCAGTAAATTGATTAATAACTCAAGGAAGCCTCTAGCCATTGTACAACTGCATTTATATGTTTGTAGGTCTATAGCTGTAAGGATAAAATTCAGGAATTTCAATTTATTGCTTCACTGAAGAAGCTCAAAGCCAGGATTAAAAAAATTATCTAAATATAATTGCTCTCTTTCATCTTGCAGAAATGCTGATTAAGGAATGCAAAATTTGTAAAAAATTTGTAAAAAATTGATTTACCCCAACACAAAGGACTATTATGTATTAAATTATCTACAGTCCAGGACACTTGTGTCAAAGCAAGTTAAAAATTAAATCTATCAACACCATATGTTTTGTAAAAGTATTATTAATATAGAAGAAATGATCACATAACATTTTTGTTTTTACAAAATTATATTGAATTGATCAGAAACTGGTCCAGAGTCATAAATATATCCTTCAAAAATTCTAGTTACAATTTCTTAGAAGTAAAAAGTTGATAGTGAGAGTTGCTATAAGACTTTCAATCTAGATAGCCAAGAGATTAAATTAAAATAAACTCATATAAAGTATAATATACATGTGCTACTATACTGACAGGATTGTGGCTGACTTTCATCTTGACAGTTGCATAGATAAATAACATCACTATTAGAACTTTGGGCAATGTGTATTTTAAACAAAATCTGGCACTTAAGAGATGTTATGCCATATTACGTGGTCCCTTTAGTTGGTTCTGTAGTTTTGATTTAAAAGGCAGGCTTGCTCATATATTCTTCCATTGTCTGCAACAAAGAACAGTCAAGAAAAAAACCCAGTTATCAGAATTTACATATAGAATTTATAATGTAAGAACAATCAACCCATTCAAAACCAGATAACTAAAACTAATTTGCTAAGCTAAAGAAAAATCACATTATTGGTAGACTCATTCTGTTCTCACTAGCTTAATCTTTTAGCCTCAAGTAATTCTGAATGTTAAAATTATTCACTTTTCAGTACAAAATAAAATAAGTAATTTTGAAATCATGAATTTTATGAACATGAAACATTATTTTGTTAATAAAATCCATAATCTTTCAATCAAATAATTCTAGTATTTTCTTTCACCAATCTACAAACATGCTTGAGATAAATACATGTCCGTCATCTGGGAAAAAATAAAAAAAATAATGAATAAATAATGAATAAATAAAACAAATAAAAAACCCTCAAAGGGCAGACTCATTGAACCATTAGGTCTTTTTCTGCTGTCAGTTTTCTATGTTTCTGTGCAGGAACTTAAGCTTTTCTTTAAACACTGAGAATCTCAAAATATAATCTTGTCTCTGGATTGAAAAGGGAATATCAATGTATGTAACATTTAGTCAACAAAATTTGTTTGCTCTGACCTGGTTTGACCTGGGTTCATTTTAGATGCTTCTATGGAAGTGTTTAGTGATTTTCCACCACAATAAAGTCATTCCCCAAACTTTTTAAAAAAATCTAGCATTATTTGTGCACAAATCAGCCTCAATGGTGTGTTTATGTCCCTTTGAGACTAATTTTATTATGTTACGCATTCAGCTGAATTGCTGAACAAATGAGACTTAAGATTGTTTCACAAATTATTCCTTGTTTTTTCATAACATCATAGGTACATGCTATTAGGGATAAGTAGGATTATTCATTTATACAGCTGACAGTAATTATCATGTTGGACAGATTGGAAAAATAGTCCTGCCTCTTTTAAATCCCTTTTTTACTTAATTCTCTCATTGAAAACAAGTATTTGAAAACACTAGATAAGTTAATGAGTAGGCTGTGCATCTTAGTGTTTGAACTTACCATTGTGCACCATAATATCTGATGGAATTTTGTGTGTGTATGTGTGTGTGAGAGAGAGAGTGAGAGAGAGAGAATGAGAGAGAGAGAGAATGTGTGTGTATTTTGTACATTCCACAACATCATTGACACAAAAGAAGGCCTTTCTATAATCTGTTACGAACCAAGCAAACGCTTTAGTTAAAAATCCTAATAGTTTTGTTTCCGCAGCAGGCTCGTAATCCTGCACTTCTGATTGGCTCATGAAGAGCGGATTGTGATTGGCCGTTTCTGGCTAATCTGATTGGCTGACAGCGGGTCACCGCTGATTGGCCACTACCAGCGCGGCAAACTCAAACCATTGGTTATTGTGACAGCAGCCAGCTCTATAAAAGGAGCTGCTGCTGCCCAGTATCCCTGCTCTGTTCTGAAGTCACTAATAAAGAGTTGGAGTCACTATTCGATGTCTCGTCTCCGTTCCTTGAGCCCATGCTCCAGACTTAACACTGGCAACGAGGGTGGGATGCGGAGATGATAGAGCTGATTGAACACTCACCAAACGCTAACAGAGCACATGGCTAAGAGCGCACCAAAAGCAGCGCTATACCCCCCGCTCCATTTGACCCGGCTAATGAAGACTGGGACTCGTATATGGATAGGTTCCAGATGTTCCTGGAGACCAACAATTTGAAAGATGCTACGCCTGGCAAGAAACGAGCTGTATTTCTGACCCACTGCGGGCCCGCCATTTTTAAAATGGCAAAAGCACTTGCGAAACCAGCAGAAGTCAAGACAATGGACTGGGACAATCTCGCCCCAATCCTATGAGCTCATTATGCACCCACGGTGCCAACACTCATCAGGAGACACGAGTTTTACCAGAGGGACCAACAGGAAGGCGAAAATGTTGGAGACTTCATCATTGACCTTAGAAACCTAGGGGGACTCTGTGGCTTCGCAAACCTCGAGGAAGCCATGAGAGATCAAATTGTTCTGGGCCTAAAAGACCCCATGACCCAGAGCAAGATTATGGCGAAGGGAGACATCGGCCTCGCAGATATCATCGCCGATGCTACTGCAGCAGAAGCAGCCTGGAAGTCAGCTGCTCGAATGCACTGAGCAAACACACCACACCGCCAACTCGCCAGTGACACTACGCCTTTCACTGAGAGGCACACAATGACCACCCACCATGAAGACCTCAAATCCTCATCAGAAAGCGAGGAAGAGGAGGTCAACAGACTCAGATCTGAATGCGACCAGCGAGACCAGTGGAATCGTAAGCCTTCGAGTCAATGTGCTAAATGCGGGGGAAACCACCCGCGATCAGACTGCAAATTCCTAGACGCACTCTGCCATTCCTGTAGAAAGAAGGGCCACATCACAAAGGTCTGCAGAAGCAGGCAAGGGTCCAGCCCAATCCGAAGAGAAAACAACTCCCGGCATACAACAGGCACTCCACCAATAAATCGGGACCGCCTAAACAACCAATGGAGCCAATACTACAGAAATCGAACACCTGCCAATTCAACCAGACGAGAAGAAGCCCATCAAACCATCACCATCGGCCACGCATCCTCCCTTGATGCGAGGAAAATCCGAGTGAAGTTCACCATTGAGAATCAACCATGTGTTATGGAAGTCGACTCTGGGTTGTCCCTGTAAATGGTCTCCTGGAAAACCTTAAAACAGCTGATCCCTGACATTTGTCGCCAGGACTTCAGCACTCAAAAAATCATATTAAAAGACTACCAAGGAAACAGAATTTCAGTTGCCAGTTCCAGCCATGTCCGAGTATCCTTCAAAGGCCACACCGCAACCCGACCTCTTACCATCATCAATCGAGATCGGCCCAGTTTGCTGGGTTTGCAATGGTTCACGCCACTAGGAATTGAACTAGCGGGCATCAATCAAACCGGAAGTGATGACTGGGAAGTGGCCCTCGTCCAGGAATTCCAGGACGTTTTCACCGAGAAGCTAGGCAAGTACAAAGGAGCCCCCATATCATTTAATCTCAGCCCTGACGTTGTGCCCATTCGCCTTAAGCCTTGTTGAGTGCCCTTTGCACTCAAGCCAAAGATTGATGAACAATTGGACAAATTAATAGCCCAGGGCATGATGGAACCGATCGATCATGCCCGGTGGGAGACCCCAATTATAACTCCCATAAAACCTGATGGATCCTTAAGAATTTGTGGGGATTACTGGGCCACCCTAAATCACGCGCTCCAGCAGAGCGTTTACCCTGTACCTGTGGTCCAACATCTCCTTCATTCCCTGGGAGGTGGGAAAATATTTGCAAAATTGGACCAAGCTCAGGTGTACCAGCAGTTGCCCATAGATGCAGAGACTGCCAAAGCCCAAACTATAGTCACGCATAGAGGTGCATTCAAGTGTAATAGACTCCAATTCGGAGTGAGTGTAGCACCTCCAAAGTCGGAGTGAGTGTGGCATCTTCCAAAGTCTGATGGAAAGATTGCTTCAAGGCATAAAAGGGGTCGTGCCATACTTCGATGATGTCTTAATAGCTGCCCCCAACAGAAGCCTGCTAGAAAAACGACTCAGAATGGTCCTCCAGAAATTTAAAGACGCTGGCCTGAAGGTCAAGAAAGACAAGTGCCAACTTTGTACTGAGAGGGTTGAATTCCTTGGGTATCTTCTTGACAAACAGGGAATTCACCCTATGGAGAAAAAACTCACTGCAATAAAAAACGCCCCAAGACCTAGGAAAAAAACAGACCTCCAAGCCTTCCTGGGACTCATTAACTTTTATAACATCTTCTTACCCCAGAAGGCGACTGTTGCTGAACCCCTGCATAAGCTCCTCGATAAGAAGGCTTCCTGCGTCTGGGGACATCGCGAAGAGCGAGCCTTTCAGCAAGTAAAGGACCTGTTAACTTCAGATGCTGTATTGATTCAATATAATGAGACTTTGCCTTTAACTGTCACCTGCGATGCCTCACCGTTTGGAGTAGGAGCCATCCTGAGCCACATCCTACCAAACGGTACTGAGGCACCTATTGTGTTCTTTTCAATAACTTTATCTAAAACTGAAACTATAGCCAACTTGATAAAGAGGCTCTTGCTATTGTGTCTGCGATTAAACGATTCCATGAATGTGTATATGGAAGATCTTCCTCCATAATTACTGACCACAAACCATTACTTGGCATTTTAGCGAGAGACAAACCAACTCCCCACATCTTATCACCAAGAATGACACGTTGCTCAGAGTTTCTAGCCGCATACGATTACCAACTGCTACACTGCCCGGGGAAAGCCATTCCCCACGCTGACACCTTGAGCCGTTCTCTGTTACCAGAAGTCATAGACGACCCAGCTCCAACGCTTGCTACGCTACAAATCGAAACTCTTCCTTCACCACCGCTGACTGCACAAGACATCGGCTCAGAAACAAGGAAGGAACCTTGTTTGGCATGGGTCCTCAGCTGGGTAGAAAGAGATTGGCCTGACAACGAACCAAATGACACCTTCAAGCTGTTCAAAAACCGGCAGACAGAACTTTTCTCCCAAAAGGGATGAGTCTTGTGGGGAGACAGAGTCGTCATTCCAGAGAGATTACAGCATAAAGTCCTAAAACTATTGCACGATGGCCATCTGGGCATCGTGCGAATGAAGGCACTAGCAAGAAGCTACGCTTGGTGGCCAGGTATAGATAAGCGAATAGAAACCTGGGTGGCCACTTGCAGCAAGTGTCAGGACACTTGTTCATCTCCACCTAAAGCACCACCAACTGAATAGGAAGCACCCCAAGGTCCCTGGTCCCATATCCACATCGATTTTGCGGGACCTACCAAGGGGCATACATTTCTTATAGCAGTGGATGCATACTCCAACTGGCTGGAGGTCCTCAAAATGAAGATCACCACCACAGAAACCATCAATAAAAAACTAAATAAACTATTTGCTACGCACGGGTTGCCAGATGTCCTAGTTTCAGATAATGGCCCCCAATTCACCGCTCTGGCATTCAAACAGTACCTGGCAGAGCAGGGGATACGCCATGCATTGACATCGCCAGCTCACCCTGCGGCCAATGGCAGGGCTGAGCGAATGGTCCAATTCATAAAGAAAACTTTACAAAAGATGGAGCAAGGGGACATCGATGACAAGGTGACCTGGATACTTCTCCTCCAACATATTACCCCAAACAGCACCACAAACAGAACCCCAGCCGAACTTCTGATGGGCCGGAGATTTCGCTCACATCTTGACTGCTTACATCCTACCTACACACCAGAAAAGCCCATGGGGCCCAGCAGCAGGTATCGCACCTTCAAGGTAGACGACCCGGTCTTCGCAAAAAACTTTTCCAGTGACCTATTGTAGGTCCCCGCTACCATAACTCAACTTAGAGGTCCACGTTCCTACCATTTACAAACTGCTGATGGAAAAATGTGGAAGCGCCATATCGATCAACTGCGCTCCAGGCTGGCACCTACCCTCGTCACAAACCCTGAACCTCAAACCTGGGAGGGGAAGGGAAATCGAGGGGACCGGAGAAGAATTAGCATACGACCCAGTACGTGAAAACCAGCAATCAGCACAACCAACCCAGAGATATTCACCTTCTGAAGGAGAGCCGGGCCAGACGATCGCCTCACCACAGAGCAGCACTGCGACAGCAGCAAATCCAAGGGATCCGGAGGACAACCTTAACGGAAGCAGAGATGACAACCCCGAGTCACCCAACGGAGAGGGCGGAACATCTTTGCCAAGAAGCGCAGCAAGCAGCTCACCGAGACCAGAGTCAAGGTAAGGACTGGTGGAACAACGCAGATCAGGTAGACAGGTGAAAAGACCTGCCTACCTGCAAGAATACATCACCCCACCCCTCAGACAGAACCTAGGGGGGAGGGGTGTTATGAACTCAGCAAACACTTTAATTAAAAATCCTAATAGTTTTGTTTCCGCAGCAGGCTCATAATCCTGCACTTCTGATTGGCACACGAACAGTGGATTGTGATTGGCCGTTTCTGGCTAATCTGATTGACTGAGAGGGGGTCACCGCTGATTGGCCGCTACCAGCACGGCAAACTCAAACCATTGGTTATTGTGACAACAGCCAGCTCTATAAAAGGAGCTGCTACTGCCCAGTATACCTTGTGTGAATATTTGCTCATTCTGTTAACCCTTTTCTGTTTGATATTGATATGCACTCATTTCTTCTAATCCGCTGGCCACTAGATCTTTTTCCTGATGGTCCTTGATTAGAAACTTTATAGATTCTTCTGTTGCTTATCATAATTCTATAGATATTTCATCAACTCCTATAGTCTTCCGACTTGATAATTAATAACTGAGCTAACTTACAGTATTAGCAGCTAACTTACAGTATTAGCAGAATATAGAGGTTGACACATGTAGTGTACAGACTTTCAGAATACTGCTTTCACTTTTGTTTGATCTTCTTTGAATTAATTCTCACCATCCATTGACATTTTTAGCATGCCAGTTCAAGGCTGGAACCTCTTTTTGAGGTAGGAAATCTTTTGAAAGACTATTCTTATTTTTCCATGTTTTTGTTTTTGTTTTCATCTTTACTGTTGTAATAGCGTTTCTTGTCCCTTCTAATATGTCTTAGAAATGTTGTGTTGAGTTCTTCCTTGCGATCTTTGTCTTCCTTGTCTTTGGTTTCTTTTCTTTTCAATTTCCACCTTCATTCTGACATCCAGTTTGCATTTTTTCTGTGTCCTGATCTTTGACAGTATGTTTCCATATTTTTCTTTAACAACATCTTTTATTCATTCCATTGTTCAGCTCGATCTGTGAAGTACAGAACTTCAAATGATTCCTGATGTTCTCCTTGAAAATAGTGGGTATATGTTCAAGATCACACCAGAGAAGCTTGCTGGCTTTCTTGTTCAACTTTAATTTAACTCCCTCCCTCCTAGGAATCTGGACCACATTCCACCACAGTTCTACTATCAGTCCCTGGCCATACCATTTTTGTATGAATGAGCTTTTCTACATACTTATACCAACAATAAACTGGTATAATATAATAAAGTGAACTTCATTTTTTGTGTGCTTCAATTGATAATTGCCATGGTGTACCAAAAATCAGGTTGTATATGTCAATCAAATGATTATTTTTCAGAGAAAATTTAATTGTTTACTAGTCATCCATTGAGAATAAGAAATGGTTAAAAGAAAATGGAAATTAATTCAAACTTTTAATGTAATTTATACAATAAATCATTTATGGAGCCTGTATTTTGATACACTCTAAGTTGGTAAATTTGAATGTGTTAGTGATAAAGAAATAACTGGATTGGCAGAAATTGTTGCATCATTCTCCTGCTTTATTTGATTTCCTGGGCATACAATTCAACTAAATTTTCCTCCTTATAGTTCTAATTTTGGAATTACAGCCTCCATGTTCAGTTAATTTCAAATTGAACTTCAACATAAATTTCAACCTCCCTTTTTCTATACCAGTGGTAGAAACATCAACCTGAACACATTGTATATCAAAGGCTGTCCACAAAGACCAATTGATATTTTTTGTCAATGATTTAATTAGTCATGTATTGTTCTTTACATATATATTTCCTAACTAAAAAAGCAACATCATTTCATCATTGTATTTCATGTCCTAAACAGTAGACAATGTGGCCTTTTGATTGAGAGTGTCCAGTTCTAATCCATCTCAATTTGTGGATGCTTAATGAGTAGTCGACTCATTTCATCTTTCAATGTGCTGAACTTTCTCATATTCATGCTTTTTAGGTTCCATGTTTTCATTTTAATTCTATCCTTGAAATTTTGAATTTTATTTGAATTAGCAACTACAAGGTTCTGAAAGCTTCCATCCCGCTAAATCTAGCTACATAGCTACATCCTCAGTGGCATGTTGAGAACCATATATTGATATGATTTTCTTGGTAAAATATACAAGTAGTAGGAAAAGCTGCCTTTGCCATTGCCATTAAAATGATTTTTGATCTGTATTGCCCTAATATGGGTTCCTGCTTGCTTTAGTTGGGCAGCTGGGATGGCCATCATTTAAGTGACCTTGTGGGATTATACCCTGTTGGCATACATTCCCCATGTTCTTTGATCATCCCTCCTAGGAAAAGCCTCTCTTTCCACAAGGGAACCTTATTTGTATACAGCTTTCTGGGGTATAGCAAATAGCACCATCTACCCCACCTTGGTTGATTCCTTAAAAAGGTAGTAAGAACTTAAATAGAAAATAGCCATTTATAAGGTGGAATGTGAAATAAAAAAATATCATTGAAGGCAATGGCAAAACATTTCTGAATTTTGACCAAGAAAACTATAAGAATATCATGAAGTGATTAGGAGTTGAATTTTTTACATAGTATTCTGATTTTGATATTGATGTTTAATTTATTATGTCACACACACACACACACACACAATGTTCTAATAGTATGATTGATGGCCTAAATCAATTTCTCAACCCAAGCAACTTTAAGAGGAGTTACTTTAACTTCCAGAATTCCCCAGTTAGCCAGAATTCTGGGAGCTGAAGGCTACCCATCTTAAAGTTGCTCAGGTTGAAAAACACTGGCCTCAACCATATATAGGACAGTAATATTTTTTAAAAAGGAGAGAAAGGGAGGGATTTGTTTTATTCTCTCTTCTGCCTTACCTCTTGTAACATATCACCATCTTCTATGGCTTTCACCGCAGATTTTTTGGATGTCTCTTGAACTTCCCCACTCATTAGAAATTCATCAAGCATAAAATATGCTTTCTCAAAATTGAAAATAATATCCAGTTCGCATACCTGTTAAGGATTAGAGAAATAAATATTTAGACTCAGTATCCTGCTACTGAATATGTTAATGTATACTCAGACCCATTAAAACCCTGTTTTGTATATAAATGCACTTCTAGGACAGCCAGAAACAAAGGATATATAAAATTAAATGTATTAAACGTGTGGTTTCAAGTTGAAATAATTAAAGATTATGTGACATTTCAAGATCATTTTATGTCCCTAACTGTTGAGAAACTGAAATCTTTTCACAATTTTCTAGAAATAAAATCCTACAGGGCACTGGCTATTATTTCTACCATTTTTATAGACAAGCTGAACTTTCTTCAAATTCATTCATGGGCACTGTAATATAATAAACCAAATGAAAATAAAACACATTATGCAATGCATTTGTTTTATCATGAATTGGAAGTGTATACAGAAATTAATTTTTGGAGGGGAAAGGAAACCTTTAAACAATTAGCCTTTCAGTATTCTGATATTCTCTCTATTCTATATTGAGTGTTTATAGAGATGAACATTACATTAAGAACAGAAGTGCACAGAATAATCACATGTGTAAATGAGCAGTTCTCCCTTATCAAAGAAAAATATAGGATATAATATACTTCCAGAAGGCAGGTTAATAAGAAGTTCTTTTGAAGTTTTGGTTACATTGTCTTCCATAATGCTGTAATAGTATGAAACTATTGGCTATACAATATGCTATCAAAAGCTTTAATTTTTATGACAGGTTATGAATCCACTGGCAATATACTATAAAAGCACACCATTTTCTAAGATGGAAATATGTGGAAGGTCTCCACTTAGCCTTCACCCTCTCCACAATATTTTAACATTTTTCCAGCAATAAAACAATAGCCAGGTACATGAAACTATCTTAGAAGATAAACCAATAACTAATATTTAATGATTAGCGATATGTTTTTCTGCAGATTGTTGCTAGCAAGGAGTTTAGCAACTGTATTATGAACTAGTTGATGTTCCTAACTAGTTTTCAAGCTGATCCAGAAATTACATATTGTAGTAGTCTATTCTTAAGAGTATGAAAAATAATTGCAACCAAGTATAATATTCTTTTTCTAGACAGGCATGCTTATGAATCTCAGTTGGTTAAACATAATACTACTGACACTATGAAACCTTGGGTGAAAAAGTGTTCAGATATAATCCCCCAGGGAACAGAAGATCATCCATTAATTTTTACTTGATTTATATAGATTTTTATCTGGAATATGTTTTGTTATACTGGTCTGACCACTGGACAATTAATAAATATTAGAAATACATAATTAAAACATAATAAATTACAAATAAGTTAACTATGGACAATTGTGCACAAAAAGTACTTCTATCTTGTCAGAATCTCAGGATTAAAACAATTTCAAATTATTCAGTGTTTCTATGCCTGCATACCTGCTTTCCATTAAAGAAAAAAAAAAGTAACAGCATGATTGGATTCATTTATAGGCTTGGGGAATAAAACCTGGTTGATTAGATATTAGCCATATTTTAAACCACAAACCACAATTTGCAAAGAAGAATCATGTTAAACTTTACCAGAATGGATGCAAAGAAAGTTATTTATGGATCAGTAATAAAGAAATAAGCTTACATTGCCAAAATATCTGTCCAATAGCTCTACATAACGATGAACAACTTCTAGGGTCAGGAGTTCATTATCCTCTTCTTCTACTGCACAACAGAAATACAAACTAGCATACCTACATTATAAAACAAGGAGAAAAAAATATGACCATTAGTATATATTAAAGATCAGTTTTGCTCTTTCTTCAAGTTCACTTGCACAGTACATTATAAAATAATTTGCCTGAAAAGTGTTTATCAGTGATTATGAAAACAAGAGGTGCCATATCAGTCATGTAGATATGAAATAAGATAAAAATTCAGCACATAACACAATAATCTGTCATAAAATTTCACCCTGTTTCTCTAAGTCTGTGATAAGCCAACCTATTTTTTACTTCTTGATATACCTCTGTATATCTTAATATTTTAAGAATATCAGCTCCAGATAATATTTCAAATATTTTGCTATATTGATATAGTTTTTATGTAAACAATTTACTTCATTAAAAGAAAGGGCAATTGTCTCTTTAAAAAAAAAAATCCAACATTCACATTCCAGTACATTTTTATTCAGCTCTTTCAAGATCATGATGAAAATTTACATATTGTTTTGTGATCTTGAATAAATGGATTGTTCTAAAATAAATTAGAACAATCCATGTTTCTCCATGTCATATAATATATGTGGGTATATGCATAATTTTGTATTTATTTATTTATTTTGTCTTGTTTATGTAGTGTATAGATGGAGACTCTTTGAGAGCTGCATGCAATGAAATTTCATTTTGATGTATGCCGATTATTGTATATAAAGTGACAATAAAGTTATTCTAAGTCTAAATGTCTGATTAGTGTGAAATTTGCTTTTGAGTATTCCATGGGCAGCTCCAGATCACCCTGAGATTTTAATCACACAAGCTTAGCAGCAGAATTTGCTAGGAAAGTCCAAATTAAAAACCATGAAATAACAGCATATATATATATATATATATATATATATATATATATATATATATATATATATATATATATATATATGAGAAAGTGACATATATATATATATATATATATATATGAGAAAGTGACACACATAAAAGCTGTCAAATGATTGTGAAAGGCAGTATTTTTCATCATATCAGCAAGGTTAGAAAAAAATTGTCTGCTGGACAGATCAGTGGTTCTCAATCTCAGCAACTTCAACTACCAGAATTCCCCATCCAGCACTTCAAACAGAGTTGAAGTCCATGCATCTTAAATATGTTGATGTTGGGAAACACTGGACCAGGTTGTTTCACTCACTTGAAAATGTTACTCAACCCTTCCTTCAGATAACAGGAGTCCCTGAATGTAGATTTTTCTTCAATATATTGAAACAATACCTGTAAACTTTCTCTTTACACAAAAACAATAAATTTTTAAAGAAAATGAAACTGAACTCGTGGTTGTTCTTCAGTCTAGTGAATTGCTATTTATCACCATGCTAACATTGATTTACAGAACATGTGTTCCTCTTCCCTTTTTATCACACATGGAAATGATCTGCTGTATATAAAAAGTTGATTTATAAAACTTCCCACACCTTTTGTAAACAAGCTTGAGATCTTTCCAGTCAACAAAGCTGCTCATTTTTTGATTTCGAGCCAGAATAATCTGCACAACTTCTCGGGTAATTTTTTTCTTTTCCTTTTCAGGAAGTGTAATAAACCATTTCTGAAGTCTTAATTTCCCTTGTCGGCTGAACAGCAGGATAAAATGTATCTAGAATAAAGAAAACTAGTTGATTATAGGGACACAAGTGTAAAAAGTGCCACACATTTTTCTTTTCTCCTAAAGTCAGCTTGTTACCAAGGCAGATATATCCCATGGAGTATCCTGTTTGTTACTAATGAAAAGTATAAAAAAAAAGGGTAGGGTAGTAGATTTTGCTACTTACCCTCTTTTCCCTGGCCTGATAGTCTTCAAATATTTACATCTTCAACATCTACAATTTCTATCTGAGATGGTCAGCCCTTCCACTAATAATGCTTTCTTTAGTTTTACTGCAGCTATGACATTTGAAAAAAGAACTGAGCTGTCAGAGAAAAGCAACGGAAGGAATAACAGTGCAGCACTGGAGTGTGTATTATCATAACATCGTTGTGCAAATATGCAGTAAAGGCAAAGCATCAACAATCAAATTAAATGAAAAATATATACAAAATCTCAGAGCTAAAGCAAGTACAAAACACTTTTTACTTATGTTTAGATTATAAACTAATATAGTTTCTGTGAACTATAACCAAACCCAACTAGCTATCTTCAACATCTGAACAAAACAAAAGTGGAACTCTGTAATCAAGATTTGTGTTTGCTCAGTTACTTTTGGTTATTTCTACTCTGAGTCACATAGAAAAACTTTCAAAAGATCTTTTTAATTTTCTAACATATTCTGCCATAAATTGGAGTTCTGCCAGGACAATAGATTCATATCAAATAAGCTCACTGAAAAATACACCCAATGCTGCAATGTAAACTAGTGACTGCTGTTGCATTTTGCAAGTTCCAATGCTTCCTTTGCCAACTTTGCAAATTCAGTATTTAAAACTCAGTAGGTCTGTCATTCCTTACCTAGGTAAACTATTAAAAACCACAGGTTGGTGGTTCAAGAGGGTCTGAACATCATTTCATTCTTCAAGAGATGGAGAAGCTTATGAGTCAGATTAATTCTTCAAATTTCTACAGTCAACTTTCAAGTCTGTCTTTAGGACACTGCTTCATTATTTTAAAATAAAAAGCAGTTATATTTAAAAAAACAATTTAACAATAGCAGCAATAACATCTATATTTCACATATGTTGATCTTATACTTTCACAAGGGACAGACAATTGACAAAAAAAATGAAGAACTGTAATCAGCAAATCTGATCTATCATTCCCCCCAACTCTTGCTATGATTCTTGCCCTCTGCCTATCAAGCCAATTAAAAATAGAGGAAATGTCATCTAAATTTAACCTGTGTCTTACAACAATACTTCCTATCTAAATTTGTTTAGCATTTACTAGGCAAACATAAAATACAACTAAATGAGATTTTTTTAAATCAATAAACCAATGAATTTTATCTTTGCTTTGGGTTCTGGGCTTCTATTTACTGGTTTTGAAACAAGGTGTATTATTGGTTTAACATTTTAAAGCTCTCCCATTTTCAGTATCTGGATGATAATATTGTTAAGCTTATATAGCAAGGGCCAATATGAAAGTTCAAAGATGAGAACAGACTATGCCTTTCACAGCTGGGATACTTAACGTTCATTTTAATATAAAAGTTGTAATGAAGTTGGCTGAGCCTATATTCATGTCAATCCAGTTTTAAACAAGTTTGTAACATCCTTGCTGTTTAACCCAAAGGTTCTTTTTTGGGAGGCAACTGGACTTTCTTGTTTTTCTTTCGAATATTTTTCACTTTGGGACAACAATGACCTAGATAACAGAGAATCTTTAGAGACTTTTAGCTATACAATTTGGAATGAACACCCTTTGAATGGTGTGTGAGTAGAAATGGATTTGCAGAGGAAAAAGGTGCAGACTACAGGAATCAGGAGCACTACTCAGGTACTCCTGAGGACACAGACAAACCTCCAACTGCTTCAAAAACCTTCTAAAAGGATGCAAATGACCAGCTGTCTGCAAGGAATATAAATCCTTCCATTCCCCACCTTCCTGTCAGAGCTGAAGCTTTTTGGGAAAGAAGCAAAATGTCTTCACAAGATAAAACTAGAAAGTCCAGTCGCCTCCTGAAAAAGCATCTTTAGGACAACCATGACCTGGATGACTGAGAATCTCTTCAGACTCCTTACTGTTTAAATTCCAGTTTACCAAGCTTCTGCTTTTCAATGTCAAGTGTAGCCAATATTTTGAATTATAATGAAGATGCTTGAATTAGACGCAACTGAAAACAAGAATGCAAATAACCCTGAGAGTTAAACGGGGTTGGGGAGAATCAGAGACAAAATCACCAATTTAATGAAACCAAAATTCATACAAAGATGAATATTAAGTTATGACAAGTTTAACTATCGGAAATTCATTTTGGTAAAAAAAAAATCTGCTTTATTCTAAAATAAAACAGAATATTGTGCCTACTGGCCTCATGATTTTTACAAAAGGGAACGAAAAAACATTCATGGCAAACAAGAATGGCATGATTACCAAGAACCACAGAATTAGAATGGAGTTTATATGCCTTCTTCAAAGTACTTTTCCTCATAAGAAATGCTGGATATTTCACAATTTTTAAGGGACAAAGAATTCAGCAGGACGTGTGTTACAAACAGTAACCCTTTCTTGGATTGGCTTCTTTCAAACTCTTCAAGAGTTCTTGTGCAGATTAGAAGATAACACGGAACAGAGACATAGAAAATAAAACCCATAATACATGACTCAGCATCATTCTCTCTATCCACTATCTAGTTAGAGATCTCTTAGAAAACTCTTCCTTCTCATTAGAAGATTGTCCTATCAGTAGCTCTGTTTTCTTTTCTATCACAGCACTCCCTGTACGGAAAATAAAAAGGAATGTGAGTATTTGATTTTATGTTGTCCCTTCTCTAGCCTTCTGAATTGCTTAAAGTACTCACAAGACTTTCAAAGAGTTCAGATTCAGTTCAAAATGTTTTCAGTTTTGAGTCTGAAACAATGGAATCTGTTCAAAGGACCCCAGTTCAATTTGTGTTTCTTTGTTCAAAGCAGGTTTAGTTAATAAATCAAGCTATAATAGAAACAAGATAAAATATACATTGTATGCAAGGTACAGCAAATTACACATAGAAGATGCAAATTTTGGTTCATAAATGTTTGAGAAACAATTGACAGAAACATGAGCAAAGGGGGAAAAAACTGGATCAGAGACAAAAATTCCACCTATAGATAGAATATGAGCAATGGCAGGAAGAAAGGAGACACAGAGGAGAAACTAAGAAGAACCTCAACATTAGAAACTCTTGAACCTCTAAAAGAAGTTATCTAACACTTCACAGATTTAAGTAAGTGGCCACTGTTAAGAGTATGGGAGAGGAAAATTTGTCTCATTTTAATTTCAGACTACTACATCAAGGCCTATAAGAAGTAAATGAAATTGTAATGTGTCTTCAATAATATTATTTTACTTTTTTTTTGCTGCTAAAGCTGCCATGCTATATTTTATATCTGAGAAGATACCAAGTAGAACACTGCATCTTTAACACAGAGATATGCATTATCCATATCAAAATTAGCTGATCTTTGTTGCAAGCATTTCTCCCTATTTTTTTTTTTTTTTGTAAATTTTATTTGAGTTTTCACAAAGAGAAAAAATATACATATAAAACATCTTTTTTGAAAGCAGCATAATCCCGGGTTACATTTCTTCGTACAGACACAAATTCAGGTTCATGCTCATTTTTATATTCTATTCCATATCTTATTTTACATTTTCTACATAGCTTCTCCCCTCTTTTAATTTTCTCAATTTTATTTTAATTATCTCATCTCAATTCAAATCATTGTATTTATATTTTTGTCTGTCCTGTTTCAATTATCTATTATCTTTTCTCATTAAACAAAATTTCTCCTGTAGTTACTGATTGGAGTATGACACCTTGATATCTTTTCCCTAAAGTTGTAACATTCAATATAATACATAACTTCCATTCGGATTCTGCTTGGTACATTCTTAAAATACACACTGTATTCTTAAAAAAAGAAAAAAATATATAAATGTATATAATTAAAACAACATTCCATTCCAATTCAATTCTATCATTAATATTAATATTCATTAATATTAATATTCATTAAAGTCTTAACATCTTTAACATTACTTTTCAATTAAATATCATACTTCTATGGGAACAATTATAAGCTTTCCATAGTTAATTCCCCCCCCATCACTTAAATTTTATAAAACATTAACTAATTAAAATGTTCCCGTTCCTTCCTAATTCAATTTTCTCATGTATTTTATTTCACTTATTTTATTCACAAACATTTCACTAAATTACACTAACTATTTTATACCTCATTTTAATCATACATTGTTTCCAATTTTCTAAAGTTATTTCTATTACTAATATAACAATACAATCTTTTGTACCTTTACAGAATCCCTTTTTCAGTTAGATTTTCACCCATTACCTCTAAATAGGTCCTGTTTGTCTATATCTTGCCCTGGTCCTTTGTAACATCTTTTCCTTTCCTTCTTCCCTCTCTTCTTCTCTCCCCCCTTTTTACCCCCTTGTCTCTCTACCTCTATTTCTCTCTTCTGTATTCCCCTTTTCTGTTGCTTTCCAGTATTATACTTATTTTTCAAATTATTTTTCTTTTCTTTGGTTATTTTTTTAAGTCTTACATTCTCCATTCTCTTTCCCCACTTTCCTTTTTCTTCCCTACATAGAATTACTTGTTCATTAAAGATGGCTTCTTCTTTGTCCCAGTCTTCTTGTTTTGCAGTCTTTTCTTGTTGTTTCTCATAGTTCCAAATTTCCATTTCTAAGAATTGAAAAACGAAGCCAAAAGAACCCTTCCCTTCTTGTGCATCTTCTTTGTACTTTTTAAGTTCCATTTCAATTCATCCAGAAGTGGTGCCATTGTATAAATTTTTAAACAACCACCCAATTGATTTTAGTCATTCAAATATAATAACCAAAAATCCCACCAAATAGTCCAAATACACGCAAGCTGTTTCTTTTTTGCTCTTCCCCCCCAACTTTCTCTTCCTGGAGTTACTATTTAGTTGCAAAGTTTCAGTTAAAATGTATCTTTTAGAAGTCTTGTTGAAGTTTTACTTTAAATTCTTTTTAATTCCAGGCAGTCTCCTCCCTCTTCCAGATCCTGCCCTTAATCTTTTTCTCTTTCTTCCTGCTTATGAAAAAGAAAGTTTTTAATGTCCAGAAATCTTTATTATCCCTTTGGCATTTTGTTTTATTTTCAGCTTAATTGCCTATTGATGTCAAAGCGGATTTTTCCAATTTCTTATTTAAGTCTCTTAGTTGTCAGTATAGGGAAGGAGAGAGAAGGAAAAAAAAAGCCAAACCTTTCCCTTTTCACTTTCCTTCGCTGCTTCTGACTCTTCTTTGGAAGCGATGTTATTTTTTTGTAAGTTTAAATTCCAGAGTACCTTGGTGGTAGCTTTTACAATTTAACCCGGTCAGCCAAAACTTTCACTCTTATCTTCCTCCTGCACATTCTTTTCCGGTCGAGTTCTTCTTTGTGGTGGCCATTTCTGACCACTGCTGCAACCGCCTTCGGGAAAGGGAATAATGGCCAGCTGAGGAGGAGAGATGCGGCTCTCCTTGACCCTGCTGGCAGTCTCCCCCCTCTTCACCACCTCTACAGGGTGGCTTAGCCCCGAAACCAGCTGGTTCGGGGCGCTCCAGCGGCGAGCCCAGACAGAAACTGCGCACAATCGCAGATTTCTGTCTGTTGCTGAAGCCCTTCAAACCAGAAGTCCATTTCCCCTATTTTTGACTGATTAAGTAATCGATGTGGAGTCATTGATACTTTCAAGAGCCTAGTAGTTTTCTTGCAGACTTGTTCACACTGATGATTTACCAAGTGAAACCTTATGAAACACCTGCAAGAAAACCACCAAGCTCAGAGAAAACCAAGAACCCCACAATCTATCCCCAAGCTACAACTATTCTCTTTGTTCACTAAATAATCCATCTTAAAAAGATAGGTTCAACAATAAAATATTAAGTATTAAAAGTTTTCAAGGAAAGTGCTTCTTTGGGAACAAATGCAATCACAGCATCAAAGAAGAGGAAAGACTATACTGTTGATGAGACTAATGCCTAGGAAAGGAAAAAATAGCTTTTCTGCAAACAAGTTTTAATAGATGGACTGAAAACACTTGATGGGCACAACAATAGAGAAGATTCAGATAATTAGCTGTTTCATATGATAAATGGGATCAAATAGCTGAAGACACAAATACAGGGATTTGATGGATTATTACATCTAGGAATATCAATCCTTGCTGTTTTATTCAGCTAGCATTATGCTGCATTAGCAAATATGGCATGCTATTTATTCTACAGAGATTATATGTTCCCTGGAGTTAAGGGCTTTGAAATCTAGTAAATTTGAATTTATTTTAATAATCAAAAGGCAAACTGTGCAATGCAAAAGGAGAAATAACATGCCTAATAGCCTGTGGTGAACCAAAATATTTTTTTCTCCGGTCTTCCCCTAAAATTGTGTACTCAATAATGTTTTACTTTCAAATTATAACATGCTTTGAAGAAACAATCCTTTCCAGAAATGTTAATTTACAGCCATAATCTTTCCAATATCCCCCAAGCATGTTGTAGACCAACCTTTCAGGAAGGGATCAGGTTGAGGAAAATTGCCATGGTTTTCAATTGGGAGAAAAAGCAAAGACTTTCAGGCAGAGCTTGACTAATTCCTGATTAAAACAAAAAGCTGGTCCATAGAGTTTTATCTGATTCATTAAGACAACTCTTATGTTCTTAATAGATGAAAATATTTGCTTAGGTGCCAGATGCTATGTGTGACACTAATAAGTAAACATAAGTAAATCCTAAATCAGCAGTTCCCTTTCTTAAAAACACATTCTCACACATATAATTAGAACTGAAAAATTGGCTGGGTTGGAACTGTTTCTCTCCTCCCCCCCAATTTAATTGCCAAACTGAAAAAATCAGCAAGCTGGTTGGGTCGGCCTCTCACAGTATCCAGTATGGGTGGTTCCTATTCACAGCTTTCACTGTTCATTAGAAAGAACCGAAACACTTTTGACAGAAGTCCTTTGAACAATGTGTAAGTGTCATTCATTTCTTCGCAAGCTTTAAACCTGAGTAATGTTTTGTTCAACTCATTTATGTAGGTACATATAACTTTCAAACATGTTTTTGTCTTCCTCCCCCCAAAGTAACCAAAGAATAAAATTATTGCGGCTATGCAGAAAATGGAATTTGAAGAACAAAATATGAAATGAGATGCACATGGAACACCTTACAGCTGATGTCTTTTCCTCAACTCTTGTGTTTGTTCTTCACAACTGCAGTAACACCTCAGAAAAAGATAGTGTCAGGCTTCTTAATTGTACAAAGTATGTGAATCCTACTGTATATAGCAAGCTCAATACAAAAAGGGCAAATCAAAATGTTTACAACATCCAAATCAAAGGTCAAAATCCATCATTTTCTGTCCTTGAGGCAAACCCATCCAACTGAATAGACTTAACAGTAGTTGAAGAGTTGAATTATATCTAACCAAGATTTGGACTAAGAGTTGAAACTATTGACCAGAGTTAAGCTTAGAATGTAATCAACCATCCTAATCACTTGGTCATCTCATCATTTATTTAACTTCCCCTTTTTCCCATTCTCTCTCCTTGACTGCTTCCATACTTAGTCTTACCAACTTTTCTGTTCCCATTCTGGGGAAGCAAAATGAAGCTTTGCTTAACATTATCAAACAAGTATCATAAAATCAGTGAAGGAAGTACAAATTCCTGGACATCTTCATATATTAATTCCATAACAGAAAACAAAGGTGTAGAATGAACAGGAAAACTATGTCAAGGCAAGCCTCATTTGCTTGGAAACAAAATTCCTTCCTCTTGTGGTAGAGTCAGTGCTGACATTATAAGGGCATTGTACGTGTCTGAAACCATTGCTTATTGACATTCTCCACTTCACATGTGGATGATAGCAAAAAGTTCAACCTCCAATTCAGTACAGAATCCATTATAGCCTGTACAACAGATGACCAAACAATTTAATCAAAAATTTCCAGATAAGAAAAATTAGCATAACCTGTAACAGTCTATTCCACTAACCAAGAGTGTGTAAGTTGAGTGTTCTGTAGTCTGAATATATATCATATATATATCCTTATATATATATCCTTATATCATTGATTCTGGTTCGGCTCACTGGGCCAATAGAAAATAAATCCCATACTGTCTTCCAAATGACAGCCTTTCACATGCTGAAAACTATTACCATATCTTTCTTTGGTTATCTCTTCTATATGTTAAACATATCTATAAACTTTTTTATATAGTTTAGTTTTCAGATCAATCACCATTGTGATAGTCCTCTTCTAAATTTGCTCCAATTTATAATTGCCCTTTTTATTTTTATTTATATCCCACCTTTATTATTTTTCCAAACACAAGGAAGTGAACATATCAAAAACACTTCCTTGTGTTTTCCCCACAACAACATCCTTGTGAGGTGAGATGGGCTGACCGAGAGGGACAGGCCCAAGGTGACTAAGAAGAGACTTGAATTCACAGTCTCTTGTATTCTAGCCTGGTGCTCTAACCACGATTAGACCAAACTGAGTTGTAATCAGAACAGGACACAGTATTCCAAGTAGGAACTTATCAAGGAAGAGTAGAGTTGGGGCAGTTACTTCCCATGATATGAACATTAGGTCCTGCAAATGTACCTTAAAGTGTCATTTGCCTTTGTATTATCTATTTCACCCTAATGGTACACATCGAATTTGTGATCAACAAGAATCAGATTCTTTTCACATAAATTGCCATGAAGTCTCCCCATCTTTGCTTTTGCCCACCCAGATGCAGAAGTTTATGTTTTCTCAACTGTTCCATCTTATTTATTTCAACACACTCAATATTGTCTAGGTTTTTTGTTTTTAATTCCTTCTCTCCTTTTTAAGAATTAACCATCCTACCTTTTAGGTCTCCTAAGCACTGATTTAACTTCGTCATCCAAGTCACTGATAAAAATGTAACAAGGCACAAGACCGAGCTCTGTGGAATCTCACAACTACAACCATTCTAAGAGTGTGCTCATGCAGCTAACTGCAAATCTTTCAACAATAGTGTCATCTAGCTCTTGTTTTACTATTTTATGAAAAGAGACAGATTTAAAAGTCTTGGTATATTATGTCTGCAGCAATCATCTATTACACTAACAACTTTCTCAAAGGAGGAGATACATTTAGTTTGAATGACATCAAAAACTGGTTGGGTTCACAGAATACAGTGAACCAAATACAATGATTTTTTAGCCTACTATAGGGTGTGAACCCAGCCACAATCTTGAAATAGGTATTTTTTTTACATTCATGATCCTCACCCTCAATGCAGGAGTTGATGAATGACTTAGCTAAATACCTGCTCATCACTTGCTGACTCAAAATAGAGTTGATCTTTCCCATACCTACTGTACTTCTAAACTTGCATATAATGCATATAACTTGCATATAACTATGCATCAAACTTTGCTATGTAACTTTCAGAATCTCCAACTCACCAACCCACCAGTTCTGGGTTTGTGCGATGTATGATGCAACTCAGCCAACCCAGCTAATTTAATGTAATATGATTCAGCTTAAAATGTACTGCCAGTGGTAAATTTAAGAAATTAAAACTGAACGAGGTTGGCTACGATTCCCCTCCCTCTTCCAGCCTGATATTGACTAAGCCACAGGCAAAGAGAGGCTTTTCAAAGATAAGCGACTTTTGCCTCGTCCTTTTCTTTTTATTTTTGCTGCAGCGCGCAGAATGGGAATGTAATTAACCCTCGCGCTACAAAGAAGCAGGAACAGGAAGGACAATGAAAAGCAATCGGAGGGGCCAATGGGCGAACCAAGATCCCTAAAATTTGTCTTCCCAAGCGACCGATCTCTAGCCCAGTCCAGCGAGCCCACGGGACTTGCTGAGATTGCGGGACGTTGAAGGTAAGCCTCGAGCCCTACCCACCCGCCGCTCTTTTCGGAAGGTTGCGGCTTCACCTGACTTCAACAGGTGAGATTCCCTCCTCTGTCCTGAGAGCTCCCGGGCAGGCTCTCCCTCCTCCCTCTCCCGCCACTCACCATGGCTGCCGCAGACCCGCTTTCCCGGAGGTTCGTCCCCCCCACCCGCCTGATGCGGGTCTCCCCCTCCCCCCGGCGCCACAGGTGAATTTCCAGGCGCTCGCTTCGCTTTCCCATCATGCCCTATACTGAAAGTTCTTGACTCCTCCCCACTCCCGCCCGGCCTCCCGTGTAACTCGGCCAACCGCCCCACAGGCACTTTGGGGGCACCCGGGAGAGGGCGCCCCCGCGCTCTCCCGAGTTGCTGAATGGAAATTTTACGAGCGGCACCTCTTTGCCGCAGTTCGCAAGCCAGGTTTCCCGAGAGAAAGCGCGCTCTCCCACGTGCCCCCAAAGTGCCCGTGGGGCGGTTTTCACTTTCCCCCTCAGGGCGCTGTGCAGCGGGACATAAATGGTAAAGAGGTCCTCTCGACTGAGCACCAGGGCGTGGATAAGCGGAAGGGAGAAATGCAAGTGCAGGTACCTTGCCGATAAATGACCTGCTCCAGACATGAGGAATATGGCCTTTCCTGATAAATAATGTACATCTGTTTTAACTTTAAGACTGATACCTGAGTTTCTTGGTAGTTCTAGCCTACACCGAGTTCCAGCTTCATACAAGAGCTAGGTGAATTCCTGGAGGTAATGGGGATCAACGGTTTGTATGGCTTCGTTAATGTTTCTGAAGGTTATCTGCTGGACGAGTGGGCTTCCTTGTGCTGTTGGCTGGCCATATCAGAGCAGACTTTAGGTGGGACAAGGGCCCAATCCAGCAACATAGGTTATAATAAAAAAAATAAGGTTGGTAAATTCTAGAGATGGGAACTTTTTCTTTTCTTTTAAAGAGGAAACCAATATTTCTGCAAGCAGCTTCATCGAAAAAATAATAATGTCCATTACTGGGAAATTTCTAAATGCAATCCTACAAATATTTGGATTATTTCAAACTCCAGATTTTGCCAATAAAGAACTATAATATATTATGGATATTTAATGTTGCTTTAAATCTGAAATGTAATTATTAAATTATAGGAGTAAGGAATCTAGTAACCTGGGATTACAATTCCCGTAGTCCCTTGATTACTACCTATACTGGTTGAAGGGACAGAAACTGAAATATATTTGTACTTTAAGTTCATTTTGTGAGGATAAACATCCTAAGTGAGTGACGATATTATATAGTTGCCATTGGGTTTCCAGTTATAGTGGTATTCCAAAAATGTATTAGCAAATGCAAGAAGATCAGTTATGACTCTACGTAGCATGAACCATCAGTGGTTTGCTAGTTCAGTTTGTGTGATCCTAGACAAACCCTCTGATAAATGCAAAATAACTATATTTTATTTGGGCTTATGCCATGTGGCCAAGCCTGTTAAAGTAAAAGATTTTGGTTTAAATTAAATGGTATGCTTGTAAAGCCATGGCACAAAGCTTGTCACAAATCCAGATATTCTAGTTGAACTGGATTTCCTTCTTGAAAGTGTTCTTTTTCATTCCTTTCATTTTAAAAATACCTGAAACAGTACTGCATTACTTAGCAACTTTTTGGCTGGTGGGGAATACCTGAAACTTTGAGAGATTAAATGAAACATCTGCTACTTAATACAAAGCATACAAGCTTCTCAGATTACTCCATTTCACAGAATGTACACACCAATCTTAGCTTATCTCCGCACCCTTTTCACATACTTTTCAGTTAGTTGCACCCATTTTCAGACAAAGCATGGAATTTCAACCAACCACCAGCTTTATTTTTTTTTAAGAATAACCCTGTGATAACCCTGGACCCAAATTCATTCTGAAAATAAAAAGGAGCTGCTGCTTTGTGGCAGGCATATTTTGTCTCTACTTACTTAGACTCATAATCAAATAGTTGAAAGGGGTCAGGGGTCAGGGGTCAGTCATGCCATAAATTCCTTACACGCCATGTATTAATCTAAAAGGAAGTATCTATTAGGGAATGCATCTAATGGGGAAAATGCTTTGCTTCTGTCCTGAAACAAAATCATGGCTGGAGATTCTGGCGCTTTTAGTCTGTTTGGTTGCTTTGAGTTTGGCAGAACTCAAACCTGGAATGATTTGCTGATGTGGGTTTGCAATGAAAAAAAAATCTTGCCATAGATTAGTTTGGAGTCCTCTCAACATCTCCCAGTGCAGCATCTCATTACTCCTCACCCCAAATCTTCCCAATGTCTTTCTTGTTCTCGGCTGTCATCTCTATCCATGCCCCAGCACGACAACTCTCACGAATCCACCCCTATATTCCAAATGCCTTTTCCTCCCTGTCCTTGGCCACTATCAAGGTCCCCACTATACCTTATCCTACGAACAGCTGCCCTGATCTACCCTTCCCCTCAGAAATATATGTATATATTCTTGATATTTTCCCCTTCCTCCTCCTCAAACCCTTTTTGTCTGGAACAAAATGGTCCCATTTAATTCCTACCAATCGATCATTCTTTATTTGGGATTGCAGGATACCATCTCCAGCTCCGTTCTAAGAGGGAGGGAGAGGGAACCGGCACAGCCTCTTGGAGCAGGATGCCTTGCAGGGTCCCAAAGTTTCATTTCTGGCGATGTTTGGGGAGAGAAAGACTTTTGCTGCTTTCCTTGCGTGAAGCCAAAAGCAAAATGGAAAGAAGCAACCCAATGGCCAGGCGAGGCGTGTGGGGCAAATTGCCCCCCTCTGTGCTTCCCCCCCTTCCCTCACTACATGTTGTTCGTAATGCAAGCAATGCAAGCTTTGTGTTCCCACGGCCATGTTGGTGGCGCGGCCTTGTGTTCACGCGCAGCCTGGCTTAATTGCTTTGGGCTGACATTTCTCTGTGGACCACCAAAGTTTTCTCACGGAACACCAGTGGTCCCTGGCCCACTGGTTGGCGACCACTTCTGTAGCTGTCTTGTATCCCTGATTGGCAATCTTATAAATCTAATAAATGTTTATTATAATGGTTGTATGCTTCTAGACTTGCCAGGTTTCAATTTGCATGTCTCCCAAGCTCTCCTTTAGGGCTGCAATTTATTATGTTCACTATAGATTTTTGTTTCCTTATCAGCTCTTTTTCACTGTTATATGGAACCTCCAGGATGGCTATGCTTGCTAATCCTATTGTCTAGCATGGAAGCATCCCAGATGTCAGCTAATGGTTTCAAGGGCCTGATTTCCTACCATTGCTTAATCATACAACTTTCAGGTGTCATCCAAATTCCAAAGTAACATAAATTCCTTAAATTAGGATTTTTTTTAAACAATTTCTGAATTTCTTTAGTTATTTTTTTCCTTACTCATTTGCTAGAACACTTAATGCACATACTGTACAAAAATGAAAAGTCTCCATAGGTCATAAATAAAGAAGCAACATTTACAGGAAATATTTTTATTATACAATAGTCAAACCTTTTTTTTCTTTCATTTTTTAAGACAAAAAAGAGAACAACAAACAGTAATAACAGTTTTTCAGATAATGAAAGATACAATGTTTCACAAGAATACGGTCATCAGACAAAAATACATTAGTCCTTCTGGTTCTCCCATGAAGAAAGGCTTCAGGGGGAAAAAAAAACATAGTAAATAAGTCAAATCTGAATGATTGCACATTTAGAGTACAGGGCCAATTTTGTTACCATGTACAACATGATCCTTATTCTCTTCCCACGCACAAAAGCATTTCATTTCCAAAGCAAGCAATAAGAGTTTTTACAGGTCTGTGTCTTATCAGAAAAACATCAACATTGGATATAGAAACAACACTAGTGTTTTGCCAACATTTCTTTGTGTATCTGTTTAAACTCTCTTCAATATTAATAATATTTGCTATCTACCCTATCCCCAACCAGCAAAATATTCTTCAGTCCTGGAGCAAATCTGGCAAAAAAATGATGGGTAATTTTGAGTGGATCTGCCAAATCTTTCAATGTATTTTTGTGCAATCTGTACAATTAATAAGTGAAAACAGTAGGTGGCCTTCTCTATATGTAGAAATATTGAGACATGAGAATATTGTTCTCTGGCACCAGTAGTTTATCCAAAGTTTAAGAGAGATTAAGAGGGTTGGGGAGGAAAACTACAAATGCTTTTGTGCAACCCAGATATACATTTCATTGTAAGCGGGACACTGAGGTTAAATTATTAATTCTAGTTTAATTCAAACAAGTTAAAGTTCTCAATAAGGCAGATAAGTAGAATAATGAAACCATTTTATCAAAACCACCTTTTTATAATTTAATTTATTTGTATAGTGATATTGCTGAAATGTTTGGTTCTTCCTTTCATTTTTAATCTCTGTTCTTCCATAAAAATTAGCATCAAGTAAGAAGTTTATGAGCAATAATTCAATAACAACAACAATGATTATATTCATCTTATATGACTTTCCAACACTCATCCCTCAGGATATATAATTCCCTTCCTCATACATATTGCCCTAAATCTTTTTTTTTAAAGATTCTTTGAGGCTTACATTTTAACATGATGATATAGCTTCATGATTAACCTAAACAACTTTCCTTGAGAAAGATGGGAAAGCATATTTTTTCACTTACTTTTAAATATCCCCTAAAAGAAGTGGCTGAATACACTATTTGCATACAAAAAATTGTTTTAATTGGAGGGCAGATTGAAGTCTGTATAACACTTTGAAATGAATGTTTCCCATCAATTTTAATTAGCAATTATTTAATTTCATTGTTGATGATTCTATACCATATTTTATAAAGCTACATTTAGTCATACAATTTAACGTTCAACATGAAAAGAACAGCAACCTGAAATTTCTCTTTAAAATTCTGTACTATAACAAGGTATTTTCATTTTCAAAAGTATTGACAAATTTTAATGTACACGCTTCCACCCATTATTTTAATTTATTTATCTATCTATTAAATTTACCTATTCCTATCATTTTTACTTGCAGCAGTTAACATGCAAGTTTTCTGGTACAATGCTAGTTATTGCTGAATTGAATTAAAAATCTGATTTGGAACTGGCTTTAGAGAAACTTGATACCTGTACATCACAAATTGGGTTTCTGTTCAACAAACCTTTACTGTCTAGTTCAGCAAGCCTCAACTATACCATTTTACTACATTCAAAAAGTATGATTCAAACTCCTCATTTAGCTTCAGCCATTATTGAAACCATTTTTAGTGTTCTGCCAAGGATCTACCCACCCCCTCCTCAGTAGACAATTTAAAACTGGAACAACATTAAATCTAACAGAGAAACAAAACAGTCCAAAATACTATCAATATGCTGCCACCGCTATTGCAATGCTGCTGGGAAAGATTTTTTTCTCCTCCTGCTGGCAAAGTTATATTCAAAGTCTGTGAGCCATTATTCACAGTGACTATTCATAAGACAAAACTAGTCTACAGGGACAGTTTACAAAGAATACATTACTGCTATTTTGAAGATGTTTTGTTGTCACTAAAGTATACTGTACTCATTTTAACCCTTAGCCACAGTACAATATCATTTCAGCAGAGAAAGCACACTGAATGCTACAAGTAAATCAAGCTATGAGTGGTCTTCCTAGGCTGGATATTTTGTTGTATATAAATCTTCCTATTATTCATTCGACAGGCCACCAACTTGTACCTGGTATCTTCCACCATTCTTCGAAATCTCTAAGCAAGGATTCTGTCCCACAAAAACAAAAATGTCCCTCTTAGGAAAAAAGTTATTCTCAAAGTCAAGCAGCCGGCATGTGTGGTAGGAATGAGATGGAATATATCCATTTGACGCATACAGTATACTATTCTGAAAAAGCACAGATCAACGGGAAGTATATCCAGTTGCAAGGCTACAACCCACTACTGGTGTCATGTCCCAAATCTAAAAAAATAAGATATAAAAAAGACATAAGATCCACATCCTGAACAAGCATTTTTAAAATTTCTAAATGTTTATATTTGCATGGGGATAGCTACATTATATAAGTGTAGTCAAGACAACTTTGCCACTTCAAAATATTTAAATCTTACCTTCTCTCACGTGTAGACTTCTAGAAGGGACTCAAAGATAGCCCATGACAGTAGAATAAAATAGGAAATAGAGTATCTCAGCAAATACGCAATATACAATGTATATAGCTAAACTATGATTAATAAAAGGCAATTGTTGCAGAATCAAATCTGTGTTGGTCACCAAAGTTTAATTTTCAGAGCTTTTAAATACTTGCTGGAGCCCCTCCTCAGAATATGTGGCCTCCAATACAAGTATGAAAACTCAGAAGACTAAATCTCAGATTCCAGTGACCAACTTAGATTGGATCCTGAAACATTATCCTGGAAAACATACCATATTTTTTGCTCCATAAGACACTTCCCCCTGCTCCAAAAGTGGGTGAAAATGTCTGTGCATTTTATGGAGAGAAAAATATGAGCTGTGATGGCAGGGTCCTTTTACAGTGCTGAAGTCTGTCTTTTCTGTCTTTGTCATTTTCCGTTTCTTTCCTCTAAACCTAGGTGCATCTTTTGGTCAGGTGCATCTTATAGTGCAAAAAATATGGTATATTTGCCTTCATTTGTAAGGCAATCTGTATTGACTCTGACTGTGGAACATAAATTCAAATCTCAACTCCAGGTTGTATAGAAATGTGGCATTTCATAAACTACAAAAGATATATGCTGCTCTGTTCTCCCCCCCGGCCCCCAATGTTCATAAAATACTTAAATAGGGAAAGAAGATAGAGTGAATGAGAATATGGAACAATCTGCCCATCTATAATCCTGACACTCCCCATCATCATAAAATTTATGGTGATAGCAGACAGGATAATCACTAATGCTCATTTAGTTTCACCATGCTGCCACATAAATGCAGTCTATCCTCCAATTCCCAAAAAGATGTGTTTAAAGAATCTCTACTTCCTCCCAAATTATAAAAGCTTGGCAGAAAGACTTTTAATTATTAGAAATTTAATATCGTTTACCAAATGCAGGCAGGCAATTCATATTATAAAAACATATAACAACCATATTCACCCATTACAAAAATAAAATAATCAAAAGTACATGTTTTACTACACTGTTTTAAGAGTATATATGAGCAATAAAATTCGTAGGCTGTTATGTTTAGTTAATATTTAAGGCTTTTGTTTTATTCCCTTTCTCCCTTGTTTTTTAAAATATCTAATAATGATTCTACAAACCAAAAATCTTGCATCCTCTTCCATTTTATTATTTTAATGAAGATTTAACTCAAGTATGATTTTTGTGAGCATAAGTCCCCTTCCAACCCTTCCCTGGCAAATTTTCCCAAACAATATTTTTTCTCGAATATGTTACCACTCATGAAGAATGAGCTTGCCTTCAACCCACATGTGTGAAAAACTCTTTGTATTATTGAAAATGGGGGGAGAGAAGAAAAAAATATATGTCTTGGGTAGTAGAAGGAAAACTATTATCATTCGTTTCAGATTAAATCTGGTAATTTCCTGAAATCCGAAAACAGAAAGGAAGTACAAATAAAGTTGGGTTAGAAACTTCTGATTCAAGGAATTGTTACTTGGTTAAAGACAGGGAAATAAATGTTTACTTAATTGTGCTAAGTTTCAAATTTTCTGACAGTTTTCTCAATGAAACTTTAGTTTATTTGAACAACTTTATTAGTACTATGGTGTTCCCCAAATTATTTACTGATCCAGACTATCCTGGGATCTGCCCATGATCTTATGTTGTTGTGTAAATCTTTTGGATTCTCTAGAGTTTAGCATTTTTATTTCTTGTAACATTAATGGCTTTTGATATGACTGCCTTAAGCTGAACAGAAATACTTTCCTTTTTCTTATTTTTAATAAAGATGATTTTAAGGATTTTTAGTGACACATTCTAAAAATCACATGGTCAAAACACAGCTTCAGAGTTTATTTTACTACTGCTGTGATTAGTAAGGTTACGTCAGTAAGGTGCTCAGATTATAGAATCCATATCTTCCCCACACATCACAGTCTAGTACAAATACATGGTAGTAGCAGTAACTACCATAGCTCCACCAAGGGAGGGAGGTCAGAATGTAAAATTCAAAGGATTTCTGAGACAAGTAGATGAGATCCCCCTCACATTATACAGAAGTTAATTCATGAAGCTACAAGTGAATTTTGTAAATTCACTTTTCACTATATGTTAGTTTTTTAATCTTATTATTCCACATAGCATCTTAGCATTCTTCAACATGATTCCTTCCAGATATTGGAAAAAACTATATTTCAAGACTTTGGGAAAAATTTCTGTGCAGTAAATCATAGGAGCTTTTTTTTCTTCTTTATTATTTTTAAGAAGGGAAAACAGGTTACTTCAGAAAAATATACTTTAATAATGATCTTGACAGATAGGGAAATTATTATGAATAAATTAATATTTAAAAAAGAACAGGTTAATCAAGGGGAACTGGTAATGATGAAAAAAAAAACCTGAACTTCCATATTTAACCTGCCATAGCTATTTGCTGTTCTAGATTTAGCAGTTTTGTTCCACTTCTGAGCTTAAGATTTTCTCCAAAAAATATTCTAATGGAGTTTAATCTTAATAGATATTTTATTTATCATAACGAGTGCGTTATTCTTTTTCTTTTTATGACCCTAAAAATCCTTTTATCAGAATATAGTTATGGCAAGTGAATAGAGCTGACTGTTTACTGGCCAGATAGCCTTCCTCCTGCCTATGTGAAGTTCGCAGCAGATATGTACTCTTTGTGCCCTGATAAACATCTGTCACTGCCTAGGATTGAACTGTCAGCCTCCCGAGTGTGAAGCAAGTGTCTTCATCTCTAGGCTGTGCCACTCAATGAGTGTATTCTTAACCTATACAAATATATACTTAATGTATATACAAATATTGTAAAATGAGATTTTACAATTGTTTTCTTCCAGTGAGTTGCCTGAAAGTGGTTGGATTTCGAAATGATCAAATAAACCAGGCTTCAACTTGAGAACATATGTAACCTTCTAACCTAAACATGAAGATTATTTTCCCTCTTTCCTTCCTCCGTTTGCTTTTCTTAAAAATTAAGATAAAGAGCATTGGAGGACAATAAAGCACAACTAGCCTAAAATATATTTTATGTAATTAACAAAAGAATAGCTTACCTTTACTACACGATCACTTCCACATGTTACCATAAGTCCCCTTGAAATATCCATGGCCATATGGCATATGTTGTGTTTTCCTTCATGAAAAGTTGCCAAAGAAGTGCGACTGGAAGAGAGAAGACAGAATTTAAGTAACATCAATCTTTCAGATCTATTTATTTCAGGGGCAAAAGACAGCAATACAAAAACAAAGACTTATGCAAAGTAAGGCTTCTCAAAGCAAATATGTCAAGCTCAAGACCATTTTAATCATTTGAATTTATTTATTTATACATCCAATTTAGAAACTGCCCAGCTCCCTCATAATTATATTTGAAGAAGCAGCCAGTTAGCTTAAGATCATGTTGAATCTGAACTATGCAAACATGAAATAAAGGATATAGAAAAACAATAAAATCCCAGCATTAAGATTTGAACAAATCTACATGCCACCCCATTTATATTTGCTGAAGACTCTGTTCCAACATGTTTGCAATATTGTGCACACACACACACATATATACACAAATACACACATAGAGAAGCAAGAACTAATTTAAAACATCATTTTGAAGTTATAATGCAAACACAGAAGATCTAATTAATGCTGATTTTTCTGTTTCAGGAATGGATGCTTCTGACATGCTGCTTTAGAAGATAGATAGCATTCAATATTCTTATATGGAAAAATAGTTAATTCAGCAAATGCCCTAACAAATGGGAAAGAATTAAAGTGGGTATGTTTGGTTAAAAGGGACAGATATAGTTCTAACAAATTAACAATGTTATGACAGGAAAGTATACAGTGTCTTCCATACCGAATCCACACTGTTGCAAGAAAAAATGTTAACATGCTTTCCTTCAAGCACTGATTTTAACCTTTAATTTAAGGGGTATTTTCCTACTACTGCACTGTTTCCATATCTGAGTTATTTTGTTATCCATCCATGAGTTGGTACAAAACAATACTAATTCAACAAACCTCATTATTTTCTGGGAAGAATGGGGAAAAGAAATCATTTGTTGTATTTTATGAGAAGGTGTTGAATTACTAAGTTACTTGCTGTGATAAAGGAGGAAGTAATTTCTTTATAAATTTCTTTTATTTTTATTTATTTTTAAATTTTTCTTTTCGATTATCCTCCACCTTACATTTTTATTCTTTTAGTTTATATGATACACACACATATATACATACATACAAACATACATATATATATACATACACACACATATACATATATATTTAAATAACTATCAAAAACAACCCTCATTATTTTCTGAGCAGTGTGAAAAGCAAGGATATTTGAAATCAAAGATAAAAATAAAATTCAGAATACTTTGGAAGTGGCAAAACATTCCTTTTTTTGAAGATAAACTATGTTGAAAATTACTTGTAACAGGTATGAAGGAACTCAGGAAATAAAATGCAAATGGCAAAGCTAACAATGGAAGACAAATATTTGCCTGAAGGCTACTTAGTGAGAAATGAGTATACATGTTCAATGGTCACGTAATATACTTCCCTGATACTCATAACAGGTCCAATGACCTTATCTCCAAGATAATGTGTGACAAAGCACAACAGATTTTGACTTGAAACTATACAAGGGAATGAACTTGAAGGGAGAGTGAACTACAGAGTATTGGCTCAAGGGTGAAACCAGACTACTTAATGACATCTCATGGCTATTTACCTATCAACTAACAATGAGGCAACATGGGTGAAGAAAGATTTATGTTATCATAGGTAATTGTGCTATCACAAACTGCAAACAGGAACATGGCAAAAAAGTTAAAAAAAAAAGATGGAGAAATAGAACCAGAATTACTCAATTGGGAATTCAAACTGGTGCTTGAGAAAGTCTGTACAGAGATTCTCAGATTCGCTTGGGAAATTAAGGTTCAATTACCAAAAGAAAGTTGGCGGCTGAAGAAACAGGATGCAGAGGTGAAACTGAAGCATTAGACATGAAAAATAGAAGAAACAAAGCAAGACTGTTTTATAAATCGTCTGTTCTACCGATTGATAATGGTGTAGCAGAAGAAAGAAGTACACAAGGACTTTGCTTCTATGCTTGACTGATTGATTGATTATACACCATTAAGTCAGCCTTAAGTTTTCTTTAGTAGCCTTAAGTTTTCTCCTAGATCATTCTATGTAATTTTAAAATATGTTTTAAATGTTGCTATATAAAAACTACCATCTAGTATCCTGCCTGGCTAGCCAAAGCTGATGAGTAGAAGTATTATTAAAGGTTCTAGAGCAGGGGTAAGGAACGTTGGCTCTTTTATCACTTATGGACTTCAACTCCCAGAATTCCTGAGGGAGCCTAAAAGGTTCCCCATCCCTGGCCTACTGGTTTTTTCAGTTGTGAGGGAAATCAATTTTTGACTTGAATGGGACTGTTTAATATACAAATGTAGGACATACAAAGAATATATATAAAAATATGTCCTACATTTGGATATTAAACAGTCCCATTCAAGTCAAAAATTGATTTCCCTCACAACTGAAAAAACCAGTAGGCCAGGGATGGAGAACCTTTTATGGCTCACTCAGGAATTCTGGGAGTTGAAGTCCGTAAGTGATAAAAGAGCCAACGTTCCTTACCCCTGTTCTAGAGCTTCCAAATGTTTGGTTAAAGCTAGCATGAAGCCAGACAGGTGACATTTAACCAGTCATGTCTTTCACTCCTAGGTAATGACAAACCATTTCTGAAAACCCTTGCAAAGAGAACTGTCCAGGCAGCTTCTTCAAATTGGACATAACTGTACAGCAGGGGGAAAAAGAGAGGTAGAAAATAAGCAAATGAAAAACCATTTCTGAAATGTTGCTACAAAAACTTCATGGACATGTCCAAACAGTTGCCAGAGTCAAAACTAACTTGAAAACAAGTTAAAAACAAACCATAATTTTGCCTAGTAGTTAATCAAACCTACATCTAACTCTAGACCCAAATCACTAGGCTGAAAGTTAATAGGCAGAAAGAAAGGCACACAGCCACCAGCCATGAAAGAATAGCAAGTCATATCTGAAATATAAACTAGGTGTAGATTTCATGAGAAATCATTAAAGGGTTCAAGGACTTGGGACTATACCTCGGATGGGTCAAGGCAAAGTAAATAGCACTTACACTTTGACTGCTGAATGAACACTTCAACTCATCATCTATTTATTTAACAAATGATGATCTAGGAACTAATTTTGTAATGAGGCAGTTTCAATGATGCCGTGAACTTTGATCATTTCTCTCTTTCTACTCTGTCCCCTATTTCTTTCTCTCTGCTATTTTCCTCCCAGATTAGAACATTGCCAGAAAAAGAACAGAAGCTTGCAAGAGGTTTTAACAGATAATTTATAAAGAGCTTGTGAAAAATATCTCCCTCCTGATATAGAAGAATGCTTGTTTTAGCCATCTTATTAATACAAATATGTCAAAACATGAAAGGATAAAAAGGAAGAATGAAACAATGAAAGTTGTAATTTTGATTCATTCTAGAATATAAACATGCACTGTGAAAAAATGTGCAATGTATGTGACACTAAAACTAGTGGAAGAACTACTGCAACAACAATAAGAAAAAACTAAAAATAAGAAGGAAGGAAAAGGGCATTCAATGGAAGGCGAATCCCTTCACCTTTTTCTTTAATTGAGCTACTGCAAGCCATATATTAAATGGTAGAACATCTTTGTAAAAATGAATATAATTTGGATTTATGCATGCTTATCCAAGGCAAATTTGAATGCAAATTAATGGAATTCTGAAAAATATGTACATATATTATATCTTCAAAATAATAATGAAGATTGAACATTTGTAACTCAGTATAACATTTTATGACTTTGATAGATTTCTCATCCTTTACTTTTGCTAAACAGAAATCACAGTAATAACTTATTAAAATAGAAGTTTTGTTTCTGACAATCCCTTGGGTGGTATATTTTCAAATTTTGAATTTGTCCCTAGAAACTAAGATCTGATTGGATCAGCTCCCTTTTTCTAAAAACAAAAAACCACTTCTTCATTTTCTACAGGATTTGAATTAATTAGTGAACTGAAAGCAATTCAAACTGCTGTTATTTATAAGCTATTAAGTGGTTTGGGACTTAGATAACCCCAAATCACCTATTCATAATGGTTTCTGCCTGTTCAATAAGAACTGGGAAAATGTGTTATAACCTAAAGGACTTTCACCTATAGAGACTATGGGAACAAGATGTTTCCATTACATCTTCCATTCTTTGTGAAAGCATCCCATCAATCTCCTTATTATAACTGGTTTTCTCCCTATTAACTGTCTAGAAAGCCATTAAAACCTGATGTTATTCCAAACAGCTTTGAATAAGAAATCATCGTGAATGGAGATGACTCTTCCTATGGTATATTTGATGTATGATTATTTCTCTAGGAATATTTTTACAAATAAATAATAGTTCTTGGAAAGAAATTAAGAAAACTTATTTTTCCTTTGTTCTATTATAATAGTATTTGGACATATTACTAGAAATGAACCAGCAGATAGTAAAACATAATTGTGCAACCAATTTCATTTCCTACACACATTAACTTTAAAGAAAATGAATTTAAAAATTATGAAAGGAAGGATATCTATAGTTCTTATCTAACATATGTACTATTTTGACCTCAAATCTCAGGTTTAGAACTAAAGGGCAGTAAGTCATAGTCTTCTAAGCTATAGTACTCACTCTTCATCTTTGATAGACTCAAAACAAGAGTCACAAACCCGGACTTGGAATTCAAAGCCCATTATGGGATAGCTGGAGCGTTTCGTGCTGCATTTGCCACATACTGCTTGACCACATTTCCTACAGTGATGCTGGATAATGGAAATGAAAATGAGAAGCAATCAGAAATATATTCCAAATTAAGCCAAATATTAAGACGGAAGCAATCAAATTCTCATGTTTTCAGCCAAATAAGTTCAACTGTGCATTCAATGAACTTTCATCAAAGAAGTCCACTATCTCTATAGACCTATCCTGCTTAATCTCCTAAAGACAGCAGCCTAATCTATGCCAGATAAAAATCTCAGTTAATAAGCAAAATCATAATGACCATTATAGATTTGTACATAACCTGATAAAAGATAAATCTAATGCAGACCACTAATTTGCGCTCAGATGCATAAAGAAATTATCTAATTTATTCCATCCAGGAGTACAGTTTTTAATGCTTCCACTAGATGATGAACCCCTACTTGTTGGGAATTCTGAAAGGCACATTTCCAATATATCAGGTGAATTCTAGGTTGAAGAAAGGTTTACTTAAAATCCAGAAGAACTATATTACTCTGAAAGGCCATGAAAGATGAGAAAGAAGCATGCATGGCAGTCAAGAACTATTTCAAAAAGATGCATTCTATATATTCTAAATATTCTTTAGCTTTCATATAGTTATAAATAAAACACTGCTAACTTCTTACCTGCCTCAGACCCAGGGTCTTTGTATCCCACATCTGCTTTATATTCCAGAAAAATGGCTGTTCACATTTCTGACAAGAATCACTTTCTAACCACTGTGGGGCCTGAAAAGAGTTGACAGAAACACTTAAATATGTCATTCTGGAGGGGGAGGGGGGGAGAACTTCCTGGCTTTAAAAATGTAAGTTGAATTAAAGTATACCTTTTTTATTTAGATACAATTAGAAATAGATAAAGCGTACAGTTCACAGATAAAGGCAATAACAGCAGTGTCCTTGGAAGTCAGAGTGCTTTATAAAATTTGCTTCTCCTAAGATCTAATTAGAGGAATATAGTCGTAAATGGTGTAGATGAGGTCACTAAAGTTGCTCTCAGATGCCTCCTACGCTTAATTTGTTATGACACAGTTTTCATTTCACCACATTAATGAGAATTATGCTTTTGCTACACTTCAACAATTAACTTCCTGTATAGGGTTAAGGGCTTCCATTTTTTTTCCAGGATTTGGATGATTAAGAAAAAGTACTGGGTAACTGAAAAGCTGAGTTTTTCTACAACAAAACCATTATGTCTTTACTTTCAGTCATAATTTGATATTAAATATGATTTGTTCGCATTCTGAGGTACCATCAGTGTTATTTAATCAACAACTGCCTTGATCAATTCTTCTGTATAAGGGCTGGTTTCCATTCTTGGTCTCACTGCAAACAGAGCTTTTGGAAAATCATTATTGCCTTATAAATCTGTTCTTCCAAAAGAACCAATTATTTTTTAAATATATATTTTTATGCATGGAAAAAGGGCTGAGCAACAGAAATTACAGCCATTTTTGAATGGCTGGTAATCTAACTAATTTTATTCAAAGACATAAGATTCCAGAAATTTCATCAAATATACACAATGCTTCTAATTAAGGGAGTTAATCTGAATAAAATATGTTAGTCTGAAGTAAGGTACCTTCCAATTTTTGGTTACCATAAACTAACACAATGGTAACCTCACTGTTAACAGCATCTTCAGTACTATTCTGGACTAGAAGGCTAATCTTGAAATGTGATGGCACTACAACTTTTAATATTTTTTCTTGTTTAAAATTTTATTTCATATAGAAAACCAAGGTTATTTCCAGATACCAATGTTTCTCAAATGTTTCTATTAATGGGAAGATAATATGTAGGATTGTATATTGTATATTTTACAGCACACAACCTATGTTTTGAGCTACTTGCTAGATATTCGAGATACGAAGAGATATGTCAATATTATACTTCAGTACGCTCTCAATGTTATCTTTTAAATTTAAAATGTTTCTTAAACATAAAAGATTCTTAAAAGGCAATGATCTAGCAACTAGGACAAGATTTCAATTCCTAAGGATGGTATACTTGAGTCATTTTCATCACTCCCACTTTATTTTCCAAATAGCACTCCATTATGCCTTTCCTGGTTAATTGCTAAATTTGACTAATTAGCTGTGATTTAACAGAATGCAGGAATGTTATAATTAAGGGACATTAGCTTTTCATCTGTCCTTTTGATATAAACAAGTAAAAACTTTTAGTTTTGTTCCTACCTCTTCTCTACTAATATCCATATTCCAGACTGTGATCCCTCCATCCGCTGAACAAGAAACCAGTTGTCGTGTAAGCTGGAGGTAACAGACGGCCTGCACTTTGTCACTGTAAAAAAAACCAAACGATCAGCTAGATGAATGTTATGTAACATTCACATTTTGCATATTTGACTTGAAACCATTCAAATCTTGTGGGTATGGATGCTTGCTAAGAACATTTTCAAATATAGAACTGCATAACTGGATTTTTTTAAATATGTCTATTAATTTTCATATAATACCTGAATAAAGCTCTCATCTTTCCAGATGTTTCAGGGTTAATTATAAACAGGCACTAAAGGACAGAATATATTTTGAGGAATAACTCCTGGTGCAAATTTCAGCTGCTAAACTATTTTACTGATTCAGTAAAAGCATATGTTGGCTCAAATTCTGCAAGTTTTGATAACGTATTTTGATCTTTTAATCTTTCTGCCTTCCTCAACAAGAATAATTCTTTTTCCTGCTGTTTAGTGAAGACACTGTTTATTCATACATGAGGAAAATGTTAAGTGGCTGCATATCTTAAATGTTTATTAATGTACTGTTACATTTGCAAGAATTAAATATTTAATAAATGGTGATGTGTTTGGTAAGAGTGATTTTTGTGTAACTTCCAAAATTTAGTCTTTTGGGGGAGCATGGGAATGGTCATTAGCACTGTTCCTTAATGATAGAAGAATCTAATGAAGCAAGAGTCTTTATTGACACTTGGGAAATTAACAAATAATAAAAAGTCTTTTCATGTATCATCTATCAGAAAATGCCTTAATTGCAGAAGAAATCTACTGCATTCTTCTGGATCACTGCAATTTATTTGCATATGTCTTATCTATCAGCGTGCTACGTGTCTGCACTAAGGTGTAAGATACAGCTAGGTAAAACTAAGAAACAAACAGATCTAAAGCATCAGATTTCAAATCTTTATCTCAAACTTCATGTGCTTTTGAAGATAATCAAAACAGCATACTGCAATAACACATTATACAACATTCTTAGTTGTTTTGTGGCTGACAGAAAAGAGAACCAAATAAAATTCTTCATCCCTACGTGAGTAACACCAAAGGCTGATCAGAATTAATACACACTAGGAAACAAAATTGCTACATACTGATGACCTTGAAGGAGCAGGGTACGACCTCTTCTTCCACCAATGTCCCACATAATTATGCTGTTATCAGATGCTCCAGAAAAGAGTAATCGCTGAACAGGATCCCACCACAAAGAAGAAATACTTCCTATATATATATGGGGTGAGAGTGGAAGGGTGTAATGTTGACAATGTACACGTGCTGGATGAAAAACATAACAAATCCTATGGAATCTGTCTTTTAGAAGGATACTTTTATTGTAGCAAAATGAAAAAGCTGAAAGGAAAACATGATAGTGGAGAAAGTGGAGAATTATTTTTCTTCCTGATTAAAAATGTCTGTTGAAGTTGTATTTTTACCTTGGAGATATTTTTTAAATGAATTCTTCACAGAAAACAGATATCTCAATTTTCTTCAGCTGCTGAACTTAAGCTATTTTAGTATCTTTTGAGTTACAAATTAAATGTAGTCATGGGATAAATGGTTTACTCCCTGGTAAAATGAGAATTATTGAAAATTCTAGTTAAAACATTATAGACTTTCACAAATGCTCATTTTTGGCAACATGCATATCTATTAAAAACAACAACCAAAAATAAGTTAAAATACTGGAGGAGACCTCTCAAAGGTACAATTTCTCTCAATCCATTTCAACTGGATTGAAATTGTAGAAGTTTGTAGAAGTTGAAGTGTACCTTCATCTGCAAGATCAATGCTTACCTTATCAAAGCTTCATTTCTTCCCCTATCTTTTTTAATAAAGAATGTTAGACAGTGTAGCAAGTGCTGTGCTGGTTAGAGAGCCAATTAAAATAAAGAAAAGTCAACTTTAAAATCCTTAGTGTTAATTAAATCATTAGGTGGTTTCGAATGAACTCATTTCAATTTGGTCTAATCCGCCCTACAGAATTGTTATGAGAATTAACAGCTGGAGACCCATAACAACTTAAAAACTATCTTATGCTTCATGAGGAAAAAAGCAAGGTATACTATGTAAAAACAAACGTTTCAATTAATACATTTTAACCAAACTTGGTGTCTATAAGTCAAATAAAAGTATAATTCTTGTATAAAAGCATTATGACATATATGGGAAAACTCAGAAACTGGGAAGAGGATTTCTTAAGTTAAGGAAGCATTTACATTTTCTTTAAAAAAAATTTTTTTTTATTAATTTTACAATTAAAAACAAATCAACAACATATACACAAATAGAAGAACAAAATAGAAAAGAGAGAGAAAAAGAAAAAAAAGAATGGAAAAACACTTAAAAACATTCTCATTTTCAATAGTTTGTAAGATCTTTTCTTTTTTTTGGAATTATGCCATATACATACACCTTATCCATATGTTTATTTATATATCACTCATATAAATTTGTCCTATTCTTTTTTTGCCTTATTATATATAATCTCTTTGTTCTAACCATTTATACCAGCAATTCCAATTGTTATAATATATTGAAGAATCTTTATTTTTTAAGGCTAAAGTTATTTTATCCATTTCTGCACAGTCTGAGATTTTTTGGATGATCATCCGTTCTGTAGGTATATGAGGTAACTTCCAACATTGAGCAAAAGTTAGTCTGGCCGCTGTTAATATGTGTATTGTTATGTACTTCACTTTTTTTGGTAGCTGTTTATCAAAAATCCCTAACAGGAAGGACTCTGGTTTATACTCAATCTGTTCTTTTATTATATCTTCCAACCAATTTCTAATTTTCTGCCAGTATTTTTGGGGATTCTTTAGAGGACCACCACATATGAAAAAGGGTTTCTTCTTTTTTTTTACATTTCCAGCATTTCAGACTCATGTTGGGGCGCATCTTCGCTAATCTCGAGGGAGGAAGGTGCCATCTGTAAAACATTTTATAAGCATTTTCTTTATATGCTGCCAATTTTGTAATCTTATTGTTTCTACTCCAGATCTTTTCCCATTCTATTAAAGTGATACTCCATCCTACGTTCCTACTCCAGGCTATCATAGGGGAGGGGAAGTAGAAGACATAGAGGAGGAAGAGATGAGAAGAGAATTGGAAGAGGGGGAAGTGGAAAAGGAAGTGCAGGAACAGAAGGAAGAGGGGAGGAGAAAAGAGAAGAGGAAGAGGAGGAGGAACAAAAAGGGGAGGAAGACGAAGAAGAAGAGGAAAAAGAGAAAGGAACAAGTAGAGGAGACAGCAAAGGTAATGATGGAGGGAGAACTTACAAACTTTATTAATATAAGAAAAGGCACAAGACAAGGATGTCCCCTATCTCCTTTGCTATTTGTATTGACTTTGGAAGTGTTGAATAGAAATATTAGAGATGATAAAAGCATAAAAGGAATGAAAATTAAAAAGGAAGAATTTAAACTGCAAGCCTTTGCTGATGACTTAGACTTTATCTTGGAAGATCCGTTAGAAACAGCTCCAAAGTTATTGAAAAAGATAGAGATATAGGGTGAGGTGGCTGGTTTGAAAATAAATAAAGATAAAACAAAGATTTTGACAAAGAACATGCTACTAAGACAAAGAGAAGAATTGGCAGACCTGCTGAAAATCCAAGTTATGAATAAGGTCAAGTATCTGGGGATATAGTTGACAGCAAGATGTAGCATATTAAAAGAGAATAATTATATTAAACTTAAACAACAGATAGCTTTAGATTTGAAGAAATGGGAAAATTTACAATTGTCATTAATAGGGAGAATTTCAACAATCAAGATGAATATTTTACCCAGAATCCTATTTTTGTTTCAAACAATACCAATTAGGCTTGGAAAAGACTATTTTGAAGATTTAAATAAAATTATGCTGAAGTATATATGGGAAGGTAAGAAAGTGAGAATAAAGCTAAAGCTTTTGCAAGAAGCTAGAATTAGAGGTGGCTTTGGCCTGCCCAATTGGGAATTGTACTACCAAGCTGCAAATTTGATGTGGGTAAAGGAATGGATAACATTAAGACTAGATTGTTGACATTAGAAGGGCATGATTTGCTCTTGGGTTGGCACGCTTTTTTATGGTATAAGGGAACTAAAACGCAGGGTTATTTTAGAAGGCATTATATACGGGAGTCTTTGTGGTTAAACTGGGAGAAGATAAAAAGACAATGTTATTTGAAAATTCCAGTTTGGTTATCGACTATTGAAGCATTTTCCTATCCTATAATTTATAAGAAGGAACAAACAGTTAGATATGGGGAACTATTGGATGAAAAGGGTGAACTTAAATCGATACAAAATTTAGAGGAATAAGGTATAAGGATGAATTGGTTTTCATATGCGCAAATACATTCAAGGTATGATGAAGATTTTAAAACGGAGGGATTTTATGATAAACAGACAGATCTAGATAAGATCTTGACGGGTACTAATGAGAAGGTGATTAAAAAATTATATGGTTACTTACTGGGAATTAAGTTAGAGGAAGAACAAGTTAAAGAAACTATGATTGTTTGGGGGAAGAATTTTGGATATGGGATTGATTGAGAGAAATCGCAAAAATTGTGGTCTTAAAATTATAAAATTACAATGTCAACAACATATAAAGAAAATTTGTATAAGATGTTTTACAGGTGGCACTTTCCCCCGACAAGAATAGCAAGAATGTTCAAGAATAAATCTGAAAAATGCTGGAAATGTCATCAGATACCTGGCTCATATTACCATATGTGGTGGACTTGTGAGGACGCTAGAAAATATTGGACTAAAATTTGCATGTGGTTGGAAAAAATGATAAAGAAACGTATAGATTTGAAACCGGAGTTCTTTATATTGGGAATCTTACCAGATACATACAGTAAAGACTTGAAATATCTGATTGTAAATATATTAATAGCGGCTAGGATTGTATTTGCTAAAAATTGGAAGAATGAGAAAATACCATCGCAGGAAGAAATTATTAAGAAAATATTGGAATATGCTGAGATGAGTAGATTGACATTTGAAATTAGAGAGCAAGAGGATAAACAATTTTATGAAATTTGGGATCTTTTTTTATCAATGGTTGGATGACAAAACACAATAATATTTAGAATGTTAGACAGCAAGGAATATCTTTGGTTTTTTTTTCTTTTTTGTTATTTGACATCATATTTATAAAGTGTTTTTAGGATAGATCTGGTATAATTATATGATTTGTTATAGAATAAACTGTTTAAAGTATTGTTATCTCATAAAGTATGAATGATTAAAAGTATAGTCAAATGATTTTCTAATAGTGATATTAGGATATATAAGTTTGGATTGACAATATGAGCTATTATGTAATATAACTGTAATTGAGACTACGAAATAGTCTATAACTGTATAACTGTAAACTGTAATTGAGACGACGAAATGAATGCACAAAACTGATGAACCAACCGACACACTGTATGTATATAAGAGAGTTGATGTTTTTATGTTTTGTTTTGTTTTGTTTGTTTGTAGAAAATCAATAAAATCGTTTTTTTAAAAAAGGATGAATTTAGTGGAGGAGGAGGAAGAGGGGGGAATAGGAAAAGAACAGGAGGAAGACAACGAGAAAGAGGGAGGAGGAAGAAGAGGAAGAGACAAAAAGGAAGACGAGGAAGATGAGAATTTGGCCCCAGGAGGAAGAGGAGAAAAAGAAGAAGAGGGTTTGGTCACTAAACAAAACTGTTGTATTTACTAAATGAATACGGCACTCATCATCTCCCAATTAACCAACTGCATAAAAACAAGGGAGAAACCAAACGTGAAAAATAGGCCGGGGGGGGGGGGGAGGAATGCAGACATCTCTTCACCATACTGGGTAATGGCATCAAGGCAGATTGGGAAAATCGAGTCAAGGAGAAAGGAAACGGGCGAAAATCATTGTCAGGTTTTGGTTTGATCTTGTGTAGGGTTTAACTGAAATAAGAGCCTGGATAAAAGTGCATCTGGAAACTATAAATAAAGCACTGCCAACACAGTATGGGCCCCAATATTTGACACCAATGGTATCGGAATACCATTTTACTGGTAAATTGCCTTCGTCAAGTCTTCTGCAACCTTGTGCTAAGCGGTGGCTCATCTCACCTGAGCAGAAAAAGTTAACTGTCCTACGAAGGTCCATGCCAGTGTATGGCAATAGAAATCTGATAAATATGATTAGATGAATAAAAGAAAGGATATTAAAGGAGAAACAATAGAAAGGATGTTAAAGGAGAAATAGGGAAGAAATCATTTTAAGAATGCCGAAGATTTTAAGAATCCTTTGTAAATCTCTTCCTGTGTTATGTGATATTCTTAATAAATAATATTCTCCAGAAATTAGCAAATATCTTTATTTAGGATTTAAAAATACTGTAAAAATTGGATGAAATAAATGCTGAAACTGCTGACTAGCTGATATAGGAAATTAATACATCAAATGGCTGAGATTCAACACTTGAAAGTCTGACATCTAGTGTTTATATAGTTCAAACACAAGAAAACTTTAGAATGAAGTTATAATTAAACCGGAAGAGGTTGTCCATTCAGTGCAGGAATCCAAAGTAAAACATCCTAGACAGATGCTATCTAGCTTCATTTGAACATATCCCACCACTTCTCTTAACAGGTAATTCTGACTTCAAACTGCTCCTACTATAAATACATTTTTTCTGACATTCAACCAAAATTTGCCTTCCTGTAATTTAAATCATTATTTTGTGTTCTGTACTCTGAAATAATGGAAGCAGCCTTGGCCTCCTTGACATTAAACTTTTAATTAAAAATGTTCAGTTCAAAATTGGTTTATATTTCTGGTAGAATACTAAAATTCCTATTATAAATTTAGTTTTGTAAAATTTTGAGCTGTTATCTCAATAATCATACAGCTCAACATTACTTAGATTCACATGCTTACTCCATTTAGCATAGACCCTGTAAGGATCTTTCATGTCATTAAATGTTTTTTTTTCATCTCTGAATTGCATAAAATTGCATAAAAGCATTGGGCTCTATCTTAGAACTCCAGCTTCAAGGAAAACTTTGCTACCCCACTAAAATGTAGAACTTAAAAAAGAAAGTTACCCTGGAGTGATAAGTGGATTCAAGACTCAAGTGTCCAACTGTGGGGAAAATAAGTAAATGTTCTAAGGCTGGATTCACATACGCATCGAGACATGGCTTAACAAATGTTGCTCCAAAATAAACCATAATTGTCTGGATTTATGTATAAGTATGTTATGAGATAAAGTATGGGGTGTAAAGTATTTGTATGTTGCAGAATAGGTGACCCTGGAAAAGAAAATACCAGCTGGAACAAAATGTTCTATTGTGGGTTATCCAGCATTAAAAAAATTGTAGGGAGCTCAGTCAGGTTAGGTAAGAGGTTAGCAAAGATAAAATGGACAGTTAACTGAATAAAAATTGGTATGGGGATTGTTTTAGAGGAGAATACAATGTTTCTCAATTACATATGAATAATATGTTTGTGTGGAATAAGTAATCATATGTTTTGGATCAATGTTTGAATATGGTAATGAGTTGTATAAAAACATTTTCTTTACATAGAAGGTGGAAGCTCACAGGGTTGTTTTTAGTATGGATTTGCAACTGATGAAATTACACAGCAGGCTTAGTTGCAGTGTCATCAATATGGGAATAAATAAATCTAATTTTGTTTCTACCTACTACACCTACTATATAATGAAAAAATGTAGACAATTTAGGAAAGTAAAATGTATTTCAGGCATGATAATAGTACTGTAGGTGGAAAGCCAATTGACATGTTAAATCAGTTCTGGTTCAAAATATGTTGCCTCAAAAAGAATTTCTTTGTTGAATCTCTTCCTGATTTTGGTTTTGATGAGAACATCAATATTAGGAATGAGTTGGGGTATTCTGTTTAATTTTAACCGATAATGGTAATATGACCGCAACAGGATTCAGATCTGTCTCTATCATTTATACATTTATTACATGTAGACTTCATTACTGCTAACATAGGGTTGCTTGTAAAGATTGGTCAAGACACAGTGGAGACTTGGTAGGAATCAAGAAAACTCTTTCACCTTTAGGTCAAATTCAAAGTTTTGCCATGTTTTAAAACAGTATTTGACTTAGTTGCCTTGAAATTGCCTGAAATTTAGTAGCCCGAAATATTTCTGAAAATGACAGCATGTGCTAAATGTTTTGAAGATCAGAAAATGGCTTATAAAGGGGAAAATCCTATCTGATGAATTAAGTAAAAATAATAATTGTATAAGATACAAACCATTCAAAGTTGCAAGCAGATTCAGGATGAATTTTAGAAGATTAATGGTAAAAAATAATAATGAATAACCTAATTTGAGTAGTCTTGACAGATATGAAGTGGGAATAAACTTCATGTCTCAAGTTTAGAAGATTATCCAATAGGTGAAAAGTAATCAAATGTTACTGAATATTTCATAAATGTGTTTGAATTTGTTGAATGTATGAAGAATTTGTTTTAACAATTACTAGATAAAAATATTATAAACACATTAAAAAGTTAGACACAATGGTATTTAAAGAGGATCCAATGTGGGTCAGTCACTGAGACCAGAAATTAAGTCTCTGAGCTTTCAGTCTCATGCTGGAGCCCATTGTCAGGGAACTTTTCTCTACTATTCTGGTAACTTCTACCATTCTGATCACTTCTCTCTATCATTCTGCTCAAGAGAAGTTCCTCGAAGACGGGGTCCAGCACGAGTCAAAAATTGGAAGAATTTAATCGCCGGTCCCAATGACCGACCCAGGTTGGAACCTGAAACATTATCCTGGAACACATATGCTTGCCTTCATTCACAAGAAAATTCACTTCAAAGTTGTATTTCAAAATTAAATACCTACCTTGAAAAACAAGTGCATAAAATCTAGTAAGAATTTTTTAAAGACTCAAGATTGTATACCTAATTTACAGGAGAGCTAATTCATTGCTTTGCTTTATCCAAACATGTAAAACATTTTAATATAAATATTTTTATGTATATTAAGATTTTACTGAAGTTGTTCAATAAAACACTCATTTTAGACTTGGTTAGATTTATTTTATTGCTTTTAAAATGTTTTTTAAAAACTGATCAAACATTAACATATTTAATTAAAATTTCAAGCTATATTTCTTCATGGCAGTCCACAAGAACTACCAATTCCAGTCATTACAAGGAAATGCTACAGTTTTAAATCTTCATGTTTAAGTACTGGAATGATGTTTAACCCATTTGGAATGAACATCTGTTATTATAAAGAGGAATCTGCCTTGATCAGCAGTTATGTGCCAGCCACATAATAGATGGAGAAAGCATGGCCACCAACCTTTCTCTTGAATATTAAAAAGCACTGTTATGGACCAAATGCTACAGTTGATCCAAACCTATACTGGAAAATTGTTGTGGATATAGGAGTTATGACTGCCAAATACATTTTTTTTTTAAATCAGCTTCCATTAACCTAACCAAAATTTCAAACTGAGGCAATAATCTGACTGAGAGAGAATCGTGGATATCTCACTCCAATATTAAGGATCAAGTTGCATCTCTAATGTTTCCTTTTATATAAAAAAAGAAAGATTTGAGCTTTATTCCACTGAAAAACAAGTTACCTTCATGACCCTTGAGAGTTGTGATCACTGAACTCGTGCTCTGTTCTAGCTTCAACAGAGTAATCTGTCCAGAATAGTCTCCAATAAAAGCATGCTGGGTTTCAAAATCATATCTTAATACAATCCCAAGTCAAGGAATATGTTTTCAAGTCTCAGTAGTTCCAGCAGAAGGCAAGAGACTGACTGTAAAAAGTAATCTATTTTAATTTGTCTTTAGTTAGTAACCTGCATCCAGACCTGTGTTCATTTAGAATCCCAGATAAAAATTAGTGAGTCTACTTTATTTGGGGGGGAAAAAAGTAAAATGTTATGGATGTCTAAAAATCACTGTCAATTAACAGATCTAAAACATACGTATTTTTCATTGATAGAATTTATTTTCATAGGTCCAGCTTAAAGTTCACCTGTAAACAAGACAGAAGAAAGAGAAAGAAAGAACAGTATAAAATTTCACTCATGTAGGTAACAGTAGTTCTGCTATACAGGAGATGGAATATCAGAAAAAACAGCATGATGAGAATTGAAAGAAGAAATACAAGTGAGCATACAGCTAGTCTTAGTAGGGTCTACTACTGAGACTGAGGAGAAACCCGGATTCAGAGAACATCTAAGAAATATTTTTCCCCACAGCTAAAATTCACATTTAGTGATTATATAATTAAATCTATACATTTATTTTGTTAACATCTCTTCTACCATCATTTCTTTTTCCATTCTATAAATCTAACAAACTTTTGTGAAAAAGCAATCTCCTATCATATGTATTTACATAAAAATTTTTTACACATTTATTTTGTCACATTATCCTATTCTTATTAAAAACAAATAATTTAAAAACTTTCTGGTTCCCCAAACAAGCATTACAGGCAGATCAATATATATAAAAAATCAAAATAAATCCAAATTAAAATTGGTTAATCATAACATGACTAGACCAAGAACGTATGCATTTAAGCCAGCTTGTTGCCCAGCATTTTTAATCAATATTATTCTATGATTTGGGGAATATTGTTTGCTTTTCTACAGTGGAAAACACTGTAATACTACATAATATTTATAGTATTTTTGGCTAAGAAGTTATACATACATGTGTGTGTGTGTATATGTATATATACATACATACATAAATGCATGTACACAATATATGTGTATAAGTGAATGTACAGTATATGTACATACATACATATATATATATATATATATATATATATATATATATATATATATATATATATATATATATATATATATATGTCTGGCATTCAGCTTTGTTTGGGTATTTTCCCACCCGAACAAAGCTGAATGCCAGACATGTAAGTACCCGCGAAAACTTAAGAAAACAAATATATATATATATATATATATATATATATATATATATATATATATATATATATTTGTCCATATCAGAACACAACAGATTTGTTTAACTTGCCTTAACCAGCTGATTAGCAACCATGATTGGAGGCTTTTGACATCATTCTGAAACAATAATGTCTGGCTATGAAAGGCTCACAGCCCAAAAAACAAAACAAAATTGGGATGAGGAATACATAAAAAAGGTAGGATATCATAGAGAAAAGGCATTTATTAAACTAATTTTGTTAAAACCTATGGTTATAAATAAATTTAATAAAATAACTCATTAAAATAACTACAGCCATATGTAGCACCCGACAAACAGGTTCCCAACTTCCTTGACTAGATGTTATATTATTTAGTCATTTCAAAGTAAGGCTCTTCGTCTTCCAAAATCAGTTTCTTCAGCTCTTTTTTGCAACAGCAGCTAGGGCTAAGAAAGGAAGATGACTGAGTAGAATCAGCAACAGTCATTCCCTGATCTTATTTATCCATTTCTTTAAATAAAATGGATGTTAAATTGTAAGAAATGTTGGCTAGTCAATAGAAAGCATTCTTCTACTCAAAATTATTTGAGAAAGGTATCACCTACCACCCATCAAAAGTCTATTTGGCATAATTGGTAAATAATATATTAGTCTCAAATTCCAGCATTTCTTTATAATATGCCAAGTAACATTTTTATAATACTTTTACAATTTACAGTAATAGCAAAAACTGTTAAAGGTAATTACTTTCTTGATAGAACCAACACAGCATGAAATATAAATGCAAGAAAATATTAAGACTGGTTAAACAGCTACTTTGAAGGATACTGTAGGCAAGATGCCCAGGAAGTGAAGTAGTGTCTTCCCAACATATTTCCACTTCTGGTACACATCCAACTGACTGACTTATCATGGCCAGTGCTAATCACCCATTCTGCTTCCAGGCAAAAAGTGATTGCTGACACTCTGTTCTGGTGAGCTGTACAGACAGACAAGAAATTATAACACAGAGACAGAAATATTTATACATGAAATGGAATAGATATGATCAAGCCTTGGTTTGTTTCTCTTTCTTTAGTATTCACCAGGCATTAATTCATTTAATTTTTTTCTTACTATTCATTTCCTTCAAATGGAAATGAAACATTACCCTTCATTAATGCAAAAGAGAAGTATAGATGAGAAATAAAATATATTCCTAACTGTAATTACACCACATTATGAAATTAAACCAAGGAAAGAAGATCATTATGAAAAAGAGAGACATTATAAAATTAGTCTGAAATCAGAAGAGTCTTGTTTTGGAAAAAGCCAACAATTTTTATATAAAAACTGTCATGTTATTTTAATATAAGGCTTATCTCAAGGCCACATTCTTAACTATGGCTTAGTTGCAAACAGGATTGTCTTATATTATGTTGGCATTTCAGTTAAAAGAGCTTCTTATGAATAGAGCAGCATGTTGTTTAAATATTTTGGTTTTCCTGTGTGTGCGCACATGCACATACACCACACAAACATGCACATACTACTACTACTACTGCTCATAGAGGAAGCAAAATAATGTTCTGGAATTCATTTCTTTTCAAGAGAAACCAAAATGGGAATTACGTGACTTCTGCCCTGACACATGTTTAGGATATTATGCTGTGCAGATGATTTGGTAACAGGAAAGAAAATAGAATAAGAGAATGAAGGATCCTTGGTGCTCTCTGAGCTTGACTGTTTATTTGCAGACATTTCATTACCCAAACTGGGTAACATCAACCCCATGCTACAAAAATTCTCCTTCATAAGAATATGAAATTGTTTACAGGATTATACAAGATATATTTGTTGTCTGTATGTCCTACAGTTATAGTTCATATCATTCTACCAATGTTAGTTCATATATATGCTTAACACTTTTTAAATGAAAATATCCATGTGAATTAAAATTAAGTCACTATTCCATTGAATTATTGAAGGCTACTCATATGTGCAGGGATACTTCACTGTCTCATTACCTGGATAAGTCTTGACAAAATTCATCTTATTAAAGTCTTCCGAGATATGAAATTCCTGAAATCATAAACAAGCAGTAAGATACATGATCTAGAAATTCTGTTTATGCCAGGGAAAAAAACCCAAAACAACCCAAAACAAACAGAAATGTGGGAACCACTGACTCCTACTGAATGATTAATAGCCTCTGTAACTTGCAATTAAAATGTCAACGTTTGGACTTCTTTCATTTAGGAAACAGAGATGAGTTTGGCAACTGGAATAAAAAACTTATTCTGAGTGGATCTTCTGGTAGAAATTTATTGGATGCTCTTTGGAAAAAAAAACTGCAGTGTGTCTTATGATATCTGCACACTATGGTTTTACTCTCTAAATACTTTTGAAAAGCCTTTATATTAAAATAGCAGTATTTCATTCTGTATTTTTTGTTTACTTTTGAGAATGAAATCCTCTACCCTTTTATAAAGAAAAGTCTCACTGCAATTAATGAAGTTTACTTCCAGCCAGGAATGCATAAGATTTTACTAAAAAGATGTCTTATGCTGCTCTGAAAAACTGGAACAGGAATAAACTAATAAACAAAATAAAGCATTTTATCCATTGAAATTGTGACTTCATAATGAGGAATAGACACTTTTGTTCTTCAGTTACTATGGGATCTGTTCTTACAAATTGTCAAGGCATATCTAGAATCGTATGCTGAAACTTAATTTTTTAAAAAAATATCCAATGACTACGTTTTAGGCTAAGTTAGAACTTTTTGCTTGTTCTAAATATTTCAGTTTTGCTCTGCAGATGTATTCATTTCAGAGCTTTGGAGAATAATTACCTTCCCTGCATTCTGACTTCCCATACAGACTTGTTTCATATTTTTTCTAACTATAAATGTTAGTTTCACCATGAAAGTCAGGAAAGACCTGAAAGATATACAGAAAAGTAATGATAAAAGCTGATAAAAACTGCATTGCTCCTGGTCTGAAATACTAACAATATTTACTTTTTCCCTTCTGCAAAGCGAATTTTAAATTTCTTGTAAATAAGACTGATTTCCCTAGTTTACCAAATTAAAACAAACACTAGATAAGCAGCAGATCCTAAGATGCACCTCACACTTCTCACCAGAAAATGAGATAAAGTACAATTTGGATACTGTTTCATTAAAAATACCTGCAATGGAAAGTAGCTTTTGTACTTCTATTCGTAAAAACAGATGAATAACCAAGTACAAAGAAAGAAAATCTACCGTATTTAACATATTGATAATATGACCTTGGCTGATATTAGAAAGCTACGAAGGGTTGTACTTGGTTAGTGTCTGGATGGGAAATCACAAATATCAGGCTGTAAACTCAATTACGAAATTAAGAAAATATCTGGGAAGGTCTTACTATTATTACAATATTAATACATAGATTTGAATATGAAATTACTAAAAGTTGCATTTAACTCAAAGAAAACTACTTTCTAGATTCTATTGGAAAACTTCACAGATGTTTCATTGAACAGAAAACCAAGTAGAGGCTGTGTAAATTAGCTCTAGATCTACTGATGCCATCAAATTAATTTATATAAAATGAGCAACTATTCCATAATGTGTTATTTCGAGAATGTCAAAAAATGTTCTTGAACGACCATCAAAGTTAATTTGTGCACATTTGCATTGAAAGCTTAGGATTGATGAATAGTAGATATTGATGTGCAATGCAAATATTTTTAGCAGCAGCAAAATGTACAGTCAACTAAAAATGAATGCTTACCATAATGGCTCCATTATCTTGGCCTACAAATATTCGTCTGCTGTCATGATGATAAGCCATAGCTGAACATGGAGCTGCCCAAAGAAATGTTGATTTGTAAAGTCAGTATTATACTGAATTGAATTTCAGTATAAGCAATAGCAAAGAAATGATTTTACATAACCAAATGTGAAATCATACAAATTCTGCTCCTAAATTCATTAGAGACAGATATCAACATAACTGCATCTAAGTACACTTACATGACATTGTATGGTAGATGCTGGGCCAATACTGTCCACTGTCTCTCTTCAGCCATACTCTAATTGTCCTGTAAATATAAATATGGGGGAAAAGATTAGGAAAATTATTATCCCAGACAGTCTATTTGGTTTTTCCAAAAAAGATCTATAATAGGAAAAACTATTCTGATACTAAATTGTTTTTACAAATGATTTTTGAATATGTATAGTTACTTGAATGTAACATGTAAGATGTCTGATAATAAGAGAGAACATGATAAATGCTAAATCCCATCTTGTTATTAATTTAAATTTATATAGCCATTCATCTCACATAAGCAATTGAGAGGCAAGTACAATGAAAAGATCAATATAATATACAATAATACATGACATGTTGAATGCAATGTGGCAAGAGAGATAATGTTGCAAATAATGTTTTTTCACTCAATTCTTGCTTACACTAGGAAATTCTAATACCTATAGCTCACTAATACCCATCAAATCTATTTATGTATATGTTATCTCAAAGTTTGGGCAAATAAGGGGAACACACAGGGTTGTAGATCATTTGAGCTGCCACTTCTGTTTCTCTAGTAAAGGGGTGTCAAACTTGCAGCATCACGTGACATATCAGGACTTGGGTTAAACTGGGCATGGCTGTGGCCACTGCATTATGCATCGGCCGGCCAGGAGTTTGACAGCCCTGCTCTGGTAGAGGGACACAGACAGAAAGAATTCCTAATATTCCATATCAGTGTTTGGCAATTGTGGTACTCTAAATGTTGATTTGATTTCCCAGTAGCCTCAACCAGCATGATTAATGGTGAGGAATGCTGTGACCTATAGTCTATTGTCTTCTGGAATGCCACAGATTTACTTTTTTTTTTTTGCATTGCTCTCACTGCAGACAGAAACTAAAAGAATCAAAACAATAATAAAAACAAAGTCCACTTGACAACAAAGACTAAGCTACAAAGATAATTTTCGAAGATAAACTTCTAAAAGGCTTGTAAAAAGATGAACTAGTAGTTAACCTTACTGAGAGTTTACACGGTGATTAATTGCATCTTAGAATTCAGCTGACAAATGAAATGATATATATGTGTTAAGTTGTATTATACCTCCCAGTGCTTGGCCTGTTTCTGTTGTATCAAACAATGCACATTAGTAAAAAAACCAATTTAATCTTTCCATGGTTCCAATTCCTATTTGAGAATAAAAAAGAAACAGCAAGGCACCAGCATAGTTCATCCACATTGAAAAAAGTACACATTATTCCCCTAGCTTCAGTGTAATTAATGTAACTGATGTAGTATTCCCTGAAGGCTCTTGTGAACTACTAACAATTAATCCTTTGGTCTGCCAAAGATCATTATCCAATTATTTAAGAACTCTGCAGGATAATTTCTCTATAATATGTAATACTCTATCAGCTACTTAAAAATTGTAACTCTTTGTAAGTATCAAATGCATATGTTTAAGAACCATTCAAATAAGCATCTAAAGAACATTTTTTCAGATTATGTAAATTCAAAGTATTGTGCATACAAATTAAAACAAGTTGTTGACTTTTAATAACTATCCAAACTAGTGTCAATAGATATTGTTATAAGATACCTATATCTTACAGAAGAGGCAGTACTTACTGGTTGCTTGCATATTTTGCCAAGTATTCCAAGACAACATATCTGTTTATAATACTGCCCTTCTAAATCAAAATAAGATTTTGCTTAAATAAACCCAGCTGTACAACAAAATCATGGTTGAAAAAAAGATTAAATATCTTCTTGTTATGGGGAGTTCTAATAGAACTTTTTTGATTTAAGACAATTTATAGCATCACACATTATGCAGTAACCTGGAACCACACTGTTATTTCTTAGTATTTTGGTCAATGTTAAAGAGACAAAAATACAGGAAAAAATATGCATATGGAATGTTTTCAACATTTTAGAGAAACGTTTTCCTTGACATGCTATCACAACACGCCCATCTCCAATACTCCAATAGTTTTTCAAAATGTTGCAATTTGTACTAAGAACAGTGGCAGAGCAATAACTAACTCCCATTCCTCTCCCTCTTCTCATCCTATAGAATAGATACACCACAAGACCACTTTTATGACTCCCTTCAAGTAAGTAATACTGTCTGGGGTAGTAAAAGTTACATTCCAACTTTTTTTCCCCTTTGGCAAAGAAGCAGCTCTACTAGTTTGCTCCCACTTAAAACAGGAGTCCAACAGACTAGCATTTGTTTCTGACTCTGCGAGAACAATGAAATACGGCCGTGAACGTGTTTCTATTCTCTGAAAACGAAAACTATCCTTCTTTGCTTCCTCCTCTTGCCCTAACCACTTATATATGCCTTTTAAAGCCCAGTTCCCCACTCAGTCCACGTGCTCCTTTGGTTCTCCCGGGGGAGAATGATGGGACTGGTAGTCCACCCAGATTGGAAAGGAGCAATGGCTAAGAGGGATGGTTCCCCCGCTCCCAGAAGGGGGTGTGTCGCCAGCCGCTTCGCAGGAAAGGTGAGGTCCTTCGGACTAAAAGACCAAAGCTATTCCAAAACAGCTCAAGAACTGAGCTGTTTCTTCTTGTTGGTGTTATCCCGAGCGCAGCGCGCCTTTCCCGCCCATTCCTCGGAGAGGGAAAGGGAAAAGAAGCGGCGGCCGACCCTGAGCGACCCTCTGGGGAAAGCGTCTTTTTTCCCCGCCGCCGCCGCCACTTCCCCACCTGTCCTCGCTGGCCGTAATGATGCCGTCCTCTTTGGGGATAACGAGCGCAGCGCTGACGGCGTCCTGATGCCCCTCGATCTTGCTCAGCAGCACCGGCCGGCTGCTCTGAGGCCGCGAGTGAATCTCGGCCGCCATCTCGCCAAGCAGGCCGCAAGTCGGCAATGTCCGAGCAGCCGCCCAGAAGAGAGCGGGCGGGCCCTAATCGTGGGAACAGCGGCGCCTCCAGAAAGCCTCAGCGGCCAGCCATTTTCCGTAATGACCGAAGTAGCGCCGCCCCCGGAAGCAGTCGGAGATGGGAGGGAAAGGCGAGATTGACCGGGATAGCGGAGGCAACGCGGGGGCGCTGGGTAGAGAAAATAAGATGGCTGGGTAAGACCAGCGCGGCCGGAAGAGTCGCTCATTTGAAGAGTTGTAGGCGGAAATTCACAATCGGGTTAGAGACGTGGGAGGTATTATAGATCGAATGTCTTTAGGCATCGGGCCGCCGACTGTTTTAGCATATGCTGTCAGGAAAAGACCTTCTGTGTAAAACAAGGTTTCTCCACCTTGGCGGCTTGAAGATGTGTGGACTTCAAATCCCAGAATTCCACAGCCACTTCAGCCTACAAAAGACGAAAAATCTTTTACTGGGGATCTCAGAGAAGTCAGAAAATGCTGGTGCTTACTAACAAAACTGACAAGTAATTGAAAGACTTTATTTAATGCACAGCTCTTTAGGCAGTCACCTCTCAGTTGGATTACTGCAAAGAGGGGGCTGCCCTTAAAAGACCACCCAGAAACTGTAACTCAGGTGTCTCCAACCTTGACAACTTTAAGCCTGGAGGACTTCAACTCCCAGAATGCCCCAGCCAGCTCCAGGCTTAAAGTTGCCAAGGTTGGAGACCCCTGCTGTAACTGATCCAGAATGCAGCGGCATGGATAGGAATGGCTGTGTCACAATATGTGCATGTGTTCCTGCTGCCTTGGAACAGTACTTGGTTGCCATTTGACTTCGGGCTGCAATTCAAGGAGTTGGTTTTCACTTACAAAGCCGTGGATAACAAAACGGCTGACACTTAGGTGCTGTGTCTCCTTATATATTCCTGCCTGTCCAATCAGGTCATATTGAATATTCTAGATCCGATTTGTTGAGCAGGATTATTTTGTAGGAAGCAGACTTCCTCTGAAAAACTTCTAGTCCTTTGTAATGATATCCATACCCTCCCTCCCCCTGCCTCCAAATTGTGGTCTTTTATAAATAGTTTCCCCAGGCCCTGAGGGTTATTGGCCTGTTTGGCTTTAATGGTTTGAGTTTCTGTTGAATATCTTTTTTCCATGCTATAGCAGATAGTATTAAAATTTTTATCTGTAATCTGCTCAGAGTCACCAGAGAGTTAGGTATCCTTGAAATTGAAATAATAAATAAAACTCTATTGGTATGTGTGTCAACTTATGGATGAGCCCTATGTTCTGTATTTTAATCATACATTATAAGCAAATCTTTAGTTTGAACAAATCTTTTAAAAAGTTTCAAAATTATTTTCTCCTAATAAGAGACCTTATTGTCAAGACTCATTTATGCTTTTTAAAAAATGCATACACAAGATGTTTAGACATTTAAACAACAGATATATTGTTAAACTTTTCCTGAGAACTTTTCCAAATCACCATAATTCAAATATGATGAATTTGAATCAATGAAACTTTATTGTATTTCTGTTGGTGCACTTTAATGTAACATGGGCATTTAATAAAAATCATCATTAGGTATACATTTTTAAAAATTGTGCTGTCAAAACTTTTTATTTATCTTGCAAAGCAGTTGGGAGTTGAAGAACTGCACTTGGGAAAGGAAACTGCTGAACAGTGTGTGAAACTGAGCCTATTATGAGATGGGGAAAATATTTTTTTCTTTGCTGACTGGCAATTACATTCATATTTAAGTAGGGAAAGAGGGTATGATTTCATCAAAAGTTTTATTGTAGAATGAGTGCAGGGGTGAAATTCAACCACCTCGGCCCGGCTTGGGAGAGGTGGTAGGGATGATTTGAATTGGTAAAAAAATCATCCCTGGTTGCTATTACTATTATACCAAGCCACGCCCACAGCTGGTCGGGAAAAAGATTGAATTTCACCCCTTAATGGGCGGACAAAATAATATATGCCTTTGAAGTTACAAGACAAGCCCTTCTCACATTTACTGAGTCAACTAAGAGCAGAAAGGCCACTGAGCCGAACCTAGTTCTCCCAAGGAAATTTACACAGTAGAACTTCCCTCAAGCCCTTTCAGGGGGGAAAAATGTCATTTAAAAATCTAGCCCACAAAAAGTAGAAGAAAACTCTGGATAAAGATAAGCAATATTATCCTGAGACACATATCGGCCTTTATTTTTTCAACCAATATTTTCCTGAGAGACTATTTTGTGTAGTAATTGATATTGTATAACATTTTTTTTTTTTAGTCCAAGGGAAAGGTTAGCTGTGTAGTTCTTTCAGATGGTGGAAATAAGGTAACAATGAGAGAAACTCAAGGCAATGTACAGCAGGTTCCCAAGGAATCTTCAATTCATCACGGCCATGTTTACTTTAGCAAGATAGTTACACCTAGCATTACTAATGCCAGCCATTACCAACACAAGTGATCCATAATAACATTACGAATAGATGCACAGTCCTTGTTTGCTTGTGAAATGAGACAATTTATTTACTCTCCTTAATCAAATTCTCTTTTCTTTTGATTGTATTTATTTACTTCTGGGAGAGAGGCGTTTTATCTTTGAGAGAGCTTTTCAAATATTTGAAAAGAGATAAAACATAGTCTTTTCTTCTAGTCTTCAATTATTGTGTTTGCCACTGTTTCAGTCAGAATACTTGTGCTTAGATCATAGCATTTAGTACCAGATACAATATTTAAGTGATAAGTTTTTCCCTCTATTCTAGCAAACTCAAATAAAGCAAATAAACTTAATGTTTTTATAAAGACATCAACTGTTTTTTCCTCTAATTTTTGTAATTATTTGTAATGATGTGCAATTAATTCAGTGCAGGTAGTCCTCAAATTTCTGTTCCTAATAGTTGTCAAATGAATTATGCCCCATTTTATGACCTTTCTTGCTATGGTTGCTAAGTGAATTGCTGCAGTTGTTAAGTTAGTAACATAGTTAAGTGAATCTGGCTTCTCCATTGACATAGCTTGTCAGAAGGTTGCAAAAGGTGATCAGATAACCTCGGGATATGCAACTGTCATTAGCATGAAGCAGTTGCCAAGCATCTGAATTTTGGTCATGTGACCATGGAGATGCTACAACAATTGTAGTTATGAAAAATGTCATAAGTCACTTTTTTCATTGGCCATTGTAACTTTGAATAGTCACTAAACAAATGGTTGTAAATCGAGTATTACCTGGAGTAGAAATGACAATATACTGTAACGTAAATTTCTTTGCATTGTTAGAGTAGTGATCTATCCACAAGATGGTGCTGAAACTGTATTTTGGCTTTACTATATGAAAAAAGTTATTCAAACGACAGACAGTTGTGCCTTATTGAAGGAATGCATTTTAAAGCTATAAGCAGCAGATAATAGTTTTCAAACACATGCAATAAAAAGATAGTTTTTTCAAAATAGTAAAAGAATAGTCAGACTTTTTTTTATTGAAGCACTTTTTGTTATTAATTAAAAGCAATAAAAATAAATAAAAATAGATGATTTTGGAATACCACATTGTAAATTAATGTCCTTGATACTGATAAGGCATACCACTTAGGTAGCTTCTGTTAAATACAAATACTGTAAATTATTAGGAGAAACAATTGAAAGGATTTTATAAAATGTAAGCGTTAATTAACAAACTGTTGCCCTATTTTTTAAGAGAATGTAATTGGTCTTATTGGAATAATGAAATGGCATATAAAATCTTTTTGACCAATTTTATTACTAGATACATTTTTATGGAGTCCTTGGTTGTCTTTTAACTTGGTTGTTTTCTTGTAGATGTTTCATTACGAAACTTGGTAACATCATCAGTGCTAGTAAGGAAGTAGGATTTGGTCTCATGTTATATATGGCTTCCCTTATAATTGGTGGAAGTGGAGTTAGTGGTTCCTTGATTACTGTTGTTTACTGTTAGCTTGTTTGTCTGGGTTGATAGTTTCTTAATTGGGGTATTGTTTGCTCCTTGATTGTTGGTCTAGTGTTAATTTGGCATTAATCTCTGAACATATGGGTGTTGATGGCTGGTGAGGTGTTTAGGGTTTTTCTTTTTCTTTTGATTGTCTCATTTGAATGTTATATAGATATTTATTTCTATGAGTCTGCTGATGGCTGAATTGACTGAGTAGAGATTTGATATATTTCTGTTTTTAGAACTTGTCCAGTTAATTGTTCAAGATTAAAGCAAACTCAACTTTAAATTCTCCTAAGAATCATTATGAACAAAAAGATAACTTAAGGAGTTAATGCTAGTAGAAATTCTTGAGATGCAGTTGCTAGAATGCTGCTATTTGTCAAGATTTGTTTTTAAAACCTCATATTTAATTAGGCAACAAATTCAGTATTTCTTTCTCAGTTTCTCAGTCTGCAAAATGAAACTAATAGCTTTGGAGCTGTAGATATTTAACCATAAAATGTTATGGTCTTTGACCTTGATAAGATTCCTTCTTTGACGGTGAGACTACATAGAGGAAAAAATATCAAAAATTACTCATTGCCAGTCTCCAGTGATTGTTTTACAATTCCAAGAAAAAGGAGAAAATGTATGAAGAGAACCAGAGAATGGGCATACCATTCTCTGGCTCCAGTAGGGATGTGGATCACAAAGATCCAAAACCATCCCAGGTTTTCATCATGTCCTCAATCAGCTGAATGATCAAAATTGTTTTATCTCTCATTGACCTGGCTTCCATTTTCCATTCCAAGGCTACAAACTTTGGTTTAGCAGCATGTACTACAAGATATTACTTTTTTCTAGACATCCTCTATTTTTGCACACTTGAAAAAAGCACCAAACTTTGGTGTTCTTTTTTCACATTTTTTATATAACATAGAACAAACATGGACCCCTGGTAAGATTCATTGGCAAAGATATGCAAACAATTCAGAATATCCAAAAGCAGACTAGTACATTTTCACAATTACCATGAATAACAATACTGAGTCTTCCAAAACAAATATTCTGCAACTCAAGTTGTAGTTTGTTCTCAAATGAATAAAACTCTTCTGTGTGTTTGTAGAAATAGTCTTCTAACCAAATAAATTTTAACTGTTATGTACAACTCTCACTTATTTTCAAATTGTTTTGGAATTGTTTCAGCAATTATAATGTAGCAGACAATATTTGGTTTCCAGTTCCATTCCACAAATATTTTTATTGCCAAAGAATAAATAAACTATACCAATTCCTACACTCAACGTAGACATAAAATAAGGTCAAGAAAAAGCTTGACAGTAATTATCTAATTCTTTATCGTGTCATAATTCGCTAATAAATTTGTATGACTTCTGATCTAGCTTCTGTTTAATGAGTATTAAGAAAAGTGTGAAGCAGCAATAAGAACAATAAAGATCATCCAAAACATAATAAGTACTTTATGTAAACAAGCATATGGTAATCTGTACCAGCAGCTCTACATCTGAAGATCCAGATTTCTGCAGGTTTGGCTCCTCAAAGTAGAATTATCCTACCCTGTGTGTATGGTCTTAACTCTCTCTCCCCAGATGGTTTAGAATTGTGAGCTGGCCTTTGCCTTGGTTGCTGTAGCCCTATGAAAACATTTTTCCTGATTGGGATTGTCCTTTCCTTGTATTCCAAAAGAGATGAAAAGTATTGCAGTATTTTTCTTGGGTCTCTAGAGAATACTTTCATAAGAAGTGTAGCTGCTACATTTGATCTATGGTGATTATACAGATTTTTTTTGTATTTGGTAATTTTAACATAACAGTAGTTTTATGATCTGTTCAATTATTGTGAATCATTTAGACTTGCAATAGAGTAATATACAAATATTGTTAAATAAAATAAAGTTACACTGAACATACATTTTTTTATGTTACAGATAAAACACAACAATTTAACACAGGAGTTTTTCAAATGTTTTTAGGCAATAGAACCTGTTATTAAGCTCTAGTAGTAGAAAATTGGCAAGATGTGATTTTTTTAATTCATTTTTTTTTCAATCAAGTTTCTGGAGAATCCCAGGGTTGAATAGAATAGATTTTGGAAAAACCACTTGATTTAACAACCAATAATGATGTCCATGATTATATATAACATTTTTTCCACATTCAGCCTTCTGGAGTATTTATGCCTGACACAGAAAAATATGCTTCATATCCATGTGGGCGCTGTTACAAAATTCTTCCACTGAAATGTACCAAAATTATCTTTAAGAGGAACATATCTGAAGGACATTCAAAGCACATATTATTTGGAAAAATTAAAATACTTTCCAATAGATGAAAACGTTTCAAACTTCTTTCAGGGCATAAGAAAAAAACAGCTTTACCTAGGGTAATTATATTGTTGGGAGAAATAATTTCAACATTTTCAAAACAATGTTAGGGCTATTTCAATAATGTATAGTTTCTCCTACCTCTGAAGATATTGGTTTAAAATATTTGTAGCTTACAAATATTTCAGGAATATAGTTGACATTATTTTCCAAATAAAAAAGGTAAAGGTTGTGTCTGACTCTAGGGCATGGTACTCATTTCCATTTCTTGGCCAAAGGAACCAGTGTTGTCTGAAGACATTTTCCATGGTTATGTGGCCAGCATGGCTAGATATACAGCTGCATGGAATGTTACCTTCCTATTGAGATGGTACCTATTAATCTACTCACACTTGCATGCTTTCAAACCACTAGGTGGGCAGGAGCTGGGACCAGCAAAGGAGCTCACTTTGTTGTGCGGTACTAGAAGCTTGAACTTGGGATGTCAGCTTTCCAGCTAACAATTTCAGTGTCTTTGATCACTAAGCCATCACACCCTTACTGTATATAATAAATTACTAACATACAGACAGAATGGAACATTTTGAAAATTTACTTAACAGAAGTATTCCAAAGTGCAGATCATCCTTACAGAATTATTTTATCACATGGAAATTTCAGGTTAGTAACAGTTTACTTTCAACTTTCTGAATTGTGAGTAATCATTTCCCTTCAATATCACTTTGACTCTTGCACTTTGACTTTTGAACTGTTCGTTATGATTTTATTTTCCTTTGTACAAAAAATATAAATCTATAGAAAGTGTATACTAGCAATGACAAGTTTACATTACACCAATGCAAAGGCATTAATTGGGTCATTAGTTGTTTAAATCTCAGCATCATGCACAATCTAAAATAAAATGCTAAAGCTTTCAGTTGCTTTCTAATAGCAAATGCCTCATCCAACTGTAATAATAGAAAGGCATAAGCAAATCCAACCCAAACCAAAATCAGACTTGTGCCTTTAATTTCAACTGGGTTTAAAGACAATATGAAATAGAACAACAAATTTTCAAAAGTTGTTAGCATAGAGAACTAATCAGTAGTTTTAAGGAACTTTACAATTTTCAAAAAAAAGGCATTTTATTCTTCCATAAAGAATTCCAGCTACTTAAGGTTTTTTTTCAAAAACTAGATGACCAACATTCCCAAAGCTAGTACATAGCTGAAAAACAAGGTACAAAAATGTTTAAACAGTACAAAGGCATCAATCTTTAGTTTTCTTCAGAAGGAAAGAATCTCTTCCTGTACTCAAGGTTTGGTGATTTGTCCCATAAACAAAACAGCACCTGAACAAGAAATGTTATTGCAGAAATTGTATCAATTCACAAATACAAAATCTCAAGACAAAAGTGTTCATCTAAACAGCAATTTCTAAAGTTACTGATTGATATATAGCTACTAGATGGCGGTTAGCAGTTACATTCTCATAAATCTCCATAGTGTTTCAAATGTTATGGTTTGATTCAAATAGCAATAGCAATAGACTTATATACTGGTTCATAGTGCTTTACAGCCCTCTCTAAGCTGTTTACAGAGTTGACAAATTGTTCCAACAATCTGGATCCTCATTTTACCAACCTTGGAAGGATGGAAGGCTGAGTCAACCTTGAATCACTTAGAATGGAACTCCTGGAGTGAGCAGTGAGTTAGCTTGCAATACTGCATTCTTCTAATCACTGCACCACCACAGGCCTGTAATGCTTATAATATTGTAATACTTCAATCCGTTATTAAGTTTATTTCATTAAAAAAATCCTTAAACCATGTAAAATATTTTTAATTCAATAAACACTTCATTTAAAAACAAATATCCCAATAAGATTCTATTTTTAATGACTTTTAATTTTGCTTATGTCAAAATCAGGGACATATTTTTCTAAATATTCTGTAAGGGCATGGAAATTCATTAAAATTTTGTGTCTGCTTACCATGGGAAAAAAATAAGACCATTAAGAAAATAGCTGACAAATGATTTTTTTATTTCTCATAAATATTTGCATAAATATCTTACTAGGTTTAGATGTTTTTAATAAATTACCTGAGGGCATAAATATCTTTTTAATGTTTAGATTTATTATGTTAGTTGCTGAAAAAATCTCATCAATATTTGTCTAAAACCAATATATTTCAATAAGTATTTTAAATATATCAGAATACAGCTGAGATTAAGAATGCTCAAATATCTCATTTATGCTAATACTGCAGGAATATATTTCTCAAATTTGATTTTATTATTTATTTATTTATATATTCCACCTTTATTCTTTTTACAAATAATTCAAAGCATATTCACCAACACACCTTCCTCCTATTTTCCCACAACAACAACTCTGTTGGAGTTGTAAGAACAAGAAAAAAAAAGACTGTTAATGAAGAGAGAAATATTCAAGAGCAAAAGCTAGACACTATGCAGAAGCATAGATTTGAAGAGATAAAAACTAGTTTAGTTTTGTACGATAAACTAAAAGTTGTTCTGTTGTACTTGTGGGACCATGTTAGTGACAGACTATCATCGGAAAAATCTACGTGGTTACTGGGAACTGAAGCTGATTTAATGGCGCAAAATCAGTCTTATCACAGCTACGCTCCAGGCATGTGACTACCCTCTCATTGTATTATAACCTTGTTTGTATCTTCGCTTCCCAAATGTATGGTGTTTTGTGGGTGGTAATATGGCCACCTGGTTATCTTGCTATCACTTACTTTACTATCCGAGTTTTTGTGGTTTGTCTCTTTTGCTTTCATTCTTTAAACTGTACTATGATGCTACTTTGTAAACACACTCTTAATGTTTCATGGTCTTTCCTTCCTGCTGGCAAATTACATTTCACAATAATTTCCTAATAAATAAACTTTGCAGATTTATTAAGGACTTGTTAAAACTTGGACATCGCATATTAACGAGAACTGAATATACTGGTGATAAATAAACAGGAATGAACAAGAACTGAAAGCATTGCAAACGCATCTTTGATATCCTGATAATGGTAATTCCAATAAGGATAATTAACTTTTATCTTACACTTTTAAACAGTATTGTTCTATTTGTCTTTATTATGCAAAGGTAATATTAAGGAACAGACAGATCTTAAGGACAGAATGAATAAGAGGAAAGTAATTTTCTCCAAAGTAGAAGCAAGGCAACAAGACAGAAAATATGTACTGGAGTGGACCTGTACAAAGAACCACAATTAATTTCTAATTCCTCTGTTCTCTCTCTCTCTCTCTCTCTTTCACACACATACACACACACACATGTGAGTATATGTGTGTGATATAGGGATCCAAGAGCTTTTATGATTAGCCACTTAAAAACACTACATCACAAAGAACTTGTGAAACCAATAGAGCGAAACTGATATGTCCAACAACCATGGTTTAACTTTGTGTAAAGTGGTTGTTGGACATATGTTAGTCTCAGAGTGGTTCTCATTTACTTTAGGGCAACTAAATCATATACTTTTTTCAACAAAGACATGGGATATTGGCTTAGTGCATTCAATTTAGATATTACACTAAATCTATATCTATTAAGAAGATTAAAATGAAATTTAGTTTAGTTTTAGTTTAGTGTAGTGTCACTGTACCTCGATCAATGAAATTAAATACCATATTCAGTGCACATTTGTTGCTTTGATTATTGCAGTTTATGGGTAGCCCTAAAGAGTTCACAAATTTTCTGTCATCATTGAATAAATACAGTATTTTCCTAAATATGTCTAATCATATAATTAAAATATTACATCAAAGCAGATTTAATTTTTTGGGTCTTTACTGTATGTGAGTTTGTGGTAGAGGGGAAATAAAAATGATAAAACACTAAATGCATTTTTTTTTTGTGGTTGTTAACATGTACCATCATTTGAATCCCCTTCAGGGTCATATTTGGAGGGGAAAACAGTGGCTTCCCTAGCAACTGGTTTATGTTTAGTTTAGAATATCAATGAGAAATGCATCAAAGCTCTTAGATGTGTAGCTGACAATTGGCCACTGTGCATCTTCAGAGTTGCATAATGTGCCTTTGATGTCCTAAGCTGCCCATATCTGGGAACTGATGCCAGAACTCAGCTCTTCCAAAGAGTTGGCATTTTATTTCAAAGCATGCATCATAATATGTAGATTAGCTAAGAAATACACCAATGAAACACAGAATCTGCTTGTTCCTGGCAACAATTTCTAAGTGTTTAAATCCTGCACAGCTGCAGATTACTATGTTGCTATCAAGAAAAGACATTTCTTATAACAATAAAGTAGAAAGAGTTTGGGAACCTTATTTTGAAAGACACGGAAGCAAGTCTGAAATGTTTTTGAGCTGCAGGTCTGTCTATGGAGGAATGCTGTCTGAATTTAGTTAATATATTAAAAAGTGTGACATAGAATTACCTGTAGGGTTGTGCCGTATGAAGAACAAAAATGGTCGATCCACTACAAACCAAGGAGGTGATGACCGAGCTGTTACAATTGCAGCTAGACAAAACAGAACAAAAACTTGAATGATTACTTGTTCTTTACTCGGAATCACTACCATATGAATCACTACCATATACTTATCTTTTTACAAGTTAGATAAAAACATTCTATGAGTTGTAAAAATGCTTTTTAAAAAATAAATTAATTTTTTCTCAGTTAAAACAGATCTTTAAAATGTGCAACTTTCTATCATGGAAGAAAAACAAAAAAAAAATAATGCAAATGGTCTAGTTATAGCAAAAACAGGTTTTTTTCCCCGCCAGTCACTTTTTTTAAAAAAAAAAGAATTTTATTAATTTTCTACAAACAACCAAGACAAACAAAACATTAAAACATCAACTCTCATATATACATCCAGTGTGTCGGTTGGTTCATCAGTTTTGTGCATTCATTTTGTAGTCTCAATTACAATTATGTTAATAACAACTCATATTGTCAATCCAAACTTATATATCCTAATATCTCTAAAAAAAAAGAAATTTTTGACTATATCATTCATGCTTTATGAGATAACAATACTTTAAACAACTTATTCTGTAATAAATCTTATAATCATACCAAATCAATCCTAAAAATCCTTTATAAATATAGTGTCAATATTCTATTATCGTATTTTATCATCTAGCCATTGATAAAAAAAGATCCCAAATTTCATAAAATTGTTTATCCTCTTGCTCTCTAATTTCAAATGTCAATCTACTCATTTCAGCACATTCCAATATTTTCTTAATAATTTCTTCCTGTAATGGTATTTTCTCATTCTTCCAATTTTTAGCAAATACAATCCTAGCCGCTGTTAATACATTTACAATCAGGTATTTCAATTCTTTGCTATCAGGTAAAATTCCCAATAAGAAGATCTCTGGTTTTAAGTCTATGTATTTCTTTGTCATTTTTTCCAACCACATGCGAATTTTAGTCCAATATTTTCTGGCGTCCTCACAAGTCCACCACATATGGTAATATGAGCCAGGTATCTGATGACATTTCCAGCATTTTTCAGATTTGTTCTTAAACATTCTTGCTATTCTTGTCGGGGGAAAGTGCCACCTGTAAAACATCTTATACAAGTTTTCTTTATATGCTGTTGACATTGTCATTTTATAATTTTGAGACCACAATTTTTGCCATTTCTCTAAATCAATCCCATATCCAAAATTCTTCCCCCAAACAATCATAGTTTCTTTAACTTGTTCTTCCTCTAATTTAATTCCCAGTAAATAACCATATAATTTTGTAATCACCTTCTCATCAGTACCCATCAAGATCTTATCTAAGTCAGTCTGTTTATCATAGAATCCCTCCGTTTTAAAATCTTCATCATACCTTGAATGTATTTGCTCATATGAAAACCAATTCATCCTTATACCTTCTTCCTCTAAGTTTTGGATCGATTTAAGTTCAGCCTTTTCATCCAATAGTTCCCCATATCTAACTGTTTGTTCCTTCTTATAAATTATAGGATAGGAAAATGCTTCAATAGTCGATAACCAAACTGGAATTTTCAAATAACATTGTCTTTTTATCTTCTCCCAGTTTAACCACAAAGACTCCCGTATATAATATCTTCTAAAGTAACCCTGTGTTTTAGTTCCCTTATACCCCAAAAAAGCATGCCAGCCCAACAGCAAATCATGCCCTTCTAATGTCAACAATCTAGTCTTTCTTAATGTTATCCATTCTTTGACCCACATCAAATTTGCAGCTTGATAATACAATTCCCAATTAGGCAGGCCAAAACCTCCTCTAATTCTAGCGTCTTGCAAAAGCTTTAGCTTTATTCTCGCTTTTTTACCTTGCCATATAAACTTCAACATGATTTTATTTAAATCTTCAAAATAGTCTTTTCCAAGCCTAATTGGTATTGTTTGAAACAGAAATAGAATTCTGGGTAAAATATTCATCTTAATTGTTGAAATTCTCCCTATTAATGACAATTGCAAGTTTTCCCATTTCTTCAGGTCTGTAGCTATCTGTTGTTTGAGTTTAATATAATTATTCTCTTTTAATGTGCTACATCTTGCTGTCAAATATATCCCCAGATACTTAATCTTATTTGTAACTTGGATTTTCAAAAGGTCTGCCAGTTCTTCTCTTTGTTTCAGTAGCGTGTTCTTTGTCAAAATCTTTGTTTTCTCTTTATTTATTTTCAAACCAGCCATCTCACCATATGTCTCTATCTTTTCCAATAACTTTGGAGCTGTTTCTAGCGGGTCTTCCAGAATAAAAGCTAAGTCATCAGCAAAAGCTTGTAATTTGAATTCTTCCTTTTTAATTTTCATTCCTTTTATGCTTTTATCACCCCTAATATTTCTGTTCAACACTTCCAAAGTCAACACAAATAGCAAAGGAGATAGGGGACACCCTTGTCTTGTGCCTTTTCGTATATTAATAAAATCTGTAAGTTCTCCCTCCATCATTACCTTTGCTGTCTGTTTATTGTATATGGCTTCTATTGCTTGAATAAATTTTCTGGCAAAACCCATCTGTTCCAATAGTAATAACATAAATCTCCAGTTCACGTTATCAAATGCCTTTTGAGCATCTAGGAATATCAAAGCCATTTGCTTTTCAGGATGAGCCTCATAATATTCCAAAGTATCCAAGATTACTCTCATATTGTCTCTGATTTGTCTCTTTGACAGAAATCCATTTTGATCTGGGTGGATAAAATTATTTAAATATTTTTTAAGTCTTTCTGCTAAAATTGAAGCAAAAATTTTATAGTCTGCATTCAATAAAGAAATAGGTCTATAATTCTTAATTTGCAGTGGGTCAGCCTCTTCTTTTGGAATAAGTGTAATATAAGCCTCTGACCATGTTTTGGGTATCATCTTCTTTGACATAACTTCATTCATAACTTCTAACAGTGGGATGCTCAATGATTCTTGAAATGTTTTATAGAATTCTGCCGGAAGCCCATCTGGACCCGGTGCTTTCCCATTAGTTTGTTTTTTAAGTGCTTCAGTTAATTCCATCATTGTTATATTGCTTTCTAGCATTTCTTCAGTCTCTTTAGGTATCTTCGGTAAGTTAGCATTCTGTAGATACTGTTTGACTTTTTCCTCATCAATATTCTCTTGTTTATATAGTTGCCCATAAAAATCTCGAATAATTTCCTTTTTATCCTTATTACCATAACAAACTTGGCCTTGATCATCTATTAGCTTCAATATTTTTCTTGATTCCTTCTCCTTTCTCAATTTATATGCTAGCCATCTACCTGGTTTATTTGCATCCTCAAAGTAATTCTGTTTAGAATTTCTAATTTTCTGTGCCAGTTCTTCTTTCTCTATTAATTCCATTTTATGTTTAATTACATCCAGCTTCAATTTAATATCTTTTTTCTGTGGCATTTTCTGTAATTCTTTTTCAAGTCTTTTATACTCATCTTCCAAGGCCTTAGAAGCTTGCCTTTTTCTAATATTCTTTTTTCTTGTGTAATCTATTATCAAACCTCTAGCATATGCCTTCATTGTATCCCAAACATTTTACGTTGAAGTATCTTCTTTTTTATTTTCTCTAAAAAAAAAAGCCAGTTCCTTTTCCATCCGTTGTATAAAATCTTTTTCCTTTAAGATAGTATTATTTAATGTCCATCTCGATCTTTTTTTTTTGTCCCTTCCATTTAATTGTCATTGGGCTATGATCTTCCCAAGTACTTGTTTCGATATTTGTTTCTTGAATATTGGATATTAATTCTGTTGAGATCCAAATCATATCTAATCTGGACCATGACAAATGTCTATTTGAATAAAAAGTATATTGTTTAGCTTTAACATTTCTTTCTCTCCAAATATCTTTTAAAGTTAATTCGTCTGTCAACCCGCCAGTCACTTTTGTTTAATTTTGTACAAGGTTCTAAGAGCTGTATTCAAATTCAAATTTCAATATTTAATTATAAATGGATAAAATTCATGTATTCCAAAAGGCTCGAAGAACATGAAAATTGTAACAGGAAAAACAGGATAGTGTCATGCATACTTTTGATACTGAATACAGATCTTTTAAGAATGCATATTTAAAAAAAATTATATTGTAAGTACAACCAATGTTTTTGTATGTATGAAGCAAATATGTAGCATTTAAGATTTCAGTACAATATACCAGCTATTTTATTTGTACATATAATTAAGTTACCTGTGCCAAGTTAGACAGTAAAATATTTTCTAAATCAATATACACCAATACTTGAAAAAGTATTACATGTAGAGATAGTATGAAATACAGTATTAAGCAGGGGTGGGATTCTACCAGTTCACACCTATTCGCTAGAACCTGTTGTTAACATTCTAAGCAGTTCAGAGAACCAGTTGTTAGAAGAAATTACTGGCCTAATCCTGTAAGGAAGGCAGGAAGGAAACATTCTGGTGTTGCTTACAGAAACTGCCTCTCCATTAACCTTTATTACATTCTTGGCAGGACTAGACTTCCGGTCTCTGGAACTTCTCTGGAGTTTTTTTCCCCTCCTTTGCTGGTACTTTGCTTGTGTGGAGTGACCATTCAAAGTTACAATGGCACTGAAAAAAGTGTCTTATGACCATTTTTCACACTTACAACTGTTGCAGCATCCCCGCAGTCATGAGAGGCCAGAGGAAGAGATGCGTGCTTCAACTCAATGATATTGAGTTGGCCACACCCAGCCAATAACATGACCACCAAGCCACGCCCACCACCTAAGCCATGCCCACAGAACCGGTTGTTAAAAAATTTGAATCTCACCCCGGTATTAAGTTTTAAATTACTGTATTCTAGTGCTCAGATCTGCATGCATGGTTATATTAGAGCTCTGTAGAGAATAATTTAAATCAGGACTGTTAGTCAGGATCCAGCAAAATTTCTTCTTGGCAGAATTAACATGGAATCCTTAAACTGTATTTTGGTCCGATTGTAATAGTTAGGAAATAATATTCTATGTTATAATGTTCAGGACAAATTCCAAATGCCTCTTTATTAATTTTTTGTCTTATATTAGAATAATTTCACCAGGCTTTTAAAAAAGTGAGGGGAGCTTTTGGAATGGATTAAAATATAGCTTCTTAATGTTATTTCAGTATTTGTAAAACTTTTTGGTGATTTAAATCAAACAAATGCTTACTTGTTGCTGCAGAAGCTTTGGTTCCATCTTCACTTACTTCAATTTTTGCTTTTTGCAAAAGCTGAGATACATGAATGTTTTCTGATCCTATGGGGTCAACCATAACATACATGTATGAATGAAATTTCATTTTCAATTAAAGAAAACTCAGAGCAACAAAAGTTAATGAAAATCTGATTCCATACATGTGATTTCCATTCATATCAAAATATTTCACATGTGGTTCTGATTTTATTTATTACAGATACTGTTATCTTCTAATCTAATAAAAAGTTCCAATGATGATATTCATATCATATGAATCAGTACAAATTAAAACATTTATTGTAGGGCAAGACAAAGCAATTACATGCAAAAGTGATCAAGAGGTATTAACCACTTACTATATTTGTTTATTGAAACACTCCAAAAGTCTGCATGAATAGTTCCAAGTTCCAGGCAGAATGAATTATTTTTTTCAAAATTATTTAATACACAAGCTTTATTTTTTTATTCTTTTATAAAAGGAAAACCAATGCAAATCAGCATATTTTTTTAAAAAAATAAGTACCATATTTACACACCCTGAACAATGTAAAGTTTAAGATACACTAATCTTATGTTTCTGTGAGGCATATAACTTTCACAGCTAATAGTGCAATTACTTTAAAAGGTATTTCTAAATATCTTGTTAATCTAGGTGCAAAGTGACATGCAAGCAGTGAGTTAGTGCATGAAGTTCCATTTGCGTGAGTGGCGGGTACACAAACAAAATCATCTCTCCCCTGGGTCTATGACAATTCGCCATGGCCAACTTGCCATGACCAACTCGCCACAGCCAACTTGCCATGACCAACTCGCCACAGCCAACTTGCTGCAGAACAACTCACTGCGGGACAAGAGTTACACTAATATCAAAGAAATATTGAAATAGAATCATTAAAGAAAGTGAGAGACAGAATTAATTGTGAATTGCAAAAATTAAAATATTTTTTTATTTTAAATAATGAAATAGAATTGTTAAATTGTCCTGCAGTGAGTAGGCCATGGTGAGTTGGCCACAGCGAGTTGGCTGTGGCAAGTTGTCCCAGTCTGCCCACCTGACCACCACCACCACTACTAGTCCACGGACACAGAAAGGTCGAGTACCACTGCTTTGCGGTACTCTCGGAACAGTTTACAGAGTCAGTTTATTGTTCCCAACAATCTGTCTTCTCATTTTATCTACATTGGAAGGATAAAAGGCTGAGTCAACCTTGAGCTTGTCAGGATTGAACTGAGGGGTCCTTGCTTGTTTTTCTTGCTTGTTTTCTTGCAGATGCTTAATTACCCAGACCAGGTAACATCATCAATGCTAGTAAAGAGATCTCACATGTCAACCCCAAGCTATAAATATTTTCCTTTATTAGGATCAAACTCCTGGCAGTGGGCAGAGTTAGCCTGCAATACTACATTCTGGTATTGCAGCTCTTCAGCTCCTATTTACCATTACCATTCAGAATTATCATAATATGTTACATGATTACAATTTTGACATAATTTCATAATCAAAATTAAACAAATATATGCATGTAGCAGAAACCAACATCATCTTTCCAACCATAGCTCATTCAATCCATCTTTATGGGTTCATGCACTGTTGAGAAACAATATTTTGCTTCATCATTACATTATTATGTACCATCCATAGGTGAGATGGGAGGTTATATAAATTTGATAGATAAATAATAAATGAATAAATCTCAGGGCTGGACTAGGATAAAATGGGGTTGTCTAATTTTTGTCTCAAGAGAACATAAACTAGCAGTGTGCTAATTTTCTCTATTTATAAATCAGATTTTTCACATTACTGATATAAATCAAACACATAACATAGAAAAACACGCACCTCTGACCTTATACCAAATGTAGCCTAATGTTCTTCAGACTGTTGAACCATAATTCTCACTAGCCCCAATCAGCACAGCCAATAGTCAATAAAAATGAAAGCTATGGTTCAACATGTGGAGATCTAAAGCGCCTGTAGGCCAGACAAGGAATAATGGATGGAAACTGAACAAGGAGAGATTTAATCTGGAAATAGGGAGAAACTTTCTGACAGTGAGAACAATCAACCAATGGAACAGCTTGTGCTCGGAAGTTGTGGGAGCACTATCACTTGAGAGTTTCAAGAAGAGATTGGACTGCCATTTGTCAGAGATAGTGTAGGGTCTCCCGCTTGGGCGGGGCGTTGGCCTAGATGACCTACAAGCTCCCTTCCAACTCTGATTATCTGTTATCTGTTATCTATTTGCTGGAAAATAATGTAGCATCCCAGGTTTCCTTTTCAAATTTATATTCAAGAATAATATACATAAAGTCAAAACATCAATTTATTCTATTTATTCTATCTGTAATTCCTAAAGGCATAAACAACAGCAATAGATGGTAACTCACTTGTTATTTTTGCAAAGTTTGCTTTTGAATGATCAAACATATCTCGAATACCAAGTTCCTTGAGAGGTTCTTTTAAATCTGTTTCTGCTTCTGCTGTAAACCTAGGGGAGCCACATCAAATGTATGAGACTAGCTGTAAAACTAGCAATTGTATTTATTCTATTAAAATGAGAAAAAAATTACATACTTGGGCAAAATGACCTGTATTCTCTTTTGAACCATAGTTGTCATCCAGCTCTGTATAGTTTTTGTGCTAATGTGAGGAATAATAGCAGACAAGGGAGTTGAACTTTGTGCAGGCAAAGCAATCAACATGCTGATACTTTCACCATGATATGGCAATTCAATAGTATTATACCATAAGTCATTAGGAGTGCTTGTTGTGCCTATAAAACAGGAAGTGAATAAAATTACCTTAAAACACATACGGATTGGAATGTTGTAGTGTTATTCTCAATCAGCCTACAGATGTGGATGGGGAGGGCCAATATAAATGCTACTTTAGTACAAAGACTGTTTTTGTATTTTGACATGAAGTAAGATCAAATGGACATGAAATGTAGGTGGTAATCTAAGAACGGAATGGAGGAAGAAATCATTTTCCTGACTCAAGCCTAACAGAATTGGGATATTTTAAATGTCAGAATGTTTTATTGCTTTCAATATCACAGACTAACATACCAACTATGCTAATCAAGGCCAATTTTTGATCAGAAACTAAAGCTATCACCAGGAATAACCCAGATATTTACAGAATTAAACTACAGGTAGTATTTGACTTATGATTACAAATGAGCCCATAATTTCTGTTGCTAAGTGTTACATTTGTTAAATGAACTTTGTCCCAATTTACCGCCTTTCTTGCCACAGTTGTTAAGTGAACCATTGCAGTTGTAACAGGGTTGTTAAGTGAATCTGACTTCCCCATTGACTTTGCTTATCAGAAGGTCACAAAAGGTAATTATATGATCCTAGGACACAGCAACTGTCATAAATATGACTCAGTTACCAAGTGTCTGAATCTTGATCACTACCACAGGGATGCTGCAATGGTTGCAAGTGTGAAAAATGGTCATAAGTCAATTTTTTCAGTGCCATTGTAACCTTAAACAGTCACTTAATGAACTATTGTAAGTTGCGGACTACCAGTATTACTATGATATACTATAATAAAGTATGATTTTAGTCAAAAGTTTTGCCTATTTGTATATAACTAACGACTGTGCAGTTGGAAAAAGCTTCTCCATTGTTTCATGACAATGTATACTAGGATTGATGTCGGGGATACATGTTTCATAACAAAGCCAGTGACATTATCTTTATAATATTAAAAGATGCTGAGGAGATAAGAGAAGACTCCAAATGGATATGTAAGCTTCAAGATATGTGATTACCTTGACTTTCTGAGAAACACTTTCTTGGTAGCTTTGTGAAACTCTTTTCTAAATGATCTGCACAATGCCATTAAATATTTTACTTAATCTTAGTCTACAAAATTATAGAGGAGAGTAAATTTCATAATTTTAAAATGTTATTGAACGTACCACATCGGAATACTGACAACTGAGCCAGCATAGGCACTTGGTAAGTCTTTCCATCACCTTCATTGAAAGTTCGCTTTTTTGTGTTTTCAGGTTGAAATCGGGACCTCCATAATCCCTTAAAATATACTGCATTTATCACTACTAGTCTGGTCAGAACACTGTCAATATCATCTGGAGTTAGGACACTGTCGATCATACCTAAAAAACAAAACAAAACCCAACTTCAATTCAGCACTAGAAAGTAAAAGACATATTTTGACATATTATTATATTAAATAAAAAACTGAAGCAATTTAAGAGAAATCACATGGTGAGCTATATTCTTATGCCACTACACAATGGTTGAAACTAAAATTCTAGCCATTGGGGAAAAGAAACAACAAGTTGAAGTAGAGAAGGAGAGTGAGCAAAAGAAAATTGTCACATACCCTCAGTTTTATTTTTGACCCACTGGTTCATAGTGTCAGAAGCAGCATTCGGATCCTTGAAATTTATATTTTTGACAGGGCACTGAAACACCTCACTGTTTCTAGAAACAAAAGGTGCTTCCATTTTCAGCCCACTGTTCGCAAAAACTATATTTGCAATTTTAACAATATCCTTATTCCTCCTTGAGACAATAGCTTTGTTTATCTTCTTCAATACTTTACCAGCTCCTAATTGAAAAACAAATGAAGAGAGTATATAGACACAGATATACACAGACACTTTAAACAATTGGAAGCATTCAGTGGCTAAAGGGCCTTCTCATTTATAAATTGTTTGCTCACCATCATTAGAAGACTATGTGGCACAGTCATATCACTCAAGTTTTTACTTCTCTTTACTTCTCTTCAGGAGATTTTGCTCCTGATCTGTTTTATTGTACTGATTGTTTTGTTTTATTTTAACCTCATAGTTATTAACAACGGAGATATATAAAACAATAATTATTTGGGTTAGAGAAGTAAATTAAGAAAAAGGTAAGCACACAATCTAACTTTATTTTTTTACTGCAATTTTATTTATTTAGATTTTTCTTTTATCCCGTGTTTATTACTTTATAAATAACTCAAGGCAGTGAACATACATAATCATCTTTTTTCCTTCTATTTCCCCCCACAATGAGCCTGCGAGGTAGGTTGAGTTGAAAGGAGATGATTGGCCCAAAGTCACCCAACCCTGCTGGCTTTCATGCCTAAGGTAGAACTAGAACTCACAGTCTAGAATCCTCAAACAATGGATCAAGAAGGGATCAGCAATGACAGAACATCTAAGCAAATGTTCAAACATTAATTTTTTTAGTAAATATAAATAATAATATTTAATTAATTAATTAATTCACTTTTATCTTCCCCTATAAGTTGACTCTTATAAACCTGATAATGGTAGCTTTCTTCCCAATTAAGAATCAGTGGAAGAACTTTCTGAGTTTTGACAGTGCTAAAAACAAATCTAGGAAGCAGGAATTCTTTGTGATCTATTACAGCTCATCATCAGTAGATGCCAATCTGCTGCTGTTCACCTGTGATTTTTCTAGAGTCAAAGAGATCAGTTAAAATAAAAACAAAGGTTCTTGTTGCATCCTATAGTCTTATTTATTATGACTTGATACTAGCACTCTCTCCTTAATAGTAGAAAGCCTTAAATCACAAACAAAAGCAGCTGTAACTGTTTCAATGGAATCTATCTCTAAATTTGTTTTTAAAAGTCTTATCCAATGTATGCCTCCTACTGTATTGATATTATACAATCTAGAATTCTTAGGGCTAATGGCTGTGCTATAAATAGAAGATCTAGAAGTGGTAGTCCTAAAACATCTGAAGATTTATTGTTTCAGGAAGACTGTTTTAGGAAATTTCTAGGCTAACTAAGGATTATATATCCTGGAACATACTTAGCAAAAATCTGACACAAATACAATAACTAAAGCTACAGTCTTTTAAGGATGGAAGCCTGTCTCCCACACAGTTAATTACACTAAACAGATCTAATCTGCAGGACAGATGGAGGGAAAATCACAGTATATATGTCAGAGTAGTTAAACCATGGTTCTATTTCTCTGCTCGCATATTTCATAGGTAATAAAATCCTCTAGTTTGAAAAGTGCATCCCATATTAAACAAAAAGATCACTACTTGGTTATTAGGCATTGAAGCAATCTGTGACAAGATGGTGGTTTTCTTATTAAGCTTCAATACAAAACATTAAAGGGAAAGTTTCTGGATGGGAAAAACACCAAGGAAGTGGGCTGAAAAAAGCATTCAGCTGAGCAGAAAAATACTGGTAGAATTCTGTAACGTTTGATATGGCAAGGGCAATGATATGGCAACTACTCTCCTCCCACAACTGGCAGATTATACTATTAAATTGCCAGGAAGTACAATAATATTTTATAAATATCATGTAAACGGTCACATGGGTATGTATGCATCCTGTACCAGGAGCAAGTGGCAGGTGGCATTTTGTGCTTTCGGCACATTTTTGGCAATGAAATTCAATGCTGCTTAGTCTGGAACCAAGAAATCAGTTCTTGTTAGATTTACTGTGCTCAGCATTCGTGCCAAACACTGGAGCCAAGAATGCCTTCTGGTGTGAGAGATAATGCTTCACTGTCATCTACTTAGTATGCATTAGGACATGATAACTGTTTAATGTACTGAGCAACAGTAACCATTGTTTTCCTAGAGATTTCTTTGCGTGCTTATGGAAAAGTTATGGCACAGATGAATTTATTTCAGAAATCAATACAAAAAGCCCATATCTGGAAATAGATCGAACACTGACCATTTACACTGTATCTCATCACTGTAGTCAGCTGCTTCTTTGTCTTGCCGTCTGCTCCTAGCTGAAGCACCCCAAGCACTGATGCAATTCCATGCGGAGAAACCACAACATTATCACCAGCTCTGGTTTTGACCAGCTGATTAAAAACTTGGATTCCAATGTCTGATCCCAATTCCTCCAGTGACAAATGGTTTTGAGGAAAGCACACATAGGTTGACGTCAAGGCAGCAAAGAGGAGAGGAAAATGCCAATACATGGTTCCAATCTAGGGCAACCTAAAAGAGAACAAAGAATGTATATGACATAAAATGACCCAAAGCTTGTGAGTCTGGTGTGCAGATACTTCTTCTAAAACTCCTAACTTCTAAGGTCCATAGTACTTTACCCAGATTCACAGATTCAAATTTTAAATCAGTACCCCTCACCCATATAAACTACACCACCACAAGAGGAAAAGCTGCCAATTATTTGCAGCAAATTGTTAATGGAAGCAAATACACCCAGATTCAGTGATGATTTATGCTATTGTGTCAGTATCTCCATGATCCCATGCTGAGCAATACAGCAGCTTTAATCATAATATATTTTAAAGTATGCTAACTTTTTATACTTGCTTCTAAAAACATCCTTTTATGGGAAAAGCATTTTCACAGTTCTGAAGTCATAATTTGCCTATTAATGTAATCGTATCTTAATTCTGGTCATTTTTTTCTCCCTTGAATAAAATCTGAAAAAAAATTATTTTACTTCTAAACTCCAAGTCTCAATAACAGAATAAATCAAATGTTGAAGCACTTTCACCCCTTCAGCTGAAAATACGGTTATCTTTAAGGGATATTGGTTACATAAACTATACTTTCTTTAATCTTCTGTCTTGCTTTTCTGGGCATTGTTCAAAGGATAAAATTTGATTTTGCAGTCAATAAGCAACACTGATCAAGGACAGACATCTATTTGTGTATGTTTCGGAACAGGAGATGGTAACAAATTGAAACAAAATGAATAATTTAGAGCAGGAAAAAAACTTAAGATCTTTTGTTTAAAGGCTTTTTCACTAACACTATGCTTTAGTAGGCATAAAAATGTCTGTAAGTATCCTAATAGAGATAACACCTTGAGTATTCAAATAGGATAAGTGGATAAACTAACTGCAGTGCAAACACAGCTCCTCTCTCTAAAATGTTAAGGCAACACCTCATTTGCAAAACTGCAACAGTAATTTTTTCACTGGCAGTCATTCTACAATAGTATTTTCTCAATCTCAGCAATTTCAGACTTCAACTTCCAGATGGCATGCTGGGTTGGAAAGTTTCTTGAGGTTGAGAAAACATTGCTCTACAATATCATCACAATAGTTACAAACTTCCAGAAAGTGAGTAGGTAAGCTTGTTTAATAGTACAGAGGCTACCATGGACAAGGCCTACTACCGTGACTAACTCCCATTGATTACAAGGTTTATAAGCAGGAAACTCTCAAGATAATTGGATCAAATGAATGGAGTCAATTTTTTACAGGAAAATTCCTGAGGTAAGTGCTCTACTGGATTTTAAGGGCTAGGACTTTGATTAGGAACTGGAAGTCAATGAAAAATCAGGTCTCAAAACCAGGATTATTCTATAAAGGCAGAGAGAATTTTTTATATAGAATAATTATTCAATTAACTAGTTCACAATTCTTTTAGCAGAATATATATAATAAGAAGAACTGTGAAGACTTCACAGTTTAGCTCTTGCTTTCCTGCTTTGTCATTTGCATTTAGTGAACAATGCTCGACAATTTTATACAATGCAATTCAGATATAATTATGTATTTATATTATTAATTTAACTAAGCTTGCAAGATAGCTTATTATGAAATAAGTTATCTTGCAAGCTTATGCCCATTAATACAATGGAACACTATACTATTGAAATGCTGCTCAGATTTTATTTACTTTTCACATTTTTGAATTACTCATCTCTCGTGGAGAGTGATATTTGTCTAAAGCAAGCTCGTGCTATGCAAAACAATAATGCTTCATTTCTTTTTCAGTGCATATGCTAATATTTCCTTAAAAAATGGTAAATGGGCATTCCTAAAGCAATATCCAATTCCCCAAAGTTAAAACAAAGAAAGAAAACTCAAGCATGCAGAACATGGCTTCTAGAAATGTTTCCAACCTTATCGTCGGTTATACTTGATTGATCAGAAAGCATCCATCAGTTCGATCATTAGAAGTTTTCATTCCAAGTAATGAAGTAACAGAGAAGTTTGAGCATGCTATTTTATCTCAGGGGACCAATCAGGATGTGCATACATGTTGCCATTGCCTGCTTATTTATATGTGAAGATAGTACATATAAGTTACTGTGTACGTGCATAAGTTCCTTCTCTGCCTTCCTGTTGCATCTTTGTGGGTTTTTACATTAAGTGTACCTTGGGAATCATGGGGACAGATGGTACCTGCTTTATTCTGAATCATGTGATTGAAAAAGGGAGTTTAAAGTGGAGATAATGGCAGGATATGTAGGCAGTTAGACAGCATTCTATTGTCTTTTGGATAATTTCTTCCCAAAATTCAATTGGTTGGAAAAAATAAAGAAAACAGGGTAAGCACACAAAGCATGTCTTCTAGAATGCTTTCAATCTCTTTATCTGCAATGCCAAAGTAAAGCATCTGTAGTTTCTTCTGTGTGAGAGGAAAACATGTTCCACCTGTGGCAGTGTTTCTTTTTTTCCTTTGTGTTGCACCTCAGTGCGTTTATATAATAGTGTGCATTGGGAAGGAGAGGGAAGGCTCCATATGGTCTGCTCTGAATCACATGTCTTGCAGGTGGGAGGGCTTAGAAAGGAGCATCTGCAAACATTTTAAGCAGCAGCCCAAAACGCCTCTCATATAAGGATGGATATGGATGGGGAAAGCAGTGTTTTCTTCCACAGCCCCCACATTGATCTGGTCCATTTTCAATCTCTTTCTCCTGCCTTATCAAATTTGTTCCATTACGTTCTCTCATAGCGTTATCCTACTAAGTGATAAAACTACCAAGCTTTAACATAATTTCTATCTACATTCTGTTGGGCTGGAAAAAATAAAATTGGCCCACAGCTTATTGAGAAAAGATTTCAACATCATTTAAGCTTTCCTAGAAGTCCATGGATCAGCTCTTTTTTTAAAGCTTACTGTTAATAAGACAGCAATTTCTAAATGCCTTTCACAAACAGTTATGTAACAGCCATAAAAATTTTCTAGGAATTGTTTTTCTTATTCTAAAATTTTAAAATTCCTAATTTTTAAAATGTGTATGCTGCGTAAAAGAACCAGATTATTCTGGGACAGCTTACAATAGGTTAAAGACAGACAAAATAATAAAACAATTCAAATGTACAATGAAACACCTTCACTCAGCCTGGAATGATTGGAAATGAAATCCAACACTGAAGCACCAGGTTGAAGAAGGTTCTAAAACAGGCTGCATATTGTACTATAAATGGATAGATAGCTGCTTTCCAGGACAAGATGGCAATGCAACAATTTGTTTCATATAAGCACCTAATAGGGCAAAGTAAAGAATATTTACTCTTCAAAATGTATCTTTTAGAAAAGTTGCCCACAACTTATAATTAAACATGGCTTTCACTAAAATTCTACCCATTCCTTCCTCACACTTTATTAATAGGCAGAGCTAAACAGTACTTATGCATGGCTGACTTAATGATTCTAAATCAAGGAAAAGTAAATTTGTGAAATATTGCATAATATTTTCAAGTAACAACAGACCTGTACAAAAGGATGAACTCTACTTGAACCAGAATGTAATCCATTAACAACAAAAAGATGGCAGAGCAGTTTTCAAATGAATCCTGATCCAACAAATCTCATCCCCAGAAGATACAAACAATTCTAATTGTTAAAATAACAATCTCTAGGTTACAAAAAATAAGATAGAATGCCCTATCACGTATGTAAGGTGAAAGGATTTCCAGTGAGACCAATGGCGAACTGAACACAGCTCTGCCTTTCATGGAGCCAATAACTGGTGAAATTAATAGCTAGTGAGTGGATCAGTTTCTTGGTACTCATCTCCGGATTAGGGAGATAACATGGATCACCCATAAATACATAATCTCTTGCAAGCAGATAGTACAATAACAATTTCCAGAAGTTCTAGTATTTATTTATTCAGTCAAGGATCAACAAATTACAAGTAAGTTTGAGAGCTCCAATTGTTGAGGTAAGGGGGGTCGAGTGAGGGAATCATTGTGCCTACACTAAGTTCAGCACCTTTTAAAAAGACACTGAATTCGCCTACCTTTTCTCCTAACTATTTTACAAAGCTGTTTATTAATTGAAGTTAAGAACATTCCAAAGGGAGGTTTCATTATGTTACTGGGAAAATCTCTTTTTACCTACAGATGAAAGAAGCACCATGTAATTATAAGCATTAAAAAGAAAAGCTTGATTTTTTTAAGAAACAACAAAAGGGGAACTAAAATGTTGATTTTGAAAAGTCAAGAGGCGAGATGAATTTGAAAGAATATTTTCTTGTAAACTGTTTAAAAATTTATATAATAATTTATGAAGTTTCTAAATTTAATTGTAAGAAATAATCCCGTGGGAAAGTTTTGTTGATAGGAAAAATAAACAGATGATAAGAGTGGACTTGAAGGCTCTCCTAGAGGAAGGAACAATTATACTTAAATTATAATTAAAGGAGAAAAGGCCAATTAATACAATGCAACACTATATTATTGACTATAGAAGAAGAACAGTGTACTCAGAAATTACTTACAAGATTGTCTGATATTGTGACAGAGGACTTGGAAGAATAACAGATTTTGTTGGATAAAACAGAGGCTGGGATTGATTTCAATGTGGATTCAAATTGGAGTTTAAATTACAAAAATAACATGAGAAAAGATGCTGTGGATATGAAGACAGACTTTAAAATGCCAAGTATAAGAGTGCTATGGAAAAAGATGCCAAAATGGATTTTCAGATAAAACCAGATGGTGCCTTAATAATTATACAAGTAAAAAAATCAGAAGAGTGACTTGGAAAACTTTCTTATGTTGGATTTACAAAAAGAATATGTGAAATCAAGGAAACTGTTTTTGAAAGGAAACAAAGAGAAAAAGACTGGGAAATCAAGTTGTGGGATAGTTTTTAATGGGACCATAAATCAATTTTTTAAAAAGTAAAAAGTGGTCTTCAAAGTGAGCTTAATCAAGCTTAAAATATGTATTTGGTGATTTCTGGTATCTGTTAACAGAGTTTCCTTTTGATCAGGACTTAGTGATGAGACATTAAGGATTTATTTGTAAGTGGGGAACGATTTCTCTTGCTTTATTTCTTAAAGTGATAAATTGAATTATAAAATTCATTTTTAAAAAATTAAGGTTAAAATACAGATTGCTACTTCTCACAGCTATTAAGAGACCTTTGCTAATTAGGACTGAACGATGAAGTATGATAAGGTATGAGATATGGGAAGAAAAGTATTTTTTAAAATTGAAATACAGGTCACCCTCAACCTATGATGATAATGGAGCCTGCCCATTACAAGTAGTGATAACCATTAAGTGAGATAGCCTTCTTCACAATCCCTATCCCTTGCTCTCTCTGATACCACTGTTACAGGAACCCAGGGATTGTTAAGTGAACATGAGGGATGGATGAGGGAGGCCCGCCACCCAATTGGGTTCATAAAGGAGGCAGACAAGGAGCAGAAAGTTTTGAAACCCCAAAACAGGACAGCAAGGGTAACAGATCAGATAGATTTGGGCATAGCACCATGTTCCAAAGCCAACAAGGCTTCCAAAGAAGCTTCCATGCTAGAAACCCAATTTGAAATCCAATTTGTAGGCTGGACTTCTGCTCCAATTCATTGGCAATTTGGAGATTGCAAACCTCTCCTGGCTCTTGGTGATGCCAGCCTATTTTACGCAAAGTCAGCAGGCTCAGGACAAGTTTCCCAAAAGCTTTCCCTTACTTAATCCCCTTCTCCCTCCAAAAACTCATATTTCTTCTTTAAAGAAAAACAATCTGATCTTTGTCCCCTTTCTCCATTAGGTTCTAAAAGTAAACTTTCCACCTTTGAGCTTCAATCTCTATCCCTCATTGTTAAATTTACTGCATGCCTGGAAAGAGGTGACAGAATCTGTGCTTACCTTAACTCCAGGTTGAAGAGTAGAAAGGAAGCAATCAAGCAAAGAAAAGAGATGAAGAAAAAGTTCAGCCCCAAAGCACAAACGTGTGTAAAGCACAAACGTGAAGCAAATGTTCAAGGCAGAAGCTGGGTCTTAAAGGCAGTTAGACAGCAGAAAGCTTAGAAACCTTTGGAAAGAAGTTTCAAGTTTCAAGTTTCCAAGCTTTTTGCTTGCCTGTCTTGACTCTCTTTAGAACCCAGCTTCTGCCATAGCATTTGGTGCACATTTGTGCTATAGCCACTTTTTCTTTAATGAATAACTTTTTCTTCAACTGCTCAAGGCAAAAATCTGCGGGAAGAGTTTCATTGCTTGCTTGCTTGCTTGTTTCTTTTCCTATATCTTCAGCTTGGCAGTGAGTCATCTGTAAGTAACTTACAGATCTTTCCAGGTATGCAGAAAATTTAGCAAATTAAGTGGTTAAAAATTATCGAGATTGGAGGGCAGGGATGGAGAATTTATTTTCAATACCTAATGGGGAAAGGAATTACAAGGGCAAATGACTTCAGGGTGCCTCCTAGCTTTGAAACATAATGGGAATTTGTCATAACTTTGAATGGTCATTAAGTGATCTATCGTATCTGGACGCCTACCTGTACTAGAGAAGGTATTAAATTACTGAAATTGTTTATATTTGTATGGAAATAGGTGGAAATAAATTTTTATAGATCCTTTTTCTTTTCTTTATTATATCTGTACTGTTTACATTTTCTTTAGTTTGTATCATTGTTTTATCTTTGTGTTTATAAACTTCAATAAAATGATTGCAAAAAAGGACTGCAAAAGGAAAGCCATTGGACACAATATTGGGAAAGACACAGTATATAAATGCTACAAGTCTCCAAAATAAATGGGAAAATTAGAGTGCTAGTGGTAACATTTTTTGTCATATCAGATTTTCCCCCTTTCTTTTTATGACCCTGTAATCCTTAATTTGAGGTAGAGTCAGGGCAGGAGCATAGTATTTACTGGCCAGATGCCTTTCCTGATGCCATGTGGAGTTGGCAACAAATAATTTTTTGTGTGTGCCCTAGGAGAGAAACATCTGCAACTACCTAGAATTGAACTTTCAACTTTCCAAGTGAGAGGCAAGCGTCTTCACTGCTAGGTCATAACCTCGTTCGTCATGATCACCAGATTGGATTACTGTAATGCACTTTGCATGAGGGCATCCTTGAAGATTATTTGGAAGCTTCAGTTGGTATAGAATATGACAATGTGGGCTTTTAATGGTGATAGTTGTTTGGCACATGGGCACAGTATAGCAAATCACTGCTGTGTTTGCTGTATGGGTTCCCAGTGCTTCCAGGTACAATTCAAGATGCTGCTAGTCATTTTTAAAGCTGTTCATGGCTTAGGACCAGCTCAGTGTGGGACCGTTACTCCCATCCTATTCACTGAGACAAAGGAGTATGCTGAGGTTGCTGTCAATCTAAGAAGCCTTGGCAATCTAAGAGCCCAGGAGGAGAACCTTTTCTGTTGCAGAGTCCATCATCCTTTGGAACATTATTTTTGGTAGTTCAGATTGGCTCCACTCCTGTAACTAGGCCTTGGAAACTTGGCTTTTGGCCTGAACTTGGGAGTCCAGATGTGGGACAGAGTAAATCTCCTAGCTTTGTTAATGACGTGGGGTATTTATTGTTATTTTATATTGTATATATTTTATCTATTTTTATTGTAAGCTTCCTAGAGTCACATATATGGCAATTAAAAAATAAATTAATTAGATAATAGTAGAGAACATAAACGTAGAAAGTGTAACTAAAAACAGAAGGAAGATAAGATGAAATTCTAGCCCTCCAGATGTGGCTGAGCCCTGCACAGAGCTTCATTCACAAATTCAGAGTCCTCTTGAGCTTACAGCTCCTGTTTAAAGAGCAGGTGCTATATGTGGCATAAAGGCCTTTGCACAGTTTCATTTTGTGCATGAATTGTAGCCTTTCCTGGAACTGTCACTTTTTCCTTAGTCACTCAATTGACTATTACAATACAGTGTGCAAGGAGATGCCCTTGAAAAGCATTCAGAAGCTATGGATAGTCCAAAACGTGGTAAGTTTGGTATTTTCTCCCCTTTTAAAATTTTAATTGTTTTTAAATGAGTTTCTTATATGCCTTTTTATCCAGATCCATTTTGACTTCATGATTCTATCAAATATTCTTTTTCATGCTTCCTATTAATTTAATTTCTACATCCACTTATGTCTACTTTCCTGTCATTCAATTTGGAAATTATTTTCTAATATTTTTCATATATATAACCTGCACCTTCTTTTCTTAAGTCATTCTAGTTTCCAAGTAATTTTTTTCACTACTTTCCTTTTTTTCCACAATTTTCCCAGAATTCACTCTTGACAATATCAAATAACAGTCTGCCCCATATTCCAATATCTTATCACTTTTGCATTCTTCATTAATTTTTAAAAACAATTCATAATAAATAAGTAAATAAATCATGCTTATTTGTTCCTTTCCAGGTATACACCCAAGTAGGATTAAACTTAAATCATGTATGCAAAACTGATATTTTTCTAAGTAGTTGCTCACCAAAGTTACCACTCACATTAATTCTTGGGTTTACAAATGGCAATCATTTTTAATACTTTCTCATCTTGTTTCCAGTCATTCATTAAGGTCAGCCAACAGGATATTCTTTTTCTCTGCAGATTGCATGCATTAAGAATTTGTCTACATTTTAAAAAAACTAATCCCTGAATTTTTTACCATCATTCATGACAAAATATTGCAGGTGACATCAGTTCATCCTTTCTGACATAGACTTTTGACAAACTTTCTCACATACAGTTGTAAAACCACATTTTCAAGTATTGTAGCTTCTTGTTGGAAGTCAGCAAGAGAGTTAATAAGCAAATATTCTATAGTAAGATCAAATATTAAAAACTGAGTATAGGATGTGGGAGTTTCTTGACAGTACTCTTAGAAGATGTGTAAGATAACTTCAGTGGTGTGCACAATTGCATGAAAAGCCAACAGCTCAATTCAATGCTGCTCACCAGATTCACCAATATGCTAGTTCCAAGGCTCAATCTAATGTAATATTTATACCAGACTGATAATAGATATGATCTTGTTTATTGTTACATTGTATGCTAAGGAAAATTTGGTAAACTGTTAGCTGCAAACACAGACCTACATCTTGCTCAAAGAGACTACAAAATTTTTTAATACACAGTATCACATACTGACAAGAGAAATGTTCTGAGGTACATACAGAGTCAGATCCTAGCAGCCTCTCCTAGAGAGATTGGGAGGGGGGGGGAGAAAGAGAGGAGAAAAAGAAACAAAACCTGTGTGCTGTGGTGTTGGTTTCTACTTTTATGCACAATTCTTTTTTATACATTACTATCTATAAAAGAAGTTTTGCACTTCATCTTTTATTTTTAAATATACTTTATTTTTTTGTAACTTTAAAATTTAGACTTTATATTAATTTAAAAATCAATTAATTTAAATTTAGAACTCATACAAGATTATTGCTATCCAAAATTATTCCTTGATAAATGTTTTTAACTAGCATTTTGTAAGCTCTCCTGGGCAGAGCAGATCAAGAAATACTGCGAACTTCATGGAAGACTAGAGACTCCTTTTATTTGGATTGGCTGTAGGAACATCATCTTGCAAGTTTCATTGTGCTCCTCTTCCTTTCTTTTTTTTATAGCTGTCTGAAGCCTTTACATGCATTTTCTACAGACTTAATTCATGCTTTTCTTCTGTTTTTTTTTTGGGGGGGGGGTATAACAATCTCCCCTCTCTCCCCGTAAGTCATCAGCTTTTCTCTCTACTCATTGTAATTGGCCTTGAAATAGATAAAAGTCAGAACAGATCAGAAAAGCTAAGATTTCTTTTTTTATTCATTTTATAAACAGCAGAGGGTGCACTTACTTGCAGATGAAGGACACCTATTAAATACTTAGAATCTTTTAAAATAAAAATTGTTTCTCCATTTATTAGAACAAATTGCACTCTTCTGGTTTATTAGTGGTAAATTACTTTATCCAAAATATTCTAAAGTCCTCATTTACTGCTAACAACAAAAGACCAGTCTACTCTACTATACTCCAGAAGGGTCAATAAAAGACTGTCATCATCCCCAGCCACATAATTATGGGCATCTTGGCCCAGTACTTTTAAGATATGCAGCAGAATATGCAGGATGGGGTAGTCACAGGTAATACAGAAGTCTCGACATGTTTTTTTAGGAAGAGATGAAAAAGTTGTCAACCTAAATTGTACTTGTAGCACAAACTATATCCCTGTTCAGAAATATTAATCACTTAAGTCTTCACTTCCTCGAATACTGTTTTAGTTGTTGCAGGATCCAATGTGGGTTGGTCACCAGAACCAGAGGCTTAGTCTTCCAAGCTTTCAGAGTTGTGCTGGAGCTCATCCTCAGGGAACTGCTTGCTGGCAGAGTGTGCACACTGATATTTATATGTGGCTGTTTGAAAGCTTGGAAGACTAAACTTACCCAAACTGGACCCTGTAACATTATCCTGGCACACATATTTTCACCTATTTAATTGTGTATTATCCTATGAAATATGCTGGTTTTTATGGAAAATGATGTGTTAATGATACTAGTTGGAATTAACTAGTAAGAATACCATACATGTTTAATTAATATGCTGTAGTCATCTATTTGCTACTTATGACAATTCGTTGGTTATCAAATATAATATCTACAGGACTTTGTGTTTGGCACATCAAGTCTATAGATTTATATTTTATAAGATACAATTACCTATAATGTAATATACTTAATTAAAATTGATGAGTACAGAGTTAAAATTGATGAGTACAGAGTTAAATCCAGAATTTATAATGATACTGTACATAATACTTTATATAGGCTACATTTTTACTTCTCAATGTATTCCAATGTATTCATTCATTCATTTAAAATTACTGAAGCTTCCAAAACATTCACCCAGAGGTTAATGCATTACTGTCCACAAGGTTAATGCATTACTGTCCACAAATACAAGAGGTATGACAAAACTGCACCTCTACAGTTTAGCAAATTTGCTTAAGCCTTTATTTTGGGGCTAAAATATACACAGCCGAAGTTCTGAACAAATTGTAAATAAATTTTACTTGTTGTAGTTCATGCCTATTATTTGTTCATATTATCTTGAATTATTCAGATTGCCTCTAAACCTCTTTTGGGAGAGAAATGTTCTGTTTCCAGACCGTGTATTTTGTCACTGACCTAATTCTTCATTCTGGGCATTTTCTGAAAGGATGTTGCCAGCAACTACCCATTAGAGAACCAAATGCTTTGGCAAGCTTTAACTAGGATAGACATTCCACTTCCAGAATGGAGTGAACAAAAGGTTCATCCCATTTCCGATTGTTTAAATTCCCACTGATAGAAAAGTCACTCAGTTCAGTACAGGTGAGAAGTCTAAAAAGACAAAGGAGAAAAAAGTGACTCAATTTGGCACAAATGTAATTCCACACCTGATTAAGAAAAGTGCATTCAATTACATTGATATGTGTCAGGATTTGCTGTGCCTTTAGGAAGTTGTTTTAAAGTATTAGTAGTAGTAAGCTTAAGTTCTTACCACAATGTGTAAAAGCTTGTGCTTTTCTGTTGGAGAAGCACACACAGACATATTATTGCAATGTTCTTTTAGAAAACAGATATAAATATTTCAAACTTCAAGTATTAGTATTCAAGCATTGTTTTCTATTCTCCCAAGTTGATAACTTTTCCAACATATATTTAGATTCAGTAGTACAATGCTTATTATCAAACTCAAACACTACAACTAATAAAACATTTGCATATAAACGATTTCCCAATTACTTAGCATTATATGCAATCAGTCATTTTTAACATGTCTTTTTATGATGTTTTAAAATTATAGAAAGATGCCTATATAAACTATGTACACATTAGGCTATATAATTACAATGCATTTTTCTGTCTGTGATACAAAGAACCACATGGAACTTCCTGAAGCATAATATTAAGGCTACAAATATCTGCTTTATTCTTAAATGTGTCTTAAGTCCTATACTTAGAAAACTACTCTGTATTTAGAGATGGTGTTAATGGGATTGGGAGAAACCAAGTCTACCATGTAGTAGCTATATTTATTAATTTATTAAGACAACTTTAAGTACGGAATAGGATTTCCACTAGAAATTGGAATCATTTGGGGAAAAACTGTGGTGGCCCATTAGTTAGAATGCAGTATTGTAGGCTAACTCTGCTCACTGCCAAGAGTTCAGTTCCTTCGATCCTGACCAGCTCAAGGCTTCCATCCTTCTGAAGTCAGTAAAATGAGAACCCTGATTGTTGGAGGCAATATGCTGGCTCTGTAAACCACTGTCAAGCACTATGTCTAAGTGCTACTGCTACTGCCATTAAAAACCAGCAAGCAGCATGACTACCTCTGAATCAGGAAGAATTGCTGCAATGTAGGAGATTCATTGTTGCAATAGGAACAGTGACTGTTATAATAATAACCTGTGCCCCACATGAACATGCATAGTCCCCTCATATTCCTCACTTACAGCAAATCATATGTATCTTCAGATGTGGAAATAGGAAAAGTCTTGCTACCAGATGAGGATAAGTTCTTTTCAATAGCAGAAATGTAAGAAAAATGGAGCAGGGCAAGTAAATATACACTGGAAAATGAGGTTACAAATAAGAGCCGGGGTGGTGCAGCGATTAGAATGTAGTACTCCAGGCTACCTCACTGCTCAATCCAGGAGTTTGATTTCCACAGGTTCAAGACTGACTTAGCCTTCCATCCTTCCAAGGTTGGTAAAATAGGGATCCAGATTTTGGGGGGCAATATGCTAACTCTGTAAACCACTTAGAGAGGGCTTTAAAGCTCTGTGAATTGGTATATACCAGTAAGTATAAGTGCTATTGCTATTATTGTGGAAACTACTACTTTGTATTTATTTTCAAGAGTGTTCTGACTCAGAAAAGTGAAGAGATGCACAGGATCAAATTGAGAGAAGGCAAAACATACAGATGACATATAATCAATCCAATGGCAACACCAAAATATGGTACATAGGTTATGCTCTTGTGTATATGATCCATACAATAATATTTCTGTACTTTCATAGTGATTAATCAAATTATGATTCAGCATTACTTGTGAACACAGTCTATTTTCTCCTAATGAATTATTTGGTCACAGCTGGAATATTGTGGGCATATATTGTGGGAATATTGTCACTGTGTCTCAAAAAGGATACGGTGGAGATTTATTTATTAGTTTTGTTTGCAGAGTTAGAAAAGTCTGCTGAATTTGAAAGGGTTTAGACTCCAACAAAGATGACCAAGAGCCTAGAGCAATCTCTCTAAGAGGAAAGAGTGTAATATTTGAGATTTTTTAGTATAGAAAGCAAGCAAATGGGACAGTTAAAGAGTACAAAGGTTTTCATGGTGTGGATAAAATAGCCAAGAAGAAGTTAATTTCTCCTTCCCAGATTAGTGTAATTGATGTCAACCAATAAAATTGAATCCGGAAGAACAAAAAGTTTTAAACAACATATAATTAAACTTTGGAATCTGCTACCATGGGATGTAGAGCTATCAGCCTTACTGCCTTCAGGAAAAAAAAGGGGGGGTTAGACCAATTCCTGAAAGTCACAGGAAAGCAAGCCTTGATATCGTGGCTTCTTTGAAGACCATTTGCTAGGATATTTGCAGGCTTCCTTGTGCAGTTGGTTGGCCATTCTGAGAACAGGTAGATGGACTAGATGGACCAGCCATTCAAGCCAACAGAGTATTGCTTGTTCATATGTTACCTTATGTTGCAATAAAATAAAGCAATATATTGCTTTATATAAAGCAATATAACTCCACTCTGACAACTCTATCCTTAAAACAGCCCTTTGCCCCACTTTTACAATTCCAGCTGGGATCCGAGAGACATTTTAGTTCTCTTAATACATAAAGAAAAAGCAAGCCAAATCAAACTGATCTGAATGCTTCTTCCCGATAGCTACCAGTAACAACTTCAGAAATTAAAAAATTAAGTTTAGCAACCTAAACCAGAAAATGGACCAAGCAATGATTACCCAGTAGCAGAAATTATCTGTAAGAATGGTAGACCCATATCAGTTAACCTTTTTTCATTGCAATCGTACCAGAACATTGGGGCAGCAGTAATAATCACTATAACAGTGGGAAGAAAATTGAATGACCATCCAATTAGTTTACACAGGATCATTAGCAAACTGTACACCAGTTTTTTTTTTCCCAAAGGCCATCATTCTGCTAAACAACTAATTCCCACAACACTGTCAACTTATTTACTTACTATTATTCCTCTCATCCTTCCTATTACCTATCTCTTCCAACTTATGACTATAACTGTGTTGCTTGTATCTCTAAAATTTATATTGTTTTATTTGTTTTCTAGTATGATTTGATTGCTTATTAGTAACCTATGACTATCACTAAATGTTGTATCTTATGATTCTTGATGAACGTATTTTATTTTTTCCTTAAGTACACTGAGAGCTTATGTACCAAAGACAAATTCCTTGTGTGTCCAATCACACTTGGCCAATAAAGAATTTTATCTATCTATCTATCTATCTATCTATCTATCTATCTATCTATCTATCTATCATCTGAAGGAAAAATTGTTGGGCTGGCCAAAAACATTTATGAAGAATTAGAAAAATTATGTCAAAAAGAGAAAGTCCTAGTATTTACTAAACATCCCAGAATTTACACAGGATCACAAAATTGAGCAAACCAATATTTTGAAATACTTTAGAATCACTTTTTAAGTCTCTAATGAGAGAAGTGCTAATTCAGACCATGTAGTCTAGAATGCTGCCATATCAGAATTTTCCATTAATCAAGGGATGCCATACTAATCCTTGATGCTTTCAAGTTATTCTATGCCCAGGTGTACTCTCAGCACCGCAATGGTCCTCAGCTAGGTCCTATAGTAACTACTCCAAAACTACTATCTAAAGTTTTACAAAGTATCATTCAAATTTCCACCTGATGTCTCAAATGTAGTTCTCCTCAAGGCCAGAGTAAATAAGATTGAAAGAAATATTCAGCTTTTCATCTATTAATTGTAGGTAAATTTTTGTCCATGAGCTTGACCTCTGACACTAGCTGATAATTTTAATGCTATATGGAGAAGGGATCTACTTGAGAAGCTACAATAGAGTCTCTGAGGAAGTTCTCATATTCCTAGATTAAGAACATGCCAAAAAGGTATTCAGAACCCATCTAGAAAAAAACTAAATCAGTATCAACTGTCCAGAGGTTTTATTAAGGATTTGATCTTCTTCACTCAGACCTGTGGGATGTTATAAATTCAATTTATTTCCAAGTTGATGAAGTCTTGAACTAATTGCACTAAATCACTTAGCAGTTTAATGTTTAATGCTCTGCTTTCACTGTACTTGAAGGCAGGTATATTCTCTCTCTCTCTGTATATATATAAATAAATATCCTGTGGTTTCTGACTATGTCTGTGATGTAGGATGCTGCTGGATATACATACAGCTTCTACAAGATTCCAGGGCTCCTTTTATTTAGCCTGATATAACAAATCCCTCTGGCACACAGATGCTTTTTACATGCAAATCCTCCTCTTGGACCAGACAGATCTACTTCTTTGGCTGCTGCTAAATTCTGCCATGCAGCTACTAAATCTAGGCAGGAATTAACAACTTCCAGGGATAACATTTTCCATACTCCTGCCATTTATCTCTGCCTATGGACAAAGTCTCAGTTTTAAAAAACATACCAAGGATTTTACCTTCATTTTTAGATTATTCTTAGCTCAAATTCTATGTGCTCTTAGTTTAGAGTTAATAGTAATTCGGACACCCGTGGGCATAAAGTAATCAGAACATAGCCATTTTCTGTGCTGTTGTTTAAATCGTTTCGGTTTTGCTTTGTTTTTATTCCTGCTTTTATGCTGGCCCTTGGCCGAAATGAAGAATTGCCTGCTTGCTTTCTTGCTTACCAGCCTCAAACGGTTCGCAGTAGGCAACATCCTATTCTATCAGAACTGCCTTGTTCGAAAACGGTAAATTTAACTGACCAAGACCTTCACTTCGCCGCGCAAACAAAACTTTTCAAAGCCGAGAGTTATTCTGTTCCGCAAAGTCAATTTGGTCCCCACCATTACATTTTCAGCCCATTTGCTGGCGGCCGGTCTTAACAGACTCCAACGGCTGTCATGGGGCAGGCAAGAATCCGCACCAGCCTCTCTCCCAGCCACGGGCAGTGTGCTCGAGTGCGGGGCGTTTAGGGAGACCCCCAGGTTGGGTGGGGTGGAAAGGGACGAAAGGGAAAGGAAGCAGACCAACACGCCCAAATGGAAACCGGAGGGAGGCGGCGAAAAAAAAATCCCATTAAAACCAGAGGAAGAAACAAAAGAAGGGAGAAGAGGAAAAAGGCGCGCGCGCTTTGGAAACTCGCTTCCTCGGAGACTCCTCCCTGGAAAAAGCCAAACCGCTCCCGCTTGAGACGTACCTCAACTTGAAGCGGCCGGAGAAAATGCTGCTGTTGCTGCTGCTGCTGCTCCGCCTCGTCCTCCCACCGCTCGGCTCAGCGACTAAAGCGAACCGCCCCGAATCCGGCATTTATTCCGCCGCGGGCGAGAGCGCGCAGAAGCGACCAGGCGGCGCCCACTTCTCTTCCTCTCTCCGCAACCTCCGCCTCCTCTCTTCGACTTTCTCTTCCGACGCGTCCCAGGCTTTCACTTTCTTCCGCACGAGATCGCGCCGCCAAACAAGAAAAAAAGAAAAAAGGAGAAAGTGGGGTGGGGTGGGTGTGCTGGGGGGGGGGGGGGGAAGAGAAACCTCGCTGGGTCTTCCAAAGCCAGGAGCCCTCCCCGTCACGAAAGCACGGCCGCCGCTCGCTCGTTCTTTCTTTGCCGCTTCAGCCCTCCACCCAAGAGAGAAAGCAAGAGGGCGGCTTCGGGCGACGGCGCCAGAGCCACTTAGCTCTGCTCTGTTTCGCTTACAGGCGGGAATTCTGGCCTCGCCCGGTTTTCAGGATGGGTTGGAGAAATAATTACAATTACTTTCACCGATAGCAACTAGATTTTTTTTTTTTAAAAAAAATAAACAGATAGCATCCCTATCTTTAAAAACACACACACACACACCAAAAGGAGAATCAAAAACCTCAAGTGATCTTAACGACGGTTTAAATTAATGGCCCTACAGCCACAAAATGCTGTAGTTACGACCTACCCCCGTCCAAGATGCAAGCCGTATCTCGGATATGCCTTTTCTTCCATCCTGTCCCGAGCAGCATAACTTGGCCAGTGAGTTGCTCATTCTCCCTAAGTAATTGATAAAAGATTTTCCTGTTGAGGTTTTTGTTAGGTTGGCTTGACTCCTCAATTGGTAAATATTCCCAATGAAAGTAGACCTAAGATCATATGAGATAAACTTCCCTTCTGTGTATGAATTATATAGAACAGAAATCTTTATTGGCCAAGTATGATTGGACACACAAGGAATTTGTCTTTGCTGCATAAGCTCTCAGTGTTCATAAGAAAAAATGTAAAATATATTCATCAAGATACAACACTTAGTGATAGTCATAGGTATACAGGGAACATCTGCAGTCATACTAAGCAGAAACCAAACAAGCCAAGAAAGGTGTGATGCATGCAGCGTGCTAAGACACAAAAAGTTCCTGTATATGTTATGCATATGTCATAATATGGCATTCGAGTTTAGAGTCAACACTTTTGACTCTAGCCTCATCCACTACAAATCTGAGTCCTCTATCAAATATTAATAGATAACCCTCTGAAAAATGTTTCCAATGTAACTGAGCATATTAAAATGTTCTACACTTCTGTGCATACTGCATTGAATTACTACATGTGTTGGACTGGAAAATTCAGTCCCATCATCTAACTGCTGGAAGAAGTGATCAGGAGTCGTTGTTTCCCACAATAAATACAACAAATAAATAAATAAAAATTCTCATTATTTGAGTTCATTGTTTTTGTTTAAAAAAACAGACCTAAAATTACAGCTTGAACTTTCATTTGTTCTTACCAAGCAGAATTTAAAATACATTGCTCGAAGCTGAGCCTTCACAAACACTGTGATTCCTTCTCTGGTTTGCAAAATAGAAGGGCAAGAGTTGCCAACTACAGGATTCCCAGGCGAATTGCAATTCATTAATGCAACAAGTAACCACCATTGCTCACTTAAAATGAACCACATAATGCAATGTGTATAAGGCCTCTAAGACCTCCATGCCATAGTGCTTGAATTCCTTACACCCATGTTGTATACAATTTTTTCAGACATTTTCAACCAGCCGCTCCACTGCTTCCCTCCCCTAGAAAAGTTTCTATGAAGAGCTTGAAAGCTGCAACAAATGAAAAAAAAAAACCGCATGTCAGCATTTTAGTAATTAAACACTTTTCTCAGTATTGTAACCATAGTTGCCAACTGCTATGGCATCTGGAAAGAGGACGGAGAGAGAAACAAGGCTACCCCAGTCACCAGAATCCTGAAGCCCTATGATAATGGTTGCCTTGACACTCAGGCACAGGGTGATTCAAGAGTTCCTACCAAGAGGAGAATTAAACCATCAACAAGGTCAGCCGAATTGCAACACTGCAAAAGGGACAGGGGGAATTAGCTTTGCTCTGGCATCAAATTAGCCATGCGGAACCAGAAAAAAAATCAACTTAGCTCTCAAACCCAGTTAATGTTGGCATTATGTCATACAGGTTTGGAGCTGCACAGAGGCACATCTTTGGGCCGGATTTTATATACTTTTTTGATATCATTTATTTTTATCCAGGATAAAGTGACTTTGCTTTTGCTTTTGTTGAGATGAAGAAGCAGCCTGTTCCTTCTTGAGAAGATGTTTTGTAGCCTCCTTATCATGTCCTCCATTATTTAGAACAGCCCTAAGAGCCTTGACTGCATGCTTTGCAAACAATGAAGAAAAATAAAGCAAGGAAAGAGAGGCAATGAATGTGTCATGTTTCTGCTGAAAGTTAGGGGCCCGTGAATCATACAGTAGTTTTATAAGGATGCTTTGTTAAAGAAAAACACCCCATTGAAGGACAGAATCCTATTCTATAATCATTTGGTCAGTATGTCTTTAAATTGCTGCAAAAAAAGAAGCCACGCCCACAGAACCAGTAGTAAAAAATATTTGCATCCCACCTCTGATCTACATATTGGTTGCATGAAACTCTGATGATTTGTGTGGCTTTGAAATGATATCAAATCGTTTGTTAGCTCAGTTTGATTCAGTATGGCAATATTTAAGTTAATAAGTTAAAGCTAATAGCTGCATTTTTAGAAACATGGGAATTGTCTTATAACCTTTTTATTCATCTTAACTTTATCTACATTAAGTGGTCCTGTCACTTTAGAATTTCAAGGACCTTATTTTGACAATGAGCTGAAAATGCCAGATATTACACTGAGGACATGCTGAGTGCAAGGTATGTGTTCTACCACTTCAAAGCTAATCTCAGGGACCAACAATGTCAGTCATGCACTAAGGTTCATTCCATGACCATTAGCATTTATCCTCTGAGTTTGCTATTCCTTTTCCATGCAATGGATTAGGCCACAGGGGTCCCCAAACTTGGCAACTTTAAGAGTTAGCTGAGGTATTCTGGCAGTTGAAGTCCACAAGTCTTAAAGTTGCCAAGTTTGGACACCTCTGGGTTAGCCTTAGGCTTGTTGGGGTCATCGGTTTCCTTGTACTTCTTTCTAGTCAACCTTAGTTGATCTCAGCAACAAAGCAGGTTTGATTTGGATGGGAGACTAATAAGAAATGCTGATAAAATTGCTAAATGTATCCATTGCAAATAGAATTCAATTGGCTTGTTGCTTATATTCAAGACCTCCCTCTCCCACAACAAAGACACTCAAAAGGTTCCTGTGATCTGCATGGCCAATTTCTCCCACAAGGAGAACAGGCAGAGGGAAATCCAGTTGAAGCTCACTTCCATCCACAAGACAGCAGCCATCTCAGAACTCAAATTGCTATACATGTACAGTAATCTCCAATCCATTGTCTGAGTCTGATTCCAAACTGTTTACTGAAGGATGTAATGTGACATAACCAGAACAATATGTTCATTCCAAGATTTGTACTGATCTAAACCTGACATAATGTTATGCCTGAAAAAGAAAAGTTATGAATAAAAATCTTTTATTGGTCATACTATTTTCTATTTACTCCTCCGCAATAGGAGGACATCATCTTAAGAACCTTCTGTTGCACAAATACAGGGTTCACATTGTGTGCTAAGCCATATGGTTGAATTAGCATATTGCATGAATGGCTTATAAACCATGGTTTGGTTGTTGTGCAAATGCAGTCATTTACAAGCTGTAATTTAGTGCAACATGTATCAAGTGACATATCTTAAACAGTCCCAATAAATCAGGGGTCTCCAACCTTGGCTCCTGGAAGCCTGGCGGACTTCAACTCCCAGAATTCCACAGCCAGCTTTGCTGGCTGTGGAACTCTGGGAGTTGAAGTCCGCCAGGCTTCCAGGAGCCAAGGTTGGAGACCCCTGCAATAAATGATGGACCTCAAGACCTTCTCTAATGCTAACTAGCATTTCTATTGGAAGCAGCATCTCTAAAACCACATATTTCCTATTTCTGACCTAAGCACCAATTTCTGCACAAAAAAAGAATCAAGGGTGGAAGTTGTTTAACCTGAGCTTCCTACCTCATATGAGATTAGTACCACCATTATTGCTTATTAATTTATGCCTCTTTTTTTTACAGGCAATGTAATGAGAAAAATTATGACCAGCAGTGAAGATGCCAGAAATTCTTGAACTATAGTTTTTGATTCTGCTTCTGAAAATCTACATGCTCATTATAATGTTACTTCTATTTAACCGGCACTTGTTATATAGATTATAGCCAAATTTAGCTAATGGTATATAACATGAATTATCCTGTTCAATTGTTCCTCATTGCTCAATAAAACATTTAATTAAGAATTATTTTGACTTTGCACAGAATTGTTAACCTTCCAGAGTTTTGTTACTTTTAGTTCAGGCTCTTGAGCTTCCATTTATCTCATTCTCTGCAGATAGTGCCCTACTTTTAAATTGAATTGGTTTTCAATCTTGTAACTTTTCCAAGGTCACTTACACATTGCTTTTCGGTGTTATTTTATTATAACTTTTGCTACATCATTTCATAGTTTTGTCAAAAGGGTTATGTACATCATAAAGTAACTTGTCTTCTTTTAATGGAAAAAAGGTTATAGTACTTACTTTTTACTGGGTTTTCTAAAATTCTGTGGTAGCTTTTAGGGATGAATGTTGTGGATAAAATCAGTGGATTAAATACTTTAAAAAGTGGCAGTTGCATTTACTTATGGGATGTATATGTCACCCTTCTGTTTAAAATATAACTCAAAGCAGATTATAGTTTTAAATTATACAAAGAATCAGAATGGGAAAAAATATATTAACACTTGAATAATACAATCATTGATATTTAAAGCTTGGTTAAAATGATGCTTCTTTTAGGATCAGGATTAATTGGCTAGGGGATTCTGGGAATTGAAGTCCACAAGCCTTAAAGTTGCCAAAGTTGGGCACTTGTTTTAGATCTTCTAAAGGTGGAGAGAGGTAGAACCAAGTCAGAACTGAAGAAGCTTTCTGGATAAAAAAACTAAGAAACTAAGTTGTCTTTTGAAAAGCACCTTTGGGATTACTGTTGATCAGGAATTCAATAATTCTGATAGCTGAGGGAGCATATGTTCAGATGGTGCAATTACCTCAGGGGATCTTCAAGGTTCTGGAAAATCTCTGAGGAACCATGCAAAATCACAAAGGGTATGCTTGGATATTTCTGTACTTCTTTATCTTACCTCCTGGGTGCCAGCTTCTCTGTGTGATGGTCATAGCAAAGAAAAGGTATAAATCTTCAGAAGTCTTATCTTCCGTTCAGGGTTTCCTCTTGCTTAGAGAGAGACCCATCTATTCAGTTGAATAAACACATATAGCTCATTGAGGCAAACACTGGGATTCTGTCTTTATTTTACTGAGCTACACCAGAAAATGGGCAGAACACAACTAAGACCTGGATTATTGACAATCTCCATGGACCTATGGAAGTTAATGTCTTCTCATGTCTGCCTAACAGCCAAATCTTAAAAGAAGGGACTTCTCAGAGGATCAAATCTTCACAGTCAGGCAGGTCTGTAACCGGAAAGGCAGATCCTCTGAAAGTTAGAATCAAAGTTATTCAGGACTTTAAAAGTTAAGCCCAATATCTTACATTGTATCTGGAGACAACAGACAATCTGTGCAGAACTTTCAGGACTGCCATTCTATAATATCGATGCATTGCATCAACCTATTATAGCTGCCCCATTATATGTTTATTAGAATGTAATTCTTTCCAAGGATCCTTCCACATAAAGTGCTGGAACTGACAAGGAATCTGGAACATAACTATTCAGTGAACATGGGCCAGATGCCACCAACTGGCCAGCATAAGAAATGGAAAGCAAGCAGTTACAAAAGGGTGAGAAAAAGAAGCTCTCTTGGAGTATGCATATCTCTAAAACCAGATACACAACTACAGCATTGGGTAGAAAATGTGTTTCATTGTAACCCTGGTTGCTTGTGTCTGCAATAAAATATGTTATCTAAGGAAGACTTTTGTCTTCCTAAGGGACAGCCAAATTCCAGAGGAAGAATTATTGCATGGCCCTGGGAGTAACTCCTGAATTACCACTCGGTACAATAATTTTTCTCCTTCATGTCTGATAACCAATTTCTGTAGCTTCTTTAAAAATGACATTGAAACTCTGGAAAAGAGAAGAAAGCAGGTCAAATTCTTGGCGAGCATGTAGCAAATGCATATAACTCAGCTCAAGATGTTTCTATTAGATAATTTTTAAGAGACTCAAAATTATCACTCAAGATTTGAGATGTACTAATACCACAAAACTAGACAACAATCAAGCTGTTTATAGTAAAGGTGTGTAACTCTTTAGATTTACCAAATCTAAAGATTCTCTTTAGATTTACCAAAGGTTTTGAGACTGGTAGGATATAAATATAGTGGTGCCTCTCAGAAACACCTAGAAACATTGATGTCTGTTCAGTTTGATCATATAAATTAATAAAACCACTTAATCCAATCTTCAGGTTCAATAGACATTTAAATAATCTCCTGAAAATGTGTATTGAAATATCTATATTAGTACATTTGCAAAGCAAAAAATATTGCAATATTTGTTGAAGTGCATAATCTCAACAACAGGTCTCTTCCAGTCCTGCACTTTTGTTGATAGAGAAGTAGAGATTAGGTTGTTTCAGTTTGAAATGCATTTTGAGTAGAAATGTAGAACAGCTTCACACAGTACCAACAGTATCACAGGGGAAATTGCAAATGTGTAGTTTGTCAATTGTTTATGACAGTTTGACACTGGTAATAAAGTTTGGATCTATTGAAATATAGCTAGTAGATGATTTACAAAACAACAGCAGCAGCAGCAGCAACATGAAGATAGGGAGGGGTGAGCTATTGTTAGAAGAGTATGCCCAATTTCTAAACAATTAGCCAGATTGTACTATCGAACAGATGTCAGGTTTATTATCGTTCTATATGGGATGCTATTTAAGCATAACAAAAGGAAGTTCAAAATATTTGGTCAGCTTCTTCTAAATGAATGCAACTGAGCTTCCTCAGCTCAATATTTTTGACATAAACATACGTGCATACAAGCATACCGCTCTCATCATGCATTCCAAATGGAAAATGCAACTGATGTGTGAAAAAACCCAAATCGCACATTAGAGGCATATTTTTATTGGAATATAGTCTGGAACATCAGGAAAAGCCTGTTGTTGGCAAAACATTGAACAGTTATAGAAACGCTTCCCAAAAGGCAATTAAATTCCAAGAAACATTCCTGCTCTTCTTGGGAATTGCTCAATTAGCCAAAAGCCAAAAGAAGCCATTATTTTTTTCAGTGTGTCAGTACAAATCTTCAGAATGAGATTATTCATTTAGAAGCAGATTTATCATACGTTGCTAGAAATTTGAATATCCTGGGATTGAACATCATATTGTTCTGAGTGAGCATGATAGAACTATAATGATCTACTGAGCATCAATAATAGAAAAATCAGAATGTTTTTATTCCAATGCCACCAGTTCTTATTGTTAATTTGATTTTACATATAAACCAAAATAAGAAAGAGAAATGCTCAGATTAAAACTGCCAATGTTAAAAAATAAAACATATTTAAAAGGGCAGATTAACTTAAAGGTAGAAGCAAATCATCAAAATTGTTAAGCCATTAAACATCTAACAGCTGTGGCAATTGCAACAAATTTAATAACTATTCTGAAGAATTGTCATCTTAGGGCAGGCATATAATCTCCTATTCCAAACTGCTGGGCTGTGGAATAAGTAAAGCATTAATTTACTTAACCACACACTTTATAGGAGCAGCATTGCAATAGCATGTGAGAAATGGTTTCTTTTATCCAGTATATAAGGACAAAGTTGATCTTCTGCAGCAACATTATGAAATATTTCTTCTCACAGTGAATATTAAGAACACTGTAAGGGTATAAATTGGATTAGGCAGAGAGTATTAACCTACAAAATGGCCCTTTGGATGAATTGTGCTGGACGGGTTTGTTTGGTTTTTGTCAAGATTTCATAATTTCAGTGCTAAACTGCTTTGGGGCCGTGGTATCAAAGAGACCATATCAGGTTTTTCTTGTTAATCAATATTATGACATTCTTTTTTGGGTGCCCTATTTTACAATAGACCAGGGGTGCCAAACTCACATCATCACAGCAGCAGCATATGACAAATTGGGACTTTCCCCCCTTCGTGGGAATGTGGCCAAAACGTGACACATCTGGCTCACAGGCCGGGAGTTTGACAGCCCTGCAATAGACCATACCCAATCTAATTTGTTCATTTTCATTTACAGTTTCATTATGCCTACGTAATGCACACATTTTTCTTAAAGAAAGGTTTTTATTTCAAACAGTTTAAAGAGGCTATTCAGTCTGCTCCATATCCGGCATCTGCATCCTGATCAGTGCATAAGTCAGGCTTCATAGGATAACCACCTCTGGTTTTCAAACAAATTCAGTCCTGCATATATTTTAATGTTTAGTTTAACAATGCTTGCATATAAAAATTTCCTCTGTATCACTATAAATGAAGGAACATGACCAAGGTGTGAGGATTGGGTTGGGTTCCATATACTATATTTCCAGAAATGGAATAGAAGGCACAGAAATGACATGTTATGTCTAAATATACTGCAAATCCTTGATCGAGGATGTCAAAGAGATGACATCACTCTGAGACTGTAAGATTAAGGCCATTTGATCAAAACTTGTGATGTTCCTAAATATATCTAGTTTTATGGCACAGAATGCTAGATTGGATAGACCATATGCTATCAAATAAACAGACTAGCTGCAAGACTAAAATGGTGAGAAATTTGAAACTGTTGATGTAAAAGGACTGTGTTCAAAACCAGAAGAACAAATATATAAAAGTTTTTTGGCAGATGAGGGCAAAAATAGAACATAACATATAAAGAAAACACATTATATGTAACAACAGCTGAAAAATATAGGTGTTTATTTTATTTAGTTTATTTTGTATATTGCAATTAGCTAATACAGTAGTATTAAATTCATGCATTACCCTAGATTAAAATTAACGAAGCAACTTTATATTATAATTCAGACCAGCTCCTCTCAGAAGAAGTATGAATTAATTATACAGTTTGTGTATTTGTGCACATGTATATGTATAGTATGTGTACATACTACAATACAGTAGTATGTATTGTATCTACTACTATACAGTAATATGTTCAAATTTCTTTTAGAGGATCAGTTCTGAGGAAGAATTTCCATTTCAGTGCATGAAGTTCCTAATGTTTACTGTAGAGAGACCACATAAACAGTAATTGTGGCACTCAATGATTATCTGACTATTGTGCCTAAATTTTGCTTCCAATTAATTGATAATATACTTCTAACTCTATAAACACTTCAGTATTTTCTTTGAGATTAATAATCTTGGCAAATTTAAGTACAAAAATGATTCACAGTGCCTTTAAATTTGGTGTGTACTATTGGAACCAACAAAATTACTAAGGACATTGGCCTTCCTTTTTCATTTGTTGATACTGGATATACCATTATTGTTGATAAAAGATTAATATCTTCTAATTCCCTGGCAATAACAAATTCAAGCCTTTGAAAATGGTCTCTCTGAGATTCTGATCAGCCTCAGGGTCTTTTTCCACCACCATAAAACTTTAAAGTACCTTTACAAACTCAACTCTGTTTTAAAAATATGTAATGAAGAAAAACTAGAATTATAAAAAACCCAAGATGAGAATATGGTGGAATGAAAGAAATAAGAAAATACGATGAGAAAAAAAGGAAATCATAGATTTAAGATTTCTGCAAGTCATCTTTCACCTTTTCATACAATCTTATTACTGAATATTCATGTATGGCTGTTTTAATATAAAGGATTGATAAAGCTTCCCAAACAATGGAATGCGGGCACAATGTGGGAATGTTAGCTTAGTGTAGCATGAGCATGAGCAATTCACCATTTCTGTGGGAAAGGACATCCTGGTTTATCCTCTCAGTAAACAGCTAATAAAAATTCTGCCCATGTTTCCAGAATTGATTAAAGTAAATTCCTCTGCTTCAAATGGCTAACGAGAATATATTTCACCTCCCACTTCTCTGAAAATCTGGTTGCTGTATTTTCACATATTTATTGATGGAAACAGTGTAAAAATGTTAAAAAGACAAATGAAATAGAGAAAAACGCTTCTTCTTTTATAAAACTGTGATGTTTTTCTTCCTTCCTTCCTTCCTTCCTTCCTCCCTCTCTCCCTCCCTCCCTCCTTCCCTCTATGTTAAGAGAGAGAAATTTCCACAGAAGAATAATCCATCATTGTGACCAAAGTAAAGAAAGACATTGAAATCCAGAATTATATTTCTTCAGTTGGCTTCACTTTTATATGGTTTATATCAGTATATAGGAGACAAGCAATGAAATGTTGTAGAAAATTTCTGAACAGAAAAAATATCTCATAAGGTTAGCTGCTGTTGAAATTCATGAATCTCACATTTTTTGGAAACAGAACACTATGAATAAAATCTTTGTCTATCAATTTTCATTGCTTTGGAAAGGTATAAAAAAAGATAGGTTTTCTATAGAGTGATGTGGTGCATCATCAACTGGTTTGATTTATGCATAATAAGCATTGCTATACTATCAGCTGCTCTTTTGCTAAATAATTCTAACCTAATTAAAAACCTGTTTGCACTTTTCCACATTGTTTTCCTTGTGTAGATTGTAAACCTGTTTATATCAGTGGTTCTGTGACTTAGGTCACAAAAATAATAAGCAAAACCCAAATAACAGATGAAAATTATCTGGGTCTAAACTGAAGCAATGTTTATAATTGAGGTCTGTCTTCCTCTAAAAGCAAACAAGAAAATAATTAGTGCAAAGTATCCTTTTATTTGATTTGATTCCCAAGCACCATTTTTGCAAATGCTGTTTCAATCTTAGTTCTAGAAAATAATAAGATGTCCATTTCCTTTGCTCTGGTGCACCCATTAAGAATGGCTTTCTCCCCCCCCCCCCAATTCTCCCATTTTTTTCTAACAGCCTCTTTTCTGTTGTTCAGAAAGGAATCATATCTCCTCTAGATTGTTTCTGCACTGTGCACTTACAACACTGTTATTTGAAGCTGATATCAACATTTCAATCATTTCTAAAACTAAACCAACCAATAAATGAGCATCGAGATCATCAGCCAATCATTCTTTGTGCTTCAGAAATGCCAGTTGCTAGTTTTAGTGCTTTCCCAAAGCTTCCAATCATCTGAATTAACAAATAGCCTTTTCCCCTTTTCCTCACAAATAAATTCCCATACATTTCTTCACAAGTGTTTATGAATATTCCACTGGTGATTTGCAATACATTCCTCCTGATAAACTATAAGGGATTGACCACAACTGATAGAGGGACAGGGGGAATGGGTTTATTTTTTGACACTAACAGCAATTGAAGAGAAACTTCAAAGCATTCTGTTCACTATGGTAATAGATTAACACCTCTATGAAATGCATGATCCCAACATAACCAGAACGTAAAGTGGCATGGCAACAACCTTGTGGAGCACCATGCCAACAAAACTATTTTAGGGCATTTCCTAAGCAGGAAACAGAAGTTGAAGCTGTATAGAATGGGAGTTTATAATAGGCAACCTCACCATTGTAAAAAACACTCAGGTTATACCTGTTGCTAAAAAGAAAGAAAAAGATAAAGTAGATTTCCTAGAATGGGAAATAGAACAAAACTTCAAACGGTCTTTTGTTTTGATGCCACTTCACTTGAATTACTCCGCTAAGCAGATTAATGAATTGAGCAAAGACTACTTTGATGCAGTAAGTGAAATCAGAGGGCTATGAAATTCTTCACAGATGTGGGTGGCTTTTGTGAGATTGTTGTAAAGAACAATAGAAGTTTGTTCAGTTACTTACAGATGAATTTTTACACTGCTTCAATCATAGCAGACTCTAAGCAGTTCATAGTCCAAAAATATGCACTCAATAATACAATAAAACAATAAAAATACAAAATATCTGTTGCAATTTTATTTTCATATATAGCATCTTCCCCAGAACTTTTCAAGGCTGGTCCAAGGCTAAAGTCACCCATCATGCCTTCTTGGCAGTCCCAGATTCTCTGCTAACTGTAAACGAAGTGTGGTGGGGACTTTGGCAGAACAAGGAGATTCCATGTCCTTGGTGTGCTGCATAATTTTACAGCATGGAGAAGCATAAGGGAATACTCCACAGTGACTGATGATGGGAAGGACCTTGATTCAAGGCTCTGTTATAGCAGCTAGAGGGCAAAGTAGGAACTACAAGTAGGCTAGCTAAGTAGTCAGTAGACTGTGTCACAGGGAAGACCTTCTTACTGTAGGAAGTTAGCACCCACCCCCTCCTAGAAAAATGAAATATCCTGGGAAATATTAAAAAGGCAGAATATATTTCCCCTAAAAAGAGTAGAAACTCAGAAGCAGAAACTCACCTCAGAGAGGCAGAAACTCAGCCGCCCACACCTTTGCTAATGGGTTATTAAGGCCTAGGCCAGAGTATTCTACATAATAAAGGCCTCTATCCATCTCATCACCTGGCCTGGAAAGATTGTATCAGCCAACATTCAGGTGAAGCCATGTGGCCCAGACAAAGCCTACAAAGTTAGTTAAGAACCCTGTCCCGGGAGTCTGACAGCCAATGGGATACATTTCTTACACAGGAACAGGAAACACTAAGGTGAGGCCCAACATAAGTTATAAAACTAAGGGTCTTTCAGCATCTCAGCCCTTTTACCTTCTTTCTTCATCCAAGCCATGTGGTCCTTGTTCTATCGCCAGAACAAAAGCAGACTCGAGACTGGAGTTGAATTCAGCTCTTTATTAATTGTCAGTAACTTCAACTAAAGTTGAGCCGCGGCAGCCCTTTTTATAGCGGCTGCTTGCAGCTCACAACCAAAGGCATTTATTTAAACTTCCCGCCGCTTAGGCAGCCAATCGGAACTGTTGTTATCTACCAATCGCCCAGCGATGGTATCTGTCCAATAGGAATGCAGTATTACGAGTATGCAAACAAGTACACTACAGTCCTGTCCACCATTAAACCATCTTTCCAAACAGCCTCCATGTTTCCAGTGTCTTTTTCCCTACTTGGAACTGAACCCAGAAGGATAATTCTTCCAACATTACCTTCAACAGGAAGATATTTTTCCTTGGGTTGAGGTATGTCTCCTCTAGTGCTTCTTGTTCTGTCCCTAATTAGCATTCTTGAGATCCCCGCGCTTTGATTGGCCAAAGCGCAGGGCACTCTGATTGGTCAGGCGAGCCGCACCAATTGGCTCGCTAAGAATCTCCCGCGATTGGTCCATTCGAATCGCGGGAGATTCAAAGCGGTGCCATTGGCCACGGCCGCCGCAGCTAAAGGAATAAAAGCCGCGAGCTTTTTCCTTTGCCCCAGTTCGGTTCCAACTTTAAATAAAAGAGCATGTTTTGAAGTCACTGACTCCTGGCATCATTTCGCGGACACAACACTGGCGACGAAGGTGGGATCCAGACCCTGAACTGAACCACGTGTCCGACGGAAGCCAGACGAACCACCACGATGGCGAAAATCGCACCCCCCGCACCCTTTAACCCCGCCACCGAGTACTGGGAATCGTACTCCGACCGATTCCGCATGTTCCTCGAGTGCAGCGACCTGAAGGACGCCACCGGCCCCATGAAGCGCGCCGTCTTCCTGACCCACTGAAGGACCGAGGTCTTCAAGATGGCCAAGGCGTTTGCCAAACCCGCCGATGCGACCGCGATGGACTGGGACATCCTCGAGCCAATACTTCGGCAGCACTACGCTCCAGAGGTACCCATCCTGATCTGACGCAACGAATTCTACCGTCGGGACCAACGGTCGGGTGAGAGCTTCAGCGACTTCGTCGCTGAGCTACGGCGCCTAGGGGGGGGCTCTGCGAATTCGACAACCTGAACGACGCCCTGCGAGACAGAATCGTGCTCGGGTTGTGGGACCCTGTCCTCCAGAGCTGGCTGATGGCCAAGGGCAACATCAGCCTAGCAGACACCCTCACCGCAGCCGCCGAAGCAACCCGAACTTCCGCCGACTGCATGCGCAGACCGAACACTGGGGACCGCAGCGGAAACAACAACCCGGCGAGGTCGACCGAGGCCCAACCCGAGACGACCACCCACCAGGGCGACTTCCACTCGGCATCGGGCACTTCAGATGACGAGGAGGACATCCATCGCCTCCAGACAGGCCGCGACCCACGGAACTGGCGGGGTCGTAAGTTGAGGACCAACTGTGCCGGTTGCGGCGGCGACCACCCCAGGTTGGAATGCCAGTTTTTCGAATCGATCTGCCGGCATTGTGACAAGAAGGGACACATCGCCCGTGTCTGTCGCCTAAAGAAGAACCGCAGCCCGGCACGATGGGACCAGAGTGACCGGAGGAGAGAGAGCACACCACCCCGGACCAGAGATTGCCCCTCGGACAACAGATGGGACCGGAACGGATGACCCCTGCGAGGCGGCGATAACCGGCAAAGAGAGGAGACCCATCAGACGGTCACCATCGGCCACGCTATAACAAATGACGCCCGGAAGGTCCACGTGGAGTTAGGCATCGAGGGCCAGCCATGCAAAATGGAGGTGGACTCCGGGTCCTACCTCTCCATGATAGCATGGCATGAAATAAAGCACTTGGTGCCTACCCTCCAAAGGAGGAACCTAGACAGCCAGAGACTCTTTGTAAAGGACTACCAGGGAAACCGCATCCCGGTAGTCGGAACCAAACACTTCAACATCACATATAAAGGGCACACCGAAAGACTTCACCTGACAATCGTCGACCGCGACCGCCCAAGCCTACTGGGACTGCAATGGCTCGCCCCGCTCGGCATCGCAGTCACGGGAGTCGACCACGTCACCGACGACAACTGGGAGCAGCAACTGGCCCGGGAATTCCAAGAGGTCTTCGACGGAAACCTACACAAGAAACCTAACGGGAGACCCACTATGGATACCGGCCGTCATAACACAAATAACAGGCCCACACTCGTACCGGCTACAAACAGCAGACGGACAAGCGTGGAAACGCCACATCGACCAACTAAGGTCGAGGACTACCAACCAAGAGACCATTGACACACAAACAGGCGAAACCAACCCCCACAACACAAACCAAGGGGGGAGGGAATACCCAGGGGACCAAAACCAAAGAAGAATAAACCAGCCGTACTTACCGGAAAGCAGCCATCACGACCCCTCGCCAGGAAGAGACAGCCAGGCCAGCTCGACCGACCCAGAAAGACTGAGCGGGAGCGGCGAAACCCGCAGCTCAACCAACCCGGGAGGCCCAGGAGGGAGCTACGGAGAGCGGACCAGCCCGACCGACCAGCTGGTTCCCACGACGACATCAGGAGCAGCAGAGATCCCGACGGAACCGGCCGGGATCCAACCTACGACTGAGCTGCGCAGGTCCAGTAGGCTCAGACGGAGCCCCGCCTACCTATGTGACTACGCGACGTAAGGACTGAACCAAGAGGGGAGGGGTGTTCTGTCCCTAATTAGCATTCTTGAGATCCCCGCGCTTTGATTGGCCAAAGCGCGGGGCACTCTGATTGGTCAGGCGAGCCGCGCCGATTGGCTCGCTAAGAATCTCCCGCGATTGGTCCATTCGAATCGCGGGAGATTCAAAGCGGTGCCATTGGCCGTGGCTGCCGCGGCTGAAGGAATAAAAGCCGTGAGCTTTTTCCTTTGCCCCAGTTCGGTTCCAACTTTAAATAAAAGAGCATGTTTTGAAGTCACCAACTCCTGGCATCATTTCGCGGACACAACACTTCTTATGAATCTGTATGTATATTTTACTGGATTGGGATTCTTTCTAACACTCAGGAAGAGAATCATAAGAAATAAAGATAACTCTGTTTTTGTCTATGATGGAATTTTATCCATAGGAAGCACATTTAAACTTGCAAGATTCTGTTACTATAATCTTATAATAAAATCAGTATTAGCATGTATAACTTTGATTTCCTAGCCTGATCTACCTTGGAGGACTGACAGCATGCCTAAATAAAACAGCTTTTATATTTTATGTCTTGCAGCCATCAACCCTGACACCAGTAACTGATTATTGCATATCTTTGGAGAACTTGTGGTCAAAATAATACAATGATATTCACAGTCAGTTGTGCTGGCTAGATTTTCTGGGCCCATTTCATCTCAAGTCAGAATGGCTTGAAAAGGATTTAATTCATAATATTCTTAAAGACTGTCGAATATGCAATCAGAGCTACATAAGAATCCTTATTTCATATTAGGAAATAATTGCTTCAACAGGACAGAATTTCCTTTTTCTATTCACTGATCATAGATAATGCTGGCGCTTATTCCTTTCACAGTTTCCATAATTAAATAAACTTTTTGTCCTGTTCAGCTATGAACCTGGACCACTGACATAACCAGCATTCTGTTCTGGGAAAAAAAAATCTAATTTTTAGTACCACTTTGTCAAGACACAATTTCTAACCCATATTTTCTTATTGAAATCATTACTGAAATCAGATACTAAAAATCAACAATAAAGGAAGATTTACAATCTCTTACAAAAACGATGCACATGCACACATTAAATGAGGTCGATGGGCCCAGTCACTCATCCTGTTTGGCACTATGAAGTGTGCTGATTCCAAAAAACACACACTGGTAACATGGATGGTCTGGCCAACAACTTCAAAGTTTTGACAGAAGAGAAAGGAAAGTTGAGGATCATCTCACTATATGCCATTGCTTGCCTGTCTGGTTTGCTTGTGATTTGATATCTCATTTACTGTTACTGAACTCTGCATATGTTTTTAGTCTGCATTTAACAATGCCAAAAAAAAAAGACGATTACTTTGCATGGGCTGGCTGCTGAGCTTGACATTGTTTGTATCAGTGCAGTCTGTGCCAATGAATCATATTGCCTCATTAAACTTTCTGCCAGACAGAGGACTTTTGCAAAATAAGGTGAACATTGCACTTCCTTCTTTTTCTTAGTGCTCAGTTTCTTTACTGTGGCCAGCTACAAGCTTTAACTTTGTTCTCTTGGGCTAATAAATTAGTAACATTACTAGCAAGCATGCACCACATGACCATTTCTGTCTTATTTGGGATTTGTTGGCTATTATTCTGAGCAAGCTCCTGACCACAGCAATCATTTACAATAATATCTGACATTGTTGATGATCCTCACTGTCAAGGATCTTGGAGTTCTCATATCAAATTACCTAAGCACCAGAGCTCACTGTAACAGCATTGCCAAAAAGGCATTAAGAGTTATAAATCTAATCTTACAAAGCTTCTCCTCTGAAATACTGAATTGCTAACTAGAGCATACAAAAATTTTGCCAGACCAATACTCGAATACAGGTCATCAGTCTGGAATCCGCACTGCATATCGGACATTAATACAATTGAGCAAGTCCAGAAGTATTTCATGAGAAGAATATTACACTCCTCTGCTTGCAACAGATACCCTATATCACCAGGCTTGAGATTTTGGGCTTGGATAACCTTGAATTATGACGCCTACGGTTAGACTTAAAATTATCTGCTACAATGTCCTACCAGTCAATGACTACTTCAGCTTCAACCACAACAATACAAGAGCACACAACAGATACAAACTCAATGTAAACCGCTTGAAACTTGATTGCAGAAAGTACAACTTCAACAACAGAGTGGTAAATGCCTGGAATGCACTACCTGGCTATGTTGTTACATCCTCTAACCTCCACTCCTTTAACCTCAGACTAACCACTATTGACCTCACCCCATTCCAAAGAAGCCTGTAAGGGGCATGCATAAATGCACCATCATGCCTACTGTCCCTGTCCTATTGTGCAGTCACACTTATCTTTGTGTGCTCATGTACATACATTTTGTTGTGTTTTCCACTGACATATTCATAGATGCCTTGCATATTTGCATACATATATTTATATTTTACTGTTGTTTTGCACTTCTGGTTGGATGCTAACTGCATTTCGTTGCCTGTATCCATGGCAATGATAATAAAGTTGAATCTAATCTAATCTAACCTAATCTAATCTAATCTATTGTCCTCCCCCTTTTATTCATACCTATTTCCTGTATTCTTACTCATGTTTATACTTATATCTATCACCTTGTAAGTGATAGACAAATCAAATAAATAAAAATAAATCTAAGACATATTCTCCAAACAAGTATATCTACCAGTCTACAATTTTTGAGGACCTTCTTAAAAAGTAGTGCTTCAATTAACGTTCGAATGATGAGAACTAAGGAAGAAGTAAGCCATGTAATTGACAAAAGACATTTCTTGCTATCACTGAAAACTGAAGTGATTGAATGTTACATAGGGGAGACCATGTTTCAAATCTTAATTGTGGCACATAATTCACTGAACATTTTTGAGGCAATTAATTTACATTAACTTACCTCATTAGACTGTTGCGAGTATTCAAGGGCAAGAACTATTTCTACTACAACAAAAACCTCAGTACTACTTCATGATAGATTGATTATGTGCCATCAAGTCAGTAACTATTTTTAATAACCATGTGGATAGATTTTGTCCAGGTCATTTTTAGCTACACCTTCATTTACTTCTTCAAATGCATCTACCTTTCTCCTTCAGTTATCCTCTTTTTCTTTCCTGCATGATTCTGATCTAGATATAGACTGATCATGCCATCTGAATAATTTTTTCTACCATGTGCTAAACTGCAGCATATTACTTAGCTTCTGGTTTCTTTATTGTTGATAGTCAATCCCGAAAAGCAGACGCTATCTACTGTTTCAGCATCTTTATTATCAATTCTCAGTGTGATTGTGGTACTTATTGGTATTGTCTTTAATTTAGTCTTAGCTCCATTATTTCAGTGTGCTCTTTGACTTTCATAATTAAAGCTTGCAGGTCGCTTGCATTTTGAAATATGAGAATACAGTACTGTCATCAATATAGCATAGATAACTGACTCAGTTTTAATGAAGCACTAAACTTCTAATTCTGCTTCCTTCAGTATATATTCAGCACATAGGTTTAATACTGTCATCAACGGATTTAGGATATAGATCTCCAAACAATTTTAAACAAGGTAGCACATCCTTTTTTCCTCAATTATCTAACACGAATCACAAAAAATGTCTTATGTTCCTCTGTTTTTTATCAAGCCAATGAAATAACTAATAGTGCCCATTCCCTCTAGGGCTTTAATCTGAGTAGGATAATCCAAAATATTATTTTTCTAGCACGTGAAATTAAGCATATTGTGTGATAGTTTGCACACTCTGTTAATTCTCCTTTCTTTAATATTTTTAGTAGAGTGATTTTTTTCAAATCTGTTACTATTGCGCTGTACTTTAGACTTGCTGGCCAGTTTGGCTAGAATCATTACTGATCCTTCTTTTATTGCTTGCCATATTTCTGAAGCTATCCATTAATTCCTGCCAACTTGGTAATAACCAAAGTGCTGATTTAACTTCATCTGGTAATATTAGAGGTTCATGTAGGTGGGTGATATCATCCAAGGTATCTTGGATGGTGATATCTCTACTGTATAGAATTTCAGTACATTCCTTGCATTTTTGTTTGAACCTCCTGAAATCAGTTAATATTTGTGAATTAGCATCCTTTAACACACCAATTTGAATAATGAATTGGGGTCATCCAGGAGTCAAATAGGATATATTTGGTATCACTTTGCCAAAAATTGAACCAATCCGTCTGATCTGAATGTCTTGAGCAGGTCTCATCCGAGTTCCAGTTCTTGATCATGAATTCTGTTTCATAGTTATAATTTCATTCTGTTTTTTATTTATAATTCAGAGGTGTGCCTTACAAGTACTGTGAAATAAATAAACAAATACACAGATACATACATACATACATACATACATACATACATACATACATACATACTATAATGTAGTTCTGTGAGACTGTTCCACTTAAAACTTAAACTTAATTTGAAATTACAAGCCTCCATAATTTCCACTAGTTTAAACTAGAAACATCAAAAGTGATTTCTTTTTTCCTCTATGTTAGAATTTCTTTTTTCCTCTATGTTATTTAACAAAAACTAAGCTAACCTAAATGGAGTTAAATTTCCAGGAATCATACTGCTATTATAGAGCAACATGTACCAAAAAATTTCTGTGAGAACTGCCAATATCTATATTTCTTGGCAGAATTGGAAATTATTTTCAGGCATAGTTTTCTCCTTTGACAAAATAAATCCTTTTAAAATTCAACAAATTAAGTTCAAGGATTTTATGTTGTCATTTCACAACAACCAAACCAAATATTGGCATTCTATTTAATGAAAATCCTGTCAGGTAAAGTCCCAGGAAATGGGAAAAAACAGTTTTTTAAAAAAATTAACAGATTTTTAAAAAATCATTTATATTTAACAGTTAAAGCTTTGAGCATCATAGCCCTTGGTCCAATGAACTTGATCTCATATCATTCTCATGATGATTTGAGTTTGAAAATCTGGTCTTGAAAGCCTTATGGATATGGATGTCCTTGCTTACTTTTTCCCTCAGGCTCACATTGTGATTCTTGTAAAAGACAGCCACTGCTCTGGAGTTTGTTTGCTTCCTGGCTTTTTAAAAAATGATTCCTTTGGTAAACTTATATGCTTGATCTGAATTATTTAAATTCCTCTGACTTCTTAGAGATATTTTTGTTCACTGATGTGGCCTTTGTTTTCTAACTGGCCTCTATAATGTGCTCAATTCTGATCTTCCAACATATTTCCATGCATTAGTAATCTAAAGGTCCATGCAACCTCTATCTTACAGAAATTGAAAGTCCAATGATAGCCAAATAGGCCTCCAGTCCATTCTGATTTAACAAATATTGCTTTCAATGATAAGATGGGTGATGTATAAATTTAATAAATAAATAAACACATTAACTTTATGGGTATACCAAGAATAAGTCTTTCAATAACTTCATTCACTGAATACAGAAAATGCAATTAATCAGAGAAATAAGTTTTGTGAGCAGAAAAAACTGTTTTTTTTTTAAAAAAAGTTTGACCGTAAAATATTGATACTTAAATTGAGACTCAGAATGTAAATCTTCATTGCTAAAGTATACCCAAACAGTTTATCAAGCTGTTTGGGTATACTATGACAAGCATTGTCTTCGTTTGAGTTGTAAAGGAAAAATAAGGCAGGGATCTTGTTTTAAATTGCCTCTGTTAAGAAATTTATTTTGTCCAGAATGTTCGAATCATATTGCGGCTATATATATGCTAGATATCTAGTCCATGCTATGGCAACCTGGAATTCTGGGAATTATCATTCAGAATCTTTACAACATAACAGATCGGAGAAGCTGCTCTAAATTCATCTTGTGCATATTTATTCAGTGTCTCTGAACTTAAAAAGGCTGAATAATCAGCATATTTAGAAGTATCCTTGCATAATAGAAACATTTCTATTCCTTTGCATGCAAATTAACTTAAGTAAAAGGAAGCAAAGGGAGATCTACTGAGTGAGGCAATTCTACTCCTATTCCATTATTTTTTTGCCATAAATGCTAATCAGATGCCTCCAAAAAGTCCCCACCAAATTGTTGCCCATCCTTTCAAGGGATAAAGAAAAATAATTAAAAATCTGAACTATTATGAGTAAATAAAGCCGTATTTGGGAGAAAGGAGGGAGGGGCATGTAACTATAGACATAATTATCATTTTATTGTAGAATTGCATGGACATTTCCATCCATGACTGCAGTTCCAGTTCTTTAAAATTGTTTGTTTTAAATACTTCCTGAATGAACAGTTGAATTGATTTTTCTTATACTTCTATTATTTATTTCCTAAATTAGGTATTCTGAATTATATTACTGAATTGCAAAAATTACATGCAACCCTCCCCCCAAAAAATTTTTCCTGAAGAAATATTTAAGTAAAATAAAATTGTTCTTTTTGATATAAGTAGAACTTTCAATTGCATTTAAGGTATTGGTATAGTGAAAGTATCCATTTACTAAGATTGCTAATTTGTTTATGTCACACTGGGTTATGATACACAAAATACATCATCTCTGAAAAAAGCATATCAAACTGTTGATCTTACTCTTAAAGCAAGAGTCATTTTAAAAATCCAGTATGGATGTAATTTCCGAGGTAGTTGTTAAGCCAAAACAAAATAAATCAGTGTGTTGCTGTAACCTCTGTACTTCCTGCCACCACAATATGAGTCAGAATACTTTAACAACTTCTCTGAATAGCCCAAGGCTGCATTTTGATCCCTGAAGGCAAGTTAAATACACCCACATAGCTTCTGTTCACTGAAAATGGGCTCTGCCCTACGTAATATTCCCTGACATAGAAGAGTTTATGTTGCAGTTATAGGCAAGTGATAATCTTTACTGTACTTCTAGTTGCATGTCTTTAAAGATTTTCATTTTGTTTCCATACTTGCCCCATAATGTTTTAAATAGTGGATCTAGGAAAGGTTATCACTTATTACATAAAGTACAATAGTTGCATTCATTTACACACATACTAGGGAGTAAAACTTCATGAATTTGGGGAGGTATTTTTGATAAATATACAGGCAGTCCTTGACCTATGACCACAATCAAGTCCAAAATTTTGGTTGCTAAGTGAGACATTTGTTAAGTGTCCCTCTCTTTGGAACATCATCCCCACAGAGATTAAAATGACCCCCACTCTAGAATTCTTCCAGAAGGCTCTGAAGACCTGGTTCTGCCAGTGGGCCTTGGGAACACAGAGTGGGATGTAGCTCATTAAATGGCTCATGTAAGGTGCTGTTATTGGGGCATGTGTGGGGGATGATTTTAGGATATTAAATGATGCCTTTTATTAGTTTTATCGTTGTTATATGGGATTTTATATTCTGTAAGATGCTTTGAGTCATCATGTTCGAATAAGTGGCAATATAAATTCTCTGAATAAATGAATTTTGCTCCTATTTTATGGCCTTTCTTCCCACAGTTAAGTGAATCACTGCAGTTGTTAAGTTAGTAACATGGTTGTTAAGTGAATTGGGTTTCCCATTGACTTTACTTGTCAGAATGTTGTAAAAGGCAATCACATGATTTTGGGACATTGCAACCATCATGAGTCAGTTGCCAAAAATCTGAGTTTAGATCACATGACCATGGGGATGCTTCAATGGTCATACACCTGAAAAATGGTCCCAAGTCACTTTTTTCAGTGCCGTTGTAACTTTAAATGGCCACTAAATGAATTGTGGTAAGTAGAGGACTACCTGTATGTATCTTCTGTCTATAATTTTCACAGACAGAATTGTATTGTCTAGACAATAATTTTCACAGACAGAATTGTATAAAAATAGAGACTGATTTTGAATGAAAAAGCTTTGAAAAGCATCAGGCTGTTTGAATACATTCAAACGCAGTTGGAGTTCTACTTCATTAGTTAGGTGCTGTATGAGTGCCTTCAAACTCTCTGAAGCACTTAACCTTTGAGCATAAACACTGCAGAGCAGTAATAATCCTTTACTCTGAGTGGGATTGTAGCGTTTTGTGCTCTTATTCAGTTTGCAATTTAGACTAATGGCTCCTTCTTCAATAGCACATGGTAGCTGTAGTCCAGGGGCTTTGGCACAATTGCATTTAGTGCGCCATCTCTGCCTATTCCTGGATTGTGGTACCTTGCTCATGATCATTGATACCTTTGACCTTTAGACTGGATTACCCCAGTATAATCTACTGTCCTTAAAGATCATCCAGGAGCTGCAATTGTTCCAAAGTAATGCAGTACAAATAGTTATGGCCATTTCTCATTATACCTCGCTCTGCTCTCTAGTGCAACTCAAAGGGCTGTTTATGTGAAACCTGGAATAGAACATATCTGCTTCAAAGATTATTTGCTTTTTCCATATCCTCCAATATAAAAGTTACACTTCAGGTTCTTCTTTGAAGCAATAAAACTTCTTATTGCTTAACAGCCATGACTTCTCAGTAGTAGATTTTATGTTTTAGGCCAGTTTTCCCCCTGGCATATGGGTGAACTGGACCTTGAAAGTCTCTAGGAAAGCAGTTAAGATCTGTCCCCCCCCCCCCCGAGCCATTGGGCCAGAATAACCAGATTATCCATTTTTAGGAATTATAATAAATTTCAGCAGACCATTTACAGTATGGTCTACTTAGTTTTAATGATATGTGTTGGGTTTTTATTTATTGGCCTTATTTTTTTTCCTTTTTTTTATCCCTTTACCCCATTGTCTAAGCTGGATGGCCATATAAATGCAATAAATAGATAGTAAATAAGTCTTGACCCATCTGCTGCCATATGACTCTTTATCACAGAGCCTACTTCATAATGGTAATAATAGTACTGTAATTCTCACCATTCCTGATTATTGACAGTACAGCTGTTATTCATAAGAAGGGTAGTTCAGTTCTTCTGGAATACACCTGCTTGTTTGACTCTGCTATGTTTTACAGAAAGTAGCTACTATAATTCAAACCAAATGTCACAAATACATATACATATATTTAAAGTGATTAAATTCAAGAGCCATGAGGATGCAGTGGTTAGAATGCAGTATTGCAAGCTAATTCTGCCAACTACCAGCAGTTTGATTCTTACCGGCTCAAGGTTGACTCAGCCTTTCATCCTTCCTAGGTCAGTAAAATGAGGACCCAGATTATTGGGAGCAATATGCTGACTCTGTAAACTATTTAGACAGGGCTGAAAAGCACTGTGAAGTAGTATATATTGTATTGCTAGATGATTAGATAATAAGGAACTGAAGGCTAAAACATTAGAAGAACTGGAGTCCTTCTGCTAACAGTGTTCCAATATCTAAGAAGACGGGTCAACTTACTCTCCAAAGCACCTGAAGACAGAACAAGAACCAATGGATGGATACTAATCAAGGACAGAAGCAACCTAGAACTAAAGAAAAATTTCCTGATAGTCAAAACAATTAATCTGTGGAATGACTTGCCTTCAGAAGTTGTGGATGGTCCATCACTGGAGGTTTTTAAAAACAGACTGGACAACCATTTGTCTGAAATTGTATAGGATTTCCTGACTGATCAGGAAGTTTGGCTAGAAAACCTGCAAAGTCTCTTCCAATTCTATTACATATGGTGTGTGTGCGCGCGCGCATGTGTGTGTGTGCATACACACATACACATACATACATATACACACATATACTTGTTTGTGCTAAAACTTGTATAAAACTTTAAAAACTAACATAAACTAATATAGTTTCTATAGTTCTATAGCTTATTAACATTTTGATTATTTAATATAATTTTATGTGCAATTACATAACATACAACTATAAAACCGAGCCAGCCGAATTAAATAGAAGAAACATGCTAATCATTGCACATTTATTTTTCTTAATTCAATTTTATTAAGATATTGCTTTTTTAAAAATCTGGTTTTGTGAACAGGAACCCAAGCACTGATATCTGGGTGGATAAATCAAATAGGTAATGATATTGGGCTGGATTTACAGGACCTTGGATAGTTCCAAGCATATTGTTCCAAGAAGTGTTTTTTTTGGACCATTCTAATACCCTAGTCCCCCACCTCAAACACAGAATGGATTTGTATGGCATATTAATATACTGTGGTTTATTTATTGTTTTGTCGAATCCCAGAGTATGGATTAAATTACATTTAATCTAGAAATATCTTTAACAATTTGTGTCAATGGTTTGTTATAGGTTAGCCATAGTCAGGCATGCCATTTTAATCAGAACAAAAGGTTTCAGTGTCAGTTACATATAGATGCTTTCAATTGATGATCCCAAGGAAAGATGCAACTGCTTTAAAATGTTATTAATTGATTTTCTATTCATGTGGTATACCTTTCTGTAATCAGATATGAAGCGCTGAACAATAAATTGATAATTTATTGCTAGGTACCAATGATTTCTTTATTAAACCAAAGCAGATATGAATAATTGTAAAGAACAGCTGTCCTTGTAACAGTATTTTATATTGCTTGGGATTGAACATTCTCTCTCTCTCTCTCTCTCTCTCTCACACACACACACACACACACAAAGGAGATCTTTGGAAAACAAAAATATTAGGAAATTACACTTTCCATTGTTACTCAAATTTGAGGAATCACACATTTAAAAGAATTCCAACATTAAAAAACAACAGCCCAATGCCTGCCTTCCAGGAAATACCAGATAATTACATAACATGCAAAACTTGGAATAGTAAGCAACAGAGCACAGGAGTATTCTCCATGTACTCTGCCATGTAAAGAACATTTTTTGTGAATTTCATAATCACAACTAATTCTAAATTTGATTTACCATGTTCTGTGAATATATTTGTTGGAATTACCTGCAAAACAGTGAGATGGTTTTGCCAGCTCCATCTTATCCACTATGGTTACCTTCCATAGTTTGAAAAGCGAATGTCTAAAGGATGGAATGTGTAGTACATTTCCCAATATTTTATACTAATTTCAAACATTTCTGACTGATGCATTAATAAAAATTTAATGCGAAGTTCTTATTAGGTTGGGCAATGACTGTCTACTGTGAATTTGAAATATTGTTTGTCCAGACATTTTATATCAATAAGATCCTATGACTCCTGGCCACATCATCTTCCAGTTCATAGAGGAAGAAAGATATGGGAAATTCATTCATTTTCCTTAATGTTTTTAAACACTGCACATTAATGATTTTCTAACAAGATAGCATCCTTCCTGAACTGCTCTGCACCTTTTATGTAAAAGAAGTCTAAACATAATTCAGCAAGAAGAAAAAGGGAGGAGGAGAGGGAAGGGGAGGGAACGAGGGAGAGAAGGAAGGAAAGAAGGAAGGTAGGTAAAGTATCTAATTTATATTGCCCCCCCCCCCCGGTGAAAATTGTCTCATAATTGATACTGATATATATTTTGGACAATATACCTTGCTTTATATAAAAAGCTGCCATGCATACTAAAAGAGTGAATCTGGTATTTAATTTATTCAATTATTAATTGAAAATTGAGACAAGTTAACTGCAGGATCAACACAAGGTGATTTGGGCACACTTCTGAACTGAAGATCCAGCTAAGAAGCATAGTAGGCAGTCATTGCCCAACCCTAATAAGAACTGCACATTAAATGTTTACTAATGCATCTGTCAGAAATGTTGAAATCAGTATAAAATGTAATATGCTTAAAAGGTAAAAAGACAATGATAAAAGTACTATATACTATAATTATAAACATATATACTAAAATTATAAAAAATGGATGAAGCTCAATATAGCTTTAAAAAAATTATATTGCCAGTACAGACAATACATTATTACAGAAAGTTCTTAGTTCACTAGCAAAACATGAGTAGAATGGGTGCCCTCTCAGTCTTTCTCACATGGGAAATGTTCCAGTCTTGGAGAAGGCTTCTTTCTCACTGAAATGTTTATTTATCATACTTCTCTGGGATACAGATATTTTTTTCCCCTCTTAGGGAATCTGTATTCCAGTATTGGCTTTGTCCTTAATCAAAGTCTTCATTAGTAACTTGAATTCTGGGAGGTTTTTAATATTGTGTCTGAAACCCCTAATGAAGGTGAGAGCCACTACAAGTGGATAGGTACAGCCTTAGAATCTCTCAGTATTTGAAAGAATTGGTCATGTTCATCAGCTCATGGAAAGATATTTATTGCTATGTTCTTGATGTACAAAATACACTGAACTAATTATCACAGGAGCAGATGGACATTTGCTGGTGATGTGGGTGATTATGTTCTTCTTGCATGGTTCTGTTAATTTGAAGTTTTGAACAGCTTTGGCTGTTCCTTTGTAGAAAATACTTACTTGACAATCAATATTGATGAAATTGCTGAAGTGAAGTAGAAAAACAAATGTGCAGTGAGAGGTGCTTTTAATTTATGCAAAATGATTAAAAGCATTAAAATGCATGCAATTCGAGGAGCATAAAATTATGTTATTTTAAGTTTAACTCCAGATAAAAGTCTTTTTCCAAAATTAGTTTCAATCTTTTTTGGGAATGAAAGTGAGGATCTGGCTATTGATACCATTTTTGTTTCTTAGTATCCATAAGTTTGTCTAAATTTATTGTTTCTATATACTGAATTGTATAATGTGCTCGTTTGATGGGGGGATTTAAGTATGCTATTATTTGTTCTCTGTCCAAGATCCAGTGATACTGAATATATTATAAATGCTGAAATATTTATTATTAAAATAAACATTGTTCATTAATGCATAATATAGTAGAACTGCAACATTTTTGCTTAGCAATGAAACCATGAAACCATAGGGATGTCATGCAGAATTAATTTCCAATATTCTCTTGGACTAGAAAGAAGAAAAAGAATATGGGTCATAACAGACATTATCTCAAAGTTACTATTTTGAGTGGATGGATCAGATTATTGAAGCTATTATCTTTTAAATTAAATTACTTGGACTGCATATTGAACTAAGCATGCTTTGCTTTAAAAAAGTGGGTCTGTTGAACAATCTACAATGACTGAGTTCATACAAAATGTTAATGTGTGGGATATTCTATGTCTTGTATTACAAATTTAAAAAACAGAATTATCCAACTCAGTATTGCTGGTATTGATTGGGAGTGGCTTCCCAGGGTTTTTGAATTTTAGAGTTCCAGCTGTTATTTTCGTCATGCATTTTTTCTACTATAACTATTCATTCTGAAATATTGTTTTCTGCATCTGATCTATGTACCTTGGACCACCTTAGAAGATAATGAGAACAACTTTCCACAAGAATCTTCTCCTTTCTCTATACTTGACGAGTGATGGAGGAGAAAGAACTGGGTCTAAATCTTATGATACTGTAAACAGAAGGCACAATGTAATAAGGAGCAGGACATGATTTGGGCTCAGAAAGATGTCTTTCAAGTCCTTTAGTGCAGCATTGTGGAAGATCAGCAGACTATATTTTGTTTATTGTTTATCACTATAGTTTAAAATCAATGCTAGTGGTTTTAATAAACCTTTAAACCACCTGCTATATAAGAGATTTAATTTAAAATTCTGAGAGGCCCATCAAAACCATTACTAATTCAAAGGAAAGTATGAACCTGCACCTGCCAATCATGAACAACCTCCCCCTGACATCTGTCATCTTTACTTCACATGCTGAATTTTCATTTATATATCAAAGTCACAAAAACAATTAATAAATAATTTTTGCTTATATTTTATAAACATTTTATAAAATATATCTCTATATGAACTACAAACCCACAGGAGAAGAAAATATTTTCACATTTAGATATAAAACACATTTTCCAGAAACCCCCCAAACTTATCAGCTCATATTTCTCTGTCTTTGCAGATAATTGCTTTGGTTTCATTATTGATCTTATCAATTATCAAAATTATTTGAAATCTAAAGTAGAACATACGCAGGGGGAAAAAATAGGCCATAATTCTAAAAAGACTTACTTGAGAACACACAGATGGACTGTTCAATAAACATGCTCTGGATTAAGCTGTAAATAAAAATATTTTTCTGATACCAAAATATAATTTTGTTCGTTATATGAAATGCATAAAATTTTCTAAGACATTTCCTTCTCCAGAAAAAAACAGCTTCTGTTTTTCTATCTTAATCTCAGCTTGTTTGAGGATATTTCCAAATTTCTCTTAGTTATATTTTTTAAAATTTTGCTTTATTGTTGAAGATGGGTAGAACTTTTGTTTTTTGTTACACAAGGTTCCATCACTCTAAAAGCTTCCTGCTATTCACATTTTATAATATCAATAAGGCAATGAGAGAGATTCTTCATATGAATTATGTTAAGATCTAATTTGAAACATGGGAAGCCGGGCACAAGATCACAAGACAGATGATTGTATAATCAAAGATACAATATCCATGCAAACAGATTGGCCACTTCATAACACAATAAGATCAGAACATTACATTCTGATCATGAACATTTCTATTAACACCTCTTTTTCCTGGAAAGAAATTTCAAAAGCAATTTATTTCATCATAATTAGCAAGAACTGGTAGATTTTTTTTCAGTATGATATAAATTATTTAGTTATTTGCAGATCATATTTATGTTTTATTCTGAGAACCAAAACACATATAATTCTATTTTTGCAATTGGAAAAAAAAGAACACAGATAATTACTTTACAACTTGAAAGCTCTAAATCATCCAGAATAAGTTAGACAATTACATATTTGTCTGAATTGAAAATAAAGAATTAATTTATTTCAAATGCTTCTTGCAAATAGTTGTTCTATAACAAAGAATAAAGATTTCAGTAACAGTTTAAGCAGAGAGAAATAAAACAGGACACTGGACTGTAAAAGTATAAACCATTCTTTCCTTTATAAATTATTAATATAGTTTTGATTGAAAAATGGGATATTTTAAATATTGCAGAGAATATTTGCATAACCATTGAGAGATCCATAAGTACATGGTTGCAAGTAGGTAAAAGAATATTGAGTCAAATGCAGGATGTGTAACAAAATTCCTGCTTAATTCTACAAATCTCCTGCCTTAATACCATAATTTTGAATCCAGGTGATCCAAAACTTAGTTTCTCTCTGATCTCCCCTTCTATCATATAATCAGTTTTGAAGGAGCAGTTTCCCTCTTTCAAATGATCAAGAGCCTCCCTTGAGAAAAGGGGGGAAATTAAATGTAGAAGATCAGTCTCTGTAAGAACACAGATAACATTACATTGGCCATAGCATGAAAGAGGAACATCTGATGAAGATAGGAAGAGCTTTTGAAAAGCAAGGCCCCATAGATCAATGCATGGCCTCAGGTTAGCTTAGAACCAGGGGCTGGATTTTGCCCATTGCTGCGGGATAGTATTGTATATTGTTCTAAAAGCCCTATGTCCCTATTGAAGGAAAGCACAAAACAGTAGTTTTCCAATTTTCAATCAGAACTGTAGTCTCACCCAGAGATACCATTTTTGACCAGACCTAGCTCTTTGCAAGAAAGTCCATTTTATTGAGCAGTCAATTAAAAAATGGATTGCAAACCAAGTTAGGGCAGGCTTGAGTACAATTAAACAATATCATACCATGTGGATTTTAAGCCTTTTGGTGTGCCAAGATCTTCTAGAGAGTTTTCTGTGCTTTTCAAACAAGTGTTTTGCACATGTGTGTGTGGGTGTAGAAAAAGCACAATACCCTGATTTTTCTTATATGACTCTGCAATTTAACTCCAGCAAAAAAAGTTGTGAATGTACACGGGGCACATTTTGTTCTATTCTGCAAAATGAGTTTTCCATTTCTTTGTTCCGCAATTCTTGTTTTGCCTGTAATTTGTCATTATGTTAGTGACTTTCCAACAAACTGTTCAGTTATAAAGCTTATCAGCCACTTCCAGGTCTAAAAGAAATCATCAAGAAATAAAGATACTCTACATGTGGTTAACTCAAATGATTTTAATCAACATTCTAAACAAACTGGACAAATTAGAGACTGTTTTAACCATGCATTGGGATATTCAAATCTGTAATTAGAATTCAAAAGGCTAGGATATAAGCAACTTTCACCAAAAAGCTTATTTAGGGGGAGTAATGGAACAAGCTTCCACCTTCCAGATAACAATAAATCAAAAAGTTATTGTAAAGTAGACCAGATATACAGATATACAGATAATCAGAGTTGGAAGGGACCTTGTAAGTCATCTAGTCCAACCCACCGTCCAAGCAGGAGACCCTACAGCATTTCTGACAAATGGCAGTCCAATCTCTTCTTGAAAGTCTCAAGTGATGGCGCTCCCACAACATCCGAGGGCAAGCTGTTCCATTGGTTGATTGTTCTCACTGTCAGAAAGTTTCTCCTTATTTCCAGGTTAAATCTCTATTTCCAGGTTAAATCTCAGAAACCAAAACTTCATATTTTCCCTGTAGCTCCCACTTACAGCTAAATAGAAAGGAAAACAAATCTATGGTCCCACTCAAAATCTACAAATTCAGCTATGAGAATAATACTGTAGACTTCATTTCCCATCAGTAAACCTCGTCATAGGATATGATCAGACTGCCTGCTGCTTGGCAGCAGCAGATTCATAGGCTTTGTTTTTTTCAATGTAGCAATCAGTAAAGAAAAAACAGAGGGAAAAATAAGCTGCATAATAATATATTAATAAAAAAGTGTGGGTATACTAATGAATGGAACAGCTGGAGCAGAGTTGTCTTGCCATATAGCTTTTTTTTAAACAACAACAAAAAAAAGAAAATGTTTTTTGTGAACCCGATGTGATGAGTTTTGAAAGTTTATCACGCTGCTTGTTTGCTTCTCCAAAACACATTTGAAGTTGGAGAAATGCCAACATTTGATTGCTCATACTACTCCTATATCCAACACAGCTGTTATATATGATAGTTGTTCAAATAGGAAAATGAATATTTTAAAGTGAAATTGTAAACGCCTAATATATGGTTTAATATTCATCAGTGCTCTTTGAAATGCCTTCCTGTAGCTTTCAGATAATACAAGATAAAGTTTGCATGACAAACTCTTTTAGAAGATGTGAGAGTTTGCATAGATTGTCATTGAAGTATGGAGGGTGGGAAAAAGAATCTTGACTCACTGAAAGAAGAGCTACCAAAAATTTAGAAAAGCAGAAATCTAGAAGATGATTTACTTTGCTGTTGGGAAGCACTTCATCTATGTTCTGGTAGAAAGAGAGGTCAGATTAGATATATCTGGCTTCTAAAAGAGGAGCACCAGCCTAGACACAGTTCATCATAGTGATCTTATTTCAAAGCTACTTGAGCCATTTTTGGAAGACAGCCAATAGTTACTAGTCTTTTATAAAATTTCCTGCTATGTTCACTGAAACTGTAATTAATTATTTGCTCAACAATAGATCAGTATTTGGCTTCAAAATGTGGTCCTGCACTTAAATCTGTTCTAAGTCAAGAGAATTCAAAGTGTCAGGAAAACACAATGTGGGCTTTTTGTTTTGATTAAAATAGCAAAAATAGCAAGTTTTTTTTTAATACTTGCATTGCTGTCTTTTCCCTTATTGTTTTTAAATGCTGTTAATAGTAGACAGAATCAGAACATAGAATAGTAGGGCTTTTGGCTATTTGGATAGGCACATTTTATAGCACCAGGTGAATTTCTTTAAATACCAAGTGAAACAAGTTTTAAATACAAGTTTAAAGACCTTTTTAAAAAAACAGCAAAAAGGAAATAGTTTTCTCACCACTAAACTGCATCTTATTGGATAGGGCCCAATGATCAAGAGCCTTCTAAATCTTGAATCTACCTTCCAAAGGGTTAGTAATTCTTCTCACCTTGATGTCATCTACAATTTTGATGAGTGTCTTTCAATTCCCTCATCCAGGTCATTTATACTTGAAGACTACTGGGCCCAAGACAAAATCTTGGGATACCTCACTGTTTGCTTCCCTCTACATAGATATAGTTACATTGAGGACCACACACTAAGTAGGGACAGGCTTCATTATTGTTGTAAGTTGAGGACCACCTGTAGCACACAAGGCCAATGAAATATATGTAACACACTCACACACAAACACACAGAAAATAAGGAATGATGCTAGGAGCACAACAGACTTCCTTAACTAGCATCCTTTGTATATGTTTGCTTCACTTTTAATAATCTCCAACAGCTTGTTCATGTTATGTTTGAGCATTATCGGAGTCCAATACACATCATAATGGCACCAAGTACAGGAAAGTGGCTGACAATCTATCCAAAATCTTTTGTTTTTCAAAATTTCTAACATATCACAGAGACAAGGAAATTGGTAGGGATGGACTGTTAGATATAAATGAATGCTAGCTTTTACTTATCAACACACTTACTGTGGGAAGAGTGTGCTGCATCTTGCTATATAATCATTGCTACATTATTTCCTGTCCATTGAGTTAATGGCAATTGTAACTATTTGACAAATAGTGAGGCCCATCCATGGGTGAATTGAGAAGAAGAAAAAGCTGTTTGTGAGGAGAAAGCCTCATCTTTTTCATGTTTGAAACAGTTTGCTTTTTTTTTTTTTGAAAAGAATTTTATTGATTTTCTACAAACAAACAAGACAAACAAAACATTAAAACATCAATTCTCATATGTACATCCAGCGTGTCAGTTGGTTCATCAGTTTTGTGCATTCATTTTGTAGTCTCAATTACAATTTTGTTACATAACAACTCATATTGTCGATCCAAAATTATATATCCTAATATTGCTATTTAAAAAAAAAACTTTTGACTATACTCTTAATCATTCATGCTTTATGAGATAACAATACTTTAAGCAGTTTATTCTATAACAAATCATATAATCATACCAAATCAATCCTAAAAACACTTTATGAATATAATGTCAAATAACAAAGACAAAAGAAAAAATAAAGATATTCCTTGCTGTCTAACATTCTAAATATTCTATTATCGTATTTTATCATCTAGCCATTGATAAAAAAGATCCCAAATTTCATAAAATTGTTTATCCTCTTGCTCTCTAATTTCAAATGTCAATCTACTCATCTCAGCACATTCCAATATTTTCTTAATAATTTCTTCCTGTAATGGTATTTTCTCACTCTTCCAGTTTTTAGCAAATACAATCCTAGCTGCTGTTAATACATTTACAATCAAATATTTCAAGTCTTTACTGTATGTATCTGGTAAAATTCCCAATAAAAAGAACTCCGGTTTCAAATCTATACGTTTCTTTGTCATTTTTTCCAACCACATGCAAATTTTAGTCCAATATATTCTAGCATCCTCGCAGGTCCACCACATATGGTAATATGAGCCAGGTATCTGATGACATTTCCAGCATTTTTCAGATTTGTTCTTAAACATTCTTGCTATTCTTGTCGGGGGAAAGTGCCACCTGTAAAACATCTTATACAAATTTTCTTTATATGCTGTTGACATTGTCATTTTATAATTTTGAGACCACAATTTTTGCTATTTCTCTAAATCAATCCCATATCCAAAATTCTTCCCCCAAACAATCATAGTTTCTTTAACTTGTTCTTCCTCTAATTTAATTCCCAGTAAATAACCATATAATTTTTTAATCACCTTCTCATCAGTACCCATCAAGATCTTATCTAAATCAGTCTGTTTATCATAGAATCCCTCCATTTTAGAATCTTCATCGTACCTTGAATGTATTTGCGCATATGAAAACCAATTCATCTTTATACCTTGTTCCTCTAAGTTTTGAATCGATTTAAGTTCACCCTTTTCATCCAATAGTTCCCCATATCTAACTGTTTGTTCCTTTTTATAAATTATAGGATAGGAAAATGCTTCAATAGTCGATAACCAAACTGGAATTTTCAAATAACATTGTCTTTTTATCTTCTCCCAGTTTAACCACAAAGACTCCCGTATATAATGTCTTCTAAAATAACCCTGTGTTTTAGTTCCCTTATATCATAAAAAAGCATGCCAGCCCAACAGCAAATCATGATCTTCTAGTGTCAACAATCTAGCCTTTCTTAATGTTATCCATTCTTTGACCCACATCAAACTTGCAGCTTGATAGTACAATTCCCAATTGGGCAGGCCAAAACCTCCTCTAATTCTAGCGTCTTGCAAAAGCTTTATTCTCGCTTTTTTACCTTGCCATATAAACTTCAACATAATTTTATTTAAATCTTCAAAATAGTCTTTTCCAAGCCTAATTGGTATTGTTTGAAACAGAAATAAGATTCTGGGTAATATATTCATCTTAATTGTTGAAATTCTCCCTATTAATGACAATTGCAAGTTTTCCAATTTCTTCAAGTCTGTAGCTATCTATTATTTAAGTTTAATATAATTATTCTCTTTTAATGTCTACATCTTGCTGTCAAATATATCCCCAGATACTTAACCTTATTTGTAACTTGGATTTTCAGCAGGTCTGCCAATTCTTCTCTTTGTCTCAGTAGCATTTTCTTTGTGAAAATCTTTGTTTTATCTTTATTTATTTTCAAACCAGCCATCTCACCATATGCCTCTATCTTTCCCAATAACTTTGGAGCTGTTTCTAGCGGATCTTCCAAAATAAAAGCTAAGTCATCAGCAAAAGCTTGTAATTTGAATTCTTCCTTTTTAATTTTCATTCCTTTTATGCTTTTATCATCCCTAATATTTCTATTCAACACTTCCAAAGTCAATACAAATAGCAAAGGAGATAGGGGACATCCTTGTCTTGTGCCTTTTCTTATATTAATAAAGTCTATAAGTTCTCCCTCCATCATTACCTTTGCTGTCTGTTTATTGTATATGGCTTCTATTGCTTGAATAAATTTTCTGGCAAAACCCATCTGTTCCAATAGTAATAACATAAATCTCCAGTTCACATTATCAAATGCCTTTTGAGCATCTAGGAATATCAAAGCCATTTGCTTTTCAGGATGAGCCTCATAGTATTCCAAAGTATCCAAGATTACTCTCATATTGTCTCTGATTTGTCTCTTTGGCAGAAATCCATTTTGATCTGGGTGGATAAAATTATTTAAATATTTTTTAAGTCTTTCTGCTAAAATTGAAGCAAAGATTTTATAGTCTGCATTCAATAAAGAAATAGGTCTATAATTCTTAATTTTCAGTGGGTCAGCCTCTTCTTTTGGAATAAGTGTAATATAAGCCTCTGACCATGTTTTGGGTATCATCTTCTTTGACATAGCTTCATTCATAACTTCTAACAATGGGATATTTTCTTGTTTATATAGTTGCCCATAGAAATCTCAAATAATTTCCTTTTTCTCCTTATTACCATAACAAACTTGGCCTTGATCATCTATTATTTTCAATATTTTTCTTGATTCCTCTCCTTTCTCAATTTATATGCTAGCCATCTACCTGGTTTATTTGCATCTTCAAAATAATTCTGTTTAGCATTTCTAATTTTCTGTGCCAATTCTTCTTTCTCTATTAATTCCATTTTATGTTTAATTATATCCAGCTTCAATTTAATATCTTTTTTCTGTGGCATTTTCTGTAATTCTTTTTCAAGTCTTTTATACTCATCTTCCAAGACCTTAGACGCTTTGAAATAGTTTGCTTTTGAGAAGAGCTCATTTGGTTGATTTTGTCACTCCTTTCAGTAAACCATGGAACCCAAGACGCAAGTAATAACTATAGATATATCTTCCTTTCAACGTGTACCTTGGGTCCATTCAACTGCTGTACAGGTTTCTGGAAGGATTCTTTTATCAACAGTCTTAAAATGTCATTCTGTCATTCATTCCTCTCCTTGCACTTCCTATCAAATATTGTTAGACTAAAAAACACTATAAACTATTAAAAAAATCTTCCTGGACATTTCAGGATACTGTTATCTGTTAAAAAAAATATCTTGAAACTTAATTATTGCCATTGATCCGAGGTATATGGTAGAAGAAAAAATAACATGTAGCACTTTTATGATCAATGTGTCTTTAGTTTCTTTGTTCATTATACTGTATATAGCCCTTCATTACTTAACACTGAGCACTATATTTCTGTTCTATAATACAGATTGAAAGTTATCCATAGAACAAGTTTCAAGATCATGAAATTGATTTAGAGTTTATGCAGCTTAAATCTTGTAATTATAACAAGGAACATTTATAAACCACAGAAAAAGAAGTCTAATTTGAAATAAGAAAAATTATATATAAGTTGAGTTTTGATTATTACAAAGTCTATGCCTGATATAATACTATGTGTCATGAAAGACAAGGAAAGTGGTAGAAAGAGAAATCTCTTATAGCTACTGGAGGCTGTGACAACTTTTCTCCATTTAATATTTATCTTTAGTATAATATTGCTTGGAAATGGGAACTGGAGCAGAGCTAAATGTAGACATTGATTAAGGGACTTTCTAGTCATGAGAATGAAGAACAGGGTACATAACCTTTCCAAGCAGAGAGCCATACTACATCTCTGAACTTTATGTTGGAATGCATATTCCCAAAAAATGGATAGGATCAATCAGTTAATTAATTATAACTTATGTGATTATGTTCCATGCCTTAAACCATTTCCACCTTCTCTCATTTGAAAAAAAAAAAGCAATTTAATGACAACTTTTAGAAAAGTATTAGGAATTGTATCCATACTTTTGTATTTCCATAGCCTGTTTTCCTCTAATTGGAAAAGTTATAACTGAAGCTGCCTAAGCTTTCTATTTTCAACTATTTTGGACAGGATAAATATAGTGATGATTGTCCTCACACATGTTCAACTGATTCTCAAGCTGGCAAATCAATCAATCAATCAGCCAGCCAATGTACCAACAGGAAAACACATATTTTAGTTTCTTCTCTAATCTATATCTATATATATATATATAAATGAAATACCATTCACGCATCATCACAAAATATCCAGAACCGTAAAGCCTACAAACTTGAAATTTGGCACATATGTTCCTCTTGGCTACTAGGTACTCACTAAGAAAGGATTTTTTGAAATGACTATCAGAGCATTAGTATTTCATATATTATTATTAACATGCTCTGATGCTAAGGAGTTCTACTCCTCCTCCCCACCTGAAAAGAAATCTATTCCAAATGCAAAACACAAGCAGAGGAGAGGAGTTTCAGTTTTAATTTCAAAGCACCAAGCAGCTTTTGCACAGAACAGTTGAGTGAAGCCATGTCCAGGCTCCTTGCTGTCTCCTTCTTGTTCACGCAGCAAATACCGCTTCAGTTCCCAAACAGCCCCCAACTCTCTCACACACTGATAGGACACTAGCCAGATGAATACCCATGGAAGAGGCAGAGTTTTCCCCCCTTATTTTCCCCAAAAACTAATCCCGATCACACAGTTTTGTAGCAAAGCCTGGTTATCAAGTTAGTTAAAAATAATAAAGAAAAGGTAGCTATATTGTTGGTTTATCCATTGTAGACTGAAGCATAATCTTCTATTGTGTATAAAACAGTTACTGTAATGTCTTAAATGAACGAATTATCCTTCCCGCCCCACTACCCCTAGAAAGTGTAATTTCTGGCCAGTTAAAGAAAACTGCTTAGCTACTTTGGCAGCCTAGTATAATTTGAGCTATGGCGACTTAATTTAAATAGTTTGAGCTGGGATAAGTTCTAGACAAGAGAAAAATAATGAATGTGTCTTGATGGGAACTTTACTGTAATGTTTAATGCATGGAAACAGTCTTTCATCATCTGAATAGCTGAATAGCTGTTAGAAATACATCATTGAAACCTGCTCATTTCCCAGAACCTACTTATGTTTAATAGCATTATGGAGTATATTCTAAAATGAAGTCACCTTGGATCAGTGGCTTAATTTCCAAATGAGCCAATGAGCAGAAATTTTAGTAATGAGGAAAAAAATTAATGAAAATAATGTCTGTGGAAATAGTAAATGAAGCAATCCTGGAAGTGGGAAAACAGATGCTTCTTTCCGTTCTGACCTTTTTGATGTTTCTGTGAGAACTTTTCTTTCTGAAACACTCCTTGTTAAAAAAACATTTCAACCATAGTGAGAACATTTTCCTTTGCTAAGTTTTGTTTAGGAGATTGTGTCATCTCGTTTATTTTCAAAAATTGATGTAGTGTTAATGGATAGAGTGACCTTTATGGAAATCCCACCAAACTAAAAAAAAGTCCCTTTTCTTGGGAAGTATATGGTAACAAGCAGATTTACATTATAATGAACACAGGCAAGCCTTCCTTTCACCACTTGGCACAGACCTGGCTACATTTTGATGGAGCTTTTTGGCTGTTGCTTTTTAAACAGGATATGTTCAGTCACTCTCATTTCTATAGGATAGAAAGATACATTCAGCTAGCAGAGATACAGCTGCATAAAATATACAATTAGATCCCAGTAAAATTGTATGCGATTATGGAAAAGATTTATTACAGCAAAATTCTCCAGCTTTGTACCATTCAAGAATATAAGGCCTGGCAACAAATCCCATCATCTTATATTGGCTGGAATTGATGGGAATAATCCATTGGGGCTTGAGAATAATTCTTCTATATTTTCTTCTTCCTATATAATTTGCTCTGCTTTCTTCATGTTTGGAATGATTCGGTTCCATAATTTGAAACACATACCATGCTCAAGCATGCTTTCTCCTGTCCAACAACTTCTTGTTTAAAATATTTAATTTTCCCTGAATTATTAACTGCCAGCAGGCCTACTAGCATGGTCATTAGGAAAAATGGGTGCTGGAGTTAAAAATATCTGGAGAATCTTGGTTCTATATTCTTGCACTGAAGTAATTCATTGTATATATTTCCTTCCAGTCTTCTTCCATTAATTGTTTTGCCTTATTTAAATGTGTTGCTTGATCACAGGTCCAACTTTATTGGAATAAGAACAAATAAATCTTTAACAGATTTCATTTGCAGCTTTCATAAGAGAATATTTACATGACCTCAATAAAGTATATTATTGGACTTTAGTCAATACAAATAGCTTGTTCATTTAAACTAACTCATTTCTCATATGTACAATGTCCAAGTAATTTAAGCTATTCATCAATACATTGCTTTATCAATTAATCTCTGTGTGTATTTTGTAGTTATTTAAATGAGATTTCTTTCCCTATTTATAGTTTTCTGTCTGAGGAACAAAACATAACAGGAGAGATTGAAGATACTGAATATGTACTTCTGGAGGACTGAAGAGAAAGGGGTGACATGTTTGAAACCTTTAAATATATGAGTAAAGTTCTAGAAGGCAGTATTTTCAATATTAAGCAAAAATCAAGAACATGGAAAGATACCTTCAAATTGACAGAAGGGAAGTTCAGAAGTAATGTTAGAAAGTATTACTTCACAGAAAAATAGTGAAATCTTGGAACCAACTTCCAAAGGTGGTAATGGGTCAATAATCAGTAAATGAGTTTAAACATGCTTGAGATAAACATATCTATCATCTGACAAAAAATTTAAAAATAAAAATAATAATTAAAAATAATGAATTAATGGATAAATGGATAAATAATGAGAAAAAAATCCCCAAAGAGCAGACTTGATGGACCATTAGATCCTTTTCTGCTCTCAGTTTTCTATGTTTCTATGTTTATTAGTGTTAACAGTTGAATTGTTAGCAATCGACAAAGGGAAACACTTTTACTTTTAAATAACCATATGCAAATAACAAAGTTCAGCAAGACAAAGATAAAAGCATTGTTCTTATGCTTTCTACTGAAGCAAATGTTTCTGACAGTTTTGCAACTGTTTCTAGAGAGACATTTGTTCATGCTGGTGCCTCTAAACACACTCTTAAGTATATGCTTGTACTTTATATGGTCTTATTTGCTCCTGTTTATTTCTATAATTTGATTTTATTTTCTAAATGTGTAAAAAACTATTGAGAGATCCAAAAAGATAAAGTGAGGTCCAATATCCCCATCTAAATCTTAACAAAGATAATCCATGAGAGCAACCAATACTTCACCTCTGCACCATACCTGGGCTTGAATGCAGTCTGAAAATGGCTCACATAATCTGTGTCTTCTAGTATTCTGCACTTGGATTGCTACCATGTATTCTACAATGTTCTCTTGAAAGAGAGGTTTGTATTTGGTGATGATTGCCAAATACAGCTCAAAATATGCACATATACATAAAACAGAATTTTTGTCGATCATTTCTTTAGCAAGGCTAGGAATAACAAGCAAATTACATGCAATTTACCAGAAACACTTCTGCATTTATTTTTATTGTGTCAGTGGTAGCGAGTCATTCCTTTGGTAAGCCAGTTTAGTAGACATGCAGCTGGTCAGGGATAGTACTTGAATTTACAAGTTAAATTTAAATATCTTGTGGTTAAATATCTTGTGGAAGATACAAAAAGCTCTGACCATATAATTCACATCTTATCAAACACAGTAATTTTGTCATTCTAGATGGCTGCTTTTGCAAACTACCCTGTATTTTTCTTCTCCTTGAATTTAGCACACTGCAAGATGACCTTTTTAGTAGAGGAGGAGCTTAGTTTTGAAAATGTTCAGACATCTTTACCTAAAGGTTAATGTAGTTAAGGAAAAAAGGCAATAATTTAAATTCCACTGTGAGAAGGATGAAGCAATGAAACATGCAAAATGAAGATGAAATCCCATCAGATAATTTAGTTTTGTTTTTGTTTTAAAAGAAATTTACTTCTTCAGTAATGCTAAAATTGTTTCCATTTAAGGGGAAAAATGAAATGATGATGAGAAATGTCATTATTAGTTTTCAGATTATATTTGTTTAAGCTACATTTTGGAAAAAAAAAGTGATTTGTGCTATCTATAACACATCAGAAGATGAATAGAATAGAATAGAAAAAGAGTAGAATAGGAGTAGAAAAAATAGACTACAACAGAACAGAAAAAAAGTGTCGTGTCCGCAAAAGACGCTCAGAGTCGGTGACTTTCATTCAAAGCTCTTTATTAACAATGGGAGGACCGAACCAGCGAAAGGCAAAAAGCCCGCGGCTTTTATACCTTTCGCAGCGGCGGCCGCGGCCAATGGCAGCGATTCAAGTCTCCCGCTCTTGGTTTGCACCAATCGCGGGAGACTTCAATCGGGCCAATCAGCGCGGCTCGCCTGGCCAATCAGAAATCCCCGCGCCTTAGCCAATCAAGGCTCGGGGATTTCGAGTATTCCAATTCAGGACATAACACCCCTCCCCTCTTGGTATGGTCCATCACGTGGTGTAGTCACGCAGGTAGGCGGGGCTCCGTCGAGTCCTAGTTGACCTGCGCAACTCACTTGCATGCTGTAACTCGGCCGGAGCGGTCATCTTTTTGGCTGCTCCTGCCTCTGTGCGAACCGGCTGGATGATCGGGCCGGTTCTTTCGCCCTGGCTCCCGCCTGGGCCTACCAGGTCGGTTGAGCTACGGATTTCGCCGCTCCCGCTTGGCTTCTCCGAGTCGGTAGAGCTGGCCAGGTGGTTCTTCTCCGGAGGGGACTCGCGATGGCTGTGTTCCGGTGAGTATTTTTGGTTTATTTTTTCCTGCGATTGTCTCTCCGGGTATTCCCTCCCCCCTTGGTTCGTGTCTTGGGGGTTGAGGTCAGTCGCTGTTCGTGACCTGAGCTGGTCGATATGTCGTTTCCAGGCTCGCCCATCGATGGTTTGGAGCCGGTACGACCGTGGACCAGTGACTTGAGTTATGACGGCTGGGATCCATAGGGGGTCCCCCGTCATGTTCTTTGCATAGACTAAGTCACCTGGGTCAAATGTCTGGTACCTAGAGCTGGAGTCTGGGGGCCGCTCCGGGTTATAGGTCGGGTGCAATCTGTCGAGTGGGGACCTCAGCTTTCTGCCCATTAGAAGCTCTGCAGGGCTCTTGTTAGTTGTGGTATTGGGAGTGATGTGCTGTATGAAGAGCAGTCGGTTGATTTTGTCGCTGATCTCCCCGTGGTCCATTTTCCGGAGGGTCTTTTTCGTAAACTGGACCATCCGTTCCGCCCTACCGTTCGCCGCCGGATGCGCCGGTGCTGTTAATGCGTGGCGGATACCCCTCTCCGCCAGGAACCGTTCAAAATCGATGGAAGTGAACTGGGGCCCGTTGTCTGAGACGACGACGTCTGGGAGGCCGTGTGTGGAAAACAGTTTACACAGTTCTTTAACGACGGCCTCTGTGGTAGTGGATTTCATGTCGCTTACCTCCAACCAATTGGAGTACGCGTCAACTGTGATTAGAAAAGTATGCCCATTTGTGGGGCCAGCAAAGTCTAGATGGATTCTGGACCAGGGCCCCCGTGGTGTTTCCCAGTCCCGGATAGGTGCTGCGGGTGGGCTGGATCTGGTCTCCTGGCATCGGTGGCATTTGGCGACCCATGCTTCAATTTGCTTGTCCATCCCCGGCCACCAAGCGTAACTCCTGGCCAGGGCTTTAGTCCTGACGATGCCAGGATGACCCTCATGTAGCATCTCTAATACCCTCTCTTGCAATCTGTCCGGAATTACCACCCGGTCACCCCACAGAATACACCCTCTTAGTAGTGAAAGTTCAGTCTGGCGCTGACGGAATGTTTTAAAAGTCTCATCACTGTCTTTCTCTGGCCAGCCTTTTTCTAACCAGTGTAAGATTCGCGCCAGACGCCTGTCCTTAACGGTTTCTCTGGCAATGTCTGATGCGGTAATAGGTAAACTCTCGATACTTAGGGTGTTTGTTGTTGGTGCTGGGTCAGGTTCAGAGTCAGGTAAAGGCGAGCGGCTTAAAGCGTCCGCGTGCGAAATTTTCTTACCTGGCTTGTGTAGCAGTTCGTAACTGTAGGCTGCCAGGAATTCGGACCATCTTGTCATCCGGGGTGACAAGATGTTTGGCGTGGCTCGGTTTCCAGCGAGGATGCCCAGCAATGGCTTATGATCCGTCACGATGGTGAACGGGTGGCCATACAGGTATTCGTGAAAACGTTTAACGGCGGCAACTATAGCCAAAGCTTCTTTGTCCAGCTGGCTATAGTTCCGTTCCGGTTTAGTCAGAGTCCTGGAGAAAAAAGCGATGGGTGCTTCTCTCTGGTCTGGGAGGGTGTGGCTGAGGACAGCGCCGACGCCGAAGGGTGATGCGTCGCAAGTGACAGCTAAGGGCAAGGTTTCGCTGAATTGCATCAGGACGGCGTCGGAGGTGAGGAGGTCTTTGGTTTTTTGAAAGGCGGCTTGCTCTCGTCTCCCCCAAGTCCAGGCTGCCTTCTTGTCTAGGAGTCTATGTAAAGGTTCCGCCGCCGTTGCCTTTTGAGGTAGGAAAACATTATAAAAATTTAGTAAGCCTAGGAACGCTTGTAGTTCCGTTTTGGACTTTGGGGTGGGGGCTTCCTTGATGGCTTTCACTTTTTTAGTCGTAGGGTGAATGCCATGCCGGTCTAGGAGATAGCCCAAAAACTCTACTTGCTTTGTACATAGTTGGCATTTTTCTCGTTTGACTTTAAGTCCTGTTTCTTTAAATTTTGTTAAGACTTGTCTGAGTCGGTTTTCTAATTCGGCTTCGTTTGGCGCCGCCACTAATACGTCATCGAAATAGGGCACCACCCCCTTGATGCCCTGTAGCAAACGTTCCATCAGGCTCTGAAAGATGCCTGGTGCCACGCTGACTCCAAATTGGAGCCGGTTACACTTGAAGGCCCCCCGATGGGTCACGATTGTTTGGGCTTCCGCCGTTTTCTCGTCCACAGGTAGCTGCTGATATGCCTGGGCGAGGTCGAGCTTGGCAAAGACTTTTCCCCCTCCCAGTGAGTGCAGTAAATGTTGCACTATTGGGACTGGGTAGGCGCTTTGTTGCAACGCGCCATTTAGGGTGGCCTTATAGTCCCCGCAGATTCTCACGGACCCGTCTGGCTTTACTGGGGTCACTATAGGGGTTTCCCATCTGGCATGGTCTATCGGTTGCAATACCCCTTGTTTGACGAGCTTGTCGATCTGCTCGTCAATTTTAGGCTTTAAGGCGAATGGTACCCTTCTAGGTTTAAGCCGCTTAGGGGGAACCCCTGGGTCTAGGTCAAACGAGATAAGGGGCCCCTGGTACTTGCCCAAGCCTCCATCGAAGACCTCCTGGAACTCCTGGGCTAGCCGCTGTTCCCAAGCTTCGATGGTGATGTGGTTGACACCTGTCAGCGCGATGTTAAGCGGGGCGAACCATTGTAAACCCAGTAGGCTTGGGCGGTCGCGATCGACGATTGTGAGTGGCAGTTTTTCGGTGTGGCCTTTGTAAGTTATATTGAAGTTCTTGGTGCCCACTACCGGGACGCGATTCCCTTGGTAGTCTTTAATGATGATCTTTTGGGCATGCACGTTTCTTTTTTGTAGTGTAGGCACCAGTCTTTTGATTTCGCGCCATGCAATCATGGAAAGGTAGGACCCGGAGTCACTTCCATTTTGCATGGCTGGCCTTCGATATGGACTTCTACGTGTACCTTTCTGGCGCCGTCGGAGATGGCGTGGCCGATGGTCACCGTCTGGTGGGTTTCTTCTTTTCGCCGACCGTCGCCGCTTCTTTGAGATCGTTGAGTGCGGTCCCACCGACCGTCTGGCTGGCGCTCTCTGGTTCTGGGCGGGGAGCTTTCTCTCCGTCTGTCGTGCTGTTCCCATTTGGGCGGGCTGCGGGTCTTCTTTTGGCGGCAAACTCGGGCGATGTGACCCCGTCGTTCACAATGCCTACAGATAGAGTCAAAAAATCAGCATTCTGACCTGGGGTGATCGCCGCCGCACCCGGCGCAGTTGGTCCTCGACCTACGACCTTTTCGACTTTGTTGGTCGCCGCGTCCCGTCTGCACGCGATGTATGTCCTCCTCGTCTTCCGACGTGCTGGAGGTTGATTGGTATTCACCGTAGTGTGCGGTTGCTTCGTTTCTTGTGTCGGCCGACCTTGCCGGGTTGTTGTTTCCGCCCTTCGCGTCAGATCTTCGCATGCTGTCTGCCGACGTGCGGGTTGCTTCAGCGGCTGCGGCTGCGGTAAGGGCATCGGCTAGGCTGATGTCGCCCTTGGCCATAAGTCGGCTCTGGAGTGTAGGATCCCATAAGCCGAGTACGAAGCGGTCTCTTATGAGACTGTTCAGACCTTCGAACTCGCAGAGTCCTCCTAGGCGCCGTAGCTCTGCGATGAAGTCGCTCAATTTTTCGTCTGGTTTCTGGTTTCGGCGGTAGAACTCGTTGCGCCGTATCAGGATGGGGACTTCGGGGGCGTAATGGCGCCGCAGTATAGGTTCGAGGACGTCCCAGTCCATGGCGGTTGCGTCTGCCGGCTTGGCCAATGCTTTGGCCATCTGGAAGACCTCTGGTCCGCAGTGCGTAAGGAAGACGGCGCGTTTTAGCGGGCCCGGGGCGTCCTTCATTCCGGCGCATTCCAGGTACATCTGGAACCGATCCGAGTACGATTCCCAATCCTCGGCGGCGGGGTTGAAGGGGGCGGGCGGTGCTATCTTCGCCATCTCTGCGCTGGAGCTGGTTCTTGGGTGGACACGGGGTTCGGTTCAGGGGCGAGATCCCACCCTCGTCGCCAGTGTTGTGTCCGCAAAAGACGCTCAGAGTCGGTGACTTTCATTCAAAGCTCTTTATTAACAATGGGAGGACCGAACCAGCGAAAGGCAAAAAGCCCGCGGCTTTTATACCTTTCGCAGCGGCGGCCACGGCCAATGGCAGCGATTCAAGTCTCCCGCTCTTGGTTTGCACCAATCGCGGGAGACTTCAATCGGGCCAATCAGCGCGGCTCGCCTGGCCAATCAGAAATCCCCGCGCCTTAGCCAATCAAGGCTCGGGGATTTCGAGTATTCCAATTCAGGACATAACAAAAAGAGAATGACACGAGTTGGAACAGATCTTGGTCTTCTAGTCCAAATAAAAGTCCTGCTCAGGCAGGAAACCCTCTACCACATCAGACAAATGTTGCCCAAACTCTTCTTAAAAACTTCTAGTGTTTTTCCCCCAAATCATTAGGTAGCCCAGTCTAGAAGTTAGTAACCACTTTCATTTATAGAATTACTCATTTCATTCTATCTTCCATCACCTACTTTTTTTTATCTCTTCCACTGTGGTTGTAAAAACTGTAAGTCACAACAGAAGAGAATATATGTACCTAGCTCAGGGTTGAACTGTATAGTCCTTTGTGCTCTTTGAGCTTGTTGTTTATTTGCAGACATTTCATTACCCAACTAGGTAACATCAACAGTGCTAATGAGTGTGAAGTTTGCTCTGACAGTACAGGTTGGATATATATCATACATATAAACAGGAAGTAAGCCCCCCCACACACACCAGTAGTGATGATAGTACCAACTTGGATAATGAAATGTCTGCAAACAAACAAGCTCAGAAAGCACAAAGGATTCCAGAACATAAATCACCTAAGACAGAAACTCATTTGTATTGCTGAAGTTGCAGAACCATGTGAAATATATGTTGATGTTATCATATTGCTTTGTATTTATATTATTTCTATATTGTCTGTCATGTAATATAGTGCTGGCAGCACACAAAACTGTTATATGTTATATTAACATTCCAGTTAAAATTATAAAAAGTACGCACAATTTATTATGTAAAAATTGAATGGTAGCTTGATTTTCTGAAATTGTATCAGTGGTTCCATATTTGTTTCTGTGATTTTAGTCATGAGATTTAAGCACTTTTAAAAGGATTTTGTAATAAGCTAATAAATAGATCATTTTAAAAAGCAGCAGTTAACATTGTACAAATATATCATCTCTGTGTGTAAAATTTCCCAAGGATGGCACTGAAAATGAATGACTTTTCTGTAAAGATCTCCATCAAATGTTTTGGGCCATATGTTTGTCAAGACTATATGATGCTGCCACCCTTCTGTGCAGGGGTGGGATTCAATTTTTTAAACAACTGGTTCTGTGGGCATGGCTTAGTTGGCTTGGTGGTCATGTGACTGGGTGGACGTGGCTTGGTGGTCATGTTATTGGCTGGGTGTGGCCAACTCAATGTCACTCACATCGAGGCATGCATCTCCTCACATGGCCTCTCATGACTGGAGGATGCTGCAACAGTCGTAAGTGTGAAAAATGGTCATAAGTCACTTTTTTCAGTGCCATTGTAACTTTAAATGGTCACTCTATACAAGCAAAGTACCAGCAAAGGAGGGGGAAAAACTCCAGAGAAGCTCCTGAGACAGGAAGTCTAATCCTGCCAAGAATGTAATAAGGATTAACGGAGAGGCAGTTTCTGTAAGCAACACCAGAATATTTCCTTCTTGCCTTCCTTACAGGATTAGGCCAGTAATTTCTTCTAACAGCCAGTTCTCCGAACTACTTAGAATGTTAACAACCGGTTCTAGCGAATAGGTGCGAACTGGTAGAATACCACCCCTGCTTCTGTGTCCTGGATGTGACATGTTCAGATTGAATAAGATGGCAATTTGGCTGCCACATTTATCATTCCATTGATTGCCAGAGTTAATTCGGCTGATCTGGCATAATCAGAATGGAAATATGAGCCCGTTTGCAGCCTTTCCACGGACAGCCTTTCCACGGACAATCATAGTCACCAAAATGGACAAATCATTTCTTCAGAAACAGTAAGTGCTGAGTATATGCCAGAATAAAACAAAAACAACCACAGGCATATACTCCATCACAAATACATATTCAATCTTCAACATCCATTTACGCTAGCATGGCATTCTGAAAAAGGTATCACCATGCAGTGATGGGATTCAAATTTTTTATTTTTTTAAAAAACATACACATACAAAACATAAAAAACATAAAAGCATCTTCCATTTTATATACATACAGTGTGTCAGTTGGTTACAAATCTTTTGTGCTATTCTTTTGTAGTCATTTACTCGCAATTTATATCAATTTTCACATTGTCGGACTAACATATGCTTCTTTATTTATCAGTTATTAATCATCCATGACTAAACTATTTATTCCATCATTTTATTCGAGATGTTCCAAGTTTTATCTTAACATTTTTGTTATACTTTCAACCAATGGTTATATATGTCTATATTATGTCTTACATCAATCAATTAAATTTCTATCACAAAATTATCTAGTCTATTACATTACCATGTCTTTTTGTCCAACCATTGATAAAACAAATCCCATATCATATAAAATTGTTTATCTTTTGTTCTCTAATTTCAAATGTCAATTTACTCATTTCAGCACAGTCCATAATTTTCTTAATAACTTCCTCCTGCATAGGTATTTTATCATTTTTCCAATTCTTAGCAAATACAAGCCTAGCCGCTGTTAGTACATTTACAATCAAATAATTCAACTCTTTGTTGTATATTTCCGGTATAATTCCCAATAAAAAATATCTCTGATTTAAAGTCTATATGTCGTTTTATCATTTTTTCCAACCATGTGTGGATTTTAGTCCAATATTTCTTTGCGTCCGAGCATGTCCACCACATATGGTAATATGAACCAGGTATCTGATGACACTTCCAATATTTATCAGATTTATTCTTAAACATTCTCGCAAGTCTCGTCAGGGGTAGATGCCACCTGTAAAACATCTTATACAAATTTTCTTTATATGCAGTTGACATTGTCACTTTATAATTTTGAGACCACAATTTTTGCCACTTTTCTAAATCAATCCCATATCCAAAATTTCCCCCCCAAGCAATCATCATTTCTTTGACTTGTTCCTCCTCCAATTTAAATTCTAATCAGTGTCCATAAAGTTTTTAAAATACCTTTTAATTAGTACCCATCAAAATCTTATCTAAGTCAGTCAACTTATTATAAATACCTTCTGCTTTAACATCTTTGTCAAATCTAGATTGTATTTGCAAATATGAAAACCAATTCATTTTTACACCTTGTTCTTTCAACGCTTGCATAGATTTAAGTTCACCCTTTTCATTCAATATTTCACCATATCTAACTTTGTTCCTTTTTATATATTATTGGATAAGAAAAAACTTCAATGGTAGATATCCATTGTGGAATTTTTAAATAATATTGTCTTTTTATTTTCTCCCAATTCAAAAACAATGCCTCTCAAATATAATGTATTCTAAAATACCCCTGTGTTTTAGTTCCCTTGTACCAAAGGAAGGCATGCCATGCGAACAGCAAGGTCAATAGTCTATTGTTCCTTAATGTTATCCATTCCTTTGCCCACATCAAATTTGTTGCCTGGTAGTATAACTCCCAGTTAAGCAAGGAAAATCCTCCTCTTATTCTTGCATCTTGTAACAATTTTATTCTTGCTTTTTTGCCCTGCCAAATATATTTCAACACAATTCTATTTAAATCTTCAAAAAACTCCTTCCCTAGTCTGATTGAAATTGTCTGGAATAAATATAAAATTAAGCAATACACTCATCTTAATTGTAGATATTCTCCCAATCAATGATAATCGTAAGTTTCCCGATTTTGTCAAATCTGTCACAATCTGCTGTTTGAGTTTAAAATAATTATCCTCCTTCAGTGTACTACATCTTGATGTAATGTATACCCCCAAATACTTAACCTAGTTTGTGACCTTGTTTGTATTTCTAAAACTTCTTCCAACTCTTTCTTTTGTCTTACTAACATATTCTTTGTTGGTATCTTTGTTTTATCTTTGTTTATTTTCAAACCTGCTACTTTTCCATATTCTTCTATTTTTTTCTATTAATTTAAATGCTGTTTCCAATGAGTCTTCTGATATAAATACTAGGTCATCTGCAAAAGCTTGCAATTTATACTCTTTCTTTTGGATTTTCATTCCTTTTATTTCTTTATCTTCTCTAATATTCCTATTCAACACTTCCAATGTTAACACAAACAGCAGGGGTGGCAGTGGACCCTGATTACTATTGTGTGTTGAGCATGGTGGTGGATCCAAATCAGCTAGAGGGTAATACTGACACCTGGTTGATCTTGAAAAATGTAGCACGGTTGATATTTGAAAGGGTGACAATTGGGTAACATTATGGTTAGACTGAATTAGCCAAAAAATAATCCTTGAAAAAAATAATAATGAAAAAGCATGCCTATATTATTGCTTAAAACCCTACACAAATGTGTCTAAAAAGACACCAGCAATCATCTGAAATCATCTGAAATTGTAGCTATGACAGTTAGTAGCCAGAGAGCTATAAAACTGGATGAAGATTTAGACCTGTATGATTAGTACAACTTTTTTCATCATATTTTTTTTCTTTGTACTTTAAATTGATGATAAATCCTGCACCTACATTTGAACTGATTTAGTTTTGGGCTCTCAGTGTGACACCTCCCTTGAGATCTATCAGTTCCCATGACCTAGGTTATTTTTACATTCATTTGAATAAAAGGTAGAAGCAAAAAGCTCCAGAACAAAATGTCAGACTCCAGATATTTTCTATTTCCAAGAGTGCCTTTGAACCAAGGATGTCATCTTACATTTTCTTAGAAAACATAAATAGATAGAGTTTATTTGTCATTACACTCGCAAGCGGGTGCAACGAAATGAGGTGCTCTTCCACAAGTAAAAACTGGACAAACACCACTAAAAGAAAATTTTTTTAAATTAAATTAAAACTAAACACAGCCGACCATACAATGATCTCTATGCAATTTAAAAATGTAAAACCCCATTACTCTCATTCACTTCCACATAAATCTTATGACCCTGCATTCAAACTCAAAACTGCACTTGGATAAACACTGTTCTTAAATCTGGTCGTCCTTGTTCTTAATACCCTAAATCTCCTTCTCGATGGTAATAGTTCAAAGAGCTGATGTCTCGGATGAGAGGAGTCATTCAATATATTAAGTATCTTCCTCCTACATCTATTCCTATACAGTTCTTCCAAAGAGGGAAGTGAGCAGCCAATGATGTTTTGGGCCATCTTAATCACCCTCTGAATTGCCTTTTTCTCTGCCACTGTGCAGCTCAAGAACCATATACAGAGACAGTACGATAATATACTCTCAATTGAACTCCGATAGAAAGTAGTCAATAGACTCTCAGCCAGTTGTTGTTTCCTAAGAATCCTTAGTAAATACAACCGTTGTTGTGCCTTCTTAATTAAAGCAGCGGTGCTTGCACTCCAGGTCAGGTTATTTGTAATGATGGTCCCGAGAAACTTACATTCAACCACCTGTTCCACACGAACTCCCTCTATATACAGTGGCTGAATGTCTGCTCTTTTTTTCCTATAGTCCACTATAACCTCCTTGGTCTTCTTGATATTAAATAGAAGATTATTATTTTTGCACCAACGGGATAGCTGTAATACCTCATCCTGATATGCAGACTCATCATCCCCAGAAATAAGTCCTACAAGCGTAGTATCGTCTGCAAAGTTCATTATCTTATTGTTGGGATGTTTATTTGTGCAATCAGATGAATAGATGGAGAACAAAAGTGGACTAAGGACACAACCTTGTGGAGTGCCAATGCTAAGTGTCTTGACAGTAGAAATATAGTCATTCAATTTAACTCTTTGTGGACGATTTGTTAAAAAGTCCAATATCCATAAGCAAATAGAATCTGGAAAATCTAGATCTTTAAGCTTAGCTATTAATCTGTGCGGCATGATGGCATTAAAAGCAGAACTAAAATCTGCGAACAATGGGCAGCTGCCCATTTCCAATACAACAATAAACAATGGGCAGCTGCCCATTTCCACAAATAAAACACATGGAAACAAGAATAGTAAGGAACATTGTACAGCAAGAAGAGTATCATGCAGTGGTGGGATTCAATTTTTTTTACTACTGGCTCTATGAGCGTGGCTTGGTGGGCGTGGCAGGGGAAGGATACTGTAAAATCTCCAGTCAGAGGTGGTATTTTCTGGTTCTTCAAACTACTTAAAATTTCCACTACCAGTTCTCCAGATTTGGTCAGAACCTGCTGAATGCCACCTTTGGTATCAGGTTGAATGGAGGCCAAGTGGTTCTTTGAAAAAATGATGTTGTCATTTGTAAGAATACCAATATCATCTTCTCAAAATTACAAATGAGCACAGCCCCAAAGTTTGATACCTCATATATATGTTTTCTTAAGTTTTCGCGGGTACTTACATGTCTGGCATTCAGCTTTGTTTGGGTATTTTCCCACGTGGTGCTTTTAAAGTTGTAGCAACGTTTCAGCAGAATCTCATCTGCCATCATCAGGCTTCTGTATGGTAATATAAATACCATACAGAACATAAACACCATACAGAAGCCTGATGATGGCAGATGAGATTCTGCTGAAACATTGCTACAACTATATATATATATATATATATATATATATATATATATATATATATATATATATATATATATATATTCTTAAGTTTTCGCGGGTACTTACATGTCTGGCATTCAGCTTTGTTCGGGAATTTTCCCACGTCATAACAGTGGTGCTTTTAAAGTTGTAGCAACGTTTCAGCAGAATCTCATCTGCCATCATCAGGCTTCTGTATGGTGTTTGTCTGTGAGTCAGACTTTTACAGTGGTTTCAGATTTAAATTTGGGGCAGTCTATTGCTGTGTCAGAATGGTTTTTTCTTCCTCCTGATTGGTTGAGAGTCTTGGTCTGTGTTTATTGGTCTTGGAGTTTGCTGTGTTCTGCTACTAATATCTTCTGTCTGTTTTTTTGGGGGGGGGGCTTTTTTTGTATTTTGATTGGCTAGCAACATTGTGTTACTTTATTGGAGGCCTTTAGTGCAGCTTGGCTTTGGGTAAATGGACGGCTATCATTAGTTAGGAAGCTGGGTTACATCTGGGTGCCTGGTTGGGGTGTGTTTGAGCTGGGGGCATCAGAGGGATCTGTTTGTGCCCAGGTGTTTGCCTGGCTTGTGGTGTGGAGATTTTTTTGTTTGTGAGTGCAGGCTTCCAAATGATTGAGAGCCTGGTGGAATCATCTCTTCTGTTCATGCTTTCTGGTCTTTTTTCAATCTCTATGGCTTCTCTGATGATTCTGTGGCTGGGATTTTCTATGGTGGCTAGGGTTTTGGTGCCATTGAAGTTGATGTTATGACCTGTGGCTTCCATATGTTGGACGAGTGAGGAAGTGTGTTCCAGCTTTTTGACTGCATTTTTTTGTTCATCCAGGCGGGTGCTTATTTTTCTATTGGTCTGTCCAATGTATGTGGCCGGGCATGATGCACAGGGGACTTCATATATGCCTTGGTTTTCCAGGTCAATTTTGTCTTTGGGGTTCCTGAGGATGGCTGCTATTTTTTCTGTCTGTTTTGAAGGCAGTCTTGATGTGGTGTCTGTATAAAATCTTACTAATTTTGTCTGTAGTGCCTCTTATGTAGGGCAGGACAGCTGTTCCACAGGTCTGTTTATCTTCTGGGTCTCTATTATGTCTCAGTGTGTTTTTGTGGATCAAGTTGGTGATATTGCTTTTGTGGAAGCCGTTGGCTGTCAATATTTTAGTCAGGGTGCATAGTTCAGTCTTAATGTGTGTCTTGTCTGCCAGGCGTTTGGTTCTGGTAATTAGTGTTTTAGCCACGGAGTTTATCTGTGCTGGGTGGTGGTGGGATTGGGCGTTGAGGTCGCGGTTGGTGTGTGTTTTCTTCTGGTATATGGTGTGTCCTAGTGTGCCATCTGTTTTCTTGTAGATTAGTACATCTAGGAATGGTAGTTTGTTAGTTTCTGTTTCCATGGTGAACTTGATTTTGGGGTGTGCGCTGTTTAGGTGTGTTAGGAAGTTGTTTAGGTTTTCTTGTCCATGGGGCCAAATCACGAATGTGTCATCGATATATCTTAACCATAGTTTGGGTTTGAGTATGGCATTAGCCAAGGCTCTGGATTCGAATTCTTCCATGAACAGGTTTGCAATGACAGGTTTCTGTATGGTGTTTATATTCTGTATGGTATTTATATTACCATACAGAAGCCTGATGATGGCAGATGAGATTCTGCTGAAACGTTGCTACAACTTTAAAAGCACCACGTGGGAAAATACCCGAACAAAGCTGAATGCCAGACATGTAAGTACCCGCAAAAACTTAAGAAAACATATATATATATATATATATATATATATATATATATATATATATATATATATATATATATATATATATTTGCTTATTCGGGTTTTCTCCCGCATAAAATTGGAAGTATCTAGGCAACGTTTTGATGAAGTCTCATTTATCATCTTCAGGCTTGGTCTTCAGCTCTGCGCTTCTCAGAGTGATGTGAGCTTGCAGCTACTTCTTCCTTTTAACTGCTAGTGGGGGTGTGACTTGATTGGGTGGGGGCTTGGCTGTGTTCTGACTGGGTGGGGGTGTGTTCTGATTGGTTGGGGGTTTGGCTGTGTTCTGATTGGTTGGGGGGTTGGCTGTGTTCTGATTGGCTGGAGGCGTGTTCTGTTCAGGTGGGGGCTTGGTTGTGCTCAGGTTAGTCTTAGTTGCTGGGGGATTTGAGCTGGTGAGCTGTGATCTTGCTGTTTGGCTTCGAGTTCATGGTCCTGCTGCATCTTCATGGTGGGGGTAAGTTCGCTTCATGTATGGCTCAGAGGGGTTTGAAGTGGGTAGTGATGCAGTTGCAGTGCGGCTTCTGGTCCGTAGTCATGTCTCATCTTTTGTGTGGGTATGAGTCTGCTTTCTGCATGGAAGTGTGGTGGTGGCATCTTGTGTGGCTCTCAGGGGTGTGGGTCTGGTGTCATTCTTCATGTTAGGTACTCGTCTGTTCATGAGGGCGAGTTTCCAAATGGCTGGTAGGCAAGAGGTATCATCTTGTTTATTCATGCTGTGTGGGCGTTTTTCTATCTCTATGGGTTCTCTGATTATTCTGCTGCTGAAGTGTTCGGTTTTGGCGATATATACATATATATATATATATATATATTCCTCAAAGTTATTTGTTACAGGAACAGGATAACTCTTGTTATTTCAAGGAGTTTGCTCCTTGTTCCAATCTGTTATTAATTAGACTTGTATAATGGGTTTTAGCAGTCTGTTATTAAAGACTTGTATAATGGGTTTTAGCAGTGGCTCCAAATGTTTTCCCCAGAGCTGTGATGGAGCATAAGCATCAGCTTATCTAATGTAGACCACTTTTAATAGTATGGATGTACATTTCACTGACATCAACTGCCACAAAACGCAGTACGATTGTTGCAGCCACTATGGATTTTGTGGTCCATTTTCTGCCATTGCAAGCTCTTTATTTTTGGATAGGACATAACTAGTATATCTCATGAATTAAATGATTGGCTCCAGACTGAACCTGGATTCACTCATTGCACTGCACCATAAATATATTTTATTTAGTTTTGGCTTAGCATGTTATATGAAACCAGCCAACTGTAGCTTATTCAATAAATAATGGTGTAAAGGCAGCTTTAGTCATGCTTAGATGGGGCCGATGACTAACTTAAATTCTATTAATTCCACCAAGTTTACTCTAAGTATGACTAACCTGGTGACTGTTTATATCCACCTTTTTCTTCCATTTTATTCACAACCTCAAAATATTCTCGAGAAACATCACCAGCATAAATAGACATTGTCCCTTTGAAGCATTTGCATTTCAAATCAAAAGGACATTCAGAGGAGGGCATATCTATCAAATTCATTAAAATGTTTTCTGAGAAAGTTTGTTTCAACAATATCACTCATGTGATTTTCCCCTAAGTCCAGAAATGTATGATTTCTGGATACAATAAGAATTCAATTGCAACAAATATAGCATGTCTGTTCTTACTGCTCAGCTTGGGGGAAGATTGTTTGATTTTGTTGTAGTAGTTGTTTTTGGAGCGGGGTGGAGTCAAAGAAGAAACCATGATGTTCCAATTACAGCCAATAAATTATATATTATAGCACGTGTTGCTCTCTTTTCCTGGAACAAGACCTCAAAGGAAGATAGGACAAGTACAGATACTAGTACTGAACTGAGTTAATTCACACAATTAGTTTTGGCATTCATTAAAAAAAAATCAACTTGATTTTAAAATAATAAAAGCTTTCATTGTGGAATGAAGGAATTCCTTGTTTCACAGGCCACAGACTGGCTCTTTGAGAATCCTCAGAAATCTCACTATAAAGCCACAATAATGATTCTATTGTCAGGCATTTCAATAACATTGAAATGGGTCCTTAGAAAAATGGGTTGATTTGGTCTGCCAATACAAAATCCAGTATATAGCATGGTTTCAGTGGGAAGCACAAGCTCTTACCATTTCAGGAAGCTCATATTAAAAAAACCCCACTGAATTGTGTAGAGTATGAAAAAGTCTTAAAAATATTTTTTGAATGGGATATACAAATATAAAATGCTATCATTTCCTCAAAACTGTTATTTCGTCCATGGCAATAAAGGATTTCCAAACTAGGGTCCTCCAAATATTCATTGACTGAAACTCAGCTATGCTCCTGGGAAGTTCTGATAATTCTGGACTATCATCCCAGCCCATCCAAGAAATGCCAGATTGGTAAAATTTGTATTGGACAACAATGTTTACAAGGATGCAGCTATAAGTAATTGTCTTAAAAAGATGTTGAACACCAGCACCCCAGACCCATGCTGAACCTAGGTCCGTTGAAATAATTCCCTTCCTTTCCCCCAATTCTCTCATTTGTCATATATGCACTAACTACAGGAAGATGTTGGCAAGAAAAGATCTGAGCAAACCTACTCAAGGTGCTTCAATTACCTTTCCCCACTAACTACATGGAGGAGAACACCCAATAAGGTAGTTTTAGTGAAGTCAACCAAGGAGAAGAGAATGTAATTTTTCAAGTATAATTTGTTAGGGATCAAACATTAAGGGTAGAACAGCTGAAACAAGATGTCGGTAGGACAAGATCTGGATAAAATATCCATTATTTTTTCTTTTAAACCCTCTCACTCTTTCACCGTCATTGTTTCCTGTTTCCTGCTGAACTGATAGACCAAGGACATCATGTGATCTTAGAGCATCAAGCTGTCTGTTCTTGATGTAGCTCACCAAAACCAGATCAAGAATACTATATTTTAATGTTTTAAAAATTACATAATTTAAAAAGTATGCATAGAACAGCAGTGACACATCAGAAATTACTGTGTATTGCAATAACACAAAAGGAAACAAATAAAAGTTGTGATATAAGCACAACAAGAAAACTGATTGCATTGCTATTCTTCAGCTTTTTCTCAAACAAGGAAGAGAAACAATGCTTCTTTTCAACCTTTTCTCCATCATTGCCATTAGAAAGCATGATTCTGCAAATGCTTTGGTCACATGATTGGTTGGAAGGTATCAGACCCAAAGAACAAAGATTGACACATATACTTCTGACAATTCCAAGCTTCTCTGCCACTTTGCCCTTTGGGAAGAAGCCCCTCCCTCCTGGGACTCCAGACCTCATTCTGCCCCATCAGAAAAACTTAAAATATAACTGTCATGAACACATTCAGCAACGGCACAGCTAACTCTCCTCACTATTGGAAAAAAATTTCAGAAGTCAAAAGACCATTTTTAAATTTGTTATTTTTTTGTCTCCCACAGCACCAAATTTAGACCCATTCTGTTCAATTTTGGAATCTTACTGTTTACAAACAAATGTATTTTTACATATTTTTCTTCCAACATTGTATTGGTTATAAAGAATTATAAGACTAAGACAGAGTAGACAGGAAACATGTATAAGAAATGTATTTTCCAGTATGGTATAATATACAAAAATGATATTGGGTTGGTAGCCCTCTCAACATGCAGTGATTGATCTATAATAACAACAACAACAATAATAATGAGGATGAGGATGATAATGATATGATGCAATTTATGCACTTGCAGCAGTCCAGATAATATCAACTGAATGAACAAATCAGCTTGCCTACAGGACAGCAGTCAAAGTAACAGAAGAACTGGGGATTCAACAACCGCAGCCCCTTTGACTGGAAAACCACAGTGGAAAATCAGGTTGGAGTTGAAAATCAAGAGCCTGCGAGCAGATGCAAGCAACTTGAAGCATTTGCGGTAGAAAAAGCTGAAGAACAGCAAGATCAAGAAACATCTGATAAAAAAATACGGGTTCAGCACAAGACAAATTGATGACGCATTGGAAATTGTGAAGCAGCAGATAACAGCAACAACAAGAAAAATTGAAAGATACGAAGCCAGAGTACAAACAAAATCAATTCCTCCAATCAGACCAAAGATGGTTCTATCAAAATCTGAATCAGACGGGGGATACAAAAATTGAAAAACCTGAGAAAATGGCAACTACTCAGTTTTGGAAAAACCTATGGGAGACTGAGAAATGTTACAACAAAAATGCTGGATGGATCAGAGACTTTGAGACAAAATTCTCCAAGAACAAAATGGACCAACTGGAAATAACTATTGAAATGTTAAGCAACAGAGTGAAAAAAGTCAAGAACTGGACATTGCCTGGCAATGATTAACTGCATGGCTTTTGGTTCAAATACCTAACCAGCCTGCACAAAAAAATGGCCAAACAATTCAATGAGATGCTGCAGACAGGAAACATCAGTGAATGGTTAAGAGCTGGGAAAACCTACTTGATACATAAGGATCCAGCAAAAGGGGCAACAACTGTAAATTACAGGCCAATAACGTTTCTGCCAACCATGTTCAAGCTGCTGATCTGCATCCTAGCTGACAAGATCCAGGACTACCTTAAAGCAAATAACATCTTGCCAGTAGAGCAGAAAAGAAACAAACAAGGAAGCAGAGGCACAAAAGTTCAGCTCCTGATCAACAAAATGATTCTAGAGAACTGCAAAAGCCAAAAAACAAATCTGCATACAACTTGAATTGACTACAAGAAAGCATTTGATTCACTACCACACAGCTGGATCATAAGTGCCCAGATATCATCAGAATATGCAAGTGCATTGGTACTTTCACTGCAAATGCGATGAAGCACTGGAAAACAGAACTGTTTATTGGAAGTGAAAGCTACAGACTGGTCAACATCAAAAGAGGTATTCTTTGTCACCTCTGCTGTTCATTATCACCATGACCCCCCCGTCAACAATTTTACAGAAAATTAATCTGGGTTATCAAACCGCTAAAAATTCACAGAAAATCTCTCACCTGCTGTATATGGATGATCTGAAGTTATATGGAAAATCAGAAATCAAAATCCAGTCACTGACCAATATAGTTTGAATTTTCAGCATTGACATCACCATGGAGTTTGGCCTGGACAAATGCACCACAGTGGCACTGAAAAAAGGGAAAATTGTAGAAAGTGATGGAATCGAAATACCCAATGGACAAACCATCAAGTGCCACCAACCCGAAGCCTACAAATACCTGGGCATACTGCAGCTGGACAATATCAAGCATGGGTGTTGAGGTAATTCCCCGTTAGAAGAATGAGCGCATACAGGGAGACATATTTGAAAGAAGTGCTTGAATAATACACACACAGCACACAGATACACTGTACAGTAAATGTAGGGTTTTTTTTTACTTTCAATAAAGGTTTAAGCAAAGTTCAAAACAAGCAGTCCAAAGTCATTAATAGGTTAAATCAGTCAGTTTTCAGTCCAGGGATAATCCAGTAACAAAGTCCAGTGTCAAAAACAGTTCAGTATCAGACTTACATCAAATCCAAGAATAACAGTCAAATAGGAAGAACGGCAATACTCTTCAACAGAAAGAAAAGAGATACACTCACACTCTCTTCTGAGTCTAAGACTAAGACTGAACAACCCAGGTTTCTGGCTCCATCTTATGGCCGTTTGATGAAACCATACCCAATTACACTTTTAGGATTCTCTTAAAGAGACAGTATTAAAATGTCGATCCTGGTTTATTTATTGTCCAACCCAAATAGCTGTTAGGTGACTCATATTCGTAACAATGGGCAAGTGAAAAATTTGGTCAGGAAAGAATACATACAAAGGGTCAGAAAACTTCTAAAAAGCAAACTGAATGGTTGTAACACTATCAAGGCTATAAATACCTGGGCCATACTCATCAGCAGATATACTACTGGGATCATAAACTGGACACAGGCAGAGCTGGACAGCCTGGATAGGAAAACGAGAAAACTGATGACCATGCACTATGTGCTGCATCCGCATAGTGATGTTGATATTTGCCCAGAAAAGCAGGCGGCAGAGGACTTTTGCAAGTGAAGCAGACAGTCGAAGAAGAGAAATATGCTTTGGCAGATTATGTGAAAGATAGTGTTGAAGCAGCTTTGATGGAGGTCAACAATAGGAAGCTGCTCAAAGTGCAGCAAACCAAGGATCAATATAGAAAAACAGCAATGCAAACTCACTGACAACTGGTGTAACAAAGCACTGCATGGACAGTTCCTTGAAAAGATCCAAGGAAAAATAAATAAGGAAAAGACCTGGTTATGGCTAACCAACAGAACACTGAAAAAAGAGACAGAAGGCCTGATTCTTGCAGCCCAAGAACAAGCCATCAGAACGAATGCAATCAAAGCCAGATTAGGAAAATCTACTGATGACCCCAAATGTAGACTCTGCAAAGAAGCAATGAAACCATCAATCACATACTGAGCTGTTGTAAGGTTCAGACTGACTACAAACATCACAACACATGGTCCACTGGAATTTGTGTCCCAGCTACCTGCCTGTAGCAAAGAACTGGTGGGATCAATAAGCCTGAAAAAGTGGTTGAGAATGAGCATGCAAAACTACTGTGGGACTTCCGAATACAGACTGATAAAGTTTTGGAACACAACACCCCAAATATCATGATTGTGGAGGGAAAAAAAGTGTGGATTGTCAACATTGCCATACCTGGTGACAGCAGATATCAACAAGAAACAACTTGAAAAAATCACCAGATATCAGGACTTGAAAATCAAACTGCAGAGACTCTGGCATAAACCAGTGCAGGTGGTTCCAGTGGTACTCGGCAGACTGGATGCTGTGCCTAAAGACCTATGCAAGCACTTAAAAACAATTGGCACTGACAAAATCACCACTGGTCAGCTGCAGAAGGCCACCTTACTGGGTTCTGCTCACATACATCATGCAGTCCTAAATGCTTGGGAAGTGATTTGTGATACGAAACCCAGCATAGTAATTTTGTTTGCTGTGTACACTGTTGTTTTCTGTGTATAATAATAATAATATAACCAACTCACCACTGTTTTAGCTAAAGAGTCATTGAGATAGCTTTTTTTCTCCCAAATGTCATGCAAACATCTAGTATCAATTTTATTTCTTGGCTTTAACTTTTTATAAAGAAGAAGCTACATGAGTTAGGAGCTACAAGACAGAAACGATAGTAGATGAATGATTCCTTACATGGGACAACTACAAGGAAAGACTTACTGGTTCTTTCATAAGAAATATGATATCAAAAAAAGGAAGAAACTATCCATTTTCAAAGAGTATTTAAAGATATCCCATCAAATAATTTATTTTATGTCTATATTGGACTGATGGATATTATAAATCCACCAAATAAGGAGCCCTGGTGGCACAGTGATTAGAACACAGAATTGTAGGCTAACTCTGCCCACAGTCTGAAGTTCAATCCTGATGGGGCTTGAGGTTGACTCAGCCTCCCACCCTTCCAAGGCTGGTAAAATGAGTAGCTAGATTGCTGGTGGGAGGGGGGAATATGCTGAGATTGTAAACCTCTCAGAAAGTGCTGTAAGCACTGTGCAAGGCATGTTAGTCTAAGTGCTATTGCTATTTTCTATAATGGTATCCATTACTGTCAATAGGTTTTTAAACATAAAGTTTACTAGGACAGTTTTTACCAGAAGAGAATTGGAAGAGACCTTGTAGGTCATCCAGTTCAACCCCCTATCCAAGCAGGAGACCCTACACCATTTCTATCAGATGGTAGTCCAGTCTCTTCTTGAAAGCTTCCAGTGATGAAGCTCCTACAAGTTTTGAAGGCAAACTGGTCCATTGGTTGATTGTTCTTACAAATGTAACATTTGTTTTTTTTTCTCTTAACTTTGATTATGTATCATCAAGTTAGTGTCAATTCTTAGTGACTTCATTCAACGATTAATTCAGAATCATATAACAATCTTACTGATTCTAGCTCAATACTGAAAATATGCAAAATATTCTGGGTGCAAATTTTTCCATGCAGGAACAGCTTGCTTCTGATTTTCTATATCCAAATTAAAATACATATTTATCGATCAGTATTCAACCTGAAATATGCATATTTCAATCTGGATATAGATCAAAAAGTGTCTGTTTCAGGCAGAAAACGTTTTGGCTCTAGTGAGTGGGCTTAATTTTTCCTAAAGTCATTGTTCTGTCCTTAATTAACATACTCGAGATCCCCGCGCTTTGATTGGCCAAAGCGCGGGGCTCTCCGATTGATCAGGCGAGCCGCGCCGATTGGCTCGCTAGGAATCTCCCGCGATTGGTCCATTCGGGTCGCGGGAGATTCAAAGCGGTGCCATTGGTCGCGGCCGCCACGGCGAAAGGAATAAAAGCCGCGGGCTTTTTTCCTTTCACCAGTTCGGTTCCAACTCACAAATAAAGAGCTTGCACTAAAGTCACCGACTCCTGGCATCATTTCGCGGATGCAACACTGGCGACGAGGGTGGGATCCAGACCCTGAACCGAACCACGTGTCCGACGGAAGCCAGACGAACCACCGCGATGGCGAAAATCACACCACCCGCACCCTTCAACCCCGCCACCGAGGACTGGGAATCGTTCTCCGACCGATTCCGCATGTACCTCGAGTGCAGCGGCCTGAAGGACGCCACCGGCCCAATGAAACGCACCGTCTTCCTGACCCACTGCGGGACCGAGGTCTTCCAGATGGCCAAGGCGCTTGCCAAACCCGCCGATGTGACCGCGATGGACTGGGACGTCCTCGAACCCATACTTCGACGGCACTACGCTCCAGAGGTACCCATCCTGATCTGGTGCAACGAGTTCTACCAGCGGGACCAGAGGTCGGGTGAGAGCTTCAGTGACTTCATCGCCGAGCTGCGGCGTTTAGGGGGGCTCTGCGAATTCGACAACCTAAACGACGCCCTGCGAGACCGAATCGTGCTCGGTTTGTGGGACCCCGTCCTCCAGAGCCGGCTGATGGCCAAGGGCAACTTCAGCCTAGCAGACACCCTCACCGCAGCCGCAGCTGTCGAAGCAACCCGACATGCGCAGACCGAACACTGGGGACCACAGCGGAAACAACAACCCGGCGAGGTCGACCGAGCCCCAACCTGAGACGACCACCCACCAGGGCGATTTCCACTCGGCATCGGGCACTTCCAATGACGAGGAGGACATCCATCGACTCCAGATAGGCCGCGACCCACGAAGCCGGCGAGGTCGTAAGTCGAGGACCAACTGTGCTGGTTGTGGCGGCAACCACCCCAGGTCGGAATGCCGGTTTTTCGAATCGATCTGCTGGCATTGCGACAAGAAGGGACACATCGCCCATGTCTGCCGCCTGAAGAAAAATCGCAGCCCGGCACGATGGGACCAGAACGACCGGAGGAGAGAAAGCACACCACCCCGGACCAGAGATCGCCCCTCGGACAGCCGATGGGACTGGAACGGACGATCCTCGCGAGGCGGCGACAATCGGCGGAGAGAGGAGACCCACCAGACGGTCACCATTGGCCACGCCATCACCAACGACGCCTGGAAGGTCCACGTGGAGGTAGGCATCGAGGGCGAGCCATGCAAAATGGAGGTGGACTCCGGGTCCTACCTCTCCATGATTGCATGGCATGAAATAAAGCGCTTGGTGCCTACCCTCCAAAGGAGGAACGTAGACAGCCAGAGACTCATTGTAAAGGACTACCAGCGAAACCGCATCCCGGTAGTCGGAACCAAACACTTCAACATCACGTATAAGGGGCACACCGAACGACTTCCCCTGACAATCGTCGACCGCGACCGCCCAAGCCTACTGGGACTGCAATGGTTCGCCCCGCTCGACATCGCACTCACGGGAGTCGACCACGTCACCGACGACAGCTGGGAGCAGCAACTGGCCCGGGAGTTCCAAGAGGTCTTCGACGGAAACCTAGGCAAGTACCGAGGGCCCCTTATATCTTTTGACCTAGACCCTAACGTCCCCCCAAAACGCCTGAAACCAAGGCGGGTGCCATTCGCACTGAAACCCAAGATAGACGAGCAAATTGACAAGCTCGTCAAACAAGGGGTTCTACAGCCCATAGACCACGCCCGGTGGGAGACCTCCATAGTCACCCCGATCAAGCCCGATGGGTCAGTGAGGATCTGTGGGGACTATAAGGCCACCCTAAATGGCGCGCTGCAACAAAGCGCCTACCCCGTCCCAGTAGTGCAACACCTAATGCACTCACTGGGAGGGGGCAAGGTTTTCGCCAAGCTCGACCTCGCCCAGGCATACCAACAGTTGCCGGTCGACGAGCAAACGGCAGAAGCGCAGACCATAGTCACCCACCGGGGGGCATTCAAATGCAACCGACTCCAATTTGGAGTCAGCGTGGCACCGGGCATATTCCAAAGCCTAATGGAGAGACTATTGCAAGGTATCAAGGGGGTGGTACCTTACTTCGACGACATCCTAGTGTCGGCAGCCAACCAAGCCGAACTAGAGGGTCGACTAAGGGAGGTCCTAACCAAATTTAAAGAGACCGGACTAAAAGTCAAGAGGGAGAAATGCCAGCTATGCACGGAACGAGTAGAATTCCTGGGCTACCTCCTAGACCGTCATGGCATTCACCCCACAAACAAAAAAATCAAGGCCATCAAAGAAGCCCCACACCCAAGTCAAAGACGCAACTACAGGCGTTCTTGGGGTTACTGAACTTTTACAATGTTTTCCTACCCCAAAAGGCGACGGCGGCGGAGCCCTTGCATAGGCTCCTGGACAAGGCGGCGACCTGGACTTGGGGGAAACGCGAGCAAGCCGCCTTCCAAAGAACGAAGGACCTCCTCACCTCGGACGCCATCCTTATACAATTCAACGAAACCCTACCTCTGGCCGTCACAAGCGACGCATCACCCTTCGGCGTCGGCGCTGTCCTCAGCCATACCCTTCCCGACAGAAAAGAAGCGCCCATCGCATTCTTTTCAAGGACCCTCACCAAGCCGGAGCGGAACTATAGCCAACTGGACAAAGAGGCTCTGGCTATCATTGCCGCCGTAAAACGATTCCACGAATATCTCTACGGCCGGACTTTCACCATCATAACGGATCACAGGCCGCTGCTGGGAATCCTTGCAGGAAACCGGGCCACCCCGAACATTCTGTCTCCCCGAATGACAAGGTGGTCCGAGTTCCTGGCAGCCTACAACTACGAACTCATACACAGACCAGGTAAGACGATCTCCCATGCAGACGCCTTAAGCCGCTCGCCGTTACCAGAACCCGACACCGACCCAGCACCCACGACGACCACCCTCAGCATAGAGACTCTACCCAACCTGCCCATAACCGCGTCAGACATTGCCCGAGAGACTAATAAAGACAAACGTCTGGCGCGGGTGTTGCATTGGGTGGAGAAAGGGTGGCCGGAAAGGGACAACGACGAGTCCGTCAAAACGTTCCGAAACCGCCAAACGGAACTCTCGTTATTAAAAGGGTGCATACTATGGGGGGATAGGGTGGTCATTCCGGAAAAGCTACAGGGGAAGGTTTTGGAACTGGTACACGAGGGGCACCCTGGCATCGTTAGGACTAAAGCCCTGGCCAGAAGTTATGCTTGGTCGCCAGGGATGGACAAACAAATAGAGGCCTGGGTAGCTAGGTGCCAACGATGCCAGGAAACTAGGCCAAGCCCACCCACAGTACCCGTCCTAGAGTGGGAAACCCCAAGGGGACCTTGGTCTAGGATCCATATAGACTTCGCCGGGCCCACAAAAGGACACACCTTCCTCATAACAGTTGACGCTTACTCCAACTGGCTGGAGGTAAGCAACATGAAGACGACAACCACGGAGGCCGTGATCAAGGAACTCTGCAAACTCTTTGCAACACACGGCCTCCCAGACGTCGTCGTCTCCGACAACGGGCCCCAGTTCACCTCACTGGAATTCGAAAAATTCCTAGTGGAAAGGGGCATCCGCCACGCGCTGACAGCACCGGCGCACCCGGCGGCGAACGGTAGGGCGGAACGGATGGTCCAATTCACTAAAAAGACCATCCGGAAAATAGACCACGGGGAGATCCAGGAGAAGATAAACAAACTACTCTTCACCCAACACATAACCCCAAATACCACAACCAATAAAAGCCCAGCCGAACTATTAATGGGCAGAAAACTAAGGTCCCCACTCGACAGGTTACACCACACGTATAACCCGGAGAGGCCCCCAGACTCAAACAGCAAACACCGAACCTTCGCACCCGGCCACCCCATATACGCAAAGAACCTGACGGGAGACCCACTATGGATTCCAGCCGTCATCACACAAACAACAGGCCCACACTCGTACCGGCTACAAACAGCAGACGGACGAGCGTGGAAATGCCACATCGACCAACTAAGGTCGAGGACTACCAACCAACAAACCACCAATGCACAAACAGGCGAAACCAACCCCCACAACACAAACCAAGGGAGGAGGGAATACCCAGGAGACCAAAACCAAAGAAGAATAAACCAGCAGTACTCACCGGAAAGCAGCCATCACGACCCCTCGCCAGGAAGAAACAGCCAGGCCAGCTCGACCGACCCGGAAAGACCGAGCGGGAGCGGCGAAACCCGCAGCTCAACCAACCCGGAAGGCCCAGGAGGGAGCTACGGAGAACGGACCAGCCCTATCGACCAGCCGGTTCCCACGACGGCAGCAGGAGCAGCAGAGATCCCGACCGAACCGGCCGGGATCCAGCCTACAACTGAGTTGCGCAGGTCAAGTAGGCCCAGACGGAGCCCCGCCTACCTACGTGACTACGCAACGTAAGGACTGAACCAAGAGGGGAGGGGTGTTCTGTCCTTAATTAACATACTCGAGATCCCCGCGCTTTGATTGGCCAAAGCGCAGGGCTCTCCGATTGGTCAGGCGAGCCGCGCCAATTGGCTCGCTAGGAATCTGCCGCGATTGGTCCATTCGGGTCGCGGGAGATTCAAAGTGGTGTCATTGGCCGCGGCCGCCGCGGCGAAAGGAATAAAAGCCGCGGGCTTTTTTCCTTTCGCCAGTTCGGTTCCAACTCACAAATAAAGAGCTTGCACTAAAGTCACCGACTCCTGGCATCATTTCGCGGACGCAACAGTCATGTAAATAACCAATAACAATTCCATCCATCTCCTTCAACTTTATGTAAAGTAGGCTTATTTATTTAAATGTAGAAGCTTCCCAATCCCACAAGATTGTGAGGTGCTTATGTTATAAAATAAAAAACAACATAATCAGAAAGAGAAATTATGAAGAAGAAATACTGAATCTCTGAAAGGACAAACACAACACTCCAAAGAAAAATCATCAGGAGCTCCACACATCAATCTAATCATCTAAGCCAACGATCTTCAAACTTGGCAAGTTTAAGACTTGTGGACTTCAACTCCCAGAATTCCTGAGCTAACACGACTGGAAGCAGAATTCTAGGAGTTGAAGTCCACAAGTCTTAAAGCTGTCAAGTTTCAAGACCCCTAATCTAAGCTGTGGATCATCTAATCATCTAAGCTTATTTGCAGGTTAAAGTGGTGACTTGTAGTTTTCATTAAAAAAAAAAAAAAAAAAGGAGCTGCAGAAAGAAGCTGTAACATGTCCTTTTGACTAAAGCCTGGACTTACACTAGGAATCTCAGGAAGAACTACTCATAGCAGAAGCTCCTTCTGGGTGGTAGATTCACAGGAAAGCAGGGAGGATAAATAAACAGGCTGGGATGAGAGCAAAGCCATGATTAAAAGATTGTGCAATTGGACTCTCCAACCAATGGGATGTAATAGAAACACAAATAGGCTAGTGGCTGAAAGTTGAGGAAGGAAAAGTGCCTTCTAAAATTTGTTGTGGATTCTCTTCTCTGGCATAGGGCAGTCCATTGTGGTTCTTATGTGCAGTTGACATCAACAATGGAACTGCACAGCATTCCTAGAACTCTCTTAAATAACATTCTGCTGAATTTTCTTGTTTCCGAAAGCAGATTTTTTTCTTCCTTAAACAGACAGGATGCTCTTTGTAGAAAGAGGTAAAGAAAACATATTGCTTCATAATCCTTTGGGGAAATGAAAAGTCAGATGACTTGTTGCAATATGTCTGAGTAAGTGGGAAGGTATCTTAACACGGTGTAGCGATTAAGTTGTAGGACTAGGTGTGGGAACAACCAGGTTATAGTTCACCCTCAGCCACAGAGGCTCACCATGGGAGCTTGGATCAGTCACTGAGTCCAACCTAGCTTGCAGAATTGTTGTGGAGCAAATTGAAAGAGCTATGTGATGGAGCTTTTCTTCTAGTATTTCAGTGTGCTAAATCATGATTACAGAGATGTTTAAAAGAATTTTCAATCAAACTTCTTTAGCCATGTCAATTATATCCTAAGGAACAACATAATTAGGTAATTATATGCATTTCCTCCCTAGTGGTACACCTGCTGATGTAGTTAATTTGTATTAGAAGTATATACAAATGATGAATATATTATTGCTAAAATGTATAAACCTTTGTTGGAAAGAAATTGAACATGAAAAATGTATGATAAAAAGGCTAACATATTTTGGTATAATATGGAATAATGGGAGAATATGCAGATAAAAGTATTGAAATTCACATTATGTTACAACCTTAAAAAAATTAAAATGATGTACTTTTGGTATTTGTCACTGGAAAAAATGCCCAAAATATATAGTAAAAGTACTTCAAATGTTGGACATGTAACAAAGCCAAAAATTGGATTCAAATGCACACTTTCATTTAGAAGATATTAAAGATTAATATACAGCTGAACTATGATCTATTCCTTTTGGGACTGATGGACAAATGGGAAAAAGTTCAATTATAAGATAATAGCAGTGAGACTGTTATATCCACAATGGTGGAAAGATGTGAAATAACCAAAATGGAAAAACCGATGGTGAAGTTGATGGAACTAGCTGAGATGGCAAAATTGACATCTTTGATTAGAGAAACGATAATAATTTTAATGATGATTGGAAGCACCTTTTGAACTTCCAGATGGAAAATATGAGATTATATTATATGGATTTGATGATTATAAAAATAGTAGAAAATAGAAAAAATGAAAGTTATATCAAAAACTTAGAATAAGTGATTAAGGTAGATTTATGTTTATGCCAGTTGTAAAAGAAAATTTGAAGTCATTTCTTTGTATTTTTACTGCGTTTTTTTCTGGGATTTTGGCTTTGGTTTCTCTGTCATTCTTTATCCTTTTATCTTGTTAGTTCTTGTTACTTTTTATTTCTCTAGTTTTTTTTAAAAATCTACTTAATTTAGAATGTAAAAGAGTGGGCAATGATGATGGGTAGTAAAATTACTGCCCCATGAATTGTATTAGTTGCCATTCAATTATGGGTGCAATTCAAAATGGTGTTCACCAAGTCCTTCAGGACATAGGGCTTGTTTGGCCTGGTCAGTCAGACAGAGTACAGATATTCCAGGTCCCATCAACTGATTGTACTCAGCAAAAGCATGCTTTCTCTGTCATGGTACCTGCCTTCTAAAATAGCCTCCCACGCACAGAGACCTATATCCCCACCGTATTTTGAAAGCTTGCTAGTAGAATTGTTTCTTTTGAGACATGGTCTTCCTTTTGTATTATTTTTGTTTCTATTGTTTTTTATATTGTATGTTGCACAAGTCTTTTGGAATTGGGCAGCTTTCCATATTTTTTATTTTCTTAAATAGCCTTATATACCTTCAGAATCAAAAACTCCTTTTTGCAAGTTGTGAATTTATCTCAGGTGTTCCTTATCTATATGAGTTTATTTTTTAAAGACATTGTTCACCATACTAATGACAGATCTTCATAGATGTATCTCTTTTTAAAAAAGCAGTTAAAACATGAAGAGACATTCAGCTTAGTTTGTTATCTATGCAGATGATTCCTGTTGAACTTCAGTGATTGGAGAATTAGAAAAAAAACAGAACATACATGACAATGGCGGATAATAAATTACATTTTTTACTTCCTTTTCCCCCCCTCATAAGATGTGACCTTTAATTAAGTGATGCAATCAGCAGAACAAATTATCCTCATTTCAATAAAATGCCTGCAATTAAAAAGGCCTAAGAACGAAATGTTTCTAAGGAAACAGTTCTTTAAACAACACAGAAAACTTCCAAATATTTGTAGATCCACCCTTGTCTGCCTGTCTGCCTGCCTATATCTATCTGTCTGTCTCTCTGTCTCTCTGTCTATTTATAATCTATATAATCTACTTTCTAATTTAAATATTGAGCCCTCAAGACACCTTGTGTGTGTGGTTTGTTTTTTTTTAATCTGTACTGCACTTTAGACAGAATATTGGATGTTGGGGATTGGAGAGGCTGTCAAAACAAAAACATGTTTAAGTTGCTGCTGGTTCCTAATTGTAGATGTCATCAAGACGGTAGTTTCATAGAAGAGTGAAAATGGTGTTCGAACAGACTGAAATGGTCATTTGTGAAGCATCTGCAAAAGGCATTGATGCCAACAGGCGTGGACTGAACTCTTGCATCACTCCAAAAAGGAAAGAAACGTCAACTGGAAAGCAAGCAAACGCCTACACTGTGTGCCCATGTAAAGAGGTGGGTGGGAAACAGCAGTCTTAGTGGGAGAGATTTTGCAAACTTGCACACCTTAAAACTGTGATTTAATAAAATATTAACAAGACCACTAGTTATTAAAAGGGATTTGTGCAAAGAGGAATTGTATGTTTTTCTTACAGACAATTGTGTAAATGCCTGAAAAATTTATATTAAAAATTGATTTAAGGTACAGAAAGAAATGAAGAACAGATCGCCATCAGAGTAACAACTTAGGGGTTTTCTTATAGAGCAAGAATTAGTGCACAATTGACTTTACTGGGCAACACTGTTTTAAAAGGTGCAAAAATAGAATGTCATTTTGAGAAGAGTAGGACATAACATTGGTTTTCTAAATATGTAGATGAGGGGAAATATCGGGTTGATATGTACATGGCATGTTGAAAGAATGTACAGAAAGTATCTGCATCATCATTTTCATCATCCTGAAAATTATGCAACTGTCTTACCATCTAAATAAGCTGTCAGTTTTGGCCTGTGTTTGATGACTAGAGTTGACTGTGAAGAAATTTAAGAAGCTCAGCTGAAAAAGACATTTAAAACGAGAGTTTTGTTTAAAGGTCATTCCTACTTATCAATCATTTTAGTTTTCAAGAGGGAAAACTAAACTGGGATGGATGGATGGTTTGATGGAAAATTCCGAGATCCTATCCCTTGATATTTTAGATAAAGCTGTATTCTTACTTGATCTTTCTTTTTCAGTGTCAGAAGAACTTAAAATTCAAATAAAGTAGGTATAAAATAGGTCATAAAAATATAGCATGCATAAAAAGTATGTAAATAATAGAATTAAAACTAAATGATATTCGCTTAGTAGCAGGCCATGTTAACAGGAGTTTCTCTCACCAGCATGAGGTTTTTCTCCATATATGTTGAAGGACATTGTATGCACCATAGTATATTTGAAATAGATAGTTCTCTGCATTCACACAGAGCATCTTCTTTAGGGAATCTGAGCCTTAGAGGAGCCTTTGGGTCAATGCATATTACATTGTGGTAAATGAATTCATAGCAATACAGTACTACATATATTCTTGTGTCTGATAGCTCCGTACTAAGTGAGTTTAGAAGACAGATCACTTTCTGAGCTGAGAATACTTGGCAGCTTTTATTCACTTTCATGTGGTTTCTTCCTTCCTCTCTCCCTCTTTCCCTCCTTCCTCCCCTCATTTGTTTTCTTATAGTATATGGGAATAATTTTTTAATGAAGCAAAAACAAAATCCAATTTCAGAACATATAGAATACAAATGAACTAATGCTCCAAAGCAGGGCTGTCAAACTCCTGGCTTGTGGGCTGGATGTGTCACACACTGGCCACACCCATGTGATGCCACCCTGATGATGTGAATTTGCTGTAAGGAATACAATTTGTACTATATTTAACTAAAGCCTTATGTAGCATTGTGAGATTTAAATTCAAACAGCTTCCCATTCAAACAAAAATCATTTTCACTGGATAGGTTGATATGCCTTATAAAACTGTGGGCATATGAAATACTTCTTGAATTTTCTGAAGTATACTGCAAAGTGTGAATGGTTCCTCCAGTCACAAGAAATTTTAATCAACTAGAAAATATAGGTAAATTATTTTCAGAGCAAATCCAGAACTGATAAAGCACCTCAGTTTTTTCAATCATGTGAAGTGACCAACTAAACATTTCATCAAGTTTGGTAAATTAGATGGACTCTTTTCCATTAAATGAGACTCTTTTGTATTGTTTTTCACTTTTATTCCTGTTTACTTCCATTTAGATCTAAATGGCAAATCTATGGCAAATCTAGACAACATACTAAAAAGCAGATACATCACCCTGCCAACAAAAGTACATATAGCCAAGGCTATGGTTTTCCCAGTTGCAGTTTATGGCTATGAAAGTTGGACCATAAGAAAGGCTGAGCACCAAAGAATTGAGGCCTTTAAACTATGGTGCTGAAGAAGACTCCTGCAAGTCCCTTGGACTGCAAGGTGATCAGACTGGTCAGTCCTAGAGGATATCTACCCTGACTGCTCTTTAGAAGGCCAGATCCTGAAGTTGAAAGTCAAATACTAATGAGAAGGAAGGCAACCTAATGAGAAGGCCACCTAATGAGAAGAAAGGACTCATTGAAGAAGAGCCTAATGCTGGGAACAGTTGAGGGCACAAGAAGAAGGGGACAACAGAGAATGAGGTGGCTGGATGGAGTCACTGAAGCAGTAGGCATGAGCTTAAATGGACTCCAGAAGATGGTAGAGAACAGGAAGGTCTAGAGGAAAGTTGTCCATGGGGTCTCAATGGGTTGGACATGACTTCACAACTAACAACAAAGATCTAAATTCTGAATTGCATCAGCCTTCTGAGACAAACCAAAATATGCTTGTGACTAATCACAAGTATATTATAATTATTGGTCACAAGTATATTATAATGATACAAAGTCTTACAAAAAATCTGTATAATTGCTGGTATTTTGGTGTCTGGAAATAGCTGTTAGTTGTTCCTTAAGAATATTAAACACAATTTAGCAAAAGTATGCAAATTGACTTCTATGTTATCTCTAGCATATGATAAGATTTTCTTAGAAAACATACTTTAAAAAATGTATGGAGTTTTGAAATCTGGAGGCAAAAAACCCCTTGCAATACATGCTACATTAATGTTAGAATCTGGTTTTGCATATCAATGACAAAAAGAAACTTTTAATGCATGCCCACCAATTGGAACTTCCGAGGAATGCAAATGGCTTATAACATTTTTAATCATTTTATTATTATTTTTTTACAATGCATGTTATATTTGGCCTGTCTAAAACTATTTTCTGGTTCTCACTTGAGTATGACAGGAAAAAAGAGACTGTTCTTAAAAACTCTTCAGTACTTCTAGCTAAGGGTTGACAGGAGGAAAGGCAAATAAAAGCATCATTCTGTCCTGGAGCTGGCTATTCCACTGGAAAATTTAGCTGAGTGAAGGGGATGCATGAAAAAAATGAGTGGGAATGAATACCTCCATTGACTGGTCTGCTTTCTTGTCAGCTGCTTATTGGAAAGGATGTGAACATTGAAGATATGAAAATTAAACCTCTTATATTCAGTGTTATCTAGCCAAACCAGATCTCCTGTGGTTAATCCTAAAGAGACTGGCATCAATCTTGAATGCAAGCCATTCATGCAAATCTCTTTCAGAAACCATTAACAAAATATGGAAATACTGAGTTGAAAAGTGTTCGTTTACATCTAGCCTCTGTAAGCTTTATAAAACTGTGGCTCATGAATTAAGGTGCAACTACATTGCTTGAAGAAAACAACCAACTTGAACCAGGAAGCAGGAGGCTTTTGGAGCAAAGGAAACCAATTGCTGTTGGTCTGCCCCCCTCCTTCAATAAACATCTGTTCATTTTTATTGTCGACAGTAGTCAAGCTCTGATCTTTTCAGTCATTCTTGAATGGCTTTAGTTTTACTTCATAAAAATCTTTTGATAAAGTTTTGCTTCAGTTTGATTCTTTGCCTATATTTCCATAGGAATATTGGAGGTAATGCATACCTGTTTCAGCAAACAGATACAAGACTGAACAGATAAGCAAACTAGCTGGTGGTACAACAGCAGTGAATGTCTATATTTTAAACCATTTTCCATTCTTGGACTGCAACTGAGGATTACTCTGACCATTTCCTATCCCTCATTTAAAAAGACTTTAGAGCAGACTTTTTGCTGGCTGAAGAATTCTGGGAGTTGAAGTCCACAAGTCTTAAAGTTGCCAAGGTTGGATGCGGTATCTGCTATCCCGCATCAGATGGGCGACTCATGATAGGGAGCGAAGGAGAAAGAAACGACAGGAGACGAAGTTCCTCAGGATGAGCGCGCAGAATGTCTTGGTACACGCTCTTTTATTGTGCTTCACCAGAAAGTGATTTTTTCAAAGCTCAAGTCAAACAGGATATTCATGTTTTACAAAGCTTAAGTCAAGTAGGATATGCATGTTTACAAAGCTGCATACCCGACAGATTACTCATAATGTGAATAAGCTTTATTGACAGATGTCTAGCTCCTTGTCCCTTGCACGTGCCTTGCAAAGGTCACTGAAGAGACAGAAGTTAATGATTACACATAAATGATACATAGTTACAACATCTCCTCTGTTTTTATTATTTATGACGAGTCTTCTTCCTCGTCCGAGAAGACAGGAACCATTTTTATGGAATGTTCGCCGTCCCCGTCATCTGGGCAAGAGTGTGACCCGTCAGCGTCAAGGTTGTCCAAGGAGTGGTAACTCAGCAATGACATTTTTTCGTCCGGTGCTGAGGACATAACATGAGCTTGCAATAATACATTAACATCAGCAGTTATGGAGGATAATTGATTTTTCAAAAATTGCAATATTCTATTAAAACAACAAGGTCCTATAATACATATCAATATAATGATTATTAACGGTCCTGCCAATGCAGTTAAAAGGGTTGTAAGCCATGGCGAAATAGAAAACAAGCCTTGATACCAATTATACATGTTTAACCTTTCTTTTTCTCTATCTTTCAAGCGTTTTTCTAATTCATTCATAGAATCCAACACGATCCCCCTGCTATCGGCATAAAAACAACATTCTTCTTTAAGCGCAGCACACAATCCCCCTTGTTTTAAAAATAGCAGATCTAAGCCTCTACGATTTTGCAAGACTACTTCCGAGAGGGACGTCAAGGAGTTTTGCAAAGGTACAATTGATTTCTCAATTCGTAATAAATCTTCATCAATGGCTGAACCCAGAGCTGTAATTCTTTTATCAGAGACAGCTAGACCTGCAATGCCCGTGGTTGCGCCCGTGTCGCCCAGAGCAAGCAGTAGACCTAGAGTGAGAGTACTAATAATTTCCCGCTTTGCTCTGAGGGGGTATTCCACAGGTACCTGTAGGGATATAAAATCATCAGAGTTATACACATCAATTTTTGGTACGAGCCATACTTGAATGCAAAATGATTTGGATTTAACAAGTTCATCCCCGTGGACACATGCCGTGAGACCGGTGGAACAAGCCCAAACAGAATTACTGCCAGGGATAAAATACATTCCTTTCAGGCGTGATGTTAAATTTCCTCCTGAAGTGGTGGGTAGAAGTCTTCTATGCGAGAAAAATTGGTTGTAGAACTTAAACGAACGCCTTGAAAGTCAGTTATAGTCCAAGTAATATTATATCTTCTATGAGGCTTCTGCGGATCGTCATGGATAGTTCTTTTGAAGCGTCGTTTGTTGACAGGATCAGAGTTCGGGTATATAAAAGCATCACAAGTAGGAGAGAGGACTATGGACAAGTTAGTTATAGAACATTTACGAGATGAGGAGGGAATGCAATTAGTAGAAAAAGGATAATAATAACAATAATGACAATGAAGATTAATTTGGTCATTCATCAAGGATGTTAGTTGGGGTGGGGGAACCCATAATACAATAGAAGGACATCTAGGTCCCCCTATATCTAGATTGAATAGAGGAAAAGATTTTAAGGTTCTTCTCCATAGGAAGAGTAAAGAAGGAACAAAAGAGCGAGTGGTAGAGTGTTCTGTAAACAAAACAGAAGTGACAGAGTGAAAACTACGGGTAGCATTTTCATGACGTACCCACATGGAACAAGTATAATAGCCTTCTGTTAATGAAGTGGCTTTAACACGAATAGTCTTTTGACAGGAAGCATAGGTTTTGTTGAAGTATGTGTGAATATAAGGAAATAGATTTATGGGAAGATTATCATGCCAACAAACAATAGGACAGTCACTATCATAATTAATAAAGCGAAATTCTAATGTGGTCCAATGACCACGTTGAACAAAGGTATAAGTAGGATACGAATAAGGTAGAAATTGCAAAGAGGATATAGGCAAGAATATCAGGAAGAGTTTAAGATGCAGATGTAGAGGAGGAATTCCCATGATAGGGTCTTACTGCCCTACCAGGGACCCAGCAAGTGGTTTTATCTGGTAGTAGAATCGCAGCATAGCCTCGTCCCCAGGTGAGAAGCTCAGCGGGACCCTGCCAGGCGGGATCTGGCAATCTGCGATAATATACCAGAGGTCTGTTAGGTGGGGATGAGGGGGAGGAAAAATGACGCGAAGCAGCAGAAGTGGGAGGAATGCCAGTCAGATTAAGAAAGTTTAAAGTGTAAAGACAAATGTTAAGAGAATTTTGCAATGTTGGGAGGTTCGGGGTTTTTTCCCACAACGAATATCGATCAAGAGCACGTTTCAGAGATAAGTTCGCTCGTTCCACAATAGCCTGCCCCTGGCTGTTGTAGGGAATCCCAAACTTGTGGGTTACATTCCATCTGTTACAGAAGTCCTGGAATGCAGAACTTGTATAGGCAGGTCCATTGTCAGTTTTGATTTCTTTTGGATGTCCCAGCGAGGCAAAGGTACGAATTGAATGATTGATGACATGTTTTACAGTTTCTCCCCGTTGAGGAGTGGCCAGAATAAACCTTGAATATGTATCTATGGAAACGTGCAAATATTTCCAAGGGGCAAAAGGTGGATTGAATGGAGGGAGGCTTCTGCAATGATTCATGACCATCGGGAGCAGAGGGTTGATGGACAGAAAAGTTATCATAACTTGGCGGGGGAGATTCAAATACACTCCCCGTTTCTATTTTATAATGGACCATTAAAGCCTCCATAATTTTCCTCCAAGTGACCAAAATGCCAATAGGTGCACGAGGAGGATTATGGAGATTTTCACCAATTTTTTGCCAAGTGGAGATTTTTAAGGACCCTTTCTCTGGATAATTGGGACAATGTTGCCACACATAAGTCAATAATGTAGCAATAGGTTTCATTTTTACAGGCAAGCCCTTTAAATTAGCAGAATATTTAGAAGAAGACGCGACTAACTCCCTCAATTACTTCAGATGCTCTGTCTGTTGTTGAGAAAAGTTTCCGCCCATACTTACGAAAGTCGGGACCGTGTTTCAGGTCCGATGATGCGCAATTCGCTTCAGGCCTGGCAATGCACAGCTCCCATCGAGCGGGTAAGATATGAGCGCATCGCAACGTACCCCCCTTAGGGAATCACGTCGGGGTCACCAGAATGCGGTATCTGCTATCCCGCATCAGATGGGCGACTCATGATAGGGAGCGAAGGAGAAAGAAACGACAGGAGACGAAGTTCCTCGGGATGAGCGCGCAGAATGTCTTGGTACATGCTCTTTTATTGTGCTTCACCAGAAAGTGATTTTTTCAAAGCTCAAGTCAAACAGGATATTCATGTTTTACAAAGCTTAAGTCAAGTAGGATATGCATGTTTACAAAGCTGCATACCCGACAGATTACTCATAATGTGAATAAGCTTTATTGACAGATGTCTAGCTCCTTGTCCCTTGTACGTGCCTTGCAAAGGTCACTGAAGAGACAGAAGTTAATGATTACACATAAATGATGCATAGTTCCAACAGTTGGACACCCCTGCTTTAGAGTCACAATGAAACAAATAAAAAAACCATATTTTTCTATATTTGGGCTATTCAACAATATATCCACAGAAATGAATTGTCCTCTCACCCTACTTTTCATTTTTTTTTTAAAAAAAAAAATTAAGTTATAAACACATTTATAACTGGAGGTGATAATCAAGGACTTCCATGATCTTTATTTCCAAGGATGCCCTTGGATTTACATCAGCCCTTAGGTATTCATATAAAATAACAATGGGCTATGGCTGTAGCTCAGAATGTTGTAGATGTGATCCCAAAAAAGAAAATGAAAATGAAGCTAAGCTGGGCCTTGAAAGGATGAATAGCACAAGTTAAAGAAGGTGAAAAGGAGCAATCTTGTCAGTTTCTTTTAAATATATTGATGTTTTGGGCCTGGTGGCAATATTTTGGAAGCCATTTATTAAGTAAGCAAGTTCCCATGGCAGCTATTTGCTTTTATGGGTCCACTGGTCTCAAGTAACTGGGTTTTATACATATCAAAATTTAACAACTTCTTTTCTATTGTGATGGAACAGATTCACTTGTTATTAACTCACTATGACACATATCCTCGTGTTGACATTATTGGAAGAGAGCAGTCTTAGGCAAAAAAAAAAAAACAGGATTCTGGTAGGACCTTTTTCTAACACATTTTATTAAAAGATACAGGTTTTCATAAATTTCAGTTCACTTCATCAGATGAAGAGTGTCTAGACCAGGGGTGTCAAACTCAAGGCTAGCAGTCCGGATCCAGACCAAGGAGTGCTTAGATCTGGCCTGTGGGACTGCCCTAGAAACTGCGAAAGACCAGCCTGTAGTTCCAGCAAAAATGGAACTCAGGAGGGCTGTACTTGTACGGCCTTCCCAAGCTCTGTTTTACTGGCAGAGCACTTGGGCCGCCACAGGCACCCCTGACACAAGTGACATTGAGCTGGCCATGTGTAACCTGGGCACAGTTACCCTGGCCCCTCCGAGGTCAAACACAACCCTGATTCAGCCCTCAGTGAAATCAAGTTTGACACCCCTGGTCTAGACTGGTGTAGGATTTGAACTGAAATGGGATGGGAGGGTGGGATGGAGTGGAAAGAAAAAGGGAGGGACAGAAATGTTGGTTATGCAAATGCAGGTGACTTCTGATGCTGATAACATCTGCTGGGTAAGGGTGATGAAAACTTAATTTAAAAAAAAAACAGGGCTAAAAATACCTCTCATAGGCCCTTCTTTCCCATGCTGGGGAAGATGCATATTAACTAGAAATCTAAACTGATTATTTGCAGAGTGTGTGAAAAAATATGCTAAGAAATGCATACAGTCCTAAGACTGAAGATTGCTAACTCATATGGTTGTTACTTTTGCTGTTAGGTTAACAGTAGTGTACCATTTTTCTTGGCAAACAACTACTTACATCCTTTGACTGACATTTCAAAAGTGTAGGAAAATCAAAAGAAGTTAATTACAGTACTTTATTTTTTATTTATTTATTTTTGTCAATTGCTTACAAGATAATAGGTATAAGTAAAAACATAGTTATGAATACATGGATACATATAAGAAAAATAAAAAAAATAAAAGAAACAACAGGACATGGATAGTAGGCACGTTGGTGCGCTTATGCACGCCCCCTACAGACCTCTTAGGAAAGGGGTGAGGTAAATAGTAGACAGTCTAAGGTTAAAGTTTTTGGAGTTTGGGGAAGAAACCACAGAGTCAGGTAGAGTATTCCGGACATTGACCACTCTGTTACTGAAGTCGTATTTCCTACAATCAAGTTTGGTGCAATTAACCTTGTTTTAGAGTACTGTAATTTTAAATGAATTAATGGGATATAATTAATGATGAGCACCCACCCAATGTATTTGACAATTTATTGATCTATTACTACAAAAGTTAATTAAGTGACAACTTTTGGAGTGTCTCTGCAGGCTGCACACAAGACTTTCAGATGGTACCTGGCTTTGTAGTTTCTGTTGCCTTGAGGTGGTCCCTTAAAAAGCAACCATAGAATCAATGGAGAAAGAAATCAATCCATGGACAAATAAACCAATTCTGGACAAGTCCCTGCAGTTGTCTTGAGAAAGTTTTTCAGAAGTAGCTTGCATTGCCTTTTTCCTAGGCCTGAGAGAAAGTAACTAGCCAAAGGTCACTAGCTGGCTTTGCACCTAAGGTGGAGCTGGAACTCACAGTCTCCCAGCCAGCCTGATGCCTTAACTATTACACCAAATTGACTCTCAGACTAATACCTAATTTTCATTTTTACATTTTAAGCTATAGAGAGATTGTTCTTTACCTATTCATTAGTAAATCTTTATTATTGTTCATTTTTTCCTTTCTGTTTATAACAAAATGCAATTAGGTTTTGTTTTAAAATGAAATTAAATATGTTGGCTTTTGCCAATGATTATACAGTTTGTGGACTCTGAAAATGTGTTCACAAAAAAACACAAGAAATTTTCTAAGTGTGCCCTTAGAAAAATAACACTTTTTATCAAACTGTCTTGGAATCTTCCATTAAGTACTAAATAAGAGCTGGAGGCTACATCCAACCTGCTCATTGCACACCCCTCTCCTACAGTCCCAGAGTATTCCTTTACCTATTCCTGGATTGCCCAAATAATAAGACTAGAATGCCATTCACCATTACCAGTGCCTTAAATACTCAAAATTTTTGTGCATTGGTTGTAACCAAAAAGTACACTACTGGTAGACCCACCTATTTAATTAAAATGCTGTTCTGGGCCAATGTTCAACACCTCTCAAATAGTCAGGGAGAGAAGGTAGTGTAAGTTCCAGCACTGAGATAGGACAAAAGGCCACTATTTGCTTTACAGTGACTGGTTCACTTTCACTGATGCCCCGGGACAAATGATACATGAAAGAAGTAAAGAAAATTGGCATTACACAATTGCTCTATTCATACATTGGCTATGTCAGGGGTAATGAGCATTCAGACCAGTGGTGGTATTCAAAAAATTTTTACTATCAGTTCTGTGGGCTTGGCTTGGTGGGTTTGGTGTGACTTGGTGGGTGTGTAAAATCCCCATTTCCACCCCACTCCAGAGGAAGGATACTGTAAAATCCCTATTCCTTCCCCACCCCACTAACCTGCTTTCCAGCTTCATTCTCCTGTGCAGGGCAACAAAAGAAGACCCAGCCAATCAGCTGGGACTTGGGAAGCAGAGAGTAGATGGGGGCGGGGCCAGTCAGAGGTGGCATTTGCCGGTTTTCTGAACTACTCAAAAATTCTGCTACCAGTTCTCCAGAACCTGTCAGAACTGGCTGAATACCATCTCTGCTTCAGGAACCGCAGCTCATTCCTTCCAGAACTGTGTGCAAAAGGTGTTTATCATGGCCTGTTTGTTCAGGCCCTAAATGAAAGGATTGTACTGTGAAGTTTTAGGGTAGAATGAAATATCTATCTATCTATCTATCTATCTATCTATCTATCTATCTATCTATCTATCTATCTATTTATCATCTATCTAAAAATTTAACAACTGGTTCTCTGTCAAGTTTCTGAGTGGGTGTGACCTAGTTGGCCTCCTGCACCACTCTGGGAACAAAAATGGGAGGCATTTCCTTGAACCTCCAAGAGGCCAGTTTTGTCCTCCCCAGGCTCCGGAGGCTCCGGAGGCTGGAAACGAGCCCATTGCCAGCCTTCCAGAGCTTCAAAGAGGCCCATTTTTCTCCCTCCCCAGGCTCCAGAGGCTTTCCTTGAGCCTCCAAGAGGTTTTCACCCTCCCCAGCCTCTGGACCTCTCTGGAGGCCAGAAACAGACCCATTTCTGGCCTTCTGGAGCTTCCAGGATGCCCATTTTTCACCTTCCCTGAGCCTCAGCACAGGCCCTGCACTTACCTGAAATCCAAAATGGACATGTGGAGACCCTGGGCAGGGCCTGCAAGTCGTTGGAACTACCAGTTCACCAAACCAGATGTAAAATTAACATCTAGTTCAGCCGAACCAGCTGAAACCCACCCTTGTATCTAATGTATCTATCTAGCTACCAATCCTCTATCTATCAATGAATATGGAACATTGGCCTGGTTTTCTATTGAAAGCATTAATATATCCTGTGTGCTCTTTAGAGCTAAGGTGATCCACTCATATCCCTAGATCTCTGCAATTAGTTGTTTATGTAAAAAACTTCTCAACAGTTAATAATTGGTTACAATGTTAGCACTGTTAAGTCCTGAGCATGGGCGCAAGGAACGGAGACGAGACATAGAATGGTGACTTCAACTCTTTATTGTAAGATAAGAACAGAGCAACTACTTGGGCAGCAGCAGCTCTTTTATAAAGCTGGCTGCTGTCAAATCAATCAATGAATTGAGTTTACTGCTTTTACAAGGATCCAACCAGAGGGGCCCGTTAACAGCCAATCAGACTGGCCAGAAACGACCAATCACGACTCGCTATTTGCGGGCCAATGAGAAGTGCAGGATTACAAGCCTGCTGTAAAGTAAAGCTAGGGTTGTTACTGCTGCATAGGCTTCGTCCACAACACCCCTCCCCCCTAGGTTCTGTCTGAGGGGTGGGGTGACGTATTCTTGAAAATAGGCAGGTCGCTTCACCTGTCTGCTTGACCTGCACTGTTCCACCGGTTTCTGTCCTGGCTCTGGTTCCGGTGGGCTGCTCGCTGGGTTGGATGGTGAAAACTGTGGCCCTGGGCTGCTTTCCCTGCTTACGCCAATGCTGTCTTCCGGGTTCCCTGGATCCGTCTCCATCGCAGTGCCATCACGCGGTGAGGCCACTCCTTCACTCGGTTCTCCTTTTGACGGTGAGTATCCCCTGGTTGGTTGTGTAGGCTGTTGGGTTTCGATTGTTATTTCTTCTTCTGCCTCCTCAATGTTCCTTTCCCCCCCCCAGCGAGAGATTCCAGGGATGAGATAGGACTAGGTGCTAATCTGGAACGGAGTTGGTCTATGTGGCGTTTCCACATCTTACCATCTGCAGTTTGCAGGCGATAGGATCGGGGTCCCGTAAGTTGCGTTATGGTAGTGGGGATCCAAAATGGGTCGCCCAAGAAGTTTTTCGCAAATACGAGGTCACCTTCCTGGAATGCCCGACACTTGCTGCTGGATCCTGGGGGTTGTTCCGGCGTGTAGTTTGGGTGGAGGCGATCGAGATGCGAGCGAAGTTTCCGGCCCATCAGGAGTTCAGCTGGGGTTTTGTTTGTGGTACTGTTTGTGGTTATGTGCTGGAGGAGAAGCATCCAGTTTCTGTCATCAATGTCGCCGTGGTCCATTTTGTGTAAGGTCTTTTTTTACAAATTGAACCATTCGCTCAGCCCTACCATTGGCCGCAGGGTGAGCTGGTGATGTTAAGGCATGGCGGATGCCCTGATCTGCCAGATACTGTTCGAATGGCAGGGCAGTGAATTGGGGGCCATTATCGGAGACCAGGACATCCGTGGGTAGCGAATAGCTTATTCAGTTTTTTAGTAACTGCCTCTGTGGTGGTGCTTTTCATCTTGTGGACTTCGAGCCAGTTTGAATAGGCATCCACTGTTCGAAGGAAAGTGTGTCCTGCAAAATCGATGTGGATACAGGACCAAGGACCTCGAGGCGTTTCCCACTGAGTTGGGGGAGTTTTTGGAGGAGTGGAGCGAGTCTCCTGGCATTTGCTGCACTTTGCTACCCAGGTCTCTATCTGTTTATCTAACCCAGGCCACCATGCATAAATCCTGGCCAATGCCTTCACCCGCACGATGCCTGGATGTCCATCATGCAACATTTTTAATACTCTATGTTGCAATTTCTCCGGGATTACGACTCTGTCTCCCCACACTATGCAGCCTTTTTGGGAGAATAGCTCTGTTTGACGATTCTTAAATGGTTTGAATGTGTCATTGGTTTTACTGACCGGCCAACCCCGTTCCACCCAACTGAGGTCTCGTGCCAAAATAGGGTCCTTTTTTGTTTCTAAGGCGATGTCTCGAGCGGTCAGCAGCGGCGATTTGAGGGTTTCAATTTGCAATATGGCTAAGGTTGGAGCTGGGTTTTCTATGATGTCTGGTAGTGGAGAGCGGCTCAAAGCGTCAGCGTGGGGAATGATTTTTCCCAGGCGGTGTTGCAATCGGTAATTGTAGGCGGATAAAAATTCTGACCAACGTGTCATTCTTGGTGATAAGATATGGGGAGTTGGTCTGTTTCCCGCCAAAATACCAAGTAGCGGCTTGTGGTCTGTAATTATGGTAAAGGGTCTCCCATGCACATATTCATGAAAACGTTTAATTGCGGATACAATAGCGAGAGCCTCTTTATCAAGTTGGCTATAGTTCCTTTCGGTCTTAGACAAAGTTCTCAAAAAGAACAGAATAGGTGCCTCATTCCCATTTGATAGGACATGGTTTAAGATGGCTCCCACTCCAAATGGTGAGGCGTCACAGGTAATCGTCAAAGGTAGAGTCTCGTTGTATTGCATTTGTTAGGGATAACATTGTTTACCCTAACTGGTTTAGGTAAAATAATAAATATGTTATCATGGTTTATTAGTTAAAGTGTCTGCAACTTTAACTGTAGGAATGTAATTAAGGGAGTGGTTGTGAAAGCACCATAAAAGAAGCAAGGAACGTCAGCTTGCTCTCTCTGGCTTTATGATCCCTAATTACTGGATGGATTTAAGACTGCGTTTTTCTCCTACTGGAAAGGGAAAGAGAAAGGACTGATTTATTGTAAGTGAACTGACATTGGATATTCTACACGGACTTTGCTAATTGAATATCCTTGAATGGACTGACTAAAATGATACATGACTAATGGACTGTTATTTTGACCATGCTATAAACTCTAAGTGGAATAAACTATATTTTTGATAACACAAGCGTATCTGTTATTTTTACTGTATGTTAACAAACATACAAACTTATATCATTCATTTATCTGTGTGCCTATCTGACTAACGCTGCACATTCTGTTTAGCTTGTCTCCTTAACCCTGGTTGGGGAACACAGGCTTAACACTGGTTATGGGCCCAGAGGCTGCAAAGTCAGTTTAACTAGGATAAAACAGATTTATGTAAAAAGTGAGAGTTTGTGTTGTTAAACGTTACAGTAAACAGACAGCTGTGTTTTATTAATTATAGTTTTATATCCATATAAAGAAAACATGGCACAAGTCAATCTACAAAGTTTGTCCCTTATATCCAAGCTGGATGGAACAAACTATGTATCATGGTCTATGAAATGTAGTCTACTTCTACGAAGAGAAGGTCTGTGGAACATAATAGAAAACCCACCAAATGTCGAGGAATGGGATCCAGAGGTTGAGGAAGATAGACAAAAGATAGAAGAATTTAAGCATAAAAATGAACAAGCTATTTGCATAATAGGATTAACATTAACTGACCAGCAACTTGTTCATATCCACGGAGAGCAAATGGCTGTTGGGTGTTGGCAGAAGCTGAAGAGGATTTAGGTCCGAGATAACATTGGTGCTCACATAAATCTAACACGGAAGCTTTTCAGGACGCATCTCCAGACGAATGGTGATATGCTGAGTCATTTGAATTCTATAAAAAGCATTTTTCAAGAACTGCACAAGAAAGAGCTTATTTTCTCTGAACTACACCAAGTCTACATAATTCTATCATCACTAAACGAAAGTTATGATAACTATGTCACTTCCCTTGAAATATTCTAATCAGGCAAGAATGGCTAAAAGCGAGGCAAGGTTAGAGTTGGCTTTGAGTTTGCTGCCTTTCCTTTTATCACCATTATCATGAGACACACCCAGGCCTATATGAAGTTCCAATTCTGGCTATGCCTCACCCATTATCCCTAAATGCTATTAGCCCTATAACATGTCTACATCCCTACCCTATTCCGACCCTCACTAACTGATCCCCACCTGGTGCCACCTTCACCATGTTTTAACCTGTCCTAATTACCACCTATATGTGCCTCAACCTACTTTAACAATATGCACCACATCAATAAAGAGCCAGTTCCCGCAGTTGTTGCAGAATCTATCCTGCAGCCCCACAGTTGTTGCAGAATCCATCTTCAGCTCTGCTGAGTCATTCCAAAGCCATCTGCCAGCACACAAGCAGAAATACAGATCCAGCAGCAGCAAAGATAAGGTGACAGGGCCAGCTGACTTGCTAGGAGGCATATTTGAAGCTGACGAGCTCTGGGCGAACTCGAGCCTGACAGGAAGCCTTGAAACAGAATGATGGGAAAAATGATTACTACACCAGCAAAATTTAGCCATCTGTCATTTGTAGTATAAAATATATATTTACATGATTGAATCTGATAATAAGAATGTAACATATTATTTATACCTAATCCAAGTCCTTGAGTTCCTTGACGTGAAAGGGAAAAATAGAGATCGTCACAGTATTAGTCTTGTCTAGACAACCAAAGCTGTGGGTTCAGCATGATACTACCCCTTTGGAATTTTTAAGCCCTGCATGGTGAGTCACTGAGATTTTAGTTGTTTCTGTCCTGAAATATGATCACATCATAAATTGTTGTTTCCTCACATTTGCCATATGCTATTACTTAGTATGAAAGTTCACTGACTAATAATGTTTACTGTTTAATCCTACCTCAAAAATCAGTTTCAGAAAAGCTGCCATTTTGCTGACAGGCTAAAGTAGAACAAAGTGCTGCTATTAGTACCACCACATAATGCAGGTTCAAAATTAAATCCCCTTCGAGTTTGGAATCCATTCCAATGAGAATTTTGTTTTTAAATTTGCCTCTTGAATTCAATTTCACACAAATGTGGGCAACTGAACTGTCTGAATTTCTTCTTAGGAAGGATAAATTCTCCAGAAAGACTAGAGAGTGACATGATAGCAGTCTTCCAATATTTGAAGGGCCACAAAGAAGTGAACAATCTATTTTCAAAAACACCTGAAGGCAGGACAAGAAGCAACGGATGGATACTAATCAAGGAAAGAACAAGCCTACTGTTAAGCCTGGTTTCCCCAACCAGGGTTAGGGAGACAAGCTAAACAGAATGTGCAGCGTTAGTCAGATAGGCACACAGATAAATGAGTGAGCTAAGCTTGTGTGTTTATTAACATACAGTAAAAATGACAGATACGCTTGTGCTATCAAATATATAGTTTATTCCATTATGAGTTCATAGCATAGTCAAAATAACAGTCCAATAGTCATGTATCATTTAGTCAGTCCATTCAGGGATATTCAGTTAGCAAAGTCCGTTTTTAGAAATATCCCATGTCAATTCACTTACAAGTCTGTCCTTTGTTTTCTCTCCCGTTCGAGGAATGCAGACTTGTTTTCCTCGCAGTAATCAGGGATCATCAAAGCCAGAGAGAGAGCAAGCTGTCGTCTTGCTTCTTTTAAAGTGCTTTCACAACCACTCCCTTAATTACTATCCCACAGTTAAAGTTGCAGACACTTTAACATACAAACTATGATTACATATTATTATTTACCTAAACCAGTTAGGGTAAAACAATGTTATCCCTAACATTCTCCCCTTTTAGGAAATAATAATATAACTATTTACATCTTTAAATCATATTTGTTACAACTCTCTTTAAACTTAATTACTCCTTGAGCTTTTGTAAATTGGTCTGCAATGTTTTCTTCTGTCATGCAGTATTCCAATTTAATTAGCCCATTCTTTACAGATTCTCTAACATTTAAGTATCTTAAATCAGTATGCTTTGATCTAGTTTTTACAGCAATACTAGTAGCTAATTTTATAGCTGCTTGATTATCCTTGTACACAATAATGGAATCTTTTACAGTTATACCCATGTCTAATAATAACTGTTTGTACAAAATCAAGTCAGTACATAGTAATGACATACATGAAAATTCCGCTTCCATCGTGGACAAGCTGATATGCTGTTGTCTGATTGACCTCCACCCTATTAGTGTTTTATCAAATAATATAGCCATCCCAGATGTTGATTTTCTAGTGTTTATATCAGTTGCAAAACTTGCATCTGCATAGGCACTAAGACTCAAATCACCCTTTGGTTCTATATACAATGCATGGTTCATTGTTCCTTTAAGATATCTTAAAATTCTCTTTAATGATTGCCAATGACATTGATGTGGATCTGAATTAAAACGTGCCAGTTGATTTACACTATAAGCTATATCTGGCCTAGACCAATTGCTTATATATGATAAGCTTCCAATCAAAGATTGATATATAGACTTATCAAATTTAGGACTTTGATCATTAGTTTGGCAAACTTCCTGACTCATTGGAGTCTTTGCCGGTTTACAAAGTTCCATTTTAAACGTTTTAATTAATTGGCAAATTTTATCTTCTTGAGATATCTTAAAACCATTTTTTGTTTTGTTAATTGTCAATCCTAGATACCTTTTAATTTCACCTAAATGCTTTAATTTTATCTTTTTGGCTAATAATGATATAATCTCATTAGCTTCATTATTAGTCTTAGTTATCAAAGCAATATCATCTGTAAATAATAACAATAATGACACGTTCCATTATTTTCTCTTTTAAACACACATGGATCTGCTAAACCAGATTTAAAACCTATATTGTTTAACTCTTTCACAATATATTGGTTCCACTCAAACCCAGATTGTTTCAACCCGTAAAGACTCTTTTTGAGTTTCCAACAATCATTACTATTTAATTTATTGTTTTTTATACCTACTGGTTTTCTTAAATATATAGTGTGCTGCAATGGTGCATGTAGATAAGCAGTTTCTACATCTAAATGGTTAATGACATAGTTTTTCTTAGCTGCCCACACTAATGCTGCTCTTAAAGATGTTGCTTTAAGACTTGGTGCAAAAACTTCATCATAATCAGATGCAGTTTGATTAAATCCTTGAGCTACTAACCTAGCTTTATGGGTAACAGTCCCATCATTTCCAGTTTTTACTTTTAAATATCCATTTGCACCCAATGGATTTTTCTCCTGGAGGTAATTTAGCATCTTCATAAACTTTCATTACCTTTAATGAATTTAGTTCCTTTTCCATTGCCTTTTGCCAATTCTCCTGATCCTTAGCAGGATACATCCTAAGTTCATCTACACTAGTTGGAACTTTAGTTACTTGGCAAACTATACTTGCTTGATACCTATCAGGTGGTCTAGTTATACGTGTAGTACGTCTAGGTATTACAGGACTTACAGGTGGACTTTCATTTATTAACTCTTCTTGATTATCTAACTCTTCCTGATCAACTGTTTCCTCTTGTTCTGGTCCTATTTGCTCTTCATGGACTTCTTCTTTAATTGGACTCTTCTTATAACTAGTCTGTTCTTTCTGCCTTTTGTAGGGTTCAATAATTACTTCATTATTTAAATCTTGCTCTAATCTATTCCATCCTACATGTTCTAGGAATTTTGCACTAGCACTGGTGTAAACTCTAGGTGTACCTGGTTCCCAGAATCTATAAGATCTATGATTAGATGTATATCCTACAAAATATAATCTTTTAGCTCTATGCTGTCCTTTGTGTCTAAGTTGTATAGGGATATGCACCCATGCTGGTGTTCCAAATGTGTGCATGTAACTTAAATCAGGTTTTGTACCATGCCACAATGTGAATGGTAATTCACCTGTTGTTGAATTAACAACATTATTTAATATATGATTACCACACATTATTGCTTCTCCCCACAAATTGTCAGGTAATCCTGAATCAGACATCATAGTTTGTGCCATTGATTGTAATGTTTGGCCTCTTCTCTCTATAAATGCATTATATTGTGGCCTATATGGTGTAGACTTTTTATGTTGAATACCTAACATTCTTAGTCTGTTTTGGAATTTATTATTTGTAAATTCCGTACCATTATCTGTTATAAGAGTTACTAATTTCTTTTTAGTTTTTCTTTCAGCAAATTTAATCCAATTAAAGAGATTTTGATACGTTTCAGTTTTGCTCTTCATTAAATAGCAAAACCCATATCTAGAATAATGGTCCATTATACTTAGTATGTAACGAGCTCCTCCTACACTTGGTTTTTTAGGACCTATTAAATCTGCAAATACTACCTCTAAAGGTTCTTTGGTAGTAAATCCATCAACTCTATTAGCCGGTGTGACCCTGCTCTTACTTTGATTGCAGATATTACATTGCAAATACTTATAACAAGGTTTCAAACTTATTCCCTTAGATAATTCAACAGTTTTCTTAAGCATTTTAAAATTTAAATGCCCTAACCTTCGATGTAACAAGTGAATACATTCATCATGAGGTTTCTTATTTTCATAAACTGTGTTAGCCACCTTTAAACCATCATCATTTAACACATATAATTCACCTCTTAAAGATGCAGTAATTTTCTTATCTTCTTTCTCAATTATGCAGTTATCTCCTTTAAATGTAACTACATATCCTAGTTTAACCAAAATTCTAACTGAAATTAAATTAAACTTAAGTTGTGGTACATATAACATTTTTACATTCTCTTTTATAAAAGAACAATATGCTATACCTTGACCTTTAGCTTTCAGTTTCCAGCCATTGGCTAACGATATCTGCTGTGTACTCTTGGACATTTTAATAAAATGTTTCTTATCATTTGTTATACAATGTGATGCTCCACTGTCAACCACCCATAAATTATTTTTTACTGCTCCGTTAGTATACATGGCTAACTCTGGATTTTTATTTATCTTTTGATGACTTTTTGTATTCTGGCCAGCGTTCTGGCTCTTTGCCTTTTTACAAAATCTTGCCAAATGTCCTCTTCCTCCACAATTAAAACACTTTTTAATTGCATATGCAGTAGGAGATTCATTATCTTCTTTTTTGAGGTTGTTCCCTCCTTAATTCATTTCTTTCAAGCCTTCTTCTGGCCTCTTCAATCAATCTGCCAGTTATATCAGTTAAAGTTAGGCTTTCCTTTGGCAATATTTCAAGTGAAGTTACGTAATTGTCATAGGTTTCGTTAAGGGAAGATAGTATTATGTAAACTTGGTGTAGTTCAGAGAAAATAAGCTCTTTCTCGTGCAGTTCTTGAAAAATGCTTTGCATAGTTTTCAAATGACTCAGCATATCACCATTCTTATGGAGATGTGTACTGAAAAGTTTCCGTGTTAGATTTATGTGAGCACCAACATTATCTCGAACATAAATCCTCTTCAGCTTCTGCCAACACCCAACAGCTGTATTCTCTCCGTGGATATAAACAAGCTGGTTATCAGTTAAGGTTAACCCAATAATGCAAATTGCTTGTTCATTTTTATGCATAAATTCTTCTATCTTTAATTTATCTTCCTTATCCTCTGGATCCCATTCTTCTACGTTTGGTGGATTTTCAATTATGTTCCACAAACCTTCTCTTCGTAGAAGCAGACTACATTTCATAGACCATGATACATAGTTTGTTCCATCCAACTTGGATATCAGGGACAAACTTTGTAAATTGACTTGTGCCATGTTTTCTTATATGGATATAAAACTATAATTAATAAAACACAGCTGTCTGTTTACTGTAATGTATAACAACACAAACTCTCACTTTTACATAAATCTGTTTTATCCTAGTTAAACTGACTTTGCAGCCTCTGGGCCCATAACCAGTGTTAAGCCTGGTTTCCCCAACCAGGGTTAGGGAGACAAGCTAAACAGAATGTGCAGCTTAGTCAGATAGGCACACAGATAAATGAGTGAGCTAAGCTTGTGTGTTTATTAACATACAGTAAAAATGACAGATACGCTTGTGCTATCAAATATATAGTTTATTCCATTATGAGTTCATAGCATAGTCAAAATAACAGTCCAATAGTCATGTATCATTTAGTCAGTCCATTCAGGGATATTCAGTTAGCAAAGTCCGTTTTTAGAAATATCCCATGTCAATTCACTTACAAGTCTGTCCTTTGTTTTCTCTCCCGTTCGAGGAATGCAGACTTGTTTTCCTCGCAGTAATCAGGGATCATCAAAGCCAGAGAGAGAGCAAGCTGTCGTCTTGCTTCTTTTAAAGTGCTTTCACAACCACTCCCTTAATTACTATCCCACAGTTAAAGTTGCAGACACTTTAACATACAAACTATGATTACATATTATTATTTACCTAAACCAGTTAGGGTAAAACAATGTTATCCCTAACACCTACAACTAAGGAGAAATTTCCAGACACTTAGAAGAATTGATCAATGGGATGACTTGCCTTCAGAAGTTGTGGGTGCTCCAACACTGGAGATTTTTAAGAACAGATTGAACAACAATTTGTTGGAAATGGCATAGAGTTTCCTGCTTGAGCAGGGCTTAGATTAGAAGACCCCCCTAAGATCCTTTCCAACTGTTATTTTGTTATTCCAAGAGCAGGATTTTCACTCAGAAGGGGAAAAAGGTGCTACTACTTCCTTCTGGATTCTTTCCCTGGTATCTCACTGGAGCCAGGAACAGTATCATTGAGGGAGACAAGATTCTTCAGTTAAAGACAGGCCATTCGCACAGACCCTATGGCCACCTCATATCTCAATAAGGATAAAAACTTGATACTAAAATTATGAGAAATTCTCATAAAATATTTTTCATCAAATTTAACGATCACACAGATTCTACAGCAGAATTCCTAATAGAGGCTTCAAGCAAAGTTTTGTCTAATTTGAAGAGTAATATAGTAATTCATTGAGTTTGAACACAACACCATTATGATTGGGAGTTATTAATAATTACTCCCCAGTTCAATTAATCTTTTAAAAACCCTTAAGGCAAATTTAAAAAACCATAAATAGACAAGAATATTTTGACTAGTATTGGGAATCAGCAAGTGTAATTAATAGAAAGCCAGGATTTTATCAGCTGCTCTCAACATTTACAAGGAAAGGAGAGGCTGAGCTGTTATAGGCAAATCAAATACATTAAAGGTAGAGGAAGCTTTTTGGAAGGTAAGACTAATCATACCACATCTCCAGATAAATCCAGCCTGGGTGACTTTATAGTCAGGATATGCTAAAAGGGCCAATGGCACATAGGCAGGAAAATTGAGAGGGGAAATGCTTTTCCTGTTCTTGCCCTCTTTCACACGCCAGTATTAGATAGGCTACTTGTAACACTGAAGCAAAAAATTAAAAGGGAGGGATACAATGGTGGGATTTAAATATTTTACTATCGGTTCTGTCACCATGGCTTGGTAGGTGTGGCTTTTTTGCAGCAACCCCCTCCCCCCCATCTGGGGGCCTTCTGGGCCTTGGGCAAGCCTCCTGGGGGCAATGTTTTTGTTCCTAGGAACCTTCCCTGGGGCTCAGGAAGGAAAAAAACAGAGCCTGAAAGGGACACGCAACACCCTCCACACTTCATTTTGGGATCTTCTGTGCCTCAGCAAAACCTCCTGGGGGGTGTTTTTGCTACCAGAAGGCTTCCTTGGGGCTCAGGAAGGAAAGAAATGGAGCCTGGAGGGCAGCAGCACCCCCATGCTTCATTTTGGGACCTTCTGTGCCTCAGGGAAGCCTCTTGGGTGAAGCAGTAAGTAAGCGAGAGGAATCGTGGCACAGCGGATCGTAGAAACAGCTGATTGTCAGGACGGAAAAAAAAATACCTTAAGGAGTGACTGGGTGGGGCAAGTGTCAGGCAGGTGGTGTGAGCGAGCATCGGGCGGACGGGGCAAGCAAGTGACCGGCGACTGGGTCAGGGACGTGGCCAGCCAGAAGTTACTACCAGTTTGGCAACTGATGCCAAATCCTTCCTACCCATTTACACAGGTGTGAACCGGTGCAAACCAGATGAATACCACCACTGCTGAATAGAGTTATTGAATCTAAACGAAGGAATCTCAGATGGATTTGGTATAATCACTTATGTGGATCAGAATGTTCAGATTCAAACTCTCTTAATACAACTAATGTATAATGAATAAACTTAGGAACCTACATTACTAGCAAAGTTGCAGTCCAGATATTTTCCATGTCTTTCCATGGAAGTATTCATACGTGTTGCTATGCTAAAACATAGTATGTTTGATATATAGCATAAACATAGCCATTTAACTAATGGTAATTTTAAAGCATAGTCCATACTACAGTATTTTAATGAAATGACACTCTGGTATAATAGTTATAGACATACAATAATGGGGGAAACAATCTTGCCCAAAAATATATTAATTGTGAATAAATTCTGTGTGATGCTCCACATTTGTTCAACCATTTTAATTCAAGTAGATGGAAAGAAAATTGGTGAAAAGGGTAGGAAGAATAATTTGGAAAATTCCCAGGTGGCTTTTTCAAATCAGGTAGCAGAGCCAAGTAGGAAGGCTCTGAATGCTGAAAGGATGTGCATCATTGATGAAAAAAGCCATCCTCTCCAAACCAATTAACTCCAAAAGAAATTATAAAACACCTTTTATTTTACTTTGGGCAACTGGGCAGAATTACCTTTGAAAGTCTGTCTGTAAAAAGAACTCTACAGCTCTATTATGAAAACTGCTTGTATGCTTCACATTTTATAGCATCTTAATATTTTACTCCAAATTTTAAAGAAAAAAATAGATTCTGTGGAGGAGAATCTGTGTCACTCCTTATAGATATACTATAACAATGAAGGCAAGTAAGAACCAGCTTCGCCCATTAAGTTCTTCCCTGGTGATTGGATTACATTTTCAATCCTACCCAGCTAGCAAGCAATGTGTTGGAAAAGGCTGAAAAGTACATAATGTATTTTCTGGATTTCAGATTTGGATTACCTTGAATTTGGATTACTTTTTTTTTCAGGAAAGAGCTGCAGGGGAAAAAAGATACTTTCTATTTACAAACAGATTTTTCCATGAACTGGAACAATGTCAAAACACAGACAGCTATCTCATTTTTAAACATTAAAAAATCAGATATTTGAATCTCCTTCCTTCAATATCCAAAGTGCAAAACAGAATCCCACCATAAAAAAAATGGAATAAGAGACCAATGAAATATAATAGAGAGAATGAGAGAAGGGGGGGGGGGAGAGAGAACAGGGCAAGACATAGCTCAAATTAATGTATCTGGCAGGTTGTAAAGATGATAAAATGTTTGCAGATCTTCTACTAGGCAAAAAGCCATTAGGTCTACTTAACTGTGATGCAGAGTTCAGTAGCAGTAGATCAAGCTGGATTGGTCTCTAATTGTGGTCAGGCAGTTTCCCATTGTGAAATTGTATGATGCAAGCTGCTGATTCAGAGCTGCGTGTAACCACAGCCGAGAAACTTTGCTCTTTTTTTTGCCTTGATTGTCCTAGCAAGACCAAAGAGTAAATATCTCAAGAAACTGATTTCAAACAGACACAGGAAAGAGGAGGAGTTTTGTTATTACGAAGAAATACCAATCTGGAGATGCATAAAAAGGAGTGGAATAATTGAGTAAATCAGCAATTCTCTTGACTCTGAGTATTATTACAAAACTGATCAGATGTCCTCTAGACAGCATTGTAGTATAGGTACCATTTATCCACTGGAGAAGAAATGCTCACATATATGTTTAAAACAAAAGTGGTAATCCTTGGATCACTGAAATGTTCCCACCCATCAGAATACTCTGAGTATTTTAAGCCAAACTTTTTTGCAGGAAATGGGTTAAGTTTAAAGCACACATCCTTTCCCTCCAAAGGCTAATTTTTCCATTCAGGAGGAGCTGGACAATTCAGTCTTAAGACCTGCAAAACCCTTTTTTCCCCCTTCATGACATTGTTAATCCAGTCACAGCAATTGATGGGGGCCAATTCTTTAATTCTTTACAAAATAATGTATTCCCAGTAAAAAAAAAAAAAGTCCAATTCTGACATGTGATAAATTATGCATATGTATAAATCTCTTAGCATAAGATTCTGATAAGACAAGGTCCATGTAGAGTAGCATACCAGATTAAATTAGAAAGCTGATCAAACAGGAAGTTGATAAACAGGACTGAAGGACCATAGATGTTTTGTACTTCTTCTGAGAAAAATTGGAATTGGAATGGGGAACTTACAGTTAGGGCAGAAATACTGTAGATCATCTAAAACATGTGTGGATACTCCTGAATAACTTTTGGACTCAGAATTCCTTTTCTGTAAACTGTTTTGCTAAAAAGTGTGGTTTCTTGCTATTTTGAGGTAGGAAATAATACCAATGCTGTAAAATAGGTTTAAAATAGGTTTAACACGTTCTTAAATAAACATAAGAAAACAAAACAACATTTTTCCAAAATTCAGCCATACCCATTTGCATGATCCAAACTTTCCATTAGACTTATGGCTTCCTGGAAAAATAAATTAAGAGCAGTCCCTGGCCACCAAAAGATTTCTCAAGTCTAAATAAACAAGAATATGACGTTGTGCTTTCTTTAAATGATTAAGTTGGAATATTGCTATTTTGAAATAAGCAAACTCAGAAAAATAAATTTCATGATTTATTTCATTTATATCTCTATGGAAAAAGATGGATCCTATGTCATGATTTTGCCCCATGCTCAGCTGAAGTTGAGTAGTTTATAAGAATTTTCCTGGACTTTCTTGTGATAGAGTTTTGCAGTTTGCAAACTGTGGTCTCAGAGGAGGCACTAGAGATAGATGGATGGGGCACATGCTATCTCATATTAAGCATGTACTGTTTTTACAGCACAAAGTGAATATGTTTACATAAAATACATTTCTAAATTGGACTTTGTCCACTGGGAACTGAATTTCAATAGCCAAACACCTTCTACTGAAGTTTTCTGTACATTGGGGATATTGGCATAGAAGCTCTGGCAGGTATGTATGTATCCAATGATGTTGTATTTTTATTTTAGCAGGCTTTTTTTTAATGAAGTTCTCTGTTTTTATGTTGTTCACTGCCCAGAGTTTCTTGAAGAGACGGTTGCACATGCAGGTAGTCCTCGACTTACAATCACATGGTACTAGAATTTCCATTACTAAGCAAAATAATTGTTAAATGAATTGTGCCCAATTTTACAACCCTTTTTGTTTTAAATTTTATGATCCTTAAAGTGGCTTCCTCCATGACTTCCTCTGGAAGTCAATCCTTCTGTCTGGAAAGGTCACAAATACCAATCACATGATCCTAGGACACTGCAATTATCATAAGCACATGCCACTTGCCAATCACCTGAATTTTGATCATGCGACCATGGGAATGTTTCAGTGATCATAAATGCAAGGATCACTCATAAGTCACTTTTTTCAATGCTATAGTAACTTATAACAGTTGCTAAACAAATGGTTGTAAGCCAAAAACTATGTGCTATATATTATATGAATACATGTAAATATTTGTAATGACAGATTAAGTAAATTCAGATGAAGGTGTATTTTATAACAGAACAGTTTGTCCCCTAAGAAAGAACATTTCCTTTTAATAAGCAGGTAAAAATTTATTTTTTTGTATCCTTTTATTATTTTTACAAACAACTCAAGGCAGCAGACATATCCAGCATACCTTCTTTCCTATTTTACCCATAACAGCAACCTTGTGAAATGGGTTAGGGTCAGAGAGACTGACTGCCCCAAAATCATCCAGCTGGCATTCATGGTTAAGGCAGGACTTGAATTCACAGAGTTCCATTTTTTAGCCTGATGCCTTAAGCACTACACCAAACTAGTTCTTTTTAATATTTTGTTAAATCCTTGTGTCAATTTTAATAAAGCATGATTTATCATTTTGGCTAGAACTTTCTTCATCTGCAGAGAAACTGTTATGTAATTTTCTTAGAACAATATAGAAACAGTTTATCATTTCTTTCTTCAATCTTGGCATTTTCTATCCCAGTAATAATCACAACTGATTGGTTTAAAAAACTGATTGCCTGTAAAGCGCTTCTCAAATTAACGTGTTAGCTTCAAACAGACAAAGATTTAATAGGCTGAACTATGTCTGAAATTGAGTAATTGAACTTTTGTCTCTTCCTTAAAACCTATCTGACACCAATGTGACCTGCTATATATATGCTTCTATATTCTTTTTTTCCCCCTTAAAACAATCTCCAGACAAGCTCAGGTAGAAGCACTGAATCTGTTTTCTGGTCATTCTGTTTCAAGAGTGGGATTTGAACATTAACTTCAACATAGTGTCATTGATTACTTCTTTATCCCACTAAGTGTTGGGGGAGGCATAAATGCATTTCATAATCTTAGACTTAAATGAACCCCTTTTCAAATGAAATTCTATGTTCTGTGAGATGAAATTACAGAGATCAATTATTGCCCTAATACAGGATAGTTTCCTAGTATAGGTTATGGATTTTTGAAATAATTTATTTAGATGTATTCAAATGTTCATGTTGCATTGACTCATTTCCTCAAAATAAAATGAACTGGTTTTATTTGATGTGCTACATGAAGAGACATTAAAAAGTCTTCATTATGCATTACAAAATGAATAAGTAAAGGGCATACCTTAGTGGTGGAATAGATCCATTGCAAGCAGAGAGTTCCAGACAAAATCTTTTTTTTTCTCTTGGTAAGACAGAAAACATCTTGCCTCTAATCTAGGAAAGTCACTGCTAAATAGCAACTAGATAGAAATAGAATTCAAACTGTCAATTAAACACTGCTAAAATAACCAGAACTTAACACTGTTCCATAGATCTTTAACACTATTAATTTGGAAGGGTTACTGAGTCCAATCCCCTGCTCACTGAGAAATGCAAATCAAAGTATTATTGACAGATGGTTGTCTAGCCTCTTTTTAATAAAGGGAAGCTCATCAACTCTCCGGTTAATGAAGTCTACTGTACCATTGAACTGCACTTACAAGTACTCCTCAACTTACAATCATGATTGAATCTGGAATTTTGGTCAACAGCATTGTGATCATTCAGTAAGATGCTCACATGATTGACTCACTCAATGACCACCATCCCAGCTCTCTTACTTGCAGTGACTTAGTTGCAGTGACTAGTTATTAAGTGACTGTACAGGTGGTTAAGTGGATGGAACAAAAGAGATGTGTGGAGGGCATACAGGCAGCTGCCCTCCATGCACAGAAAGGAACTGCAGCACTGGGTTGGAAAAAAGAAGCTTGGATATTCATGATGCAGGGTAAAATCAACCTTACAGTTAGTCCTTCCGCTCCAAAGACACTGCTTGAAAATGTCTGTGCCAAAAGCCATGCAGGATTTTGGCATGGAAGCTTGCAACAAGGGATTGCTTGGGTTGGTTCCAAATTGCCCCTTTCTGCAACTGCCCTGTGCCAAATTCCTGCTTGAGTTGTGGCTTGGATTTTGTCAGCCAGACTCTTTGAGAGCAACAAGGCTGCGGGGGGAGGGGAAGTGGGGGACAGACACTCCACATGGCACGAAATCAGCCCTTCAATCTGGTAAGCAGCCCCTCTGGATAGGTGAAAAAGGTCTATTCTAAAATGGATCCTGATTGATCTTTTTCAGCCAGCCCCCAGGACCAGAGGGAGTCCTGTCAGCAGGCAGCTTTCATCTTTCCCTTTAAAATGGCAATCATATGACTGCAGACTGCTAAAACACTGTTAGTGTGAACAGGTTGCTAAGAGCCCACATTGCAATCTGGTGACCATGGCAGGAGGGGTGGGTTGCAACAGACCTAATTTTGGACATGTGTCATAAGTCCCTTCATTCAGTGCTTTCTTAAATTCAATACTGTTACAAAGTATTTTCTAATATTCAATCAAAACCTGTGCCCCTGCATCTTAAATCAATTATTCTTTATTCTATACTCTGAATCAAGAAAAAAAGGGTCCTGAAACATTCTTTCAGGTACTTGAAGAGTGGTATCCTATATTCCCTTAAATGCCTTTTACAAGGATCTTCCTATATCTAGCTCCTGGAGTTGCTTTTCTCAGTGTGAGAAGCTAAACCTTGCTATAGCTACTTTTGGAGGGGAGAGGAAAGTCTCTAATTTTATGTCTATGGAGATTGTCAATAACTTAATCATGGTTGACCCAAAAGTGCTTTTTCAAAAGGTAACTGGACTTTATTTTTCCTTGAAGATATTTAGCTTCTCATCCAAGAAACTTCAGTCTGAACTTGATAAATTTCATGTTATTAGAATATTTACATTACATCAAAATCCAGCTGTTAATCTCTTGTATGTTGTATATTTCTTAGCTCTTTAGTCAAGACAGAAACTAACAACTTATTTGGTTGGTAGTGAACATAGAAGGATATGATGGAGAAGGAATTAAAGTTGTTCATTTTAGCAGAGAGGGCAGAAAGCAAAAAAGTAAACATTGTATTTCAAGCACATTTTAATTTTGGAGCTAAGAGATGGTATGAGATAAACAGTTCAGGAATGCTTGTAATGTACAAAAGAACAAACAGTCTAAGAACTTTTCTCCCTATTGAGTTAGAGTGCTTTTCATTGCCTTTGACCCCATACAATACAGTGCTGACATAACATTTACCATTTCCCTTGTCAATTCCTATATAAGCGCGATTGGCCTCCATTCTGAATCACTGCTGTAGGATATCTTTGATTATGCCATTCATGCCATTTGTTTAACACAAGGGGATTAAGGTATGTATATTGGTTTGGTTTTGTTGCCATTCCTTTGTGCTACCTGCATTAAAAACATCTATACACATATCCATAATATCTTGCCTCTATTTCTGGAACAATTGTGATAGTGTTGCACCTTCAGAATCTCACAATATTTTAAGAGTAACATATCTGCAATGTAAATTTCATATATTTTGTATAACAAACCTGTAATGTAAACTATGCAAGCATTCTTGCATTGGAAAAAGTGTATTGGGAAACTAAAATATTAAAATAAACCCTTAATTTGGTGAATATCAGGACTAACATTCCAATTCTGCTTGTTCACTTTTTATTTTGTATGCATATAAAATTAATCATTTTAGAAGTATAAAATCCCATTGGAATTTAACACTATTCCACTTTAATAAACAGCCCTTCCTTATATTATTAATCCCCTAACAATTACTATTTATGAACTGCTGCTATTGTAACATCTGCTATTTCATGTTGCATTAATATTGACAGTGGAGACAAAGTTGATATCTGTTCTGCTTCAGTATTTGAGTGGTTGACCTACCTTTGCTCAGAGAAAGCCAACCAGGCTAGTGACCCACTTATAACCAGCATCTGGTTCACATCAGAGATCTAGAGAAACACAGCCCCAAAACCTCAGCTGATGTCAAATATTGACATATATAAATATTTTCAGTAGAGATTTTGCACTTCGTTTGGTACATGGAAGGACTTAGATAAATTTTGAGTAACTGTTCCAAATAACAGGTGTGGGAAATAATCACAGGAATGTTATGAAAGCTACTCTATACAATTAACAAATCTTCAAGAAAAACTCCCATTTTTGACCACAAGATGGAGATGCAGTATATTTCAATAAATATGAATAAAAGTCACTGGAAAAGCAAACATTTAATTTAAATTAGAAAAAGATTGTAGCTTCTATTTTTAGATAAACTCAATAAACAACTTTTTCATTATGGCCTATTATGCACATTGATATACTCTTATGATTTAATTCATATTTCCCACATACCGTATATACTCGAGTATAAGTCGACCCGAATATAAGCTGAGGCACCTAATTTAACCACAAAAAACTGGGAAAACTTATTGACTCGAGTATAAGTCGAGGGTGGGAAATGCAGCAGCTACTGGTAAATTTCAAAAATAAAAATAGATGCCAATAAAAACTTTCACTAGGACAGTTGAGAATAAGTTTGATGTTCACAATTTCCTCTTTGAAAGAGACCAGTAAATAGGGAACAAGAAGATGAAGAAAAAGAAGTGTGTTTTTTCACACTTTTCACACTGAAGTGAACAAAAATGGCATCATAGGAACAAGCTTATTCTCAGCTCAAAGGTTTGTTTCTGATTTCTTCCCTGATTTAGGGGAAATTTGGGAAACGATCTCACTATCATGAAAGGTTTGATTGATTCACTAACCCAAAAGATGATGATGATGACAGTGGTAGGCAGGAGTCACTCTCTCCCTTGCAAGAAAAAACCAAGAGCGGTTCTTATGATATCTCTCTCTCTCTCTCCCCCCTCCTCCCCCTCCTCCCGAGTGGACTGAAAGCAGCTGGAGCTGAGGAAATGAAACTGAGTGGAGTGACCTCGGCTCGCGTTGCTTTTTCAGCCTAGAGCTCAGAAAAGCCTCCCCCTCCTCCTCCCCCTCCTCCCCCTCCTCCTGAGTGGACTGAAAGCAGCTGGAGCTGAGGAAATGAAACTGAGTGGAGCGACCTCTGCTCGCGTTGCTTTTTCAGCCTAGAGCTCAGAAAACCTCCCCCTCCCATGCTTAAAAGTTGCAAAGGAAACACGGAAGCAGGGAAGCGGCTGCCCAGCTTCGGAGCTCCACACCATTTTTTTTTTCAGAGGGGAATCTGACTCGAGTATAAGCCGAGGGGGTTTTTTTCAGCACAAAAAATGTGCTGAAAAACTCGGCTTATACTCGAGTATATACGGTAATTACATTTTATGGACTGATTATTATTTTTTTAAAATTCTATTCTCTATAATTCTATCTATATTTTCAAACATTTTTCCCACCACACTCTGCTAAAACAACAGTATATACTTTTTGTGAAAAACTACTGATATATGCATTTGTTAATCTAATTTCATTGTTGGTTTATATAACCACCACTATATTAGATGTTATAAGTAACAATAGTGATTCCAACATTTCAATTTTGCTTTTACAGTAATCATGGGGGTAAAAATTTGCTGTTTGGTGGAACACAGGAACAAACACCTTTGGCTAACATTTATGTATTATATTTCTCCTACATGAACATATGTTTAAAAAAATAACCCAAAGTGAATAATTTTATGATACGTAATAATATTTTAAATATTTATCACATTTATATAGCTGCCCACTCACAAACAAGTGACACAAGGTGGCCTACAACAAAACTAAAGTAATACATATTTAAAGCAATTATCATTAAATGATTTCTTAAAATTTAACTATAAGAACAGAGCTAAAACAAAGAATAATTGTTCTTTATTGTCTTCAAAGACGAAGGGATGTTAATAATAATGGAGCCACATCATTAATTTTCCCATCCACTGGGTACCTCAGGTCTGCTGGAATAACCAGGTCTTGAGGGATTTTTGGAAGCTCAGAAGAGATGAAGCCATCCTCACTTCAGGGGTGAGAAGAATTCATGATGCAGGTACCACATCAGAAATGGCCCATTGCTAGGACCTGCGAGATGTAGCTCTCTAGATCAGGGTTGCCAACCTTTTAAACCTCAGGGACCACCAAACTCATAATTTTAAATCCTGTGGAACACTAATATGAATTTTGACTGACAGTGGCTTGCTGATGTTGGTGGGAAAGTTGGTCCCATATTCCAGAGCTGCAGTAGTCATAGGACTGGCCCTTTGGTCATCCCAGAACAACACCAGCAGTCCATGGCAGGCCAGTGAACCCGGTGGAGGAGCAACTGCTCCGGGATGACCAAAGGGCTAGTCCTGTGACTACTGCAGCTCTGGAATATGGGACCAACTTTCTCACCAATGTCAGCAAGCCACCCCGGGGCAGATTTCCCTAACCCGCCATTGGTCTTACCTTCCAGTTCCTGCTCACATGACTCTGCTCAAGGTAAGGTTTTTGCTCAGCTGAAGGGTGGGGGCCAGTGGTGGGTTGACCATGTGGGTGGCACAGCCTTGTGTTCCTGCGCAGCCTGGATCAACTGTTTTGGGGGGTGCTTTGGGGATAACATTTCTCTGCAGACCACCAAAATTTTCTCGCAAACCACCAGTGGTCCCTGACCCACCAGTTGGTGACTACTGCTCTAGATGATACAACTAGTAGCATGTCCACATTGTTGGTTCTGGTGAGATGAGCAGATGAAGGAAAGGCAGCCCCTCAAATAACCTAGTCCTATACTTTAAAGGTCAACACCAACATCTTGAATTAGATACAGAAAAAAACTAACAACCAAAGTAGTTCTCGCAGCAGAGGTGTAACATGTTTTCTGCCAGAAAAACACATAACTACTCACACCACTGCATTTGCACCAGCTGAATTTTCTAAACACTCTAGTAATACTTTTAAAGGGTTCTTTTTAATTAAAATCTGTACCAAAATGTCAGAGGTAAGTTTAAAAAGGCACCAGTGAAACTAGTGGAATTCCAGTAGATTACTAGCAAATACCAATATTCTTTTTATGATTCTGTACAGTATTTAAATGAAGCATTTTTAAAAATGCATTAGCATGAATGAAATACCTTTCTTAAGTAGCCCTGGTTTTTCAAAGTTCCTCCAGCTGTTCTGAATGAACAGTTGGAGTTCATTGTTTATAATTTAAATACTGTATTTTTAATATTGCTGCTCAATTCATTTTCAGTCAATCAACAGCAACCAGTAGATTAAGGACAATGTAAGAAATGTATTAGATGATCAAATGCAAAGCCTTGTTGAAAAGAGTTGGAAGCCCAGTTGACACACAGGAAAATTGCGCACAACATACTATTTAGATATCCATTGCACGAGCAGAAACTCGGATAGTGTGAAAACAATTTTCCATCAGTCATTTAAGGTAAAATCAGGCATCCTGTTGAAGAAAGAGCGATTTCACTAGTTTCCAAATCTTTTCATTCCATGGGATGCCCATAGAAACAGATGAACACTAGAATGGCATAAATAATTTAATCCCATAATTGGCAATGGGAGGGAAGAAGAAAACTCTCCCTCATTTCTTCTCTTGGGCAGTAGCTCTCTACTACCCCTTTCCACAGTTGCAATTTTTGTTCCTATCTCTGGCTGATCTTTATTTATGTTTTATTTAGGTCATTTATAAGCAATTTTATACATGGCACATATAGCTCAGGCAGCATACAGTGCATAATAATATTTTGAGGACAGGATAAAACAAATTACTCTTTCTACATTAATCATCAGATATTCACTTACTCCAAAATCTTATGCTCAGCTCAGGACATACTAGGCAAAACTCCAACAGTCTTCTACTTTGCTTCCAAGATGCTATGGGCCACTATTTCAGTCCCTTAGCAACAAGCTGGTTTTTTCTTCCTTTTTTTTTTTTAAGTAACTCTGCTGCTGGTTTCGGGCAAGACAAAAGATATTATTATGCCCTGAGGCACGCCAAGTAACTTTGGAGCATCCTGTCCTGTAACACCCCCCAAATGTCCCTTTTGCTTCCCCATCATTGTGGACCAACTAAATAGTACCCATACTGCTAAAGCACAGTAAAACCTCATGTTCATTTAAACTGTTGCAGCATTTTGCACTGATAATGATAAACATTTTTTATTCTTCTTTCATAAAGCTTTTTGGAGCTAAACTCAGCATGGCTGAGAAGCAATGACTTCACACTGAAAATTGCAATTGCAAATAAAAATTGGAACAGCACTTTTGAGACATTCCTCAAATTATTTTCTCATTGGAAGAAAGAAAATGGGAGGCATGCTGCATACTAATTGACTACAATGGAGGGAAAACAGCCACAGTCCACTTAGATTAATTTCTAAAATTACTCTAAGCATTTTCTTTTATACGCAATTATTTCCTGTGGGATAAACAAACTGAAATAGCTCAATACACCTTCTGTGCAAACATTCATACAAAAGCAAGTCATTCCATCTGTAGAGATGTTGTTGGTTTAGAATGCTTGTTTTATGACAAGTATTTTAACACAGATAGTTAACAATCTGTCAATACAAGTAGTCCTCAATTTACAACAGTTAATTTAGTGACCATTCAAATTTACAATGGCACTGAATAAAGTGACTTATGATCATTTTTCATACTTACAACCTCCATGCTCATGTGATCAAAATTCAGATGTTTGGCAACTGGTTCATATTTATGATCATTGGTGTGTTCCACGGTCATGTGACCACCTTTTGCAACCTTTTGACAAGCAAAATCGATGGGGGAGCCAGATTCACTTAACAACCGTGTTACTAGTTTATCAACTGCAATTATTCACAACTATGGCAAGACAGGTTGTAAAATGGAGTGAAGTAAATGTCTCATTTAACAACAGAAATGTTGGGCTTAATTGTGGTGTGTAGGTTGAGAACTACCTGTATTGTAGGGAGGAGAGGCAGAGCCAAGGGCCAGAGTCAAGAGAGGAATCAGCCTGAAGTCATTATGTTCCCCTAAGTCAGGGGTGTCAAACGCAAGGCCCACAGGCTGGATCCGGCCCACAGGGTGCTTAGATCTGGCCTGTGGGGCTGCCCGGAAGGAGCGAAGGACTGCCCCACAGTGCCTCTGCCAGCAAAAACAGAGCTTGGGAGGGCTTGCAAGAAGCTGTCACACCTGAAAACAGAGCTCAGGAGCCCATTTTTGCTGGCAGAGCACTCGAGCCACCACAGGCACACACCCCCGGACATGAATGACATCAAACTGGCTACACCCACTTTGGCACACTCACCCCAGCCCCCCTGGGGTTAAACACAATCCTGATGAGGCCCTCAATGAAATCAAGTTTGAACCCCCTGCCCTAAGAAGTTCAAGTCCAGTCTCCGTTGAGTTCTGTTAACTCTTACCTAGTACTAATTTAGTGCTGACTAGATTCTTGATGTATAGACATGAGCAATAAATTAACTTAACTGGAACTGAACTTGTGGTCCTGATTCTTGCACCTTATTATTTACCGTATATACTCGAGTATAAGTCGACCCGAATATAAGCCGAGGCACCTAATTTAACCACAAAAAACTGGGAAAACTTATTGACTCGAGTATAAGTCGAGGGTGGGAAATGCAGCAGCTACTGGTAAATTTCAAAAATAAAAATAGATGCCAATAAAAACTTTCACTAGGACAGTTGAGAATAAGTTTGATGTTCACAATTTCCTCTTTGAAAGAGACCAGTAAATAGGGAACAAGAAGATGAAGAAAAAGAAGTGTGTTTTTTCACACTTTTCACACTGAAGTGAACAAAAATGGCATCATAGGAACAAGCTTATTCTCAGTCCAAAGGTTTGTTTCTGATTTCTTCCCTGATTTAAGGGAAATTTGGGAAACGATCTCACTATCATGAAAGGTTTGATTGACTCACTAACCCAAAAGATGATGATGATGACAGTGGTAGGCAGGAGTCACTCTCTCCCTTGCAAGAAAAAACCAAAAGCCGTTCTTATGATATCTCTCTCTCTCTCCCCCTCCTCCCCCTCCTCCCGAGTGGACTGAAAGCAGCTGGAGCTGAGGAAATGAAGCTGAGTGGAGCGACCTAGGCTCGCGTTGCTTTTTCAGCCTAGAGCTCAGAAAAGCCTCCCCCTCCTCCTCCCTCCTCCCCCTCCTCCCAAGTGGACTGAAAGCAGCTGGAGCTGAGGAAATGAAACTGAGTGGAGCGACCTAGGCTCGCGTTGCTTTTTCAGCCTAGAGCTCAGAAAAGCCTCCCCTCCTCCCCCTCCTCCTGAGTGGACTGAAAGCAGCTGGAGCTGAGGAAATGAAACTGAGTGGAGCGACCTAGGCTCGCGTTGCTTTTTCAGCCTAGAGCTCAGAAAAGCCTCCCCCTCCCATGCTTAAAAGTTGCAAAGGAAACACGGAAGCAGGGAAGCGGCTTCCCAGCTTCGGAGCTCCACACCATTTTTTTTTCAGAGGGGAATCTGACTCGAGTATAAGCCGAGGGGTTTTTTTTCAGCACAAAAAATGTGCTGAAAAACTCGGCTTATACTCGAGTATATACGGTAATAAACTGTTAGATAAGGTTAAGGCTGAAATTCAGAAAGCTAAGAGCCTGGAGAACTCTAGCTCCATTGACAAATAGTATATTAGATCTGAAATTTGGAATATATCATAGATTGGCAGACCTAGGCCTGAGTTGATTGCTTTCCATGTTCTTTCTAAACATTCAATTGTACAAACATGATTGCTTTTATCTGGAGGTTATATGAATTGATTGAGGTAATAGACAGTTCATTATTTATAGGTCACAATTCATACTAAGAGCAGTGTGAGTGGGACAATGACTTTTAGATCAAATCTGGGATTATGACACATAATAAGATGTGAAAGCACAAGGCTGCTATCGTAACATATGCTTCACTTTCACTGGTCTAACATTTCATCTTCAGAAATTTAAAAGTAGTAGGAATTCAAACAATAAGGAAGATATAAAATAGGCTTTTATGATTCAGCTATGATGATTTTTTAAAATCTATGCAGGCCATCACAAGCCTCTGCATTTTGGGTTGGGATAGGGATTGAACTAGAAGATCTCCAAGATCCTTTCTGGCTCTGTTATTCTGATTTGTTAGCAACTAATTAGCATCTGTGATTCTATTTCTTCCTCCTCTATAATTAGGACAGCTAATGAGAACTTTGCTGACTTCCATGTATATTTTGAAGCCTTAACTTTTGAACCTATACAAAAGCAAAGTTCAGGCAAATGGCTTCCCACCTAGTTTAGCCCTGGATCCCTTTCAAAGCAGGACAAATTTAAAAAACAACTATGTTGCATTATTAATGTTGTTTAGCTAAAATAATGCTTTCAAAAATTCAGCTTGTGAGAACAGTTAAGAACTACTTAGTGGCTTAAGATGTCTTCAAAATAAAATTGTTTTACCAGCTGAATTTTAGTTCATATCTCAAACAATTCAGGATTGTTTTATTCCAGATAGGACTTCAAATACAGTTCTTCGACAGACATTTAGTGTAAAGTGTAGCAACAAGAAACAGGAAAGAAATTTGTAGTGATATCTGAGATGAGGCAAGGAAGTGCAGGTAAGCCAGAAATGCATTGAGATTCCTGCAATAAAAAATAGATTCACAAGCCAATCTTTCATTATTGACATCTTTTAAAGCAAGTGCAGAGTCATACCTATATTTGCTATTGTTTTTATAGTAACATAACATTCCGAATATAACTCAGCCTTCTGATTATATATTTAAGTTGAGAAAAGGAGCATGTTACTTAACAAGCTCAGTGTTCATTTCCTGTTCTCTAGAATTCATTATTAAGTATCATCAGCTAGACAGGTTTAAGTAATATTAATACAGTAGTCACAACAGCAGCACTACGTTTTCCATTAAGGTGCAAAAACTGAGCTCCAGAACTAAATGAGCTTTGATACATTCTCCACAACAATCTGGAAAAATTGCTACTAGGTTTCAATACAAACATAATGAAAATAAATGAACAATAACCAGTTTATCTTAAATAAGTTGACTTATAAATTATGCTTAATGAAATGTAGCATTTATCCTGGCCTTAGACATATTGTCTAATCTTGTCCATTCTAAACAGTGCAGCTTTTGGACTGCCATTCAGAAGCCAGATTAATGTGTGCCCCTCTGCTTTATAAATTGCACTTTTAACAATGGAAAGACATCGGTTCCAAAGATCCAAAGTTGCATTTTCATATTTTTGACATCAACATATAGTACAGGAAGCCTGGAGAAAGTGAGGACAGGCTTAGCATAGTAATGATGGCAAAATAAAAATGGCTATTTTGTTTTTGATATCTTTAAATTAATTTCTATGGTACGGGAAAAATTAAGCTTGAACCTTCATGATTTCATGAATGTCTCCAAGTATTTTCTTGGTGGCAATATTTTTTCCATTACTTTCTTTTAGGATATTTCCTGGAGGTCCTACCCAAGAACTAATGAGATCAGATTATGAGGAGCTTCTCAGATGGGTCAAGATTAACTAAAGTACTATTCTTATCATCCCAATTTGATGCCTCCCAAATTTATTTTAGGCTTCCTAGGTTTGGGGTTTTCTCCTAGATTTTTAGTGAATTTTTGTCAGTTAATGTGGTGCATTAAAATGAATGGCTTTTTCCAATCTGTTGCACAATGTTCTCCAGTACATAAATTTATATTGGCTCAAGACTCATGATTTAATTGCGGTAACTGCTAGAATCCTGACACTTCTTCCTCTACTTTTTCCCCAAGTTCTTTTATAAACCTTTCTTTGTAGTGCTAATATAAAAAGATAGCATAGCAATAGATTGCTAGATTATTTATACAGAAGCATAAATCAATTGGACTTTCTGATATCTCAAAAATACGGCAGTGAAAGATACACGGAAGTTTCTAATCATATAAAAAACTCTTCCTCATCTTTCTCATTCCCATCAATTGCTCCTGAAGTGCTCAGCTGAAAATGACTAAATCCTGATCTTTTATTAATTTCAGCAACATGGGAAGACAATAGAGAGTTCCTGTCCTCAGAACCCAAACCTGCTCCCATAAATGAACTTGGTGCCTGGGACTGAAGAAGTTCTTTTTGTAAGTCCTTAGAAAATCTGTCTAGGGTAGAGCGAGCACATTTAAAGGGTGATACTCTCTTGCCTGTGTCAACATTAGTCTCTTCCTCCTCCTCTCCTTTGTTCTGGAATAGCCAGAGTTCATGGCTGGAATGTCTCAATTTAGTGCCCAGGTTCATTGGGGAAGGGCCTAGATCTTGCAAAGAAGAATGCGCTATATTATACAAACTAGAGGAAGAATTAAAGCTGCTTTGTGAAGGGCTAAAAAGACTTGTAGGATTTTGAACCATCTTCCTTGAGGATTTGTTTTTATTTTTCATGGCTCGTAGTGTGCGGTTTTTCTGCTGAACAGCAGTTCTGGGAGTCACGGAAGGTACACTGGAGCATAAATCACAGTAGTAATGGGGAGATCCTTTCTTATCAGTGCTGTCACTCCAATTAGGGGGTAGAGACTGAGTTCCTTTGTGCTTTGAGACTCTGCTCTGAACCTGTGGACAAGAAAATAAATTAACTGCATCTTGAAAATAGTAATTAAGTCAAATCTACACCTGATCCTATAAAACTGTCAATCACAAATCAGTAATTAAAGAGTTCTACTAAAGACCTAGGTAAGGAAAACACATACCTAGCCTTGAATGGAAGCATTAAACTTATTTGTACCTGTCAACATGATCCTCACATTTTAGTGTGTATTCTGGCTATTTTTCAATAAAAACTAAGAGATATTTAATATATTTTAATTTTAAATAGGAGATGGCATGTCACCTGTCAGGTACAAATGGGCAGCTAATAAGGGCCCACAGCCCAGCAGCAGACTGAAGGCTCTAATGAATCTGTGGGTCCTTTTCCTCCATCACAACCTGCTGATGTCTTGTGACAAATATCAGGAAATAAGAGTTGGAGTGGGTAGAGAGGCAGAGGAAGTGGAACAGTAATGGGAATAATAAAGCAAACAAACACTGAATAGATATATCATCACCTGTACCAAACGTCACATAAATAAATATCTGAAGAACAACATTTTCTGTGAAAACAGCAGTATCAGTTATTACATCCATGCTAAGGACCAGCGGTTGCCAACTGTTGGGCCGCAAGAAAATTTTGGTGGGCCGCAGAGAAATCTCACCCCAGAGCAGCCCCCCAAAGCAATTAATCCAGGCTGTGCAGAAACACAAGGCTACACCACCCACATGGCCTGCGGAACCCTCCCTGTCCACTCACTCCTTACCTGGCAAATTTGCCTGCTAAATTGCTAATTTTCCTTTTTCCAACCATCAGCTGTTCTGCTGTGCTGAGTGATTTAGATTAGCTACAAAGCAGGAAATGGTTGGATTTCTTGCTTTCTAGCTAATCTTTAGATCTTCGGCTCTGCTTTTAAACACAGCCGAACCTCCCTTAGGACTGAAGGTTCTATTATTCAGTCCAGACTCATGGCAAGCAAATTTTATGTGACAGACTCAGGTAGCCGATGACAGAAAGATAGATCACTGAATGAATCTGTGATTCTGTGAACAACTCAATCTGCCTGCCTGCTTTGCCTGGTTTTGGGTAAAAGTTGCTCTCTTTTTTTATAAAAAAATCAATATTTACATACATGATGTGTTGTAAGTTAATTTTGTGAGTTTGCTTGCAAGCAAATTTTATGTGACAGACTGAGCTAGCCGATGGCAGATAGATAGATCACTGAATGATTCTGTGAGCAACTCAATCTGCCTGCCTGCTTTGCCTGATTTTGGGTAAACATTGCTCTTTTTAATAAAAAAATTCAATATTTATATAAGTATTTATAATATTTACATACAAGCCTTGGCCAGCCAGTCACATGACCACCAAGCCACACCCACAAATTAGGCCATGCCCACAGAACCGATGAGTGGTCTCTGGGATTTAAAATTGTGAGTTTGGTGGTCCCCGAGGTCCAAAAGATTGGTGACCCCTGCTAAGGACAATACAAAAGTTATACCATCATGTCTTTTGGTATCTATTGAAGTGACAACAAGTACCTGCAGCAGGATCTTATTTCCTTCATAGTCTTCTGTTTGCCACCTAGTATTGCTTATTGGGACACAGGGATTGGGCAAAAGTGGAACCAGTTCTCCAATTTCATACACTTTGAACTGTAATACTGAAGATTCCTTCAGGTCAACACTCATCCCCAAAGGCAGCTGCTTCAAGCAGAGCTGAACCACAAGGTTCTGTGTTGTGTAGAGTAGAAAAGCACAGAAGCCGCTTTTCTGGACAGTTGCTTCTTTCTGCAGGATTGTTTCGTAAAGCCTTACTGCATCCTCATAATTATCAAAGCTACAATAGAGAGTGACACGCAGAATTTCCATGCCGTAGTGAACTTGTCTCAAGCCCCATACTGGCATATGTTCATCCATTCCATAGAAGTCCTGATGATCAAGGTGGGCATGGTAGGATAGCTTCCTGCTGGGACACTCAATGTGAACAGGCTGCCAAGGTGGATGTTGGAAGAAGTCATTAACCTGGAAAAAACGTTCTTCTCCAAAGTCCTCATGCAAAAAAAGGAGAACAGAAGTACTAGGAAACCTGGAACTCTTTTGGTGGTATGTCTCATAATACTTAATTGGAGAAGGGCGTTCTGAGACAAGAAAGAGGCGAATGTCCAGGGAGATCCATTCTTGAAGTTGATCAAGAGCTCGTTGCAAGTGTATTGCATGTCCAGTGTTGGCAAGCAGGTGCACAGCCATCCTCATGGAATCTCCTCTCACATCCATTGCACTGTGACCTTCAAATACAAGTAGCAACATAATCAGTGCTTTATTGATTACAGCATCGTATTTGTATAATAGCCATGTTAAAAAGAATAAAACTCACTCTTCCCAGCTAATTCTCATTTGAGCACATTTCTCATTTGAGCACTAATTCTCATTCGAGACATTTATAAGCTTTACAAATGTCTGTACTATGCAGACTCAGTTTCATTTTGATTTATTATTTATATTTTAGATATAAAGTTCAAGTAGCAGAAAAAAGGAATATACAGTAAGGTTTCCTATCTTTTAAATCAATCAAGAGTTAATATACTATAAAACTTCAATGATTTCAAATGCCCTGCATCCTTCTTCAAATTTTTTCAGGATATACAGTACATATCTTTCTCTCTTTCTGGAAAAAAGTTGGGGTAAATTATCAGAGTTTTAGGGATTGTAAAAAGATGACTCTGCCTATATTATATATGGTAAATGATCAAGTGAAATCTTGTCAGTTTCAGAAAAGTAATCAACTTGCCTGGATCCTGCCATCATCTTATGTAAATACAAGGTGATGTTTGCATTTTAAGGGCTCAGATTTTGCCCCCCTTCATCTGTGTGTGCATGCCCAGCTTACAAAGGCAGCAATCTTCCTGTGACAACACCCTTCCTGGGCTGGTGCTGATAAACTATTCTTTTTTTAAAAAAAGAAAGGAAATTGAACAATTGCAGAGAGTCAAAGTGAATACCAAAGATAACAGGAAGAATGTCAGTCAGGAAAGACAAGACGTGAAGGAAACAAGATTCTAAATGCCAACTTGACTAACTGCTGCTCCTTACAATGCCAATTGGCTCTTTTCCAATTATTCCACAGGCTCATTTTATCATACTAAGAGTTGAACATTTCTGCCTCCTTTAGAGTTTTGTGACCTAGTTATCAGTTCATGGATTTGGGATCAACCTTGAAAAAGCAAAACACTCTGATATATTTCAGAACATATAGCTGCTTTAGAGTAACTGAAACAAAACAAAACACACACGCGCGAACACATACATTCAGTGGCACATAAAATCAGTGGTTTAAAAACTTGTTAAACCAACTTTTTCAGTAATATAGAAGTGCTATATTATGATTGCTGGATCTTAAGCAAACAGTGGAAAGTTTTGTTTTTGACTTATTTCATCTCTTCTCCACTATGTTAGAGGGTAAGTAAGTTGGTCTTGTTAGAGGTACAAACTGTTATCTTTAAAAAATGAACTAAGGACAATATTCTGTGTTAAATTAATGAATTAAAAATAATGTGAGGAGTGTATCTATTTTGTGACTCAAAACTCAAGATGAAAAAGGGAAGTTTTCCTTTGAAGTAAGGAAAGTACCAGGCACCAGTTAAAAGGCGCCAATTAAAATGTCGACCAATCTTGGAATGCCTTTGAAGTGCTGGGAACTATTGAAACCCCTTGGAACGTTTCTGAAGTGGGGGGGGGTACCAATTGAACTGTTGAACTATCATGCACTTCGCGCATGATATGTTGATGTATGCCCTCATGTTAGGGAGGTGTTCGCTGCGTGCTATGCACATATAAGGTAATGAATTGTAACTTGTGTTCTAGAAGGTATATTGTAAACCAATCCAATTGCATAATGGGGAAGGGGATAGTTTTGGGTATAAGAGTAGAGCCTTTAAGCTTTGCTTTTCATTCTCTCCTCAACTGCCAGAAGGGGAGGACCCATCTGCAGATGTTTTATTCCAATAAAGCCTTTTTCCTTGGATCAACTTTGAATCCTGGTGGTTTTTCTTAGCCACAATCTCACAATTTGAGGGCTCGTCCCAGATCCTCGACGGCGGCCGACTGGAAAGCGGGGACCAGGTAAGAGAGTGGCCACAACCTCCCATTGAGAGGCCGAATTCGGTCAGATTCCCAAGGTGACTGGGAAATCCAGACAATCCTTGGAAAAAGAACTGAGATGAAATGCCGGCTGAGAGTGTGTGAGAATGATCTGAGTTGGGGACGCCCACACATCCTTTGACTTCAGAGAGTCCAGGAGTGATCAGATCAGGTAAACTTTGTTTCTTTTCATTTGCAGCCCAAAAGAAAGAGGTTCTTAAACTCTCTGGGAGAATCCAGCGTCTGCTGGAGGACTGGGCTTAGGAGTCTGAAAGAGAGGGGTCCTTAAACTTCCTGGGGGAATCCAGCATCTGCTGGAGGACTGGACTGGTGAGTCAAGGCTCTGGGAGTCTGAAAGAGTAGAAGATGGGAAAGGGGCAGAGTGAGGCTCTGGGAGCCTGGAAGAAGCCTGTCTGGGACAGGGAAAATCTGACAATGGCAGAAAATCAATTCCGGTAGATTCGCCTTTGGGACAGCTACTCCAGCAGTGGTTCTCCCCGAATTTAAAGGAATTCACCAGACATCTCAAAAAGAGAAACATGATTTATCTTTGTTGAGACCGATGACCAAAATACTCTTTGATTGATCCTAAATTCCCATATCACTGGAGTCCTGAGGGGTAAACCAGTACCTATTGGATGACTAAATTGTGGGACTATATTCTCCAACACAAAATGACCACTCAAATTGCATACATAGATGTATGGTTTCATGTGAAATTTGAAGGTCCCGTCCCTCCAATTGAGGGTCAATACATGTCTCAACAAAAGACAATGAGAGTGAGACAGATGATTGGCTGCAGAGTCCGCTGCCACAAATCCTAATTTGAATAACGCGCCCGCCAATGTTCCTATGGCACCACCGCCATTGCCAGTGGCACAACCCCCTCCTCAGCTGCCCCTTTATCCGTGGCTGAGAAAAGAAGTGGAAGGATTAAAGAGAAGTGTTCAGGATTTTCCATTCAGAGGAAAACCTGAAGTTGATGCATTTCCTCTTAGGGAAATGCCCAATGGGATCAATACTGCAGGCAACCTGGTGACAGTCTTTGTGGCTGTCCCCATAAAACCTACTGAGCTGTGGGAATTGTTGATCTCCTGAAAGCAGCCCAACAAGCTTTTGTGAACAGAGACATTGTAAAAACCAAACAGAAATCACAAATGATGGTTGCAGCTATACAAGCTGCAGCGAAGAATGAGATGAAGAAAGGTGGGAATTTTGGGAAGGGTCCAACTGGAGAAAGGAGAGAGAATTTGGGGGATACAATCAGGAAAGTTTTTGGGGTAGAGGAAGAGGTTTCAGAGGGGGAGGCATGGGAATGAGACAACCTGGAATGGATAGGAGTTGCTTCAGGTGTGGGAAGGAAGGTCACTTTGTGCGCGAGTGTCCTACCAACCGGAGGAAAGGAGCTATGCATTGTATGATGATTAGGGTTGTTCCGGCTCCTTTAAAAGGACCTGCGGGGAGCCATTGGTAAACATTATAGTGGGTCCTAACCGTCAGGAATGGTTGTTCCTGATAGATACTGGCGCAAGCCGGACTTCTGTGTGTGATCCGATAGAAGGTGCACATAGATCCAAGAAAGCGATTAAGGTGGTTGGGGTGAGTGGAAAATCACAGGACGTGAGTGTGTTTGAACAAATCAGACTGGAGATGAATGAAGTGGTGACAGAAGCGGAAGTATTGTATATTCCTGATTCTGGAGTAAATCTATTGGGAAGAGATTTATTGCCTGTGTTTGGTATCCAGCTGTGGGATACCAGGAAGGGAATAAGGATGTGGAAGATGACTGTGGAAGATGAGAAAGCAATTTCCGATGAGGTTTGGGCAGGAGGAGAAAAGGCAGGGCGTATGAGCATTCAGCCAATTAAGATTCAAGTGCAGCCTGGGGTGACAAAGCTTTGGACTCCACAATACTCAATGAGTAGAAGGGGGAGAGAAGGGCTGAAACCAGTGATTGACAGATTGTTGAAACAGGGCATGTTAGAACCTACTATGTCACCCTTCAATTCTCCAATATTAGCTGTATTAAAGAAAGATGGAAAACATCGTCTGGTCGTGGATTTGAGAAAAATTAATAGCATAGTGGTTCCCAGATTCCCAGTAGTTCCTGATCCCTACACTATTTTGGGACGAATCCCTCCCAAAGACAAATGGTTTACTGTGATAGATCTGAAGGATGCTTTCTGGGCATGCCCCCTTGAGGAGGGAAGTAGGGACCTGTTTGCATTTGAATGGAATGATCCTGAGACTGGGAGAAAACAGCAATTGAGTGGACAGTGCTGCCCCAGGGCTATACTGAAAGTCCTTTGTTGTTTGGACAAGCTTTGGAGGAAAAGTTAGGAAATCACGATGATTCAATATGTGGATGATTTGTTGCTGACTGGGGAGAAAGAAGGAGAGGTTAGGGCAGCATCTGTAGCTTTGCTAAATTGGCTGAAGGAACAAGGATTGACAGTTTCAAGGGAAAAGATCCAGTTTGTGGAAAAGAAGGTGAAATATTTAGGGCATTATATTCAGCAGGGGGTGAGGTTCTTGGATCCTGAAAGGGTGAAAGGGATCATGAGCCTGGCTCCCCCCAGAAATAAGACAGAAGTCAGGAAAGCGCTTGGATTGTTGGGGTATTGCAGAGCTTGGGTGGATCAATACACTGTGTTAGCTCGATTCTTGCACAGGAAGCTGATAGGAAAAGGAGAGAGTATAGAATGGTTAGAGGCAGATGATGAGAGATAGGAAGTTTTGAAGAAGGCACTGTCATCTGTACTGGTTTTGGCTTTGCCCAATTTGAAGCTCCCATTTCATTTGTATGTGTCAGCAGCTCAGGGAATGGCACTAGGAATGTTGGCGCAGAAGAGGGGGGGCAATACCAGCCCATCGCTTTTCTGAGCAAAACTCTGGAGCCGGTGGTGAGAGGATGGCCAGTGTGTGTGCAGGCTGTGGCTGCTACAGTTATGTTGGTGATAGAAAACAGAAAGTTAACCTTTGGGGGGGGGCTTGTTGTGCATTCACCCCACCAGGTTACTTCTGTGCTAAGTCAGTTGGCAACAACTTGGATGACAGAAGGGCGGATTCTCAAATATGAGATCATTTTGAGAACCAGCCCAGATGTAGTGATTGGGACAGATAGGAATTTGAATCCAGCAGAATTCCTAGAAGGGAGAAGACAGGAGTGGGAGGCTGAGGACCATGATTGTTTATTGCAAGTAGATTTGATGACAAAGGTGAGGGAGGATCTGGAAGAGACTCCTCTGAAGGAAGGGGAGAAATGGTTTGTGGATGGATCAAGCAGGGTTGAGGAAGGGAAAAGGAAGTCAGGGGGTTGTTTGCTTTGAAGAGGGCCTTGGAGTTGACTGAAGGAATTGATGTGACAATCTGGACTGATTCCAAATATGCCTGGGGTGTGGTCCATACCTTTGGTAAGATCTGGCAGGAGAGGGGATTTATCAAGGCTGATGGAAAACAAGTTGAACAATTGCAGCTTGTGGAACAGGCCTTGGAGGCCCTGCAACTGCCAAACCAAGTGGCAATAGTACACGTGAATGCTCATCAGAAAGGAAGCACCCCAGAGATAGTTGGGAACAGATGGGCAGACAAGTGGGCAAAAGAAGCTGCAGGGGAGATAGAGCTGGTGATGGTATCAATTCCCTTGCTAGAAGTGGAAGAGGATGAGAATGGAAACCTGAGGGAAAAGATAAAGATGATTTGGAAAAAGAAGGGTGTACATTAACTGAGGATGGGTGAAGAACTTTGGAGGGGGTGAAGGTGGTTCCTGTGAATACAATGAGAGGAATTCTGGAAAAGGTACATGAGGGAGGGCATTGGGGGACAGAAGCACTGGTGACAGCTGTGAAGCCACACTTTTGAGTCCAAAGATGTGGACATTAACCCAGAACATCTGTTGGAAATACTTGCTTGTGAACTTATCCTTGGCACTACTCAGAATCAGAACATGCCCAAGGAAGGACACTGGGATCTCTCCATTCGAGATGCTAATGGGGCGACCTTACTTGGCAAAAATAGGGAATCCAATTCCTGAATTCAAAGATTTGTTCTTGAGGAAATATTTGCAAACACTGTCCAGGCCTTTGTTTTCTCTCCATAAACAGGGATTGTTGGCGCAACGACCACCTTTAGCTGGCAGCCAACAACCTTATGAAGTTGGAGACTGGATCCTTATAAAGACTTGGAAGAGCAAGAAGCTGCAGCCTAGTTGGGAAGGCCCATACCAGGTGCTGTTGACAACTGAATCTGCAGTTCGCACTCGAGAAGGAGGCTGGACACACTACAGCAAAGTCAAAAGGGCACTGGAACCTGAAAAACCTTGGAGGGCAGTTCCAGTGGACGGTCAGCTGCTGAAGCTCACTTTGAAAAGATGAAGAAGTCTGAACTCTGGACTGAGCTAATTGTCTTTATTCTAGGACTAGGAACTTCCTGGGGAAGCAAGAATTTACACCAACCCAGAATGTTACTTGGGTTATACTCGATTCCCATTCAGACATAGTCAATTGGACTAGTGAGAGGAGGCCTCCCAATACTTGGTTTCCAGAACTGCAATTTGATTTGGGAAGGGTCCTCTTGTCTACCACCGATGACACGTTCATATGGAGAAATAATAAACCAAGCGGGGTTTTGTATTTTGGTCCAAATATTACCCAGAATTTACTTTCATTTGGAGAAAGAGATGTATCAACTGTATGAACAAGGGGGAAGTTTAAGAGTTAAGAGGGAACCAATCTCCACTCTTACCCTAGCTTTGCTGGTTGGGTTGGGAGCAGCAGGGGCTGGGACTTTAATAGCCTCTATAACAACTCAACACAGCCAATATAATTATTTAAGACAAGCTATCGATGAAGACTTAGAACGAATAGAAACATCTATCTCACATTTACAAAAATCCCTAACCTCTTTATCAGAAGTAGTCCTACAGAATAGAAGGGGACTGGATCTGTTTTTCCTTCAAGAAGGAGGGGTATGCGTGGCGTTAAGAGAAGAATGTTGTTTTTATGCAGATCATTCCGGGATAGTGCAGGACTCCATGAAAAAACTGAGGGAAGGGTTGAATCAAAGGAAAAGAGAAAGGGATGCCCATCAAGGGTGGTTTGAACCTCTTTTCAATACATCACCTTGGATAACCACCCTAATCTCCACCTTAATAGGACCTTTAATTTTGTTACTATTGATCCTCACCTTTGGTACATGTATCTTAAATAAATTAATGAAGTTTGTGAAAGATCGAATTGACACAATACAAATGATGGTGTTAAGACAACAATATGACCCATTGGGACACCTAGAGGAATCTCCTGAAGAAGGATGGAAGACAGCAGATTTGTTATTAACTGAGTTTGAGTCAAAAATGAAACAAGAACAGGGGGGATTGTGAGGAGTGCATCTATTTTGTGACTCAAAACTCAAGATGAAAAAGGGAGGTTTTCCTTTGAAATAAGGAAAGTACCAGGCACCAGTTAAAAGGCGCCAATTAAAATGTCGACCAATCTTGGAATGCCTTTGAAGTGCTGGGAACTATTGAACCGCTTGGAACGTTTCTGAAGTGGGGGGGGGTATCAATTGAACTGTTGAACTATCATGCACTTCGCACATGATGTCGATGTATGCCCTCGTGTTAGGGAGGTGTTCGCTGCTTGCTATGCACATATAAGGTAATGAATTGTAACCTGTGTTCTAGAAGGTATATTGTAAACCAATCCAATTGCATAATGGGGAAGGGGATAGTTTTGGGTATAAGAGTAGAGCCTTTAAGCTTTGCTTTTCGTTCTCTCCTCAGCTGCCAGAAGGGGAGGACCCATCTGCAGATGTTTTATTCCAATAAAGCCTTTTTCCTTGGATCAACTTTGAATCCTGGTGGTTTTTCTAAGCCATAATCTCACAATAACAATGTATAAGATATTTGGGGTCTCTCAAAAATTCTGTGTGTCCTGCAGTAATTTCACTGTGGCTTTTCTCTCAAAAGATTATATTCCTCACTTGTAAAGTAAATAGAGTAAAGGGGATATACATCAATATTATCTCTTCTCAAAATTAAAATTGTAATTTTATATTCTGTATTTTGTCTTACTAAAACAAGAATCATCAGTACATAGATCCAAAATTTTTAGAAGCAAATACATTATCGTACTATAGCAAATCTGCTTTCTAAATTATAAAGGACATACTAAGAGCTGTTTTGCTCACAATTCTGATTTGATAACATATATTTTTACCATGTATTTTCCAGACCAGTCTGGAGAGCTTTCAAATCAAAAAATGTGGGTTGGAAAAAAATCATGCTATATAACAATTATTCTACTACCCTTAATTATCACCTGCTCTGTTTTCCTGAACAACTTTCTCATGTGGGTGTATGCTAATGCTCCATCTAACTGAAAACTATAATTTCCCCATGAATGTATATTGCATGGATTTTCCTTTATTTTACTAGCAATTAATCAGGTTCATGAATGTTATTTCAAAATTTAATTTTTCCAATGCTTCATATACCCCCCCCAACCCCCAGGGAATGATAAAAATAGTAGTCTATTTGTCTTTAAGGAGAATACCCCAAGTGGGGAGAAGCTAATGTGACTTTCAGTGGGTTATTTTTTTCACTTGCCACAATTTATGTTGCCTTAAAAGTTTTAAATATCCTTTGTGTGTTTTTCACTATTCAATTCTATTTAGAGGAAAGTATATACATAAAACAGTATAAATTACTTCAATTTCTTACATTACTTACACCTATTGTCTTTGCCATCAAATTTCTTTGTTGCTTCAAAAAATATATTGTTTAAAAAACTGCAGTACTTGCATACTAACAGACAATACTCTAAGAAGGGAAATACGAGACACCAAAAGGGATACTTTTTTGTAAATCAGATTTTAAAATATTTTAAAAAGAAATATTTGAGCAGTATTATTTAAATTCAGTCTTTTGTTCATGCTCTTCTTTATTATCTTATTTATGCAAAAATTGAAACAGTTGGAATGATCTCTTCCCTTTTACTCAATATGCAACAACATTGCTGCAATCTAGTAGTTTATGCAAAATAGCTTAATTGGATATTTTGAAATCTTGGCATTTCAAATTAGAATTAGATGTTTCATTAAAATTCATCTTAGTTCAAATCCTGTAATATCTTCAGCAGTCAATAAGAATATCAATCTAAGAAGAGATATGCACAGTACCAATTCTACTAAAATATGATGAGCAGTCAGGGAATTGTTAAAATCACAGTTGTACCAACATACAGCTTATGTATTTTAAAGTCAACCAGGAAACTGAAAAAAATCAGGAATAGTTTTCCCAAAGACTTTTTAAAGAAGGGCATAATCTCTATAGTTTTGCTTTCAAAGTGTTATTTCTGCCACAGAACTTTAAATTCAATATCCTACTCACTTCAGAAATACAAATTCAGAGCAAGAAATAGTTGATAGCTAAAATGCAAATTATCTACTGTATAATAATGAAAATCAAGAAGCACAGTAACAAGAATGAGACTACAATTATATATCAAGATTAAATAATAACAGGTATTGCAACTTGTCTCAGAATTGATAATGAATATATTAAATTGGGAGATAGCTTTTAGGATTAATCAACCATTAACTGTACCTGATCTAGTAGTTAAAAACTACTATCTGAAAACAGATTTGTAAAGTAATAATGAAGGTCTTGGAAAAATATTCAAAACCAAAATTCTCTATACCTACAAAGATCAGAATTGTTCAGATTATCGTTTTTCTTGTGAGACTACACACACACACACACACACTCACATACACACAAGCTAGACTTACAAAAACAGGACAGAACAAATATCAACACATTTGAACATTGTTATTGCAGATGACTTTTAAGGATACCACAGAAAGCCATGAAAACCACCAAACAGGCCACAAAACAATGTAGTTGAGGCACAAATAACTGGATTCAAAATATAATTTGAAGACCCTTGAGAATTCTATAATGAAGAAAAAAGAAAATTAGGCATGATTAATCAAAATAGACCTGGAAGAATCGAGAATCTAGTCCAGGGGACCTTATACCATTTCAGACAGGTAGCTGTCCAATCTCTTCTTAAAAATATCCAGTAATGAAGCACCCATAACTTCTGAAGACAAGCTGTTCCACTGGTTAATTGTTCTCACCAGTGGTGGGCTGCAATTTTTTTAGCAATTGGTTCTCTGGCTGGGTAGGCGTGGCCAGTTAGCCATGTGACTGGATAGGTGACATCACTCATCACAACCAGCCCTGCCTTTCAGCCACTCGCCTCAAGGTATGTAATGGTTGGGACTACTCCCACCACTGTGTGGCCCTGCCCTGCCTGTTATTTTGGCCTGTTTGGGGGCCATTTTCAGACCATTTTCAATGCCATTTTGGGGGCCATTTTTCAGGTTTTTGGCCCAGAAAACGTCTTGAAAAACCATGCCTAACTGTGCCTAATCTTAACTATCGGTTTGCAAGAACTGGTGTGAACTGGCTGCAGTCCACCTGTACTTCTCACTGTTAGGAAGTTTCAAATTAATTAATTCCAGGCTGGAATTAATTCTAGGTTGCTTTTCTCCTTGATTAGTTTCCATACATTGTTTCTTGTTTTGCTTTGGAAAATAAGTTGATCCCCGTTTCTTTGCAGCAGCCCCTCCAATATTGGTATACTGCTATCATATCCCCACTAATCCTTTTCAAGAGAATATCCAATTCCCAATTCTGTTTTCACATGCTTTTCTCTCCAAGTATTCAATCATCTTAGAATGGCCTATTCTAACAACTATGAATGTTGTAGATCCTGGAGAGAATCTATCTCTATGGTTATTAAAAGATGACAGTAATCTAATTAGTCTTAATCCAGTTTCAATTTGAGCATATCTACTGAAAAAGGTCATAGGAAACACCTTCTTGATCCAGTGACATAGTTGCTTTTTAGTAGTTTTTTCTTACTTTCAGCTGCCTTCTGCCTCTGCCTTCTCATATGTTAACACCATTTTTACATGATCTGAAACTGAGCAAGCAAGAACAGGTATTGATCTGTCTTTATGATTTCCCTTTAGATCTTTAAACAGTTATTTTTTTCTCAAAGTTAAAACCATTACTGCCATCTCTCCACATAATATTTAGCTTCCAGGTCATCTTCACTGTGCTTCTCTGTATTTGTTTTCTTAAAATATCATACCCAGTCTGGAGTTTGTATGATCAATGCAAAATAGAGTAAAACTATTTATACAGTAGTACAAAATTACAACCCATCCATATTGTTTACATTTTTATTTCTATTTCCCCATTCAATTTTGCATCATATGGACATTTGATAAGCATTCACTCATCTAAGTCATTAATAAAAATATTTAAGAGTAAAGGACTCAAATTTGTAGCAAAAATCAAATTGTTATTCCCAGTTTGATGAGGAGCTATTAATGCTCTTTGATTATTTTATAGTTTGTCACAGTCAATCAAATGTTTAAACTGTCTTTGGCATTTTTATTCACCTATCGAATCCTTCCCAATGACCTGGGAGAGATAGTTGCTCTTGTCTTGCTGGTGTTAAAGATTGTAAGTTCTTCCAAGTAAGCCTTTGGCTGTTGGCTGATGATGATTTTGTCAATGCCGGTGAGTAAAAGTGGTATTCCAGATGTTTTGTGATTGCACCCAAGACACTTATCATTATTGGTACTATTTTGCTTCCTCTTGCAAGTCATTCTAATTCTATTTGCAGGTTTTTGTATTTTAAGATTTTCTCCGTTTTTTCTTTTCTATTCTTCTGTCTCCAGGTACTGCCATGTCAACTGTAGCTTTATTAGCTAAAAGGATAAACATAATGAATCTTGAATTGTAAACTATAGGCAGAATATCCAAATTCAGTGGAATCAGAAACATTTCTACTAAACCACAATGGAGCAGCTCCAGTGAACCAGTCAATACCTGACAACAAAGAAACAATGCTGTTCTGGGTACAATTATGGGACAACCCAAAGAAATACAACAAGAATACAGCTTGGATAAAGGAGGTGGATAAAAATAAAAAAGGTGAAATGAAACAACATGTAATAACTGAAATGGTAGGAAAAAAAGGCAAAGATCAAGAATTGATCAGCACCAGGTGGAGATGATTTACATGGCTTTTTGATTGAAATATCTGACTTGTCTAATCCATTTGTTGCCAAGCAGTTTAACAAACTACAAAGAGGTGAAATTGAAGATTGGTTAACATCTGGTAGAACCTACATGATAGTGAAGGATCCAGCAAAAGGAGTAGCACAAGTAAATACAGACCAATTATCTGCTTACCAGCAACTTTCAAATTGCTAAATAGTGTATAGCTCAGGACTGTCAAATTTGCAGCCTGCGGGCTGGATGCCTCACACGCTGGCCATGCCCATGCCTTGTTTAGCGAAGGGGAAGTCACAATACATCAGGTTTGACACCCCTGGTGTAGCTGATACAGTTCAACAGCACCTTGCTGAAAACCAGAAAGAAAATTGCCCTCACAACATGTGAACAAATAATCAACTCCTGACAAAATGATTTTGGAAAATTGCAAGAGAAGGAAGACTCAGCATGAATGTAGCTTGGACTGATTGCAAGAAACCATTCAACTCCCTGATACAATTGGCAATCAAATGCCTAGAAATAGGAGTCAGTAAAAACCTGACATTTAATAGGCAGAAAGTAGACTGTCATTCATAATAAAACAGCAGAATCTTAAAAGCAGAATCTTAGATATCTGTTCTGAAAACCCACTATATTTAATGAGTTATGCTTTCAGCTAAATGTGATTATAAGAACACAACTACATTAAACAATACATTTGTCTATGTTTCCCTAACTTGGGGCAGGGATTAATTTACATTTTTTAAGAATTTCTTTGACCACAAGCTAAAAGCACCACATTTCAAATTAATTGTTTTTCACTAAATAGTTCACTGTCTCTTTACTTCCCCTTATTTCCGCGAGTGCTCATTCACATAATTGTTCCTAATAAATTGTGAATATGGAAACAAACCAAAATCAGAGTTATATGGATGGCATTTCCAAACACCATTAGATAAAATACAGATAATCCTCAATTTATGACCACAATTAAGCCCAAAAATTCTGTTGCTAAGCAAGACAGTTGAGTGAGTTGTACCCCAATTTATGATCTTTTTTCAGTTAAGTAAATTGTTCCAGTTGTTAAGTGAATCGTGCAATTGTTAAGCAAATCTAGCTTTCCCGTTGACTTGGCTTGTTAAAGCCAGCTGGGAAGGTAACAAATGGTGATCACATGACCCCAGGACAATGGAACTGTCATAAATACATGCCAGTTGCCAAGTGCCTGAATTTTGATCACATGATTGTCATAATTGTGAAAATCATATATCGCTTTTTTCAATGCCATTGTAATTTCAGTCAACAGTTGTAAACTGAGTACTACTTGTAATTATAAATATAGTATCCCCTTCATGTTTTTTTCCAGCAAAAAAGCTGGCTAGCAATTATAAAAGGTTAGTACAATAAAACTTCCATGTTTCTCATCCTGTATTCCTTTTAAAATTATAAGCCAGTCAAATGGCCTATAAACTGTCACATTATTACTGAAATTATCTCAAATGCAAACCGTGATTTGTTTTCTTTCAAGCAAACTGATTTTCAACATCTATAAATTGGAAAGAGAAAAAAGGGAATGTGTATAAACTGATGAAAAGAAAACAGGTATATAAATGATTTTTCCAGGAGAGGATGATGGTTTAGACAAGCCTTTGATCTGCTCATACAATGTTGCTTTACAAATAGACTGATTACTGTAGTCCAAAGCACCGTCCTTACTGCTTCTTAAATTCATGTAAAACTTATCAACTACTTTGTTACTCTTCCTCAGCCTGATATTCTATAAGAGCGTTGGACTCCAACTCCTATCACACCAATCCAAAATAGCTGTCAGATGCCACAGACTTGGATTTAGTAATCCAAGACGTCGGGAAGACCGCATATCGGAGGAAAGTCGATTTACATCGACTTTCTCCCGTGAAAACTTATTGAAAGTTGTTGGGGGTGGGAGATAAACGGGGATGCAGAAAGGACACGAACGACAAGCCTGGGCAAAACTTGGGAAAACAAAGGATGAACCGAGCGGCTACCAGGCTAACGTCACTCGCGGACACCTCTTCTCCTCGGCCGGTTCTGCCCAGCTGCAAATGAAGGGAGGGCAGTTGTTACACGCCGGTCGGCGACGGGGAGAATTGATTTTTTTTTTTTTTTAAGCGGGCGCTGATGGTGCTGCATAGGCTACTAAACAACAAGGCGCCCAAGCGAACAGGGTCCTACCTTCGCCAGCAGGCCCTCGCCCACTCCACGCAGCCTCTACGGGGAAAGCATCTCGGGGCATCTTTTGAGGCTCGCTCGACGCCTCAGGCAACAAGTGAAGGGAGACGCTGCCCTCGCGTGCCCATCCGCTCTGCGGGCCCGCCTCTTCTGCGCGTCACGCAGGGCTGGTCCACGATGGACGCTTCTTTTTTTTCTCTTTTTTTTTCCCCCGCGAGGTCAACAGCTGCTTATCAAGGTAACGTCTGAGAGAGACAAGAGGAAGGTCTGACGCTGGACAAGGAAAGCGCTGGGACAGACCCGGAGGCCTTGGCATCTCGTGGGGGAAGTTGGGAAAGGGTAGTTACTCGGCGCTTGGCGTTGCTTTGGCGTGCCACGCGAAGCCAGGCGTTTTGATTGGTGGTTTTAGCAGATTGAAGATAGCCGCTCGATTGTGGTTTATTCCCCGTTTAAGCATGATGTGGGAACACAGCCCTCTGTGTTATTATAGGTTGTGAAACCACTTCTGATGAGCCACTCTCAAACAACAAGCAGGCTTTAATAAACAGCTTTTTCTGTTCCCTTTTCGCTGGTCTGACTTTCAATTTAAAGTGAAATACTAATTGGGAAAATGAATCGGTTTGATTTACACCTCTTCTCAGAACAAGCATATGACCTCCATGAAACGATAGCCTCTCTCCCTTATAAAATGTCTAAATAAAATGATTTCTGCAGTCACTAAAAGGTAATTCAGCTAGGGGGAAAGTGAAAACTAAAGATGGTGAGAGTAAAGTCATGCCTGCCATCTTAGGAACTTCTAAAGATGAAAGATTCTGACAATTCAACACCTTTGCCTGGCTCATTGCAGGAGGCAGAGACAATGGGGGATAACACATAGCATAGCAAAACAGAAGATGGAAGCCCTATGATGAGTAGAGTCCAAATCAGCTGGTACAACCTGCAGCTCCTAAGCAGCCTTCAGCTATTCTTCCTCATTTTGTAAAATGTCAATAAATCCACTGCAGCCGCTGCTGTGTTTCTAGACCTCCCCTTGCCACTCATCAGACAGTTGATACCCAGATATTCCTTTCAATCCAGAATGGTTTTTAATTTCTCAGTGTGGCTCTTTCCCCTCTACAAGTTGAATAGCCTGGTCTAAACGTTCCAAACCAAGGATTGCATGTAGCTTTTGAATGGTATGCAAGTAATCCAATTAATGGATAGGCCAACACATTTCATTTAAGTCTAAGAACCTAGGAGATGTCTCATACCATGCCCAAAACTTCCAAGGGATGTATATCATTTTTGATCTCAGATTATGTATCCTGCCTTAGAACAATCCATTTGAAGACTAAGCCTTCTCATTTATAAGACCTTCATTATTGTCATATATACTGCAGAGTCTTCTCACATTTGATCGTTCACTTAGTTTTTTATCCATATAATTTTCACCACTGTGTTTGAAATATATTTCATGAAAGTTCTATTTGTACAGTAATAGGTATTTCAGATATGGCAATCAACTGGTATTATCAAAGCTTTGAGTAACGACCATGCACATGTAGATTTCTCCAGAAAGAATGAAGTCTCTGCTTTCAGTAGTTTTAGTTTATACTAAATACTTTATACTTATATTTAGTGCACATTTAATGTAGCATGACACTACTTTATCAAAATGAATTATGCGGAAATTAAAGGGCCAAAAATTCCTAAAGATTTGGAATGGTAAAGATACATGTCATCATATGAAAAGTAACTTTATACCTTATTCCTAGAATTTCTGGACTTATTGTCATCTTTAAGTTAATGAAACTGGCTGGATTCATATTACATGCATATTACATGTGGCTAGCTATGAGAGACAGGATATTGGGTTAATTAAATTAGTGGTTTCAATCTTTCACATTCTAAATTACACCAATTTATTACTTATTTTATCCTGCCTTTATTGTGAATCTACATTCAACCAGAATAAACAAAACAAAAACAAAAACAATAAACATTTTCTGAGCATGCATATTCTCACATTATTTTTGTTATCAGTTATAGGCAACTTTAAGAACATACAATATGCTCTTTTATGATTACAGCTCAAAATGAAAGCTAATTAGGATTGAAATACTAATTGCTATTATTGGATCAATTGTTTATTTAAAGACAAATAATTTTTCTCATACAAACATCAATACACAAAAACAATAATAAAAATGAAGTAGTTCAAAATAGCGTTTTATTTTGCCTCTTGAATCCAAAACTTTCAGTGTTTTAGATTACAGAAAATTCAATATTCAGTTTTTTACTCTTGAAATACCCTAGAATTAATTTGCTTTGTCTTCTTACAAGATCCTTGGGGGAGGAAGAGTCACATTCCACCTATATCACTTTTGCACACTAAGAGTAGTATACATACTATTGGTTGAGAAGCACTGAGGTAGAATAGACCTCTTATATTTCCTTTTATAGTGTGCTATTGATTAAAAACAATTGGAACAAAGTTTGGCCTTTTAGAAATGAATCTCGCTGGTTTTATGGACAAAATACTAGACGAGAGGAAATTGTGAAAGGCACATTTTTGCCAGTTTTTATCATCACATTATAGTCAACTCCTGCATGGAAGGATGGATGGGATGGATGGATTTTCTGATGATCTGTCCCGAACAAGGTCTTTTAGGTCTTCCAATAGTGCACTCATTGCTACTATAACTGAGTCCGTACACCTTGCGGCTGGGCATCCCCTTCTTCTCTTTCCATCTTTCATAGCATTACACCCTTCTCCGGAGAGCTTGGTATTTGAATAAATAGGATAAACAAAAGGGCCTCCAGTGAGAACTTTGGGTTGATTTGGTCAATTTTCAGTTTGTTTTTGTAACTGTCCAAGGTATTCTTAAGAGTCTTCAACATCAAAGTTCAAAAGCATACATACTCTTCCTATTCTGCTATGTCAAAGTTCAATTTGTCCTCCTGGTCGATTCATTCTTCTCCAGATAAACTATTCAGTAAAGGATCCCTACAATATGACATGTCTATATGGTATTGGATGAAAACAAGAACAAAACCCTTCATTCCAGTTTTCCTCTGGAGTCAATGATGATTCCCTTTATTAATGGAGGGAAGCCTTCATCTTCACAAAGCACTATGCCTACTGTAGATCCAGTGCAAGGATTTTCAGTTATCATCTGTTAAGAAACAATATATACATTGTATAATTATTTCTCAAATAATTGTTTCTTACATTTATAATCATATGTTGAGTACTTTACAAAGCAAAGTTAAAAATAACTGTTCCTGTTGTCCATGGAAAAAAATATTTTATTTTCAGCTGTAAAATTTTAATTATTTATTCTCCAGAAGGTGAAATTCTTGGAATTTCATAATTAAGAGACCATAGTGGTGTAATATTCTGGGAATTAATGTATCAACAAATATTAATGACATCAGTTGACAAAATGTACACTTAAGAATAAGATTTTTTGATCTTTAAAAATGGTTGGGAAAACAGATTTTGTGCAAACACACCTTTATTTGTTAAAACATTTTCCCCAAGTGTTTGAATAAATGGATGAATATTAAATTGCTGAATCAACTTGTTAAAAGTAGAAAAATACTTTTTCAGGCTTAGAAGTTTGGCGGATAAACTAAAAATCCCAGCACCATCTCTTTTAATGAGTACCAGTTTGTTGCTTTGACAACTATATGGTCCAAAGCACTTCTTTCAAATTATTTTTAAAACATGGAGCCACTTAAGATAATAAATCTTCAAATCCAATGTCCCCTTCTTTAGAAACATATTAATGCATTAAAACTTACTTTTGTATAGAGCTGCTTTTTAAAAAGTCAATTAAAATGCAGAATAAATTAAAATATATTACAGTATATTTAAAAAATTGTAAGAAATTTTTTTTAATGAATCTATAAATTACTGGGTTTAATTTTCCCCTTAAGAACAGTTTTATAAAAATACATTTGTGTGTGTCCAAGTTAATAGAACACTTATATTTAATCAAGTTGCTGGAAGGGTTAAGGTTGGGAGAAGAGTTCAAGCAGCTAAAGTCTGAGAAATTCTGCCTACTGTTAAGTTAAAAATCTTGTTTTATTAATAGATAGCAAACATAGTTGTGTGTTAGAAGTGCCTAATTCAATAACTTTTAAATGATTAGCAATTTATATCAGTTTTCAACTTGTATGGCAACAGGATCTATATTGCAACAGATTCCATTAGCAAACCTGGCTGCTATGAAGATAGGCAGGATCAGATCTAGCTACTATTAGGAGGGGTAACTACTAGAAATCCCAGGCCTGAACTGAAAGCAAAAATGGATTTATGCATTCAGGAAGAAGGGAATGGATAACTATTTTCATAATGTTGCCTAGAAAGCACACAGTTGCCTCAATGTGACCACCAAATTAGAGCTGTTTATTTTTATTTTTAGATATTCAGGATATAAGATTCTAAAACTGCCTTATATAGTTCATTTTATTGTGAAAACCTTTAGATGATTACTAGAAAACCGAGGTCTTATTAGGTCATTGTTTCAAAGATCTTTCCTTACTTAAACAGAGAAACAGAATGACCACAGGAGGGGAAGGAGGAGGAGGAGGAGGAGGAGGAGGAGGAGGAGGAGGAGGAGGAGGCGAAGGAGAAGGAGAAGGAGAAGGAGAAGGAGAAGAAGAAGAAGAAGAAGAAGAAGAAGAAGAAGAAGAAGAAGAAGAAGAAGAATAGTAGTAGTAGTAGTAGTAGTAGTAGTAGTAGTAGTAGTGGTGGTGGTGGTGAGAGCAAGAGTAACTTTCAACTTCCTGGTGGCTCCCCCATTGAGTTTCTTGGTGGAAAGCTGCCAGGAATCATAAACGAACTTCCTTCCTCTGTCTAAATGTCTCTTGCAGGCTTTCCACAAAGTAAACGAGGAAGCTGATAGGAATGAAGGAGGGAATCACGGCTCCCAGATTCTGTAAGTTAACCTATTTGAGGTACCTTGGTTTAAAAAATATTGCTCTATGATGCACTGTTTCATCCAGTTAAAGGTCATGATGGGAGTTTTAATACTACATGTATTAAAATGTACATGTAGTGTCCAAGTGTTAGGGAGTTGGGCAAAAATGTTATAAATTAAGAACACTTTCAGAAATACAACTGTTAAGTTTATTTTTATCCATTAACAAAATGGAAAGTAAATGAACAGAAATCCAAATCAATATTTGATGCGACTACCCTTTTGTCTTCAAACAGTATCAATTCTTACACTTGCATAAAATCAGAGTGTTTGGATAAGAGTCAGGTGTATGATTAACCAATTACACCAAGCAAATGCTAATGATCATCAGCTTCATATATAGGCTGAAACAGTCATTAACAGAAACACCTGTGTAGTGTCAGGGGTCCAGCGATTGCCTTAATTAAATCATGAACCTCGAGCCAAGCTTCAAAAGAATCCAAAAACTTACGAGCAACATGTCAGCATTGAGCATATGAAGCCAACTCTGCCACACGTAACTTACAGTCACCTGTGACCCTGTTTCCCCATTCCCCCTGGATGTCTCATAAATTAGATTCTCCAATGAAGCAAGTTCACGTGTTGGGTATCATCAATCACATTCTCCAATGAAGGATTTTCACAGGCAGATCCGGTAGCCTAGGCTACAATCTTTGTAAGATAAGCATAGAATGTACTTCTGTTTTTTATTGCCATACTGCTCCTTCAGGGGTTTTACCCCTCCTGCTTATGGCAACTCAAAAACAGGCATAGGAATGGAGGACTTAACACTGGGTGATGAACAACCAAACTCTGCTACTAAGGTGAGATTGTGAGTTTCCTGTCATTGTCACCAGTCATAAACCATGGCAATTCTGCACACAGGAACAAGACAAAAGGTAATTATATCCTGCATTAGCAAGGTCTCTCTCAGGCAAAGATTTCAAAGCACACTAGGTTTCAAGATGTCTGTTCAAGCTCTTTTGAAGCACAAAAATATTTTTGTGGACTGCAGACACAGTGGTTGGCCAAGGAAACTTAACCCAGAGATGAAAGACACATCATACTTCTTTTCAACACTGGAAGATGTCCAGTAGTGCCATCAGGATAGAACTGGTGGAAACCAATGGAACCCAGGTATACTCAACTGCTTTCTGGAGAAGTCTGGCCAGAAGTGGTCTCCATGGAATACCTAAAACAATTGATGCTGTTTCGATTCAAGGGGTGATCACACCAAATATTGATTTGATTTCTCTGTTCATTTACTTTTCATTAATTGATAACAACAAATTATTTACACTTCTATTTCTGAAAGCATTCTTAATTTATAGCATTTTTGCACAACTCCCTAAAACTTTTGCACGGTACTATAGGTACTATATGTCTTCAGAGAGTTCGCATCTTTATTTAATCATCATTCTCTGTATATGAACTCTGTAACCAAAGGAAAAATCTCTATTGTGTTATATAAAGCTCATCATGTAATGATGAGAATGCAGTATTGACCACCACTTTGAGGTTGGCTGTAAGTCTTCTTGTTCAGTGCCATCATAACTTCAAACTGTCACTGAATGGTCATTAACCAAGGATTACCTACACATATATTTCAAAAATAATAATATTCTGAATAAAAACAATATTAAAAAAAAAAACAAGTACGCATTAACTGGTCTAATTAACATTATTAACATTAGCAACCCCAACTGCAAGAATATTGCCTATATTTCTGTTACAGTTTTTCATATTGCAGACAATAACTCAAAATGATCTCCATAGCAGGAAAAAAGAAAAGAAACAGGAAAAACAGAAATCTTTCACATAGTCAGGGGAAAATATTCATTACTAATAGCAGCCCTGCAATGCAGAACCAGGCTTACCACTTTTTATCTGCCTAAGCAGGCTGTAAATATTCAGTATGGGGGGGGGGGGAGTATCTGTTATACAAATGTACAAATAAAGTAGAGCAATAACACATGAAAAGATCAGTGAGAACTTCAACTTTGCAGGTTGAAACAGAATTCAACTAGTTCTCTTTCCTATATATGCTATACATTTATTTTTTTAAAAAATGTTACTCTGTTATATCCAAATACTATTTATGAACTTAAGCTAAAATTAAATTGATCAGCAACACTTCACAATTTGTGCACAAAAAAGATAGAATCTTTTGTTGTAAAACTAGGTTATACGGTATAGAAGCTACATAAAATTTCATTTGGTATCAAATTACACAGTGAAATGCTATTGCAATTTTTTTCAAAATCAAATCTTAAAAGCTTTAGTAGTAGTCAAAACTTCATCCTTACCCACGTTGAGAAGGAGAAAGTACTTGTTGCAAGAACTGAAGATTTAATAAGATCAAAGTAACAATATTTATTGCATTTTAAGATTGCATTTTAAAACAGTAAATTAATAGTGCACAGTGGCTTCATTTGAACCTCCTGAAAAGTGAGAAATGAAAAAGGCATAAAATCCCCTTCTACCTCATTAATGTGCTTCTCCAAGGGGCAGTATTTGGTTTAATAAATTGCCATCCCTGTGCTCTAATACATTTGAATTAGTGGTCTGTGTACACTAAATCCATTTATTTTAAATTTGTTTTGTCTACATTGAGTGAAATAAAAACATCGCTCTGTACAATCCACTATGAGCAGTGAATACATCAGCAAAAAGTATGATACAGTTTATACAGACTAATGTTTTCCCATTTCTCCTATAAAGGAATCAGAACAAATCTAATTAGTATGCAACTTAATTTGGAAGATCTCAAATGACAAAAGGGAAGGCCAAATATTACAGCCCATAATTGTGCCAAAAAAAAAAGGTTCTTCCTCATATTAACTGGAATACAAATGAGTTTAGGGGGAAAGAAAAACCAAGCCATAATCATCAGGCTTTTATAAATTTACCAAATAGTAAATTAAACACGGTTCTTTAAATAAATGTCCAAAACAGAGCATTATTTTTGAAATTCAATCTTACCATCGTGTGTTTTTCTTGTAACCCAACATACACAACGCACTGCTAAGTAACACTACAGAAAACACATTTACATCAACACTGAAGATTCGGGGAAATGAAATTTCAACAATTTTATTTTTTTTAATGAGCTGTATTTTCTAAATTTGTTTTTATTTATTTTTTCCTGTTTTCATACAGTATTGAAAACAAAAACGCGGCACATTTACATTTTCCCGAGGAAACTGTAAGGATGATCTCTACAGGGATAAATGCTGAGAAGCTTGAAGCTCAATCATTTTGATGTTGAAAAACTTTCTGAAGGAGTAAAGGCTTGATCTGACTGGTCTAGAACATGTATTGTAATTTAATGGAAGATATGGTCGTCTCAATATTTAATGATTTTTAAAAGAACTTCTCAGTTCATGCGAAGAATATAGTCCAAGAATAAATCATAGTTGTGGGACACGTTTTATGCTACGTAAGTGTATACTTTGCGGTCCTCAGGTGTTCGTGCCAAATATTCTCGCTCAATAAGTCCTTCAATACGCTTTTTAATAACAACTGGACTTGGGAGGAATCGTGCTTTCAGTTGTTGAGTTACCTGGAACAGAAGGTAAAGTATTTTAATGCTAGCAAGTAAGCAGATCTGGATATGACTGTGTAAAAAACAAAACATGTAGGATGCTTTTTCAATTATTGATGCTTTCACAAATTTCATAAACTGAAAAACTAATTCTGTATTTTGGGGATCCTATGGTAAACATCACTAACTATAAGCAAATATATGATAGCTGGAGCTAGGACTGTCTCTAAGCAGGTGCAAGCACTGGGTTTGGAAGGTAATCAGAGATGGACATGCTAATATTTAGGTACCAGGGCAATAAATTAAAGTCAAAAAGATCCTGAAATGTGATGATGGCAAACAACCTCACTACTGTTCTCCCCCCAAAAAAGCATGACTGCATCCAGGCAGTGAAATATTTAGATATATATTTACTTTTTTCCTCTCCACGTCAGCTGTAACTCTGTTTAGGAAAATAAAGCCTACTTACATGTATACATGCAATATTACATGAGATTATACCGACTATAATACACCTTAAAGAAGCTAGTGTTTTCATGACCAACTCAAGGGACTGGTTTTGAGACTAAAGTGACCTGGGTCTAAATTATTTGCTTCCAGAAAAAAAGGTGTCAATGTGTAAGTTTTTAAAAACAAGCATCACTAGCTTTGGTAGTACAAACTACTTTTATGGTTAGTATTAAGATTATAAGCTGGGGCTAGACTTAACAGTATCACAAATCCTACAGAAATCCTTCCTCAGGAATATGTGCCTAACTCCATGAGTACTTTTAAAGTACTGCTTTAACTCACATTAATTGGGAGAATTTTCATGAATCTTTTAACTGTGAAACTTTAATTTAAAATTGTTTAGAAACTTTTAACTTAAACTTAAAATTTAATTTTAATTTCAATGTTTCAGTGATTAATTAAATTACCTCTGCTACTAGCACATTATGTTGCATCTTCTTTCTAGATTTCATTATCCGCACTATAGCAGCCTCTATCTCATGCTTTCTGTCATCATCTACTTTTTGCCTTGTTTCTTTTCTTTCGGGGTCTGACTCTCCTTGTTTGGCAGCAACTGAAAGAATAGAATAGACCCACACAATTAAAATAAATTAAAAATAATAAACATCAACAATTTGAAAATAGGACAAGTCAAAGTGATCCAGTAGTGTAATAACGAAACCTGTTTGATTTTCATTCCTTAATCAAGGTGAGGTTCTTATGCTCTTCCCAGATAAAATTCCCAGCATCTTTAATTGATTATGCACCCAGAAAATTTTGGAAATTGTCTTTTGGCAATATCTGGAAACAGTGGTGAGATTCAAAAATTTTTACTCCCGGATCTGCGGTGTGGCTTGGTGGATCTGGCAGGGGAAGGATATTGTAAAATCTACAATCAGAGGTGGTACTTGCTGGTTCTCCAAACTACTCAAAATTTCCACTACTGGTTCTCCAGAACTGGTCAGAACCTGCTGAATACCACCTCTGTCGGGAAGGCACCTCTGTCTGGAAGAGTTCTTTGTTCTTCCTTTAAAAGAGGATTGATGCTTTTCATGAAGGAATACTTTAATGAGAGAGACATTTTGCTTAAGTCTCCCGGGGTAATATATTAACAGACCATTAGACAAAAGGATGAGCCTTGGAAGAAACCCTCAGCCAGAAAAAGAGGAATTTGAAAGAATGATTAGACAAAGAATTAGCTGCTATAGAATCACAGAGATCTAACTGATAAATAACAAAGTGAATCAAAATATTTTGGGACTGGATCCAGAAATATGAGAATGAAAACCTTTAGGTTTCGCAATTTCAGTGGAATGTCAAAGAGAGACTATCAATTCTAGAAAGGAGAATGGTGTTAGAATGGAAAATAAACTAAGAATTGCCCCCTCCCCTTTCCTTTGTTTTGGTCAGGACAGTGAAATATTTGAAATCATTGGAGCAGAAGCCAGAGAAGAGACCTGTGTTGAAGAGTGTGAGAGTGAGCAATCAGGAATCAAACAGTGAAATTGACAGCTAAGTGAAAGTGAACATACCTGTTTGAATCTTGACTCTGTGCAGTTTGGATGTGAATTGATCATTCACTGTAAATATATGTCCATTTTCTATTTCTTTTGATTTTGGCTCCTTTGTAAGAACCCGTTGTGTAGGTTTTCCACATGCGAGGGACTGCAGCGCTCGTACTAGCTCTCTTTCAGGAATATCTGTCTCTTGTTGAATCTCCTATATCAAATTGAATAAAGATTTCGTACACAGAAGGGCAATTTTTAAAAAAGAGCTCTTGGGATACTATCGTTCAATCTCCTGATCAAACAGAGGTCACAAAAGAGAACTTGTGTTGTGATGTCACCAAAAGAGCATTATGGAGACTTCAGTCTCCATAATGCATTGTTAAGGGTCTTCGAATTGGGAATGACAGAGTAGCTGGCATGAAGAGTGAAACCTGAAATGGTTTTTCCTTCAGAGGGTTAATTCCCATTGTTATTGAAAAAATATAACCCACTCAAAATTGGTCACTTAGTGGTTGAATTTATATGGTATGTACTTAAGATATGGGATGACCAATTAAGATATTTGGGGAGTTGTATACAGACTATAGGTTATCCATTCTGTACAAGGGCATAGTATATTTTCAACACAGATAATAAAAGTAATTCTTCCTCACTCTTTTGCCCTTTATCACTTCAGAAAATAGGCCACTAAAAATAACCCACGATATCCATTGTTTCTCAAAATAAAAGATGTTTTAAACAAAAATATGAAAGTGCATTCAAAAACACAATTCTGAATTTCAAGTTCCAAATTTCTAAATTCAGTGAAAGTTTTCACTTGCCTAATAATTAGGATTATTCTTAGCAAAATTTTTCACAAAATACTTTAAATACCAAACTAAAACAATATTAAATATTTACACAACACAATCAACTTTGGTTTAAAATATATTTTTTTAAAAAAAGTTTTAACTAAATTGTCAATCCACTAAATATTTACTTTTAGGATAACTTCCTACTGAATTTCAATGCCATGTATGATGACATTTGAATGCAATAATCTGTTATACCTATATCACCTGCATTTTACAGCTCATTACATAGCAAAAAAGAACGTTACAGAAAAAATATGTAGCATGAAAATGGTAATTGTATCACTAAATACTCTAAATAAAAATAATGGGAGGGAGAAATTGCAGCATATCAATTTCATTTACAATGGTGTAATATAAATTTCAAGATATTAAACAAAAAATGTAAAGCATAACAAATATGGCATTCTCAGATTTAATTAACAAAATGGTTAGTAAGTTTAATTAGTATTCTGGGTATTAAAATTGTATATCACATATAGGAATTTTCTATGGTTGGTCAAAGATATGAATGATTCCATTTTCCCATGATTTATGAAAATAAAGGCATATTCAAGAGATAATGTGCACAGCTAACAAAGACTTAGCTCATACCTCAAAAGTGTATTTTTCTCTGTTATTAAAAAGCATGAGTATTGTCATCTGGAAAGTAGAGACTTGCAATATGTGCTTCCTTGTATTAGAGCCAGTTACTTGGGCACCTCCTACACCAACCTCTGAACCATCTTCCTGTTTTAATTATAAAAAATATCAAAAGTCATTCTAGGAATATTTTCATTTACTTAGTATTGAGTGTACTTACTAAAAAGCCTTAAGTTGTTACATACTTTTCACTTAAAGGTATTTATCTTTGTTTTCTTGTCACAGGATTTAAATTATTTGCATTTAATGGTTGGCCTATTTTTAACAAGCTATTGGAAAATCAAAGTTACCAGTTTATCTTTTAAAAATCCTTTCAAACTATAGCTGAGAGCATGAAATGCAAAAGTATCTGTATATTAAGCCAAACCATAGTTTGTTGACAAAGAATGTAATCTGTGGAACAAGCATAGCAGAAAAAAATTCTTTTTTGTCTTCGCTAATGATGTCTTGAATGTCTCTGGATGGTTTTGGGAAAACAGCAGAAACAAACCACAGAAGCCACAAATAAACCATATGTATATCGCAGTGCTACTATTGGTTAAGTTCCCAACAGATCATACTGTCAAGCTGTGCCTTGTTACCCTGAGTGAAACTAAAAATATATAATTTACAGCTGTTTACAGAAATATACAATTACACTTCTACAATGCTTTTTATGGAAAGCATGCCTAGAATGCTGTAAAATCAAACTATGAAAATTATGAAGTTGTGGATGTTCTTTAAGAAGAGATTGGACAACAACTTGTCTGAAATGGTGTAAGGTTTCCTGCTTGAGCAGAGGATTGGACTAAAAGATTTCCAATGTCCCTTCCAACTCTGTTATTCTGTTATTTTGTAAGTAGTGATAAAAATTATTTTAAAATAAAATCAAACAAGATGGGCATATCAAGCCTGGAAGAAATAACGTATCTGAGACTATGAAACCACTATAAAACCTAATAGCCACAGGCACACAAAGCAAACAAACAAACAAACAAACAAACAAACAAATGTGCAATCCCTGGCTTCTGACAGACCATCCTGTGCCAAGAAACAAAACATAACATAGTAATTATAATGGCTGCATTAAAAACTATAAACAGAATAATTCCATGTGGCACCTCTTCCAGCTATATTAGAATTTCCAGCATCTCTTTGAAAATAGCTGGCAACTGTAACACAATACATCTGGACACACAATACATCTGAATACATTTAGCTTTGGGAAGGCTGCTATCCCCATAAAGACACTGTGATGGAGAACAGAGCAGGTAGCCCTTGCTTAATAACTACAAACATGGCCAGCAATTCCATCACTAAGCACTGTTGTTAAGCAAGATATCACAGGACCATAATGAACCCACCATATGACTTCCCACTTGATTGTTATGCAAATCACCATGTGTAGTTAAGTGAGACATCACCTGACCACAACTTGTGATTTCACTAATGCTGCTTGTTGAAAACTGGCTGTGAAACTCACAAATTGTGATCATGTGGCTTCAGAGATGCTGTGGCACTTATTAGTGTGCAGGCCAGTTGTAAAGTTATTTTTTCAATGCCATTATAATTTTAAACAGTTGCTAAATGGGGCGGTTGTTAATTGATGTCTATATCTACCATAGAAAGAAATTTGAAGTTTATGTGTTTCTGATTCTCTGAAATTTTTGGCAGAAAAACTAGATACCTTTGTTATATCACACTGTAAGTTCATCCGTACACTCTCAAGACTACTTCATATAATAAATCTCCCAAAATACAATTTTGTGTAGCATAAGATTAACAATGGTGGTCAGCAGCACAAATTAAAGGCTTAATTTCTTTACAAGTTTTGCATTTTTTCCAATTTACCCAATATACATATTAAAAATACATTTAAAATATATTCCTTTAATATATGCATTTTTATTACTCTAATGAATATATTCATGTTTATGTCAATTATTTCAGAATCACATTTGAATGCATTTTTTGCTTAAAGCACATGTAATGTTTGGAAAATGGCTATTCTGAAAGATAACTGAATGCCAAATGAAACCTTTTTTGAAAAGTATAAATATAGTAAATTGTCATTAAAAAGATGACTCAGACCACACTATTTATAAGCAAAGGCACTTACTTTTTTTACAGGGCCATAGAAGGTGGCATTAAGATCTGCCGAACCCATGTGATGTTGGAGTGTTAGCTGCCGTCCACTATGTTTGGCTAAATAAAATCTACAAAATTCAAGAAAATCAATTGATAGTTGCATAACTGTATTGCAGATTTTCAACAAAAAGTTTTTAATAAACATTTTATTAACAATATTCAATTTATTACAAAACATCAGCTGTTTTGAAAATTTCATTCAGAAACTATAGTTCAAATGTTATGTTATCTTAAATATTTCATACTAATTATAATCTTAGAATTGTGAACCAACCAGAGTCCACATATGTAAGATGACTCGATACACAAATCTAATAAATAAAAACTTATTAAAACAACTACATGCAATCCAAAAAATGTTTCTAAGCCTTCAATATCTACATTCCTTTTTCTCAAAAAAATCTTACAATAGTAGAATACTATTTTTGAAATACCTAGTGGGGATGCAGAATAATTTAGCACATAGACACAAAAATCTGGGCGTTGACGATGTTTTAAAATAAACAAATTCCAAGCCCCCCCCCCAAAAAAATCTTAAGAATTTCTTACCTCCTAAATATTTCAAAAGCATGCCTGGGGGCTGGGGGAATGTTGCACTTTGGTGTGGCTGACTGAGTGGGCCAATAACCTGTTGTGAGAACTCGCACTGTCAGATCAACACCGCCTAGTGAGACCTATAAAAATAAAGGCAAACAATGCATTGTATCCTATTATAATTCTGCCCTTTCAATATTCAACATGTTTTTTATATCTCTAGTTATAGGAATTTATATTCCTAGTTTTCATTATACCGGCACATAATTTATTTATCAAATTTATACAGCCGCCCAGTTGACCAGTATATATTTTACACCCAGTGGTGGCATTCAAAAAAATTTACTACCAGTTCTGTGGGCGAGGCTTGGTGGGCGTGGCAAGGGTAGAATGTTGTAAAATCTCCAGTTAGAGGTGGCATTTGCGGGTTCTCCGAACTACTCAAAATTTTCTTCAGAAGTGGTCAGAACCTTCTGAATACTACCTCTGTGCACACCATAATCTAAAATATGAAGAGATGCTGAAAGAAACATATTCTATTGAAGATAGGGAACTGAAAAATCAATTTCATCAGATACTTCAAACATTGGGACTATAATTGTAAATGAAAGTTTAAATCTAAGATCCCTTTGAAGCTTTCAGAACTGATGGCCATTCTTAACAGTTTCCCAGACAGGTAGTCTTTGATTTATGATAATAATTAAGCCCAGAATTTTGGTTTTAAGTTGTTCAGGTTATAAGTTGAATCACCATGTGACTGGATTTAATTTGACCACATTGTTAAATTAGTCACAACAGGGTTTTTTTGTGGAAAATGACAAAAAAGTTGCAATCTGTGATCACATGATGCTGCAACCAATGGTAAATATGAGCCAGTTGCCAAATGCCTGAAATGTGATCATGTTATCTGTGGGGGTAGGTAGGTCAGTCATAACTTTGAGGACAGGTGGTAAGTAATTTTTTTCAACTTTTGTGTCATAACTTCAAATGATCATTAAGCAATTGATCATAAATTGAGGACTACCTATATATTGTGCTTACCCTTCCATGCAATTTTGCTCCAGAGTTTACTATCAGTATTAACTATTAACCATTAGCTAAATTTCATTTGTTCATGATGCTGAGAATATAGCTATTATCTATGAAAGTTGGCCTTTCCAAATTAACAAATAGCATATCCACTTTAATAGCTGATAAAAACAATAGGAGAGATTGAATATTACAATGTGTAAAACATTCTACATGTGATCTATTTTGTGAAGGAGTGGTCCAACTTCAAAGTGAAGTATACATATATTGGGTATTTTGTCCATATGTGAAGCAAAAGAGTTGTTCTATCCCAGAAGTAATTTGGAGCAGAAAGAATAGGGAGAAATTCAAGAACGTAGGTAGCTAATGGGAAGAAAGGAAAGTACACAATAACTGAGAACACAGATGGGCCAATGGCAAATGACACACATGAATAACTGTTGAAAAGAGAAAGGGAGCAATATATAAGTAGACCACAATGGAGATAAAAATATGCAAATATGCAATATTTGTTAAGTTTTATCCCATTTACAACCTTTCTAGCCACAACTGTTAAGTGAATCACTGCAGTTGTTGTTAGTAACATGATTATCAAGTGAATCTGGCTTCCCCGCTGACTCTGCTGGTCAGAAGGTTGCAAATGGATGATCACATGACCCTAGGACACTGCAACTGTCATGTATGAGTCAGCTGCCAAGCATCTGAATTTTGATCATGTGATCATAGAGATACTGCAACAGTTGTAAGTGCAGAAAATGATCATAAATCAATTTTTTCAGGGCTGATGTAACTTTGTAGTCACTAAATGAACTGTTGTCAGTCAAGGACTAGCTGTACATTAACCTTGCCCTCTTCATGTTGCCTAGATTTTGTTTCATCCCAAATCCAGAACAAGATGAGAAGGGTAGTTAGGTAACTTTCAAATTATTGCAATCTAGAAGAGATTTTATTACATTTTTAAAATGTATGAATTACAAAAAGCTTTCAATGCAATACAGTGCTGCCCTAAGTATGATTAGATCTTAAATTATTCAATTAGTTTTCATTACAAAAAAAAAACAAAAACTGCCATCTGCTGGTGAAATAATTCAGTTAGATTTTTGAAATATATCTTAACAAGGTTTCACATGTAAGGATGGAATGAGCAATTGTATGCAAATTAATGAATATTATGTGTATAAGTTTGTCCCTAAACCTTCAGAACCACAGCAAGCATTTCTTTTGTAGACTCCAGTATGCAAGAAGTGATTTTTGAATGAAGCACTGAACTAACAGAAGTTGATTTATGATTGCTAAAATTATGTACTGCTTTCAGCTGAAGAATTACAGAATTATCGGATTCTTTTGTACCTTGTGTTTTAGTTATTTTGACTTTACAAGATTGCAAGACTTGGAATCATTGATACATAATGATACTATGGATACTATGGAAATATAGCCTTTCAGTCTCACAATTTTGTTTCTGGAAAATCTCTTTTCTCAGTCGATCTAATTCTAATTTAATATTATTCAGCTTTCGAGTTGGTTGTTCTAGCTTCATGGCACCAACTCGGCCTTCCAGGCTGCATTTTATCCCAGTTTGCTTGTACCTAGAAAACAACTACTTTTACAAACCCGTTTTTTCCCCAAGCCCCAGTTAGTTGCACTTAGACAATCTTGCCCCCCCCCCCCATTTGACAGGGACAGTTCTGCTACACTTATCTTGCTAGACACTCTGCCTTAAGGGCTACAGCAGCAGCACTGGATTTCTCCTCACAAATGTTTGCACAACTGTAAACCTTGTCCACCCACTTCACTATTTTGATCTAGTTTTGTCTCACCCAATTTTCTCTTTACCTGATTAACTAGACATTCAACATTGCTAGAAATAAGGAAGATTCTTTGCTTTATTCGTAGAGATGATTTTATTAATTTTCATTTTCAATCCTTTTAAATTCTAACTTCATGCACTTTTCCTGGCTGGCGTCATAAAATCACCTATTTAGAACAATTATATGATATTGCTGACTCTACATTTAATCCTAGATGCTGCTGTTTCAAATTAAATATATCCAAAACAAAAATTCTTATTTTCCCTCCCAACCATTAACAGCTGCAAACACAGAATTTAAAAGCCATGACTTTGTCATCAACTCATGGATTTTCTTTATATTTCTCTCTGCCCTTGATAATCAAGCAAAAATATGATGTCTCCATGATCTTTTTTAAAATCAGAACTCAGAACTATTTATTAATCCTGTTAGGGATAACATTGGTTACCTAACTTAGTTTGGGTAAAAATAATATATAAACTATGTTAGTGAGTTTAAGTGTAAGTATCACTTTAACTGCAAAACATGTATTTTGGGTGCGGTTGTAAAATTACCATAAGAGGAAGCTAGAGAGCTCAGTTTGCTGGCTTTTACTGGATAGCTGACAAATGTTGGATTGATGATGATAACTGCGTGTTTTCCCTACTGTTGCTGAAACGAAGAAAAGGGGTTTGATTTTCTTCATATCTCTGACTGCAAAAGAGATATATTGCTGGACTGATTATTTGTAAGTTTACTGACCTCTATTTTCAACACTGGACTTTGCAACTGATTAATCCCTGGATGGACTGAACTAGTTTATAACATATGGACTGTTTTGACTATGCTATAACTCTTGCTGGAATAAAAAACTATTTAACTGGCACAGTGTATCTGTCTTACTGAGTGTAAACTACAACAATGTTTATCTCACATAATTTGCCTGCCTGCTAGACTGCCGTTGCATGTTCTGCTAGGGTATGTATCCCTAACACTGGTTATGGGCCCAGGTGAACAGTCAGACTAACCAGGATATACTTAAAGTGAGAGTTTGTGTAGTTACACAATACTGTAAACAGACAGCTGTGTTTTTTTAATTATAGTTTTAATATCCAGATAAAGATGGCACAAGTCAATTTACAAAGTTTGTCTCTAATATCTAAGCTGGATGGAACAAACTATATTTCATGGTCTATGAAATGTAGCCTACTTCTATGCAGAGAAGGTTTGTGGAGTATAATTCAAAACCCACCAGAAGTAGATGCATGGGATCCGGAGGATGAGAATGATGCCCAGAAAATACAAGAATATCAACTGAAGAATGAGCAAGCTCTCTGTATAATAGGACTGACACTCTGTGATGAGCAGCTTGTACATATACGAGGAGAAGAAACAGCTGCCAAATTTTGGGAGAATTTAAAGAAGATTTATGTTCGAGACAGTGTAGGAGCCATATAAAACTTATACGGAAACTGTTCAGAACACATCTTCAAAAGAATGGAGATATGCTGAGTCATATAAACATAATGAAGAGAATTTTTCAGGAACTGCATGAAAAAGAACTTATCTTCACTGAATTACACCAAGTTTATATAATTTTATCTTCTTTAGATAATAGCTATGATGACTTCATAACTTCACTTGAGGTTCTGCCAAAACATAACCTCACAGTAACTGACATTACTGGCTGATTAATTGAAGAAGCCAGGAGAAGGCTTGAAAGGGATCAACTCAGAGGGGACCAACCACAATGTGAAGAAGAGAAAATATCTTCGTCACCCTATACAATTAGAAAATGTTTTAATTGTAGAGGAAAAGGACATTTGGCAAGATTCTGTAAGAAAGGAAAATGCTACAATGCCAGCCAGAAAAAATGCATAGTTAGCCATGTATAGCAATGAAACTGTGAATAATAAATTATGGGTTGTAGATAGTGGAGCATCACATTGCATAATGAAAGATAAGAAAAGATTTATTAAGATGTCCACGAGTTCACAGAAGATATCGTTAGCTAATGGATGGAAACTGAGAGCTAAAGGTCAAGGTATATCACATTGTTCTTGCATAAGAGAAAATGTAAAAATGTTATATGTAGCACAACTTAAGTTTAATTTGCTTTCAATTAGAGTTTTGGTTAAACTAGTTTATGTAATTACCCTTAGGGGAGACAATTGCATAATTGAAAAAGAAGGTAAAAAAGTGACTGCAACTTTAAGAGGTGAATTGTATGTGTTAAATGATAATCATTCAGAGGTAGCTAACACAGTTTATAATAATGTTAAACCTCATGATGAGTGCATACATTTGTTACACAGATGTTTGGGGCATATAAATTTTAAAATGCTTAAACGAACAGTAGAATTATCTAAGGGTATAAAACTGAAGCCTTGCAGTAAGTATTTGCACTGCAATACCTGTAGTAAAGAAAAAAGCAAGCAAATGCCAGCAAATAGAATTAATGGATTTAAAACAAAGGAGCCTCCAGAGGTCGTATTTGTTGATATTATAGGTCCTAAAAAACCAAGTGTGGGAGGTGCTCGTTATATATTAAGTATAATGGACCATTATTCCAAATATGGTTTCTGTTATCTAATGAAAAGCAAAACAGAAACATATCAAAATTTCTTTAATTGGCTTAAATTCGCAGAAAGAAAAACTAAAAGGAAATTAGTAACTCTTATCACTGATAATGGTATGGAATTTATAAACAATAAATTCCAAAATAAACTGAAGATGGCAGGTGTTGAACATAAAAAGTCTGCACCATATAGGCCACAACATAATGCCTTTATAGAAAGACGAGGCCAAACAATTCAAGCAATGGCTCGTACTATGCTGTCAGATTCAGGATTACCTGAAAACTTGTGGGGAGAAACAATAATGTGTGGTAATCATAAATTGAATAATGTTGTTAACTCAACAACAGGTGAATTACCATTCACACGGTGGCATGGCAGAAAACTTGACTTAAGCTACATGCACACATTTGGAGCACCAGCATGGGTGCATATTCCTACACAACTGAGAAATAAGGGGCAACATAGGGCTAAAAAGTTATTCTTTGTAGGTTATGAATCTAATCACAAATCATATAGATTCTGGGAAAAAGGTACATCTAGAGTTTACTGTAGTGCTAGTGCCAAATTCCTAGAACTTGTAGGATGGGAAAAACTGGAACAAGATTCAAGTAAGGATGTAATTATAGAAACCTACAAAAGACCAAAAGAAAAAATCAGTAACAAGAAGAGTACAATTAAAGAGGAAGTACAGGAAGAGCATATAGGACCAGAACAGGAAGAAATACCAGAACAGGAAGAAATAGATAATCAGGAACAGGTGGAACATGAAAGTCCACCTGTAAGTCCTGTAATATCTAGACATTCTACACTTGTAACCAGACCACCTGACAGGTATCAAGCAAGTATAGTTTGCCAAGTTAGTAAAGTTCCTTCTACTGTTGAAGAACTTAGATTGTATCCTGCAAAGGATCAGGAAAATTGGCATAGAGCAATGGAGAAAGAATTAAATTCATTAAAGGAAATGAAAGTTTATGAAAATGCCAAATTACTTCCAGGTGAAAAGTCCATTGGCTGCAAATGGATATTTAAGTTAAAAAGTGGTAAAAATGGGACTGTTACCCATAAGGCTAGGTTGGTAGCTCAAGGATTTAATCAAACTGCATGTGATTATGATGAAGTATTTGCACCAAATTTAAAGGCAACAACCTTGAGAGCAGCTTTAGTGTGGGCAGCTAAGAAGAACTATATCATAAATCATTTAGATGTAGAAACTGCCTATCTGCATGCACCATTGCAGCACACTATATATTTAAGAAAACCAGTAGGTATAAAGGATGATAAAAATAATAATGACTGTTGGAAACTGAATAAAAGTCTCTATGGATTGAAACAATCTGGTTATGAATGGAACCAATATATTGTAAAAGAGTTAAACAATATAGGGTTTAAAGCCAGTTTAGCTGATCCATGTTTATTAAAGAGAGACAAAGGGAACGGTGTCATTATTATTGTTGTTTACAGATGACATTGCTTTAATTACTAAGACAAATAATGAAGCTACTGAGATAATATCATTATTAAGTAATAGGATAAAATTAAAGCAATTAGGAGAAATAAGACAATGTCTAGGATTGACAATAAACAAAACCAGTAGTGGCTATAAGATATCACAAGAAGATAAAATTTACCAATTGCTAAAAATGTATAAAATGGAACTTTGTAAGCCGGCAAAAACTCCAATGAGTCAGGAATTTTGTCATACTGATGCTCAAAGTTCAAAATTTGATAAGACTATTTGTCAATCATTAATAGGTAGTTTGACATATATAAGTAATTGGTCAAGGCCAGACATTGCCTATAGCATTAATCAATTGGCAAGATTCAATGCTGAACCCAATGAAAGACACTGGCAAGCGCTAAAGCGTATATTAAGGTATCTTAAAAAGACAATGCACTATGCATTGTATTTAGAGCCAAAAGATGATTTGATTTTAAGTGCATATGGTGATGCAAGTTTTGCAACAGATATAAAAACTAGAAAATCAACTTCAGGCATGGCTATACTATTAGGTAAAACACTGATTGGTTGGATGTCAATTAGACAGCAACACATAAGTATGTCCACAATGGAAGCAGAATTTTCATGTCTATCTTTATTATGTACTGATTTAATTCTGTATAAACAGTTATTGTTAGATATGGGAGTAACTGTTAAATATGCCATTGTAGTTCATGAGGACAATCAAGCAGCCATACGGTTGGCTACAAATATTGCTGTAAAAACGAGATTTAAACATACTGATCTTAGATATTTGAATGTAAGACAATCTGTAAAAAATGGTTTAATGAGATTGGAATATTGCATTGCAGATGGATTTACAAAAGCCCAAGGTGCAGTCAAGCACAAAGAAAATTGTGAAAACTATGGGTTGAAATTGTAAATAGATATATATATTATTATATTACCCAAAAGGGGAGAATGTTAGGGATAACATTGGTTACCTAATTTAGTTTGGGTAAAAATAATATATAAACTATGTTGGTGAGTTTAAGTGTAAGTATCACTTTAACTGCAAAACATGTATTTTGGGTGCGGTTGTAAAATCACCATAAGAGGGAGCTAGAGAGCTCACTGTTTGCTGGCTTTTACTGCAGTAGCTGACAATGTTGGATTGATGGTGATAACTGCGTGTTTTCCCTGCTGTTGCTGAAACGAAGAAAAGGGGTTTGATTTTCTTCATATCTCTGACTGCAAAAGAGATATATAGCTGGACTGATTATTTGTAAGTTTACTGACCTCTATTTTCGACACTGGACCTTGCAACTGATTAACCCCTGGATGGACTGAACTAGTTTATGACATATGGACTGTTTTGACTGCTATAACTCTTGCTGGAATAAAAAACTATTTAACTGGCACAGTGTATCTGTCTTACTGAGTATAAACTACAACAACGTTTATCTCACATAATTTGCCTGCCTGCTAGACTGCCGTTGCACGTTCTGCTATCTGTTGTAAGAGTTACTAATTTCTTTTTAGTTTTTCTTTCTGCAAATTTTATCCAATTAAAGAGATTTATATACGTTTCAGTTTTGCTCTTCATTAAAGAGCAAAACCCATATCTAGAATAGTGATCCATCATACTTAATATGTATTGAGCTCCTCCTACACTTGGTTTTTTCGGACCTATTAAATCGGCAAATACTACTTCTAAAGGCTCTTTGGAAGTAAATCCATCAACTCTATTTGCTGGTATGACCTTGCTTTTGCTTTGATTACAAGCAAAACATCGCAAATACTTATTACAAGGTTTCAAACTTATTCCTTTAGATAGTTGAACAGTTCTCTTAAGCATTTTAAAATTTAAATGTCCTAGCCGTCAGTGTAACAAGTGAATACATTCATCATGAGGTTTCTTATTATCATAAACCGTGTTAGCCACCTCTAAACCATAATCATTTAAAACATATAATTCACCTCTTAAAGATGCAGTAATTTTCTTATCTTCTTTTTCAATTATGCAGTTATCTCCCCTAAAGGTAACTACATATCCTAGTTTAACCAAAATTCTTACTGAAATTAAATTAAACTTAAGTTGTGGTACATATAACATTTTTACATTCTCTTTTATGAAAGAACAATATGCTATACCTTGACCTTTAGCTTTCAGTTTCCAGCCATTGGCTAACGATATCTGCTGTGTACTCTGGGACATTTTAATAAAATTTTTGTTATCATTTGTTATACAGTGGGATGCTCCACTGTCAACCACCCATAAATTATTTTTTACAGCTCCGTTAATATACATGGCTAACTCTAAATTTTTCTTTTTCTTTTGGTTACTTTTAGTATTCTGGCCAGCGTTCTGGCGCTTTGCTTTTTTACAAAATCTTGCCAAATGTCCTCTTCCTCCACAATTAAAACACTTTTTAATTGCGTATGCAGTAGGAGATTCAATATCTTCTTTTTGAGATTGCTCCCTCTTTAACTGATCTCTATCAAGTCTTCTTCTGGCCTCTTCAATCAATCTGCCAGTTATATCAGTTAAAGTTAAACTTTCCTCAGGCAAAATTTCAAGGGAAGTGATGTAGTTATCATAACTTTCGCTTAGTGAAGATAGAATTATGTAGACTTGGTGTAGTTCAGAGAAAATAAGTTCTTTCTCGTGCAGTTCTTGAAAAATGCTATAGTATTTATAGTATTCAAATGACTAAGCATATCACCATTCGTTTGGAGATGCGTCCTGAAAAGCTTCCATGTTAGATTTATGTGAGCACCAACGTTATCTCGGACATAAATCCTCTTCAGCTTCTGCCAACACCCAACAGCCGTTTGCTCTCCACGGATATGAACAAGTTGCTGGTCAGATAGTGTTAGTCCTATTATGCAAAGAGTTTGTTCATTCTTCTGTTTAAAGTCTTCTATCTTTTCTCTATCTTCCTCAATCTCTGGATCCCATTCCTCTATGTTTGGTGGCTTTTCAATTATGTTCCACAGACCTTCTCTTCGTAAAAGTAGACTACATTTCATAGACCATGATACATAGTTTGTTCCATCCAGCTTGGATATAAGGGACAAACTTTGTAAATTGACTTGTGCCATGTTTTCTTGTATGGATATAAAACTATAATTAATAAAACACAGCTGTCTGTTTACTGTAACATATAACAACACAAACTCTCACTTTTTACATAAATCTGTTTTATCCTAGTTAAACTGACTATGCAGCCTCTGGGCCCATAACCAGTGTTAAGCCTGGGTTTCCCAACTAGGGTTAAGGAGACAAGCTAAACAGAATGTGCAGCGTTAGTCAGATAGGCATACAGATAAATGTGTGAGATAAGTTTGTATGTTTGTTAACATACAGTAAAAATAACAGATACGCTTGTGTTATCAAAAATATACACTTAGAGTTTTATAGCATAGTCAAAATAACAGTCCATTAGTCATGTATCGTTTTTAGTCAGTCCATTCAAGGATATTCAATTAGCAAAGTCCATGTAGAATATCCAATGTCAGTTCACTTACAATCAATCAGTCTTCTCACAGTTGATAAATCAACAGTCCTTTCTCTCTCCCGTTCCAGTAGGGGAAAAACGCAGTCTTCAGTCTATCCAGTAATTAGGGATCATCAAGCCAGAGAGAGCAAGCTGCCGTGCCTTGCTTCTTTTATGGTGCTTTTACAACCACTCCCTTAATTACATTCTTACAGTTAAAGTTACAGACACTTTAACTAACAAACCATGATAACATATTTATTATTTTACCTAAACCAGTTAGGGTAAACAATGTTATCCCTAACAGCAACAACTTTCTTAGTCCAAAGAATATCATTTAAAATATATGTATGTGGTTGTAATATTGACCAACATATTCCTATGTCTTATAAAGCAAATGGTAGCAGCATTCATTTCTATGTATTTAGAGAAAGAATGTGAAGGAAAAACGTAAGGATCCCAAATTACAAATCACTCCAAGCTATTATTAAGCATAGTAAACTGAGATATATTTATTTTAAAATAAATCTGATTTTTAAAATGGAATCACTCATATACCATAATTTAAACATGCTGGATAAATCATATGCAGCAAACATATGAATCATTCATATGATAGTCCTGATATAGCACTAATAATATTTCCTAGTTTGGATAATGAAATGTCTGCAAGAAAACAACTAATCTTAGAGAGCAACAGGGACCCCTAATTTCAACTCTAAGCTACAAATATTTTCCTTATTGATATGAATCATTCTTTCAGCTGAATCCTTCTTAGGGGATTTAAGCTGTATTCCAATGATAGGGTCTCAAAGGAGAAGTACATAGTTATTTTAAATTGGCATTTAGTATTGAACTGTATTTTTAGAGCTTGTTTCAGTGACTCTCAAATACCATCTAGATGAATAAAGAAAATCTCCTGAAAACAGTTCCAGGTGCACAAAATGAAACACTCTCAAATCAGAGAAGAAAAGATGGAGCAATAACAATAATATGAGATAAGTTTTAATGGTAACTAAAAAATAGGGATTTAGACAAAGAATTTTCATTCCGTTTGCTGGAATGATTTACTTTGCTTTTCTTATTATATAAAAAAAGACATTTTGTTATTAACTATTTAAAGCCTATTAATAAATTGTATTTTCCTTTGTATTTTCTAAAGAAGCAGATGCATGGATATTAATTTCCTATGCAGAAGAGCATGCAGAAGTGCGAGGTGCTTCAGTCTCTTCTGGAAAGGCTGGGCTTAAAACTCCGGGATCCTCCTCCTCCTCCACGGGACACCTCCCCAGCGTCCCCCAGTTTTGCGAAGACTGAGTGCCAAAGTCTGGAACTCATCACCTAATCTAGATCCCTGACCGGAATGGAACCCCACCAGATGGAAAGAAATGGGTAGGGCTGGATGCTCTTCACAGCTCACAGAGAACGGGCGTATCAGGTAAGTACCAATGCCCTTTCTCCCATGAGCTGCTCAGAGCATCCAGAAGTGGGACATACCAAAGCATGGCCTGCCCTTAGGGAGGGACTCCATCTGGATCGAAATCCACTCCTAAACTCTGTGAACCCTCTGCAGGACTCTTCTTTCAAATGAAGCATCCACTGAGGCATAGACATCAATTTTATAATTTCTGACAAAGGGCGATGGTGAAGCCCAGGTTGCCGCTCTGCAAATTTCGTCTATGGAAGCCCGTGTGGCCCATGCTGCTGATGTTGCCGCACTCCTTGTTGAGTGGGCTGTAATACCCTTAGGAACTGAGATGGACTGGCATTCGTAACTTTTAGCTATGGTGGCTCTCAACCATCTACCAATGGTCATCGACGACAACTTGTGTCCTAAAGTGAATGGGTTGAAGGAAAGGAATAGAACCTCAGATTTTCAAAATGCCGCCCTGAGGTCTAGATAGATACTTAATGCCCTTCGAACGTCAAGTCGATGCCATTGATGCTCCAGTCTATAAGATGGTTTCGGACAAAAATTTGGAAACACCAACTCCTGCGCTCTGTGGAAGACTGAATTTACTTTAGGGGTGAACGATGGATCCAATCTGAGAACCACTCTGTCCACATGAAACACGCACAGGTCCTTTCTCATCAACAATGCTGCCAATTCAGAAATCCTCCTTGCTGATGTGATCGCAATTAAGAAAACCACCTTGTATGTCAGGAATTTGAGACTAGCGGTCCTTAAAGGCTCGAACAGGCCAGTAAGTGCGGTTAACACCTTGTTGAGCTCCCAAGTGGGATAGTGGTAAATTACAGGAGGTCGTAAGTTTGCAGCACCCTTAAGAATGCTACAGACATGTGGGTGGTGCGCTATGGAACGAAGGTCACCCCAGGATATCACCGAGGCTAAGGCCGCCACCTGTCTGCGTAAAGTATTTGGAGATAGGCCCTTGGTCAACTCCTCCTGTAAAAAGTCCAATAATTGTCCTATTGATGGGGCGGTTGGGTTGATCTTAGACCCCTAGCACGAGCAATAGAAAGCAGACCACGTGGCCTCATATATACGATTTGTTTAGGACCGTCTGGATGCTTGTATGGTGGCAATGGCATCCTCTGAAATCTGTTGGGTCCTTAAACGGCTCCGCTCAACCTCCATACGGCTAGGCTGAGCCATTGTGGGTCCGGGCGAAGTACCAGCCCTTGCGAGAGGGAAACCCTCAATGGTGGAATTTTGAAGGTTGTTCTCTCGACAGGTCCTGTAAGTCTGCGACCCATGTTCATCTGGGCCAGTAAGGGGCGACCAATATCAATTCCGCTCGTTTCTCCAATAAATTCTGGATCAACCTGGGTATTACAGAGAGTGGAGGAAATGCATATAGAAGTCCGGGAGACCACTGACATCTCAGGACATTGACAGTCTCTGCCCCCTGAGTAGGGTACCTTGAAATATACCGGGGCAATTGGGCGTTGAGGGGGGGAGGCAAATAGATCGATCACCGGTTGCCCAAACCTCCGCACTGCTTCCTGGAAGAAAGATGGGTGTAGGCACCACTCTGATCTACTGTGGCTCTGCTGAGCCAGTCCACTTGTGTGTTTAAGGCCTCTGCTATGTGCTCTGCCTTGAGCAAAAACAGATTTGCCTTGGCCCACTTGAACAACCTGGCTGTCCCCAGCATCAGAAGTTTGGAGTGGGTACCCCCCTATCTGTTTACGTGGGCCTTGGTTGTGATATTGTCTCTTAAGACCAGAACGTGGCGTGATTGGAAAAGGGGTAGAAAACTGCGTAACACCAGATGAACTGCTCACAGCTCCAACAGGTTGATGCTTTGTGATTGTTCGGAAATAGTCCAACTTCCCTGTGCAGTGTGGGATTAGAAGTGAGCTCCCCATCTTACGAGGCTGGCATCGGTTGTGATCGTTGCCCTGCAAGATTCCTTGAAAGGACACCCCTTGTTTATCGTGTTTTCCGACCACCAGCCGAGCGATCAGAGAACATTGTGCGGTACCTTTTTCCGGACGTTGGAAGTGGTTCTTCCGGATCGCTGGAAAGGTAGCAGGAACCATTGCAGATCTCTAGAATGGAATCGAGCCCAAGGCACAATGGAAATACAAGAAATCAGTTTCCCTAACAGTTGAGACAGAACTGCCAGGGAAACCCTCTTTTAAGGCTCTGATCTCTCTGGCCAAAAACTGGATACTATTCAACCTGAGAGAGAAAAATGTTGCCCTCCATGGTGTCTATCACTGCCCCTAAATGAATTAACCTAGTTGAAGTGATCAAATGGCTTTTATCCCAATTTATGGAAAAGCCGTGACTTTGAAGGGTCTCCAGAGTAATCTTGATATCCAAATTTGCTTGATGTCTGGAAGATGACAAAATTAAAATATCATCCAGATAACATTGTAAATGAATAGATTTGATCCTGAGGGAGGCAGCCAAAGCCGCTAGGACCTTGGTAAAAGTCCTAGGGGCCGAAGCCAGACTGAATGGTAGGGCGATATATTTGTAGTGCCAATCACAATAGCAAAATCTAAGATATTTGTAGTGAACAGGTCTAATTGGTATATGTAGATAAGCCTCTGTCAGATCTATAGAGGTCAGGACATTGTTCTCTGTGATGCTGAGCAATGGACTGGAGGGTAGTCATCTTGAATTTTTAATAAACCAATGATCTGTTCAGACGTTTGAGGTCCAGAATTGCCCTCCAGCCCCCTGAACTCTTTGGGACCACAAACAATAGAGAGTAACAGCCTTGACCCCATTGTTCAGATGGGACCTCTCTCATGGCCCGAATATGCAGATGATTGATAGCCTCCTGCATCAACGCTCTCTTAATGGGGTCCGTGGACCTAGGGCTCCTGATGAAAAAGTTCGGGAGGAAGGATTGAAACTCTAGCACCAAACCAAATCTAACAGAGTCCCTGAGCCATGCATCAGAGGTGGAGCTGTCCCATTGGAGCGAAAGACGTTGTCACTGTCCATTGTGGAAGACTGATTCTCGTGTCTCTAACTTTATTTTTTTTATTATTATTATTATTATTTAGGGGTGATGCCTACCCCTGTGGTTGAAAGTATAACGCTTCTCCAGGAGTTTAAGTCTATATATACATATCTACATACACACACATATATACACATACACACACATATATATATATATATATATATATATATATATATATATATATATATACGCATATATATATGTATACATATACATATACACATACGTGCCTATATCTACATGTAAAACTGTGTATATGGGAAACAGTATCTAAGGATTCCCAACAAGGGAAACCCCCAGGCGCTCCAAGCAAGAAATATTCTGGTCCCCAACAAAGGAAACCAGCTATACAGGGCCTGGATGGATCCTTTCCTGTCAAAAACGTCCCACTGTTTGAAATGGCATTTGCGGCTTCACTCCAATGTAATGATCCAAAAGCAATTACAAAAAGAAAAAGAAAAATCCTGTTTAGGACTAGCCTGCTTATCCAACGTCAGCAAGATAAAAGAGAAATAATGCCAGGGAAGTGGAGTGGGAAGGTACCTGCCCCGGTCCCCAAGAAGGGAAACCAGCAGGGAATGGCGCCTGTGATATTTAGGCGCGAACTTGAAGCCAGCTGTTGAAAATGGCGGGAAGGCAGAATATCTGATGTTAATTGCCTGAGCAGTTTAACGAGCCGCTGCTGCTGACTCCCTAAATTGTTAGATAAATGATCCTGTCAGTCAAAACGGCAAGAAGAAGTGAGCCGCGGCTGCGAGCGCTCCGCCAAGATCGTAGAGATAAGACGATCAGGGGATTAGATAAGCTAACTGTCTGAAGAGGCCATCTCAAGCTGCCTATGGAGTGGCAGGCTCCACCATCCACAAAGAACTGCTCTCAAACTGATCGGGGGAATGACCTAATAGAGCCACAAGCCTTGAAATTGCCAAATTAATTAGAGAAAAATTTACAAGCCAAATTAACCCAAGAGCAAACCTGAATTTTGACTAGCTGAATAGAAAACCATTCCAGTCAGGAAGTGCACAACCTCTTACCACGAAGGCTGAGCTAAAACTGGGGGATGCTGGGGAGATGTCCCATGGAGGAGGAGGAGTGTCCTAGAGTTTTAAGCTCAGCCTTTCCAGAAGAGACTGAAGCACCTCCCACTTCTGGATGCTCTGAACAGCTCGTGGGAGAAACATAAATGTAGAAATAGATCTGAGTGTTATGATAAATTTTGCAGTTTTTCTTTAGATGTGTGACACCACCTTGAATATGACCATAACAAAGATTAAAGCTGAAAAAATGGGTGGGATTTTACACTGAAAATCTGTGGGGAAATAATAAATAATACTTGTTAATTAGCAAACTTCTACAGGAGTGTGAAAAAAATCCAAACTCCTGTACCTGCCAAATTCAATTTCTTATTTTGAATCCACTGCCTTCAGATATTTGTAAAAATAATAAAAGCAAGCATGTAACAAGCAAGTTCAATAAATCAACATCTAGATCCAAAAAAAGACTAAGTTCCAGAATTACCACGTGGCTGGGGAGGGGGGTTTATATGAAATAGATGGCCACAACTCAGAGCCTAGTTTTAAAGTGTAGCTACCTGTTCAGAAAGATAAGCATTTATGAGAGAAGTACCAAATATATAGAATAGTATGTACACTCCTGGAAACTGGTGCTTTGAAATATCTCTGCCCCCCACTTCCAGTAGCCATTCTGCAAAATAATTGTTAAGAGACACTTCTCATACAGTCAGAGGAAAATGACCTCGTATTAAACCTTGTCCAAAACAAGTTGCAGTTGGAACTCCAGCCACATGCCCAAAACAGAGGGCTCTCTAACCTGAGCATAGTTCAGACAAAAAGAAAAGCACTAAAATAAACATTTTGATTTTGCTATATAAATTATGCACTTTTCATACCCAATGGTTGTAGGAATTCTCTTGTAAAATTTCTTAGATCCCCCCCCCCCCAACAAATTATTTCCTCTCCCTTGGCAGGGGCACACCTGATAAAGGATCAGACAACCTCTTCTCAAAATTCCAAATGTGACCACCAGGTCAAAAAGTCTGTGAATCTTTGAAGTAAGTCAAAAATTTGCATCTTACCCCTGTGGCCTGTAGATGTTGCCTGAATTCATCCATTGTTGTGTTTGAGATGCTCATGTCCCTGAACATTCCTTCCAATTTTGATGTGAACTGACATCCACATTCAGTCTGCAAAAGAAATAATTATTTATAGCATGATTTAAACAGGGAAACCTCTTAGGTTGGCTATTTAGAATTTCAATACAAATATTTAAGTAAATTTCAGGAAGTTATGAAAAAAACATGGTTCCAGTTACAAATTAATCAGCAGTAAATATCAACAGGCAATTACACTAATTTATACCTTGATTATCAGGCATCTAATTATTCTAATAAATTTTACTGAAAATAAGAATTTACCATTCCAATCTTTTAAAATTCAACATGGAATAGAGATTGGCAAGATTCTGATTAAATGTCTCTAATGTAGTAAATATTCACTTAGCCCTTTCAAAGCATAAATCATACTTAAAATAACATTGTAGGTGCATATTAATTCAACCACATACTACTTAAAGCAGGAATGCAAAATTTTATGGTTGGGGGATGGGGAAGCAATTTTAGGAAGATTATTTTTTAGGAAACATTAGCCCAAAGAATCCAGCTGCTTCTTCCAAGCAAAGAGGGGAAAGCATGGTCTGTAGATATGGAGGTTATTTGCATCTTGAAGAAAACTACTTCCCTATCCACTGGGATTCACTCAATAGCCTACAACAGGGGTGTCAAGCTTAAGGCCCCTGGGCCGGATCCAGCCCATGGGATACTTAGATCTGGCCCACGGGGCTGCCCTGAAAACAGTGAAGGACCACCCCATAGTATCTCTGCCAGATAAAAGTGAGTTGGGAGGGCCATGACCCTCCCGAGCTCTGTTTTGGCTGGCAGAGCACGTGGGCCACCACAGGCATCCCTGGCACGAGTGACATCATGCTGGCCATGCCCACCCTGGGCCCGAGTTCAAAAACAACCTTAAATGAAATTGGGCGTTGGTTCTTACCTGATACGCACCTTCTCAGCGAGCCGCGAGGAGCATCCAGAGCGTGGGATGTGCTTCCGAGTCCTCTTCTTGCAGGCTGAGCTTTAGCTAAGGAAACGCTCCGCCCCCTCACGTGACTCCACGTAGCATTCCCCCAGTTTTTTGCAGTAACGAGAAGAAAGGTTAAGAAATCCTTCTAAACAACTATTGGCTCCTTGGCTGAAACTAGAGTACCCGCCAGACGGAGGAGTTAGGGTGGGGCTGGATGCTCCTCGTGGCTCGCCGAGAAGGGGCGTATCAGGTAAGAACCAACGCCCATTCTCCCTTGAGCCGCTCGGAGCATCCAGAGTGTGGGACATACCAAAGCTTGGCTGTCCTACGGGTGGGACTCCATCTGGGCCAGAAGCCCTTCCAGGTCACTGATGACCCTCTGTAGGACTCGTCGGCCAAAAGAGGCCTCTGCTGAGGTGTATAAGTCTATTTTGTAATGTCTGATGAATGGGGATGGAGAGGACCAAGTGGCTGCCCAACATATGTCGGCGATTGGGGCTTGCGTGGCCCAAGCCGCCAAAGTAGCTGCACTCCTGGTGTAATGAGCGGTAATTCCCCCAGGAACGGGTAGAGATTGTGATAGATAGGACCTGGCGATAGTCGCCCTAATCCAGCGACTGATGGTCCAGGGTGAGACTTTGAGCCCCAATGTCCTGGGCTGAAAAGAGAGGAAGAGGGATTCTGATCTTCTCAGGGGTTGAGTGCGCTTAATATATATGCGCAAGGCCCTTCTAACATCCAGGGTGTGCCAAAGGGCTTCCCTATCCCTCGAGGGTCTGGGGCAAAAGTTTGGGAGGACCAGTTCCTGAGACCTGTGGAAGGGTGAGTTAACCTTAGGTAAGAAGGTGGGGTCGGGCCGAAGGACCACCCAATCAGCGTGAAACACGCATAAATCGTTTCTGATTGACAATGCTATTTCCGAGACCCTACGAGCAGAAGTAATGGCCACTAGAAAAACTACTTTAAACGTTAGAAATTAAAGGGAGGACTCCCTCAGGGGTTCAAACGGGTGCTTTGTAAGCGAGATGAGGACCTTGTTGAGGTCCCATGTGAGAAACCTGTGAACAGTCGGTGGGCACAAGTTGGTGGCGCCCCTAAGGAAAGCTCTAACCCAGGGGTGATGGGAGAGAGAACTGAAATTATCACAAGAAACAACGGTTGAGAGGGCATCGACCTGCCTTCTCAGGGTGTTGGGGGCAAGCCCTTTACGTAGGCCTTCTTGAAGGAATTCCAGGACCTGCGCAATAGAGGGAGAGAGGGGGTCAACTTGGAACCCGCTACACCACTTGGAAAAGCCCTTCCAAGTGGCATCGTAAATTTGAGTGGTGGAGGGTCGCCTGGCAGCCAAAATGGTGTTGATTACCTGACTGGAGAGGTTTTCTCTTGTCAAGCAGATCCGTTCAACCTCCAGAGGGCTAGCTGGAGCCATTAGGGCTCCGGATGCAGAAGGGGTCCCTGAGAGAGGGAGATCCTGTCCAGGGGGATCCTCCATGGGGGTGCTACCGACAGATTGCGGAGGTCCGCGAACCACGGTCTCCTGGGCCAATAAGGAGCCACCAGGAGCAGGTCTGCCCTCTCATGAATGAGTTTCTTTATGACTCTGGGAATCAGCGGCAGTGGTAGGAAGGCATATAAGAGGCCTGGGGGCCATGGGCATTGTAGCGCATTGTGGTTTTCCGACCCATGAGACGGGTACCTGGAGAAGAACCGTGGGAGCTGTGCGTTGGACGGGGAGGCGAAGAGATCCACCCTTGGGAGGCCGAATATTCTGGACGCCTCCTTGAATAGGGACGGATGAAGGCACTATTCTGCTTGATCCACCGTGGCTCTGCTCAGCCAGTCCGCCTGGATGTTGGAGATTCCCGAGATGTGCTCGGCTTTGAGTGAGAGGAGGTTGGATTCTGCCCAACGGCAAAGGTGTTCGGCCTCCCTCATCAAGTGAATAGACTGGGTGCCTCCTTGCCTGTTGATATGAGCTTTGGCCGTGATGTTGTCCGTGAGAATAAGGACGTGATGCCCGCGTACCAAGGGGAGGAATCTGCGCAGGGCCAGGTGGACGGCGTGAAGCTCCAGCCAGTTGATGCTGCATCTTTGCTCGATCGGCGACCACTTACCCTGTGCTGAGAGCGAATTGACATGAGCGCCCCAACCGGATAGGCTGGTGTCCCTGGTGAGGGTTAACCGCTGAGGTTCCGAGAAGAGGTGGCCCCTGTTGATGGCGGGGTTGGTCCACCAGAGGAGAGACGTGAGGACCCTTGGAGGCACCTTGACTCTGGACCTCGAGTTGCTTCTTCCGGATCTTTGGAATGGGAGCAGGAACCACTGGAGGGATCTGCTGTGTAAACGGGCCCAGGGAATAATTGAGATGCATGAAACCATCTTACCCAATAATTTAGAAAGGTCAAATAACGCCATCCTCCTTGATCGCCTAATCTGTTTGACCAGAGCTTGAATGCTGAGAAACCTCTCCGAAGAGAGGAAGACCCTTTCTGTAACCGAATCAATTATGGCTCCTAAGTGGGTGATTCGGGTGGAAGGGGTCAGTTGACTTTTGTTCCAATTAATAAGGAACCCGTGTGCCAAGAGGGCAGAGAGGGTGGCTCTGGTGTCCCTGACTGCCTGGGTCTTGGACGGGGAGAGAATAAGGATATCGTCCAAATAGCAGTGAAGGCGGACGGGCAAGCTTCTGAGGTGAGCAGCCAGGGCCGCGAGGACCTTGGTGAAGGTCCTAGGGGCCGAGGCCAGACCAAAGGGGAGGGCCACGTATTGATAGTGACAGTTATTATAACAGAATCTAAGGAATTTGTAGTGAGAGGGCCGAATTGGAATGTGCAGGTATGCCTCTGAGAGACCTATGGAGGATAACCAGTCACATCGCCTGGTACCCAAGAGAATCGATTGCAGGGTGTGCATCTTGAATTTGCGCTATATAAGGTGGCGGTTTAGCCGTTTTAAATCTAATATAGCCCTGCATCCCCCAGAATGCTTGGGCACCACAAAGAGGTGGGAGTAGAATCCTCGTCCCCTCTGAGCCAGTGGAACGGGTTGAATGGCCTGGATGTCCAGCAGGTATTGGATGGCTGCATCCATTAGTGCCCGTTTGGCGGGATCTCTTGAGGTGGGAGATGTCATAAAGAAATCAGCGGGGGCGGACCGGAACTCAAGGGCGAGACCGAACCTGACGGTGTCCCTAACCCATGCATCAGATGTGGATTTGTCCCATTGAGCGCCAAAATGTCTAAGGCGGCCGCCGATGGGGAGGGAGGAAGAAAATCTATCTGGGTTGGCAGTAGGGCCTCCCCCCTGATCCCCTAAAGGGCCTCTTATAGTTGCCACCCCGCCCGTTTCTGTCGCCTGAATCCGAGCGGTCCTGAGAGCGGAAGGAAGGGGGTCTCAGGTATCTAGGCGGGAAGGGGAGTTGGTAGGAGGGATGGGGGAAGCCCCTCCGAAAGGGCTGGGGGCCTCTTGTGTCTGGCCTCCAAAAAAGGGAGGGCAGGTACTTCCTTTTGCTGCGGCCCTCGACCAGCAGAGGTTCCAAGGCCGGGCCGAACAATTTGTCCCCCTTGACGAGAGCAGTGGCCAGTTTGACCTTGTTTTTAATATCCGCCTGCCAGTGCTTGAGCCACAGTAGGCGGCGAGCTGTGACATGGGATGTTATCACTCTGGAAGAGAACTTTACTGATTGGTAAGTGGCATCAGCTGAAAACTCGGCTGCGGCCACCAGTTTCGCTATGTCCTGGTGCGCCCTCACATTGGACGTGGGGACATGTTCTCTCGGCTGCCGGAGCCAGTGGATAGAGGACCTCGTGAAAAATGAAGCGGCCGTAGCTGATTTAATGGCCCAAGCATCGGATAGATGGGCTCGGCGCAACGCCAGTTCCGTCCGCTTGTCCTCAGGTTTCAAGGCCTCTAGGGCCTCACTGGGGGTGGAGAAGGAAGCAAGTCCCACAATGGGATCGTCGACTTCTGGGATGTTTAGCAGGGTAGACATTGCCGAATCGAGATTGAAGAATCTCTTGTCTAGGTTGGAGGGTGTAGCGGGGGCTCCCGTGGAAGCAAATTGCTTCATCACTAGGTCTACGAAGATGGGTGGGGTTGGGATGATCTCAGCTTCCACCACCGGTTGTAAGAAAATGGAGTCCTCTGGTTTCTCTGAGGCGGGGGGGCAGTCAGAGGGAGACTGGGAAAGAAGACCAGAGACATTCTTGGCTTTAAAGAGGAGGGATTTAAACAAGTGTGGCTTGAACAGCCCCCCGAATATGGGTTGGTCGGGAGAAGCCCCCTCGTCCTCTGACATCTCCCCCTCCATGAGGACCGCCTCTAAGAGGGGCTCACTATAATGGGAGGATCCCATACGGGAGTCCTCTTCCTCTTCCCTGAAGTCACCAAAGTCCCCTACCTCCTCCTCCTCCTGGGCCCCTACGGGAGGAGGGCTGTCCCTCTGGGAGAGTACCTGACCAACCGGGGGATCCAGCTGTGGAAGGGATCTGATGGATAAGGAGTCGTAGTCAGGAGCCCGTGGAGAGAAGCCTGATCTGGACATGTGCTGCAGGTCTTCTGCAATGTCCTGGCGGATAGCCGATTCCATCCAAGCCTTGATGTGGGCTGGAATCTCAAATGTAGAGGGTTCTTGCTGATGCAGGACAGCGGCCGTAGGTGTAAAGGTAGCTTCAGGGGTCGGTCTGGTCGGTGGTCCCGGGGTCAAGTGACCCTGAAGTGGGCTGCGCCTAGGTAGGGAAGACCGGTCTGGAGGGGGAAGAGGTTGGGTAGAGGTAGAGGGGGTGGGAGAAGGAAAGGTTGTGGGCCCCGAGCGGGACTCCCTTGAACGCCTATCAAACTCCTTTTCCAACGCCTTATGGCGCCTTAGGGCGTCTCGTTGGGAGGCCTTGGGGGGTTCCTTGTCCTGCCTGCGCAAGTAGTGGGACTTTGCCTTAGCCTTCAAGGAAGGTCTGTCGTCTGCCATTTTGATAATTATAATAACTGTAATAATAACAGTGTAAATAGTAAATAGTAAAGGGCAGTTGGTTCGCCTGGAATTGGCCTGAATAAGGCCTGGTGACGTTTGAACTGGCCCGCTCTCCCCTTTTGGAATTTAATGTACACGTGGTAACCAACAATAAAGTCTAAATATATATATATATATATATATATATATGATATGGAGATATATTTATTACTATTATTTTATTTCTAATTTTATTTTGTTTATTTATTTCTTTGTTTATTTATCTATTATTATTTTTTTTGTATGCAGAAGTAGGAAAGGAACCAAAGGGTTACCACAGTACAGGTCGGATTAACCAAATAAACGCCTGAGGCCTAGAGGTAGAGAGGCCTCTGGCAGCAGGCCTCCAGCAACAAGCCGGAGGTTGGGGGTGCTGCTAACTTCGCCCCGATAGAGGCTGCGGGAGGCCAACAGAAAAATAATGCGAGCGAGCCCGAAGGAACGCTAAAAGCCACTAACTCTGACCCAAGGGGTCTTGGACTGTACTTCCACCGCAGCAGGCCAAATCAGGAATAAAATGGCGCCCGACCACGATGCGGGCCCCAAGATGGCGGCCGCAAGCTGAGCTATGGCGGCCGCCTTCGGGACGGCAAGGAGGGCTTGTTCGGTTAGCTCAGCACGCCTGGTGCTCTTAAGGAGCGACTAGCCCTTCCCGGTCGGCGTTTAGGGTGGGTGGGAATCCAGTGAAGTTGCACGCCACAAGGCAGCGCGGAGGCAGCGACGCGATCTAATAATGGGGGGGGTCGCGCGAAGCGCTGCGAACCCGCCCGCTTAGCCCCTAGGGGCGAGGGGAAACTTCCCCTAAGTCCCAACCTTTTGCGCAGGAAGAAGGAAATGCAATATCAGACCTGAAATGAGGAAAAATAGCCAGAAGAATGCACTTAGTAAGAATCAGCCAAGGAGCTCCTTTCAATAACAGCTTGACTCTTCAAGGCTGAGCAAAAGACTGGGGGAATGCTACGTGGAGTCACGTGAGGGGGCGGAGCGTTTCCTCAGCTAAAGCTCAGCCTGCAAGAAGAGGACTCGGAAGCACATCCCACGCTCTGGATGCTCCGAGCAGCTCGAGGGAGAATGAGTTTGACACACCCCTGGTCTACAATGACAACTCTTGCATTATTTCCCATCTTTCCAGTGTAAATGCATACTCAATGTTCATAGGAAGCAAATATCTTAATTTTATCAGCTTTAGATTTTTAATGTAGCATTGATATTTCATTTATATTCTGCATTTTTACTGGAGTGCCCATGGGCTTATGCAAAGACAACCCACAATAGCCTTAGGAGGTATGCTAAACTGAGAAAGTGTGACTAATACAATGTGTTGAGATTTCATGGCTGAAAATGGATTCAAACTTGGATCCTCAGCCTTAATATAACTTCTTAGCCACTCTACCACAACGGCTTAATAATTCTTTGCTGACAAAAACAAAATGTTTGAACTAAATATACCTTGCTTAACATTGTATAATATTTACAATTAACTGAAACAACTAATTACACTGCAATTTATCCCACTGAGTAGATGTTATCAAAAAATTAAAGCTAAGTGGAAAAGTCACTGAGAAATTGTTACACTGCTCTTACCTTCAGCTTAGATATCATGTTTTTCTCGGAATCATCTGAAACACTCTTGTTTGTCAGAAGCCTCCTTGCTAAGTGCTGCTTATAATATCGTTCAAATACATCTTTTTCTTGCATAAATCTAAACAAAACCATCGCTTTGTCCAATATAGTCTCCACCTCTTGCTCAGTTAGCTATAAAGATAAAAACAATAGGCAATATATTAATTATTAGAATAGTCAAAAAACTATGACTTTTATAGAAAATATTTCTCAAAACTAAATTATCTTGCTGTTAATTTAGGCAGGGATTGAAAAACAGGTTATAGATTATCTGATTCAGTCTATTTATGAACAAAACAAAAAATCAAAATTCTATAAATATAAGATTGTAAGATTTATAAGGTTCATTGTAATGAAATAGTTACTTCATGTTTTAGTTTTGAATCTTTAAAAGTGACTTAAACAACGATGATGCCAGTCTTTTGTTTCCATGAAAGCTAAGAACCAGCACCTTGAATTATCCCTAGAATCAAATGGTTATTAGTGAAGCTCACAATTAGAAGTGTATGTAAGTGAGAGACCAGCTGGAGCTTCCAAGTCAAGGGCAGCTTCATGTAAAGTGAATTGTATTCATCCAATTATGATGTAAGTAAGGCAGAAGTGACTGTAAGCAGGGCCTCCCAATGTAGAGGTGGATATAACTGGTGCACATGGCAAAGCTATAGAAAAGGTCACAGCTGCCACCTGCTCTTCAAACAGGAGCATGAAATTGTGCATTGGATCTGTTTGCAGCAGTACTACCCTATTAAGAACCAAAGTTTAAAAAAAATCTCCATACTCTGGGGTTGCACAATCCCCAAACACTCATTCTTACAAGAGATGAATCTGAACCTCTTTTCTCCATATATAGTAAATCCCTGCAGATCCCAGAACCTCATTAGCACTGAAGGATCTAGATCTGAGCTCACAACAGAGAATCATTAGCATATTGATGATAGCTAGCTCTGCCAATGAATATAATTGTTAACTCAGAGCAGGGAGCGAACAGCTCATGGGAGAATCATCAAGCCTCCCACCCATGGAGAAAGCAAGATCAATGCTGCTTTCTTAAAGTATTACAGATCTGAAAACTAACCAAAAGGGATCAAAATAATGCAATTCTTTCAAAATGTGATAGCAAAGAGAAAGATATGAGGATGGAGTAACTGAAAGGTAAATGAGTTATATCAGCCTTCAAATCCTGACTCTCCCATAATTGACTAAGACCTCATAACTGACTTCTCTATGCTTAGCTTAATATCTCTATATGGTTTTTATATGAGCCTATTATTAACTTGTTAGTAATTTTCTATATGCATACTTAATTCTAACAAAGGAATATATCTATGGAAGACTATATTCCCTATTTCAATATGGTTTAAGTATGTACACATGCATGTAGTATTTTGCAGAAGTTTACAGTCCTAAAAGGATTTATTCCATCTATTTTTTTAAATACATATTTATTTTTTATATTCACATTAATTTGTAATAGTTATTACTGCATTATATAAATAAATTAAGAGTATAGAAATATATATTTTTGTAGCTGTTTTGTCAGAAAAACTGCATAGTTGTAATAAAAAGTATACTTACTCCCTTGACTCCTTTTTTTAGCTTATCGTCAATAAATAATGAGAGATACTCTGGAGATCTAGAGTTGAGGTTAAGGAAATATTCAAAATCACCCGCAATTGTTTGTTTGAAGAGCCTGTCATTATTAAAAGATTCTTGAAGGAAGCGATCAAACCTACTCTTCAAATCCAGTAAGCCCTTAGAACAACAAAACATATTATTTTTTTAGATTTCCACTACATTCTAAATGAAAATCATAGTTACTATTATTTTGGAACTTATAGGACTGATAATTTTTACTGTCGCCAAAAATTCTTTAATTTGGATGCTGAAATTTCCCTGCCTGTTATCCTATCACATCTTATAATTTTATAGATATATTGTTCTTGCAGTACCATAATAAAACAAATTAAGACTTGATAAGTATCTCTTAAGACAATTTATGTCCTTCTCAGACTCTTCTGGGGATAATGACTTGGGGTTCATTCTCATGAATTGAATCTTTAATGCACTCTACTCCACACCATTTTTACAATCACAATTATTCAAGCTGAGTTCTTGGGAATGGGAATCCCTTCACTCCAATAAAACCATTATTATCATGCAGAGGTAAATTATGTGACTAATATTTGCAGAAAATAATGCAATATCTTGTTCAGAAGATCCTGCATTGTTTTGTGTGTTTCTGAAGATGGAACAATTGTCTCCAAAAAGCTAAAAAAAATTCAAGGAATGCCTTCTTAGGGAGAAAAAAAAAACCCTAATAATTCAAACTCTGGAAATCATAAAAGCAAAAAAAAGTATAAGGAAATTCTGATGTTATACTATGTTTCTGAATGATATATGCTGTATTGCTGGACTCCTGTTACTAATATTAAGGTATGATAAGGCTGCTTTTTGTTTTAGTGTTTTTCTTGTTCTTCATTCCCTAATATATTTAAAATATTCCCAAAAGTATATCTTCTGAAGAAGATGAGGTGAATCATATTTATTTTTGATTTAGAATTTACCCAAAAAGCAGCACTCATGATGCCTATAAATTATTATAGGCACTCATGATGCCTATAATAATCTGCTTCTCTTCCTGTGAAAAGAGGTCTCTTGAAAAGCTTTGTTTGTTTCTCAAGTAAAAAAATAATTTCACTGAAACAGACAGTCAAAAGGTGCCTTAAACCACTAGACAAATTAGCCAGAAATTCAGACTAGGAAAGCAGTTATATCCAACATACTTCTAACTACCCCTAGACAAACAGAGAATTATTGTGGACTCAAGTATATAAATGCAGTATCCTCATTTACCATCAGTTTAGAGAATCTGGTCAATTATGTTCTTCAGAGTGAGACTTTCACAAATTAGTTTAGAAAAAGGTTTCAGAGGAAGGAAAATTGACTGAAATATTTTGTGCACCTAGCATGAACCATATTAAGTGGTCTAGAGAATTATTTTCTCCCTTTCAGATAAGCTGATGTCTCATGCTGTTTACTTTACTGAAATAAAATATTTTTATTTTTATTTGCCTCAAGGGTGCTTTTCCAAAAATTGGACTTTGTTTTTTTTCTTTGAAAACATTTCACTTCTCATCCAAGAAACTTCTTCAGTTATAACTGACTAGTGGAGAATGGAAGCATTTATGTTCTTTGCAGACATCTGGTTGTTAGCACTCTGAGGGTGCTATAAATAATTTTGACATCTATGTCAAAATTGAACAATCCTCCCTCAACAGAGGGAGAGGGATATGACACCACCTCCCTCTTGTTTATCACACAGTCCTTTCAGCAGTCCCAAGACGTTCCACATCCATTTATACTCTGACTCAGGTGACTCAGAGGATACAGAGAAACCCCAAGTGGCCCCAATGATTCTCAAGAACTAACAAGCAGATAACTGCAAAGGATATAAATCCTTCCATTCTCCACCATTCAGTTCGAAGTGAATTTTCTTGGATGAGAAGAAAAACGTTTTCAAAGAAAAAAGTGCACTTGCCTTTTGAGAAAAGCTCCTTTGGGACAATCATGACCTGGATGATTGAGAATCTCCACTGATTTGTGAATATTTTTTTAAATGCTGTTGTAAATTGAAAGTTTATTCAAAATGCCTCCCTTAGATTAAAATTATAAACCTTCTAGGATTTGATAGGAAATCATTTTTCTGAGAAATCTCTGTTTAGAGTCATTAAAACACCTTATCTCAAATGAAAAAAATGAGCTAATTTGAGAAACCAATAAAAAGTATTAAAATGTAAATACATACTATTTAAATTTTAGGGGGAAATGATTCTCAATAATTTATCTTTGCTTATCTCTACTATGACATGTTGCTAAAGCAGTACTTGAATTATGTAAGTACACTTCTGCTGAAGGAAACATTTCCATCAAAAGAAAAAATGAGTATTTAAAGGCTTTGTTTACCTGAATATAGTCCACTGGGTTCTTTCCTTCACCTTCTTCAGACACAAGTGCTTTACCTTGTTCCCTCAAATAGGTACTCATACATTCGCACATTGTCTTTAAACCATTTGGGACACGACTAAATAATTTGTACATACACGCAAGATCTGCAGTAAATATATACATAAATGTTATATTATATACTACTAATATATTTGTAATATTACCCAGCAAATCCAAATATTACCCAGCAATCCAAATATGATATTTCTGATGTTTCACTAAATTCTCCAATTTTCCAGAAGCAGGTTTTCTTGATCATAGCCCTCTCCATCTGAAATCAACTGCTTTGCTTCTTTTTTGTAATCATTTTGTAAGTGGATCATAAGCTTCCTAACAGACAGGAAGCAGCAGGTGAAGCTAGGCAGAATCACATCTGATACCTGTACAATTTGCACAGCCCCCCTCCCCCAAGGCTGTGTGCTCTCTCCACTTCTCTTCTCTCTATGTACCAATGACTGCATCTCAAATGATCCATCTGTTAAAGATACAACCGTGATTGGTCTCATTCGAGACAACGATGAATCCGCATACAGATGGGAGGTTGAACAACTAGCTTCGTGGTGCGACTGGTACAATCTTGAACTAAATAAACTCAAAACTGTAGAAATGGTAGTAGACTTTAGGAGAAACCTTCCCATACTACTACTTCTTACAATACTAGACAATGCCGTATCAACGGTAGAGATCTTCCAGTTTCCAGGTTCAATCATATCTCAAGACTTAAAATGGACACAACATAAAAAACGTCATCAAAAAAGCACACAACTCTGCTCCAACTCAGAGCTCAAAATGCCCAAGGAACTGCTGATACAGTTCGACAGAGGAATTACTGAGTCTGTCATCTGCACCTCTATAACTGTCCGGTTTGGGTCTGCAACCCCACAAGACAGACACAGACTTCAGAGATTAATTAGGACTGCAGAAAAGACAATTACTACCAACCTGCCTTCCATCGAGAACCTGTATACTGCACGAGTCAAAAAGAGAGCTGTAAAAATATTTACAGACCCTCACATCCTGGACATAAACTGTTTCAACTCCTACTCTCAAAATGACGCTATAGAGCACTGTACACCAGAACAACTAGACACCAGAAGTTTTTCCCCAAACGCCATTACTCTGCTAAACAAAAATTCCCGCAACACTGTCCAACTATTTACTAAGTCTGCATTACTATTACTACTAATCTACTCATCATTCCTATCACCCATCTCCTCCCACTTGTGACTGTATGACTATAACTTTCTTGCTTGTATCCTTATGATTTATACTGACTCTTTCCTAGTATGATTTGATTGCTTATTTGTACCCTATGACTATCATTAAGTGTTCTACCTTATGATTCTTGATGAATGTATTTTTTCTTTTTATGTACACTGAGAGCATATGCACCAAGACAAATTCCTTGTGTTCCTAATCACACTTGGCCAATAAAGAATTCATTCATTCATTTATTTTGAAATCACCTGGATTGTCTCAATTAGTATCCACCCATATGGGGCTTCACTATTGTTGCAGACAGCACTGCACAAACTTACCTTCTGTTTTTCCATTTTTCAACATGTGAACTAGACCAGAATTTTCCATTTCCACTATGGTCTTCATATGCTTGGAAATAAGTTCCCTCTCAACAACTTTGACAATTGGCTCTTCTGTTGATTTATCAAGACAGTGCATCACACGTTCTATTTCTTCATTAATTCTAGCTTCTACTTTCTTTATATAAACTGAAGCACTATTTTCTGCTAAAAATTTCTGACTTTCCATCTGTAATAAAATAAAGAGAAATAGAACACTACATGAAACACTACAGAAAGTAAATCAAAACTCATTCAGTTGGTCTTAGTAGTAATTTCTTAAGGGACTAAATCATCACTCTACTACTGTGTTAACTCTTGTATCTGCCATGTATTAAAATCCACCAATGTTGATTATCATCTAAGGCAAAGGCTCAATGAACACAGGCTCATGTTCAGAACAAAGGGAAAATCTGAAGCAAGAACCACTCTATGTAAGCGGCCAATTACTATTTTCCAGTCTGGTATTTTTTAATCTGGAATTAAATAACTGGAATTTGTATATTTGGATGTGTGGGTATTCTTATTCTCATTTGTAAATACTGAAAAGCAGCACTGTACCTGAAAGAATTCTGCTGACATCTCCAGAAATGGAGCTTCAAAGTCTTCTTCATAGACTGATCTTCCTTCAAGGCCTAGAATCATTAACATCTGGCAAGCATTTCTTATTGCTCCTCTGTCAAAATAATAGAATTTGCAGAGTAGGTTAATTTTAGTGAAATTAATATTTGCAAACTATTCAATAAGTGTTTTCTGTAATATTTCCATACCTATTTTATTTCACACAAAAGTAAATGCTATATGTATCACAGCTCTCAATAAATGAAATAGCTAGAATAGTACTGAGAAAGGTCTTTTTATTATCACCCAAAGGTATACAATCATTACGAAAGCCAAAAAAAGGAAAGAAAAGAAAGAAAAAAGAAATCAAGGCCAATTTTCAGAAAATTGTTTACTCCAATATCTATTGATGTACATTTTAGAAATAACTTCATTTTATTCCTGAATAATAAATTAACAAGAAGTTTCCGGGTGCAATTCAGGGCACTAGTGTTCATCTTTAAAGCCCTATATAACATTCAGCCGTGTTATTTGCAAGATTGCTGCCCCCAATGGTTTCTGCACATCTCACCATATCTAGCACAATGGGCAAACTCTGAGTTCATTGAATGAAGCACTGTCACCTGGTACGTCCTCTCTTTCATGGCAACTGCCTTGTGGAACAACCTCCTTTCAGGGATACCAACAGCCCTGACATGTTGGCTTTTTGTAACTGGGGGTTAATTTAATGGAACAATGAGGTGGATATATGTGAATTGTTTGAAAAGAGGGGGCCTCAAGTTGTTTCTTTTCAACAGATTGGTCATTATTTTATTCTTTTGCTGTCCAGAATTCCACTAGTTTGATAGCCATATAAGATAAGATAAAGCTGTGATTATATATTCAGCTGTGAATTACAAAGCAACTGAACTCAGTTGTTGAAGGTACTGTGAACTGCGTAGATACTAGGTTGATCTCCCTCATAATACGCCAAAACAACTAAAATTCCAGAGTTGAAAAATGTAAATGAAATATGAGATTGAATAAAACCCCCCCCAATAAAGCCTAATAGCAAAAAAGTGATTGAGAAGTAAAGTAAAAAAGCCCCAAGCCCATAGATTTATCAAAATGATGTCAATGTAATTTATTTGTGGAGACATACCTATCTACCACTTCTCCTTTCCGTTCCCTTGCAATCATGTCTAACAAAGTCTGTCGGAGATGATCTCTAATGCACCCGTACCGTACAACTTGATCTCGAAAAATTATTAATCCCAAATTGTAGACATTTTCCACATTGTTTTGTTGTACATACACACGGTCCTAAAATCAAAGTACAAATACAAATGCAAGGCATCTATATAAGTTATCTATAGTAGAATTACTTAAATCTGCCTCACCATCGATAAAATATGCTTTCATTCAGTTTCTTACCAAAATATTGCATTCAATATTATCAAAATTATGATTACATTTATTAAAAAAATATACTGGATAAATGTATTAATCATTATTGGTTATTAGTTATTTTAAATAGAACATAATGTACATGTGGCTTCAACTGGATGGTGCATGTTTGCCTATTAATCAGATAAATGACAAATTCATGTATTTATTCCAAGCTTATATGGGATGGTAACAATGTTTTGGCTATTAGGGTTGTGCAATGGCCTGAATCTGAAAAACATGTTCTAGAATCTCTAGAATATGCATCAATGCAAAGATCATTATCTAGCAAAACATTTTTAAGTCAAAGGCATCTTTTTCTTAGAATCAGTACAGCTTCTTCAAAAATATTAACAAGTGCAATGTGGCTGTTCCCATATACTCCAAATCCCTACTTAGTTACAAATCTGCATTTCTGCCAAACTTTATTAGTTGTACTCCCAACCTCAATAAAGGAAAAAGAAATACTTCCTGATATTTCACTATATGTGGAACTAGTTAATGCAATACAAATGTGGAAAGTTTCTCCAATATTTTCAAATCTTCCAGGCTAGGAATAATAAAAACTGAACACTAAATATATAAATCAGGCTTAGCAAACTCAATTTTGCAATCTCTTAATCCTTAAATTAGTGTTCTTTTAAATGAAAACAAAAAAGAGGGACAAGACATAACCCAGGATAATTAAAACTAAACAGATATTTTTCATTGTTATATGCTGTCTTTAGGGTTGGCATATACAAAAATAGATTAAAGATATAAATTCAGAAAACAAACAATATGTAATAATGAGGAAGAATATAAAAGCCATGTGCCAAATAATTTATTTTTAAAACCAGATAAAATATATAAACAAAATTTTTTTCTACTGTGTTAATTATGTTAGTTTGTATCAATTTTTCCAACAGTATGGAGTAGAAAATTTTTGCATTTTAATTGACCATTTTTGTAACCAGAATTTCAGACTTTACTTACCATATACATCAGAATATCTCTAATCATCACCATTGCTGTCTGGTGATCATTCCATGCTTGGTTTAATGTTTGAAGAAAATTGTTATTTAATGAGTTTAATACATCTTCTCGCACCTGCAACAAAATATTTAATTAAATAGTTTAATATAGATCAGAGGTGGGCATTTATATCCTGCATTATCTAGAATGAATGAGGTCAAACACTGACTTTTGGGAAAGGGGACTTAAGGGGGAAAATATAGGGAATATTTTTCCTACACTGAATTCATTAAGTAGTTGTATATAGAGAGAAAACAAACAATATCTGAAGCAGGAAAACACTAATGACCTGAAGGACTCTGCTTTCCTGACAAATAGACAAATGAATGCAGTTCATAACTACTATAGGACTACTGCTCCGTCAGCCATTTCATTTTTCCTATTACTGTCCCTCTGAATATGAACAGATGAAAAGAAATTTCAAAGTTCCCCAGATGTGATTATTTTGTGAGAATACCACATGCCAACCATTTGAAAAGGGTTGGTAATTTTTCATTATAGTTTGGAAGGATTTATATTTTTTACATCATCTGGTTGTTAGTATTCTGAGAGTCACTGGGATCACTTGGGAATTTATCTGTATCCTCAGAGTCACCTGAATAAGTGTGTAAACAGGTGTGGAACCTTCTTGGGATGGATGAAAGGGCAGGTTGCAATCTCAAGAAGGTTTCACACCATTTACACTCTTATTCACGTGACTCAAGAGGATACAGATAAACTCCCAAGTGGCCCCAATGACACTCAGAGAGCTAACAAGCAGAGGACTGCAGGGAATATAAATCCTTCCATTCCCCACCAGTCAGTTAAAACTGAAGAAGATTCTTGGATGACAATTGAAATGTTTTCAAACAAAAAAAACCAAAGGAAGTGCCTTTTGGAAAAAGCACTTTTGAGATGACCATGACTTAGATGATTTAGAATCTCCATAAACTACTATTTTTCTTTTTCATCAGCCACAATCACCAATCTTCTTTTATTCTATAAAATCGCCAACAAGACAACACACTGGAAATATAAAACATGCTGAAGCCAGCAACCCATCCTAAGACGCTAGTGTCCCACTGGATTGTATTGTGCCCAAAAGGCAATCTTTCTGTTGTGTTTTAGGATGTTAAAAGGGTAAAATAACTTAAATTTTGCAGAAATTTCAATATGCACAGAAGCTCTTTAAAAAAATCCAAAGCTCATAAACTGGGCTCTTTTTTGCATTTTAAGGAGCCTAATGTATCAGTGTTACCCTTTAAATTTTCTGCAAAACAAAATAAAAAAGATCAACAAAAATCCAGATGCCAACATTTGAGTTCCTTAATCCACCACCATTACACTGTCATCAATCATGTTCTGCATTCTCCAAGCAGACAAGAAATGTACCAAAGCCAAAGTATACCTGTCTCTATTTTAAAGACAGCCAAATGTTCAAAGAACATATCACTTTCCATGTTTTCAGTACATTATTATTGCATTCAGATACCTTATTTATAAGATGCTCCGTAACCACTTCTCGTAATCCAGTGTATAATTTTTCTCCATGTTTATGTAATACCATAGTATATGCATTTCTATACAGTTCTTCAAAGCTGAGACCACTATTGTTCTTACGCTGAATTTCTTGGATTGCATTTTTCAATAGATCCCAAATGCTGTTAACATATTTTTCATCCATGGTCATCTGTATGTGGACATAAAAAAGTACGGTTAAGAGTTTATTAGTGTCAGGTTTTCAAAACATATTTCCTTTAAAACAGCTAAAGGGCCAAATTTACCTAAAGGGTAGATGCTACTACATTTTAGAGAACACCTTCCCCCCCAAAAAGAAAGATAGAATGTGTGTGTGTAGATAAGTACAGACAAAATTCCTATAATACTGCTCAGCTTCCCTGCCTCTCCAATTATGATTCTCAAAACCACTGAACACAATCTTGCAAAACAATGTATGAGCATATGTAAGTATACAGGAGTATGGTCAGGACAAAATTTTAACATAATGTCTATTGTATATAATTGTCCATAAAGTTACCCATCTCATTTTCATATCCAGATATTCCATTCTCTCAACATATAACTATGCATTCTACAGAGAAAAAATATTGCAGAAATTTGGATTCAGCTAGCACAAAACTAGAAATGTCTTGTTTGTCATAAGTTCCAATGAGTTCAATTTTTTCCTCCATGATATCTAGGCCATGGATTCTGTTGTGCCTCCTTAACTGGGATTGACTTCCTTAACTGGGATTGGTCTTAGAAAACGATAAAACTGAATAAACATAACTGAACTTAGAAACTAATAAAGTCAGTCCTAGCTAATACTTGGATTATGAAGAAACAGCAGATCTGTTGGATAGACAGAAAAGTTGAAAAATCCTAGAAACAAAATGGCAAATGTCCATATATGTATAAAATTATGTAATATATTCATGAAAGCCCTAGGAATCAAGATTAACTTGGAAGAGATTTTATATTTTTAACTGAGAAAGAATGGGGTCAAGCATTGAGCCATCTTTTTCCCCTTTCTTTTGCCAACAGAAGAATGGTGTGAGAAAAGGGGATCCAAAGGCATCTGCTAGAAAACTAGTAGGTTTTCTTGTACTGTTGGTTGATGACTATGATAACAAACTGCCAATCCACCCCGCTCCCCGTATATTTCCTTCTTCCTGCCTTTTTGGTTATTCTGCCTTCTACAGTCCCTCACTCTTTCCAGCCAACCTTCACCAACTTCTTCCTCCTGCTGCTGCTGAAGTGGGCTTGGGTGAGGCAGCTGCTGGCAGTGGCACCTCCCTGAGATCTTGGAAAGGTCACACACAGCCAGTAGCTATCTCATGAAGGACGGTGGGGGGGGGGGGGTGAGTCTTGTCAAGAGCAGAAAGATGGTGGCAAAGGTCAGCTGGGGCTAGCAGAGGCAGGGTGACGGGAAAGGAGGAATGTAAGCTGACACAAACAGCAGAGAAGGCAGGGGAGACAGACGGATAGGATAGTTGAAGTGAAGGTTAGCAAGGACAGAAATGTCAGGTCCTCACCTAACAAGGTTGGAGTCCTGCCCTAATGACCATAACAGGGACTATTGCTTATAGAGTGGCAAAACTTCTGTCACTAAGTGGTGAGGTCATGTGATGTCTCTGGGCATCACTAGTAACTGCTTTGCACAGTGATGGATATTCCAGTTCTAATTGGAACTGATAAGTGAGGACTACCTGTATTTAATTTCAGTGGAAGATCCCGAGTTGCAACACTGAAAAAAAAAAAAATCTCAGTATCTGCTTAATCCAATTTGTGGTTTTATACACATATTCTATCCTGATTTTTTCACTTTTCTGACTGAGAAACAGCTTTTCTAGCCTCTTAGTTACTTTAATTGCCTCTCTCTTTTCTCAAATGTGATTGCAACACTTATCTATCACATTCCAAATACAGGTAGTCCTTGACTCATAACATCTCATTTAGTGACTGTTTGGAGTTACAAAGGCACTGTAAAAAATGATTTGTAACCAATTTTCACACTTACAAGCCTTGTAGCATCCCCAAGGTCATGTGATCAAAATTTAGATGCTTGCCAACTGACTCATATTCATGAAGCTGTAGTGCCTCAGGATCATGGAATCACCTTTTGTGACTTTCCAACAAGCAAAGTCAATGGGGAAGTCAGATTCACTTAACAACCATGTTACTAACTTAACAACGGCAGTCATTCATTTAACTAAGGCAAGAAAAGTCATAAAATGGGGCAAAACTCACTTAACTGTCACACTTAGCAACAGAATTTTTGGATTCCTTTATGGTCATAAGTCAAGGACTATCTGTATACTGTTATTTTAATACATAAATGAATATAGTGGTTGTTTTATTTTCAGTTCCCTATCAAAAGTGTAATTTGCCTTGTATTCCTGACAACAAACAGTCAGATACAGTCCATGTATGGATGCATTTTTTTTTTTTGCTTATTCTACAAGCACACAATTTCTTCACTTCAGCTTTTTGGTAAACTGAAATTAACCAATGAATATCTGTACATTTCCCTTCGTTTAATTTCAGTTGAAATAGAAAAGTCTGGTTCCCGACATTAAAACAGAAGAGGATCTAATCAACTTTTAAAAGGGTTGAAAACCTGTTCTGAAACTGATAAATAGTTCCAATTGAACTTAGCAATAGTACAAAGAGAGAAACAAAAGGACTATATTTTAAGGGGGGAGCTTATTAACATTAAGGGGAGATGCAATTACTCAAACCATGCTACAGAATCAATGCTGAATAAATTGCTGTTAAGTATATATTTATTCTTTTTAAATCTCCTACTATTCAAGACAAATCATGAACACAAATAAAAATTCTGTGCTGAATACAGAAGCCCATAGCAGCACATTATGCTGGCATTGAAAAGCTATTGGAATAACTTCCTAAAAATTCAAGAAAGACAATGTAGCTGTTTTAATTATTTGATGGTACTAGATAAATATTTAATGTCTACATAAGTCAAGAAGGAGCAGGCTGTCAATGGTTAAAGTCAACAAGCATACAAACTCTCACTAGTTCTGCACTGCCAAGTTGATAGTAAGGCATGGAACATAATGTCGCATGATTTCAAGATAATTCAAATGATTTAAAGATAATTCAAACATTTGAATATTTCAGCAAAATCAGTATGATAGAAAGATGGGGAAAGTTTATTTTAATTCAGGCTGAATTTTTGGGGTTACTTGCTTCTTATTTAGAATTTTTTTTCAGGAATTTTGCAAAATGTATTTTACAAAACTAATGTTTTAAAATGGACAAATGCAAGAGTTAGGATGCACAGCATTCCTCAAACATAGGATTTCAAAGATAATACCAAAATCCCTCTACTTATAATAAGGTATGTGAATTATAGATAAAGAAAGACTGAAGTCAAGTGTTGATATCTACCTTTGTGTAAAACGGCTTAAGGAAAATCAGAACTAGTCTCTTATGATTATGCCAGTAGAAGAACTGGATGGAGGGTCAGGATCAAGGAAGTAACAGCAAACCCTGGTTTACTGTTCTTTCTCAAATACTTCTATAATTTACTGAAGATAAGTTACTAGTCAGATTCAAGATGATAATGTACTTCAGAAGGAAATTATGTAAAACAGTTGACATCACAGCATGGAACAACCTTAACAAATACATTATTAAACCAAAGATTTGCAAGAATTAAGCTACATGTTATGTATATGTCTATGTTTGCTATAGCATTGTACTACTGAGAAAATATTTATGGAAGACACTGCAACAATTCACTGTATAAACATGAAACCACTTCTTTTTTAGCAAACAGAAGTTAACAATAACATTACAAAATGTAAGTTTCATGCACTATTTTTTCCTAATTTCTTACAATCTTAATCAACTGCATATGTAACAGAACAGAAATATTCAAAACTAAATCAAGATTTCGTTCTAACTGAAAATATGCATGCTTTCCCTCTAAGTTAGGAAATAAGTTATCTTAATATATCTTTATAGCTCATAATTTTTAATCATAAATATTGATATGATTATTTGTGCAGTGAGATATATTACAATATTTTGTGTGTGTGTGTATGTGTGTGTGTTCAGAAAGAGTTCAAATATTTAATATTGTATTATTGATAGTTAGATATATCAATACAGAATAAATAGAAACACTAACTCAGTAATTTAAGAGTTTAATCAGTTACCAAAGTTCCATTTCAGATAAACTTATTTCCAATTCTGTCCATAATCATGAATTATTCAAGAACTCAGCAGTTACATATAGAATGACCTGTCACAATTGAGAGATACACAAGAGAATGGGTGAAACAAGTCAAGCAAAAAATTGAATGTCAAAGACTGCTGGACTCCAACACACTAAGCTTAAGAATACAAGCAACTGAAAAGTTAAGGTACAGCAATTAGAATACAAGCAACTGAAAAGTTAAGGTACAGTAACTAAGGATCACACCAAATAATGGATCACATAAGACCAGAACATTTATAAGCAATATGCATACTGAATAGATTTTTCCCCCAATAAAGCATCTGCAATAATGTATTACCTCTGAAGTGTTTTCTTTACAATCATTTTCTAGAAATCCTTTAAAAGGATTATTTTCAAGTATTTCAGATAGTTTTATAAAAACCGTCTTCACCATTCATACAGAAACTCAAAGTTCTAATTTGGTTACTAAGAGGCATAAGACAGTCTGTGATGTCATTAGAATGTTGAGGTAGCTCTTAATGAAATGTGTTAGACTATAAGTGACTACTTGTCACAGTAACAATGCAGCAGAAGACTTTATTAAACTCTGAGTATTTCAATGTAACATGAAGACAGTTTCAGATATATTTGGAATAACCAGGTAGGTCAACTTAGCCATCTGAAGAAATAAAGCAATCTTAAAGATAAACCAGCTAAGGGTATGAATTATGACTACTTTCTGTCTCTATCCATCCAACCAGAGCTGAGAGAGGTTTGCTGAAAACCACACCGCCAGGGAAACATCATCTTCAAGGACCTGATCTCAAGTTGCTCAATCTCAATTTTTCACATGCATAATTCCTCGTCCTCTCTTTGTGGAGCTGCAACTTTGACACTACTGAGAAGCTTCAGTGTACATTACATAAGCATAGAATTACATTTATTTAAACATTTATTAAATTGATGTGCTGTACTGTTAAGTGACTCTGGGCAGTCTGCCGCATAAGATAAAAATATAATACAAAACATTTACAAATTAGTAATATTTGTATTTGCTCTCTGGGGGGAGCGGGATGGGGGTAGTGTATCCATCCTTGCTCTACTTGACCTCTTGGCGGCTTTTGATACCATTGACCATGGGATTGTCCTGGGACAGCTTCTGGTGATGGCAGTGAGAGGCCTTGTGCTGTCTTGGTTCACTTCCTTCCTCTGCAGCTACTCTTAGTCAGTGTTGATAGGAGGGGAGAGCTCCCACCCTCGCCCATTGCTTTACGGAGTTCTGCAGGGCTCGGTACTCTCTCCATTCCTGTTCAACATTTATATGAAACCGCTAGGTGAGATCATCCGTCACCATGGACTGAGGTATCACGAATATGCTGATGATAGTCAGCTGTATGTCTCAGGCCATGGTGAGTTAAGTGTTGTTGTGTCCCCCCTCTCACAGTGCCTGGAGGCTGTAAGGGGCTGGATGAGGAGCAGCGGGTTGAAACTAAACCCTTGCAAAACCGAGTGGCTCTGGGTTTGGGGTTCGCTGGTTCAGGGAGAATTACCACCTTTAGTCTTGGATGGGGAGGCACTACCCAAACAGACCCTGTGCGTAATCTAGGGGTTTTCCTGGACTCATGTCTCCTGTTTGAAGAGCAGATGGTGGGTGTGGCCAGGAGGGCCTTTGCGCAACTACAGGTTGTGCACCAATTACACCTTTCCTGAATCAGTGGTCCCTACTCAGTCACTCATGCCCTGGTCACTTTCCATCTTGATTATTGCAACGCGCTCTACATGAGGTTGCCCTTGAAGAACATCTGGAAGCTCCAGTTGGTGCAAAATGCAGTGGCCCAAATGGTTTTATGCAGACGCCAGTGTGCACGTGTCACCTCTCCTGCAGGAGCTGCATTGGTTGCCAATTTGCTTCCAGGTGCAATTCAAGGTGTTGGTTGTCACCTTTAAAGCCCTTCATGGCTTGGGTCTGGGTTATCTGAGGAAACATCTCTTGCCAGTGACATCTACCTGACCCCGCAGGGAATGTTGTGGGTCCCACCCCTGAGGGATATACACCTGGTAGGACCTAGAAGAAGGGCCTTATCCATGGTGGCTCCGTCTCTCTGGAGCATCATTCCCCCAGAGATTAGAATGCCCCCCTCATTAATACTATTCCAAAAGACACTGAAGACCTGGTTTTGCCAGCAGGCCTGGGGAACCCAGAGAGGGTTGTTGGGCAGATGTTGTGCAAGTGCTGATGGGGCTTCCTGGATTTGAGTCTTCCAACTATGAATAAGATTGGCATGATCAATAGGAGTGAATTGTTCATAATTTTTATGTATTCTCTCACTAGTGCATTTTGCCTTCCTACAGCTGGTGGTGTTATATGGCTCAGAATAGGAAGCTAGCAAGTCTTGTACTGCTATGGCCAAATCATCAGGGTATCCAGATTTTACGTTTCCTTGTTGCTGGCATATCTGATATGTATAAGTTGAATAGTGTGAGTGCCATTACAGACCCTTATGGGAGACAGTTGTATAATCTTACCTTACTTTTGTTATCCTCTATTATTATATGAAAGGACCTATCAGCAATGTTATTAGTCAACAGACATTTTTTCAGGGGATAGTATGGCACAATTTATCCTTAAAACCCATCCTTCCAAACTGTATTTTATGCTGCAGTTAGGTATATGAACACAGCTGTGGTTTTGAGACCTTGTTGGAATTCTGTTTTAATATAGCCCCTGTGAAGGGGTGTGAAGCTCGCTTGCCTCCTCGTGCTTCACCCTGGATAGCGCACCAGTATGAACTAAACAAACTAGTAACTGCTGGCAACCAAACTGCTCTGTAGACTTTCTAGCTATCAAAATACAAGGCAAGGAAGACAATTAAAAAAGAAGACAAGATGGTTAGATATTATCATCAATATCACAATTTTGACCTTAAAATAACTCATTGTAGTAGTTACTGACAATCCAAGCAAACTAATAGCTATCAGAGCTTGGTAAGTCCTATGTGAATGATTGACAAATATAAGTAATCCTTATTTAGCAACAACTAAAAAGGCAATTTTGTTGTTAAGTGCTAAGCAACGTTGTGACTGTGCTTATAGTCTTACTTCAACTTTTTTGCTTTGCAGACTTGTAGAAGTCATAAATGTGGGCACTGATCACAAAGTCATTGTTGCAACACCATTTTACAATGCAGTCAGCAAACAAATAATACTTGTACTAAATTCGCACTGTATTTTTCAGAAGTACCATAAGTCATCAAATACAATCTAGAAAACAACCAGTCTTTTGTTAAATTTTTCAGCAGTTGATCCATATTTTAACAGTTCTTAATTCAATTCCCGAATAAAAACTGAAAGGTAGAATGAGTTTGGGCTGATGTTGTGCTTTCAACAAATCACCAATGGGAAACATTAGTATTACATTTACAGCATTACATTTTACTGTAATACTTTCCAGGAAAAAACTAACCATATTGATCTTTTGCAAGAGAATACAAAATAATCTGATGGCAGTATGTGTCAAACAGACTGTAATATATAACAATCTGATTATTTTTCAAGTTTATATGACTCTGCCTTACACATGAGAATGATTGTTTTTACTCCAGGTCAAACATGTGGCAATCATAGCGAGGGCTAAGAGATATGTGTATGACAGAACAAGCAAAATGTCAGTTGTCATAGGACTATCAAAGCCTAACCATTTTTGTAGTCAGGATTACAAGGTCATAAAAATGGAGTTTCATTGACATCATATACATGTACAAACAGGCACACTGTTTAACCACACTGCTGCAACCACCATCATGCCTATTTTGATGCCCCCGCCCCCACCCCTGCAGATATCACCAAATATGGGATTAGCAGAGTGAATCAGAATTTATGGATCTATCCTAAAGGCTGGGAACAAGATAATCATGTTTCTTCTCAACCGCCCAATTACTTTAAATCCGTGATAAGTTTTATAAGTGATAATTATATAAAAAGTAGATCAACGATTGAAGTACCCTTTCTCTAATGTCTTGGATATAATTACTTCAGGTGTTTTTTTCACAAACCTGCAACTAATACCAGAGGCAAAGTACTTTAAAGTAGCAAAGTATAAGATTCCTTATCACCTACATCTCCCTGGTTTGGTAGCATTTGAACAATTAATTATGTCTGCTTGGATACTGGAAACATTTTATAAACTTAGTCTTAAAAAACATACAAATATGAATCTAAAGAATAACTGTTTTCTAAAGGACTTTAACATGAATTTGCATAAACAATTGAAACTTAAACTTGATTTTGAATTTACTGTTCATACATTATATAATTGATATTTTCTATAACAATGAGTAAAATAGAATTGTTACCTTAAATTGTTCATAGTTCAAAACAATTGGTTGTGTTCTCAGTGTAATGTGAGAATGCTACTAGTCATTACTTTAATTAACCACAAACAAGTTTGTAAACCATAATAGCTTTCATTTTATATAATTTTCTCTATATAAATATGGTAATGATGACCTACATTTTGATCAGGTACCACATTCTGAAAACCTAAAAATTAGGATAAGAACACTTTAGGCCAAAAATGGCAAATCAATGAGTGAAACAAAGCAATTATATTACAATATAATTCAAACTACTGTTTCTAGCTCCATTATAAGAAAAATAATATAATTAATCTGGAATCCCACTAAAATCCTTTATATTTATATCTAGAAAGGTTATGCAAAACATTTATGAAGAATATTGGTGTAATATGTCAAACTATTAGTGCAGTCATCTCCAGAAGATAGTTGCTCCAAAGGCTTTCCATGCAATATACTCATATATACATAGGTATAAGCATTACCACTGTGATTACTAATGAAACAACTATATATGCCTGTATTCCAAGTTTCATAGAGGATAAAGATGTTTTAATACTTAGAGAACATGTGATTTGGGGGGGGGGGGAATCTGCTTTATGAAGCATCTTTACTGAATGTTTTGTGCAACATTATCTAGTTCATCATAAATAGAATTATTCAGCTAACATTTTTGGAATTTTATTTAGGCATTGACAAAACTATACCTGGCCTGATTTCCTATGAGTGAGTCACACTGAAAGTGTCCCAATGAAATCCAATGCTGTATTATTGAGAACTCCTAGTTTACAAGGCAGAAGTGGACTAAAAATAAGCTATATGTATTGATCACAGAGAACGCAAAAATGTTATCTGTGAATATAATCATCAACAATCCTTATGTCACTCTATATGATTTAATGGCACAAACTACAAATTATTTAGGATAGAATGATGCAATGGATGAAGCATTTTGCATACTTGAAATTTTAAGGTCCAGGTTAGAAAACTTCTTCATAAATGGTTACCAATCATAAATGCGAATCTTTTAAAGTATCACAAGAACCTCTGTAATCTTTTTTGATACAATGTATTATCCAGATTGAAATAACCTTAAATACTTCAAAAATGGTTGATCATCCTTTCTTCTATTATTCATATTATTGTATTTCTAAGAGTTTTTCAAAGAGGGACAGAATAACTCAAATACATTAATCTACATATTTTTCTGTTTTATCTACAGCAGAAGTTACTTACAATTTCTAAACTATGGAAGTCTAAAGTGAGCGTTCCACAGACTTTCAAAAGATAGTAACAAACTGTAATTTTTAACTGATTTCAAGGAAAAATATAAAATGGATGGTAAACTACAATATGATTGGATGGTAATCATATTAACTGCATTTAATTAAATGTGAACAAGTTTTTGTATTTTCAATACTATTATATTTTGCAGTGCTAAAAACTCTGAAACTCCCAACCCTGAAAAAGTGTTAAACCCATGTCTGGATTCAAAGAAAATTGACACATAAACAATTACAGACTGACTCCGTGTATTAAACATGAAGTAATTACAACATGAATAAAAACAAAAAAACAGAAATATGATTCAAAGAATGTTGAAAATATATCACTAGACATCTGAGAATAGACACTCAAAGAATACACATTGTATATTTGTCAATGGCATATAATTAAAGGCAATGGGACATTTCCATTTTGTTCACATGATATTTTTGAAATGCATGCCCACTCATAATCCCCCCCAGTGGTTCCTCCTTGCAGTGAAAATATGTTCTTAAGAATTTATCACTTAAATTTCTTATTTGGGGGAGGAGGATGGAAGAAAGCTCACAGGCCAACAAGATTTGCACAAAATATACAATGTATTCTCCTTTTGCAAAGAAAACAGGTATAAAAGAAACCACAGATACGGACCAAGGAGTATCTAAGAAACTTTTAGGAGAGCAGCAGGTTAATCTCATCAGAATAACATATTAAGAACCTCTTCAAAAAATTGGTAATAAGAACATAACCTCATAAATTAATTCAGTACCTAATCATATGTTCGTACTAGTTAGTGACCAATATAAATAATCTGCTCTTAGGTGCTATGCACATCAACTCATCATAAGGTAGGGTTGTTAATTTTCATATGTAATTAATTAACTGATACTGAGATTATATACAAATTGAACTGTTTACATTTAGTATATTGTTCTATATAAAACCAGAAAAAATAGAACTATTTCAAAAATTTCTATGTTATTGTACAAAAAATCTGTATTTGTCTACACAATTATTACATGAAACTTGACTCAATACTTTTTAAAATTAAAATGTCAAGACTTAGTACATATTCTAGTAATGTGATATTACTGATGAAGCCAGTTAAAATGCATATTGTATTAAGCCATAATGAGATCCAGTTTTAGTTTAACATAATCTGCAGACTTATTTACGTTTTTTACTGATATTTGGGGTTTTTTTGTGGGGTGATCTGGATATCACCTAAGCAAAACATGCCATGCTGAGATTCAGTGCTACATATACATCAGGAAAAAAAACACTGATTTTTTTACTGTTCTCTAAACATTCTCTATTATCAGAAATATATTTGATACATTAATTTTGATAGATATTATTTGCACACAGAATCACTAACTTTTATATGGAGCTATATATAAACTTTCTCTATGCATGTTGAAAAAATTCTAAGCCAGTTACTATCAGAAAACTTTTAAACATTCACTAATATGAAACAATTTTATGGGAGGAACAGTAATACTCTGTGAACAATGTTCACCCACCAACATTTTACAGACTCATCTGTAAGAAAGCAGAATGAAGAATATCTATCCTGACTACAAACTTTCTCTTGTTCAAGTTAACTTTTGTATACATTAAAGTATTTGCTACATAGATCTATCTCATTTACCAAACTTATCAGGCGACTAGAACATGCAGTGAACATTTTCCTCATATTAAAATCCTAAATGTCTTTTTAATAGTAGACATATTGATTACAGTAAAAAATAACAAAACTTCCTTAAAAAGAGTAATACTTTATCCCTGAAAAAATTCCACTGGTTATACAGTCACTTCAAAATCAATTAAATTAACAGAAAAATACTACTGTATTACTCAAATACAGTTAAAAATGCAAGAAGATTTAAAGAGCATTTTAAGAGCAAATCTAGTAAAATAGGCAGAAAATCAATGTAATTTTTTTTTTTAAAACTGACATGTTAAAATTGTGAATTACATGAACTCAGGAAAAACTATAGAAAACCACTAAATTTCTATGTAAACTTGAGTGAATAGTAAGATTTTGTTTTTAATCTAAGTATTGCTTCAAAGCACATTATCGATGAGGAATTATAGGCTGTAGTGTTGTGACAGTTGCCAAATTATTTGTTAAATGGGCATAATTTCTATCTTGAGAAAGGCCAAGTATTATTTGCCATTATATTCCTTAATCAATAGTGACATTTTTGCTTAAGTCAAAAAGAAAAGCCTTTCAAACTTTTAGATATGAGTACACCAACAGATTCAACAACTGAAAATCTCCAAGCCTTGGGGTACAAAAATCCTTGATGAGAGAATGCCCTTATGTTTGGGTTTCCAACCTTCAGTTGAAGCAACTGTCAACTGAAATCATCACAAGGTATGAAGCAATTATGGAAGAAATCATTCCCCAAATTCCTCCCAAATGAGAACTGTGCCCTACTTCAGAACTCGGGTATTTTTGCCTTCAGATTTCAAAACAGTGTGCAGTTTCGGTTATCGATACTGGTTCCAAAAAGCAACTTTGCAAACATCCCAGGTGGGTCCGCTGACTGAGGCGCGCGACAGGTACGAGGCCGATTGCCGAGAGTTAATTTATTCTTCTAGGTAAAAAAAGAAACAACAGGTCCCTTACAAAGGCCTGGGAGAAGCGTCCTACCCTGAGGCAAATGACGGCTCCTCCAACCTCCCTCTTCGTTTCTTGTGGCGGAAACTTGGGCTCTCCATTGCTCGCCAGACCGCACCACCCGGGCTTATTGAATCCCTTAGCTGCAAGGCCGACTTCCTCCTCCACCACCACCCGAGACCCCAGCCTTAAGAGTTAGTGACAGCCCAGGTCGAAGGAGCGAGAGAAAGAGCGCAACGAGGCTCTCAGGCAAATTAGCCAGGAGAGGCCGGCGTCTCGTCCTTTCGCCAGGCCGAGCCAAAGCCAGGCCCTGCGCAACCGACGCAGCCTCAGTTCACTCACCGGGAATGCTCGGATCCGCATTTTGGTGTCCCTCCGGCTGCCCGTTCCCTTGCTCAGGTTCGACATTTTGGGGCTCGGCGAGAGCGGAGCCCCTTCCTGGGGACCAGGAGGAAGGAAGTGGAGAGGGAAAGGGATCGGGGAGAAGCTCCCTCCGGCGACAACAACAGAGGCGCCGGCGACCTTTACTCAGACAGTAGACAGTAAAAAGCCGAGCCGTGGCAGGCCCAGGCGGCCGTCTATTCTCGCTCGGCAGTGGCGGTAGTAAGCGGCAGCGGCGGTGGCGACGACTCCCTCAGCCTCCTGCGCCTCCTTTTCCTCCGCCGCGATGGCGGCCAAACATCGCTCAGTGCGCAGGGCCGAGAAGGCCCCCTCCCCTCTCCCTGAGACACAGACACAGACAGATCAGGCGGGGGCGGCGGCGCAAGAGAGAGGGGGGGGGAGGGAGGAGAAAGGGGAGGAGCACAGCCGGCGGGGAGGAGGGATGAGGGGGAGTGGCGTGGAAACCCAGCGAGGAGGGGAAGATTCGGCAAGTCTCGCGAGAGGTCCAAACGGCTGCCGCGGCAAACGAAAAGTGGGGGGGGAGGTGGGGGGAGGAAGTATTGTCTTTCTCCTCGATTGCCGCTGGGGGCGCGCGAATGAACGGGGCTGGTAATTGGACAACGGTGGCGTGGTGGCGACTGGATTGCGTTGTCACGCGGTAAAAGCTCAGAAAGAGGAGGGCTGATTCATACGTAGCGTTGCTCGACTGTTTCCCCCCCTCCCGCATCCCCCCCTCTTCTTGTTTGCCTCCGTGAATACTTGTTTGCGTACACGAATACCTAGTTCTGGCAATCCACGCATCTTTTTTGATCTATTTGGTTTCTTGATTGTCAAGAAACAAAAATGAATTTAATGTTTTAAAAAATTAAAAAAAATGCTTTTAATGGACAGAAAACTTTGGAAATCGGTGGTTTTCTCAAATCTAATCCAGTGAATGTCACACGCGTATGTATTACATCGCAAATACATATTCAAGTCTCAAAACCAATCCAGGCTTCCAATAAATGAATTTATAGCAAATCAAAACTCAAATTGATTTTAGGCAAATCCATATGAAAATTGTTGTAAAGAGTACCTTTCATCCTAATTGCCTTCTAACCAAAACCCTTTGAGAGAACTCTGAAATAAAAAAGTAGTTTTTATATACAGCTAGTCTTCGACCACAAGTGAGCCCGAAATTCCTGTTGTTAAGTGAGACATTTGTTAAGTGAGTTTTGCCCCATTTTATGACCTTGCTTGCTACAGTTGTTAAGTGATTCACTGCAGTTAACTTAATAACCCAGTTGTTAAGCAAATTTGTCTTCCCCTTTGACTGTTAGAAAGTTGCAAAAGGTGATCATGTGATCTTGGGACACAACAACAGTCATAAATATGAACCAGTTGCCAAGCATCTGAATTTTGATCACATGATCATGGGGATGCTGCAAAGATTGTAACTCTGAAAAACAGTAATAAGTCACATTTTTCAGAGCTGTTATAACTTTGAAAGGTCACTAAAAGAACTGTTGTAAGTTGAGGACTACCTGTATTAAGGCAAAAAGTATGTTGTCGAACAACAGGAATATCAGATTGCTTTGTGCCTGAACACACACCTGAACTCAAGTCGCCATCTTAAGACCATTTTTTTTTCCTGTCACTGTGATACTAAATTAGGATATGAACATATCTAACTTCTCTGTCTACTGTTTAAGCCTCTATCTCTTTGTGGTTCACATATGCCCAGAATTCTGTGCTTCTCTGTGCTACAAGATAATATGAGACAAATCCTTAATATTTTCAAATACAATATAAATCCAGAAAGAGATGTACAGTGCAAACTATTATTTACCAGAGAAGAATTATATCTTTAAGATCAACCACAATGGCAGCTAATAAGCAGCTACAAATAAATTAGATATCTTTGGAAAGGTGTCCTGATGTAACAGCTATATATAGAAAAAAGCATTAAAGTTTAGATCAGGGCAATCAAACTAGTGGCCCATGGGCTGGATGTGTCATGCACTGGTCACACCCAGTTTAGAAAAGGGGGAAAAAAGTCTCAATACGTGACAACGCAAGTTTGACACCCCTGGTTTAGATGACCGGAACACATTTCCTATGTGAAAGAAACAAAATCGTAGCAGAAACTTCATTTTATTTTTTTATGAGCAGAGCTTAACTTCTTTATTTCCAATTGTTTCAAACTAGCTAATAATATAAATGTGAATTTATAATGTGAATAGAAATGCATAAGATTGGTCTGCATATCTCACTTGGGATCTCAAGCTATTTTTAGAGTTTATTCCAGTGAGGTGAAATGATTTCTTTAAGATACGTTTGCTTGATCAAAACAGGCTTGAATAATAGAATTAAATCATTATAGGTTGTCTTTGACTTATGACCACAATTGAGTCAAAATTTCTGTTGTTAAGTGAGACATTTGTTAAGTGATTTTTGCCCCACTTTACTACTATTCTTGCCACAGTTGTTAAGTGAATCACTGCAGTTGATAAGTTAGTAAAATGCTTAAGTGAATCTGGCTTCCCTATTGACTTTGCTCATCAAAAAGTTGCAAATTTGATCACATGACCTTGGGACACAGTAATGGTCATAAGTATGAACCAAGCACTTGAATTTTGGTCATACGATTATGGGGATGCTACAAAGGTCATAAGTGTGGAAAATGGTCATAAGTCACTTTTTTCAATGAACACTGAAAAAACAGTCACTAAATGAACTGTTGTGAGTCAAAGACTACCTGTACTGGCTGGGTAAAGACCATGTAAAGAAATGTTGTATATTCAACCCTGTGCATCTTTCTCAACATGTTAAGGAACCATATTTTACAAACCACAGTGTGGAAGCTTATCATACAAATGCTAAGCAAGAGCAAAACCAACCACAATAAGGCTATCAGTGTGAGTGAATTCTGTTATATTACATTTTTAGTGGAATGAATAGATATAACAAATAGACTTTCAGGTAGCCAACATGAGGGACAACTTCTTCACATTAAATAACATTTTGAGGGGCCATTAGAGGGACATAAACAAATGAATATTTTGCTTCTTCAGAGATACATGGAGGAAGTGCTGAGGTATTTTTTTCCTCTTAAAACTTTGAGATTTACTAAAGATCATGATGGAATGAAAATACTGCTTCATCATAAAAAACTAAAATACAAGTCATAAACATAAGGTTGTTCTAACAGTAAGGAAGGACATTTCATGAAAACAACCTTTAACAAACCTGATAGGTGTGCCCATTCATTATGCAAGTTTCCTATTAAGGGTTTAAGACTGAATGACACACCAGGAAATAAACTGCTTATGTCAAACTAAAACAACAGCATATATTTCTTGTTACATTTTTACTAGTTATCAGTATTCTTTTAATAGGAAACAAAAGTATCTTTTATAAATGAGTAGTGCTGCAATATGTTGAATTTAACTATACCCCTGTAAATATACTGCATTTCTACCCATAATCTAGATTACACAACTAAGAAAGCAAGTATTTTTACTATCAGATTCATCAGAATTCTAAAATTTAATTGGTGGATTAATTAATTTTACAGGACCATCTATATAGATATTGTTTTTCAGAATGCAAAACAAGCAAAAAAGAAAATGACTTAATTTCTTTTGAGGCATATATTCTTATTTCTTGATAAATAGTAACAACTAAACTTCCCCCACTAATTACATGAATTACTGACTTTGAAATGCAAAGAATGGCATAATATAGACGTGACTCTGTCATTTTGCATATCGGCATAAAATTGAATGTTTTGTGGAAATATCATTTTATAAGTTAACAGAACTGTATAGGCTTCTGGTTCATGAACTCTTTCCTTATCCATCTCCCTTCTTGGATAAATTAATTTTAAAAACATTATTCTGTCAGGCGCAAAGAATCAGGACCATGATTTAAGTTCCAGTTAAGAAGATTTATTGTTCAAGATTATACATAAAAATCTAGTCAACTAATGGTCAGCACTAAATTGGTGCTGGGTAAGAGTCAATGGAATTCAAAGGGGGCTGGAATTGGAACATTTGTGGACACATAATGATTCTAGACTGAGACATCTCTTGACTCTGTCCTCAGGCTCTGCCTCTTCTACAGGTTCTCGTTCTATCTATCTATCTATCTATCTATCTATCTATCTATCTATCTGGATCTTTGGTTATTCAGGTTTTCTCCCGTGTAAAATTGGAAGTATCCTGGCGACGTTTTGATGAAATCTCATTTGTCATTTTCAGGCTTGTGTCTTTGGCTTTGTGCTTCTTGGAGTAATGTGAGCTTGCAGCTGCTTCTTCCTTTTAACTGCTAGTGGGGGTGTGACTTGATGGGGGGGCTTGGCTGTGTTCTGATTGGGTGGGGGGGTGTTCTCATTGGTTGGGGGTTTGGCTGTGTTCTGATTGGTTGGGGGGTTGGCTGTGTTCTGATTGGCTGGGGGTGTGTTCTGTTCAGGTAGGGGCTTGGTAGATGACACCTTCATAATCTGGCCACACAGGAAAGAAAAACTGAACAACTTCCTCACACATCTCAACAGCCTACACCCCAAAATACAATTCACCATGGAAACCGAAGCTAACAATCAACTTCCCTTCCTAGATGTCTTAATATACAAAAAATCCAATGGCTCCCTAGGCACACCATCTACCAGAAGAAAACAAACACAAACTGCTACCTACACGCACTCTCACACCACCACCCAGCACAGATCAATTCCGTAGCTGAAACACTCATCTCCAGAACAAAATGCTTAGCCAACGAACAACACCTAAAAACCAAACTACACACTCTCACTAATGTACTAACAGCCAGTGGATTCCAAAGAAAGAAGATTACCCACCTAATCCAAAAAGAAACCCCAACCAAAATCCAAGACAGAGGACAAGAGAACAGCAAAGCCCTCCTCCCATATATAAAAGGCACTACAGACAAAATCAGCAAGATCCTCCAAAAATACAACATTAAGACAGCATTCTGCACAAACAGAAAAATATCCACCATCCTAAGAAACCCTAAAGACAGAATCAAGTTAAAAAACCAAGGAGTATACGAAATCTCTTGCACCGCCTGACCCACCACATACATCGGACAAACCAACAGAAGAATAAGTGCACACATTGAAGAACACAAGAACTCAATCAAAAAAGAAGAACCAACCTCTTCCCTGGTCCAACACCTCAAAGCCACAGGACATGAGATTGACTTTAAAAATATCAGAACTATCACCAAAATTGAACACTTCAACAACAGAATAATCAGAGAAGTCATAGAGATAGAAAAATATCCACACAGCATGAATAAATGAGATGATACCTCCCGCCTACCAGCCATTTGGAAACCCACCCTCATTAATAAATGAGTAACTAATATGAAGAATGATACCAGACCCACACCCACAAGGGCAAGATGTTACCACCACACTTCCATGTAGAAAGCAGACTCACACCCACACAGATGATGAGACATGACCACGGACCAGAAGCCATACCGCAGCTGCATCACTATCCGCTTCAAACCCCTCTGACCCATACATGAAGTGAACAGATGCCCACTATGAAGATGACGCACGACAACGAACGCGAAGCCAAACAACAGGATCACAGCTCACCAGCTCAAATCCCCCAGCAACTAAGACTAACCTGAGCACTACCAAGCCCCCACCTGAACAGAACACACCCCCACCCAATCAGAACACAGCCAACCCCCCCAACCAATGAGAACACACCCCCACCCAATCAAAACACAGCCAAGCCTCCACCCAGTCAAGTCATATCCCCACTAGCAGTTAAAAGGAAGAAGCAGCTGCAAGCTCACATTACTCCGAGAAGCACAAAGCCGAAGACACAAGCCTGAAGATGACAAATGAGATTTCGTCGAAATGTCGCCAGGATACTTCCAATTTTATGCAGGAGAAAACCTGAATAAGCAAAGATCCACATACAAATACCCATGAAAACCTCAGAAAACATATATATATATATTTGGCAGAATCTCATCTGCTGTATATATATATATTCTATTTGTTATTTACTTCTAGCTATTGTTAAAAAAAGAGGAATTCATAAGGATGAGATCAAATGCTGCTATTTGTAGGTGAATTCCTGTGGCATCTCTGTACCAACTTTGGGCAGTTTGTTGTTTGACAGATTTGTCACATGGACTTTTTAAACCAAGAACCACAGAATGGAATGTTGAGATGATGCAAGACCAGTCTGACATCATTATGCATATTCCCAAAATAAATACAAAATAAAAATACAAAAGTTAAACATGCTAGAAAATAGCAAAGTAAAAAAGCTTCCAGTTAGCAACTGATAATCTGGAACATGACGTAGAAACATAACTTCCATATTCATATTATAGCCATCTTGTTTCCATACTAACAAAAAAGAAATATGTCCAGCATTTCAACAACTATCAAGGAACTTAAATGGATTAAGAAAAAGGTAAGTTTTAATTAAGAATTACTATGAAGTTACTCAAAAAGTTTGATTCCCTGTTTTCATTCAAGTCTTTTTTTTTTATTTAAGGCCTCCCTTTGAACTGCCTGACATAAACTACATAATTAAATGCATATATAACATAATGTGGAAGAATGGAACATGTTTTCATAATAGCAGACTGAAAAAATTAAATATCATTTGCAGTTTGACAAAACTGATTCATACAATATGCAAAGCTTGAAAGTGGCCTGCATCATTTCAGACTGATAATGGGAAATATTTTTTCTTTTAGATATTTGTATTATGTGTGCACCTCCAAACACATTAAATTATTTATTACTAATGTGTAGAGACAATTTAGCTTGCTTATATCCAAGCCTTATTTAGGAACTAGATCTATATTTATTTATTTATTGAATTTATTGAATTTATATTGCCGCTTTTTTACCCATGACAACTCAAGGCGTCTTACAGAATGTAAAACCATACTTAAAATAATAATAAAAAAACAATAAAAACTAACAAAAAGAATCAAATAAATTAATTTGATTGAAACAAAATTATGTGATCAGGCTTAGTTTTGGGAGAGGAAAGTTGGGGGGAAAAATTGTGCCTCTGCCTACCAGCATCCATCGGTATTCATCTGGCTAGCATCCTGTCAGTGTGTGAGAGAGTTGAGGCTTTTGGAAACTGAAACAGTATTTGCTGTGTGAGCAAGAAGGAGACAGCATGGAGCCTGGGCATGGCTTAACTCAACTGTTCTGTAATAAAGCTGCTTGGTGCTCTGAAACTGAAACTCTTCACCTCTGCTTGTGTTTTGCGTTTGGAACAGATTTGGTTTCAGGTGGGGAGAGGGACTAGAACTCCTTAGCACCAGATCATGTTAATAATAATATACGACATACTAATGCTCTGATGGTCATTTCAAAAAATCCTTTCTTAGTGAGCACCTAGAAGTCAAGAGGAACATAGATGCAAATTTCAAGTTTGTAGGCTTTATGATTCTGGATATTTTGTGATGAAGCGTGAGTGGTATTTTGCTTTTATATATGTATAGATTAAACTAATCAGATGTTTAAAAGTAAGCCATTTTTCTATAATGATTAAACTCATAAGGCTAAAAAGCAGAATACAGAGAGTCCTAGTTCTGCTTTAGGCTTCAAGGCATCTGGGTAACCTGAGGCCATTCACTCTCTCTCAATTCTAGAAAAGAAGTAATGGCTGTATATAGATCCCCATCTAGTCACCAAAATCAAAAATTGAAAGCATGTGCACACACAAGATATTTAACTTGGGGGTTCTGGATTCACAACTCCTGCTTGAAGAGCAGGTGGCAATTGGGCTAGGGAGCCTTTCTACTACTTCATGTTGTGTGTTAGGTGTGGAGCATGGGCGCGAATAATGGAGATGAGCCGGTGAAAACAGTGAACTTCAAACTCTTTATTTACATGGTGTGACAGCTCAAACTGGATGGCTGCTATAGCCTTCCTTATAAAGGCAACTTATTAACTATTCAACCAATAGTAACCTGGGAGCGCTAGCTCCGTTAACCAATGAGAACGGCCTGTTAATGGCCAATCAGATTCTCCTGAACGGACCAATCTGATCTTGTCATTTAACAGCCAATCAGAAGTGCAGGGCCAGAACCCTGCACTTGACTTCAAGCTCAAGATAACTTTATTTAACATTTATTCATTCACAACACCCCTTCCCCCCGGGTTCTGCTTACGGGGTGCGGTTACATAGTCCTTGAGGTAGGACAGTTGTTTTGTTAGTCTTTTTGATTTTTGTTGTGCACCTGGTATTTGGCCGCACTCTTGTTGAGGTAGGGCGTTGTTTGGCGAAAGGGGTGCCTCTGATTCAGAGTTCGCATTTTTGTTGTCACCAATATCTTCAGCGTCACCCTGAGGTGAACTCACTCCCATCCCTGGTTCCTGTTCTCGCGTTTCTGTTCCACTATCGTTTCCTTCAAAAAGGTTTTCCGCTAGTTGAAATTCGTCTTCCTCTGTATCTCTCCCCCCCCCCTCAGTTTGGTTATTAGGGAGCTCAGAATTGCCTGACTGCAGCCTTGATCGCAGTTGATCAATATGGCGCTTCCAAAGTTTATCGTCAGGGCATTGTACAAGGTATGATCTTGGGCCAGTTACACGGACCACAGTCGCTTCTACCCACAGCGGATCGCCCGATAAGTTTTTAGCGAACACCAAAATGCCTACCTGGAAGGTATGGCATTGGCCGCTGGATCCGGGTGGTTTCTCCGGTTCGTATGCTAGGTGTAACCGGTCGAAGTGGGAGCGGAGCTTTCGTCCCATTAACAGATCGACAGGAGTTTTGTTGGTGATGCTGTGAGGCGTGATATGCTGTAAAAAGAGGATTCGGTTTATCTTCTCTTCGATGTTGTCATAGTCCACTTTCTGTTGCGTTTTCTTGATGAATTGTACCATGCGCTCAGCCCTACCGTTGGCTGCAGGGTGCGCAGGTGAAGTGAGCGCATGTCGGATACTGCGGTCAGCCAGGTACTGCTCAAAGGACAGCGTGGTAAATTGGGGCCCGTTGTTGGATACCAAAGCGTCTGATAACCCATGGGTTGCAAACAGTCTTTCTAGTTTTTTGATGACTGCTTCGATGGTCATGTTTCTCATTCGGTAGATTTCGAGCCAGTTCAAGTAGGCGTCTACGGTTAGCAAGAAGGTGTGGCCTTTGGTTGGCCCAGCAAAATCTAGATGGATACGGGACCAGGGTCCCCGCGGCATCTCCCATTCGGTTGGGATTGCCTTTGGTGGAACATTGCTTACTTCTTGGCATCTATGACAAGTTTTGACCAATGACTCAATTTGTCTGTCGATGCCTGGCCACCACGCGTAGCTTCGTGTGAGGGCTTTCATGCGCACGATGCCAGGGTGGCCATCGTGCAAGTTTCTTAGTAGTGCCGATTGGAGTCGTTTTGGGATAACGACTCTATCGCCCCAGATGATACAGCCCTTTTGAGAAAACAACTCTGTTTGTCGACTTTTGAATGGTGCAAAGTCGTCTGATACTTGGTCCAATGGCCATCCGCGTTCCACCCACGTGAGAACTCGTGCCAAGGTGGGGTCGCGTTTTGTTTTTCTCATGATATCACGGGCAGTTAATGGCGGCGTACGAAGTATCTCGATCTGCAACGTTGTCATTGTTGGCACGGGGTTGTTGATAGTCTCTGGAAGCGGTGCACGGCTCAATGCGTTGGCGTGCGGAATAGCTTTTCCAGGGCGGTATTGCAGCTGATAATTATAAGCAGCCAAGAATTCTGACCAACGAGTCATCCTGGGAGATAATATATAGGGGGTTGGCTTATTCCCAGCTATTAATCCCAGCAAAGGTTTGTGGTCAATCACTATAGTAAAAGCTCGGCCGTACACGTACTCATGAAATCTTTTGACAGCTGATACAATTGCAAGGGCTTCTTTATCAATCTGGCTATAATTTCGCTCAGTTTTCGAGAGTGTCTTTGAAAAATAGGCAACAGGGGCTTCACTACCGTTAGGCAATACGTGGCTCAAAATGGCGCCCACTCCAAAAGGCGATGCATCACATGAGATATTTAACGGTAAGGTTTCATTGTACTGCATTAGTACAGCATCAGAAGTCAGTAGCTTTTTTACATTATGGAACACCTGCTCTTCTCTATGACCCCATGCCCAATTTGCTTTTTTGTCCAGTAGGCGATGTAAAGATTCAGCGACAGTCACCTTATGCGGCAAGAATACGTTATAAAAATTGATGAGGCCTAGAAACGCCTGGAGGTCGGCCTTATTCCGGGGTCTGGGAGCGTTTTTTATTGCTCTCAATTTGCTATCTGTAGGGTGAACACCCTGACTATCAATAAAGTACCCTAAAAATTCGACACGATCTATACACAGCTTACACTTATTTTTCTTCACCTTAAGGCCTGCATCTTGGAATTTTTAGAGAACCAGTCTTAGACGATCCCATAAAATTTTTGGAGTGGGGGCAGCAATTAACACATCATCAAAGTAGGGGACAATGCCTTTAATCCCTTGTAAGAGTCTTTCCATTAGGCTCTGAAAGATCCCCGGGGCTACACTCACTCTGAATTGGAGCCGCGTACATTTAAAGGCACCTCGGTGCGTTACGATTGTCTGTGCCTGTGCCGTTTTTTCATCAACCGGCAGTTGCTGATAAGCCTGAGCTAAGTCTAGTTTAGCGAAGACTTTTCTGCCCCCCAGGGAATGGAGGAGGTGTTGCAGCACCGGCACCGGATATGGGTTTTGCTGCAGGGCATGGTTCAGGGTGGCTCGGTAGTCCCCACAAATTCTAATTGAGCCATCCAGCTTAATTGGTGTCACGATTGGGGTCTCCCAGGGAGAGTGATCAGTTGGCTTTAACACTCCCTGGGCTATCAACTTATCAAGCTGTTCGTCGATTTTCAGCTTTAATGCGAATGGAACTCGACGAGGCTTAAGGCGGATGGGAGCTATTTTTGGATTAAGGCTAAAGGATATCGGGGTCCCCTTGTACTCGCCTAGCTTTTCCGCAAAGATGTCCCTGAATTCATGGGCGAGGTCCTCCTCCCAGTCACTGCTGCTGATTCGGTTAATGCCTGCTACTTCAATGCCGAGTGGTGCGAACCATTGGAGGCCTAACAGGCTAGGCCGGTCCTTGTCGATCACAGTTAGGGGTAAGTACGCTGTGCGGTTTTTGAACGAAACCCGGACTTGACTGGATCCCACAACTGGAATCTGGTTCCCCTGATAATCTTTAAGTACGAGTCTTTGGAATTGAAGGTCTTGGCACCGGATAGTAGGGATGAGTTGCTTGAGGGTCTTCCAGGAAACCTTCGAAAGGGACGATCCCGAGTCAACTTCCATTTGGCAAGGCTGATTTTCAATGGCCACTTTAATTCGCATTTTCTTGGCATCCAATGAAGAGGCGTGACCGATAGTGATAGTTTGGTGAGCCTCTTCTCGCCTCGTTAAGCGATTCATGGGTCAGTTCCTGTAGGAGTGGTTTGCTGGTTCTCGCCTTACAGGACGGTTTCCTGTCGATTGGCGATAGTTGGTCCCCTTCGAGGTCTGGCTGGGTCCTAGGAGACTTCTGCAGCCCCTTCCGATATGGCCTTGTTTCCCACACTCATGGCAGAGCATGTCGCGGAATTTGCAATCGGACCGGTAATGGTTGGCCCCGCAGCCAGTGCATGGTTGCTGGGACTTCAGGTAATGGTCCCGATCGGACCGCAGTCGATGGACCTCTTCTTCATCACTGTCTGACGACGAAGAGAGGTCCTCATGGTGGGCTGTCGGAAGCTGTCCTTCTGACTTAGGTGAAAGTTCGCTGGCTGGTTGGTGTGTCGGAGTGCGGTTTCGGTGCAGTTGGGCAGCCGACTTCTTGGTTGCTTCCGCTGCCATAGCATCAGCGATGGCATTGGCAAGGCTAATGTCGCCCTTTGCCATTATTTTGCTCTGCACGTTTAGAACATCTAATCCCAGAACTACTCAGTCTCTCAAAGCCTCTTCCAGGTCGGCGAAATCGCAGAGGCCTCCCAAGTTTCGGAGGTCCACAACGAAATCGGCAATGCTCTCTCCTTTCCGCTGGTTTCTTTGGTAGAACTCGTGCCGTCTTACGAGCGTTGGTACGGTCGGTGCATAGTGGGCCCTTAGTAGAGGTTCAAGGACGTCCCAGTCCATAGCCTTCACTTCACCTGGTTTTGCTGGTGCCTTGGCCATCTTGAATACGGTCGGCCCGCAATGCGTTAGGAATACCACCCGTTTCTTCCCGGTTGTGGCATCCTTCAGATTATTTGTTTCCAAGAACATTTGGAAACGATCCATGTAAGACTCCAGTCTTCTTGCGCTGGGTCGAACAGAGCGGGTGGTACTACGCCGCCGGACATGGTTCTGCTGTTGTGCGTTTCAGCCACGTGCTCGGTTATCTTCTTCGTTGTTTTAGTCAGCTCTGACGTCTCCACATCCCATCCTCATCGCCAGTGTTAGGTGTGGAGCATGGGTGCAAATAATGGAGATGAGCCGGTGAAAACAGTGAACTTCAAACTCTTTATTTACATGGTGTGACAGCTCAAACTGGATGGCTGCTATAGCCTTCCTTATATAGGCAACTTATTAACTATTCAACCAATAGTAACCTGGGAATGCTTGCTCCATTAACCAATGAGAACGGCCTGTTAATGGCCAATCAGATTCTCCTGAATGGACCAATCTGATCTTGCCATTTAACAGCCAATCAGAAGTGCAGGGCCAGAACCCTGCACTTGACTTCAAGCTCAAGATAACTTTATTTAACATTTATTCATTCACAACATTGTGTACCAGTTGTGCCCTTTCCTGCATTGAGAGTCTCTACTTTCAGTCACTCAAGCCCTGGTCATGTCACAATTGGATTATTGCAATGCACTCTACTTTGGGCTACCCTTGAGGACTGTTCAGAATCTGCAACTAGTATACAATGTGGCAGCATAGGCAGTTGGGGCCCTTAAGTTGGCCCATGTTACACCGCTGCTGCATGAGGTGCATTGGCCTCCAGTTTGCTTCTGGGTACAGTTCAAGCAGAGGTGGTATTCAGCAGGTTCTGGAGAATTGGTAGCGGAAATTTTGAGTAGTTTGGAGAATTGGCAAATACCACTTCTGACTGGAGATTTTACAATATCCTTCTTCTACCATGCCCACATAACTGGTAGTAAAAAAAAAAAAATTGAATCCCGCCACTGAAAGTATTGGTTATCATCTTTAAAGCTTTTTGTGACAAAGGTCCAAGCTATCTGGGAAACCGTTTCAGCCCAATGGGATTGATTGTCCCACCCATACCAGTAGGAAGGACATGCTGCAGACTTCATCAATCAAGGACTTTCAGCTGAAGGATCCAAGAGAAGACCTTTTTCTTTCATAGCTCTTGTCTTTTAAAGCAGTGGTCGCCAACCAGTGGGCCAGGGACCACTGGTGATCCATGAGAAAATGTTGGTGGTCCTCAGAGAAATGTCACCCCCAAAGCAATTAATCCAGGCTGCGTGGGAACATAAGGCTTACATCACTTGCATTGTGAACAACAAGTGGTAGTGAGGGGAAGGGGGGAAAGGGCAGAGGGAGGGAAGTTGCCCCACTCGTCCCATGTGCCTCGCCTGGCCACCGGCTGCTTCTTGCCGCTTCTTTCTTTTTCTGCTTTTGGCTGCATACAAGGAAATCAGCAAGTCTTTCTTTCTCTCCTCCAAACTCTGCCAGAAATGAGTCTTTGGGACCCTGCAAGGCATCCTGCACCAAGAGGCTGCGCTGGTGCAACAAGTCTCACAAATACTCATTTCTGGCAGAGTTCGTGGGAGAGAAAGAAAGATTTCTCCTGCTTCTGCTGCTTTCCTTGCATGAAGCCTGTTGTGTATGCAATAAGATTAATAAAGTGTGAGCTTGGAGTAAGTGCAGGGTTCTGGCCCTGCAGTTGTGATTGGCTGTTAAGCAGCCCATTTGGCCTGTTCCGGGGAATCCGATTGGCCCTTAACAGAGAGTTCTTATTGGTTATAAGAGCTAGCGTTCCTGACTCGTTATTGGTTAAACGTTACAAGGTTTGCCTATATAAGGCGAGTTTTACTGCTGTTAAATAGAGAAAGTCACGATGTAAATAAAGAGCTGAAGTTCACCATTCAGAGGTTTGTCTCCATTCTTTCTCGCCCATGCTCAAAACTTAACAAAGCTAAAAGTCTGTCTCTTTCCCCCTGAGAATGGAGCTGGAGACAGTATCTTGCAATCCCAAATAAAGAACAATTGATCGGTAGGAAAATGGGGTGGGGAAATGCAGATTTTTTGGAGGATTTTCTCAGGGTCTCTGGTCCACGGAATTTAAAATTATGAGTTTGGTGGTCTGAGGTCCAAAAGGTTGGTGACCCCTGTTTTAAAGCACTGTAGTCTCCAAGGTGACATCCACATCCACCTTTCTGATATTCTCTAAGGGCCTGAAGACCTGATTCTGCCATTTGGCCTGGGGCCTAGTGGGGGTGCATGCTCTGGAAGTGATTTTTGGATTAAAAGGAGACTTTACTTCTCCCTGTAAATTATCATTATTGTTATTTATTTTTTTATCATTTTAATATTTACTGGTTTTTTAATATAAGCTTCCCAGAATTGCCTCTAGATGAGATGGTGGCACATAAATACACAAACAAATAAACAAACAAATATTTAAACATCTGCAGGTAACATAAAGGGTGGCCCCAAGCTTGCTAGTCTTCTTTCTCATCAACTTTCAATGGAAGAGGTTTTTGTGTTCCAGATTGAATGGGGAATTCTCTTTGCATTAAGGACATTCACATAGATGACAACAGGGGTGGGATTCAAAATTTTTAACAACCGGTTCTGTGGGCATAGCTTAGGTGGTGAGTGTGGCTTGGCGGTCATGTGACTGGGTGGACATGGCTTGGTGGTCATGTTATTGGCTGAGCATGGCCAACTCAATATCCCTCGCATTGAGGCATGCATCTCCTTGCCTGGCCTCTCATGACTATGGGGATGCTGCAACAGTTATAAGTGTGAAAAATGGTCATAAGACACTTTTTTTCAGTGCCATTGTAACTTTGAATGGCTATTCCACACAAGCAAAGTACCAGCAAAGGAGGGGGAAAAAAATCCAGAGAAGTTCCTGAGACAGGAAGTCTAGTCCTGCCAAGAATGAAATAAGGATCAACAGAGAGGCAGTTTCTGTAAGCAACACCAGAATGTTTCCTTCCTGCCTTCCTTACAGGATTAGGGCAGTAATTTCTTCTAACAACCAGTTCTCTGAACTGCTTAGAATTGTAACAACCGGTTCTAGCGAATAGGTGCAAACTGATAGAATCCCACTTCTGAATGACAATATAAAATGTCCAAGTTTGGAATTTGGGTCAGTGTGTGTAACCTCCAATTCTTTACATGCATTTAAATATTCTGAGGGAGTTCGTAGCTCACAACTTAACAAGGTTACAGGTTCTCTGGGAATTCAGTTCTGTTCTTCAAAGGACTCCTCATTCAAAATCAGTGACCTTGTATTCATGTTCATATTCATAAAGGCAGGTTTCAAAAAGCAAATCAATACCTAAAAGATGGGAACAACTCTATTGGGCATCAATCCACGTTTTCATAATGAACAGATTAAATAATGAAGGATTTAAGAAGAGTATCTGAAAGGAATTGTAGTCCTGTTTTCATCCCTTCCTCAGTTCTGTCAAGGACTATCAAGGAAAACCCAAAAGCAGCTAGTATGTTTGCTGAAGAGATTTGGTTCCTCTGGTATCTATTATGCGTTTTGACCATGTCCATCCCTGCTGGGAATGAAATTAAGGACTTCCAAAAAGCAGAGAGAGTGTTATGTTGCAGATTCAAGTTGCAGTACCAATGTTTTTAAAAGATGTTCTCTCTCTCTTTTGTCTTGCTCTCTCTATCTTTATATGTGTGTGTGTGTTTGTGTGTGCTTGTATTCATGTGTGTGCACCTGTGTGTTGTTGACTTCCTTTAAAATCTATGACACATATTCAAGAACTTACCTTTGAAGTCTACTTAGAAGTCATAATTACTGATTTCCTACTTATGATGTTTAACATAGATTAGACTTTCCTCATCCCTTATGAATGTGGAAAGCAGAAATTCAGTTCCACCCTTTTACTATCCTATAATGTAGAATTGATGAATATTTTTCATTCTGAAGGCCACCTTTCCCTCCTCCATTTCCCTACCTTGAAGACATATGCTGACAGTGTGACAAAAAGCCACAATAAGTGGTTCTCAAGCCACATATAGGCTATAGGTATACAATTCCTCTTGGCTATGTATGTACTGGTAAGTATATATGCATGCATGCATGCATGTATTTATTTATTTATTTAGTTGATTTCTATAGTTGCCTATCTCAATAAATGACTTGTGGGCGGTTCACAATTCCAAAACATATATTACAATTAAAACTTTAAAACATTTTAAAACAATAAAAACAATAATAGCCATTAAAACACTAAAACATTAAAAGGTCTAATTCAAGTACATACAAGTAAGATATCTGAGCCATTAACAATATAGCCAGGAGGCGAAGCCCTTGGTGCATTTAAAACCCCAAAGAGGCATACTTTAAAGCTTTATGGACAGCTAACAGGGTTGGGGTTATTTCATCTCCAAAGGGAGGATGTCCCACAGACCAGACCAGGGGCTGAAGAAAAGGTTTGTCTTCTAGTCTAGGGATCCCCAAACCCTGGGCTGCAGCCCACTACTGGGCCTTGGCCTCTTTGGAACTGGGCTGTGTGAGCAGTGGCAAACATGCACATGTGTGAGCAGTTCCACTTGTGTGGGCAGAGGATATTTGCATAAGCAGCGGTCACTTGCACTGATGCTCAAAACTTCATTTGTGCAAACAATGGGGCATGTGTATGTCATTTGTGTGCACACCTGCCATTCTGATAAAACCATCCTGTGTCCCCCACAGGCCACCAAGCCAGAAAGGTTAGGGACCACTGTTTTAGTCCCCATCAGCCAGCATTCTTTCCCTCTGTCCCTTTCTCCAAGATATCCATCTCCATGCTGCTGTTTAAAGCAAAGTCTTGCAGAGTAGTTGGACTGAGGTAGATGGTATTACACATTTTGGAATATTGATTCCATGGTTTTTGTTAAATTGGTAGAGTTATGTTTCAAGACATGATGAACACAAAGTACATTGGTTACTTTAAATTATCTTTAGGATATTGGTCTTGCTGTCATGGTTTCCTCTGTCTGATCTCAAGGGATAAGAAACAGTGATTCAAAGTGATCAATCATGTTATCAAACAATAAGATTTTAAATTTACATCAATAGTGTTGTAGAGCGGCGGTTACAGAGTGAGACGGAGCCAGGGTAAAAGCTAACAGACTTTATTCCTTGAATAAAGGGTTGCCGCGGCTGCCAGGGCTGTTTGACAACTCCCTTTTATAGCCGGCTGTCAAACGGCATCAGCCAATGGGAGCGATCAGTGCTCCCGCATAGGCGGCGGACCAGAGAGAGGACTGCCGTTAGTCTTTGAACACAGCACTCCTTTCCCTTGGCCACGAGCATGCGTAGTCCTGCAGCCAGGCTGGCTACTTTCTCTCGCGGCCTGATCTTCGTAGTTCCTGAGGATTGCCTGTTGCCATCGAGTCCTGCTCTCCCCGGGTGCCGTTGGGAGCTCGCTGAGAGTTGTCAGATATCCGAGTCCTGGAGTCCGACTGCTGACCGGGTGAGTCCTCTCAATCAGCTCACGGCGGCTGGTAGGCTGGGTTGTCGGGTGCCTGGTAGACCGGGCCCTCTTGTGGGTTGGCTGCGGCAGGCAACTGGTAGACCGGGATTTCGGCAGCAGTCTCCCTCCAGCATCTCCTTAGCTGATCGATGTGTCTTCTCCAAACTCGACCGTCCTCCAAGAGGACCCTGTAGGACTTGGGTCCTGTAATAGAGACTATTTGCCCTGGCAGCCATAGGGGATGCCCTGCATAGTTCCTGGCATAAATCAGGTCTTGCAGGGCAAACTCCCTGGTGTGGCTGTCAGAAGTCAGTGGTGTGCTAGGAGCGTAGTGGGGGTGCAACCTGTCCAGGGTGGTCCTGAGGCATCTGCCCATCAAAAGTTCTGCTGGGGTCTTGTTGGTAGTGGGGCATGGAGTAGCGTGTTGCGTGAGCAAGTAAGTGGACAGTTTGGAATGCCAGTCTGCTTGGCCGAGCCTGGCCAAAACTTCCTTCATGGACCTAACAGCCCTCTCAGCCATCCCATTGCTTGCAGGGTGAAAGGGGGCTATGAGGGCGTGTCTGATGCCTAGGTTGGCTGTGAAGACTGCGAACTCATTGGAACTAAATTGGGGGCCCTTATCTGAAACCAAGGTGTCAGGGAGTCCATGTGTAACAAACAGTCTGGTCAAGGCCCTTGTGACAGCCAGTGTTGTGGTGGTGGGGAGCAAAGCTACATCAGTCCACTTAGAGAACGAGTCTACTACAACCAAAAAGGTCTTCCCTTGTATAGGGCCAGCCAGGTCAATATGCAACCTGGACCAAGGGGCCCCAGCATCTTCCCATCTGGTTGGGGCAGCTGTTGGTGGGGCTGCTCTAGTTGCCTGGCAGGGCTGGCATATGTTTACTGAGTTGGCGATCTGGGCATCCAATCCTGGCCACCACACATAGCTGCGGGCCAGGGCCTTCATCCTCATGATGCCAGGATGACCCTCGTGCAGTGCCTTTAAAACTTGCTCTTGCAAGTTGGGTGGTATGACCACCCTTGTCCCCCATAACAGACAGCCCTGAAGTGAAGACAACTCTTGCCTGTGGGTCTTAAATGGCATGAATTCAGGGGCGTACCCCCTCCCCACCCAGTCCAGGACTTGGGAAATCACTTGGTCCCTTCTGGAGTGGGCAGCAATATCCCCGGCTGAAACTGGTAGGTCAAGTACATTGCATTCGAAGATTGCGTGGAAGTACATTGCATTCGAAGATTGCTGGGTCTTTGACTGGTGTTGGCAGGGGGCATCTGCTGAGGGCATCTGCATGGCACAGGTTCTTCCCTGGGCGATGTACCAGTCTGTAAGAGTAGGCGGCCAGGAACAGAGTCCATCTGGACATTCGCGGGGATAGTACCTGTGGGGTTTGCTTATCTCCAGCTAAAAGTCCCAAAAGTGGCTTGTGATCTGTCACAAGTTCAAAACAATGGCCATAGAGAAACTCATGGAATTTTTTCACAGCAGCAACAGCTGCTAGGGCTTCCTTATCGATCTGACTATAGTTCCTCTCTGCAGCAGAGAAAGTTCTTGAAAAGTAGGCAATGGGTGCCTCAGATCCATTTGGGAGCCTATGGCTCAATACTGCTCCTATGCCAAAGGGTGAGGCATCTGAGGCTAACACCAGGGGCAGGTTTGGGTTAAATTGGACTAACACAGCGTTTGAGGTTAAAAGAGACTTAAATGCTTGGAAAGCATTGGCTTCTCTCTGTCCCAGTGCTAGGGGGCCTTTTTATCTAAGAGCCTATGAAGGGGCTCAGCTACAGAGGCCTTGTGAGGCAGGAACGCTGCATAAAAATTCAGGAGTCCTAAAAAGACCTGCAATTCAGTTTTGTTAGAGGGTGTGGGTGCCCCGTGGATGGCTCTAACCTTAGTTTCTATGGGGTGAATTCCGGAGGCGTCAATTCGATAACAGGAAGTCCACTTGCTTGGTGGCAATGGTGCATTTGTCTTTTTTCAGTGTAAGCCCATTTTGCCTAAACTTGTCAAGGACCGACCTGACTCTGAGTAATAATTGTGTTTTGTTGGTGGCAGAAACTAAAATGTCATCAAAGTATGGCACTACTCCCGGAAGACCCTGGAGGATTCTCTCCATGAGGGACTGAAAAATGCCTGGGGCCACACTGACCCCAAATTGTAAATGTTTACATCGAAAGGCACCTCTGTGGGTAACTATAGTTTGCAAGTCCACAGGAAATTGCTGATATGCTTGGGACATGTCTAACTGTGCGAAAATCAGTTCAAAGGAGTGTAGCAGGCGTTGGATTACAGGTACTGGGTATGCACTAATTTGGAGAAAATGGTTCAGGGACGTTTTATAGTCAGCGCAGATTCTCACGCTGCCATCTTTTTTAAAGTGGGTGACAATGGGCATTTCCCACTTGGTGAAATCTACCTACTCCAGCACTCCTTGTTTGATAAGTTTGTCTAACTCCGCATCCAATTTAGGCTGAATGGCAAAAGGTACCCTTCGCGGTTTTAAACGAATTGGGGTAGCTTGGGGGCCTACATCGAAAGAGATAGGGGTGCCAGAATAACAACCTAGTTCGCTACTGAAAACATCAGAGTAGTCCCTGAAAAGGGAATATACTTCAGAATTTACCACAGAGTGAATCCCTGTAATGTTGAGGCCTAGGGCAGGGAACCAATCTAGTCCTAGCAAGCTAGGAAGGGCACCATCTACAACCACCAGTGGCAAGTGGCCTCTAAAGTTCTGGAATTGAATGAGGAATTTGCCCTTACCTGGGACTGGAATGGTCTTTCCCTGGTAGTCTTGAAGAGTCAGGTGGCAGAGCGAAGGTAGCAACTTCTTCAGGGTGGTCCACGAGATGATGGAGAAGGCAGACCCGGTATCTACCTCCATTCAGCAGGGTTTACCTTCTATAAAAAGAGAAATGCTTATTTTGTTAGACCTAGGGGTGGTATTGTCTGCGTGGTAACAAGTATAGCAATCTTCCACTTGCCTTTGGAAGGAGGCAGCAGCCTGAGGTCTTTGCGTGGAGGTCTGCTCGGCTTGGCAAACCTTGGCTATGTGCCCTCTCTTCTGGCAGTTCAGACAGATAATGTTTCTGAATCTGCAAGTTGATCTGGGGTGGTTACCCCCACAGCTCATACAATTGGGTTGCTGTCTGACTGTCTGGTTGTTGTTTTCCTTAGGTAGCTCTGGGGGTGGTGGTGTTTGGACGTGTGAGGCGGTTTACCTCAAGAGGTTCCTCTTCTTGGGAGACCTCATCGTAGTGAATGGTAGAGTGCCCTTTCCTTAGGGGATCCCCCTGAATCTCAGCTGCTGATACCTCTGACAGCTCAGCAGCCTGAGCCTCCTCAATAGCTAAGGCTAGGGTTAAATCTTTTTTAGCAAGTAAACGCCTCTGTAGCTTTAGGTCCCTAACTTCTCCCACAATTTGGTCAAGCAGCATGTCTTCAAGGTAATCCCTAAACCCACAGTGTATGGTAGCTGATCTTAAGGCTGCCATGTACTGACTCACAGTTTCCCCTTCAGCTTGAACTCTCCTCCTAAAAGCCAATCTCCTAGCTATCTGAGAGGGTCTGGGGGAATAGTGGTTTGACAGGATTTCCTTCAACTCATCCCAGGGGATAGCCTTTATAGAGTGTGGGGACACTAGTGCAGAGGCTGTATCAAAAACTGTAGCCTCACAGAAGCTTTAAAAAAAGGACCTTTTCCTCAGGTCAGTGGCTTCAGACAGATCAATGGCATTTTGGAAGCATTTGAATCTGTTCATGTATGATTCCCATGTCTCTGCCTCCAGCTGGAAGTGAGGGAATGTCGAGTTTGAGGCCATTAGAGTGGCAGCGTCGGTCTCCTCAGCTGAGGGAACTAGAATTTTCCGCTTTTAGAAAAGCATTTCTGGCTGCGCCTGTCAAGCGGCGTTCGGCTTCTCAGCTGGGAAGCTTTAAAGTTCGCGCTCTTTGGAGAGTGTCAGCGGCGGTGACTTCGTTCAGCTCGTAGCGGCTTCAGCTCTTTTTTATTGTGACTTTGGCTCAGTTGTCTTGCCTGGTCATCTTTTCTGCATCTCGCCCTCATCACCAGTGTTGTAGAGCAGCAGTTACAGAGTGAGACGGAGCCAGGGTAAAAGCTAACAGACTTTATTCCTTGAATAAAGGGTTGCCGCGGCTGCCGGGGCTAACTGACAGCCAGCTGGTGACAACAGCTGATGCTGTTTGACAGCTCCCTTTTATAGCCGGCTGTCAAACGGCATCAACCAATGGGAGTGATCGGCGCTCCCGCGTAGATGGCAGACCAGAGAGAGGACTGCCGTTAGTCTTTGAACACAGCAAATAGTTACCCAAGTGGCAACAGAAAAACAAAACAGAAGAACCATATAATACATACACTAAAGAAAATGGTTTAATAGTTCTCTATATAGATTTCTTTACATGTATTTGAAACCAATGTGTTTATTTCATGTATGCATTTGTTAAGTGTATTATCCTCTTCTTCCTTCAGGAACTCAAATGAGATTCGTCTTCCAGTTTTTCCCATACAGGTGGTCCTTGACGTGCAACTTTTTAGTGACTGTTAAAAGTCATGACAGTCCTCCAAAAGGTACTTATGACTCAGTTTCAAAGTTCCAACAACCAGGACAGGCCCTGTTAGCACATGATTGCATTTTGGACCTTGACAATTGATTTGCGTTTATGATGATTTGCAGTATCCCGTGGTCATATGACTGCAGTTTATAATGCTTTTGCCAAAAACAGACATTTCCTTCTGTTATTCTGCAAAACAGCCGACAGTGAACAATGGATTTGCTTAATGACCACGGTATTCATGTAATGTCAATGGATTTGCTAAATTATTGCAGTGATTCACTTAATGATCACTGCAAAAAGTGTTGTAAAATTGGGTCAGTCACTGGGTGACCCACTTTATGACCAGCATGACTTACGACAACAATGGGACTGGGAGCCTCTATTCTGGTCACAATCCAGAAAGTCACTTAGTACACTTATATTGTTGAGAGTAGATCTGAACTGGGATCTCCCTAGTCCAAGCGTGCAGTTGGACTGACACAATAGGGATTATTGTCCTTTGTGTGGTCTATGTTTTTTTCCAAGGAAATATACCAAAGGCAGTTCATTCTGGAAAAGTCACATCACAGTTCTAGCATCTTCTGCTATCACATATTTTCATTTAGTTCTGTACTTTCAAAATAAGATTTTTAGAATTGATCTGTACAGTTTTTCCAAATGGAATATTTTTGCAGGCTTCCCATCGAATTCAGCCAATTAAATCTAATATTTTAAGGCAAATAAACATTCTTGGAAAGAAGCTATATAGAAATGTTATTATCTATTTTCTATCATGATATAAATTCATCAAAAAAAATAACAACATATAGGATGAAAAAGGAAATAACAAATAAAGTTTTGGACAATTAACACTTTGGTCCTTGAAGGATTTGAAATCTCGCATTCAATTTAGTACTTGTAAGTCTTTCTTCTAAATACAGATGCTTAGAAATATACTGCTATCATGAATCCAATTAGATTTTCATACAGATATCTTTGTCTGGTTTATGTTTAACATTTTTTGTTATGTGTTTTGTTTCCTCCCTTTCCCTTCCCTCCTTAAGTTCATAGGTCAGGCCAAGCAGGACAATACAACTTCCATATTTTTCTACCAGACTATGTCTACATTATTCTGAGCAATTTCTGATGCCCAACTTCCTTAAAATCTTAATTCATGAAGGTGTTCTAATTACTGCCTCATGCCATGACACATTTTCAAAACAAGTTGAGCAAGAGAAAATATGCAACACAGAGGCATATAGGTGGAATTTGCCTCTTGCTTTTTGGTGTCTGTATGTCATCCTCTATGGTTTCCTCATGTAATTAGATGCTGTTTCCCTATTTCTTCTAATGCATGAGATTTATTGATTGATTGATAGTTAAGTTTATTTGACACTCATCTCACTATGGATCTACTCTAGGTGACTTACAACAACAAAACAGGAAAAAAGATTTTAAAAATGTAAAAATAAGAACAGTAAAGGAATAGCAATGGCAATAACACTTAAACTTATATACCGCTTCATAGTGCTTTACAGTTTAAGTGTTATTGCCATTGCTATTCCTTTACTATTTGTTTAATATGTTCTTATGCTATCCTTTCCTTACAATGGGCTTAATTAGAGGTTTGGATTAGCTGGAATTGTGTTTGCAAAGAAGTGCTTTAATCACATGAACAAATGACTTAAAATAATTATTTTACACTAAAATCTTATATACATCAGCTGCCAACAGCCTTCTTAAAACATTGATTATGTGTTCAGTGTACTAAAGTAAAACTGAATTGCAATTTTTGATAATTCAAAAGAGAATAATAGTTAAAATATAGGAAGTATTAAATTAATTCAAATAAAATTTAAGTTTTGTTCTACTGATCTCCTAGACCCAAAATGTTCCTTGCAATAAAGAAGAACTGGTGTCTTTGTATCAAAAGGACAAGACAAGAAAAGTATATTATTTATTTGACAAGAAAAGTATATGATGCAAATTGCTGTTCTTCCTTCTCTACCCTTACTGGCACTAGGGATTCTAATTTATAGTGAACTTAATGAATCTACTGATCTTAGAGACACTTCCTATGTATGCAGTTAATACAATATTACAGTGCATATTACTGCACTCCTAAACACACAAAGAGAATTGTCCTTGATACTCTTCAAGTGATAAAAGGCAGATCAGAGATAAAGTTAGGAGCAGCAGAACTCAATTCAGACTGAACCTTCTTACTAGAAGTTTGGTACAAGTTTGAACCATTCTTCCCAATTAAAAACAAACATCTCTTATTTGGACATTTGGTCTCAAGGCAGAAGAAAATGATGTAAGTTTTGAATCTGCATTTGGCTGTATGCATGCAGCACAAGTCTCAACTTTATCTTTTTAATTATTGTAATTTTTAAAAAATGCACAGAAAATGTACAAAAATGAATGAGCAAGAACAAAAAAGTTCATAATTTCATTATCAAATCAAATCAAATAAAATTCAATAAATGAATAGAAAATTACACATTGAATTAAAATAAATCACACACCCACGATCATACATATTCATTTAATAAAGTGTATCGTACTGTGTGCTCCAGTAAACTACTTGTAAACTACTTTGAAATCTGAAAATACTGGTAGAAACATGCTGCATCATTTTTTTATCTATAGCAAATATAATTTTACATATTAACATTTTTGACCTATTATTTGATACCAGGTGCACCAGTACTTTTCTAATCTTTCAATATAATTCTCTGGTCTTGACTATTTCCCATATCCAATATAATCAATACTTTTTTTTTAGAAATGGTCACTTTCTGCAATTTTGTAATATAATTCAAGACAACGTTGGCACCTCTAACTTAAAAACAACCTTTTTTGTTTTAATATTCTTCAAAAAAAGAAAAAAATGGACATGTTTGAATGTACCTTCATATTTCTTGCAACAGTACACAGAAAATCTACAGTTTGTCCTTTATGGTGAATTTTTGAGGAGTTCAGTAGACTCAGAATAAAATCTTTTTATTAATTTTAAGTCCAAAGAAGCAAACTTGGATCCACTGATGTTACATTATCGGAACCTTTTATTGCATTAAATCATAATCATAAATGCAAATAAAAAAATAGGATCTCAAGTTTAAGGCAGCTAAGGTTTATTTCAGGAAATGCTCAGGATTATTATTTTGCCACTGAAGTGTATTAGGCAAAGGGAATTCCATTTGAAGTATAAAATCACTGAAATAATTACAGTAAAGTAACTATTACAGACTCTAGTCAATCTTTGCAATAAAACAACATACTATCTATTTTTCAAGTAGATTTTTTACACAAATATTTGCTACATTCAGCATCAAAACTCAATCCACATTTCAGTAAAGACAAATTATGTATGTCAAACTGAGGTAAGCAAGCAATGTAAAAAAATTTTTTTGTTATACCTGTGTTTTTTTCTTTCTTGGCACAATTTCTTGACCCAAGAAATTGCCAAGAATTACCAGAGGTACCTAATAAATTTCCAATAAAGCCACAGAGGTTGATATACAGTTCAATTTTTATTCTACATAAATATGGATGATAAAAAATGCCCAATTTATTTTTGAAAAACTGGTAAATTAAAACCTTTTCAAAGATATAGTTTTTCACCCTAGCCAGTAGAATCCTTGTGCCTTTCTCCCCTTATATACAGTATTTTTTTTTCTAGTCTCACTATTAGCAGTTGCTGGTGGGGTGTTTTTTCAATCTCACAACTTTTCTAGTATCTTTAATAAAAATCAAGAATGATATTGGTCAATCTCTCCTTGCCAGTTTTCTAGTTCAAATCTCTGCCTGGAAGAATCCTAAGAGTGGTCATTGCTCCACTTAATTTCATGATAATTATTAAATTAAGATATTAAAAGGATAACTGAAAATTAGTGAATTAACCATTATTCTAACAGAAAAAACTCTTTAGGCCCTGTATGAGCCCTGTAAATGCTGTTCAGTTGTAATCCATTACTATATTTATCCATGTCCTAATTGCACAGGAAAGAAAAAAGAAAAAACAATTGGCTCGTAATGAATACTATTTTTAATAGCTAATTTATTTTAAACATTTAATAAAAATATTGGTAAAATTTAAGAAACTTGGACAGTAAAAGCCACTCATAATATAGAAACCTGTGTATATTATATAATGTTACTAAACTTACTAAACTGTAAATCAAGTATGAAAATGACTAACCATGATCAAAGCAATATAAATTCCAAAGTGAAATGGTGCGAAACTATAAGTTGATCCATATCACCAAGACACTGTACTTATTTCACAATTGCCCCCAGAAGTTGTAAATGCTCCAACACTGGAAGTTTTTAAAAAGATGTTGCATAACCATTTGTCTGAAGTGGTGTAGAGTTTCCTGCCTAGGCAGGGGGTTGGACTAGAAGACTTTCAAGGTCCCTACCAACTCTGTTATTCTATTCTATTCTATTTGAAAAGGTTGATATATAAACTTTATACATCAATTTGAGAAAAACAAATTGTATTGTGCATTATTGTAGTCAGAACAACTTCAACAGTTGGCATTTTGGTAAATACAGTACTTGTTTTGTGATTGGTTGAATCCAAAGGGCAGCCATTTTGTAAGCTCAGCGCGGCCATTTCAAATATATTCTTCCAAATGTAAATATATTCACAAGCTCCCTAAAGTGGACTGTCTTGAGACATGAAATGTGTATTAGGTCATCATGCCACATGGCCAGCTGTTTCTGAAAATGAAAGGAGTTTCAAAAATAGATCAATGTGTTAAGTTCTGCGCATGGGCGCAAGGAACGGAGATGAGGCAGTGAACAGTGAACTTCAACTCTTTATTAATCATTCTGAACAGAGCAAAAACCTAGGGCAGCAGCAGCCCTTTTATAGGGCAGGCTGTTGATCTAGTAACCAATGAGAAACGTGGAGTGTTAACCCCTTGAACCAATGAGAGTGGCTCGTTAACAGCCAATCAGATTCTCCTAAACGGACCAATCCGATATCGCTATTATTGGCCAATCAGAAGTGCAGGATTAGAACCCTGCTTTTTCTAAAGGTTTGATAAAACTTTATTTAAGCGTTTTATTAGTTCATAACACAATGGATGTTAATAAGTTGCACTGCAAGGAAATAAATAAATAAAATAACTTATATCTTATTCATTTACAGATGCATATTTAATATTGTATGTTGCATAATACTGATATTGAAAATAAGGTTAGGTGAAAAAGAAAAACAAAAACACACCTACTAAGCTATATTAAAACCAGCTGAGTGACAATATGGCTACTACTAGCCTATGTTGAAACTGGGTGGATGGTGTATAGTTGTTCACAAGTGTGCTAATTTAATTTAGTACTTCATGTTAATTAGTGATATAAATCTACTGCCAAACCTGTAATTGCACTTTTGGAGCAGGCAGCCTGCTAAAAGGATTTAATCTTTCCTCATGATGAAGTGAATATAAGGGAAGTTGCTTGTCAATTTTTTTCTGAAATGGCAATCAATGGCAATTGATTGTTTACAATTTCCTCTTTGGTATTATTTTAGTCCGATCATTTAAGATTGTATTTTTATGTGTGGATCTGGATAATTTTAATTCCTTGAGTAAATGGCTTGATAGAGACCCTAGTATAGATTAAATGATTGTATTCTTCTATCCCCTTAGATTACTTCATTTATTTCACAATATGGCAAACCAGTCCTGATATGTTAGGTAACATTTCCTGTTCATCCTGCTGAGTGGATTCCTGGATTCCTTCTACTTTGAAGTTTGTGTTATTTTTATCCAGTGTAAATGAAGCATATTCCTGAAATCATCAGAATAGATTGGACTACTGATTTGGTTTCTGTTATCCTTCAAAATTAGAATATGCAGGTTTTTATAATTTAAATAATGGTTTTTCATAAACTAAAAATGAATTTCTATGACTATGTGTAACTTGAAAGATTCCAGGGGCTATTCAAAATCTGAAAACATTGTAAATTTAAAAAAAAACTAGTGATAAGGTAATACTAAGTAATGGAAAAATATTACACCTGTGAAGTAGTTCGATTAAACTTATTATTACACTTTATTACAAAGATTAGCAATACAAATTCATTGGCACATAACACCCAAAACATTATGAAATGGAGTTAGTAATCGCTGCTGTGTTTAAGTTATTAGCTTAATCAAGTGCTCATTGCAGGAATTCAAATTAAAATACCCTTATAGCTGCCATTTGAACCACACGTAAGAGATGCACTGGCTTTATTCTGTGTTCTGCATTCTGTAACAAGAGAGGACCGGTCTTTTGTGTGACAATTGTTCATTTGAAATGTGATAAAATATTTCTGTCAGCTTTGTCATAGCAATGGTTATATGACAATATTCTTTTCTCTTTTCAGTAACACACACATTAATTAGTAAAGAGTGCATAGAGGTGTGAAAAACAGATGGGAGAAGAATGTTGATGGGAGTGATCTTGGTAGTCCCTTGATTAGGCGCTGTTTGCTTTTGCTTGTTTGTCTGCATTAGTAGTTCCTTGATTGGGATATTGTTTACTTCTTGATTGTTTTTGGTTTTTTAATATCTTTATCATTTGTCTGTCTATCTGTTTATCCATCAATCCATCAATCCATCTATTTGCTCATCCATGCATCCACCCACTTTTAAAATGTCACATTTGAACTTCAGATGTTTTTCTCACCTTGAATCTGCTTAGGTTTGGTTTGGCAATTTTCATTTACACATCTTCCAACAAAAGAATGATATAATTTTTGGGTGCTAAATTGAGTAACACGGTTGTTAAATGAATGTGACTTTCCCATTGACTTTGCTTGCCAGAAGGTCACAAAGGTATAATATGACCCTAGGACACTGCAACCACCACAAATATCAGCATCTGAACTTTGATCACGTGACTATGGGAATGCTGCAATGGTCATACATGTGAAAAATAGTCATAAGTGTATTTTTTCAGTGCGTTGTAACTTTGAACAGTCACTAAATGAACTGTTGTAAATTGAGGACTACCCGTATTGTGTTTTATATTTTATTTTATTTTATTGTGTTTTATATATTCTTTTGGTCTTTGATTCAAAGTTCCATAATTTTAAAAGTACTTGTTCCATGATTGAAATACTACATGTCTTTTTAGGTGTCAGCAGAGAATAGTAGTTCTCCAAGAAGGTCAGAACCTTGGAAGCTCAATATGTCAAATAAAGACAGAGTATTTGTCAGTATTTTCTTGGAAATCATCTGGAGGAAATATTTCCTACAGCTCTAGCATTAAGGCTGCAAACTAAAATATTTAGAACATGAGCAATGACAATTTGGGAGCAGCTATTACAGTTGTAGTACCAAATATTTTATTATAATAGTAGTTGGGGGAGAAGATAGATAAATTCGTAAATGCAGAATAATGAAAGAATAATGAACTACATCACTACTACAAATCAGAGAGATGAAGATGGATACTGGTAGCCTTCGGGGTTGTCATTCCTATAGCCTGGGAACTCTGCACTTTTATGTTATATAACAAAACCCAAATACAAACACGTGATAGAACAAAGAACACGGAGTAGACAGACATATAATCCAACTTCATGTTCCCCATACTGACCAATTACAATCTTAAGAGGATAATTTCCTACCTAGCCTTTTCCTATTTTTATTCCCCAACAGTTGTTCAAAGGATATTAAGGACACTACTGCAGATTAGAGAGATGACTGTAACTGAGCAGTGTGGAATTTTTGTAATAGGAAATTAATATTAAGAATGCACAGATAATCCTGCCTTTTCAGCTAGCCCTTTAACTGCCTATGGCTGATTAAACCAACTTATAAGGGCTGGCATGACTATATGCCAAAATGCACAGCATGTTGTTGCCTTCCCACCAAAATAGTATTTATTTATTTATTTGCATGTGCATGCTTTTGAACTGCTAGGTTGGCAGGAACTGGGGCAAGAGCAGGAGCTTCCCCCATCACATGGTGCTTGGGTGTCAAATTGCCATCCATCCAGTTGACAAGCCCAGTGTCTTAACTGCAAAGCCACCACACTCCACATTCACTGAAGGACCAATTATTATTTTGTAGTCTAAGGTTATAATTTAAGCAAATAATTTGATAGTAACATTAATTTGGCTCAGACATAAACTATTTGATTTTAGTTTTAGAACAGACCCTTTACTATATTCATAAGTAAACATTTTCTTATGAACATATAATTACTGCCATGTTTTACAATGTTGAAATGTTATGTTATTAAAAGTATAATACTTTTGTAATCTGCGATACAAGTAAAGGCATATTTTGGAAATTCTCCCTCTAGTGGGCAAATTGTGGCAGTTTCCAATGTTTTATCATATCTGTATGAAAAACAAAGATAAAATATTGGCACATAACAAAAAATGTGTAGTCCATACAGTTGCTAGGACCATTCAGTTGCTGGGAGGTAGGTGGCATATACATTAAATATTATTTATTGGTATAATCAAAGGAAAAGACCGTAACATTAGTATGGACCCAGATTGTTGGGGTCAATATGGTGACTCTGTAAACCGTTAGAGAGGGTTGTAAAAGCACTGTGAAGTGGCATATAAGTCTAAGTGCTATTGCAATATGTGGTGTAGGTCTGTTTCTTCACTGTTTCCACTTTGGGGCATTCTCCTTTGTAAGATAGAATGTTAAGGGATTGAGTTCCCCTGCTATACATAGACAACTGTTAGTTTTATTTAAAAAGATGGAAATTGAAATAATTTCTTGTGAGGAAATTTGTACTTTTTCTAAGAATAAGTAGCTTTGATAGAAAGCTGGAGAGGCCAATTATGTTGCCCATATTGCTTTTCATTGAACTTGCTGGCCACCATTGCATTTCCAATTCAATATACAAATCTTCTATCATCATGTAGATGATGGATACTCATTGACCATGGGTAATATGACAAGATGAGAACTTCTTTGAATGCACTTCCTCCAGAATCCATGTGCTTAAAAACTGCCTTAAAAACAGTTTTTTCCCTAAAGCCATAACTACTTTGAACTTACACATGCACTGATTTTAAATACTGCCAGATACACTGTAAATAATTGTGAACAAATCTTGTGCAATATGATCACTATTGTTGTTGTGTTGGTGGGCATGTGCAATAATTCCTACTGGGACAGGCACAGTAGGGTATTTTTATTCTTTTATTCTTTTATTCTTCTTACTCTTTTTATCATAATTTTTTAGAGATTTATGTATATTTCTGGTGTGTATGTTGCACTGAAGGACGAGTCGCTTAATTTCACTGTGTATGCGTATGATGCAAATTGTACACGTGGATAGTGACAATAAAGGTATTCTGTATTCTGTATTCTGTAACTTGCAACTGAAATGGTAGACAGGGCAATTCCACTTTGGAAAGGAAAGGAAAAGTCTGGAGGCAAGTGGTTTAAAATTGTTCAAAATAAGTTTGCCCAGTATGTGCACTTTGAATTAGAAGCAAGACTTCTGTGTTCCTCAGCAACTAAGATCTACACATTCCTGATCCAAATTAAAATGTGATTTTCTGTGCCTTATTTTTCACCAACAATCTTAAGAAGGAAATAATCCAATTTTATCTTTTGGTTTACAATGTATTATTTTGCAATTTGAGTTAAATGTTTCTCAAGTTGTATGATATATGTAAATATTACTTTTAAAAATGAATGGGATTCAAGCAAAGGAAATACAGTCATTTTTTTTCTTCATTTGTTTTGCTATTGCTGGATGATAATAGCAGAACATCACCAAGTAAAGTTGAAGGATTTTGGCCATGTTTATATCATTTGCAGCCTAATGTTTTTTTGGTTTTGGTTTAGACTGATTTGTTATTCCATAAAATATATGGTTTATGACTTGTGTTACAAAAGGGTTTCAGATGGTTCAATACTCCCTTAAGGTTTTTTATAAACAGAAATTTATATAATATTTGATAAGGTGGAAGATAGTCCAAAATAAATAATATGCATGTTAAGGTTAAAAGATGCAGAAGAAGAGGAAGACAATAAATAAGATGGATGAATGAAATAAAGCAATAGTGGAATATTATTAGAAAAATAAAAGTTCTTGCTGGTGACATATAAATATGGCTTCTACAATCACCAGGAGTCAAGCCTAGTTTGTTGGCATTTGATCAACTAATTATGTTTCTGTAGTTTAATTCTGCATGAAAAACTATTGTTTAGTTACTGCTTTTGAGCTGACTCGTAGATAATTTTGTCTGCTTTCATAGTATGCTGGCTGCTCATTACAATTATCTTACCAAAAAGATTCAGTTTGATGAAAGGATTAAGTGGGCCATGCAGTTGCTCCTCACCCCATTGAAGGTACACTGACATTCATCTGGATTTTTAATTGGAAAACATCCAGCCACCCTATACTGCGGTTTTCAACTTCAGCACCGCAGACCCCTGGACAGCGATATTCATTTCGTGTTGCAGCTTATATCAGAGAAAGTTGAAAGGAGGTAGAAGGCTCAAAAAGAAGGTCTTTCCGCTCTGGTAACCCAGTTGCTCTGATTCGTCTTTTCCTCAAGACAGGCCAATACAACCTTGCAGCGGATCCCAGAACAGAGGCATTAGATAGCTGCAGGATGCGTGAGCGCCTTGGGGTGGGGGAGAGTATGGGGATTGTAAGCAAAGCGCGCCAGCTTGCTGACTCCCCGACTAGCTGCTGACTCCAACCTCCCAGTCTGCGGGAGAAGCTGGTTAAGGGGGATGTCTAGATATCATCTGGCATCTTTCGAAAAAAGAAAGGCTGTCTCCACCATATACAGAACAGTAGACATTCTAGCTCTCCGTCTAGACCAAGAATCCCAATCTTCGGGAATATGACAGTGTTGCACAATTCGTTCATTTGAGTCATGCGTCAGAATGGTAAGTAGCGATTGCTCTGCGACCACCACCATTACTCCCCGTGGGTTTATTTCTATTTGGAGAGGGACTCTAAGGATAAGAGGAAGCCATAGACTTTATGCCGATATATGCCAGTGTAGTTCAGTTATCTTTCTAGGAGAGAAGGACGGATGGAAAGTCGATCCTCGCAGCTGTCACTCCAGAACAGCTCTATTAACTTTAGAGTTTCGGGCCAATTCTTTGAGCATCCTAAACTGATGCCTCTTTGTCAGTGCTATCTCCCATTAAGTGGTTTGCGATCCCGTTTCAGTGGTCTCTGGAGGGGCCGATGTGGGGTTGTTCCTCCCACTCCACTTCAGCCCAATCTCCAATGAAGTCGGAGGGAATGCTGCTGATGTCAAAGAGAAGGCGTGGGGTCAATCTTTTTAGATTTCTCGGAGAGAGCAAATATATCTTTTTAGATTTCGGAGAGAGCAAATACTACGAATAGTAGAAGCGTCTGCTCACGCGAGTTGAAGTCAAAGAAATATTCCACATTCTTCTTGGAGATAACATCCCCTCCCGCCCCCCCCCCCCGCCCCCGTTCGAAGGTTGTGTTCGTTATCCTAGTTGCTCGCATCAAATTCCGAGTAGGTGAATAGCCAAAGCAGGGAATTATCTGTTCTGCATGCTGCTCCCGATGAAGAAGTACGTGTTAGCCAGGATAGGGGGCTATATGGTTAACGCCTCTGAAATATAGTAGCTGTGCCGTGGCGCGTTGAATAATAAAGCTGAATTCCTAAGCACAGCTTTACGTGAGCTCGCAGCTGGTTGAAATTCTTGGCGTCAAGCGTCGTCCCTCCGAACGTTTATAATTTTTATCTCCTCCACGGGGACGGTGATGGAAAAGCGCAAATAAGCAAGCGTGGTGGAAATAATCGTTTCCTTTTCTCATTACGTGTCAAGGTTATAAAGTCTGAGAAGGGCTGGTGCTAAGGTTTAAGACTTTTAGCTATCTCTAGAGGGAGTCCATGGTATTAAGGAGAATATTTACCTATTCATCTTTAAAACAGCAACAAAAGAAGGAGCTCATTTCACGATAAAGTACTTGATTGGATACCTGGTGTCCTTCAGACCTTTTAAATTACAATTCTCTTCAGAAAGCTTTCTTCGGATAAAAGAGATTGTAGTCCAACTCATCTAAATTGCTCCATATCTCTGGGATTTTGTAATAAGATACTTTTTATATTGAGAGGTGGACAATTTGAATATGAAAGCTTTGTTGATCTTATATGTGTGAAACTTAGTGTTTTCTTTTCTTTTTTTAAATATGAATGAGCCAGATGGATGTAAGGTAATCTGTTACTAAACTAAATTAAAAATGAATAGCAAGAGAACAGGCTCAAAAGCTACTGAGGGATCAGGACTTCCAGTTTGAGTTTCTTCAGTGACAGACTGAAACCCCATCTCTGTGAGTCTTCGATCCATGCTCACTGCTGGAGCACCCCGAGCCGTAGAGGTGGTGAAGAGGGGGGAGACTGCCAGCAGGGTTGAGGAGAGCCGCATCTCTCCTCCCCAGCTGGCCATTACTCCCTTTCCCGAAAGCGGTCGCAGCAGTGGTCAGAAATGGCCACCACAAAGAAGAACTCGACCGGAAAAGAATGTGCAGGAGGAAGATAAGAAGAGAAAGTTTTGATTGACCGGGTCAAATAGCAAAAGCAACAACTAAGGTACCCTGGAATTGAAACTGTTAAAAAACAATAACATTGTTCCCTAAGAAGATTTTTAAGCTGCGAAGGAGAGAGAAAAGGGGAAAAAATTGGTTTTCTCCTTTTCCTATACTGACAGCTAAGAGGTTTAAGCAAGAAATTGGAAAAAAATCCACTTTGACATCAATAGGCATTTAATGCTGAAAATAAAAAGTCAAAGGAATAATAGAGATTTCTGGATAATTAAAAGCTTTTGAAAACAGGAAAGGAGAGAGGAAGAATAAAAGGGCAGGATCTGGAAGGGAGGAGACTGCCTGGAATTAAAAAAGAACTTAAAGCAAAATCTCAACAAGACTTCCAAAAGATACATTCCAACTGAAATATCACAACAAAAACCCCTGGAAGAGAAAGTCGAAAAAGAAATAAGAAGATATAACTCGGGACTATCTGAATTACTTGATGATTTCTGGATTCTTGGTTATTGTTTTGAATGACTAAAATTAATCAGATGGTTGTTTAAAACTGTTTAAAATGGCTCCACTTTTAGAAGAACTGAAAATGGAACTTAAAAAGTACAAAGAAGATGCACAAGAAGGGAGAGGTTCTTTTGGCTTAGTATTTCAGTTTTTAGAAATGGAGATTTGGAATTATGAGAAACAACAAGAAATGCCTGCAGAACAAGAAGATTGTGACAAAGAAGAAGCCATCTTTAATGAACAAGTAATCTTAGATAGGGGGGAAAAAGGAAAGGGGAGAAAGAGAATGGAAAGTTTAAGATTGGGAAAAACAACTCCCCCCCAAAAAATAGAGTGAAAATAAGTATAAAATCAGAAAGCAACAGAAGAGGGAAATGCAGAAGAGAGAATTAGAACAAGAGAGACAAGGGGTAAAAAGGGGATGGAGAAGATGAGAGGGAAGAAAGAAAGGAAAAGAAGTTATAAAGGACAGAAGCAAAATATAGAGAAACAGGGTCTATTTAGAGATAATGGGTGAAAACTTAATGGAAAAAGGGATTCTGCAAAGGTACATAAGATAGTATGGTTATATTAGAAGCAGAAATAATTTTAGAAAATATGAAACAATGTATGATTAAAATGTCTGATAAAATAGCTATTGTAATTCAGTGGAATGCTTGTCAATAAATAAATGTTACAAAAGGTATATTTAATGATTTATAAAACATATGTGAAGAGAAATAAGGGAAAAATTACTTATGGAGATTACATGTGTTTTTATCATATTACAGAGCTGTAATATGATATTTAATTGAAGTGTTAAAGATGTTATGGTTTTAATGATTATTAATGATAGAACTGAACTGGAATGGAATGGGGGTTTATAATTACATATATTTACAATCGTTCTTTTTTTTTTAAAAAAAATATATAGTGTATATTATAAGAATGTGCCAAGCAGAGTTCGATTGGAAGTTATGTATTATATTGAAGGTCATAAACTTAAGGTATATATATTGAAGTTTAAGAGTTGAATGGATGTAATTAAAAGATATAAAGGTGTCATACTCCAATTAGTAACTATAGGAGAAAATTTGTTTAAAGAGAAAAGATAATATGAAATTGAGACAGGACAGACAAAAGTATAAATATAATGATTTGAATTGAGATGAGATAATCAAAATACAATTGAGAAAATTAAAAGAGGGAAAAATTATATAGAAAATGTAAAATAGTATAAGATATGGAATAGAATACAAAAAGGAGGATGAAATTGAGTTCAACCCGGGACCATGCTATTTTCAAAAAAGATGTTTTACTTTGTATTTTGTGTGTGAAAACCCAAATAAAACTTGATTAAAAAAAAAAAAAGCTACTGAGGGATCAGAATTGTAGAATGAACCTACACTGATTCATTCAACTAGTTGAAAGAATTTATACCTAAAATCAAGTAATATTCTCTAAATTGTACTACCAATAATATAAATCTTTATATTTTCTATGATGACTTCTTATAATATGAATTTTGTTTTCAAAGCAAACAACCCTACCAGCCAACAGATCACAATATAATTAGATAGGACAAGTATTTCAAATATTCCCACTGGATTAATGGAGCAAAAGCATATTTATTTATTTATAGATTTATTCACTTCCCCATCTTATGTCGGGGTAACTCTTTCATCACCCAAGTCTGTATGTATTGTATATTTTTTGCAGAATGTGAATATGCAGAATATATGTAAACAATAGTAATATGTTTAACATACAAATGGCTTTAAGGGTTTTTCTTTATATACCTCCAAATATTTTTGATATCAAAATTGTAGAAATATTACAATTAAAAATTTCTATTAAAACAGAAAGACTTGCAGTTTTAAAAAGGTGCATCTGAAATACATTGGGATTTATTTATGTAAATGTGCACTGTTTATATAAACATGTACTATTTTCTATTATTATGATTTAAAATGGCAGTTTATTTTTCAACTGCTACTTGTTTATGTTCTATACGCTAGATAATTTAAGACTTTAAACCTAATGCTCTTTCTTTAATGCTCTTCCTCTCTCTGTCCCACTGTGCTTTTAAATGGGAATATATAGCATTATTTTATCTCCAAAACAAAGTAGTGCAGCTCAGTTCTACCATTCAAATGCTTGCAATACCAGCTGCAAAGTAAAGCTTCTTAAAAAAGAGTTATTGAACTCATTACTGACAGAGCTGTAATATGGAATTTAGTGTAAATGCATTTATACTAGCTTGCTCTAAGAAACAATTAATTGATAGTATACCTGGCATAATGAGGTCTTGAAGCTAAGAAGCACAGATGCTGCAATGGTCCTAATTTCAAATTCATTTTCCCATTGTTTTAAAAATCAAATGCTATATCCCTTCACTTAAATATGCTCACTTGTAAAACTGAAATAAAATTGAAAGTGGTTTGGTAGTAACAATACCAAATATCAAAAAATTAAAATTATGTACCTTTCTCTATTTCACAAGTCAGGACAAAATGGAACAAACAAACCCAGGCCTAGCCATTTTCAAGACCCATGGAAAACTGTTCTTTCAGAAAAAACTAGTTGAAATGATATAGTCACATAAACTGACTTCATATTTAGCTTCTAATCTGGTACTAATGGCAGCTCCACATAGAGTGTTTTATTACAACTCAGCCTGTAATAGAAATTCTTGCCGTTCTCAAGTGAAGTGTTAAATTGAAAACATTTCCCAGTTTACAGTAAACACATTCATGCAAGATATGATGCCTTTATTGGTAGACATTCTTAATAATCCTACTGAACACTGTGTTCCTACTGTCAACAATGTTTGTGCAGTATATAATTTGCCTCTAAACAAAAGTATGCCTTGGAATTATTACAGTATCAAAAAGTGGTCAAACCATACCCTGATACATGCAATGAATTTTTGAAGATGGAGCCACAGCTCAGCCAAATCAGCTTATTATTTTTCTTTATAAATTTTTGATTTCTAAGGTCCAGTGTTCTTGTTCAGATGATTAAGGATTAGTCCAGGGAATGTGAGACACTCTCCCAATACAGCCTTCTATACATCCACTTTCACCCAAGTAGCAGCAGACAATACCATCTGGGTGAAACCATGTGACAAAATACTGATTAAGAAAACATTTAAGTAATAGGAGTATTAATAATAAGTATTCATTAAATTCATATGCTCTATGAGCCCGAGCAATTATGTGTGGTCTATAATTGCTACAAGATTTAAAAACAAAGAACAATAAAAATAAAAACACAAAATTAGCAGAATACAAAAAAATCAACATTGGGGAAGAAAACAAACTTGGAGAAGAAAAAGCAGGAAAAAAGGGGTGTCAGTTGTCCTTTCCAAGTTTTGGGTAAACAGCCAGGTTTTTAGGGCCCTTTGAAATAGCAGTACGATGGGAGACATTCAAATTTCAGGAACCTGATTTCAGAAGGTAGATGCTGCCACAGAGAAGGTGTACTTTTGGGCTATAGAAAGATAATATTGTTTAGTTGACAGAATCCAATATTGCCAGATCGAGCCAGCTGGACAGGTACTATGAAAGATAGGAGATCCATCAAGTCATCAAACCTGTGCCATGTAAAGATTTGTAGGTAGTAACTAGCATCTTGACTTGCATCTGAAGCAAACTGTCAAAGCAAAAATGTTACATCAACATATTGAGACATGCCCTTTACTGCTTCCACTGCTGCATTCTGGACCAATTGAAACTTTTGGGTGGCCTTTAAAGGCGGCCCCAATTAGAGTGCATTGGAATAGCAAAGTCATGAAGTATAAAATCTTTTACATATGTTTACTTAAGAAAAATTTGCAAAGATTACATAATAAGCATATGATCACTTTATACATTAAGGTACAGAAACAATAAGATACAAAAATATACATAGTAGCAGAGCAAGCATTAGAATTAGATGACCCATCAGCTCTTTATTCAACATACTTACATCCTTGGTTAGAAAAATGTAAATAGGCTTCAGTTTACTGTTATCTGGAAGTCAGCCAAGAGAGCAAGACATATTTTAGAAAATAAATGGCCCCTTTGCCAAGCAGGTTAAAAACAGAGGCTTTATATTTGCACATCATCTTGGTTGCTTCAAGATTCTCACTACTTTTATTGGTTGAAGTCCATTGCTTCTTTTCCCTTTCTGGTATTTTAGATTGATCTCACTTAGCTCAGCATCAATATTTATAGCCACCTTCCAACTTTGAGTCATTGTTATTACCAGAAAAAATGTTACATCTTCTGAAACACACCCTACAATTCACAACCAAAATTTGTGAGAACCATATCCATCTTGGCTTTCCTTCATTATTCCATTAATCTCTTGTTAACATTTGGATTCCAACTATCTCCTTCTGCCTTCAAAAATATTGTTGGAGAGCAATTATTCCAGTCGGGGGTGGGTGGGTCTTGAGAGGGTAATTAGTTTGGATTCACCAAGAGGGCAAAGTCTGACACCTCCTCCCCCAAATGCATTTGAGCCTTATTTGGTCTTTCCCAGATAAACTGCCAGTCTGGAAAGATTCCTGTAGTAAAGACAGAGATCAATAAAGTAGCTAGTTTGAATTTACATGTGACTGGTTGTTTGAAGCTGGTTATTTGAATCTACAGTTATAGCATTATAGCCTATTGTACTGTAGGCAATGCTAGATGGTCAAGAGAGTATAATTGAAACAGTAGCAACTGTAATACAATACATTTATCCTTCTAGTAAAGAACTACAATATTACTATTAACATTGAAATCTAAATAATGCAATTTTATTTTTCACATAAGGTATAACAATATCAGTACCAACTAATAATCTTTGAGTATAGGAAGTAACAGAACTACAGTAATACATGAATTAATATTACTTTTAATTAAGAAAAGAAAGAGCAACAAAAGCAGGTTGGAGAGATCAGGAGTTCGAACATCAATGTACGTTAGTCACAATCAATTAAAAAAATTCAGATGGAAGCTCAACACATAGAGTCAATCAAAAATTGATTTGATTTTCAACAGATGTCTACAGACGTCTCAGCAAAAATTGTTTAAAAAAACTGTTCTTGATACAACTTTTACCACTGAACAATAAATATAGGAGAAATAGCCACCTCGGTTACAGATCATGGAGAATGTAGCAAAATATTTCTGGAAGATACCATACTGAGAAAAACTATTATTAATGTTGGTGTTTTAATCTACTGGAATGGCTTTGTTCATAAATGTTAATAACTTTTCCATAGCAATTCAACTATATTAAAAGATCCAGGTAGAGGGTGTGTAAGTAAGTAAAGAAATGTAATACAAATGCAAGAATTATAGAGAATCATATAGTGCCATGTTCATTCTCTTTCTCGATGTTCCTTACTTCTGTTTCTACAGTACGGATTTATAAACACATGCCTAAAGTCTCTGGTGGTTGAAAAATATGGTGAAGAAATATGGGAAAATTTAAGGTACGTAAGTTATTCCAAGAAAAATTATTCAAAAAGTTCAAATATTAGAATTGCTTAAAGCCATGATTAATAAGATGTTTCAAATCCTTTGACAAAGTTTAAGCAATGGCCTTACCTTAAAGACTAATAGATTTATTAGACTCATGGATTTATACAATGCTTGACAGATTATACAGTAATTAATCTCTTATTAATATGGTTGTGCCAAGTTTTGATAGGGTACTTGATAAAATTTTGAATGAAGTGCTCTTCTGAAGGGAAATGCTGAACTTTATTACCCTTTGAACCACGAGATTGGACCAGTCATCCTGATTCAATTCAGAAGCAAAAACAATAACAACAAAAAACACCTCTTTTTCAATCTAGTCAAAGGGTAGAGCTAAATCTAATCCTCCTGCCTTGTTGTTTTGGTTCAAGGCACTCGAGGCAGAGCAATTCAGTTTTGCAAACTAAAGCAAGGCTCACTATAACAGTGTGATTTGAGGCAAGGCCTTGATGCAGAACAGAGTCCCTTCTAAAAGACCCACTTGTTTTCTGGGTCTCATGGCCAATCTTCAAATGACAAACCCTGCTGCTGTATGGTAATTGAGGATAAGTAAGAGAAAGGGAAGAGTTATGTCACATGGCTGCCACTCCTGCAGCAACAGTAGGCTTGATACCAATGAGGGTCTCCCATTACTGTGTTGGTCAACCTAAATGTCTTCTTCTCTTGACCATTGTGCAAGGAGAATCTGTTCTCCCTCTGTCACCTAGAATACAAGGCATATATATACCTAAATCCAACCAGATTTCACACTACTTAAAAAATATTTGTACTGTACTTTGGTTATGGGAATTTTCTATATCTCTTTGCAAGCATTTAATGATTGTTTGGATTTTTTTCAGCCCAGACATGATAGGTCTACTGTATTTTCTTATTCCACTTCCTTTACAAACAGAAATAAGCTAAAGAGTGATAATGGTAAGCTACAACCATCAAGGAATCCTCCTGAACTTCTGAAGACATTGCTTTTAGCTGCTGCAAAATGGCTAATTTTAAAATAGCATCATCTTCCTCTTACAGACAATTACAATGGTGCAAATTCAGTTCCACATATGAAGAACAACGAGAAAGTGATTGTGTACAAGTAGTCTTCATCTGACAACTTCCTCAACAACCATTCAAAGTTACAACAGTTCTGGGCTAGTGGTATTTACAACTGGTTCCCAAAATACCAGCCATCCCAGCAGCCACTTGAAATCACAGTCTGGGTCCTTGGCAACCAGCTTGTACTTAGTGGTTGTGTCTCTTTGTCATGTGATTGCAATTTGTAACTTTCAGCTTTCCAAAGCAAAGTCATTGGGGAAACCAGCAGAGAAAGTTGCGAGTTGCTCCAGTAAATCACTCACACCCTCTCCCGCTCAGCAACAGTCACAACTGGCCTTGCCGCTCTCATGCCATGCTTCCTACCATACGTTACCTGCTTGCTGACCTACTTGTAAATAATCTGAACTCACTTAATGACCCATGATTCTTGCTTAACAATGACAATGAGAAATGCCAGGATTGCTATTGCTAAGTGCAATCACTTGATGTTGCAAGTTACGAATCATATTGCTTAGCAATGGAAATTCTGGCCCCAATTATTGTCATTAACCAAGGACTACCTATAGTGGAATAGACTTTCTGACAATAGCATGACATGCCTGCTAATGAGATAGATCACTTCAATAAACTCTGTATAATGAACCTAGCCGTTACTATCTCTCTCTTGTGTTGTGCTGAATTGATGCTTCCATACTGGACTTCCCAATAGGGAGTTCAGCTTAGCTCTCTGAAGTCTAAATACAAGCATTGCAGTGTTGGGATTCATTTTTTTTTTTTACTACCGGTTCTATAGGCATGGCTTGGTGGGCCTGGCAGGGGAAGGATACTGTAAAATCTCCAGTCAGAGGTGGTATTTGCCAGTTCTCTGAACTACTCAAAATTTCCGCTACTGGTTCTCCAGAACTGGTCAGAACCTGCTGAATACCACCAGCATTGGCCCCAAACTTTTCTTGTTTATCAAAGTGGGAGTGAGGTGAGGAGGCTATAAATGCCACTTTCTCTGTATCAGGCATTTTCTCTCCAGCTTGCCAATTTTTATTCTGTTAGGATGGATTTCTTTTTAAAAAACAACAACAGCTGTCTTGTCTCCATCCTTTTGCTTGTTGAAAAATGTTTTTACAGAAACATTCTTCTGACTGATCGTGAACCTCAGTGATATTCCATAGACTGATAAAAATATACTGAATAGCAGATTCTGAGGAAAACCTATTCTATCATTATGTAATTAATGGGTCATAAATAATTAGGTTATGATGTCATTGCTTGGTTACTGTTTTGATGGTTCCATAAATAGTGTTAATACAATACTGTATATCAGTGGTGGGATTCAACATTTTTTTACTACCAGTTCTGTGGGGCATGACTTGGTGAGCGTAGCTTGGTGGGCGTGGTAGGGGAAGGATACTGTAAAATCCCCATTCCCTCCTGACTCCTGGGGGAAGGTTACTGCAAAATCCCATTCCCTCCCCATCCCAGTAACCTGTTTTACAGCTCCGTTGTCCTGTGCAGGGCAACAAAAGAGGACCCAGCCAATCAGCTGGGTCTCGGGAGGCAGAGAATAGAGGGAGGGGAGGCCAGTCAGAGGTGGTATTTGCCGGTTCTCCAAACTAATCAAAATTTCCGCTACCAGTTCTCCAGAATTGGTCAGAAATTGCTGAATACCACCTCTGCTGTATATTACCGTACATTGTCTATGTTTAATTGAATTCTATATATAATTGTCAGCCTTCAAGATTTTCTCCCTTTGCTTTGCATCTTTCGGCTGTCATAAGTAATGGGGGGGAGGAGTGAGGGATATGGTTATGGGAAGTGAGCTGGAGGTGTTACAAAACAGAACTGTATAAGGTGGGAGGGGGTAGATTCTTGCTTAGGCTTGTATCCTATGCTATGCGCAGCTGCAACTCTTTATCAAAATATGTCAAGGTCAACAGACAGGGGCCTCATCACCACCTGGAGATGCCCACATGATGATATACACAACTTTAATTGGATGAGCCAATTGAACTATTGGGAGTGGGACCGTTGCCATTACTTTGTATATGTGATTTACACGCCCATTTTCTCAAATTCAGAATAATGTCAGCTGGTGCTCCATTCAAAATCCAAGAAAGAAATACTTAGACTCCATTAATCAGAGAAAAGATATCTTTTACTGGAAATCAAGTGGTAGCAACAAAAGAATTCTAAATCTGAGAAAATGAGCACGGTCCTACTTTTGTCATAAGATCTGAAAACTTAACCCCCTAACACACACACACACACACAAACTCCAATTGTTCGTTTGTTTTGTCTTTTTGTTATAGAGTACAAACTGGAGTACAGGATACATTTTTTACTTTTGAAGTTTATAAAGATGAGATCACAATGAAACTCATTGACAAGGCATGCCAAATGTTAGGTATGTATTGTTTGAACCCTAACCCTCCTCCTCCTCCTCCTCCTCCTCCTCCTCCTCCTCCTCCTCCTCCTCCTCCTCCTCCTCCTCCTCCTCCTCCTCCTCCTCCTCCTCCTCTTCTTCTTCTTCTTCTTCTTCTTCTTCTTCTTCTTCTTCTTCTTCTTCTTCTTCTTCTTCTTCTTCTTCTTCTTCTTCTTCTTCTTCTTCTTCTTCTTCTTCTTCTGCAGCAGCATCACCACCACTAATACCACTATTTTCTTCTTGATGCCTCTGTGAAGTATTTTTTTAATGTATTTTCCCATTTACCCTATTGTAACCCCTGACCATTGTTACAAGCTAGAACTATCAGGAACTCAGTTACATTTTTTGAAATGCTGTCATTTTTCTCCCACATTACAATGAAATCTGTTTTCAATGCAGGCAAATTGAGGCTTTGCAGCAAAGAAGCTTCCTCTCATGTCAGATATGGAGAAATTGTGACAAATAACTGAACACATGTACATAGATTGAAAGGAAAATTTCTCCTCCTCCCTCCTTCCCTCCCGCCCTCTCTCTGTGTATATGGATGTATTGTATGTATGTGTATATATGTTTGTGTATGTGTGTGGCATATCCAATTGGCATGGCATGCTCCCTGCATGTTTTCAAAGTCTGGAGATCAGAAAAATTAAATTATGGGTATGCATCAAACTTCTTCTGAAGAATTGGGGGACAATAATGGTGGTGATGGAACGTATTCTGAATTAACCTGAATTAACTGGTTTCTAATCTTGAAACATGAACATGTAATATTGTAACATATATTTATTTTCCTAGATGTTTCCCCAGATACGGTCCTAAAACAATTTGGAGAATATTTTTTTGAATTCTGTAAACAGTCAGGTTATGACCATATGCTGAGAACGCTGGGAGGAAATCTGTATGAATTTATAGAGAACCTGGATGCATTACACAGTTACCTCAGTCTGTCTTACCAGGCAAGTGGAAATGAATAGAAGAGAAGAGAAATCTGATTCTTTATTATGAATTCATTCATCTTGTCAATAATAATATAGGAAAATTATTATGTATATGTGTGTGTGTGTGTGTGCACATGGCTAGATGAGTGTCTGTGAGCATATATATATATCCAGTACATGTATGAATTCTGATGCTTTACTTGGTTGCCAAAATCTGACTCCAATTTTAAGTATGCATGTTTTTATCAAATCAAATTTTCCATCAGACAACTTGAAATAATATTTTTTTATTATTGTGACCTTACTATCATCAGAATAGAGGAACTTCTGCTATAATCCTAAAAAAGATTAATTTTTGGAAATTCTATTTGGATTCAAGAAACATCAGTGGGATACTACAGTCTCTCTCACTCTCCATTAAATGCCAGATAGATTTTTCCTAAGAATGCAACAGACAGGAAAACATTAAATTCCCACAATACATAAAGACTTTCTAGGTGATGAATGTTTATCTTCCAAAAGGAAATCTGTATGACAAGTAGCAAGTTGTTTGACAGAAAGAATTTAAAGACTTAGTTGCAGAATCCGTGTCTCCAACTTCAGCTGATTGTTGATAATTCTCCATCTCAGGAGAAAGAACTCCAGGGATCAGCCAAGCCCCTTCAAAATTAAAAGTTTGACTTGGGAAATAAATGTAAGGTATCCAGAAAGTACTCATGATATCAATCACTCCAATTGATTTATTTAGGAACAGTTCTGGCATGTCAAAGGCAATTTCCCAAGTGAAATTATTTTCGTGCATTACACAGGATCCACCTTCTCTTCTCCCTTCTCTTTTCCCACTTCTACACTTCATAAAGTATGAGGACAAATTAACTGCCACTGGAATTTCTTAATACGATATACAGAATAACCTTGAACTTTTCAACTCCTTCAACTCTCTTAAAAAAAAATGTGGCAGCTGAATTTTAAAGCTGACACCATGCTTGCACTTCCACTGTTGGGATTCATTTTTAAAAAAAATTGTAGTATGCAGTGGGGAAGAGAGCCTCTAGAACAGGGGTGTCAAACTCATGTAGTCACGGCATTGTCATGTGACATATCAGGACTTTTCCTCCCTTTGCTAAACCAGACGGGGTGGGGGCCAGCACATGATGCATCCAGCTGCGGGCCGCCCCTGCTCTAGAAGTTGGTATGTGATAGTTGATTATATGAAAAAATAATCTGATGTATCGTAAGCATGATGGACTTGTAGAAAGATGTTGTAATGTTTCCACACTGCTATCAAGGAGCAGATTTCTGATGTCTCAAAATGAGCAACAATTGCAACATGACTTTTACTATGACTTTTACTATGACTTTTACAGTCATAAAAATATGCATGTGGACCATCAGGGAGGAATAGTTGATGGATTGACAAAACTTGCTAAAATGAACACATTGATAGTTTTGATGAGAAAAAGGACAATTCCTACGTTTAGTAGTGATTGGAAACTCCTTATGGTCATTTTGTGTAAAAATGAAAAAAGATCCTGAACTTGTGATTTATGGTTTTGATCATTAGGTAGGATATATTATAGAAAGAAGAGATTCATGATGTATCTTTAAAGAGAGAGGTTAAAATATAATTGTACTTATAATGGTTCTGAAGAACACCAGAAGCCACTTCTTTATACCTTTATACCTTTTATGTTACCTGCAGCAATTGTAACATTATTCCTTTTGAGTGTTTTTCAGGAGATGAACGCTCCTTCCTTTAGGGTAGAAAAGAATGAAGATGGGTCAATGTATTTGCATTATTATTCAGACAGAAGAGGCTTATGCCATATAGTTCCAGGTAAGTGAATATATGTGCATGTGTTTAATATGGGCTTTGAAATGTTGAGGTTTTATTCAACAATGATTATATAAATGTTTGTGTACTTTCCTTTTGATAGCAAATTAGCAAGCTAGCTAGGTATGTTAAGTTCAAATTTCAACAATCACAAAATGTCCTGCTTCTGTGGTAGGCCATCAGATCTAAGCTATAGCAGCTTTTATTTTATTGTATTTTCAATTGTATTTTGTATTTTTTTTAATTTCCTTAGAATTATTATTCTATACTTTTTTGCCTTGGAAAAATGTTGAAGGGGCAGATGAAGATGATAACAACAATAGCCAAATAATAAATAGATTAATGAATATTTTTATAACATTTTCCCCATTTTTCTGAGTTCATGATTGCTCACTGCTATTTATTCTACTACCACCAGTTTCAAGGATAGAGACTGAACTAAAGTAACCCAATGAGCACCAGAAGTTGTATGAGATTTGAATCAATGAAACCTATGTTTGTTTGAAATAAAATCTGTTTATTAAGGCTTACAATTGAGATTGTTGGTGTTGGCAGACTCAGTGTGTAAGGAAACAAACATTGTTTGAGTGCTTGAGTAAATATCCTAAAGATACTCTCAATATATAAAAGCGAAATATCACTCATGCATCATCACAAAATATCCAGAATCGTAAAGCCTACAAACTTGAAATTTGGTACATATGTTCATCTTGGCTTCTAGGTAGCTCATTAAGAAAGGATTTTTTTTAAATGACCATCAGGGCATTAGTATTTCCTATATTATTATTAACATGCTCTGATGCTAAGGAGTTCTACTCCCCCTCTCCACCTGAAAAGAAATCTGTTCCAAATGCAAAACACAAGCAAAGCAAAGCAGTTTCAGTTTCAGTTTTAGTTTCACAGTACTAAGCAGCTTTAGTACAGAACAGTTGAACTAAGCCATGCCCAGACTCCTTGCTGTCTCTTTCTTGCTCACACAGCAAATACTCTTTCAGTTTCCAAATAGCCCGAGGGTGGGATGTGGAGATGTCTGAACCGAAGAAGCCAGAAAGCAATACCAAGCACGTGATAGACGACGCCAACAATGGAACCATGTCCGGCGGCATCGTACCACCCACTCCGTTCGATCTGAACCAAGAGGATTGGGAATCCTACATGGATCGCTTCCAAATGTTTCTCGAAACGAATAACTTGAAGGATGCAACACCAGCAAAGAAAAGGGCGCTGTTCCTGACGCATTGCGGCCCAGCCTTATTTAAGATGGCTAAAGCACTTGCCAAACCTCGAGAAGTGAAGGCCATGAGCTGGGACGACCTCGAACCCATCCTGAGAGACCATTACGCGCCAACCATGCCTACGCTCGTGAGATGCCACGAGTTTTATCAGAGGAACCAACGAAAAGGGGAAAGCATGGCCGATTTCGTGGCGGACATCTGAAATTTAGGGGGCCTCTGCGGGTTCACCGATTTAGAAGAGGCACTAAGAGATCGAATAGTTCTGGGACTAGATGCACTAGGCCTGCAAAGCAAGCTGATGGTGAAAGGCGACATCAGCCTTGCCGATGCCATCGCTGAAGCCACAGCAGCAGAGGCGACCAAAAAGTTGGCTGCACAACTACGGCGAAGCCGCACTCTGATACCACCACCGACAAGTGACATTTTATCGAAGCCTGAAGGACAGCTCGCGACGACGCACCACGAGGACCTCTCTTCATCGTCAGACAGCGACGAAGAAGGGGTCCATTGACTGCGGTCCGATCGGGACCCTCGCCCGAAGCCCTTACGTACTTGCGCTAGCTGTGGAGCAAACCATGCCAGGTCCGAATGCAAATTCCGCGACGCACTCTGCCATGAGTGTGGGAAACGAGGCCACATCGGCTGGGTCTGCCGCAGCTTACCAGGATTCAGCCAAGCCTCAAAAGGGGCTAACTATTGCCAATCGACAGGAAACCATCCTATAAGGCGAGAGCCAGTAAACCACTCCTACAGAAATTGAGCTTTGCAGAGAGAAGAGGCTCACCATACTATCACTATCGGTCACGCCTCGGCTTTAGACACTAAGAAAATCTGAGTCACGGTAGCCATCGAGAACCAGCCTTGCCACATGGAGGTCAACTCAGGATCGTCCCTCTCGATGGTGTCCTGGAAGACACTCAAGCAACTCATCCCCAAAATTCTACGCCAAGACCTCCAATTTCAACGCCTCATCCTCAAGGACCACCAAGGGAATCGAATCTCCGTTGTCGGGTCCTGCCGAGTCTGAGTCTCCTTCAAGAAGCATACAGCATACTTACCTCTAACGGTCATCGATAGAGATAGGCCTAGCCTAGTAGGCCTCCAATGGTTCGCGCCACTCGGCATTGAAGTGGCCGGTGTGAACCAAGTCGGTGGTTGTGAGTGGGAGGAAGACCTTATCTCTGAGTTCAGTGACGTCTTCGCAGACAGCTTAGGCGAGTATAAGGGGACCCTGATCTCATTCAGTCTAGATCCAAAAGTAGCCCCTATTCGCTTGAAGCCCCGTCGAGTTCCGTTTGCTCTTAAAGCAAAAATCGACGAACAACTTGACAAGTTAATTGCTCAAGGGGTGTTGAAGCCCATCGATCACTCTCCATGGGAAACCCCTATTGTAACACCCATTAAGCCAGATGGGTCAATCCGAATTTGTGGGGACTACCGGGCCACTTTGAACCATGCCCTACAGCAGAACGCGTATCCAGTTCTGGTGGTGCAGCACCTCCTCCATTCCTTAGGGGGCGGTAAGGTTTTCGCTAAATTAGATTTAGCCCAAGCTTATCAACAATTACCAGTGGATGAAAAAACGGCTCAAGCCCAAACAATTGTAACGCACAGGGGTGCCTTTAAATGTACCCGATTGCAATTTGGAGTTAGTGTAGCCCCGGGGATCTTCCAGAGCCTTATGGAAAGTTTATTACAAGGAATCAAGGGCGTGGTTCCTTATTTTGATGACGTATTAATTGCAGCCCCTACCCAAAAAATCTTACAGGACCATTTGAAATACATTCTAAAAAAATTCCAAGAGGCCGGACTTAGGGTGAAAAAAAATAAATGTCAATTGTATACTGACAATGTTGAGTTTCTAGGGTACCGGATTGATAGCCAGGGCATTCATCCTACCGAGAGTAAATTAAAAGCGATAAAAAGGCTCCCAGGCCACGTAGCAAGGCCGATCTCCAGGCGTTCTTAGGCCTCATTAATTTCTATAATGTATTTTTACCGCACAAGGCAACTGTCGCTGAACCGTTACACCGATTATTAGATAAGAAAGCATTGTGGGTATGGAGTTACCGGGAAGAGCAAGTGTTCCGGAATGTTAAAAAACTGCTCACATCTGACTCTGTACTTATGCAGTATAACGAGACTTTGCCGTTAGTTATAACCTGCGATGCATCGCCTTTCGGGGTGGGCGCCATTTAGAGCCATGTACTGCCTAATGGGAACGAAGCCCCTGTTGCATACTTTTCGAAGACTCTTTCACAAGCAGAGCGGAACTATGGACAAATTGATAAAGAAGCCCTCGCAATCATTTCAGCTGTAAAAAAATTTCATGAATATGTGTATGGAAGGACATTTACCATTATAACTGACCACAAACCGTTGCTAGGGATAATAGCCGGGGACAAGCCAACCCTCTACATATTATCCCCTAGAATGACCCGATGGTCAGAATTCCTAGCAGCTTATAATTATTACCTGCAATATCACCCGGGGAAAGCCATTCCCCACGCCGACGCATTAAGCCGAGCACCACTTCCAGAGACTCTCGACAATCCAGCACCAATAGCAACCACGTTGCAGATCGAAACACTCAACTCGCCGCCTATGACCGCCCGAGACATCGCGAGAGAAACCAAATGAGACCACACCCTAGCTTGAGTCCTAGGCTGGGTAGAACATGGATGGCCATTGGACCAAGTACCAGATGACTTCGCACCATTCAAATCTCGACAAACTGAACTTTTTCCCCAAAAAGGCTGTATCATCTGGGGTGATAGAGTCATTGTCCCAGAACGACTCCGGAAGACGCTGCTGCAAATTCTGCACGAGGGCCACCCCGGCATCGTGCAAATGAAGGCGCTTGCATGAAGCTACGCATGGTGGCCGGGCATGGACCGGGAAATCGAGCAGTGGGTTAAAGCGTGTTCCAATTGCCAACAAGTCAGCAACGCCCCACCAAAAGCCATGCCTACCAAATGGGAGACGCCATGTGGACCCTGGTGCCAGAATCCACCTGGATTTCGCGGGGCCAACCAAGGGCTATACCTTCCTGCTGACAGTTGACGCATACTCCAATTGGTTAGAAATTCATCGTATGATGGCTACAACCTCCGAGGCGGTGATCAAGATTCTAAACAGACTCTTTGCAACCCACAGATTGCCAGATGTCCTGGTGTCCGATAACGGGTCACAGTTTACGGCACTAATGTTCGAGCAGTACCTCGCTGACCGCGGCATCCACCATGCACTCACCTCGCCTGCGCACCCTGCGACCAATGGCTGAGCTGAATGCATGGTCCAATTTGTTAAAAAGACTTTGCAAAAAGTGGACTATGACAATATCGATGACAAGATCAACCAAATTCTCTTTTTGCAACACATAACTCCACATAGCGTCACCGGCAGAACTCCCGCCGAACTACTGATGGGACGAAGACTCCGCTCCCACCTCGACCGGTTGCACCCTGCTTATGAACCAGAAAAGCCAATGGGATCCAGCGGCCGCTGTCGCACCTTCCAGGTAGGAGACCTCGTTTACGCACGAAACTTATCGGGCGACCCGTTATGGATAGAGGCGACAGTAGTACAAGTGACCGGCCCTAAATCCTACGTAGTGAAATGCTGTGACAATAAACTGTGGAAATGGCATATCGAACAATTACGGTCACGACTCACAACGGCCAGTCAACAACTCCCCCATGACCAAACCGAGGGGGGGGGAGGTACAGAAGAAGATGAAGTTCCAGGGAATCTGCTCGAAGGGAGCGACAAACTAAGTGACACTCAGGAAATGGAGCAGGAAGGAGAAACGTTTGCACCGCAAGAAATTGCAGCTGAGCAAGAAGCAGAACCACTGCCAAACAGCAATCTACCTCAACAGGATTGCAACCAACCAATCCAACGAAAATCCGAAAGAGTTAAAAGACAACCGTCCTATCTAAGGGACTATATAACTACACCGTAATTAAGAAGCCAGGGGGAAGGGGTGTTGTGTATGTACCATAGTTAATAAAGTGTGAGCTTGAGGTAAAGTGCAGGGTTCTGGCCCTGCACTTCTGATTGGCTGTTAGGTGGCCAGATCGGATTGGTTAGTTCTGAAGAATCTGATTGGCCCTTAACAGAGAATTCCTATTGGTTAAAAGAGCTAGCGTTCATAGCTCATTATTGGACAATTCTCACAAGGGTTGCCTATATAAGGCAGAGTTCACTGTTGTTGTTTTTGAGAAGTCACTATGCAAATAAAGAGCTGAAAGTTCACCGTTCAGAGGCTGTCTCCATTTATTCCGACCCATGTTCAGTCCATAACATAAACATGTGTAATATCATCTGGATTTTTTTTTCTCTTTGGATTCAGGAATCATTGGTGCAGCAGCTTTGGACTTTTTCAATACTGAAATTTCAATGGAAATTGTCAATCAGACAGAAGAAGAAGAAAGAACGGGAAAAAAAGAACACATTGTATTTCTTGTAACACAAAAACCTGTATTTTCCTACCTAAGAAGAAACAAGTTCTCTTCCACACATTACCTTCCAAATTCTGGAGGTCAGGCAGAAAGAAGACTGAATAAAGAGGTACTATAATGTTTTGTTTTTTTTAGAATGGTGTGATAGTCTAGTGGTGAAGACATTCAACTTCCACTCTGAAGGTTGAAAGTTCAATCATAGCCAGCAGCAGATGTCTCTCTGTCAGGATGCAAAGAGATAATATGAACTGCAAACTCCACATAGGTTTTTGGAAAAACACCTGGCCAATAAACACCTCAGCTCCATTCCAATCATCCTGATTCTAAGAGTTTAGAGCAGAGGTGTCAAACTGGATTTCTTCCAGGGCTGAATCAGCATTGTAGTTCTCCTCCATTGTCTGCCCTGGGTGGGGGTGGGGGTGGGGAGATGGAACAGATGCTTCCTGCAGCACCCTGCGGGCCAAACAGAGCATGAGGGACATACATGCCCCCTCCCTTTGCCCCATTTTCAGCCTGGATAGCCTCCTGCAGCACTTTTCTGGCCAAAACAGGGTGTCAGGATTCCAGCAGTTACTCCAATTAAATCATGAGCCTCAAGCCACACTCCTGAAACTAAAAAGGATTTATTAGAAGTCAACTCATAAAACATTTTGTATACATGTTTTATAGTTGTCAAAGGGCATTTTGGCCAGGAGAGTGTTGAAAAATGTACTTGTAATTGTTATGGCATTAGGTAGCAGCAGGGCAGAGGTGGTCTTCAGCGTGTTCTGACCAGCTCTGGAGAACCGGTAGCGGAAATTTTGAATAGTTTGGAGAACTGGCAAATACCACCTCTGACTGGAGATTTTATAGTATCCTTCCCCTGCCACGCCCACAGAACTGGTAGTAAAAAAATTTGAATCCCACCACTGCAGCAGGATATGGTACAGAATTGAATGATCAAATACACATGCTTACAAATCTGTAGGTATGCATGGATAAGTACATCCAAAAGTGCTTTACTTTTTTGAAATAATGAGGCATATTTGTACTTGTTTCATGTAGTTACAAATATGAAGCATGACATTTTAAATTGTAATTGTGTCTCACAATGACATTTATTCGTTTGTTAAGAAATAGTTTATTTCTTTGGTTAAACGATATGTTTAAAAGTTTTGGGACTGCTCTTGATGTATCCCACAGGAACTTGAAAGAACCATGAATAAGATCAGAGATAAAACAAGTGTCAAAAGGAGCCACTGGGAAACAATCAGAGGAATTGTGACAATTGGAAAAGGTAAATGGGTTGTCTATAATGTCAGTTGTTTTTTAATAAAAAAAAGGTAAAGGTTACCCTGCCAGTCATGCCCAACTCTTGGAAGTTGGAGTTTGGCCAAGGGAGCCAGTGTTATCCAAAGACAATTTCCATGGTTATGTGACCAGCATAGCTATATGCCAAAGGTGCTGTTACCTTCCCACCAAAGTGGTCCCTGTTAAACTACTAGGTTGGCAGGAGCTGGCACAAGTAATACACTTGAACCCAAGCTTTCAGTTCTCCGGCTGATAAGCTCACCACTGAACCATTGCATCCCTCTAGTTTTTTTTAATAGTTTCCATTAAAAAACTAAACTCAAAGCATTTTACAGGGAATCGTATCACTGATCCATTATATAATCACATTCTGATTATATAATCAATACATTTATTTTTAAAATGTTAACTGTTGGTAGTACAAGCTCAATAGGGCAGAGAATGAGATGTTATATATTTTAAAAATAAATGATATCACTGCTGATGTGCAAAGTGGTAAAGGGATGTACTGTATGTTCATTTTTACAGGCTTAGTCTTCCATTTCAGCCAAATTATGTATGTTTTTCTTTTAACGCTCCAATTCGACACTAACATTAGAATAAATAGTATTTCAGTACTTTAAACTGAACCATATTCATATACATAAAAAATCCCCATCAACAGACCTGAGTTCTTGAAAGACAGGAGTGACTAGAAGAATGAATATTTATATATAAGCAACAAGCACAAGGCTCCTGCTGATTCTGTCAATGAATTAAAATGACAATGAAAATATATTTTTTTCTTATTACAGGTCGACTTCTTAAAGGATTTGATCCTGTCTATCCTAGGACTCTCTGGATTGACCCAAAGACATTTTGCATTGGGCTTCCTTTCCATATAGTTTTTGATGAACAGGTAAGAAAATCAACATTGGACTTATCTATCTATCTATCTATCTATCTATCTATCTATCTATCTATCTATCTATCTATCTATCTATCTATTCATCTATCATCTATCATCCATCCATCCATCCAAACCACCATCTATCATCTATTTATATTACTGAGAACTACAAGCTTATTTACAATATTACTTATTCTGGGATAATAATCCCATATACATTCATCCCATTTCTATTTGTATTGCTAAATTATCTACTAGAGTACATACATACATACATAAATACATACGCATGTCTAGCTTACATTTTCTCACACTAATGCAACTTAATAGTTATGCATAACATGGTGATGTAGTTTTGCAGAATGCCAGATAAAGGATAAAGAAAGTTTAAAAAAACAGTTATAGAATGAAGGAATGATTAGGAAAACAAGTGTAGAGCTATTTTCATTACAACAATATATGATAAGCAGGCTGGATCCCTTAAATTCAAAATTGGCAGACTTTATTTTACACAGTGATAAACCAAGCAGCAGATTCAAAACAGGGAGAACAGATTCAAAGAGAATCTGATATCACAATAGACAAAATATGTTTAGCTGCACAAATTATCTATAGCACGCAGTATTCTAAAACAGCAATGGTAATTATTTTTATATATGCACAGAAGGGCATAAGACTTGCATAACAAAGTATAAAGATATCAATATATTATATGCATCCTGACAGCTTCAAATGAATGAGTCAGTCATGCATTTGCTTTATGATGTGTGATGCAAGTACATATATTGCATCATTACTGTGATGATGTCATGATGATACTTGTTATTTGCTTCATGCTTGCCTGCCCTGCAATTGACTGTGGAAGAAGTCCTGCACAAACATCTTTAGTTCTTTCTGCTGCTAGGCAACATGCATATAAAGCAGTTAATTAGGTCTGCCCACTGGCTCATCCATTCTGTAGGGATTCAAGGAAGAAATGAGTCCTTTGGTTGTACATGGATTGGATGTAATGATGAAGATGGCAATGATAACACTGATAATACAATCCAGCAATTTATCCAACTAGTAACAGTTATAGAAAGCTACATGTAATGTTTACAAAATGAAATTTTATTGATAGTAAATAGGGAAAATCGGGAAAGTATAAGCAAGAATCCTGTTTTCTTTTCTTTTAAAGCTCAGAGTGAAACAAGCTGGGGTTAGTATTCAAAAGATTGTGCCTGGCCTTCAAATACTGGGCATCCGTCTCAATCAGTACTTCACTATTGTACGCCCTGAAGTGAAATTTACCATCTCCAGTGTTCAGAGATTCATCAACAGCCAATTCGTTTTCCAGACCAAGAGAGAAATGATGCCGGCCTCTTGGAAGCAGCGTCCTATGTTAGAGCTAAGAGGTAGTACTCCCATTTCTCAATAGCTATTAGGCAATAACACAGAGAAGAAATAACTCTGTCATGGGAAAAACACAATTTCTCTCTAAAGTGACACATCTGTTTCCATAGGCTGAATTGCTTCATTACAAGTGGTCGAGGCTTCTCCATAAAATATAAAATCTCTGAACACAAACATTTTATATTATGGAGAATCTGGCCTCCTTCCTGATCCTTTTCCATAGACAAGCCCTGAGCTGGCCTTTCAGATATGAATATAAATCAGTGGTGCACATTATGGTGATGCATGGCTGCCACGAGCAAGTGTGCAAATTGCACACTGTAGAAAATAACCATGACCCAGGGGCAGCATATAATGAGCATGGTAATAGCCTGGTGCTCCATTGCAGGGTGGGAAAATGCCCATCCAGTGAGTATTCTGTGTACTTGCATATACGTTACAAAAAAAAGAGAGAGAGAGAATGAAGTGCCAGGAAGCCATAGCTGTCATGTCACTTGGCCTTTTGATGGAAAAAAGCTTTTTGCACAAAAAGCTTACATATCAGTGGCAATTTGGTGTCCTTGCCTAAATTTGGGAGTCCTTTGGAAACAATATTATGGCTGTTATATGTTGCCTTGGCCTTTGATTGCCTTCCCAGTAGATGGTTATGATTTTTTTTAATGTTCTGGGTGGGTCAGAAAGGAATCAGATTGGGACAAGTATAATATATTCAATATTTAATGCCTGCCGATCATTATTCATTTGTTTGAACCAGGGCAGATGATCTGGATGGAGTCTGTTCAATGCATGCTGTACCTTTGTTCCCCTCTACTGCGTACATTGCATGAGTTGGAGGAAAGACACATGCACATTTCTGACATAGCTCCCCATGATGTCACTAGAGATTTGATCTTGCTCAACCAACAGCGGTTGGCCGAGATGGAGCTCTCCAATCAACTGGAGAGGAAAAAAGAGGAGCTGCGGATCCTGTCTAAACACCTGGAGGAAGAAAGGAAGAAAACAGAAGCCCTCCTGTATGCCATGCTGCCTAAACATGTTGCCAATCAGCTCAAAGAGGGAAAACGAGTTGAGGCAGGTGAATGCAATGAGATACAGACAAGTTTAGATATGTTCAAGATGGTGATCAGTAATTACTATATCTGTTGCTTGGAATCAATGGCAGCAAGTGCAGAAATGTTTTTATCTTCAAAATGTATGGGCCTCGAGTAAAGCTATGTTGGGTGTCCTCCAACTCCCCCGAATACACTGCTATTTAAGGTGTTTGATATATTGATTCCATCTCAGTACTGATTTATTTTTCCTTCCAGTAATTTTTGTTTTAAAATCCCATGGCCTTCACTCTAAAAATGCTACTTTCTATCACTTCACATGATGGGAGTTAAAAGCCTCGCTTAACATTTCCAGCAAACAACAATTGATATAATATATTTAGGCTTTTTTATGGAATGCATACCTTTTTTTGCAAAGTTGGTATTTTTTTATGTTGAATCTGAGCATTAGTTAGAAAATACAGTACTTTGAATTTTTTTGCATAGCTTTATACAATTTTATCATTTGCCTATTTTCTTGGCTTTTATTTTCAAAATAACAAAGAAGCTGGGTTACAATATTTTGAAAAACATTTCACAATTGATATTTGATAAATAGATACTAAAATGCTAAGTATATTAATACATTTGTGCAGTATTGATAAGTTTTGTGATCAATTTCATTATGAAACTAGATGTGATTTCTAAAACTCACCTCTCTTCTTTTTCCTCCTTAACTATAGGAGAATTCAAAGAATGTACTGTACTATTCAGCGATGTTGTGACTTTTACCAACATTTGTGCCCAGTGTGAGCCTATTCAGATAGTCCTCATGTTAAATGCAATGTATCTACGATTTGACAGGTTAACCACAGTACATGATGTCTACAAGGTATTTTCAATTGATAGCCTGAAAGTGATATTACGGGAGAAAGGAATAGAGATGTCAAAAATAGCTCGTTTGTAACCCTATTCTGATTTAGCTGAGGATCCTGTATTTACTTATATGTTCTTAACAATCTCTGGAAAGTAAAGCATAAATTAAAATATAAAGTATCTAAACAGACCACTGCCAATGTTGGTGGGAATTTCTTGTTGGTAGTTCCTTGATTAGGATATTATTTTCTGCTTGATTGTTTGTATGCTAATAAAATAAATAAGAGATAAACCACATTTATATACCAGTCAAAAGAGACAATAAAAAAGCTAAGAAGTAAGCAATCCTCTCTAGCAACCCACACCAAGATAATCAGGGATTAACACCAGAGAAGCAACCAAGCTCAGAGAGTATAAAGAACTTCCAAAATTTGTTAATATAGTTACATAATTTTTCAATAAAACACTAATGCATGGTGAGATAATTAATATTTAAAATGTGAAAATTCCATGCTGATAAAATATCATATTACAAATGTAAGAGAACAAATAAAATGTTTCCTTTTGCAATGCCAGGAAGTTTTATCTTGCTACATAAAACTTCACTTGCAAAGTGTCTCTACAGCAAGAATCTCTACAGCAAGGGTCCCCAAAACTTGGCAACTTTAAGACTTGTGGACTTCAACTCCCAGAATTCCCCAGCCAGCTTTGGCTGGCTGAGGAATTCTGGGAGTTGAAGTCCACAAGTCTTAAAGTTGCTAAGTCTGGAGACCTCCGCTCTACAGCAAGGGTGTCAAACTGGTATCATCATGGTGGTGTCATGTGATGTATTGGGACTTCCCCCCGCTTCACTAAACCAGGCATGTGTGTGGCCAACACGTGATGCATCCAGCACATGGGCTGGGAATTTGACAGCTCTGCTCTACAGCAATCTTTTTCTTTCCATTTGTAGAAAAAGAAAGCCTGAGCAGTTTCATCTTCAATCTGGCTGCAAATAATATATTTAATGAAACTCAACACAATCTTTTGAAATAAAAGATGCTATCTGTTTATTTGTTTTGTTTAGGTTGAAACCATAGGGGATGCCTACATGGTTGTAGGGGGTGTCCCTGTCCCTGTATCAACCCATGCTGAACGGGTTGCCAACTTTGCCCTGGGAATGATCATAGCAGCCAAAGAAATAAAAAACCCTGTTTCTGGAAATCCTATTCAAGTGAGTAAAATAATAGAAATACAAAAAACAGCAACAACATGATTATTTTTTTTTGAAAAAGATTTTATTAATTTTCTACAAACAAACAAGACAAACAAAACATAAAAACATCAACTCTCATATGTACATCCAGTGTGTCAGTTGGTTCATCATTTTTGTGCATTCATTCTGTAGTCTCAATTACAATTATGTTACATAACAACTCATATTGTCAATCCAAACTTATATATCCTAATATCACTAAAAAAAGAAGTTTTTGACTGTATTTTTAATCATTCATGCTTTATGAGTTAACAATACTTTAAACCAGTTTACTGTATAACAAATCATATAATCATATCAAATCAATCCTAAAAAACCCTTTATAAATATAATGTCAAATAACAAAATAATAGCAAAATAAAGATATTCCTTACTGTCTAGCATTCTAGATCCCAAATTTCATAAAATTGTTTCTCCTCTTGCTCTCTAATTTCAAATGTCAATCTACTCATCTCAGCACATTCCAATATTTTCTTAATAATTTCTTCCTGTAATGGTATTTTCTAATTCTTCCAATTTTTAGCAAATACAATCCTAGCCGCTGTTAATACATTTACAATCAGGTACTTCAAATCTTTACTATATATATCAGGTAAAATTCCCAATAAGAAGATCTCTGGTTTCAAGTCTATGTGTTTCTTTGTCATTTTTTCCAACCACATGCGAATTATAGTCCAATATTTTCTAGCATCCTCACAAGTCCACCACATATGGTAATACGAGCCAGGTATCTGATGACATTTCCAGCATTTTTCAGATTTGTTCTTAAACATTCTTGCTATTCTTGTCGGGGGAAAGTGCCACCTGTAAAACATCTTATACAAGTTTTCTTTATATGCTGTTAACATTGTCATTTTATAATTTTAAGACCACAATTTCTGCCATTTCTCTAGATCAATCCCATATCCAAAATTCTTCTCCCAAACAATCATAGTTTCTTTGACTTGTTCTTCCTCTAATTTCATTCCCAGTAAATAACCATATAATTTTTTAATCACCTTCTCATCAGTACCCATCAAGATCTTATCTAAATCAGTCTGCTTATCATAGAATCCCTCCGTTTTAGAATCTTCATCATACCTTGAATGTATTTGCGCATATGAAAACCAATTCATCCTTATACCTTGTTCCTCTAAGTTTTGGATTGTTTTAAGTTCACCCTTTTCATCCAAGAGTTCCCCATATCTAACTGTTTGTTCCTTCTTATAAATTATAGGATAGGAAAATGCTTCAATAGTCGATAACCAAACTGGAATTTTCAAATAACATTGTCTTTTTATCTTCTCCCAGTTTAACCACAAAGACTCCCGCATATAATGTCTTCTAAAATAACCCTGTGTTTTAGTTCCCTTATACCATAAAAAAGCATGCCAGCCCAACAGCAAATCATGCCCTTCTAATGTCAACAATCTATGCTTTCTTAATGTTATCCATTCTTTAACCCACATCAAATTTGCAGCTTGATAATACAATTCCCAATTAGGCAGGCCAAAACCTCCTCTAATTCTAGCGTCTTGCAAAAGCTTTAGCTTTATTCTCGCTTTATTAACTTGCCATATAAACTTCAACATAATTTTATTTAAATCTTCAAAATAGTCTTTTCCAAGCCTAATTGGTATTGTTTGAAACAAAAATAAAATTCTAGGTAAAATATTCATCTTAATTGTTGAAATTCTCCCTATTAATGACAATTGCAAGTTTTCCCACTTCTTCAAATCTGTAGTTATCTGTTCTTTAAGTTTAATATAATTATTCTCTTTTAATGTGCTACATCTTGCTGTCAAATATATCCCCAGATACTTAACCTTATTTGTAACTTGGATTTTCAAAAGGTCTTCCAGTTCTTCTCTTTGTCTCAGTAACATGTTCTTTGTCAAAATCTTTGTTTTATCTTTATTTATTTTCAAACCAGCCATCTCACCATATGTCTCTATCTTTTCCAATAACCTTGGAGCTGTTTCTAACGGGTCTTCCAGAATAAAAGCTAAATCATCAGCAAAAGCTTGTAGTTTAAATTCTTCCTTCTTAATTTTCATTCCTTTTATACTTTTATCATCCCTAATATTTCTATTCAACACTTCCAAGGTCAACACAAATAGCAAAGGAGATAGGGGACACCCTTGTCTTGTCCCTTTTCTTATATTAATAAAATCTGTAAGTTCCCCCTCCATCATTACCTTTGCTGTCTGTTTATTATATATGGCTTCGATTGCTTGAATAAATTTTTTAGCAAAACCCATCTGTTCCAATAGTAATAACATAAATCTCCAGTTCACGTTGTCAAATGCCTTTTGAGCATCTAAAAATATCAAAGCCATTTGCTTTTCAGGATGAGCCTCATAGTATTCCAAAGTATCCAAGATTACTCTCATATTGTCTCTGATTTGTCTCTTTGGAAGAAATCCATTTTGATCTGGGTGAATAAAATTATTTAAATATTTTTTAAGTCTTTCTGCTAAAATTGAAGCAAAGATTTTATAGTCTGCATTCAATAAGGAGATGGGTCTATAGTTCTTAATTTGCAGTGGGTCAGCCTCTTCTTTTGGAATAAGTGTGATATAAGCCTCTGACCATGTTTTGGGTATCATCTTCTTTAACATAACTTCATTCATGATTTCTAACAATGGGATACTCAATGATTCTTGAAATGTTTTATAGAATTCTGCCGGAAGCCCATCTGGACCCGGTGCTTTCCCATTGTTTTGTCTCTTAAATGCTTCATTTAATTCCATCATTGTTATATTGCTTTCTAACATTTCTTCAGTCTCTTTAGGTATCTTCGGTAAATTAGCATTCTGTAAATATTGTTTGACTTTTTCCTCATCAATATTCTCTTGTTTATATAGTTGCCCATAAAAATCTCGAATAATTTCCTTTTTCTCCTTATTACCATAACAAACTTGGCCTTGATCATCTATTAACTTCAATATTTTTCTTGATTCCTTCTCTTTTCTCAATTTATATGCTAGCCATCTACCTGGTTTATTCACATCTTCAAAGTAATTCTGTTTAGAATTTCTGATTTTCTGTGCCAATTCTTCTTTCTCTATTAATTCCATTTTATGTTTAATTACATCCAGCTTCAATTTAATATCTTTTTTCTGTGGCATTTTCTGTAATTCTTTTTCAAGACTTTTATACTCATCTTCCAAGGCCTTAGAAGCTTGCCTTTTTCCAATATTCTTTTTTCTTGTATAATCTATTATCAGACCTCGAGCATATGCCTTCATTGTATCCCAAACATTCTGCGTTGAAGTATCTTCTTTTTGATTTTCTCTGAAAAAAAGCCAATTCCTTCTCCATCCATTGTATAAAATCTTTCTCCTTTAAAATAGTATTATTTAATGTCCATCTCAATCTCTTTTTTTTGTCCCTTCTATTTAATTATCATTGGACTATGATCTGCCCCAGTCCTTGTTTCAATATTTGTTTCTTGAATATTGGATATTAATTCTGTTGATATCCAAATCATATCTAATACAATAATATCTAAACAATAACCAAGCAAAATAGAAAGGCTCTCCCTAAATCTTTTTTTAAAATGACAGACGAACTATCTTTAAAAGATATTTGGAGAGAAAGAAATGTTAAAGCCAAACAATATACTTTTTATTCAAATAGACATTTATCAGCAACATGATTTTTAAAGGCAGCATCAACAGAGGGATAGGATCAAAATCACAAGACATGATAGTATCACTTTATACAGCAGGGGTCCCCAACCACCGGGCCCTGGACCAGTACCGGTCCGTGGAACATTTTCTACCAGGCCGCCGGTTTGCTGGGTACCGCCATCTTGTTTCAATGAGGAAGTGCTTCCGGGTGAGCTTTTCCAGTTGGAAAGTGGCGTTTGGGTCATGAAGGAATCCTCACGCCTTAGTTTCATCGAGGGGGTGGTGGCTTCAAACAAAACTAAGGCGCGAGGATTCTTTCAGCACCCAAGGCAAGGCGAGCCGAGCGACTGTTCCAAGGCCGTCCCGAATTCTATCAACAAAGGTACAAAGGAGGAGTTGAAGGTGGCAGGGAGAAGCGGGAGACGGTTGGCTGGCCGGTCGCTCGGCTCGCCTTGCCTTGTCATGCGTGCTGATGCTGGTACTGGGCTGTGGATCATTTTGTGATGCCGGTACCGGGCCGTGGCACAAAAAAAGTTGGGGGCCACTGTTATACAGCATTAGTGAGACTACTGGGCCTAGTTCTGGTCACCATGATATAGGGAAAAAAGATGCTGGGAGTCCCTAGAAAACCTATAGAGAAGAGCAACAAAGACAATAAAGGGTCTGGTGGCTAAACCATATGATGAACAATTAAGGTAACTTGGTATGTCTAACCTATTGAAAAGAAGGATTGGAGTAACATTTTTGCTGCTTCCAGTACTTTTGAAGCTTTCGGGGGTGGGGGAGTTAACTTATTCTCCAAAGTACCTGAGGACAGGATGAGAAGTAATGGGTGGAAACTCATTAAAGAGAGTTACAACTTATACCTAAAGAGAAATTTCCTGACAATGAGGAGAATTAATCAATGGAAGGGCTTGTCTTCTGGAATTGTGGCTACTCCATTGCAGGAAGTTTTCCAGTATAGACTGGACAGCCATTTGACTGGGATGGTATAAGTTCTCTTGCTTTGAGTAGGGGTTGGATTAGAAGACCTCCAACATCACTTCCAGCCCTATGATTCTATGGTTTGATAAGTAAATATTTAAAAAGAGCAAATAGATTCAGCAGAAAGTTGATTTATTTATTTATTATTTTGAACTCTTGTTCAGATTAGGGTTGGAATCCACACTGGATCTGTCCTTGCAGGGGTTGTTGGAGAAAAAATGCCACGTTACTGTTTGTTTGGAGATACGGTGAATATAGCATCCCGGATGGAGAGTCATGGAGTGCCAAACAAAATTCACCTCAGTGGCAGTGTTTATCAGTGAGTAATGTTATTGTTCTTAAACCATTGATTTATTATTGCCTGGCCTGGTTGGAAGTTAGGGAAAGGAATTTAAGAAAACTAGAAAACATCAGTTTGAATTGGATTAGGGGGAAATGGTTTTACAGTTATATAGATTGGATTAGGGATAATATGCATTCTTTCCTTTTTTCTCCACCACCATTTTTCCTGTTACTTTTCTTGCATCCATATTTCAACCTCTATCAAAATGATATTTCTGTATATCACATTCCATTTTACAATTTAAAACAATATTCACAGTGATTCACAACAGTATGCTAGGTTTCTAATATTGAACTACTGGTGCTGAAGGTGGATGGTCTTGGCAGGATTGGCAGAAAAGTTATAACTCTAAAAGCTTCTCTCTATTTTTCTGGAGTCTTGATTTATTTCCTGCATCTGGAATTATAGCAGACCTTACTGTATCAGTTTTACCAATAAAGTCATCCAGTAAAATGGTCAGTTGTGTAGTAAAGGTGATTGTTAAGATCTAAAGTTTCTAGAACAATAATATGAGGAGGAGAAAGATATTTCCACAAAACTTTTCAATTTCCATAAAACTATACCATTTTCCATAAAATTATTTGTTAAAAGGTTGATTACTGATTTATTGTAGTAAAAAAAAATAACAAACATTACCTGTTACCGCTTTTATGTTTCAGATGCCTCAAAGAGAATAATTTTGACATTAAGGAAAGAGGAGAAATTGATGTGAAGGGCAAAGGGAAAATGCACACTTATTTTCTGGTCCAAAATACAATTGCAACTGAGAATGAGATCATGGGAAGACCAAGTCAAGATGCTGGCCTCAACCACGAATATTCTCAATTGTCTCAAGACTGCATGGCTGATGGTATGCAAAACTCATTCTCACAAGGCGCAGGAAATGAAAAGCAAGGTATTATTTTATTTAATTTGGTTTCTCTTTCTGATACCCAATTTCTGATGCCATGGTTTATATATCCAAGACTGTACTACCCATGCATAAAATGCAAATTTTAGCCAGTTTAGGTGGGAATCTCAGGAGCTGCAGAAATGACAGAGAGCATTTGAATACTGTACAATACAAAGCTCATTGACCTTGGAATATTGACAGGATGCTGGGAATGCCATCCTTGTGGACAGCATAACTGACTGAAATGGAGAATTTCAAACTGTAAATTTTTGATCATTTCTTTTTGTCTTTTCTTTAAAGATATCCCACTAAATTCAGACAAGGAATTGCCTCCTATTGTAGCAATGAAATATGCAGATAGACACATAGAAAACCACACCAATGTTAAAGGAAGACATGAATCAAGAACAAAGGATTTAACAGGTAATAAGAAAAGTACACTAATGAGATTAGGATCATAAAGTCATTAATTTCCATCTCCTTTTCATTAAGGGTCTTAATATCCATTTTTCTACCATTCTGTGCCTTAAACTAATGACTCATACTCAAGAGAGTGAATGAGCAGGATAAACTGAATTAAGGTAATGGTGAATTTGTCTATGGAGATTCTCAATCATCCAGGTCATGGTTGTCCTAAATTTGCTTTTTCAAGAGGCAACTGAACTTTCTGGTTTTTCTTTGAAGACATTTCACTTCTCATCCAAGAAGCTTCTTCAGCTCTGACTGGATGGTGGGGAATGAAAGGATTTATACCCTGAGGACAAAGATAAACCTCCAAGTGGCTTTAATGACTCAGTAAAAGAATGCAAATGAGCAGCTGTCTGCAAGGAGAATAAATCCTTCAATTTCCCACATCCAGTCAGAGATGAAGACTTTTCTTGGATGAGAAGTGATATGTCTTCAAAGAAAAACCAGCCTCTTGAAAAAGCACTTTTGGGGTGATGGTGAATTGTGAATAAGAGAGAAAAAGTTTAGTTTATCTGACTTTTAGTTTTATAATCATGTTCATTTTCAGGTCTCCTTCAAAACTTTGTTTTGAGATTGTGCATTAGGAATTATCAACTGAATTATGATTTAAATATTTAATGGATTTTGCTTATTTATTCATTTCATTGTGAGTCTATAGAGAACCTAAAGGCACTTGTCCAACTGCTATGAAAATATTCTACCTAACAAGCTATATCGTTATTCATGTATGACTTGCATGAGTAGTATATGTGTGGTAAACGGAACAATGGGGTCATTATTAGGGCTAGTCTTATCTTCTACCCAAACCCCAAAGCTTTTTCAGCCCCATCATCCATCATAGCTTCAACATTCATGATATGTGTGTAGTTTTGTGGTTCCTTGACCTCATTACTAACATAATTAGAATTTAACTATCAGGGTAACCCAAGAACAGAAAGAAGAATTAAGATGGCCAGAAAAACAAGACTTATATCAGGATGAAAACCTTTTTTTGTAATTAAACATGGAAAGCTGTGCACTACAACAATGTTTCATAACCTTGGCAATTTTCAGATGCATGGACTTCAGCTTTCAAAATTCCCCTGTCACCATATTTGGGGAGTTGAAGTCCACACTTCTGAAAATGGCTAAAGTTGAGAAACACTGCTTTAGAAAAATATAACTAAAAATATTTTGATGTAATTTAATTTAACCATAAGCTTAAGTAAAATAACTGAATGCACTTAAGTAGTCACTCCTCATGTGTTTAATAATTTTTTCTTTGCGTCATATTGAAACATTGCATTTGGCAACTTTTATTGAAGCTCTGAGAATTCTTTCTAACTCTTTATATAACAGAGCACTTGAGGCCATCAGTTGTATATGATTGACTATGATTCTTGACTATGAAAGAAAAATTTGCGGAGACATTCCTGTCATGTAGCATGTCTCTGTTGGAATCAGAACACTGTGCTGCACAGCAAATGATTTATCTATACTGTTACTATAAAGTTTAAAGTTCGTACTATAGTTTTTAAACTCAACCCAATTTCTTAGCATAAGATGGCTTATGATGTACAGTAACCATTGCCACCAGATTCATGATCTTAGTGGCCTATCACCAAAGGAACATACATGTCTTTACAGGTGAACAGCATGATGCAGAGACCTATGCAAGACTCCATGGTGACCAGCAGCCAAACCAAAATCCATACAATTTCATACAAAGAAGACACAGGCCAGCTGCAGAAGCACCACAGATCAGGAATGTCAGATCTAATTTCTGTAACTTGTTTTAATGTTCAGTTTAGAGTATTTCTGTATCCTATGTTATTATATTTCATTGTTGCCCCCCCGGAACCCTCATTCAATGTACTGTGATTCGGTATGTGTTTCTTTGTTTCATTGGTAGCAATAATAAAACAAATGTCAATATTATTATGGTCATAGTATTGACTTGTCTTATGTATGAGTATAACATTGCTTCATCTATGACATGGGAGAGTCAGTCAGCATATTTTGTAATGCTTTTTCTCTTATATGTTATATTGCAAAAAATCATTGTTGAAGTCAGTTAACACAACAGTTCATACGAACAAATTCAACTGTTTCCCATTTCTGACCTCTGAGCAATACACTTCCCATTTATTTGTAGTTTTATATTCACATACAGTTTCAAAGTCCCCCAGAATCTGCTGTCTTTATTAAGTGTGGGTACAACTGTTTTGTCTGTGTAGGCCCTGATACTGATTTTGGAACAGCAGAAGAAATGGTCTGTCCCTCAGTCCTGATATTTTTTTAAAAAAATATCCAATATCCATATATATGTCTAGCTGTACAATATTTTCACCTAAAGACATGTACAGAATTGACCAAAGGAAGTAAATAAGGAAACATGCATCCCAAGGCCACAGAGCAAACCTCAAACCATTTTTTTAACTTCAGGATGCATATTTTAAAATTGTGATGAAATCCCATCTTATTGCAGCTGCCCAGTCCTCTCCTCTTCTTACCTTCACACACTCCAAGATGTATAAGCATAAAGTATCTTCTTTGTTAAGAGTTTAGGAAGAAAAATAGTTTAATCTGGAGCTAGAGGGTTTCGCTAGCCCTTTAATTAATCTGACAATATATTCAGCACTGACAGAAATAAGGGCAGAAGGAAGACATTATGGAAGGCATCTTTTCACTGAAAATGGATGAAATGTTTTTCACTTTATTAATAGCTTTTTGACTTCCTTATTTAACCCTGCATCACTAAAAAATTAAAACAAAGCACGGTCCATAACTGTGCCTGTAGTCTACAACTTATTAAGGGAGGAGCATGTTTCTCAATCAGATGTATTATCTACTCATTTGAGATATTTCTTTGTATGGCCATCATTATAAATGTGCTTTCATGATTTATGGTATTTTCTGTTTGGGCAATAAATGTTTTATATGAGATATTAAATTAGCCTCTTTTAAATTGTTGTGAAAAGCAATAGCAATAGCACTTAGATTTATATACTACCTAATAGTGTTTAGAGCCCTCTCTAAGTGGTTTACAGAGACAGCATATTGCCCCCAACAATCTGGGTCTTCATTTTACCCACCTCAGAAGGATGGAAGGTTGAGTCAACTTTGAGCTGGTGAAACTTGAACTGAAAAACTGCTGGCAGTCGGTGATTAGCAAAAGTAATCTGAAGTACTGCATTCAAACCACTGTGTCACCGTGGCCCATACCATGATATGCAGCTTTGCCTGCTGTTATGTGTAATCTACTTGTGGGACAGATATATAGATAATGGACTGCTCCAAGATATACTGCTAGTGTTGGCTAGTATCTTGAGCAACCAAACAAAAGCTAACATAGGAGGCTGGGTCTTTTTGTATCAATCAGCCCTATTATTTAAATAAAATCTAAGTATAATGTAACCTTTTCTACCTGTCCTTGAAACATCCTGGATGTTCTAGTTGGAGACCAAATGGATAAGACCAAGTGTAGTTCTGAAGCAACAAGCCTCTTATGGCCATACATTTTCAGCCTATCATCAGAAAACACTAGTCATTAATACTCTGAGTACACAGAACCTGTAATTATTCATGGAAGCTGTTTTTGTTTTCTTGCTAATAGCATTATGATCACATAAGCCAATCAGCTTAGATCATGGATGACGTAGCTCTTATTTCCATATTTTGAAAATAGATGTTTAAAAGCAGTACACATGACTGGGCAAAACAAAAAGGAGATCTGTAGCATTGTTTATATTTCTTATCCTTGGATAGAACATTGCCTGCTGTGAAATACAAATGTGTGCATCCTCATAATATAGACTGCTTTAAATGTAATTGAACGCAATGCACTGAATCAGTAAGAAATAGAGTGCCAATGGTCAAGTCAAATTTTGTCTGAGATATGGACACTTTCACAAAACATCTAGTGAGGCTGATACAAATAATAGCAATATATATATTTACCAGAGGCAAATCAATGAAAATGTTTCCTGACATCCTTTTCACAAGGCAGGATGCTTTCCACCACTTCTATGTTTTTTTCTGGACTTTAGCCATTCTAGTTATTTTCTAAGAATAATCCTGTGATTTTTGTGAAGCCTAGAAACAGTTTTGGAATTAATACCCTTGAAAAGTTGGGCTCTGCTTTGCAGAACACAACCTAATCCTCCTTCCTCTTCTTCTTTTTACTCCTCCTCCTCCTCCTCCTCTTCTTCCTCCATCTAGAGGGAGAAATGAATATAGTGGTAAGAATGGTGTTGCGAGGTACTATATTTTGCAAGAGGGATGTGTATATTAAACTGACACCACTAAGATTCAACTTAACTTCACATTCAGCCTGGAAACCGTCTGGACAATTTTGTATTATTTTCAAAGCCAATGCTACCTTGCAAGTTTGTGTTGAGGAGAAAATATTGGGTGAGAAAATATGAGTATACTCCCTTGAAGTGCCAGATGAAACTCTTTTGAGGTGCAGATTAGAAATCTAAATAACATTAAAATTAAATCAAGATTACCAATCTGAGAAAGGTTGGTTTGCATTTTCACTGTTTTATTAAACATATGTTTACAAAATAATAAAACTATAGTTCTGATTTACAAATAGTCTATAATTGCTTAAAATCAGATAAAAAGTACAGTCAGTCATGAAACAAGGAAATAGAATGCTTAGTCATTGAACTGAATACTACTATTAATTCTCCTAAAATAACTCTAATACAGTAAAACATTGAATTAACAGACTCCAAGTTAGAGGACTTCCGATGCAATGGGAAAAATATCCAAGTTTTTATCCCCTGAAATAAGGAATATATCCATTGCATCCTTTGGATAAGATATTTACGGTAAGAATACAAAAACAAGAAAAATAAAATGATGTTATTTTATTCACATATTTATGCCATTTGTATCTCTTCAATTAAATACCAAGAAGATGGAAACCAATGGAGCACAAAAGAAAGTTATATGGCATATTTTTATGATTGCAAATAAATAAATCTAACAATGCTAGAAAGACATGTTTGTTTTTTCCTGCAAGGTTTCCCGTTTGGAAGGTTATTTAGAAATGCACATATGATAAATAGTTAATTTTCCATTTTTTTCTATGCAAATTTTTTGAATAGAATAACATGAATATATTAGTGAAACCAATGGTTCTGTCCATATAGTTTTTGTGATTTTGCTTTTTTTGTTATATAAGCAATATTATTTTAATATGTCAGTATTTATGACTTGAGTGTTAGATGAACGAATTAAGCACTTTTAAAAAAAAAGCTAGAGAAGAAACTGTTGTTCCAATTAAGTGCTGTTTAATGCAATCCTTTAACACACTGGATTTCTTTTTAGCGTGGATATGAAAGCTGTCCCGATGGTGTCTGTCAGATGTTTTCTTGTCTTCTGCTAGAAAAGTCAGCCAGTGAACTGAAACATTATTTGCTTGGGAGGTTCTCTGAAGGTATTTGACAAAGTACTTTGCATGAAATAACCCAACTCCTAGGCTACATCAAGACAGCTTATTCCCCAAATCTCCGCAGGTCTTCTAATTAGTCTAATTAGTTCACATGTCCTTTTCAGTAATGGTGCTTAATTGTTTTGGGTTCTCACTTTGTAAGCGTTTGAAAGAATCTTGATTTCCTGAACAAGGTGACAACAAGAAACTGACAGCCTTTACTTTCCCTCTAGAAAAGAAACGCATGCAAAAGATCTTAAGTAAAAAGGCCTTGTTTTAATTTCTTGAGCAAAAACCTATCAATGCAATGCACTAGATTTATTCATGCAAATGGACCCCATCTCAAAACTGGCATTTCCAGTGGAAAGGTTTTGATGGCCTAGTACTTGGAAAAAGAAAATGTGGAAAATGAGACGTTCTGTATAAAAGCAATGAGTGAAATATGCCAACTGTTTTTTGTTTTTTTACTTTCATCGGCGGTATGCTGTGTCTCCAGCTTTAGGCCACATGCTTGTTTCAGTAAGAAAAGTACTCAAAATACACTTGTACAGAATGATAATTATATTCCACAAAGGAGCCATTATGTTCTGCTCTTCAGCCTTATAAAGAATTCCCATTTGGAAATATGTCTTCCAAAATATTAGCTAACCTTGGCTGATATTAAAAAGTTAAATAAAGTCTGGTAACAGTTACAACTGGGTAATACTTGGATGGAAAATCCATTAGGAAATGCTATGTTGGGAAAGTTAAAAAAGAAACACCAAACCATCCTGGTCATGTTCAATTCAACAGTCATCAGCATGTTGTTGTCTTTTGCATAATAAAGATTCCATTCATGTATAGCTTCAAGAAACTGGATATCTCCCTTGGTCATGCAAGATAGGGAATTCTATGAAATATGTTCAGGATTGGAAGAGCAGTTCTATATGTTTTGGGCCAGGTTATCCAATCCAGGGGAAAATGCTCATTGATACCTTGATAGTGACCTGCAAGCCAACAACATCTAAGATACCTGTAGTACTTTTGTGTATATGAATCAAGAACAATTATATATAATATTGTGTTGTAGGTTACCCAGTTGCTTTGATAGTGATATGGGTGGCCTAAAAATTTAATAAATAAATAAGTTAGCAATAGCAATATAATTTATATACTGCTCCATAGTGCTTTACAGCCCTTTCAACAGTTTACAGAGTCAGCAACAATCTGGGTTTTCATTTTACTGACTTTGGAAGGATGAAAGGCTGAATCAACCTTGAGCCCACTAGGATTGAACTTCAAACTGTGGGCAGAATTAGGCTGCAATACCACTTTATAATCAGTTATTGATTCTACCTGAAAATCAGGATGCTACACTAGGAATGAAATCCTGTTATGTTTATTTAGTTCAACCCTGCCCCACAATAGTAAATAGGTCTATAGTGCATACCATCAGAGCAGAAGTAGTCAAAATACAGATGTGAATTTACTGAAAGACTTCTGGGAGATCTGCAATAGTTCAGGAAGCTTTTTTAATTCTCAACTGTTTAATAGCAGCAGCAATTAAATATCTCTCTTCTAACCTGACATGAAGAAACTGAGGTAAGAAAGAGTATTTTTGGAAATAAAAGGACTGTAAAGCATCAATCATTTTAAGTGATCAAAACAAATGTCTAGAGTCAAAATCTTTAATGCTTAAGCTGAAGCCTTTTGCTGCAGGTTCTGGTTTGTGATACTAAGAAGTATAGAGTCAGAAAAAATCAGTCTGTTTCTCACCTTTGCTAACAACCAAAAAATATCAAATGCTCATTTGAGGACTGTTAAAAATAGATTTTAAGAAGGTAGATATAAGAAAAGATTCTTGAGAGGCCATCTTCTCCCACTCCTACCAACCTCCATGTCCCCATAGTCAGAAATTGGTCTGTCAACAACTAGCCCATTTTACTAAACTTGATAGCACTTTCTCAGGGTGCTGGGAGATTGTAAGTAGGATTGGCAGAAATTTTCAACAATATGCTGATTCAAAATTAACTTTCCATTCAAAATGTTTTAAAAGTAGAACTAATAAACCAAAATTTACTCACCTTGCTTACCAGATGTTTTCAAATCATCATCATTAGTTTTTTTTTAAAAAAATTGAGCCTTATTCAACATTTTGTCACGTAATCCAACTTACCTGAACTTGAAAACTTGATCTTGGAAAGAACTGTTTTTACTTGATGAGATTTTTCCAAAACTTTTGTCTTTTTTGTTAGATAATGGTCCATCCGTAGTAAAGACTGGTGATTTGTTTATCCCCTTAAATTCAAGCGATGTCTTGAAAGGATTCTTCTTATCACTTTTGTGGTGTTTATTGCTGAGAAGTGAAGGCACAGATGAGATGGAATAACGCCTGACAGTCATAATGTTATCTGTACAAAGAACAAGCAGTATAAATGTTATTCCAGTTATATAGAAAATAAATAGTATTGTATTTATAATTGTAAGCCAACCAAGAGTCACTTGGTTGAGTTGTGTTGTGTTTCATATATAGTTGTATATCTGCTAAATAGCCACCCATGTGTGAGCAATAAACAGTAGGTAGTCCAAAATTTGATGGGTATGGTTTCTTGCTACATCGCTTGGATAGAGATAAGACTGTTGGAAAGAATAAAGGAGGAGGCGTTTGTATGTATGTGAGAGACAATTGGAGTACAAACTCGAAGATTATAACAAGCCACTGCTCTGCTGAAGTAGAATATATGACTGTAAAGATTAGACCTTTTTATTTGCCACACGAATTTAACGCTGTCATCATATTGGTTGTTTATATTCCACCAGATGCAAAAGCTGATCTAGCTTTGAATTACTTGGGTGATGAAGTTAGTAATTTGCAAACTAAGTATCCAGATGCTGTATATATTGTAGCAGGGGATTTCAATCATGTTGATTTGTGAGTTGTTCTTTCTAAATTTCATCAACATGTGAGATGTGCAACCAGGGGGTTGAATACTTTAGATAAAGTTTACACAAATATTTTACAGGGGTATAGGATTCTGCAGCTACCACATCTAGGTATGTCTGACCATTTATCTCTGGTTTTGGCTCCTGAGTATATTTCTAAGAGGAAGAAGTGGGGGCCGGTAGTAAAGACAGTGAAATGTTGGCCTGAGGGGGAGATTACGCAGCTTCAAGATTGTTTTGAATGAACCAACTGGGACATCTTTGAACATCAAGATTTAGAGCATTATACAGCTGCAGTTTTGGAATATATGGCCTATTTGCATTGATACTGTTACGACGAACAAGTGCATTCGATCCTACCCAAACCAAAAACCATGGATGACTGGCACTGTTAGGTCCCTTTTGTACAAGAGAAATAAGGCATTTAAGTCTGGAGATGCCTCACTGTATAGTGTGGCTAGAGCAAATTTGAAGCGTGGTATTAAACAAGCCAAGGCTGCATACAAGGGAAAGATAGAAGACTGGTTATCTAATAATAACCTGAGACAAGCTTGGCAGGGGATTCAGCAGTTAACCAATTTTAAAGCACAAAAGGCTAGTATGGGTGGAAAACATGAGTTGGTAGAGGAACTAAACACCTTTTATGCTTGGTTTGAGATGAATCAACTGGAAGTGGAGTTACCATCCCCACTACCATTGTTGACCGAGCACTGTGCTCCTCTTGTTGTGAAGGAGCATGATGTTAGGTGTATAATGAAAGCGGTAAACTCTAGAAAAACTGCAGGACCTGATAACATTCCTGGCTGTGTAGTAAAAGAATGTGCGGATCAGTTAGCCAGGGTGTGGACTGAGATTTTCAATCGTTCTTTGCTACAGTCTATTGTTCCAATTTGTCTGAAAGCTTCTATTATTGTTCCAGTACCCAAGAAGTCACCTGCAAATGCTTTAAATGACTATAGGCCAGTGGCATTGACTTCTGTGATAATGAAATGCTTTGAGCAGTTAGTTCGGAAATACATTATTTCTTGCCTTCCTGTTATCTTTGACAATTATCAGTTTGCTTATAGAACAAATAGATCTACTGAAGATGCTGTCAATACTGTTCTTCATACTGCCCTATCTCATTTGGAGAAAAAAGGAACGTATGTCAGAATATTATTTGTTGATTTTAGTTCTGCTTTCAACACAATATTACCCCACAAATTGATGTCTAAGCTTAAAGATCTGAAGCGACTGGACTCTATATGTTGGTGGATTCTGAATTTTTTAGCACATCGTTCACAAAGGGTTAGGATGAATAAACATATCTCTTCTGTGAAGATCCTCAATACTGGCACTCCGCAGGGCTGTGTATTGAGTCCACTTTTATTCACTATTTATATGTCTGATTGTACCTCTATTCATCTGAGTAATAAGATCATTAAGTTTGCAGATGGTACAACTTTGGTGGGGCTCATTTCTGATAATGATGAGTCTGCATACAGGGATGAAGTTCATCAGTTGTCCCTCTGGTGCAAAGTAAACAATCTTATTTTTAATATAAATAAGGTGAAGGAATTCATAATGGATGACAGGAAGAGCAGTTCGGATATCCAGCCATTGTACATCGATGGTGTTTTGGTAGAACAGGTAGAAGAATGTAAGTTTCTAGGTATCACCCTGAAACAAGATCTAACATGGGGGGCAAATATTTTAGCCCTAGAAAAAAAGGCTCATCAACGACTGTATTTTTTAAGACTTCTAAGATCACAACAACTGTCAGAGAGTCTGTTGGTTGCCTTTTATTGAAGCTCTATAGAAAGTATTTTATCTTATTGCTTCTGTTGTGTCCATTTGGAAAGAGGCCAGGAGTCGGTGACTTTGTATCAAGCTCTTTATTGTAGTTAGGAACCGAACTGGCTCTCAGGAAAACTTTGCGGCTTGTTATTTTCAAGCCGCAGCGGCCGCAGCCAATGTCACCACTTTGAATCTCCCGCGATTCGAATCTACCAATCGCGGGAGATTCTCAGCGAGCCAATCGGCGCGGCTCGCCTAACCAATCTGATCGCCCCGCACTTTGGCCAATCAAAGCGCGGGGATTTCAAGAATTCAAATTAAGGTACAGAACAGCTTCTGTGTGTGGTTTAGGAGTTGTACAGAGGCAGAGAAAAGGGCACTCCAAAGAGTGATAAAAAGGGCACAAAAGATCAGCGGATATTCTCTTCCCTCATTGGAGGATTTGTATAACATGGGATGTAGAAGGAAGATACAAAAGATCTTGAGAGACCCTTCACATCCAGGCCACTCGTTGTTTGAGATCCTACCATCAGGAAGACTATATAGAGTGCTGAAAGCCAGGACAAGTAGATTTAAACATAGCTTTTACCCAAGTGCTGTGATCAGGTTAAATGCAGAGTTATGAATCTGGTGGTCTTAACATTTATATATCCCGGTTGTATAGTTTTTTTAACTGTTATTTGTTTTAATTTGTTTTACATTGTTATTTGTATATGGGTTTTTTTTGGTGTTGTTCAGTTGTATGTTGTGAAAGAGCACCTTATTTCATTGTTCTCAGGTTCTGAGTACAATGACAATAAATTTATCTTTATCTTTATATCTCACCACCATACCTAGAAACCATATGAGAATGACAAATGTGACAAACTAGAGGAGAGAAATCAAAACAATCCATTGGATGTGGAAAAAGCAGTAGACTACATGTGGAGAATATATAATTCTATTATTGCTCTTGATTCTGATTCTTGCACTACAATTCAATACAACCAATAGTTAGGGATCATGGAAATTATAATCCAAATCTGGATTGGGGGAATTATCTCACTTTATTGGGAGCAATGTTAAGAGGCAAGTGAAGTATAATATAGGTATGTTTATTCCAGTCTATCCATTTTTATTTTTTCCTTTCTCTAAGAAAAACTGGACAGTGCAGTTTTGGAATGGGATACTATGGTCACTACAGTAATCTAAATGGTAAATAATGATTTGCACTGCCTCCAAATCATTTGTTATCCAACCTGTTGAGATAGTTCTGTGATGGTCATTTCTTACCTAAAAAAAGGAAATCAAGTGAAGTTTTTTCTTCATAAAGGTGGTTCTGTTCAGATAAATAGTTTAGGATTTACATTTCTTTAGAAGTTCTGGTTACCTAATTATTCAATATACTTGGAAAGAGCAACAGTGAAACATTTACTGCAATTGAGAAACTATTTTTAAATAGTCCTCTTAATTTCAGTGATACTTCCAAGAAAACACCTTTATGATTATTTCCTTGCCACTCTAATGCCTTTAAGATATTTTGGGTTACAATTTTCACAGTTAGCAGGCATAATGGACTTTGGGTATGTTTGATTTGAATTATTGATTGTGTAATACAGCACATATGAAAACATCAATTTGAAAAAAAATCTATTAGGATTTGCAGCCTTCCCTTATCGGAACATGTAAGCCTTATTTCATAAATTTCTTATTATCACATACCTAGGAGAAATCCCATGGAATAAAATCTTATTTGTACTACCAGAATTATTATTTATAGTACTTTGCTCCACTTCAGAGTTGGTCCTGGACCTTTGCTATTTCAAAGAGTTAGGCTTATTAAGCATACATCTGATAATATAATGTTATAAGCATCTGAAAATACCATAACAGATCCAAACCAACACGATGCACAGCTTTGTTACTTTCTATAGCTTTCTACTGACTGTGACCAAGTTCAGAATTCTTCATTTATATTAACAAGTTTTAAAAAGTACATATCAATTTCCCACTCCCTTGGCTTATTTGTGCTCATAAACTTTTCAGGGAGATTATATTTCAGATTTGAAACTGTACATTTTAGCTCTTTGAAAAAACTTGCTGAAGAAAATATCAATATTATTGGTGTAGTGAGAACATTAATTTAAGCCACTAAGAAATAGAGTAAACCACTGTGACATACCTAAGCTGAGGTCTTATCCATCAAGTAGACTGGGTGATTGTAAATCTCATTGCATGAGTTCCCAATTTCTTATGTGAGACAGATCTCACAAAGATTACCATCTGCTGTTTTTTTTCTTCCTTCTTTTTAAATTTGGGTGACAACTGTGTTCCTCATTCTTATTTTTACAGTGCTAGATAAAGGAAATCTGGACTATAGAAGAATAAATGGAACAAAGGAAATGATATTTCTTTCAGAGATCTCAGAGGAATCAAAAATATTTTATGGGTTCAAGCCAATAGAGATTTTCTAGTGACATGCAATCTACGCTGCCTGGTGTCTAATTTTGTTTACTATTTCTAAACAACCTTTAGAATCTTTTTGTTGCAAAACATTGTTATCTCCTTAACATCTGCTGTTTCACAGATTATTCATGCAATTGGAAATATGGATTGGGTGATATATTTCAGGCTTAGTTAGAAAATTTAGGTTATCACGTAAACTAGCATTTTTCAACTTCTTATGATATTTTTTTTTAAAGGGATGACAATCTTAGTCTCCAGATCATACAAGGAAATATGGAGGATGGCATTTCCAACTCAATAATATTTGGGAACTGGATTTTGAAAATGGATAACTTAGTTTACACAATATTCTAAGCCATGATAATGTGATTTATTTGATTTTAGGTGACTAGATTGTGTGAAATATGTCCACCAAAGTTTGTAAAATATTATTTAATAAAGCATAAATCAACATAATGTACAAATCTAGTTCTTAGCCTTGTTTCTCTTACTCCAACAAAAGAAAAAGATGAATCAGAGAGTCACATATTGTTCATTGGCAGTTTTAGTTACATGGTACCTTTTTGTTCCTGTAGAATCAAAGCAGAGCCAGCTGAAACACTCCTGCGCAGAGGCACTAGAGAACCAGTGGTCTCTTCATCTGATTTTGAATGGCTCCAGGATTCTCCCTTTTGAGTGTTTTCTCTGACAATCTCTTCTCCCTTTGTTTCCTTCTGTCCACCAAACTGTAACTCCCCTCGAAGGGCTTGGTTTTCTTGTACTAGCTTGATGATCTTGGACTGCATTTCGTGGATCACTTGCATGAGCCTTTCGTGTCCCTCCATTTCTTCCTCCCACATGCTAGACTCCCAGGTCCAACACAGCTTTCTTTTAAAAGGAGACCACGCATCCATAGTGAAGGGCTCAGGTGGCACATAAATGCATCCCAACAGAAAACACTCTCATCCTGCTTTCAGCATTGTGCCATCTTTCACCACTAGAAGAGCTTGGATAGACTGTCAAGGCTTGAAGAGCCTCTCCATGATTTATTCATTCAGGGTTTCATTTTTCCAACTGAGCTTTACTTTGACAGTGGACAGTGGTGCAAAGTCAGACGGAGGCCCTTCCTGTAGCACAAAGCTGATTTGTGTAGAACAGCCACTATGAGAACTATTCATCGTCATAAAAGTATGCCCTCTGCATTTGCTTTGAGCCTCATATTCGGTGCGTATGCTGAGCATTTCTACCCTAACATAAACCTGATTTAAGAAGTACGGAATGTTTTAGGTTCAGCATGATTCTGAGATGAATGCAAATTTATTCCACATGCCCCTTTTTATATCCACACTGAACATATGCTTCACTGCTCAGCTCTTTGTTTTGTTTTTAAGATTTTATTCCATAGAAACAGAAGTATTCCCGTATGCAGGACCAGCAATTCCCATTAAGGCATGACAATAACCACTCATGTATTATGCACAAATATCTTCCTAGCCTGTTCCAGTTGGTATGATTTGTGACATTTGCTTGAAAAAATGTGCATAGAAGGTAAGGGGAGACAGATCAAGCATGAATCTTGCATTAGAATTGAAAGACAATATCAGAGGCAGCTCCTGTTACTTACTCTTTCTGTGTAGGTGTAGCACAATACCCTGCACAATCCTAAGACTCATCTCTTTTCTTTTTCATGTTGGCATGACTATTAACATTTTGTACAAAAGTTATTTCCAAGGCAATCTTTCATTTTTTTTATTTAATTGTTCAAGAAAAATATATTTTGATTTATTCTGCAAAACAGCTGACCATGATGGAAATCATGGCTTAAATACCAAGGAACATTAATAGAACATATCTGTGCACACAGTGATTTATCATGTTCATACAGACATGACTGAAAGATTACACATAAATTAGTAGTAACAGTATACTTGCAGCAGTGAGAAAAATTTCCTCAGAAGAAATTCAGTTGCTGTCAAATGTGATGTGGACAAAATTATAAAGAAATGTGATGTGTGACAAAATTATTGAAGGCATGCTGTGGAATAAGATAATTTATTTGTCTAATGTAAAAAGGAACTTTGAGTGCAAAGCAATAAATAGTGTAATATCACCATTGTACAACATGCTTATTGTTGCATTTCATTTGTATTGTAACAGCATAATGTGCCCAATGCTGCTTTCATTGTGGAACACCTCCTTGGAACTGTTCTCTGCTTCATTCATTCACTATGGTGGTGATATGTCCCAACCTTCTTCCTTTTCTAAGACTCTTGGAAGAGGCTTTCTTCCAGAAAGAAAGTTTACTGAGTATGCTGATACCACTGAGGTGTAGGTGGTGGAAAGGGGAAAATCTTGGTCGACAAGGGCCACACCGGACTCTGACAAGTGCTGAATGCTTAGCTGTGGTTTTCATGTTTCTTTGTTCAAAGCCATTAGTTTTCCACAATTACTTTTCAGGGCTCTGAAGGGACAGGAGTCATGTGTTATATAGCCACCTTATTTCAGTCTGTTGCTTGACTCCTGATCTGACTATGTATGAATACTTGGTTATCTATTTGCTTTCTTTTTTCTTAATTTCTTACCTTATAATCAAATGCTGCCATGGAATTATACTGTGATATAGTTTGAACAGGCAGCAGCACTGCTTGGCTTGGAAGGGAGAGCAGGACAGAGTTATTTTCAGGCTTCCAGCTTTGTGTACACACAACTGTGATGGCCAGAGAACATTAGCATACGTGAAAACTCAATACTCAGCTGTTTTGGCCTGCAGGAGTTCAAAACTTGATCTGATCTTGTGTTGGAAGCAGCCAGGTCAGAGAGGATAGCAAGGAAGTCATGTAGCTCTTTTGTCTTGGTTTAACAAACATTTTGAAGAGCAGATTGCAATAGATGCATACTGTATGTATGCAGTAGATGCATGATGATGAATTTGCAGAAATGTATGCTTTAAATTTGCAGGCCCTACAGCAGGAACCCTTCGAGATATGTGCACTGCCATCTTATCAGGCTGGAATGTTGCCTCTCCTATGAGTAAAGGTCCAGTTTTGCTGTGCAAAGCCATCACCGTAACTGTGAATCATCTTTGTGGACACAAGCTGAAACCCTGCAAGAAATTACCCCCATTCTATCTGGAAAAGCCAACTGATGGTTTATGGAGGCAAAGATTTACCAAAATTCAGTTTCACGATCATTTGCCAAATCAATGGCTTGTCAATGAAAAGCTTGATCTCTGCCACAACCCATTCCCTTTTACATAGACTTCTGCATGCAGATATGAACTGTGGCACAGATTTGTCTGGTTGTGCCTGAAGCAGGTCTGTGATCTTATAGGACTCTGGGTTGTATATATAGATAAAGAATTCATTGAGATAAACCGGTAACTGGCATTCTCCATATCATCAAGAAGAAGCTTATTAGTTTTAATCATAGGAGGTTGTCACAATTCATGTTATTAGTTCAGGAGCACAGCATCTTTGGTTTATCATGCAAAGTGAACCTAAATACCATAACTTATAAATTATAGCAGGTTTCCTCATGTGGAGTGAATCTAATCAGTTGTGGCTAATCAGCAATTCCTGCCTAAAAGATTATGACTTAGTGCAATATGAAATCTAGTTACATTCTACTCAAATTGACATTATCCTAGAAGGGATTAAGGAGTTATCCTGCTGCTGCTGTAGACTCAATGAGGCACTCAGTGCAATGAAAAATAACACTTAAAATAAGAAAGTCTACAGAATATAACAAATAATTTTATATAACATACAACCCTAGAAAAATGTAGGGTTAACGTTCAGTACTGCCTGGACATGGAAGTTGCAAATTAACCCTTCTGATTGAACTTTTCCTTTCAAAAAATACACAATCTCTTTTTAAAAAGTGTTGAAAAGAAACACTTATAAAACACCTCTTGACACTGTGAAAGCAGAGACACCATTTTTCAAGCTCTTTCTGCTGTTATGGTAGTGTCTTCTTCTAGTCTCTGCATATATGACTACAACACCCCCCCCCCCCAATGAAACCACAAGTTGGAGTCCCTTAGAAGTTGATGTCATAATAGATATTTCACTACAGAGAATCAAAATTTCCAATAAATAGTTTTTTTAAAAAAGGCACACACACATACATAGACAGACATAATATATCTTCACTCCATATTTTAGCATTTTAGGTGCATGTTGTAGCCTATAACTAAAGGAGGATGTGTTACGAATTTGGAATGTGATTCCTAAAAGCATGTTTTCTGCAGACAGTGACAGTCACTTTGCTATTGGAATTGCTAAATAGCCGCTTCTAGCAATTTGCTATGCCAAGCCTAGCTCTGTGTTCCACAGTTTAGACAGCTCAAACCTTTCCTATTTTAATAAAAAACTACATCACTTGACACATAATAATTGCATTGTTCAAACAAATTCATTGCAAAACTCTCACACATTCTGATGGTAAAAACCTCTAAAGTGAGACAAGTTCTTCTGACAATATATTATGCAGAATTTCAGACTTAATTCACATGTAGTAGGGCTAGCGGTGGGAAATGTGTTTTTTACTCTTTTATTATTTATATTATAATCTTATATTACTCTTTTATTATTGGGTGCATTAATATTCCTGCTTCTAACACAATTCAACACAGATAGAATTGATGAAAGTTGTTCTGAATTGATGGGAGTTGTAAACCAACATTGTAAATGTTAAGTTTGAGAATGGGTGAGGAGGAATGGAGACAAGCCTCTGAACGGTGAACTTCAGCTCTTTATTTACATAGTGACTTCTCAATAAAACAACAGTAACCCTCGCCTTATATAGGCAACCCTTGTAACGTTTTAACCAATAACAGGCTAGGAATGCTAGCTTTTATGACCAATAGGAACTCTCTGTTAAGGGCCAATCGGATTCCCCGGAACAGGCCAATCCGGTCCGGCCGCTTAACAGCCAATCAGAAGTGCAGGGCCAGAACCCCGCAACTACTCCAAGCTCACACTTTATTACTTATATACATACACAACACCCCTTCCCCCTGGTTCCTTAGTCCAAGTCATAGTCCCTTGAATAGGATGGTTGTTTTTTCAGTCTTTTGGATTTCCTTTGTATTGGATGGTTGCAATCCAGCTGAGGTAGATCGCCGCTTGGTGATGGGGCTGCCTCTGGTTCAGAGTTCACTTCCAAGTCATTGCCCACATTTTCCGCAATTCCCTGAGGCGCAAACGTTTCTCCCTCCAGCTCCGCTTCTTGAGTTACATTTAAATCGTCATTTCCTTCGAGCGGGTTCTCTAGGATTTCCACATCTTCCGTACCTCCCCCCCCTCAGTTTGGTTATAGGGGAGTTGTGGACTGGCTGCTGCAAGTCGTGACCGTAATTGGTCGATATGCCGTTTCCAAAGTTTATTGTCAAGGCATTGCACAAGGTAGGATCTGGAGCCAGTTACACGTACTACTGTCGCTTCCACCCACAACGGGTTACCCGATAAGTTATTTGCATACACGAGGTCTCCTACCTGGAAGGTGCGACAGCGGCTGCTGGATCCTAGTGGTTTCTCTGGTTCATAAGCAGGGTGCAACTGGTCGAGGTGGGAGCAGAGCCTTCGTCCCATAAGCAGTTCGGCGGGAATTCTGCCAGTGATGCTATGTGGGGTGATGTGTTGCAAGAAGAGGATTTGATTGACCTTGTCATAAATGTTGTCGTAGCCTACTTTTTGCAAGGTTCTCTTCACAAATTGGACCATGCGTTCTGCTCGGCCATTGGTCGCAGGATGCGCAGGCGAGGTGAGCGCATGTTGAATGCCGCGATCAGCAAGATACTGCTCGAACACTAGTGCAGTAAACTGTGGCCCATTATCGGACACCAGGACGTGGCCCGTTATCGGACACCAGGACATCTGGTAGTCTGTGGGTTGCAAAGAGTCTGTTGAGAACCTTGATGACTGCCTCGGAGGTTGTAGTCATCATATGATGAATTTCAAGCCAATTTGAGTAGGCATCAACTGTAAGCAGAAAGGTGTGGCCCTTGGTTGGTCCCGCGAAATCCAGGTGAATTCGGGACCAGGGTCCGCGAGGTGTCTCCCATTCAGTAGGCATGGCTTTTGGTGGGGCGTTGCTGACTTCTTGGCACCGGGGGTAAGCTTTAACCCACTGTTCGATTTGCTTGTCAATGCCTGGCCACCATGCGTAGCTTCGTGCAAGTGCTTTCATTCGCACGATGCCAGGGTGGCCCTTGTGCAACGTTCTCATCAACGTTTTACGGAGCCGCTCTGGGATAACGACTCTATCGGCCCAAATGATACAGCCCTTCTGGGAGAAGAGTTCAGTCTACCTAGACTTGAACGGTGTGAAGTCATCTGATACTTGGTCCAATGGCCATCCGCATTCTACCCAGCCTAGGACTCGTGCTAGGGTGTGGTCATGCTTGGTTTCTCTCGCAATGTCTCGTGCAGTCAGTGGCGGCGAGTTGAGTGCCTCGATTTGCAATGTGGTTACCGTTGGTGCTGGATCGTAGAGAGTCTCTGGAAGCGGTGCTCGGCTCAATGTGTCGGCATGGGGAATGGCTTTCCCCGGCCAATATTGAAACCGATAATTATAAGCAGCTAAGAATTCTGACCATCGGGTCATCCTAGGGGATAATATTAGGGAGTCGGCTTATCCCCGGCTATTATCCCTAGCAACGGTTTGTGGTCAGTCACAATGGTAAAAACCCTCCCATACACGTATTCATGAAATCTTTTCACAGCTGAGACGATTGCAAGGGCTTCCTAATCAATTTGTCCATAGTTCCGCTCTGTTTTTGAAAGAGTCTTTGAAAAATATGCAACAGGGGCTTCGTTCCCATTAGGCAGCACATGGCTCAAAATGGCACCCACCCCAAAAGGCGATGCATCGCAGGTTATAACTAATGGCAAAGTCTCGTTATACTGCATGAGTACAGAGTCAGATGTGAGCAGTTTTTTAACATTTCAGAACGCCTGTTCTTCTCGGTGACCCCATAACCACATTGCTTTTTTATCTAACAATCGGTGTAACGGTTCAGCGATGGTTGCTTTGTGCGGTAAAAATACATTATAGAAATTGATGAGGCTTAGGAACGCCTGGAGATCGGCCTTGCTTCGTGACCTGGGAGCGTTTTTGATCGCCTTTAACTAACTCTCAGTAGGGTGAATGCCCTGGCTATCAATCAGGTACCCCAGAAATTCAACACTGTCAGTACATCATTTACATTTGTTTTTTTTAACCCTAAGACCAGCTTCTTGGAATTTTTTTAGGACTAATTTTAACTGGTCTTGTAAATTTTTTTTCGTAGGGGCTGCTATTAAAACATCGTCAAAATAAGGGACCACACCCTTAATTCCTTGCAATAACCTTTCCATAAGGCTCTGGAAGATCCCCGGGGCTACACTAACTCCGAATTGCAGCTGGGTACATTTAAAGGCACCACGGTGCATTACAATAGTTTGGGCCTGTGCCGTTTTTTCATCCACTGGTAATTGTAGATATGCTTGAGCTGAATCCAATTTAGCGAAAACTTTCCTGCCCCCCAGGGAATGGAGGAGGTGCTGCACCACCGGGACTGGATATGCGTTCTGCTGCAGGGCGTGGTTCAAGGTGGCCCAGTAGTCCCCACAAATTCGGATTGACCCATCTGGCTTGATGGGTGTTACAATAGGGGTTTCCCAGGGGGAGTGATCGATGGGCTTCAACACCCTCTGAGCTATCAGTTTGTCGAGTTGTTCGTCGATTTTCAGTTTTAAAGCGAATGGAACTCGACAGGGTTTCAAACGAATGGGAGCTATTTTTAGATCTAAGCTGAATGAGATCGGGGTCCCTTTGTACTCGCCTAAGCTGTCCGTGAAGACATCCCCGAACTCAGATATAAGGTCTTCCTCCCAGTCACAGCCACTGACTCGGTTTACGCCAGCCACTTCAATGCCGAGTGGCGCAAACCATTGGAGGCCCAGTAGGCTAGGCCTATCTCTATCGATGACCATTAAAGGTAAGTACGCTGTGGGCTTCTTGAAGGAGACTCTGACTCGGCAAGACCTGACGATGGGGATTCGATTCCCCTGATAGTCCTTGAGGATGAGGCGTTGGAATCGTAGATCTTGGCATTGAATTGTGGGGATGAGTTGCTTGAGTGTCTTCCATGACACCATCGAGAGGGACGATCCCGAGTCAACTTCCATGAGGCAAGGCTGGTTTTCGATGGCTACTGTGACTCAAATTTTCTTAGTGTCCAAGGTTGAGGCGTGACCGATAGTGATAGTATGGTAAGCCTCTTCTCTCTGCAAAGCTCGATTTCTGTAAGAGTGGTTTACTGGTTCTCGCCTTACAGGACGGTTTCCTGTCGATTGGTGATAGTTAGTCCCTTTTGAGTCCTGGCTGAGTCCTGGCAATCTGCAGCAGACCCGTCTGATGTGACCTCGTTTCCCGCACTCGTGGCAGAGTGCGTCACGGAATTTGCATTCGGATCTGGCATGGTTGGCTCCACAACCAGCACAAGGGCGTAAGGGCTTCGGGTGAGGGTCCCGGTCGGACAGCAGTTGATGGACCCCTTCTTCGTTGCTGTCTGATGACAAAGAGAGGTCCTCATGGTGCGTTGTTGCCAGCTGCCCTTCTGAACTAGGTGAGATTTCGCTGGTCGGTGGTGGTACCGGAGTGCGGTTTCGCCGTAGTTGTGCAGCCGACTTCTTGGTCGCCTCTGCTGCCGTGGCTTCGGCAATGGCGTCGGCAAGGCTGATGTCTCCTTTTGCTATCAGCTTGCTTTGCCCGCCTGGTGCATCTAATCCCAGGACTAAGCGATCTCGTAGTGCCTCTTCTAAATTGGCGAATTCGCAGAGGCCTCCCAAATTTCGGAGGTCTGCTATGAAGTCGGCCACGCTTTCTCCCCTTCGCTGGTTCCTCTGGAAAAACTCGTGCCGTCTCACCAGTGTAGGCACAGTTGGGGCATAGTGACCTCGCAGGAGAGGTTCGAGGTCGTTCCAATCCATCGCCTTTGCTTCTCGGGGTTTGGCTAGTGCTTTAGCCATCTTAAATACAGTTGGACCGCAATGCGTTAGGAACACCACCCATTTCTTTCCTGGTGTGGCGTCCTTCAAATTGTTCGTCTCTAGGAACATTTGGAAGCGATCCATGTAGGACTCCCAGTCCTCTTGGGTTGGATCGAATGGAGTGGGTGGTATGATGCCGCCGGACATGGTTCCGTTGTTGGCGTCGTCTGTCACGTGCTCAGTGTTCTTCGAAGTTTCGTTGGTTCAGATGTCTCCAAATCCCATCCTCGTCGCCAGTGTTAAGTTTGAGAATGGGTGAGGAGGAATGGAGACAAGCCTCTGAACGGTGAACTTCAGCTCTTTATTTACATAGTGACTTCTCAATAAAACAACAGTAACCCTCGCCTTATATAGGCAACCCTTGTAACGTTTTAACCAATAACAGGCTAGGAACGCTAGCTTTTATGACCAATAGGAACTCTCTGTTAAGGGCCAATCGGATTCCCTGGAACGGGCCAATCCGGTCCGGCCGCTTAACAGCCAATCAGAAGTGCAGGGCCAGAACCCCACACCTACTCCAAGCTCACACTTTATTACTTATATACATGCACAACAGTAAACCAACAGAACACCAGGTTAGGAAATAGCTGAGGAAGAAATGGGAAACCATGGGACATGCCTTGAAGTATTGTGGTTAAATTAAGCATTTGGCTTCTTCAAAATAAATAGAACTGTCATACGAGCTGTGTTGGTTAGAATGCAGTGCTGCAGGCTACTTCTGCTGATCACCAGCTACCAGCAGTTTGGCAGTTCAGGTCTCACCAAGCTCAAGGTTGACTCAGCTTTCCATCCTTCCAAGGTCAGTAAAAAGAGGATCAGATTGTTAGGCACAATGTGCTGACTCTGTAAACCAGAGAGATGTTGTAAATCACTATAAAACAGTGTATAAGTCTAAGTGCTATTGCTATTGCTGTCTGGGCACTGAATTCCCAAATGTCAGAACCTACAGCTAGTCCTTGACTTACAACCATTTGTTTAACAACTGTTTGAAGTTACAAAGGCACTGAAAAAAATGACTTACAACAGGTACTCACATTTACATAGCATCCCCACAGTCACATGATCACAATTTATGAGAGTTGCAGCATCCCAGATAGCCAGTCAGGTCCTTCACAGCTGACAAGCAAAGTCAATGGGGGAATCTGGATTTGCTTAATGACCTCTTCATTCAATTGCAGTGATTCGCTTAATAACCATGGCAAAAAAGGTCATGAAAACAGGTACAATTCACTTTCGCAACTCATTTTCTTGACTTAGAAATGGTGCTTTGTTTTGCAATTGCACCCAAGATACCTTGGGCTATTGTCTTTCACTTCTATTCTGCTGTCTCCAGATATCACAACATCCAGACTTTTTTTGTCTTTCTGATCAACAATTGTTCAGTCTCGGTTGTTATGTTAGTATTATTTGTAGGGAATCTTTTTAAATGCAGAATTGTGCTCTGTTTTGGGGTAAACATATCATATGTTTATGCATGGGTGACACCTGATGTTACTGAAGTCACTTATTAGATTGTGAAAACTGCTGAATGAAGCCAGAAAAATACCTGTCCAAGCCACCCTGTAATTTAATAAACTTTCCTAGTAAACGTTGAGTATAATTAGCCTGCACAGAATGAATCTTATTAAACGTTAAATGCATTTTCCTCTAATTTGAAATTTAAACCTTTGCTTGTGGCTTGGTGTCATGGAAGATGCAATTGAACATAAAATATGCATAATTCTTAACTCCTTTAGGGGTGCTGGGATAACATCAACTAATGCATAAATAATAACTTAGCAGATTCAGAGAAGTTGCATTTGCCTAATTTGCCTGTGTGCAGAAAGCTCTTGCTATGGAAGTCTAAGGAGAGAAGACGCTATATAAAATTTAAAGTACTCAAAATTATCAGTTTCAGTCCACATAAAAATGGCTGTTTACTCCCCATCCCCATGATAGATTATTTGGCCTATGGGATTAATCTGTTTTATTAATACTCCCTTCAAACCTAGTGCCTTTACTTCCTAATTGATCCATAGTACCTGAAACAAGGCAGGATAACACTTAGAAATTGAAGAACTCTTAAACAGAAATTCTGTTTTTAATAGTCTTCCAAAACTACAATATGCTGCAATAAGACTATGCTTTCTAATATAGCAATACAAACTTGGATAACCAAGGTGATTAGGAGACTGGAGGCTAAAACATATGATGAACGTTGCAGGAACTGGACATAGCTAGTTTAGTGAAGAGAAGGATCAGGGGAGACATGATAGCAGTCTTCCAATATTTGAGGGGCTGCCACAGAGAGGCAGGGGTCAAGCTATTTTCAAAAGCATCTGAAGGCCAGACAAGGAATAGTGCGTGGAAACTGAACAAGAAGAAATTCAACCTGGAAATAAAGAGAAACTTTTCTGACAGTGAGAGCAATCAACCAATGGAACAGCTTGCCTTCAAAAGTTATGGGAGCTTCATCACTGGAAGTTTTCAAGAAGAGACTGGACTGCCATCTGTCAGAAATGGTCTAGGGTCTCCTGCTTGGGTGGGAAGGTTGGACTACATGACCTACAAGGTCCCTTTCTGTTATGAACTAATAAAACACTTAAATAAAAGTTACCAAAAGCTTTAGAAAATAGCAGGGTTCTAGCCCTGCACTTCTGATTGGCCGATAATAGCGATATCGGATTGGTCCATTCAGGAGAATCTGATTGGCTGTTAACGAGCCACTCTCATTGGTTAAGTGGGTTAACACTCCACGTTTCCTATTAGTACTGGAGCAGCAGCTTGCCTATAAAAGGGCTGCTGTTGCCCTAGGGTTTTGCTCTGTTCAGAATGTTTAATAAAGAGTTTGAAGTTCACTGTTCACCGTCTCGTCTCCGTTCCTTGCGCCCATGCGCAGAACCTAACACTGGCGACGAGGATGGGATGCGGAGATGTCAGAGCTGACTGAACACTACAGAGCACTAAACAGAGCATGTGGCTGAAGGCGCATCAACGCGGAAACCATGACCGGTGGCACCATACCACCCGCTCCATTCGACCTGGCACAAGAAGACTGGGACTCATACATGGACTGGTTCCAGATATTTCTGGAGACCAACAACTTAAAGGATGCCACTACTGGGAAAAAGAGAGCAGTATTGCTGACTCACTGCGGATCTGCCGTTTTTAAGATGGCTAAGGCACTGGCGAAACTGGCTGAGGTGAAATCCATGGACTGGGACGTCCTCGAGCCCCTCCTACGGGCCCACTATGAACCTACCGTGCCAACGCTTGTCCGAAGATATGAATTTTACCAGAGAGACCAGCAGAAAGGAGAAAGTGTTGCAGATTTCATCGCGGATCTCCGGAACCTGGGAGGCCTCTGTGGGTTCGCCGACCTCGAAGAAGCTCTAAGAGACCGAATAGTTCTGGGATTAAATGCACCGCATGTGCAAAGTAAGCTGATGGCGAAAGGCGACATCAGCCTTGCAGATACCATCGCTGACGCTACTGCAGCAGAAGAAACCAGGAAGTTGGCTGTCCGAATGCGCCGCACCAATGCCCCGCTCCACCAACTCACCGGCGAAACCTCACCTCGCCTTGAGGGATATGCAATGGCAACCCGCCACGAGGACCTCGAATCGTCATCAGAAAGTGATGAGGAAGAAGTTAACAGGCTCTGGTCTGAATGAGACCAATGCCACCAGCGTAACCAGAGACTGCAGTACCAATGCACAGGTTGTGGGGCAAACCACCCACGATCAGACTGCAAATTCTTCGATGCGCTCTGCCATATTTGTGGGAAGAGAGGCCACATTGGAAAGGTCTGTCGAAGCAAGCTAGGATCCAGCCCACTTCAGAGAGGGACCAACTACCGCCAACCCACAGGAAGTCGTCCTGTGAATCGGGAACATTCAAACCACCAATGGAAAAACCACTCCTACAGAAATAAACCACTAACCCATTCAACAAAATGAGAAGAGGCACACCAAACCATCACGATTGGTCACGCCTCATCATTAGATGCAAAGAAGATCCGAGTGAAGGTCGCCATCAAAAACCAGCCCTGCGTGATGGAAGTCGATTCAGGATCATCTCTCTCGATGGTTTCCTGGAAGACCCTTAAACAATTGATCCCTGCCGTCCGGCGGCAAGACCTCAGAACCCAAAGAATCATTCTCAAGGACTATCAAGGAAACCGAATTCCGGTTGTCGGATCCAGCCTAGTCCAGGTCTCATTCAAAAATCGTACTGCATCTTTACCATTGACCGTCATTGACCGTGATCGGCCTAGCTTGTTAGGCCTTCAATGGTTTGCTCCACTTGGGATTGAAGTAGCCGGCATTTACCAAACCAGCAGCGACGACTGGGAGGAGGCCCTCATCCAGGAATTCCAGGACGTCATTGCAGATAAACTAGGCGAGTACAAGGGGACCCCGATATCATTTAACCTTAACTCTGAAGTAGCCCCCATCCGCCTTAAGCCTCGTCGAGTCCCTTTTGCCCTTAAACCAAAGATTGACGAGCAGCTTGATAAATTAATCGCCCAGGGTGTTTTAGAACTAACCAACCATGCTCCTTGGGAAACCCCAATCGTAACACCCATCAAACCGGATGGATCGTTAAGGATTTGTGAGGACTACCGTGCCACCCTGAATCACGCCCTTCAACAGAATGCTTACCTGGTGCCGGTGATACAACACCTCCTCCATTCCCTGTGAGGCGGAAAAGTCTTCACTAAATTGGATTTAGCACAGGCGTACCAACAACTGCCTGTAGATAAAAAAAAACAGCAGAGGCGCCTTTAAGTGCAACCGACTCCAATTCGGAGTTAGCGTGGCCCCAGGGATCTTTCAGAGCTTGATGGAGAGACTATTACAGGGTATAAAAGGGGCCGTACCATACTTTGATGATGTTTTAATTGCTGCCCCGAATAGAGAAATACTAAAGGAGCGTCTTAGACTGGTTCTCCAGAAATTTAAAGACTCTGGCCTTAAAGTTAAAAAAAATAAATGTCAACTGTGTACAGATAAAGTATAGTTCCTGGGGTACCTAATCGATAAACAAGGCATTCACCCCACCAGTAGCAAGTTAAGAGCAACCAAGAACACCCCAAGACCCAGAAACAAGACTGATCTCCAAGCTTTCCTGGGGCTTATTAATTTTTACAACATCTTGCTGCCCCACAAAGTGACCATAGCCGAGCCCCTACATCGGCTTCTCGACAAAAAAGCAACCTGGGTTTGGGGGCACCAAGAGGAGCATGCGTTTCGACAAGTGAAAAACCTATTAACTTCAGACGCTGTTTTAATGCAGTATAATGAGACTTTGCCCTTAACAATCACATGTGATGCGTCACCATTTGGAGTAGGAGCCATTTTGAGCCATGTGTTACCAAACAGTAGTGAAGCCCCTATTGCCTATTTTTCAAGAACTCTGTCAAAGGCTGAACATAACTATAGTCAAATCGATAAAGAGGCTCTTGCTGTTGTATCTGTTGTTAAACGGTTTCATGAATATGTTTATGGACGAGTTTTTACTATTGTCACCAACCACAAACCTTTGCTGGGGAGACAAGCCAACCCCCTATATATTATCACCTAGAATGACTCGCTGGTCGGAGTTTTTGACTGCGTACAATTATAAGCTGCAGCACCGCCCGGGGAAAGCCATTCCCCACACTGACACATTGAGCTGTGCACCACTTCCAGAAACCATTGATGACCCAGCTCCAACCCTTACAACGCTCCAGATTGAAACGCTGCATTCACCGCCGCTAACCACTAGAGATATCGCGATCGAAACAAAACGCGATCCTATCTTAAAGCGGGTTCTTAGCTGGGTCGAACGAGGATGGCCAGTAGATCAAACCCCTGACAACTTCATTCCCTTCAAGAATCGACAAATGGAACTTTTTTCGCAAAAGGGCTGCATCATGTGGGGGGGATAGAGTTATCGTCCCAGAGCGGTTACAATGAGTGGTACTAAAGACACTGCATGAGGGCCACCCCGGCATCGTGCGTATGAAAGCGCTCGCACAAAGCTATGCGTGGTGGCCGGGCATTGACAAACAAATCGAAGCCTGGGTAAAGACTTGTTATAAGTGCCAGGAGGTTAGCAATGCCCCACCAAAAGCAACTCCGACAGAATGGGAAACACCTTGGGGACCGTGGTCCTGCATTCATATTGACTTTGCGGGACCTACTAAGGGACATACATTCCTATTAACAGTGGATGCCCACTCAAACTGGCTCAAGATCCACGAAATGAAAAGTACTGCAACCGAGTCCGTCATCCGGAGGTTGAACAGATTATTCACAACGCATGGACTGCCAGACATTCTGGTATCCGACAACAGACCCCAGTTTACCGTGCTTCCTTTTGAACAATACTTAGCGGACCGTGTTATTCGCCATGTGCTAACTTTGCCAGTGCACCCTGCGGCTAACGGAAGAGCCGAGCGCATGGTACAGTTTGTTAAAAAAGCCCTCTACAAGATGGACTATGGGGACATTGAAGATAAGATAAATAGAATACTCCTTCTCCAACACATCACTCCGCACAGCGTCACCAACAAGACGCCAGTGGAACTATTGATGGGACGCAAACTCCGCTCCCACCTCGACCGGCTTCACCCATCTTACGAGCCAGAGAAACCCTATGGATCTAGCGGAAAATGCCATGAGTTCAAGATAGGTGACTTAGTTTTTGCCAGAAACCTTTCTGGTGAACCGTTGTGGATCGAGGCCACTGTTATTCAAGCCACTGGACCCAGGTTGTACCGGGTGAAAACCTGCAACAGAAAAATATGGAAACGCCATATTGATCAGCTTCACTCGAGGCTACAACCTAGTTTCCGCGACTCCGGTAACTCCCAAACTGAGGGGGGAGGGGATGTCAAAGAAATCGAATTTGAGATGGCGGAAAGTAGGAATGAAAGAAGTCAGCCATGGGGCGTAACAAGTGAAGAAGGATCAGGGATGGGTGTGGCCTCGCCACAGAGGAACAGTCCAACAGAGGCAAACCCGCAAGGACCAGAGGACAATGACGAGAACATTAGCAGCACCAAGTCTTCCAACGAGGAATCACCGGCACCCGACTTACCCGAAAACGCCCTGCCAAAACAGGCTTACGGACAAGAACCGGTGGGACAGCATAAATCCAATAGACAGTCAAAGCAAACTTCCTACCTCAGAGATTACGTCACCGCACCCCCCAAACAGAAGCCGGGGGAAAGGGGTGTTATGAACTAATAAAACGCTTAAATAAAAGTTACCAAAAGCTTTAGAAAATAGCAGGGTTCTAGCCCTGCACTTCTGATTGGCCGATAATAGCGATATCAGATTGGTCCGTTCAGGAGAATTTGATTGGCTGTTAACGAGCCACTCTCATTGGTTAAGTGGGTTAACACTCCACGTTTCCTATTGGTTACTAGAGAAGCAGCTTGCCTATAAAAGGGCTGCTGTTGCCCTTGGGTTTTGCTCTGTTCAGAATGTTTAATAAAGAGTTTGAAGTTCACTTTTCACCGTCTTGTCTCCGTTCCTTGCGCCCATGCGCAGAACCTAACACTTTCAACTCTGTTAATCTATTAATCTGTTAATGTTAAAATGTTAGCTGACATTTATTTATTTAGCCTATTCATATCGTAATGATTAGCAATATATATTAAGATTTCATCTAGATTAGTAGAAACCAATAAAATATAAATGTTAAAAAAGATCTATGTTAAAATACCAATGCCTGGGCCATCTAACCATTGAAGCACAGCATTGTTTATATTAAAAAAATATCAGATACTGGACAAGTATATGACCTCAGTTTATAGCTGGTCTAAATGTGATCTATGGTGAGTGAGATCCCTTTGTCACACTGAGGGTAGGATACTGTGCTCCATTTATAAAGAGAGTCCCGATAGACAGCATGGGAGGTGCAAACCCTATTCAAGATTGTCCATTGCTGACATTTTAGTTCAAAACCTGGCACTTTTTTTGGGGGGGGGGGTGTCATTTATATGTCTTCCTATGACTGGACGCTTGGCAACCCAATTGGCTAAGTGTTTTTATTCAGTCGTGGCTGCATTGTATTTGCTCTATTTTTCCTGACTATGAATGCAACACTATTCCATAATTTTCATGTCTTGATTTGTAAGTAATATGTTCTTCTGATTGAAATTTTCCAATTCCAACATAAGAACAAAGTTGGAAGGGACTTTGGAGGTTTTACAGTCCAAACTTCTGCTCAAGCAGGAAATCCTATACCATTTCAAACAAATAGTTGTCCAATCACCTCTTAAAAACCTCCAGTGTCAGAGATCCCACAATTTCTGAAAGGAAGTCCTCCCACTGTTTAATTGTTCTGTAAAGAAATTTATTAGTTCCAGGCTGGTTCTCTCCTTGATTAGTTTCCATTCATTGCTTCTTGTCCTGCTGTCAAATGCTGTGGAGAATAAGTTGACTCCCTCTTCTTTGTGGCAGATCCTCAAATATTAGAATATTGCTACCATGTCACCCCTAGTCATTCTCTTCATTAAACTAGACACATCCAGTTCCTGCAACTGTTTTTCATGTTTTAGCCTTTAGTCCCTCAATCATCTTTTTGCTTTTCTCTGCACCTTTTATAGAATCTCAACATCTTTTTATATCGTGGTAACCAAAAGTGGGTGCAATATTCCAAATGTGATCTTACCAAGGCATTATAATCTTGATTCTATACCTCTGTTAATGCATCCTAGGAGTGTGCTGGCTTTTTTTTTTTTTTTTAAACAAATTTTGTTAATTTTACAAACACAATACACAAAACATAAACTAAAACATCTTTTCTGAAGGCTGCCTGATCCCGGGTTAAAACTCTTCACACAGACACAAATTCAAACATCATATTCATTTTATATATCCTTCCATATCTTGTTATCATTTTCTTTTCTTTTTCTTTTTATAAACCAATTTTATTAATTTTACAAAAACAGTGCACAAACAATCAAAGCATAACAGCTTATAACCATTTTCAATAACATTCTTTGTCTGTTCTATTTCCAACTATCCATTCATCTTTTTTCTTTTACTATACTTCTCCTATACACTATTTGGAGTGACGCCTTTACCCTAACTTAAAAGTACTTCATATAACACTTAATTTATCTTGGGATTCTGTTTAATAAATTCTAAATTTACACAATAAATTTTATACTCTAAATACACATATAAAAACACAATCTTATATATACTTATATACCTTCCAGAATCCCCCTTTTATCCTTAATTAGATTCACCCCATTGTCTCTAAATAAGCTTTTTTTCTTTAGATCTTGCTTCCCACCATTGAAGCTTCTCCTCCCCCCCTTTCTCTCTTGCTTATTCTTCTCCTTGCCCTTTTTACCCCTTTGTCTCTCCTCCTCCCTTTTCTTACTCCCTTTCCTTTGCTTTCTAACCTTGCATCCACCTTTCCTCTCATTTTTCTCTTTTTTGGTTGTTTTTTCAAACCTTAAAATCCCCTTTTTCTTATCCTCTTTCTCCTCCTCCCCGGAAAAAATCCATTGTTCATCAAAGATGGCTTCTTGTTCCTCTTCTTCTTTGTCCCAGTCATTCTGCTGCGTAATCAACTTTTCATAAGTACATAACGCCATTTCTAAAAATTGAAATGAAGTGCCCAAAGTATCTTTTCCATCTTGTTCTTCCTTTTTATATTTTTGATATTCAATCTTTAGTTCATCCACAAGCGATGCCATCCTGAAAAGAAAAACTTTCCCCAAAACAACCACCCAAGTATTTTTAGTCAAAAGTAATTCAAAAAGAAAGTTCCAAAAGTTAATACTTTTCTTCCTTCTTCTATTTCTCTTTCTGGGGTTACTGTTTAATCAAAGAGGTCCAATTACCATATTTCTTTTTTTAGTATTCTTGGCAATCTCCTCCTTTTTCCACTTCTGCTCCAATATTTTTCCGCTCCCTTCCCACTTGCAACATCAATTTTTAAATGATCAAAAATCCATACCTCTAATAAAGGTTTTCCAATTTCTTAAATTTTTAAGTCCAATGTCCAAGCAACTTTCAGAATATTTCACCTTCAGTGCCCAAACAAATTTCAAATCTTCTTCTGCTTTTTTCATGGGGTGGGAGAGTGAAGAAAAAAAAAAGTTCCCTTTAACAGTTTCTCCGCTGCTTTTGATCTTCTTAGGGATACAATGTATCCTCCAGCAATTCAGACAGCTCAGTTCCAGCGAATTTAAAGGATGTTGATTGACCCGGCTCAGCCAGCACTTTCACTTTTCTTGCTTCCTCCAGCATGATCTTACCCGGTTGCAGACTTCTTCGTGGCGGCCATTGCTGACCGCCGCTCCACCGCCTTGGGAAAAAGGGGTTTTTCAGGACAAGGAGGGGGTCTGCGACACCCCCAACCCCCTGTCCAGCTCCCCTCTCTCTTCGGCTGTCCCTACAGGGCAGCCATATCCCCCTGACCCATTTGGATCGGGGGTACCTCGGCGGCTAGCACAGCAGGAATCGCGAGCGGTCGCGAATTCCTGCTGTCCCGAAGCCACGCAAAAACCGGAAAAACCAGGAGTGTGCTGGCTTTTGAGGCTGCTGCAGCAAACTGCAGCTCATATTTAAGTGATTGTCCACTAGGACTCCAATATCCCTGTCACAGTTCCTACTATTGAGCCACGTACCACCTATTCTATCCCTATGCGTTTGATTTTTCTTGCCTAAATGTAAAACATTTCTCACCACTGAATTTGATTTTGTTATATCGATAGGACACAGTGTTCAAGTCTGTTAAGATTCTTCTGTATCTTGAGACTACCTTCTGAAGTATTGGCAATTCCTACCTGCTTGGTATCATCTGCAAATTTGATGAGTTCCTGTTCTGTTCCTAATCTAAATCATTGATGAAGATATTGAAGAATACTGGACCTAAGACAGAGTCTCACCTCACTTACCCCTCAATGTGTAGCCAATTCATTTTTCAATATTGAGTTTATATTCCAAGTTCTTACTAGAATTTGGTCTTGAACCTTTGGATTTTTTCCCTTCTTCACAACACCAGCAAGTAGGTATCTTGAAAGTTTTAATTTACCCATTACATAAACACTATTCTGAAAGATCCTCAGCTCTTTCTCTGTAGCATCTTAAGAACTATATGATCTGCAGGACCTATCAAAGCAGGATTTTTGTTATGGGGTGTGTGGGAGAATATTAGCATTTTGTATCATCTGCAAATTTGGAATTATTCCCTTCATCTCTTATCCAAGTGATTAATTAACATTATATCAATTTGTTGTGGAATCTTTAATAAGCACTCTTTGAAAATGAGTTTAAATCTACATATCACTTTAACTATTATGCCATGTAGCCTATATTTAACTATTGATCAGAATTCCATGCATTACCTTGACAAATACTTTGCTAAAATCAAAATATAGAGTTGTATGGAGATAGCCTTGAAGTAAGTAGGCAACAGATATTTTTTTAAAAACCAGTTTAGTCTGAAAAGTCAGGACAATCTAAGGAAGAAACCTTCTTGAATTGACTTCTTTGGTAAAAGAGGGAGGAAGGGAGTAAGACCTGGTGATTAACAGTGGTGGGATTCAAAAGTTTTACTACCAGTTCTATGGGTGTGGCTTGGTGGGTGTGGCATGGGAAGCATACTGTAAAATCTCCAGTCAGAAATGGTATTTGCCAGTTTTCCGAACTATTCAAAATTTCTGCTACTGGTTCTCCAGAACTGGTCAGAACCTCCTGAATACCACCTCTGGTGGTGAAGCTCTCAAAATTCAGCAATAGAGTTCTGATTGTTCTATGTTATCTGTTTCCTGACATGGCTTAGGCTTTACATCATGAAAGGTTGATATAAAATATGTTGGGTCTATTTTTTAAAAAGAGCAATTAGTAAACTTTGAGAATGCAGCTTGCTAATTGCACATTTTTGAAAACTTAAGACTTGATGATTACAAATCCAGTTTTATTTCTTATAATTACTGCATGGCTTTCAGTTTCCTTTTGAAAGATACAAAAAATATTGGAAGCAAAGAACTGCATTAGCTTTAATGATTCATGGAGAGGTGTTTATTTTAAACTCCCATGTGTTGTGAAACATCTCATTTGAATGATTTTATCACCCTTGTAACCATATTAATCAATTTTTATTTAAATTCAATTTAATTTTCAATTAAAGTAGAGCGAATGTAATAAATAAATACCAAGCCCTCTCCCCTGAAAGACTGTGTATCCCCACATACATCTACTAGAGATCTTGTTCTCCCATTAAAAATCTACACTTCAAAGCAGGTCCTTTAATGTTGGGGAATGTTCAGGCAGGCAGAGAAGAGGACTCAATGTGGAATTAGCTTTGAATCATTTTGCAGCTGCAAGAGACCCAGGACTGATCTCTCCCCCCCTCCTTCAACTTCATGAAAGTTTATTTATCTATTCCCATGGGAAGGCAAGAAGTCTGGAGAAATTCCTGTATTATAGGCATAATATAATAAAACAGTTAGCTTTACCTCTACTCATGTGGATCTGATTGCTTGTGCCTGATGTTTAATGCTATACAGGTACTCAAAATCTATTCAGTAGATTTATAAGTATTTCCTGACACCAGTTTCTTGATTGATAGAAATATATTTGAACAAAACAATGGCTTATTCATCATTAATCAAGTTAGAGTGTGACAGAATTTCTCATCAGAACAACATCGTTATAGATATGACTAGATCCCATGTGTGAACGGAAATGTGAACTTAATGGAAAAAGTATCATGATTGCAACAAACAGCTTTTATACATTGACTGGTTTGACTGCAATTATCATTTATTTTTATTGTCTGAGATAGAGAAAAAAATGAAAGAGCACAGTTTAAGTGGTATTGCCCAAGTTAGTTTTATAACTGAAGTTACTTATCACATATTCCAAGGTCTTGGATCTCTAGAAGCTTTGGATTTGTTACTCATTTGAGAATTGTTTTCAGAACATGTTAGGAATGTCCTAGACATGCAAGATTGCTGTCAGCTCATCAGTCGAGATAGGAAATCAAGTCATAAGAACTAGCACCACTTTATTGTACAGTTACAGTAACATATCTTGCATATCTGAAAGCAGTTGTCCCTTCCTTTGCTTTTACTTTCCAGAGAACTCGGGTAGTAGTATCTCTTCTAAGATACTTTATTCAACCCCATTTCTTTTGTGGGCTGAGATATCTCATCTGATCATTGCCCTGATGCATTGCCCTGATGCAGCCCTTTCTTGGGTCTTCCAAGGTTACTCTATCATACAATTGAACTATCAATTCCAGAAGAATTTCAAAATGAGATTGACTCTACTATAGTTTAATAGACTGAATTATACCTTAACACATGTAAGTTGCAAATTAGCAGCCTGAAGTATGGGGAATTACCTGGCAGAGATAAGGAAATTCAATATGTGAAGAAAGGTCCACTTCTGGGTTATAGCTGAGACTTCAAATATGGCATGCCACATTAGTTTTTGAAATCAATATTTGTTAGCTAGTTTTTTTATTTGCTGATATGTATTTATTTTTCATACTTATTCAGAAACCAATCCTCTTAAATTCAATGGAATTACATGTTCATTCACAGTCTGTACTGGAAAGGGATTAGGAAAAATTTGATTTCAGTCAAGAACCCATATATTTCTTGACATGCTACCAATATTAGAGGGAAAAACACTCCCCCTTATACCAGTAAAAAATAAACTTCAAAAATCTGAAATTGGTACCATAAACATAGATTATTTTTCTACTTAAGATTAATCAGTTATCACATTTTTTATTGCAAACTAGAAAAATACTCTATGGCTTCAATGAAAACAGTAATAATGATGAAAAGGATTTTATTCCTAATGTGTAAATAATGCTTTTATAATTAAACTCATGATGCAAAAAGTTGTCAAGAAAAATATTGTGAAACAATGGAGTATTATTAGCTTACCAATATAACAAATTAAACCAGACACACAGGTGTTTTTTTTAACATTTTCCTCAATAGTAGAGATGGTATAATTACAATTCTACTAGGTCTTTTTAAAAGTTATTTTGCAAGGCATTTTTTTTTTAGAAGCAGTGTTTCTCTCCCGTTCTTCCCCATTTATTTATGAATAAACAGAACTTTTCCTCACCAGCATAAAAACTAGATCCATCCATCTTTTATCTGGTTATATAGCTCAAGATAATGTGACATGCAAGCTGATTTTCCTGTCAATTAAGCACTTAACCATGTATATTGTTCTGTAAAAGATGAAACATTGTTTTATAAAAGATAAAATACTGTTCTATAACAGCACTTAGCAAGTTCATGAAGTTACAATACTAATGGGAAAGTAAACTGCAGTGGGGCTGATCTATAGCTACACTATTATCAGTTATCACAAAGGATTTAACATAGATATCCACAAAGCAAGGGTGTTAAACTAATGGGCTGGATGTGTCATGTGTAGTCCATGGCCAACCCAACTCTATGAAGGGGAAAAATATCCGAAACATCACTTGATGGCAACATGACCCAGTGGGTTTGACACCCATACCATAAAGAGTGGTAAGAAATGAAAGTGTGTACTATATTATATGCTGTATTTAAATACTGTATATATGATGCCATAGTATCTTTTCTGGAGAAATTCTGAAGTAGTTAAAAATAAGGACACAACAGAACGAAAATGAGAGTTAGATTCTATGTTATCAGAAAAGAGTGATTTGGTACTCTGTATGTCAACCTTTTACTTCAGAAATGACATGTTTGAGTCAATTAAATTGCAACTATTAAAATCTTCCATTTCTATTTCAGTTGGCAGAAAATGTACAGCTCCTTGGAAAAAAACATGATTTCAAACACATCACCAGCTATGTGAGAACATCTTGAAGCAATGGTAGTAGCAAAAGTAGTGATTCAAATTATATCCCACTGCAAGCCCAAATGATTTAGCCAATAACACACACACAATTTTATACACATAAACAAATATTTTAATATAGCCGTATTTGAAATGTTATCCACATTTTAGTCATGTCAAATAATAATTATTTTTTTGTAAAAATGACGTATTTTACACATCTTTTATTTACAATTTTAATATACTTAAAAGTTATAAAACACCCACTTTTGCCTTTTAAAATATATGTATACTAGGACCTGTATTAGATTATATTATTATTTATAGCAAACATAAGGTTTGCTGTGAAACTGTTCAATGGATATTTCATTTCAGTCTATTTACTAAAGACTGGCCATAATAAAGAAAATTATAGGAAATGTGCAAATATCAAGAAAGACAATAACATTTAAAAAAAATCAAATTGACTATTTTTCTTATATTGATACATAAAATTGTTCAATAAATAAAAAATAATAATGTAACACTGTTATTGATATCCTCCAGAATTTGCTTACATTGTTTTGCAAAATAACGCTGAAGTTTTCCAGTTCATAATCAAAGGCAGTTATGAAATATCTGCATTTGATGAAAGCAGTGATCCAGGTGGGGCAGTGATTGTTCTACTGATTGCATGGGAATAATGTGTTTCCACTCCTGGATGCTTTGCAGAATCCTCCTTGTAAGTGATCTTTAAAACAGATGCATACACAAAGAAATAAGTAAACCTGAGTAAATAAATAAATATGTGGAAAAATTAAGCTCATTCTAAACTAGGGGTGTCAAACTGATGGCAATGTGATGTGCCAAGTTTGACATCCATGTTCTAAATTATACTTTTAGGAACAACTTGATCAGCTGTTTTTATCTATCCTGTTAAGGTTTTTAACAGCTGCCATATGAAAGAAAGATTTTGTTTTGTATTTTGATCTCTTCCTCCAACAGCATTCCAACTTTAAAAAAAAACCACTTTCTTCTTTAGCCTCCAATTGTGTAACATATCTGTGACAGTATATTTTGACACTTTTATAAAGTAAATACACATATGAATTTAGCTCTGCTGGCTCTGAACATCATAAATAAACAGTGTATCACCTATTTACTTGGGGCATTTAACACTTAGCTGCAAATGGAAGCCAGATGTGGCCATAATAAATAGTTGACACCTACACCCCACATGGATCAAGCATCTCTTTCTAATGTCTAAACATAAACACGAATGTATTTAAACATTTACTCCTACATCAGTACTGCAGAGACATACAGTACATCATGCACATCTGCTTAGAAGGCCCCAGGGAAAAGTCTACTTCAGGCATGCAACCCCACTGTAAGTGCTGAAGAAGAAACATCGTGCCTAAGTAGGACGATTATGAAACTTAAGGGTCTATTAAAAAGGATAATCAGAAATGGACTGTTACTATTAATCCATGAAGTCCTAGACAAGAAAGCCTGGCATATTATTAACAGTTCTCCCTGACCCTGTATTATATTTCATGCTTCCCAAAAGAATGGCTAATGCCCCCCCCTTTTTTTTTTGCTAAGCATCACCAGTGAAATGCATCCTGTTAAAAAAACAGTAGGTGAGAATTCATGACAGTAAAGGTACAGAGAGCAAAAAGAAAACCAAACATACCACTTTTGGCTATAGTATTGAGGGAAATGTTAGACAGTGAAGCAGAAAAGTTGTATAAGCACTGAACATGACAGAGCTGCCAGAAAAAGAGAAAGAAAGATGTTGATGGAAATGCCACAGTAGTGGACATAGAAACACAATAATAATGAATAACACATAGGATTTCAATGACTTTATGTAAAATACCATTAAGGACACAGTGTATACAATATGTATTGATGTGGAAAAAACACAAGAGGAAACTTGCAAGGTGCTGGAGGTGACTAACTATGGAGGGAAGTAATCACAGAACTCTTGTAGTGTTCTCTCTGAACTGAATGGGGTGGGAGATATTAACTTCTCAGAAGTCACAGAAAATCCATCAGTTCTCCTAAGATACTTCTTGAGAGCATTGACAAATAGTGATAAATGAAACAGTAACTGTTTTTTATTGTTTATATAGATGGAGAGGTGTGAAACATAACTTAGTGTAACACAAAACAACAACAACAAAACATAGGATTGATAAAGAAACAATAAAATCCTAATTAATTTATGTAGGAATTAAGATATATACCTGAAAATCTTCTTCATCTAGTCCTGTTCCCAATATGGGATTTTCTGTCCAAACAGATTTTTTTAAATATCTTGAATGTATAACAGGATCTCCTCATAGTGAGTTCTCAATTGTTATCACAGGCTTAGGTTCATCCTATAATCCATCAGTGTTTGGCATATATAATTGGGAAGGAGAAAAGTCTAATGCCCTTTTGATATGCCAGGATAGAATAATTGTGGTGTCTGCTCAAAGTGTAAAGAATCAAGGAAACCTCCTCCATTTTGCTCTTGAGATTGTATTTCCCTTTATCTGAATTTATTACCTCTCCCTGTGTGGGTATATGGTGTCATATATAGCCTCTGACAGAAGAAAATGGAAGTTTATCCATGAGTAATCTGGGTTTTTGTACCCCATGACTTTCTCTTACTTCTAGATATAATAATAGACCAGCATCCAATTTAATGTTATCCTGTGTTCATAGATTCCAATGTAACCTGCTTCTACTTTTCACATACTGTATGGACAAAGATCAAAATGTATTCAATAGCATATCAAATCCCAGTATATCCTTATATCGTTAAGCCGTTCATGGTATGATTGGCCTAAAAAGAATCACTGTATGCTTTTCTGAATAATATCAGCTTAAAAATACCAAGTGGGTAAATATTTGTCAGAATTTGCTTTAAGAAGGGAGGGAGGGAGAGAAGGAGGAAGAGAGGGAAGGAGGAAGGAAGGAAGGAGGGAAAGAAGGAAGGGAGGAAGGAAAGAGGGAAAGAAGGAAGGGTCAACCTCTATTGATTATAAGAATTAATCAGCATGATAGATTTTTTTTTCTTCTGATTAGTGTTACTCTTTAATGATAGAAATCAGAATAGGAGGGATTCACAGATAAAGGAAGGTAAAAGAGATAGGAGTATTTGAAATGAGAATATACTTTAGACCAAGAAAAGAAGTTTGGAAATTAGGAACCTTGTGGGACTTTTAATTTCCCAAGGTGGCTCCCCAATTAGGATTAGGCATTGTTTATGTGACAACCCTAATGTCTTTGGAGCTGAAAACAAGGTGTTGAAAGAGAATGGCTAACCTGTTCATTCATAACCTCTGACAGCTCACTGAGCATGTTCTTGTAATGAGATTTCATTTCTTCCTGATATTCCAGCTGATCCTCCTTAATAAGGCGTTCATTAACTTCAAGAGCTTGTCCACATGCTTCTGCAAATTGTCTGCATAGCACAAAAAATCTCATATTTTTAATGTCAAGGCAATGCGTTATTGTTTCAAATATAATATAGCATTTTGATTTTATTACGCATTAAAATGGTGTATTCATAATGGATACAGAAATATATTACCCTTGTATTTGTTTATCTTTATCTCCATATATTTCTCTCTCTCTCTCATCTATCTAACATACTGTAAAACTTACCTGAATATTTCTTTCAGAAGTTTAACTTGATTATCTGGGTATTTCTTAGCATTGGTTTCTTCAAGAAATGCTCGAGCATAAGCCATTGGTCCTGCATTTACCTGCAAGTCAAAGTGAGCTATGTTATACTGAGGGCCGAGATCAGGACTGACAAAGGCAGCTTAAAACAATTCTTCCGTCAATACCTGAAGTCCTGATTTTATACACCTGTTGCTGAAGAGTTTTCTAAATTGAAGATACATTATGGAAAGGAAACACTTGAAGATCAGGTGTGCAAAATGGAAGGATTGCTAGCACACCTTTAGTGATTACCATAATCTACCCAAGATTGGGTGATCAAAATGTTTGGGCCCAATATTAAGGCATCCATTTCATTCTTTAAAACAATTTTAATAAATTTCCTAAACTGGAGCCCAAACCCCAACATGCAGTAAAAACAAAAAATATGGCTCTCAAACTCTGGGAAGTAATTAAAGGGTAGCTATCTTAAGTTCACTGCATCAAATAAAAATATTATCACACTAAAAGCACAATAGATAAAATTAAATATGAAAACAGTGTAGTATACTAAATTGCAGCTATCAAAATAAAAGTTAATTTAAAATGAAGCTAGATAACTCTTAAAAACCCCAAACATTAACATAGCTTTTAGTTCTGTTTTTCTGAGTCTCACACAATGTTATCAGCATTGGTCTTCATTTTTCCTCTTAGATACATTTCCCACTGCTCCACTGCTTTCAGACTCCTGAAAAGGAAGCTGTTTTTTGATGTTGAATCTCTCATGATGATATACAACCTGTAGCAGGCATTAAAAACTTATTCTCTGTGGAAGGAGATGCAGTGGAGGTAACTGAATCCTAAGTCAGAAGCATCAATCTTTCTGGGAGAGGGATAATGATGCTTTAATCAGTACCACACTCCCATTCTACCCTTTGGCAAACCTAGCAAGGATATTAAGAAATGGGAGCTAAATCTCAGATGCAAAAGAATAAGCTTGTAACATTAATTAATTTACTTAATGAATTAGCTAATATTATAATACTTCTTTTGAATTTCCAGCAGGTGAGGTTGTAACAACAGAAGATAAAGATTCTGTTTCCTATTATAAAATCCTAAATGTCAAATCTTTTAAACCCAAGAAAAGGGTTGAAACATACTTACCTTGACACTGACACTTCCTTGTAGTTTCAGCTGGAGTCGAATCATATCTACTTCATCCATTGTGCAAAGTTGTTTGAGTTCAGAAATTTTTTTGGACATCTCATCAATAGCTACTTCTATGGGGTTCAGTTCTATACTGGTCTGGTTTATAACTTGTATTCTTTTTTTCACGTATGGAAATAAATGGCTAGCTGCAGTAAAAAAAACAAGATAAATACATCTAAGGAAGGTTTATTTAATGTAATATGTATTCATAATTAAAACAAAGCCATAATTCATACAATATATCCATGAATAATTCCATTTTCTCATTCTTTGTATGATTGTATCTACAGTGTGTGTGGGTGTGTTCATGTGTGTAAGTGTATATTTATGTATATTTATAGGATTACTTGCTTGTCTTAATCAAATTCCAGAACAGGTATAAGAATATTACTCTTACTTTGTGGATACCATTTTTCATGTTACCTCAAGTGTATTTGAAGTAGAAACATAAGGTATATAATGGATAAATCAAGCATTAATTAGTAACAAGAAAGGTCTTGCTTCAGTAACACTTTTAAAATTATTTTAATAGTTTGTAACTATAAATTAATATTATTGGGCCAAGAAAAATGCTAAATAAACATATTTTAAATATGACATTCTATTCTAAATCAAAATCTTTTGAAGCATATCCATTGGCAATTCAATAACTATCCCTTAGATAATTAGCAATATGTTAAAAGATATTTGTAACTATTTTTGTAAATAATAAATAATCAATTGCTGTGTTGAGTCAATTGGATTGAGAAGGGTGGCTTTTACTGATTGAAGAAATAGTAATAATTTCTTCCTCCTTCCCCTTTTTTGTGCTCCTTCAGGTCAATGTTGATTATTGTTGACTCCTGAACTACCTGAATTTTTTGAAAATGATTTATTGCCTTCTACCAAGGACTGAGAGGGAGAGACAGGTCCAAAGTCACTGGTTTAGTACCTAAGGCAAGACCAGCACTCAGCTTTCTGGTTTCTACTGTGATGCCTTAACCATTACACCCAACTGTTTCTCTCTTTCATTCTCTTTGTGGACCTTAGCACTTCAAAATCTTGACACTGAAACAAAACAGTACAATTTAGGTCACTGTTTTTTTGGAGGGAGTGGTTATTCAAATGGTCTCCTGTGGACTTTCAGAACATTCAGAGGCTGAGAAGTGGCCCAAACATCCTGAGAAATTGTCCTGTTGTGAAGAAGAATTCAGTGTCCATACTTGTCAGAATTGTCCGTCTCTTGCATTGTTCTTCTACACCCCCGTGCTTCTTTCCTGACAAGGTGAACGGCGTTTCAAACACAAAGTGGTTGATATTGTGATGCATTTCAAAGTCAGTCTTACGTTCTTCAGCTTCTTTCTCTTCAAAGAAGGGTGTGACATAGGTTACTTGGATATATGCATATTTAGGATCTAAATCTTTGGGGTTAACCTATACAAACAAAAGGGAAGACAATACATCAATTAGAGGCAGCACAAGGACAAGAAAAGAAACTAAACTCTTGTTTTTTACGGCATATTACTGAAAGGCTGCTTTAGACATTATAAAAGAGGATATATTCATAGATTTCTTTGCTTTGGACAGGATGGTTGTGTATTTTGTATTCAGATATTTTGAGCAAAAAAGGAACAAAAACATTTTCTTAGACAAACAAAACAGATTTCCAAGAAAGCCTCTGTTGCTGGGAATTCCATAACAGTTCCCTTTCAGAAATTTGAAAGCCCCCTCCCAAAAAAAGGCATGCCTACCAGGATCTTCCACCTTTAATCAATTAATAGCAGTGTAATGAATGTACATAAGTTTATACACCACAGCATGTAACAAATGTTTGTATTACTATCAAGGGCATTATTATAACTCTTCTGATCAGAGAGACAAATATATATACCAGGCCACAGAAGAGGTTATGCCTTGCCTGAACCATATTCCTCTTCATTTTTTTACTTCATTGGTTTCAAGTTATTCGTGCTTTGATATTAACTGAATTTATGCAGTGAGCATGGCTCATTGAAGAAAAAAAAGAATGTTGGAGAAAAAAAGAATGTTTCATTTATTTTAAGTGCGTTTGGACAAAAAACTCTGTAATAGCACAAATGCTTTCTTAAAAAAAAAAAAAGATCTGTGGACATTTCCAACCGTACCTTATTGGAATCTTGGATTATCTTTACATTGTCTGTTCCAAACTTGTCTGCATAAAGTTTCATCAGTCGCTGAGAGATTTCAGATAGGCCTGTTAATTTGGGCTCTTTGTAAATATATTCCTTACCTTCTTCCTCTTCAAAAAAGCCCTGATTAAAAGATAAATCATAACAATTACAATAAACTGAGTATGTTAAAAACACTTCAAGAACATACTGTGGGTGAAAAATGTAAGGTACTCAACTGCTAAGTATAAAAAATTAATTTTTTTGAATGCTGCAGCTTATGATGATGAAGAAATGGAATGCATTAAAAACCAAACTTCTACATTTGCACAGGATGAATAACTTTTACTAATAGGGAAAAAAAGCCTGGGTGAAATGAGACTGAAAACATCCTTGGAGTTTTATATTACATACATATAATCCATATTTTACAGCAAGAATGCCACCATGTGGTACAATTCAGAAAGGATCATGAAAATTAGTGGTTTCTTACTTCTTTCTTTCTAAAAACACAACAGCAGTCAAAACTACAGTTGTATGTAGGCGGGGAATGTGACAACTCTACAATTAAAATAATATATTAGCTTTTGAAGCCATATATTTACTTGTTAGTTGATTCTGGGAAACTAAAGTGAATTTATTTTTATTAGGCAGAAATCTGTGTTTCTCAATGAAGAAGGCTGCTTGCTTCAGAAAAAAAATTACACATAATTGGTTTGATAGTCAGCTATATCCATAAGGAGTACTAATTCTTTTTAAGATATAGCTTTTAGCATTGTGCTTTAACAAGCTGCATAGTAGGTTCCAATCTATAAACATATCACTCATGTATGAACTATTCATTGTATGAACTATTGATGAAATCCAGTACTTTATGAAGTTTTGTTGCATATGCAGATTTTGATTATGATTCAGGTACACATATATATCCTTTCATATTCATGAGATCATGGATGTCATTCTGAGCTTATGTAATACAACAATGCTATCTAAGAAACCCTAGATAGTCTCAAAATGACTTAAACAAGTGGGAAATGATCCTGATAATGAGGTAATTCTAGAATTCTTACTCCCTTTTTGTATTGGGAAATGACAATTAAATTAGAATCCATAGTTTTCATATTTAACTATACACATCAGGTGTTATTTACCTGGTTTAGTCTAGTTAATAAAAATTAGTTGTCAGTGCTGCTCTTGTTATTTTTTATTAAAATCAGGAAAGTAGTGTTTTTATTCATTTTGCATGACTTGCTCTAGAACCCTGGGGTGCCTTTCCTGGGATACATGTTCAGTGGTGGCACTTCCAAAGGAAGGGACATTAATTGAAGAGAAGTTCAGTGCCAGCCCACTGTGCTTTCTGCTCCCTTTCCAACTCTGTTGAGGACATTCCAAGCTGTATGGGAAGAGACTGATGGTGTGAGATGGTTGCTTATCTGATGCTAGCCATGCTAATGTTTTTGAGCTTTTATCATGGAACATTTTATCACATTTCTGCATTCAGAGGTCCCATGTTACAAAAAGTCTGGCCCAACCACCGTTATACTTAATGATATGAGCAGACAGAGCCATGGAGTAAGATAGGAAATGATCAGCCAAGTCCAATATCTTATTAGGTTACATTAAATTATAATTAGAAATAATTGTTTCTTATTTTAGAAAACATTTCTGGCTGCCAATATCTTCAGCTCAACTAGACTCATTTATTCACAGACGATAAACAATGGCCTAGATTAATATCACTTTCCATTTGCATTTTTGTAAACTTCCCCACTGCCACCTCTTTTGTGTATGCACAAGTTTTCTTGGCAAAATTTCAGAAATAGTTTGCCAATGTCTCCTTTCTAGGGCTGAGAGAGTGACTGGCTCAAGATCACCCAGCTGGTTTTCTACCTACGGCAAAAGTAGAACTTATACCCAGTTTCTAATCTGATGCCTTAACCACTACATCAAACTGTTCATGTTTCTCATTCTCTTTCTGACTTTGAAGTCATGATGCTGAACCTGTACACCCCCATGAAACAAATTTAGACACATAAAGGCATCATTCCTACACTGAAGGATGCATGTACATTCCACTGACACAATTTGCCTCTTTGGAAGATCTCATCAAAACAGGAAGGGCAGAGTCCAGCAAATGGTCAAGCTAATGACACATAGAACCTAGTTCTGAAATACTTTGCCAGATGATGTTTACTAGGTTCATACTTAATAATCTTTTTAGTACTTTTTATTTTATTCAAATACATAGATAACAAACTACAAATATATTCTTAGAGTATTCCTAGAGTTGGAAGATCATTTTCACTGATTCTTCTTTTACTCAATAGTTCTCTCAAAATGCATGCAGAAAACTGGGATCAATTAGATAAACTTTTAGAGGGAACAGATGAAAAAGCCATTTCAAAAATATACAACTACTTATTAGAATTTGAATTGGCAGAAGAAATAGTCAAGGGCCCAATGATAGCATGGGCAAGGAACATAGGATATAATATCAATTTGGAAGATTGGAAAAGAATTTGAAAGCAAAACTATAAAGTAATGAAATCGGCGGTCTATAAAGAGAACCAATATAAAATATGAATATGGATAAGAGGAATCACAAACATTCCATTAGAACCTAAGGCTGAAATTTTTCTGTTGGGAATAATAAAAGGTGAAATCTCAAAAGAAATCAAATACTTAATTTTACATACAATAATGGCAGCAAGGATAGCACTAGCTCAGTGTTGGAAGGGAGATCAGATGCCAACAGATAATTTGATAACCCAGAAGATCTATGACTGTGCAGAAATGGATAAGCTCACCCAAAAGTTAAAAGATAGTAAGACTCAAAATATTTTACAGTTTGGGAAAACTGGTATAATTGGATAAAGGATAAAAACCTGTAAGTAAACAGGCAAGAGAAAACATGAAGAGGTCATGATAGGAGTATATACAAGATATCAGAACTAAGTATTGGAACACTGTTGGACATAAACACACTGTCTAAGAAATTAGATGTTTTTATGTTTATTGGTGATGTATAACTTTTTGGTTTTGTATTTTATGAATTTTTTTTGTATTATTGTATTATTTTTTTGTATTATATTTTTTAATGTTAATAAAGCTTTTTTTTTTTTTTAAAGAAAACTGGGGAAAGTCCTAAAATAACATGAAACAAGGAGACTAGAGAAGTTGCTTCCCCTTCCCATCTTCAGTTGAAGCTTTTTTGAATATGTGAAAAAATTTTTAGATTCAAATCAACATATGCAAAATTAGGAGATGGAGGAATATTAATTCAATTTCATGGTAATGTAGGAAGAGAATACAATACTGTCATTTTTGCCAATATGGTCCTTATTTAATTGGATACCTTAAAATTCAGATCATTATATTGTCAAAGTCAATTTAAAATTGCCCTAATTGTATTGAAAAGGAATGCTGCATAACTACCGTGTTGTTCTTTCTACAAGCTCATTTTAGTTTATCAGAAAGAATCTTGATGTTTATAGAAATTCTATTTGTTGTCATAATTCTTTTCATTATAAAACAATTTATGTTTTCTATCTTTCCTAGTTGCCAGATATTTTGAGGTAGCTTTAAAAACAGGAGCTTTGTGAAACTACACAATGTTCACAACATCCTTAGGCTTCCATATTTCTATTACTTTCACTTAATTTGATGTAGTCCTGTGTTCGTCCTTTGTTCATGGAATTTAACATAGTTTCTTTAAGAATCCCTGTAATTCTCATTTACAATTCTGGATTTCAGCAGTATTTTAATGAACCATGAAATTGCAGTCTTCTATTCACTTTTCATTGTACGTTTTTTCCTTGGAAAGGATTAATTTCACATATAGGCAAATGCTGCTTATGTGTCCTAAATGTTAAGTAGGTCACATAATACCAGTTCTGCATCTTTATGTAAAAGATACCACTGTGAAATGTTGTGAAAGATATTTGCTTCTTATAAGATATAGTGAGTAATATGCTTTGGGATAGGAAAATGCAGATTGTTAAGAAGGTTTATCTTGATGGTGGAATTAACTAGCTTGCCTTCAGAAGTTGTGAGTGCTTCATCACTAGAGGTTTTTTAAGAAGCGACTGGATAGCCACTTGTCTGAAATGGTATAGGGTCTCCCAGCTCCATTCTGATTGCTAGATTGTTTTTCAAGACAAGGTGATGTTACTTATACTCAAGCTTCAATTATCTAGGACAGTGCTGTCAAACTCAAATTGTCACAGGAAGGTGTTGCACAGAACTATTTTGTTAGTCTGGTGTCTGCACATATTGAATCAAAAATGAATACAATGAAGAGTATCCTGGAATAATGCTAAAATAAATGGAGTCAGTAAAAATCTTTATTAAAATCTGAGTTACTTGTGAAATACTATTGTATAATGCGCTGATAAGATTACACTTGGAATACTGCATCCAGTTTTGGTCACCATGAAAAAGGATTTTGAGATTCTAGAAAGAGTGCAGAGAAGAGCAACAAAGGTGATTAGGGGACTGGAAGAACAGTTGCAGGAATTGGGTATGTCTTGTCTAATGAAGAAAAGGACTGAGGTGACATGATAGCAGTGTTCCAATATCTAAGGAACTGCCACAAAGAAAAGGCATTCAACCTATTCTCCAAAGCACCTGAAAACAGGACAAGAAACAATCGATAGAAATTTATCAAAAAGAGAACCAATGTACAAATAAGTAGAAATGTACTGACAGTGAGAACAATTAATCAGTGGGATGGCTTGCCTTGAGAAGTTGTGAGTGTTCCATCACTGGATATTTTTAAGAAGAAATTGGGCAACTATTTGTCTGATAGTTCTCCTGCTTGAGCAGGATAGAGTCTCCTGCTTGAGCAGGATGTTGAACTAGAAGTCTTCCAAAATCCCTTCCAATTCTGTTAGTATGATCATTTAGCTGGCAGTAGTTTTTATTAATTGAACCATTATTTGGTTGTATTACTGGATTTATATATATATCTCAAAATCATATCAAGGATAATATAATATAGGAACATATATTACTTTAAGCTCTTCTCTGTCCCATTAAACAGGAAGATCTTTGTTTCCTTTTATTTTTTTCCCCCATTTTTTCCCCTTTTCTCTACTATCCTGGCTCCCTCCCTCCTTCTTTCCCTTCCTCTCATACTGGTACTTTGCCCAGCAGAGAGACTCACAGTTTGGCAGAGCCGATCTTCTTCCTTGAACCCTCTCCTCCTTCCCTCTTTCAGGCATGACCAAACTCCTGATCCATCTTCCCCGTAAAGTCCCTACTTCTTCAGAACTAAGGGAAGCACAACTGTGGAAGCCATGGAATGGAAGAGTCAGTGAGTTCCTGAAGAGCGAGGCTACTTGTAGAGCCAGGAAACTAGCTGGATCAAGTTGAGGTGAATCACCAGGACACCTCTACCTGGAAGGCTTTGATGGTTCAGCATGTGCATCTACATCAGGGCTGTCAAACTCATGGCAGCATCATGTGATGTATTGGAAATTTTTTCCCCTTTGCTAAACTGGGTGTGGCCATGGCCAGTGTGTGACGCATCTGGCCCACTGGCCGGGAGTTTGACAACCTTGATCTACATGATGTTCAATACCCTGATCTAAATTGGTGCAAAGTATTGGTGTGAATGCAGAAAATCTATTTATCTTCAGAATTGAACTAATTAAGTCACCTTTCTTTCTTTCTTTCTTTTTTTTTTTGTAAATTTTATTTGAGTTTTCACAAAGAGAAAAAAAAATACAAATAAAACATCTTTTTTGAAAGCAGCATAATCCCGGGTTACATTTCTTCGTACAGATACAAATTCAGGTTCATGCTCATTTTTATATTCTATACCATATCTTATTACTATTTTACATTTTCTGCATAGCTTCTCCCCTCTTTTAATTTTCTCAATTTTATTTTAATTATCTCATCTCAATTCAAATCATTGTATTTATATTTTTTGTCTGTCCTGTTTCAATTATCTATTATCTTTTCTCATTAAACAAAATTTGTTCTGTAGTTACTGATTGGAGTATGACGCCTTTATATCTTTTCCCTAAAGTTGTAACATTCAATATACATAACTTCCATTTGGATTCTGCTTGGTACATTCTTAAAATACACACAGGATTCTTAAAAAAAAGAAAAAAATTATAAACATATACAATTAAAACAACATTCCATTCCAATTAAATTCTATCATTAATATTAATATTCATTAAAGTCTTAACACCTTTAACATTACTCTTCAATTAAATATCATATTTCTATGGGAACAATTATAATCTTTCCATAGTTAATTCCCTCCCCTCTTCACTTATATTTTATAAAACATTAACTAATTAAAATGTTCCCGTTCCTTTCTAATTCCATTTTCTCATTTATTTTATTTCACTTATTTTATTCACAAATTTCACTAAATTACACTAACTATTTATCCCTCATTTTAATCATATGTTGTTTCCAATTTTCTAAAGTTATTTCTATTACTAATATAACAATACAATCTTATGTACCTTTACAGAATTCCTTTTTCAGTTAGATTTTCACCCATTATCTCGAAATAGATCCTGTTGTTGCCCCGGTCCTTTGCCCCGGTCCTTTATAACTTCTTTTCCTTTCCTTCTTCCCTCTCTTCTTCTCTCCCCCCCTTTTACCCCCTTGTCTCTCTACCTCTATTTCTCTCTTCTGTATTCCCCTTTTCTGTTGCTTTCTAGTATTATACTTATTTTTCAAATTATTTTTCTTTTCTTTGGTTGTTTTTTTAAGTTTTAAATTTTCCAATCTCTTTCCCCACTTTCCTTTTTCTTTCCCACATAGAATTACTTGTTCATTAAAGATGGCTTCTTCTTTGTCCCAGTCTTCTTGTTTTGCAGTCTTTTCTTGTTGTTTCTCATAGTTCCAAATCTCCATTTCTAAGAATTGAAAAATGAAGCCAAAAGAACGCTTCCCTTCTTGTGCTTCTTCTTTGTACTTTTTAAGTTCCATTTACAATTCATCCAGAAGTGGTGCCATTGTATAAATTTTTAAACAACCACCCGATTGATTTTAGTCATTCAAATATAAAAACCAAAAATCCAAAGATCACCAAATAATCCAAATACATGCAAGCTGTTTCTTTTTTGCTCTTTTTTTTCACTTTCTCTTCCTGGGGTTACTATTTAGTTGCAAAGTTTCAATTAAAATGTATTTTTTAGAAGTCTTGTTGAAGTTTTACTTTAGATTCTTTTTAATTCCAGGCAGTCTCCTCCCTCTTCCAGATCCTGCCCTTATTCTTTTTCTCTCCCTTCCTGCTTATGAAAAAGAAAGTTTTTAATGTCCAGAAATCTTTACTATCCCTTTGGCATTTTGTTTTATTTTCAGCTTAATTGCCTATTGATGTCAAAGCGGATTTTTCCGATTTCTTATTTAAGTCTCTTAGTTGTCAGTATAGGGAAGGAGAGAGAAGAAAAAAAAAAGCCAAACCTTTCCCTTTTCACTTTCCTTCGCTGCTTCCAACTCTTCTTTGGGAGTGATGTTATTTTTTGTAAGTTTAAATTCTAGGGTACCTTGGTTGTTGCTTTTACAATTTAACCCGGTCAGCCAAAACTTTCACTTCTTATCTTCCTCCTGCACATTCTTTTCCAGTCGAGTTCTTCTTTGTGGTGGCCATTTCTGACCACCGCTGCAACCGCCTTCAGGAAAGGGAGTAATGGCCAGCTGAGGAGAGATGTTGCTCTCCTCGACCCTGCTGGCAATCTCCCCCCTCTTCACCACCTCTACAGGGTGGCTTAGCCCCGAAACCAGTCGGCTCGGGGCACTCCAGTGACGAGCCCAGACAGAAACCGCGCACGATCGCGGATTTCTGTCTATTGCCGAAGCCCTTCAAACCGGAAGTCCAAAGTCAACCATCTTTCAAGGTAACTCTGAGCAGCAATCAAAAGTAGAAATTATCAACAATGATAAAACATATTCAAAAACACAACAGATCAAGCCTGACTTATTTTAAATTGCAAAAAAAATAAAAATAAATGAATGTACATTCATGTCAAAGTTCTAAAAATTCCAGCCTGGCCCCAAAGTCTGAGAGAGAGGCAGATCTTCATGGCCTAATGAAAAATTCATAAAGCTACAGCTGTATCTCTGAAGGGAAGGTTTTAATGGAGCAAATACTATGAAGACACACGTCCTAGGAGTCACCAAGTAATACTGTCTCATGGAGGGACCTGGAGCATGCCTGCTTTGCCAGATCTGGTGGGACATAAGTTACAAGTTTGAAGCACCTGCCTTAGTATAAAAATTGTAGGTTCTTTTAGATAATGATCAATTCTTAATATACTATATAACGAAAATATAATACACAGATCAAGGGAAAAAAATAAAGATACTAATTGAACAAAGGTTGTCAACACATTCAAGTTAATTTCAAAGTAACAGGATTTTTAAGTAAACTATTATAGCCAATTAATGAAATAAGATCTTTCAATTCTGAAGAAAGATAATATACTAAAGTGTGTTGGGAAAGTTACTGGTGCACATAAGGATGCCCACAAGGACTAGACTGTCTACCTACATATGAATAGACCTTCATATTTAGTTGCAGGGAAATACAGATTACTTTATGTAGCGTCATTCTATTAGTTTTCCACATCTTGATACTTGCTAGCCTATGTGGCTCAATCAACTGAAAGGCTTTCATGGTGATGAAAGGTATATTACAAAGGTTTGCCTTTTGGGGGGTAACCTGATATGTATACCTCAATGTAGTAAACCAAGGGCAAAACTATCAGGCATGTGGAAAAAGGTAATATACTTTTATTGTGACTGAAAGGAAATATAATGTACTGCAGGAGTTCCTACACTTTTTCCCATTACATCTGCCTGTGTAGTTTTAATGTACAGACCTCCCCTAAAAAACCCAAACACCAAAATGGAGACAAATGAGCAATTAAAATAATAGAATGAAATTTCGGGAAAGGCGAATATATTGTAACAGTGTACAGCTAAAAGGTTCTTCTCACTTCCTATGCTTTGCCAAGAGAGGTACACCTTGCAGTTTGGGAAACCTTACTTTTTCTGCCAGGACATATGGAGCAAGGCTGTTTGCAGTGGGCATTTCAGATAAGAAACACATAGCTGAACCTGCTTCCATTAGAATGGGAACAGATTTAAGCTTCAAGTACATGAACGGCACAGGAACAGATACATATTTATAATCCAGGGAAGCAGAACAAAAGCATTATTTTGCTAGATGCAGCACAGTATATAAATGAATAAAAGCAATGTTATTTCATCACTTACAGTGAATATTAAAAAGTGCTAGAAATCAAGGTTAACCAAGGTCTTACAAGTAGGATGATGTAAGAAGAATTAAACAAAACAGCATGCAAAAGAATAGACAACTTACCACAGCCTTGAATAAGTTCAAAAGAGGAAAAGAGCAAATTTCTGCATTAAAACCTAATTGGCAGACAACATTATTCAGAACTGATTTTGTACATTTTTTTTAAGAGATAATGTTTCCCTGGAAAGTTCATCCTCAAAGAACGTGCTGTCCTATATGTGTCTTGTGGAAGCAAGCATATACACGTACTATAACCAAAATAAATAGGCAGAAATACGGAGTATGTGTAACCATTCTATAATGAAGCTACAAGATTCAGAAGCCAACTGGAAAGCAAAGCTAGTATGTCTACACAAACTAATATGTAATAAAATTAAGGATTTCAAATCAATTAGGAGAAAAAAGTCTTTAATTATTTTGCAGCTTTTTTTCAGGGTACCATACTGCCTTATCTTCATTTTCCTTTTTACCTGTTTAATAATCAACAGTATGAAACTATGACAAGCTGTTATAACAAAGAGGCTCCTTCTGAACTCTGCTTTAAAGAAATATGAACTTTCTGTTACCTTTCTAGGCTATAATATATAATAACGTTGGTTATATATATATTTTAAATTTGTATTATGGGATTTTAGTTGGAATAACCTTTTCTGTGTCTTACTATCAAATCTCTTGCAGAAGATCAAAAGATACTAATCATAAATATACACTGTTACCATAACTGGAGGGAGTTAATTCTTTGTCATAATATCTTGGGTCTTAATCTAGTGTATATTTTTTTATACATAGGTCTATTCACTTCAATGGCACATTGCCAAATCAGCAAGAAGAAGTTAAAACCTAAATGTGAGGAAACCTCTAAAACTATTATTACAGCCCATTGCCAATGATAATATTTTGCTTCTATTTTTATATGATTCTAAATCTACATTTTACTCCATGAACTTTACTATAGATAAATGTTTAATACTGAAAGCATACCAAGCAACTAATCCCTATGTTATTCACTTGTGGAATGTATTTTTTACTGCATTCTCTCTAAAAAGAAAATTTGTTGGGAAATGTGTAGTTTAGCTGAAAGTTCACCCACAGTAGTCACTTACTTGACCATAAAATGCCACACGGTAGTATCGTCCAAATAAGCGCTTTTCAGAATTCACAACTTCTGCGACTTTCAGATAAGATCTGTGGATGTCATAGTACAGTTCAGACAGCCTCTGCAGTAATAGAATGAAGTACATTTTAAAGTAAAAACCCTGGTATTTAAACTAAGTCATGTAACCAACTTGTTTTCAATATTGCTAGTAGCTTTCAAATCAACTGATTAAAGGTAACTTTCCCAATGTAACATGCATGTAGTATCAACTTCCACTTGTATTATTCCCATTTTTTTTCTCAATGATTTTTCTATCTTTTCTCATATTACAAAATACTTTTATACTGATTAAAAAGGGGAGGCAGAATAAATATGGAATGCTTTTATTGGTAGTGCTAAGTGTCCTACATCAGGAATTATTTAGGAGGCAGATATTCAAACACATTTATAATTATAAGCATGAATTATATATAATCATATATAAAGAGCAATTTGATATAGTGGTTAACACTAGGCTAGAAAGCAGATCATGAATTCAAGTCCCACGTTAATCAGGAAAGCTAGCTATGTGGCCTTGGGCCAGTCATTCTCTCTCAGTTCATCTCACAGAGTTGTTCTTATGGAGAAAATAGAAGAAGGAAGATGTGTTTTGGTTATATTATCTGCCTTGAATTGTTTGTGAAAATAATAAATGTGGGTATAAAGTAAAGAAATAGCTGAATAAATAATTAGAGAGGGCAAATCAAATTTGCATTTTTCATCTACAATGTATGGAAGTGAGATCACATTTTCCTACTTGTCCTGTGTATGATGGAAATCCGTCTTTTTATAATGCAGTCTTACATTAAAAGTCTCATATTAAAAAGGTACACATGAACAATACAATCAGACTTTAGTCAGTTGTGTTAATTGTCAGTTAATTGTAGATTTTGTATATAATCTAATTTTGAATATACATATAGCACATGTATTATATATATATATACAGTATAAAAAGCAGTTAATATAGAAAGATGAATATAGTTGCCAAAGTCACGGCCAAAGCACTAACATCCTATATTATTTTTCTCAGTGTGATTTCCTCCTAATTTTTAGTTCAGCTTACTTTGAAATCTCTTTGTTTTTCAAATACAGCAATAACTGGCTTGTTAACTTCAGCAATGAGTTCGTATCTTTCGCATTTCCAGAGATAGTCAACACATAATTCCAGCTGTTTCACAAGGATGTCCTGCAGGTAAAGAAGGAACATTAGGTCTGTGATGCAAAATAAGACTTTTTTTGCAATTTTAATACTTTAAAAAAGAAATAAAGGTAATTAAGACTCTAATTATGCTCCTCTGGATATCTGAAAACTGTGAAGAAAACATACCTAAGGTCAATTAAGAAGAATGACATTGCAAACCTCATTGTATGGTGTATCTTGCATTCCAGAGTCTTCTTTCATTGCTCCTTCTTCTTTAATATTTGGTGTAATATTGAGAAAAGCTGGCCATCCCATAGAAAACAAGCCTTTTCAAACAAGAGAAAAAGTCCTATCAATGCTTCAGTAGCAATCATTTAAGTAATTGTAGTAAAAAATGAAGATATTACATATGATAGCTTATTACAAACACTATCAATATTATTAACTTTCTTGTAAACACTGTAGTTTATAGCTAAGTAGTTATAATTTGGTAATTTTGACAAAAAAAAAATCTTCTTGTCCAAAGGCATAATTTGAGAACCTCCCAATGAGACCCAAAATGATAAGGATTATGTGTTAAAGTATTTATGATTCTGAAATATGTAGTGTTCTCAAAGTTCTTATAAAATTTTTTAAATTAATATCTGTCAATAGAATAAAGAACATATAATATGGAATACATTAAGTTAAGTCTGGTTATAAATGTAGAAGTATGTATTGATATTAATCTTGATTCATATGAAGCCATAATTTATTAAAACTTGGTCCCAATATAATTTAAGTTATAAAGCTTCAGCTCATTAGCCTTTCCCGAACTTATCTTACAAAGAATAATGATAGCAAAGGAAGATGTTTGGAAATCTAGTATGTAAAAGCAGCATCGCTTGGTTCTCAAGCAAGGTTTCTGGAATCTCAATGGTACTGTTTACAATGCCCAGTGTCAATGGACATTGTTGTATATGTTTATGATTGTGGGAATTGATACCGGATGAAGTGAAAATTCCATTTTCCAAGCTGACTGGCATCACAGATTTAGGATTGGGTTATTGAAAAGTCTCCTTTCATTAAATATATGGGGTTCAAATAACAAATGGGGTTCTTCAAACATTGTCCAACCCATAAATGGTCATGGTTAGAACACTCACTTCCTCCAGGGTGAGTTGTTAGTAAGATATTATTATCAGAGAGTTCAGCATCTTCCAGGAACAGACGAGAGGTACAAATCTTTTCCATTTTCCAGTAACCTATGGTATTGTGAGATGTTATTAGCATTTGGTTATTTGTATGAGTTAATACATGCACATTTATTTATTTAAACCAAGGTATGGAACAATAATAAATCTCTCATCTCAAAGAAAAGAAAAATAATACACAAATATATGAAACTCAAGTTTTAAGCAAAAACAAAATTTCTGCAACATGAAATATTTTTACTTCTGCTAACTTAATGGGAAATATCTGTTTAAAGCAACTTAAAGAATAAATACAAAACTTTCTAAATAGCATAAAGTAGGTTCTTAATCACTTCTGTTCACACCCTGCTGTTTTCCAGTCAATCAAACCTTTTAATTGTACTTTATCTTACCCTTTCTCTTCAGATATTCAGCAATAAGGGCAGCTATATGGATGTAGCACATAGCAGCCTGCAAAAAAGGCATTGATAAGTTTTAATGTTAAAGAATGGAAACAAAAGCTAAAATTTTCACAATATTCTCTTGAATTACACATGTATTATATAGAATTTAAGAACTGGACAATGTAAATGGATTCCATTATTATAGCCAAAAAAACCTGATATTGCAACAGTGGTAATAAAATGTATGGCCCCATTTATTCAGTAGATTAAAGCTCTGATTAACTTCCCACCTATGAACTGATTGCCTATTGAAGTAGATTTTGCATGGATAAATATAAAGAAATATGAGATTCATTTATACAAAATACAGCGGGTTTAAAAAAAGCCTGATGGTCATATATTATATAAACCACACATATGCACACATATATTCTCAAATAATCTTTATATTAGATAATTATATAGAGAGAATTATAACTGTTTGATGTAATAAGATACAGTACAGTATATGAGGACCCAGATGGTTGGATGCAATAGGTGGTCTCTATAAACTGGTTAGAGAGGGCTGTAAAGCACTGTAAAGCAGTATATAAGTCCAAGTGTATTACTATTATTGTTCAACATATAGTATACCATTTTTATTGTATTTTTAAACTTATTTTTAAACCACTTATGCATTTTTATAAAGGGTATATCTGTGCTTTATTCCTTTAGATTTTTTTCTGTTATTATTTTAAAAAACAATATTTTTGTTAAAAATGTTACAGGATGTAGATCTTCTTAATCTTCACTAATACCAGTGTGCTTTTGCAAAACAATAACAACAAAAGCTCATCTGGATCGATGTATTAGTGTGAAAACTGGTAATTAAAGTATCTCCCCGTCCAGCAAGGTTTGAAAATGCCAGAAATTATCTTAAGCAGTATATCTGGCACATTGGTTTCCAAATCAGACTAAGCCTGGAATTCAACACTACGGTATATGGATCACATGCCACCATCCTATCTCTCTATAGGATTTCACTATTCCTTCACCATGGCTAGGTTACATGTGCTATCTCTGTACATGTAGGGGGCATTATAAAAACACCCATTTACTGCAGAGCATAAGGTCATGCGGATCTGTCTGTATGGAGTTCCTCAGTTACATGTTCTTTTGCTACTGTCATTATGGGAAATGTGAGGTGACACTCATGTATCCCATTTGAGATCAATGCCCTTACAGTGCTTATTTATCACTTCTACTCAACCAGATCACTGATATCTCTTCCCAATTCTATTTTTCTATTCATTCTACTTGTCCCACATACAACTGAAGATTAGTGAACAATCATAGTGATTATCATTGTGATTTCTCTTATATTAACATTATTGTTATTTTATACTTGCTATTTAGTCATACCTATATATTTTACATGTAGTTTCTATATAACGTTTCTGGCTTAAAGGCTGTAATAAAGATTTTGGACAACTGGTACAAAACAAGCACTCATGTTATAGGACTGCTGGAAGGAGAGAGAGACACATCAGTGGAATGTGCTTGAAATCCACAGGAAATAAATTTAATTTTTACTCTTTTGAAAAAGAAAAAATGTTCAGCTATATAGCAAACAAAAAATTTCAATTACAAAAAAATAACAAAAATTAATCAAAAGTAGATTGTTATCTACTTTTCTTGATTCACTACATTACATATGTCCTAATAGATTTTCATAAAAGTTCTTAGAATAAAGTACCAATAATAAAAGAAATGTTAGGCATCAGAAGGTCAGTGTGGCTGTTATGACAACTGCATTCAACTTACTAGGTCACAAGTTATATAGGCTACCCTTGCTATTTTGATTTCAATTCCTTATGAAAAACAGAGAACATGTACAGAATTAGGTCATATTTTCCAGCTGTCCACATTAGCATTAAAGCTACTAATAGATTATGACAAGATCATGCTCCTGTGTAAAGAGAAATTATGGAAGAGCTTAAGATTTGTATAATGTTGTGGTACCAAGATAACTACATTGAAAATTAACATAGTGCCTGAATTTAATAATTTCCCGAAGTCCATTATTAATTAAATGGTTCTCTGTTTTGAATGCAAACCCACCAGTATGTATTTGGGTAGATATTTTGTAGAAAATATCCTGCTTTGGACACAAGTTTCTTAAATGAGTTCCGCAAATAATCATGCTTGGTTGAAACAGAATGGTGACATTGAATTCTTGTTCTTTAGGGCTTATTTCAAGTCCTTTCAAATACAAAAGAATTTATCAGTTTCAGATGAGCTACCTCAGATAAGTCTCCATTTCTTGCATGAATTTTGGCCATGCTCTCCAACCAGGTCCTACGTAATTCAGGATTACTTGCATATGAATTTGCCAAGCTGTACTGTAAGTCCACAAGCATCTCTGGATCCTTCTCATGTTCTTTCATTTGAGCTGTAGCCATTAAAACTGTTCTTATGCGTTTGGTCAAATCTTTCACTTCTGTTGGGAAGTTACTGTTCTTTGGGAAAGAGAAATAAGGGAATTTAAGTTCATAAAATCTCTATTATCATGTTAAATGACATCTATTTGGAATAAGTCAGATAACCTGATATACACAACTGTCGCGTACATCGTAACAATGTTATAATACATTGTTTGCTATTTCCTCTTCCTAGCTGTCTATGATCAAGTAACTTTTCTTTTCTTTCACTGCACATTATCTTTTTCTTCAGTATTGGCTTGTCATGTTTGAACATAGCTGCAATAGATATTTCTTTATAATATCAAACTTGGGAAACAAAGGTCTTGAGAGAATTCTTATTACTATGGTTTTAATGACAGATGAATTAATATTAAGAGCCCCTGTGGCACAATGGTTAGAATGCAGTACTGCTGATCACCAGCTGCCAGCAGTTTGGCAGTTCAGGTTTCACTGGCTCAAGGTTGACTCAGCCTTCCATCTTCCAAGGTAAGTAAAATGAGGACCCAGATGTTGGGGGCAATAGGCTGACTCTGTAAACTGCTTAGAGAGGGTTGTAAAGCACTGTGAAGCGGTATATAAGTCTAAGTGCTATTGCTAGAAATTCATATTATCATATTATTATCTCAGATAGCAACAAAGAAAAATATACTTTGGATACAACCACATTTAGACATTTAGTAACTTATTTTTTTTCCTATGGCTATCCAGCCTTCATTTTGTTGATACAGAAATAATGAGGATGAGCTCCATATAATTCAAAGATGGCAGACCAATTCTTAAAGACACTATAAGTCCCTACTGGGGAAATATCCATTGTCATAAGAATGCAAAAAAATACTATAAGTATAAATAAATAAGCAGCTTAAATAAATAAATAAATTACTTTCATCTGTTTGTCTCCATTAGCAAAGTTATTTGTAATTGCCAAAGAATGCTGAAATCGAGAACCTCCAATCCCTCCATCTGCAATCAGTTGGCTTACAGCCTTGATGAGCTGAAGTGATGACAAGAAAAGAGAACAACTTATTTCTCAGAAGAACCACCAGCAAAATTTATTAGACAGTGATTGTTGTCTCAATCTCTATTTGTGGTCAAGGAGAAAACTAGTAACTTGAGTTTTCCCTTTTTCTCAAATTCTTATCTTTATTATCTTTCTCTTAAAAATATGTATAGTATAAGAATAAAATAAATAGTAACAAAATAAACATATTTCTATATTAAGTATGAAGAAATTTAAATTTTGATAAACTATTCCCTACCCCAAATGAATCAGATACAGTTTTTGCCCAATACTAGTTATGAATGGTTATGAATGAATATATACATTTTGTTAAATAGTCTTTTCAGTAGGAAGGAGAATATTTTGTGTTACGAATTGCCATTTCTAAACTAATTCTGAATCTTGAGGCTGAAGACCTGGAAACATAAGATATTTCTCTAGAAATATCTTAAGATAATATTTATAAGTTGAGATAATATTTTTTTTTAAAGACATTATTATTACTGTAGTTTTTATGGTCATTATTGTTAGCATTATCATTCTGAGCATCTAACAGTCTAAAATAAAATTTAAAATAAGAATGAAATAAAACAGACGAGAGCATTCTGTGATCTGTAAGTATATTTCGTTCCCTCTCTCAAATGAATAAATGCAGTAACACTATAAAATAATGACAAATTTCAGGTAGTAATTGCTCCAAGGTGTTACCACAGTAATATTTGCTTACCTGCAAATGAGACCTTACTATTGACTTTTGCTTATTAAATTCAAAGTTCTTTCTCATGAAAAAATAAAGCAGAGCAGAGGCTTCCATCTGTGTTGATTGTGATCTGTGATTACAACACTTAAGTATTTCATAACAGAAAGATCCACACAAGTCAGCTTGCCCTTGGAAGAATGCTGATGGAAACTATAAAAACAAAAACATCAATATATATATCTCACGCACAATTCCCCACAGTAGAAATTACTAACATTCTTACACTTTTACAAACAGGTTACATAGCAAGTGAATTTATTTTTGCCAAAGGTATACAACTTTAAAACCAGAATATATAACTGGTAAGGGACCTAGATCATATATTTCAGCTAAGTAGGTAGGTACAGGAATCCATTAAACCATCTCTGATAAGTGGTCAGGAATGTTTGAAAGTCTCTTTTTAGGAGTTTTATACAGATTGTACCACTGATTAACACCTCTTATTTCCTTATACTCCTCCTGTTTTTCAGCTGGAATTTCCTCATTTTTAATTTCAACCCCTTGGTCCTTGTATTGCCCTTAGTTTGAACACAGATCAAATCTATCCAGTTTTGCTGATGATAACCTTTTAATTATCTGTAGAATGTTTTACTATCTCCTCTTAAATAGGCCAAACTGCAGTTTCTTCTCAAAATATCATAAAACTTAGATATAGAAGTCATAGCTCTGCCCTTTGCTGCAAGTTATCTGTTCAGAAAAAGTCTTGTTATTTCTCAATAGCCAACTGAGAAGGATGAAAGAGAAGAAGGGATTCCTACAAATGAGATGCCATATATGGTCTTACCTTACTCACAAACAATCTCAAAGCAGCAAATACATGCTTGAGAGCTGCTGCAGAATTATTGATTTGTAAAAATAACAGGTAAGTATCAAATACTTTCTTCATCATTGTATTCTGGCAATCTGACTGTTGCAGTTGTCTCTGAAAAGTAACAAATACATTACAGGTTTTTAAATTTAAATTGTTGGGATCTTTTATTTTCCACCCCCACTATTCTTGTTCCTTTCATTTTTGTCCAGATATAAGCAGGCATTTTTAACATTAGTTTAGTTTCTCAAAGGTTCTTAGAATGTCTTTGTTTTTGCATCAGACCATCTTTGCATCATTTTGAAAGCTTCATTCACAGGCTGTCTGCATATATGAAACACTTCCTTGTTGATTCTGTGCTTCCAAAAAATAACAGCTTAGCATAAATTGTGGACATTGTGACTTTCATGTAAAAAGTTTGTCATCGAAAAATGTTACCTGATGATGCTGAATGAAAAGACATAACAGATCGAGTATAGAAAGGCAAACTTCTGTTGCAATATTGGCCTCCGTATCTACGTAACTCACAAGATCTATTTCATTAGAAGAGCCTACAGTTAAATAAATGTTACAGAAAAAATGTTAAGTCATCTACAAATGACAATAGTCACAGATGACATATCACCTCTCTTAAATATGCTTTTACAGAAAAGTACGCTTTCTTAGCAAGCTTTACCTTGAAATTGCTACTGGATTTCAATATTTGGTTTCAATATTTTCTCTAAGGACTTATTTTTAAGAAATTGTTTTATAAAATATGCTTAAATAAATCATAATATATTTGTGAATGAAATTCACTGATCATTTTTCACATTAAAAATCTTAGTTTCATATAGCAGTTTGAATCCTTCCTATTTACTTTTTGGATTTGGTTTTGGACATATATTTCACCTCCATCTCCCTTTTTAACACACATGATTATGAATTAATGCACATGATTATCCTTAAATAATGGGATGCTAATTAATCAACCTAATTTTTATCATTTTTATAAATTACATGTATAGAAAGAATTTATGGTAATGAGTACACATATGAAAACTATATTAGTTATTGCTTGTATGTCTAATTTTTAGGCTAAAAATGATAGAGTGAAATTGTCTTAATCATATACAACAGCTGGCCTTCACTCTTAATGTTCCATAACAACCGAACAAGCATAAATGATAAGAACATGGATGAGATCATAAAAAGAATATTTATACATATGCAAAAGCATAACATTCATAAGAATATACAACTTAATCTAGGAAAACATGAAAAACTTTTCTATAGATATTGAGACTTAGTAAACATTTTCATTGTGTATAACTGAATAATGAGACAACAAAACATAATAGCATTATCTCACATTATTTACATAACACTGAATGGAGAATGCTATTTCATTAAGTACCACAATAGTCCCATTAAATGTTCACCTACAAAGTCTCCCTTTATACTTACTTGGAATGGTACTATCTATCATCTGTAAGAGCTTATGATTGGAAAGGGCATTTTTCCCACGGATTATTGGTAAAGTTTGAGATCTATGATGCTTGTGAACCTCACTACTAGAAGCTGAATGTCCCCTGCAAAATGACAAGACAGTGCTTCAGGCATACCCCAAAACTTTTCCAAATCTTTAGACAATTTGTTTTCTATCTTCTGCATTGCATCATTTCCAGACATGAATATTTCTAAGTAAGTAGTAGATTGGTTTAAAGCTTATTACACAATATAGGAACAGAATTATACTAAGCCTTGCTAAAAAAAAAAGTTAACTAGATAGAAATTGTCCACATGTTAGTGGAACAAAGCTCTACCAAGGCAGTGGTATCCCAATCAAAAGTCTTGTGGTTATAGCAAGGGATTCTTTTGAACAGTAAAGAGCTAACTTGTGGTATCTAGGAGAATAAAAAAAAAATCTTTATAATGATAATCTGGTATTCTGGAATTTGTAGTTATGTACATCTGAAGGTATAAGATATCTAGAAAGGTAAATTATTAAAAAGGGTATTTGGCATCATGGAGTCCAATTAGAAATTTCAGCATGGGCTTTTTAAAAAGACCTATTTTGGTGGGAACTTTTAGGGTCATATTTAAGAAAATGCTTGACATGTTTACAAATAAATTGCAGTGATATATTTTGGGTGTATATATACATATCTCTTAATAAAAATACAATTGGGACATTAATATTTAACCTCATGGATTTTTAAAATAAGAATCACTCATGCTCTTACAAGATAGATTGGTGATAATGTTTTAAGAGCTTATTCTAGTGATTTTTTACAGTGAAGTAACGGTGCTACGTTTTTGTTACAGTGAGATTTGATACTGATGATTAGATGAAGCATTTATAATGCATCATTATGGAAAACTTCCTTCTGCCCACCCCCATGTCTAGACATAAAATGAAAGCAGTGTTTATTTTGAATTGAAGAGCAAAGCAATGCATTATTTTTCCTTCTGCTTTGAATGCATCCATATGCCATGACACAAGGAGATTATATTGGCAACTGTTGTTTTTACATTAACTGTCACTGAACAAACTACTGTATATACTCGAGTATAAGCCGAGTTTTTCAGCACATTTTTTGTGCTGAAAAAACCGCCCTCGGCTAATACTCGAGTCAGATTCCCCTCTGAAAAAAAAATGGTGTGGAGCTTGGAAGCTGGGCAGCCGCTTCCCTGCTTCTGTGTTTCCTTTGCAACTTTTAAGCATGGGGGTAATCAGAAGCAGAAAAGTTCTTGCTTGAGGATATATTGCTTTTTCTTTTTTTAACTGTTTTTTTGGGGGGGAAGACCCACCGCCATGTGAGAATGCTCAGACACGAAATCTATCCAACCGAAAATAAGTGTGTGTGTGTGTGGGGGGGGATTTTAACAGAGGGAAGATGTAGGGAGAAGGCAAAAGCGACAGAAGATCCTTCAGGGGAAACTGAGGGGGAGACTCACCCTTGGTCCAGATGAGCCCCCTTCCCCTTTCTCTAGGCTGAGAAAACAACGCGAGCCGAGGTTGCTTCAGCTCCACTCAGCTTCATTTCCTCAGCTCCAGCTGCTTTCAGTCCACTCGGGAGGAGGGGGGAGGGGGAGGAGGGGGAGGAGGCAGCTTGCGTTGTTTTCTGAGCTCTAGGCTGAGAAAGCAACGCAAGCCGAGGTCGCTCCACTCAGCTTCATTTCCTCAGCTCCAGCTGCTTTCAGTCCACTTGGGAGGAAGGGGAGGAGGAGGTGGTGGTGGCAGCTCGTGTTGTTTTCTGATAGTGAGATCATTTCCCAAATTAATTGATTCACTAACCCAAAAGAAGAAGATGTTGATGACAGTGGGAGGCAGGAGTCACTCTCTCCCTTGCAAGAAAAAAGCAAGAGCCATTCTTATGATCTCTCCCTCTCTCTCTTTCTCCCCGTAATACAGTAAAGCCCTTTCCAGCACGCGTGCGCAATCCGCCCCTGCCGCTTTGCACCTTGCAAATGCAAAAACCCTGGCTTTATTGGGGGGGGGGGGGAGAGAGAAAGAGAGAGATCATAAGAACGGCTCTTGGTTTTTTCTTGCAAGGGAGAGAGTAACTCCTGCCTACCACTGTCATCATCATCATCTTTTGGGTTAATGAATCAATCAAACCTTTCATGATAGTGAGATCGTTTCCCAAATTTCCCTTAAATCAGGGAAGAAATCAGAAACAAACCTTTGGGCTGAGAATAAGCCTGTTCCTATGATGCCATTTTTGTTCACTGCAGTGTGAAAAGTGTGAAAAAACACACTTCTTTTTCTTCATCTTCTTGTTCCCTATTTACTGGTCTCTTTCAAAGAGGAAATTGTGAACATCAAACTTATTCTCAACTGTCCTAGTGAAAGTTTTTATTGGTATCTATTTTTATTTTTGAAATTTACCAGTAGCTGCTGCATTTCCCACCCTCGGCTTATACTCGAGTCAATAAGTTTTCCCAGTTTTTTGTGGTTAAATTAGGTGCCTCGGCTTATATTCGGGTCGACTTATACTCGAGTATATACGGTAGTTTTCTGAGAACTAAATATCATAGTACAAACACAACTGAATCAAAAAGCTCAGTACTTTCTAACATCTGATTTCAGCATGTCAAAAAAGTCTAGTATATGAGTTTTACTTTTGATTTTGGACACTAGTGAATATATTTTTTCACATTTTAGGGGAAATATTAATAATATTATCAATATTGTCACTAGCATCTACCTGCTGCTGAATCCTTCTAGATTCTCAATGGACTACAACAATGGTATATCTACTTTGCTCTGTTGGGACATCATGGCTGGTTTGCATTAACCCTCCATTTATTTTGGTAAATCTTACCACTGTGGAAGAAGCCCAGAGGTTTGACAGGATGAACTGGAGCCTTTCAATGTTCCATTATTTCGGGTTGTCTGAGAAAACTTAACTACAGCAGCAATTTTCCTGATAAAAGAGAATGGAATAAAACTGTATTGTAATTTATTACTATAAAGATCAAGTAAATTTATCAAAAAAGGTCTAGTGTTCTAACTCTGTAGTATACTTTATACTTGCAGCCTTGTTCTTATATAAACATTTATAGGGATCTAATGAAAATTCACAAAAAGCATTTATTTTGGAACTTTATGATCTAGGATTTATTGTAATTATTGCTCACACTCATCTAGATTAATACACACACAAACTAAAGTTTCTTGCAGTTACACATTAAATTCCACATATCCGTCAAATATTTTGCTACTTGTTTGATGAATAAAACATTACCTTACTATATTTCGTTTTCCTAAATATCTGAAATTCTGAAGGCAAACCCTAAAAGATAAAAAAAATTAAATAATCTCAAATGGTTTTCTTTCACAGCATTAATTTACTTCTTTCACAAAACATCACACGCTAGATTTTGGTACAATCCTGGTGAGAATTCTATTAGTAAAATTATTCAGGTAAATGACCACAGTGATGCTAGTTTCATGCAGCAACTGTTCTTTCTACCCTTTTCCCACAAAAACCAAACTTCACTATTGCATTTAGCAGACAGATATTTGCTTTATAAATAGTTTATAGATTTCCCAAGCAATGAAAAGAAATGCTTTTACAAACTCCAATTGCATATTTTGTTAAATTGTTCTTGTACAATATCAAAAGTGATTGCATGAAAACTGTCCACTCATAATAGTATCTGGAATGCCCTTGAGTGAAGCTATTACTCTTTTTCTGCAGATTACTTTTACCACAAAGCATTTCTGTGACTTAAACCTTGCATTTCCTAAACAGTTAAATATCAACAGTTCATGTTGCAATGAAGTTAAACACTGACTGCAATGTTAATGAGTTCTTTTATTCTTTTATTCTTTATTTATTAAGCTTACATGCCATCCATCTTACTGGATGTGACTCTAGATGGCTAACGATCATTACTCCAATAAAAACATTAAAATGATAAATAGTAGCATTAATTTAGTTTAAAATTGACAAAGTTGGGGAGGAAGGGAGCAGCATGGTAGGGAGGTGGGGGTCTTATCTTAGTCTATTAACCACTTCCAGAATGATTCACGCCCATTGGGACCTCATTTCTTTCTTTTATTCTTTACTAATTAAGTGAAGAAAAATATTAACATTTCACAATTTAAATCATGGAAGATTAGAGAGATTGAGAACTGAATAAAGTTAGATGGGAGATGCATTTCTTTTGAAAGACTTAAAAATATGGGGATTGAAATGGATAGTTATTCTTCTGTTTTAATTAATACCAACAACAGCCTTGGAAGAACAAACCTCAGAGTGAGCTTACTCTAAAATGCTGAAAAAATCTGTTATTTCTGTAAATGGTGCCTTCTGCCAGTATGAGATCAGTGTATCTAGAAAGAGACAATGAAAACATACAAATATATTATTTATTCTTACATCAAATAATTATACTCTGTGTTAAGAGTGAACATATTCCATCAGATGGAACCCAATGCAATATTCACAGTAACAAGTTTTGTTATCAACATTGTATGGATCATCAGCATTCTCAGCATTTGAAATACTAAAACCACCTTGCTAAATCTTTTAAAAAACAAAACCCTATTATTAGTTTTTATAGATGTTTGTTATCAATAAATCAATTTTATTTGCAGATGTTAAAAAAAGAAAGGAATAAAGAATTTGAGATTCCTATATTGTCAGACAACAGGAGAGCAAATGGATTTTCTGTGTCCTTACTATGGACAAAAGACTGATATTATGGCATTGGAAAGGTATATGTATGGCCCTTTTCACTCATTGGGTTGAAGACCTGATTATACTTGCCATCTATAAGTGGATTAATTATAAATATAGACTTTGAATGGACAAATGTAATGAAATATAGAATTAATTTAAACAAAATATAGTAGGTTAAACATGGTTGTATAGTTACATAACTGTTTTAGAAACATATATGTACTAGAACTATAATTGTGTTAGATAACTATATAAAGAATTGTAATTATGCTAAAATGCTAATTATGCTAAAATGATATATAATACTTTTTTTCTACATTGTACTTTTGTACTTTTTTAAAAAAATCTTCTATTTCTTTTCTTTGATAATGTGTCAGCATAATTAATTTGCTGATTTGATATTTTCTGTTTTTGTCATTATTTAAAACCAATAAAAATAAATCTAAAAAAACATCTCTGCCATAATTCATTTAGTCAAAGTCTATTGTAAACCTATTTTCATATTTTCAAAGCGATATTTTCTACCAGTAGAATTTAGAAAGGGGTCAATGCAGCATTGCAACAAATTCTACCCGTAGCCAGGTGTTCATCCCTGAAGGAGTTCAAGATTGACTCAGTCTTCTGTCCTTCCAAAATTGGTAAAAGGAGAACCCAGATTGTTGGGGCCAATATGCGGAAATTGTAAACCACCAAGTGAATGTTGTAAAGCACTATAAAGCAGTATATAAGCCAACGTGCTATTGCTGTTATGTTAGATGTATGTAGAAGTAAAAAATCATTGTGACAGGCTTTTAAGATTCTGTTACAGTAACCTGACCTATACTCTTTTAGAGACCCCATTCCCTGACCATCCCTATTCTGAAGGACTGACAGATCACCTTAATTTTTCATACTTGGATATATTTTATTTCAAAAGCTCTTTGCAAATAATTTATTTCAACTTGTCTGAAGAGTAACAAGATTTTTTAATAGATATGCTGTGCAGAAGGAAGAATAAGAAAGACAAAATAGGGAAAAGGTAGTAGCACTAGTAGAGAAAAGAAAATGCACATGGCTGCTTTAAACCCACTCTCCGTTGCCTTGTAAACCTAACAACCAAGAGATTTTTCCCAAAAGAACATAATCTTCAGCAGAAAAGCAAGAAAGCGGACACAGATATAGTTTAATCTTCACTTACCTTCTGAAACTGTTTTCATAATATGAAGAAAACACATTAAGAGACTTCTTGTTTCTGCTTGATCTAATTTGTCAAAACGAAGAGCTGATCCAATCAGAGACAATGGCCTTACAATCTGTTGTGGCAAAACATGAAGAGTCTTAATAAATCAATTTTACCTCCAAAATATTAAATATATATGGATATGTATGTGTGTATATATATATATATGTGGATCTTTATATATGTGGATCTTTGGTTATTCGGGTTTTCTCCCGCGTAAGATTGGAAGTATCTAGGCAACGTTTCGATGAAGTCTCATTCATCATCTTCAGGCTTGGTCTTCAGCTCTGTGCTTCTCAGAGTGATGTGAGCTTGCAGCTGCTTCTTCCTTTTAACTGCTAGTGGGGGTGTGACTTGATTGGGTGGGGGCTTGGCTGTGTTCTGATTGGGTGGGGGTGTGTTCTCATTGGTTGGGGGTTTAGCTGTGTTCTGATTGGTTGGGGGGTTGGCTGTGTTCTGATTGGCTGGAGGCGTGTTCTGTTCAGGTGGGGGCTTGATTGTGCTCAGGTTAGTCCTAGTTGCTGGAGGGTTTGAGCTGGTGAGCTGTGATCTTGCTGTTTGGCTTTGAGTTCGTGGTCGTGCTGCATCTTCATGTGGAGGTCAGTTCGCTTCATGTATGGCTCAGAGGGGTTTGAAGTGGGTAGTGATGCAGCTGCGGTGCGGCTTCTGGTCCGTGGTCGTGTTTCATCTTCTGTGTGGGTGTGAGTCTGCTTTCTACATGGAAGTGTGGTGGTGGCATCTTGTGTGGCTCTCAGGGGTGTGGGTCTGGTGTCATTCTTCATGTTAGGTACGCATCTGTTCATGAGGGCGGGTTTCCAAATGGCTGGCAGGCGGGAGGTATCATCTCGTTTATTCATGCTGTGTGGGCGTTTTTCTATCTCTATGGCTTCTCTGATGATTCTGCTGCTGAAGTGTTCAGTTTTGGCGATAGTTTTGGTATTTTTAAAGTCAATCTCATGTCCTGTGGCTTTGAGGTGTTGGACCAGGGAAGAGGTCGGTTCTTCCTTTTTGATTGAGTTCTTATGTTCTTCAATGCGTGCACCTATTCTTCTGTTAGTATGTCCAATGTATGTGGTGGGGCAGGCAGTGCAAGGGATTTCGTATACTCCTTGATTTTCTAACTCGATTCTGTCCTTAGGGTTTCTTAGGATGGTGGATATCTTTCTGTTTGTGCAGAATGCTGTCTTAATGTTGTGTTTTTGGAGGATCTTGCTGATGATGAAGAATGAAGAATGACACCAGACCCACACCCCTGAGAGCCACACAAGATGCCACCACCACACTTCCATGTAGAAACCAGACTCACACCCACACAGAAGATGAAACACGACCACGGACCAGAAGCCGCACCGCAGCTGCATCACTACCCACTTCAAACCCCTCTGAGCCATACATGAAGCGAACTGACCTCCACCATGAAGATGCAGCACGACCACGAACTTGAAGCCAAACAGCAAGATCACAGCTCACCAGCTCAAACCCTCCAGCAACTAAGACTAACCTGAGCACAATCAAGCCCCCACCTGAACAGAACACGCCTCCAGCCAATCAGAACACAGCCAACCCCCCAACCAATCAGAACACAGCCAAACTCCCAACCAATGAGAACAAACCCCCACCCAATCAGAACACAGCCAAGCCCCCACCCAATCAAGTCACACCCCCATTAGCAGTTAAAAGGAAGAAGCAGCTGCAAGCTTACATCACTCTGAGAAGCACAGAGCTGAAGACCAAGCCTGAAGATGATGAATGAGACTTCATCGAAACGTTGCCTAGATACTTCCAATCTTACGCGGGAGAAAACCCGAATAACCAAAGATCCACATACAAATACCCGCGAGAACCTCAGAAAACAAATATATATATATATATATATATATATATATATATATATATATTTTCTTAAGTTTTCGCGGGTACTTACATGTCTGGCATTCAGCTTTGTTCGGGTATTTTCCCACGTCATAATAGTGGTGCTTTTAAAGTTGTAGCAACGTTTCAGCAGAATCTCATCTGCCATCATCAGGCTTCTGTATGGTGTTCGTCTGTGAGTCAGACTTTTACAGTGGTTTCAGATTTAAATTTGGGGCAGCCTATTGCTGTGCCAGAATGGTTTTTTCTTCCTCCTGATTGGTTGGGAGTTTTGGTCTGTGTTTATTGGTCTTGGAGTTTGCTGTGTTCTGCTTGATTGGTGTTTCTGAAATCTTCTGTCTTTTTTTTGGATCTTTTTGGATCTTGATTGGCTGGCAGCATTGTGTTACTTTATTGAAGGCCTTTAGTGCAGCTTGGCTTCGGGTAAATGGACAGCTATTGTTAGTTAGGAAGCTGGGTTTCATCTGGGTGCCTGGTTGGGGTGTGTTTGAGCTGGAGGTATTAGGGGGGATCTGTTTGTGCCCAGGTGTTTGCCTGGCTTGTGGTGTGGAGATTTTTTTGTTTGTGAGTGCAGGCTTCCAAATGATTGACAGCCTGGTGGAATCATCTCTTCTGTTCATGCTTTCTGGTCTTTTTTCAATCTCTATGGCTTCTCTGATGATTCTGTGGCTAGGGTTTTCTATAGTGGCTAGGGTTTTGGTGCCGTTGAAGTTGATGCTATGACCTGTGGCTTCCATGTGTTGGACTAGTGAGGAAGTGTGTTCCAGCTTTTTGACTGCATTTTTGTGTTCATCCAGACGGGTCTTTATTCTTCTATTGGTCTATCCAATGTATGTGGCCGGGCATGATGCACAGGGGACTTCGTATATGCCTTGGTTTTCCAGGTCAATTTTATCTTTGGGGTTTCTAAGGATGGCTGCTATTTTTCTGTCTGTTTTGAAGGCAGTCTTGATGTGATGTCTGTGTAGTACCTCACTTATTTTGTCTGTAGAACCTCTTATGTAGGGCAGGACAGCTGTTCCATAGGTCTATTCATCTTCTGGGTCTCTATTATGTTTCAGTGTGTTTTTGTGGATCAAGCTGGTGATTTTGCTTCTGTGGAAGCCGTTGGCTGTCAGTACTTTAGTCAGGGTGCATAGTTCAGTCTTAATGTGTGTCTTGTCTGCCAGGCGTTTGGTTCTAGTAATTAGTGTTTTAGCCACAGAGTTTATCTGTGCTGGATGGTGGTGGGATTGGTAAGTACCCGGCTGGATGAACACAAAAATGCAGTCAAAAAGCTGGAACACACTTCCTCACTAGTCCAACACATGGAAGCCACAGGTCATAGCATCAACTTCAATGGCACCAAAACCCTAGCCACTATAAAAAAACCCTAGCCACAAAATCATCAGAGAAGCCATAGAGATTGAAAAAAGACCAGAAAGCATGAACAGAAGAGATGATTCCACCAAGCTGTCAATCATTTGGAAGCCTGCATTCACAAACAAACAAATCTCCACACCACAAGCCAGGCAAACACCTGGGACAAACAGATCCCCCCTAATACTTCCAGCTCAAACACACCCCAACCAGGCACCCAGATGAAACCCAGCTTCCTAACTAACAATAGCCGTCCATTTACCCGAAGCCAAGCTGCACTAAAGGCCTTCAATAAAGTAACACAATGCTGCCAGCCAATCAAGATACAAAGAGAAGCCCCCCCCAAAAAAAGACAGAAGATCAAATTCAATTTCAACTGCATCAGGGTTGTATTTGACTTCAGAGGGCTGAGGTAGGCATGGCCATGGAAGGTGTGGCCAGCTCGACACCATTCATGATGGGAATGCCTATATTGGCCCAAGTGTTCTGCTAGTAAAAATGGGCTCCTGCACAGCCCATTTGGCTGTCATAGCCTCCTACAACCCCCTGCCAATGAAAATGGAGCTCAGGTGGTTGTGGCCCTCCCGAGTTCTGTTTTCACTGGCAGAGGGTTGCAGGACACTGTGGCAGCCAAAAACGGAGCTCTGCCATTTTCCCTGGCAGAAGCACTGCAGGTTATTCTTCACTGTTTCTAGGGCAGCCCTGTGGGCCAGATCCAAGTACCCCATGGGCTGGATCTGGCTCCTGGGCCTTGAGTTTGACACCCCTGGTCTAGTGGTTAAGTTTAATATGCCAGTTTGGTCCAGTGGATAAGGCACCAGGCTAGAAATCTCCTGCCTTAGACATGAAATCCAGCTGCTAGCTACTTTCTCTGTCATTGTCTCTCAACCTAACTCTCCTCACAGAGTATTATTGTGAGCAAAATAGGAAGGTGAAGGAATATATGCTTGCTCCCTTAAATATTTATAAAAATAATGAAGGTAGAATACAAATAAATAAATAAATAAACCCACAAACATAACATATAATAAATATAGCATAATGTGGACCAGAGGCAGCTGCATTAGATAGCTGCCATCAAGTGCTGTATGAATGCCTCCACGTGCTCTGAATCATCTTTTCCCATTAAAATCTGAGGTACTGTGCTGTCTTAGTTCATAGAAATATATACCTTCTCACAGGCTTCATTTATTTCACTGTTCTTTTCATTGGTACTTGGATTAGAGTCAAGACTTCCTAGGGAACCTCTGGAGTCAGTACGGTTTGCTGCAGGAATAACTACTGATGAAAAAGCTGGAAACAAAAGCCACAACGAATGTGCTAAAATGATGCTTATGGACACAACAATTAACAGGATGAAAACCAAAGAACAGTATGTAACATTGACAAGACACTGTTAAGAAAAGCTACAGATCATTTAATGAAGATGTGAATGGTTATGAGCTGATTACATGAAACAGAGTAGACATATAATGACAAATGCAATGATGCATATTTTGTGATAGATGGTTTCAGACACATCTCATACATGATGGACCAAAAGCCATAGAAGTAGAAACATTTATTGAGTGCTGTTAGTATGACATCTTGAAATCCATCTGTACAGTATACAGTATAAACATTCCTCTACTAATGAAGTTGGTGAACTTTTGTGATACAAACAAATCTATTTATACCCAAAGTTGGGAGAAAGCAGGAAAGGTCCAGCTTCCAGTACATATCCAGGTATGCATTATACCAGAAACCAATCATCTCATCCTCTCCTAACTTCCACCATATTCTCTCTTGTCACCATCCAAAGTCCACGAACCACTTCTTCAGGAAGGTGGAAAATGGACTGTTTCAATTCTGGAAGATGAGCCTAGATCATTCTTGTCAAGTTTTACAATGCCACCATCCATGCTCTGCACATGTTCTTTTATGCTTGGTGGACTTACAACAGACTTTTGAAACATAATTTGCTTTTAAGCAGAGTATTGTCTGTATTTGTATTCTATAAATTGGGTTAGATTTTGCACACATATACATCTGTGTGCACATCTAAAATACGGATATATCGCCATTTATTAGAAAATCTCTTTCAACTAATAAGGACAATAAAATCAAATTATAAAAGTGCTGTAGGAACTATATATAGGTGAATGATTGCTGTGTTAGTTCAAAGGAAATTACAGTTCTTTTCTTTTTGTTTTCTTTTCTAGTTATAACATTTTAAAAAATTGTATCCCAATAACAGCCTCGGACATCTCAAGAAATTTCAAGAAATTAGAGCACTTTGGATCTCTCTTCTAAGATCAGATCACACTCCTGCAAGAAATACTAGAAGATAATTTACATGTAAAAAATTGGTAATAATGAAACTTGCAATAGAACAAAACAGAAAGTTATTTTTATATAAATGGTTTCGTACCTGCAATTGAATTAAGAACATCTTTGGAGAAAGAAGTATCTATTGAATTTGCATGTTTCATTGTTGTCTGACTCTGAAATCCTACAGTGGTGCTCAAATCATCTCTAGATCCCTAGATTTCAATGACAGGCAGAGAACAAATGTGTGTATTACATCAATTTTCAAAACCTGCCACTTATTGCTAATTTTATAGTTATATAACCACTGCTTTGACATTAGCATAGAACCACATTTTTTGCCTTTTGCAGCCTAATGACAAGGATATTTGTTACCTTCACCATCATCACTACCAGCACCACAAATTAATCTATTTCTGCTAATTCGTCAACTTTAGAAATCTTAATATTTGTAAATACATTTCTTTTCCAAAACAATACATTTCTTTTCCAAAACAATACAATTATTTTAGGAAAATATTCCTCCCCCTTTGCCTTCCCTTAATTCTAAACCAACCTTAAGGTGGTAATCTTAACATATCACTTAAGGAAAGGCAGATTTTTAGTGAATTAATAAGGGAGACAACTTTAGTTGCAGATGGGAGGCTGATACTAAAACTAACCTGTTTATGGCCACCTAGTAAGCTTGTAAGTGATAAGAAGTTCAAATTGGGTTTTCTTTTTCCCAATAATTCATTGCAATGATTTTAGGTATGCTTTTAGTCTGAATCTAGACTAAATGTTTTTTTTCTGTCATAGACAACAAGTCCAGCAATAGAGCTAATTTAAGTGACTCTATACTAATATGCTTTTATCATACTCTATTTACTGATAAATTAACCTGAACTAATCTAGTCTAGAATAATTAAAAATGTCAGCAGTATAGTTTTTATAAAAACTAAAATTATTATTGCCCATAACTGGAACCCACCTGATTAGATGTATTTATACTGAATAAAAACATATCTTTCAGATATATCCTTGGCATATTGTCCAAAAGCATCCCATAAAGAGGCATATACAAGTTTGCTATTTTTGCCTGCTTCTCCTGCAGAAAAGACATTAAAAGAAGATGGCTCAGTACAGTCAATGGAATGGTCTGTTCCAAAGTCTTCAAACTTGGCAAGTTTAAGACTTGTGGACTTCAATTCTCAGAATTCCTGAGCTAACATGACTGGAGAAGGAATTCTGGGAGTTGAAGTCCACAAGTCTTAAACTTGCCAAGTTTGAGGACCCTTGGTTTATTCAATCAAGGCAAAAAGTTAAACATTCATACCGGATCTCTATATCGATTATCAAAGGAATGTTTTGCCATCAGATTTTTGAGCATGGCTAGGGCCATGTGCCTGATATCCTGGTCTTCTTGGAGTGCAAATCCAACTTCTCGAAGAAGTAATCCAATTAAAAAATGCTTCCGGCAAAATTCATTTGTTACAATATATTCAGGAACATCTGGATTAAGATAGTCAAGAGAGTTGTGTGTTTAAAACTTTTCATACATATCCTTCAGTAACATATATATACATACACACACACACACACACACACACACACACACACACACACACACATATAAACAGACAGAAAAATAGCAGCCATCCTAAGAAACCCAAAAGATAAAATTGACCTGGAAAACCAAGGCATATATGAAGTAACTCTGTGCATCATGCCCTGCCACATACATTGGACAGACCAATAGAAGAATAAGCACCCGCCTAGATGAACACAAAAATGCAGTCAAAAAGCTGGAACACATTTTCTCACTAGTCGAACACATGAAAGCCACAGGTCATAGCATCGACTTCAATGGCACCAAAATCCTAGCCACTATAGAAAACCCCAACTACAGAATTATCAGAGAAGCCATAGAGATTGAAAAAAGACCTGAAAGCATGAATAGAAGAGAAGACTCCACCAGACTGTCAATTATCTGGAAGCCTGCACTCACAAACCAGGCACCCAGATGAAACCTAGCTTCCTAATAAACATCTCCACACCACAAGCCAGGCAAACACCTGGGCACAAACAGACTCCCCCTGATACCTCCAGATCAAACACACCCCAACCAGGCACCCAGATGAAACCTAGCTTCCTAATAAATGATAGCCATCCATTTACTCGGAGCCAAGCTGCACTAAAAGCCTCCAATACAGGAAACACAATATTGCCAGCCAATCAAGACAAAAAAAGCTACAAAACAGACAGAAGATATTAGAAACACCAATCAAGCAGAACACAGCAAACTCCAAGAACAATAAACACAGACCAAGACTCCCAACCAATCAGGATGAAGAAAAAACCATTCTGGCACAGCAGTAGGCTAGCACCAAATCAGAACAGAAAAGGTTGGAAAAGTCTGACTCACAAACGAATACTATACAGAAGCCTGATGATGGCTACAACTTTAAAAGCACAACTATGATGATGTGGGAAAATACCTGAACAAAGCTGAATACTATATATATATATATGTGTGTGTGTGTGTGTGTGTGTGTGTGTGTGTGTGTGTGTGTGTGTATATATGTATATGTACATGTATAAGTCCAGGTGCGTTCGGGTCTTTTCCCATGTAAGATTAAGAGTATCTTGCCGACATTTCGGCTTGCACTGGCACAAAGCTGAAAACACCAGCCTGAGGATGGTGAGTGGGACCTCGCTGAAACCTCGCCAAGATACTCTTAATCTTACATAGGAAAATACCTGCACAAACCTAGACCTACATACCTGTACCCATGAAAAATCTACAAATATATATATATGTTTTCTTAAGTTTTCGTAGGTACTTACATGTATGGTATTCAGCTTTGTTGGGTATTTTCCCACATCATTATAGTTGTGCTTTTAAAGTTGTAGCAACGTTTCAGCAGAATCTCATTTGCCATCATCAGGCTTCTGTATTGTGTGGCGATATGTACTAATGTACTAAACCCCAAAGATAAAATTGACCTGGAAAACCAAGGTATATACGAAGCCCCCTGTGCATCATGCTGGGCCACATACGTTGGACAGACCAATAGAATAAGTACCCGCCTGGATGAACACAAAAATGCAGTCAAAAAGCTGGAACACACTTCCTCACTAGTCCAACACATGGAAGCCACAGGTCATAGCATCAACTTCAATGGCACCAAAACCCTAGCCACTATAGAAAACCCCAGCCACAAAATCATCAGAGAAGCCATAGAGATTGAAAAAAGACCAGAAAGCATGAACAGAAGAGATGATTCCACCAAGCTGTCAATCATTTGAAAGCCTGCACTCACAAAAAAAAAAATCTCCACACCACAAGCCAGGCAAACACCTGGGCACAAACAGATCCCCCCTGATATCTCCAGTTCAAACACACCCCAACCAGGCATCCATATGAAACCCAGCTTCCTAACTAATGATAGCCGTCCATTTACCTGGAGCCAAGCTGCACCAAAGGCCTGCAATAAAATAACACAATGCCACAAAAACACACTGAGACATAATAGAGACCCAGAAGATGAGCAGACCCATGGAACAGCTGTCCTGCCCTACATAAGAGGCACTACAGACAAAATTAGTAAGATTCTATACAGATACCACATCAAGACTGCCTTCAAAACAGACAGAAAAATAGCAGCCATCCTCAGGAACCCCAAAGACAAAATTGACCTGGAAAACCAAGGCATATACGAAGTCCCCTGTGCATCATGCCCGGCCACATACATTGGACAGACCAATAGAAGAATAAGCACCCGCCTGGATGAACACAAAAATGCAGTCAAAAAGCTGGAACACACTTCCTCACTAGTCCAACACTTGGAAGCCAGGTCATAGCATCAACTTCAATGGCACCAAAACCCTAGCCACTATAGAAAATCCCAGCCACAGAATCATCAGAGAAGCCATAGAGATTGAAAAAAGACCAGAAAGCATGAACAGAAGAGATGATTCCAACAGGCTGTCAATCATTTGGAAGCCTGCACTCACAAACAAAAAAATCTCCACACCACAAGCCAGGCAAACACCTGGGTACAAACAGATCCCCCCGATACCTCCAGCTCAAACACACCCCAACCAGGCACCCAGATGAAACCCAGCTTCCTAACTAATGACAGCCGTCCATTTACCCGAAGCCAAGTTTCACTAAAGGCCTCCAATAAAGTAACACAATGTTGCCAGCCAATCAAGATACAAAGAGAGCCAAAAAAACGGACAGAAGATATTAGAAGCAGAACACAGCAAACTCCAAGACCAATAAACAAAGACCAAGACTCTCAACCAATCAGGATGAAGAAAAAACCATTCTGTCACAGCAATAGGCTGCCCCAAATTTAAATCTGAAACCACTGTAAAAGTCTAACTTACAGACGAACATTATACAGAGGCCTGATGATGGCAGATGAGATTCTGCTGAAACGTTGCTACAACTTTAAAAGCACCACTACTATGATGTGGGAAAATACCCGAACAAAGCTGAATGCCAGACATGTAAGTAGCCGCGAAAACTTAAGAAAATATATATATATATATATATTCTTAAGTTTTCGCGGGTACCTACATGTCTGGCATTCAGCTTTGTTCGGGTATTTTCCCACGTGGTGCTTTTAAAGTTGTAGCAACGTTTCAGCAGAATCTCATCTGCCATCATCAGGCTTCTGTATAGTGTACACAGACGAACACTATACAGAAGCCTGATGATGGCAGATGAGATTCTGCTGAAATGTGTGTTTGTGTGTGTGTGTGTGTGTGTGTAAGATATATAATTAATTGGCATTCAAATAATTTAATTAACAAATAGTAGGAAAACGATTGCAGTTTTGTAGAACTCAATGTTTTAACTGTTAAGTCTGCTAATGTTGCAGTTTGACTTATAAATCAGTAGTAATTTCTGTTAATCTGTACCTGATGTATTATAGCAATTTTTCTTTAGTACTTGGCAAGATGAAGTAGATATTGAACTTACTTCTGACTTTAGCTATCTAGAAATAACAAGTTTTCTATTCTTCACTGAGAGGTCCTTCAATTAATGCAATGTATATTATCTCTCCAAACGTGTTGAACAGCCAACACGTAATAATTCCACTTCAAACTTGGGTAAGTGCAGAGTAGTAGATAATTTTTAAGATGCTAGAAATGGAATTTGATAATGCCACATTTAATAACGAAGATTGCAAATTGTACTTAGGCTTACCTGATGCATGAAACTGCTGGGTTGCTTCTGATGGTGTGATTGGATCTTGCATGGTGTGATAGAAATATATGGAAAAGGGGAAGAAAAAAGAAAAAGAAAAAGAAAGAAAGAAAGAAAGAAAGAAAAAAAGGTACATTTAAATAAATGCCAATGCTAATTGTGAAGGTAAAATTTTATGGTTTCATATTCATCCATTCACATTTCGTGAATCCAAAAGCACTATTATTGATTAGAAATAGTGCTTTTGGATTGGCTACTTTGAGATCAACTCCAATTATTGGATGCTAAGCTTTTTTAAAGGAATAGGTTATTTTATCTTTTTATGGACTTTGCACAGTGGTTTGTGTGAAACTGATGGTGTTAAAGTATTAAAGACAAAGCAAACATTTAAGATTCAACAGGACCAATGAAACAATCCTTTCCTGTTTATCTATCTAGGGTCAAACGATACTGCAGAAAGCTGCTACAAGCATATCAGTGCGAACATTGAAAGTCTAAAACAGACACTCTTCCAGGCCACAGAAGCTGACTGGAATGAGAAAGAAGCATATTGTAAGTGACTATTCAAGATACAGTCTCAAATACAAATATAAATGGTGACAGTGACAGACCATTTCTATCCATGTTGTAAACTAATTTAATTGTTAACTGAACAATTAATTAAATTGTTGGCATGGAATCAGTTGCACCTCAAAGAACTAGTAGACTAGGCAGACTTAATCAGGAACACTTTAAACTGGATCTGAAGGGGCTGTGTGGCAAAAAAAAAAAAAAAGGAAGAAGAACCATGCATGGAGACTTGTGCAGTGTAGGAAAAACGATATTGTTTCTTGGACAAAGTAAACTAAGAATGAAAAATCAGAAACAATATTAAGTTTTAAAGTTCACATCCTTCCTTCCTTTCTGCTCATGACATAAAATAAAATAAATGACTTAACAAGAAAAATGAAGATCAGTTGAGATACTGAAAAGAACATTTGGGTTATACATGTAGAAAATCACATAAAACCTGTGCTGTTGTTTGTGTCTAATATTGGTCAGCCAATTGTAAGGAAGATAAAGATAAGCTTCTTAAAAACAAATTGCAAATATTTTTAAGAGGCCTAAAGTAAAAGTGGTGATGACTGTACTGATTACAAGAATTTGCAAGCTACAATTCCTGGTGGTTTATACCATAAACAAAAGCAAAGTAAATATATAAAGCAGCTGAAGTAACCAGTTACTGAAATAGTGGCCCAGCTCACCATTAAATCCCAGCTAAATAAACAGTTTGATAGATTTGCAGAAAGTTGATGATGAAAATCCAAGACAATGCAAACCAACAGAACAATTAATCAGTGGAATGGCTTGTCTCCAGTAGTTGTGGATGCTCCAACACCTTCAGTTTTTAAGAAGAGATTGGAAACTCTGTCTGAAATGGTATGGGGTTTCCTGCCTGAAAAGGGGGTTGGACTCCAAGGTTATTCTGTTAACTAGTGCATCTCCCACAGAGAAAGTTTCTCTCTTTTAGATCCAAAGTCCCTCATTTATTTGATGGAAAGAGTCAAATTTTAATAATCAAATGTAAGGTTTTCAATTTCAAAATACCTTTTATTTTAGTACCATAAAAAGTTGTCAGGTATTTTTTAAATTCATGATTTATGCATTTTTGCTGTTTTTTTAAAAGTTAACATAATAACTTAGTTATTAAAATAACATTTACTCATACTCTCAATTGTAATAAAACAATTTTATTGAAAATGGGAAATTTGCATGCTGACCTTAAATGTATTTATATAATAAAAACCCCTAATATTTTATGAGCTTTTTACTAAATATATATATTTAAAATTGAATACAGATTATTTTGTCTTATAATAAATATTATATAAGACCATAAATGCTTACCTGGAATGTTTGCAGATTTCATGGGTAGGCAGAGAGGAATGAAGTGTTCATAGTTACATACTTCTTGAAGAAAATCAAATTTATACTGGAATAAAATCTGAAAGTTTGAGGTGATTATCAGGTGATTGATCTTCTTTTATTACATGCATGTACATTCATTAATCTATCTGCATAACTACATGAAATAATAGTTATGCAGGATAATGAATGCTCATGTTTATTTATGTGAAAGTATTATTTTCATGTAACAGCAAAAATATTTTTTAAACGAGAAAGGTGATTGTAGCAATACTAAACTAATAAAGGGAAAGGGAATCCAGTAGATAATTGATTAGATTAGATTGAAAAAGAAACACATGCATTTCCCTGCTAAACGACTGCTAAATGAGCAAGCAACAAACAAATTCCAATAACAAGATCCATGTTTTCATTGATAAACATATGATTGGATAGACTGACTTTTTATTTTTGTAAGGTCATCGCAAACCAAAATCAACTACATATTATGGGGAAGCAGCATATTACAAAGATATATTTTTTCTATTAACTGCTTTGTAAAGTGATCATAAAACTTTTATCCAAAAGGAAACAAATATTTTTGGAAGACCTATTCCCTTTTTTTACTGACTCTGATAATTTCTAAAGTAAAAGGAGAAGTTGGTATAATTGCAAACATACATTTACTTTATTTACCTTGTCATCACCTGGTCCAAACATGCTTATATAATTATTAATTAATTTAAATACAAATCCACGGTCCATGAACGTGAAACATTGCTAAGAGAAAAAAATCAAAATGATTATAATTATTTCTCTAAGAAAAGACTTTTAACAGAAAAAAAAGTTAATAAGGAATTAATATCATCTTGGCAAACTGGCAATAAATCATGAAGATCAAATGTTAAATACTCAATTCAATATTTCTCTGATTAATCTAAATATCAATTTATGTAAGTAGCAATATGAAATTAAAAGATTTTGTATTGTTTTGAATAAATAACTAGTATAAAGTACATCCTCTAGAAAACTTACTGAAAATGTAAATATGTTCAGATGAAACAGATCCTATTTGTCAAGAACAGAATTTTTGGCTATTAAATGAAGTTTGCCCTTCTGCAAATCTAAAAACTGAATGGCAATCCTTTATTAATTAACAGTGCTACAGTACAAAGAGTTATCTTCTTTATTATAGAGAGTGTGATTACTGTATATTCTTTTTTGGTGACAAGTATTCAAATGTTTCTTCTTTTACTCTCTGGTTATGAACTTTCAGCACTACTACGCCCAGTCTTCATTAGTGTAGAAGAAGCACATAATTAATGTTTTGTGTTATGCCAAAAGCAAAGAGAAACATTTACTATGAAAATGATTACAACGATGGTGGAATCTGCAAGGGTCAAATAGGTTAATGGTTATTTATACAAAATTCAACTTACCTTCAGAAACCTGCCAACACTGTGACTTGCATTCTTTGTTTCTTCAAAAGCTTCTACGTGTTTCCAAATAACATGATCTGATATGTTCATTACAAGTTTATCTAGTTTAGTTTTGTATGATTCTGGAAATCTCTGAGCACGAGGAATCTGGTGGGACAGCAAATGGCTTCTTCAAAATAAGAAACTGATCTAGACAACACTCAATATTTCCTTCCCCTCGCCACACAACAAAATTGGGGGAGTTACTGGAATTGTTTCTGACTAAATGATAACAGGCATCATTCTGATGTACAGTTTAATGATGGTATTTATTTATTCAGAAAATGTTTTTGACACCTAATGCCTTCATGGAACTGGATGATTACAAAGAGGATGCAACTAAGCCTCAATTAAAATGCTATTGTTAAACAAGATGTAGGAAAATAAATCCGATTTGAGAAATTTTTTAATTTGTACCCAGAGCAGAGGTGATATTCAGCAGTTTCTGACCAGTGCTGGAGAACTGGTAGCGGAAATTTTGAGTAGTTTGGAGAACTGGCAAATACCACTTCTGACTGGAGATTTTACAGTATCCTTCCCCTGCCACGGCACCGAGCCACGCCCACAGAACCAGTAGTAAAAATTTTTTAATCCCACCACTGACCCAGAGGATCACTTATTTCAATTCCAGTGGCAATTTCTTTCATGGCTATATCATGAGGAAAGCCAAATCACTGTGGAAATGATTAATTGGTGACTTAAAGTGCTGCACAGATTGTATGAATTAAGCAGTCCCATAAGCAGTTGGTCTAAATTTTATTTTTAGATCTTTAGATTCAATAATGTTCAGAACAGATTTCTTGTCCAGATAAATTGCATTGATATAACTACAGAAGCATTATTAATAATCACCAGCTGCAGAAAGTGTTGCCCACCCGTACATCCTCCCACACCCTCTCTGCGTTTGCACCATATTAGCCACTCACACATTTCATGTACCCTTCATGTCATTATTGTCATGATCACCCTTCCCAACATGTATTGCATTCTTACACCCCTCAATATCATAACCCTAGAGCACCCCTTCACCTCATGCCTCACCCTTCTACACTTTCCCCATACTCTGTGCTCCCTCCACCATCCAGCTGCAGCCACTTTTACCTGCTTGGCTGTGACTTGCAGCTTCCTCCTTGACTTTGGTTGTGGGAAGCTGGCAAGAAGCTGCCTCATCTAATGAGAATGGAATTTAGCAACAGCAGTTGGCACTGCAGGGATTGCTATCACTAAATGATGCAGTTGTGCTTTATGACTATATCACTTAGTGCCATTGTATGGTGAGAAATAATTGTATTTGTATCTACACATTGCAGGTTTTTCCCCCAGAAGTCTACTTATCTGTCTTTGACTGGGACAATCAATAATTTCATGAATATCTAAGAAGAGTAACTTAGCAGTCATCATATATACTAAAGACAATTTTGTAAATTCTCATCAGTAAGTCAAGTACTTAAGAATATAGCTTTGTCAGGATTTTTTTAAAATAAAAAGCACTTGGAAGAGAACCCAAAAATATCACCACATGTAAAGATCTCTTCACCATTCACCAAACCATGAAGAGAAGCAATATTTAGCAAAAAGTTAGGGACAGACTTGTTCCCTGAAATAGAAGGATTAAGGATTGATATTCTTTCTTTAAATGAAAAACTGAAGTTGATTTCATGGTTAATAGTTGGTTATATATGCAACTGATTATATATAAATGCACCATCTGTCAAAATAATCCTACGCAATGAAGATTATGGACCATAATCTATCATGCTGGTCCAGAGCATGTTGATACTTTTTATTTCTCTGAATACTGAACCTGGATCTCTTCACTCCTAGTCTATTGAGGAAAAAATTTTATTTTAATAATCACTAATAATCGTAGGTGATTCTCTATTCCAAATGTTAACTCTCTCACTGTCTCTGTTATCCCTTAACCATTAACACAAAATCCATGATCTATCGAGATCAGAAACTATGGGAGATATGTTTTAACAACAGATTGTTATACTACACCTCCGCTAAGCTATCAACTGACAAGAGCAAAACAAGTACGAAAACCAAAAACCTGATCAGTCATACTTCCTCACAACAACAAATAGACTGGATCCCTATCTACCCCATCTGCACAACAAAAGGAAAACCAACAGACACCAGGAAAGACAATTAAGATTGATCTATTGACAGAAGCACACGCGAGAACCAGTCTGTAGGTAATCCAACAATCCAACTCATCCAACCCCACTAGAACCAGCACATATGCAACCCATATTCCCCAAGTCCAGTTCCCCTATAAAAAGTCATGGAATCTCATTTTTCTCTGTAACTAGCCCCAAGAAGAAACCCTTTTGTTGTTGGGAAATAAATAGATCAACTTCCTTTCTATCAACAGCATACCTTGTGTCTTATTTGCCCGCATTCTCCTGGCTTGGAGAAAGGGATCCAGGAAAATTATTTTAATACTACCATACCCAGTATATCATATTGACAGTTTCTAATTAATACTAAATTAAAAGGCCTGCTATCTTTTTACCTTACAGCATCATTTATGATGCCTCAAGATGCCTATATAAATTTGTACACCACTATAATCCAGACACTTTACTGTGTATATAATATAATAACAACTAAAGATAGTACAGTCTAAAGTCAATGTATATGAAAAGCATAAATACATTAAACTATTGCACTCATTAAAGAATATGATAAAACTTAGTTCAGTAAAATATTCTTAAATAAGAACATGTTTAAATACTGAAAACATTTACTATGTAGTACATAATAGCATAGTCTTACCTGTATTCTCTTTGTATAAACCAAATGCTGTGCCATTGATTTTAATATAATTGCAAAAAAGAACCAGGAGTGCTAAAAATAAATAAATATATATTATTTTTCTTTGGTATTAACACACCTATACTTTGCAGTTTTATTTTTTCTTTACAAAAAGCTTCCCCAAAGTGGGCTTTTCCATATATGCTGAGACTACCGTTTCCATAAAACCTAACCAAAGTGGCTAAAATTTGCTAGAGCTGTATTTCCTAAATATTTGGAAGGAATAAGATTAGAAAAGAGAGAACTGAATCTATGGAGCCTGAGTCACTTCTGAATAGACTCTCTGTACACTAAGCAATTCTTTCCCCATCTACATCATAAAATAAGAACATATAGCAAAACAGTCAGTTTGATCTGGTGAATAAGTTAGAAAGCAGGAGGCTGTGAGTTTTAATAGTATCTGAAGCACAAGCCATCTAACTGACCTTCGGCCAGTCATTTTCTCTCAACCCTGGAAATGAAGCATTGACAAACTACTCCCCCCCCAAAAAAAAAAAAAAAAAAAATTCCTGGAAAACTCCAAAGACTAGTCCAGGCAGTCACCAGGAGTCAAAACCTAACTCATAGGAACAAAAGCGAGGAAATTAATAACTTATAAAAGCTTCCCTGACATTTTAGTTCATGAATAAGAATAAATTTCACCTTTAGAACAAGCTTCACAGTCCTTTGATCATTTGATTGCAAAAGATTAGTTATATTCTTGGCCAGTTCTTCATGAACAGTCTGTTCTTCAAATGTCTTAGTTTTGAATACATACTAAAAGTATAATATAAAATGCAGGAAAAAATGTTAATGGTTAGAACATTAGGTCTCATTGACTATGCAACACGAATAATTTGCATCATATAGTACCTGATAGTTATATGGTCAATGCTTGGAAAATATTTATGGTACAAGACTATTAGTCTTTTGCATCTAGCCTTCTATTGATTTGAATGTAACGAAGTTAAGAAACTATACTTTGTACCATAATTTTCTCCTTGACCATTCAGAAATACATCCCTTTAAGGATAATTAACTCATGCCCAAGTCTGTATCACTTGCCTGAAAATAAATCTTTCTGAACTCAGTGAGATATATCTCTGATTAAATATATATGAAAGCGTGTTATAAGCATTTTACATTATGCGGGAAGATAAAATATATCAAAATCAAAAATACATATCTCAGGCAATAAATACTCTAACCTGTCAACAAATGCTTTGCAAGATGATAACAACTTCACAGCAATGTTTCTCAACCTTGGCATTTTATTATGAATGGATTTCAACTCCCAGAATTTCCCAGCCTCTTAACACTGCTGTATAGGCACAATTCCTATTCCATTTTTATATTAAAGTTTATTACAGTGATCATTATATTTGATAGGTTCAAACTATCATGGGAAAGTTTCTTTGACATTATTTTTGTGTTTGCTTATTTACTTATTTTTTTAATAACACATTCAACACTTTCCTAATGAGGCTGAATACATCGTGGGATGTGGCAAAAAATACATATAAATATCGAAACATTATTCCTGCCAGCATGGAAGTATTAGCATCTGCAGTTATCTTGCACATGCATCATTCTTTGCTCTAAACATCAGCCAATCTGGAAATGTATGAAATGTGGTGACATTTAGTCTTATTCTTGAATGTAGGATGACTAAGCAAAACAATCACTTGATCAATGCTGTTCTGAACGTATTAATAAGAGAATACATTTAGTGACAGCTAGTTAAGCAATCACACACTTTAGTTTGTTTACATATGTAGAGCATTGTCCACAACATGTTTGGATTTTCATCAGCATTACCCCCAAAATAATGCTGCTAGGAAAGGGACTTGTAAATAAGAATTCTGTGCTACATATATTTTGAAGTAGCATTAATCTTATGTCATCTTAAGAAAGATACAGAGAAAAATGTTTTGAATGAAATTTTATGCTACAACTAATGCAAGGTTGCTACTTCTGTCTCATTCTTGGTGACTAGAGACATTCAACACATGACGTGATGCCATCATGCAGAATTACAGGATCATGCTTTACTTGGAAGAGCAGAAAAGTAGATTTGAATCCAGCAGCATTTTTTATTCTTCTGGGACATCAAATTTAATCTAGAGTACATTACTACGATCACTACTACAACATCTGAAGTGTTCAAACACATTTACTCTAATAATATCTCTGGCTATTATTTGAATATAGAGAGAACATGATGGCTAAAATTGAGAGGTTTTACCAAAGCAGCTCAAATTCATCATCAGTATTCATTAATCTAAACATGTTAAGATACTTCAACTGTGTTATACTATACTTTGTAACTTCTGAAATGAATGAGATTCAAGAAAATAATAGTAAATATTAACATTCTTCAGAATACTGTTTAATTTCAGGATGGTTATCATTTAAATTTTTCATTTCTCTCATGAATAACAATAGCACTTAGACTTATATACTGCTTCACAGTGTTTTACATCTGTCTAAACAGTTTACAAAGTCAGCATATTGCCCCCAACAATCTGGGTCCTCATTTTACCAACCTTGGAAGCATGGAAGGCTGAGTCAACCTTGACCTTGGTGAGATTTGATCTGCCAAACTGCTGGCAGTCGGTGATCAGTAGAAGTAGCCTGAGGTACTGCATTCTAACCACTGCACCACCACGGCTCTAATTGTCTTTAAAAAAATTTCTTGCTATATCATAGTTCTCTACTGTAATTGTTCAGTTACAAAATTTTTAAAAGCTGCAGTGATTACAATTTAAGGTCATTAAATTGTTACTAAGTTTCTTCCTGAGAGGCATTTTGCATATACATACATGCAAAATGACATGTTAAAATACAACAACAAAATTAACATTTTGAAATTATAGGCAGTTGTTTGGGAGAAGGCCTATTGAATTCTGGGAGACTTATTTCCAAATATAATATGATTGGAATTTCATTATGCGAAAAGCACAATAGAAGTTGTTTTATTGCAATAAAAAATTCAATTTATGTTATGACACTTAGATCGTAGAAAATGGAAAAGGATATATGCAGGGGTGGGATTCTACCAGTTCACATCTATTTGCTAGAACCACTTGTTAACATTCTAAGCAGTTCAGAGAACCAGTTGTTAGAAGAAATTACTAGCCTAATCCTGTAAGGAAGGCAGGAAGGAAACATTCTGGTGTTGCTTACAGAAACTGCCTCTCCGTTAACCCTTATTACATTCTTGGCAGGACTAGACTTCCTGTCTCAGGAACTTCTCTGGAGTTTTTTTCCCTCCTTTGTTGGTACTTTGCTTGTGTGGAGTGACAATTCAAAGTTACAATGGTACTGAAAAAAGTGACTTATGACCATTTCTCAAACTTACGACTGTTGCAGCAGCCCCACAGTCATGAGAGGCCAGGGGAGGAGATGCGTGCCTCAATGTGAGTGATATTGAGTTGGCCATGCCCAGCCGATAACATGACCACCAAGCCATGTCCACCCAGTCACATGACCACAAGCCATGCCCACCAGCTAAGCCATACTCACAGAACCGGTTGTTAAAAAAATTGAATCCCACCCCTGGATATATGTTCTGATAATTAGCATTCATGTTGACTTATATGTGTCCATTTCTCCACTAGCAATCTATAGCATCTTTTTAGCAATCCCCAAGAAAGCATGAAAAACTGAACTTCATTTTTGCTACTTTAGTACAACAATGATTCTAGAAAAAGCTATACAATAAAACACTAATGGAAAAATTATGTGTGAACAGTCAGTATCTTACCAGATTTGTGATATTTTACTAATGTGAAATTCAGTAAATTTCAAAACAAGTATTCAGAATAATTCTCAAAATCATATTATTATAAATCTGTTATTATTCTTACATATTTTAAATGAAGTTCTCATAATTGTAAAGTGACATACATATGCTAATGGCTAAAATGGAGCATTATCAGATGATGAATTGCAGGGATCAAACAGGTTATATAGTACAGCTAGAACATCTAGCGACATCTTCTGAAACACTGTATTTAAATGAAGGCATTTCACACATTCACTTAAAGTAATGAAGCAGAAATTAATTGAGCAATGAATCTGGAGTCATGTACATGCATCTCTGATTCGTTCATGTCATTACTGATATTATTCCTCAATTCTCCATAATATTTTATTTGTTAAGCAAATTAACTTATAGTATGAATAAGTGTACAAGAAGCTCAACAGTACCTGAGTAGTTAAATTACTGTAATTATGTATAAGAGATTATATATGGAAACATCCTATTTGACTCTATACTTCTACACAAATAGATCTGAAAGTCCAATTTTCAGGCAACAGATAAAATCTCTATTTCTTTTTTGTAAGTAAAAAAACCCAAAGTACTATGTGTAATTTTGATAAAAAAGTTAAAATACCAGAACAGAAAATACTCATATATTTAATTTTCATTGTTAATCTTATCTTTATTCTCTATTAAGTGTCCCTATTTAAACTGAATCTGTCACTCCATAGTTTAAAATGATTGCTTCTTGTCATGTCTATTTGTAACTATTGGTAAGCCACAGGATACATAATGTTAGAAGGAAAATTACATGTAGCTCTTTCAATCACAAAGAGAGAGATTCAATGCATTCCATCCATTACGAATTCTATCTGTATATCCAGCTGTATAAATCATAGCAGAAATTCCCTATTCCTATCATAACCCCTATACAAATGCAAAATCTGCTTTAAAAATTGGGAGTTATTCAGGATCAGAGTTTGAAGTATAAAAATGGTTGCATCAGTATTTGGACATCAAAAAACGTTAGCAAACATTTGAGCTTATATAAATTGAAATAATTTCAATAATTGTTAAAATCTATTTTAAAGGTAAAAGTTCCCCTCGCACATACATGCTAGTCGTTTCCTGCTCTAGAGGCTGGTGCTCATCTCTGTTACAAAGCTGAAGAGCCAGCGTCTCCGTGGTCATGTGACCGGCATGACTAAATGCCGAAGGTGCACAGAACGTTGTTACTTTCCCACCAAAGTGGTCCCTATTTTTCTACTTGCATTTTTACATGCTTTCAAACTGCTAGGTTGGCAGAAGCTGGGACAAGTAACGGGAGCTCACTCTGTTACACGGTGCTAGGAATTCGAACTGCCGAACTGCCAACCTTTCTGTTTGACAAGCCAATGAGTCACCACATCCCTATTTTAAACATAAATTAAATGCAACTCTGAAATTGTGGATATCAATAACTTCCTCATTTTCCCTTTTAATATCATACCCAATGATAACTAATTAATTTAAAAATATTGATGAGTTTATTTTTTAATCTGATTTTACAAAACAAAGACATTGTCTTAATCTTCTTTGTGTTTTTCCTTTGTGTTTTTCCTCCTTAAAACTAAGCTTCGCTTAGTTTCTTTCACTGTGCAAAGTGTGCCAAATATTTTAGTAGCTTTTTAGCACTTTACTAGTTCAAAAGGCATTTTTACTGATACTGCATTCAAGGATATTCCTTTAATGTATCTATAACTAATCTTAGTACACATTCATTCAGTAAAATGAAGGATTTAAAATGAAAATTGAATGGAAAGAAACAGAACAAGCAGTGCCAATTCACAAATATGTGCAAAATATCATGCTGGAAGATTAAAAATGTTCCACATACCATGAACAGGTACAAAACCACTGCAATTTAGACAATAAAAAAGTTCTTGAGAAAATAATAAAAAGGCTAAAAAATATTATGCACAAGCTATTTGAAAGCACACAGAAAAATTTCCAACAATGCTCTCTTTATTACAAACTACTGTTTATGTTCACTGTATATTATATTGCCTCATGCAAACTCTTGTAAGAGAATCAACTGATAAATTACCATGGGTAGTTTACAGAGGCAGTTAACACATGATGCTTTGCGAAGATGGCTTTAAAAAATAAATTCTGGCATAAATCTGAAATTTTATAAAGAGATAAGAACAGGTTAAATATTCTTACCTTTACATATGATTTAATATAGTGATCTAATTTTTCTTCATGGAACTTGGCCACAATATCAGCAAAGACCCTGTAAATTAAAAATATAATGTGATAAAGAAGATGGCAGTTTCATTTCACAAGTAATACAACTAAATGTAAGTAAGTCTATTTATTTCAGTAATTATTATTATTATTATTATTATTATTATTATTATTATTATTATTATTATTATTATTATTTTAAAAATGGCCCTATTTTACAGTCTAAACACCCAGAGTGTTTCTAAATAATTGCAAAAGCCTTGAGTTCTAGGGATTTGTCCTCCTTTCTTGGGTGTTGAATTATTCATTACATTTGTTGTTCTCTAGCCAGAATAATCTAATGGTTAAGCTTCAAGTGTAGGAATGGGAAATCCATATTAGGAGTTCTAATCTTGATTTAGGCACAGATACTTGCTGGGTTTCTTTGTCCCGGCCACTCTCCCTCACCCCTAGAAATAATAAACCAGTTCTAAAAATGCTTCCAAGGAAATTGCACAGACTTGCCCAGGGAGATGTCAGGAGACCAACTTAAAGTCCCATAAACACGCGTGCGTGCATACATACACACACACACAGATAGAGAGAGAGAGAGAGAGAGAGAGAGAGAGACTCCTTTGCTGCTTCAAACAGAGTTCCATAAAATTCTCTAGAATTAACTTTTCTTTAGCATATGTTAAGTGGTCTTGAAGTTATTGAAGACAAAAGGGAAGTGCATAATCTGTTGAATGGTTTTTTTTTTTTTGGAAACAAACACTTAAGGTTAAGATGGTTTGGCCACAATTAAATAGATTTCAATAACTGTTTCATAAGGCAAACTAAATGACAACGAACAGAAAGTAGAACAGCAAATACCTGGTCACAGCAGTTGTTACCTCATCCTCTTTGTTTTGTATAAGAACCCAGAACAGCTGGTTCAGAATCACAGGAAGAAAATTCACAACGACATGGATCTTTTCAATTTTAAGTAAATTCTGATTAAGAAATCAAGCATGAACAGAGAATGATGTTGTAAACTTCCATGACTGTTATAAATTCATTTAAATTAGGGTACCCCAGGTGGCAGCACTGAGCCAGCCTAGGCAAAGTCTTCCTAAAGCTAAATTGGCTGGAGTTAGTGATTCTGGACTAAGAGATCACCAGGAAATTCCAGGAGATTAGATTAATTGTGGAAATTGAGTAGAAAATAAGGGAATGGCAAACCATTTCCATCTTGTTGTCATACAAATTACATAGAAATGTTAATCATGAATGAAGTCTGACTGGTGGTGGAGATGTCAAATATATTTCAAAGTAAAAGCACTTTAACTCAGGTTATATATAACTCAACCTTCATTTTAAATAAATTCATGGAAACAGCTACAGAGTTGTGCAACATCGTTGCTGATTTAAACTAATTGAATCTATTTTTGGACATTGTTAGAAATATACATCAAAATCTTCTGTATTATAAAGTATGTTCACAAATTGGATAATCTTTAATGGTGATTATAGGTGATTCAAGTCCAGAGCTGAGCATGAAATGTCTGGATGAATTTATCTCAGATTGTAATTGCTGTGGGGACAAAATTATGTGTAATAGGCTGCCTTGAGATCCCAATGAAAATATAAATCAGGCATATAAATCAAATGTATCAATAAATAAAATAAAAATGTTTTAAGGCCTTTTCTATTTCTTATATTGGTCAAAAATTGTTTACCAATGTCTCCTGAGAGAAATAGAATTTTTAAGAGGATACTTGGAATAATAGCTAGAGGAATTATTTCTGATTTGAGCCAGCAACATATGGTAAATTGACCATCTAAGGGGTTTAACTACTATCAGTTATTTGCTTTGAAAAATAAGGTAGTAACATAATGGTTGGGTCTAGTTCTACATTTGCAAAATTTTGCAAACATAGAAAAAACAATCAAGAAGATCTCTTCAGTATGGAAATGGCTACAGTGGCATTAATTATACCTTCTAAATCATGATTATATAAATAATGCTAAAATTACTGTAAACATTGTGTAGAACAGGGATGTCAAACTCAAGGCCCATGGGCTGAATCCGGTCTGCGGGGTGCTTAGATCTGGCCTTTGGGGCTGCAAAAAGCAAAGGACCAGCTTGCGATGCCTCTGCCAAAGAAAACAGAGCTTGTGAGGGCCATATGCAAGGGCTGCATGTGATCTTCCTGAGCTTTTTCGCTAGCAGAGGGTTGCAGGAAGCCGTCACAGCCAGAAACGGAGCTTGGGAGCCCATTTTTGCTGGCAAGAGCACTCAGGCCAACACAGATGCCCTTGACATGAGTGATATTGAGCTGGCCTTGCCCACCATGGCTATGCCCACCACAGCCGTCTGAGGTCAAATACAACCCTGATGTGGTCCTCAGTGAAATTAAGTTTGACAAATATAATGCAGAATTTATCATCCAAGAAAAAACAATGCTTAGTCATGACAAAAAGAAAAAAAATAGATAATAAAGATGAAAAAATATACAATCAAAATTCTGTTTTTAAAACCATGTTTCTGGTGATCTATAGCATACCTCTGGAAATGACTTTTTCTATTTTAAAAATCCATACTATCAATAATGAACATAGATATATAGGAGTTCATAAATAATTTTACATGCTGGCTTTTGGGTTAATGTTTATTTTTATGTTCAGTCAATTTTATATTCAGCTACTCTGCACTCTTTAGCAATGTATAATTTAGCATTATGCTAAACATGCACACAATTCAAAAGGAGAATTAAAATATATAATATTCATCCATTAGCACAATCAATACCTACATAATTTCTTATTTAACTTACCTTACAGGAAATGATAAAACTTGAGGTAGGTGGCTGAGAGAAATCTCTCTTTCTTTTCTGGCACTGCAGGAAAAATCTATTCAGATATGGATCCTATAGCAAATGTATACAAAAAAGACAGGTTAGTATCAACAAATGTGGCATGCAGAGTTTAAAAAAATAACTGTGCAATAGTTAGCAGATAACATTAAAAGTAAATCAGTCCCCTAAGAGACATTTTTCAGCAATTATTTAAAATAAATAAAATATTTCCACTTTTGATACAATCTAAGCCAAATTTATTTCAAAAACTGCTCCATTCTCTTTTCCATCAATCAGCCAATATAAATAAATCCAGTGTGGCATCTGTGCAATTAGAATAACAATGATCTATAGAAGAACATTCTGCAGTTTGTCTAAATACAGTGTTTATGCTTTGTTTCCATATGAGTTATATTAAATACTGATCTGAAGCCTGAAATAATAAGGGACTCGGCTTAGAAATATAATGCCCAAAGGTGCCATTGTACACATAACTCTTCAATTGTGCCCTCCAAAATTAAATTTTAAAAATTTAAAATTTACTTTCTAAAAACTTGAAAGATTGCCAAATCTTGCAAAATTAATTGCTATCAAATGAAGTTTAAGAAAGTTGTTAAAAGTCAAAACTTCCTGAACTTTGATAATATCATTTAATTATAATTATTATTAAAACAATGATACATTTAAAAAATAGGCAGAGCAGCTGTCCCATTACATGAAATTATATAAGGGCACATAACAAAGGTTGCTGACCTCTGGGTAATCCAGGTATATAGAAGTATTCAGTTCTTTGTAGGGTTACTGCATCTTTTTTGTTAAAAAAAATAAACCAAATTTATGAAAATTGAAAACTTAGGTAGATTGCAGATGAAGCGCTGGCTACTGATCGTTTTTTTTGTCTTTTGTTAGAATTGTAACACATGGCTCCAAAAATATAGCCATGGATTGTTTATTATTTTATTTACATTCTAAATGTGACTGTTTTTGCTGAAAAAATCAAATAGGTCAGATTTGTTGTGTGTTGTTTTGAATATTTAAGGATAATCTTTCCTAAATATTTCTGTAAGTATCACATTGATTGTGATTTTCTATGTCAGAATAGCTAAAGGTAGAAGCCAAAATAATTTATTTCCTTGGAATCCAAATAAAAAATTCTTCATGAAACTCACACCCAGACATTAGCTACTTTTTAAAAACTTTGTATTTCTTTTGTTTCTACTTTTTTCCCCTTAGTATAGACAATGTTTTACCTGAGTGTAAACAGTAGATACAATAAACAGTGACACTTTGAAGAGGGACTTTCCTCCATCCACCCACCTAACATCACTTCCACTCTGCTGTGAAAAAAGAAATACTCAAGTTAGCGGAAATGGATTCTTCTTCTAGCATATGATCCTACTTTATGTTTAAAACACTAAAAAATATTTTAGCACTAGCATAGTATCATCATTAGTATCATCATTTATAGATTGCATTAGTTGTTGTTTTTTCCCACTCTATGTCTCTCTCTCTCTCTTTCTCTCTTTGTGTATACAGCAGAATGTATTTTATTTATTAGGGTTCCATATTTTGCATACTGGCTCAAAAGAGTCCTTATTGGATGTGAATTCTACATTTTATATAAAGCCATAATAGCTAGACTTTTAAAAAATTCTGTTCAGTAAGAAACCTGCTTTTCTTGATTTCTTCCAACAAATCAGTCAAGAAACGTATCATGAAATCAAATGCTTTTGCAGCATGTGAATAAACAATGGATATATTTTTCCCACCATTATTCTACGTAGAAAGTGAAATTGCTCAATTCACTATAAATAATAATAATAATTCCGAGGGCATTTCAGAGTTTTTCTAATTTCTAAAACACTAAAAAAATAGATTTCATTATGTTGTATGCAATGCAAATTTGATCATGCACATGTGCCTAATTTACAAATTATCCAAATTGAAATGATGTATTTATTTGCAGATATTCATAATGAACAGCAGTCCATCATGATATTACAGAGATGTATCAGTTATAAGCTTATATATATTAGAGATGTATTTTAATAAGCTATGTAAAAACATGTGTCTTTACAATGTCAGCTATTGTCATGGGCCTGTGAAACCAAGGCGGGACTGAGCTTGTCAAGTGGTTTATTTCATTGCTTATTGTTATCAGAGGGATGGAAGATTATTGTTTTTACTCTTTTTATATTGGGTGTTTTATTTTTTGTAAGCTGCCTAGGGTCACTGAAAGTGAATGGATGGCCATACATAACCTCTAAACAAACAAACAAACAATCATTGCAAAATATGAAAGAAAAATCAAGTAATCAAAACTGTATGATAAAGGAAGGTATTTTCATATAAAATTATAAATACTCAGAACAGTCTATTATAAAAAAAGGATGTATGTATTGATGCATTTATTTATTTATCATCAAATATTATTTGCTTGGTTCCAATCAAACAAGTTAGGATTCAGATATGCACAAAATCCTATGGATGACATGGTATGTATGTGATAGAGCTATAAGATTGCTTTTCAAGGAATAAAACAAAGAAGTAAAACAATACCTTTCCAACTGCAGGATCCTGAAGATCTAAATAAAAGGGAGGTAGAATGGTTGCCACTGGTATGTTATGTTCTCGAGATATTAGTTGATCATCTTTTAGCAAAGGCAGCCAAGCATATCCCACTGTATTGAAAATAGATGTTAACACTGAAACATTTTGATATCTTTAAATATAAAGAAATAACAGTTATCAGAAAACAGATATTGTCTCAAAAACTTGACCTAAATCAGGGAAAGTATATAGGAATAATAAAGACAATGAGTATGAGCAAAAATCCATTATAGATACCTGAGGTTTCCAGGGCCTCTTTCTTTTTGGTATTAGCCTTTGCATTTATGTCACAGGTAACATGATAAAATGAAAATAGAATATGATGTTTCTTATGAAGTTGTGTCGGCAGTTCAATTTTTATCTGAAATGTAAAACGTTACATCCATCTTAAGTGTTAACTGAATGAAAGCAAAGAGAAGGTAGCGAGGCCTAATTCTGATCTTGGACTATTATTCTATAAGTAGTCTTAAAGGCCAAGAAGATCAAAAGGAATTCAGATCTATATTACAGATAATATATGTCAGGATTACCAAGGACAATATATTACCAAGGTTGACATAGGAGGGGGAGGGAGGGGCAATGTACTTATTTGGACTTTAACAGAGACACCAATCTTGATCCCATAAGTAATGTGCTTATTCGGGCTTCAGGAGAAATACCAGGCATAGTCACAGATCTGTAGGTGTCTTACAAAGACACCTCTCTGCAAATAAGTAAGATTCTGTATATTAAACTGAGCTCTTGATATCAAATGGGATTGTTGTTCTGAAGTTACCTTAATGCTGTGGAATATCTAGACTAGAGGTAGTGTTCATCAGGTTCTGGCCAGTTCTGGAGAACTGGTAGCGGAAATTTTGTGTAGTTCAGAGAACCAGCAAATACCACCTCTGACTGGGGATTTTACAGTATCCTTCCCCCTGCCACGCCCACCAAGCCATGCCTTACAGAACCAGTAGTAAAAAAAATTGAATCCCACCACTGATCTAGAGCTGCTGTCAGTGTACATAAAGATAAGTGGTTTTGGAATAGAGGCAGACATAGACTTGACCTAAGTCACTGAGGTGCTAATATATAGCAGGAATTGCAATTTCACATATTTTTTGTCTTTGGGTAATACCAATGTCAGTTGTATGGGAATTGTTAGGAATAACAAGGTTACCTAATGTAGTTTGGGTAAAATAATATATATAAACTATGATAGTGAATTTAAGTGCGTGTCACTTTAAACAGCAAAGCATGTAATTTTGGGTGCGGTTGTAAAACCTCCATAAGAGGGAGCAAGAGAACTTGATTGGCTTACTGGATTGCTTGCTGACTGGCTTACTGGATTGCTTGCTGACTATGATGGATTGATGGTTTGTTAACTGCGTGTTCAATGCTGCTGCTGAAGGAAGAAAGGAGGTTTGACTTCTTCATATCTCTACTGCGAAGAGATATATTACTGGACTGATATTTGTAAGTTTACTGACCTCTTTTTCAACACTGGACTTTGCAACTGAATAATTCCCAGACGGACTGAACTAGTGAATGATATATGGACTGTTTGACTATGCTAAAAACTCTTACTGGAATAAACTATTTAAGTAGCACAGTGTATCTGTTTTACTGAGTGTAAGCTACAAAAACGTTTATCTCACATATTTGCCCGCCTGACTGCTGTGCAGATTCTGCTAGGGTGTATCCCTAACACTGGTTATGGGCCCAGCTGCACAGTCAGACTAACCAGGATATAACAGGCTTATATAAAGTAAGAGTTACTGTAGTTACACAATACTGTAAACAGACAGCTGTGTTTTATTAATTATAGTTTAATATCCAGAGAAAGATGGCACAACTCAATTTACCAAGTTTGTCTCTAATATCCAAACTGGATGGAACAAACTATGTTTCATGATCTATGAAATGCAGCCCCCTTCTACGCAGAGAAGGTTTGTGGAGTATAATTCAAAACCCACCAGAGGTAGATGCTTGGGATCCGGAGGATGAGGATGATGCCCAGAAAATACAAGAATATCAACTGAAGAATGAGCAAGCTCTCTGTATAATAGGACTGACACTCTGTGACCAACAGCTTGTCCACATTCATGGAGAAGAAACAGTTGAGAAATGTTGGGAGAATTTAAAGAAGATTTATGTTCGAGACAGTGTAGGAGCACATATAAATCTTACACATAAACTGTTCAGAACACATCTTCAAAAGAATGGAGACATGCTGACTCATTTAAACACTATGAAGAGAATTTTTCAGGAACTTCATGAAAAAGAACTTATCTTCACAGAACTACATCAGGTTTATATAATTTTGTCTTTGTTAGATGAGAGCTATGACAACTATGTAACTTCACTGGAAGTACTGCCAAAAGATAACCTCACATTAACTGACATTACTGGCAGATTAATTGAAGAAGCCAGGAGAAGGCTTGAAAGGGATCGACTTAGAAGGGAACAACAACAACAAGAAAATAAAGAATCTTCGACAGCCTATACAATTAGAAAATGTTTTAATTGTGGAGGAAAAGGACATTTGGCTAGATTCTGCAAGAAAGGAAAATGCCACAATGCCAGACAGAATGCTAAAAGGCATCAAAAGGATGAAAAATGCTTAGAGTTAGCCATGTATAGCAACGAAACTGTGGATAATAATTTATGGGTTGTAGATAGTGGAGCATCGCACTGCATAACGAAAGATAAGAAAAGATTTGTTAAGATGTCCACGAGTTCACAACAGATATCGTTAGCTAATGGCTGGAAAATGAAAGCAAAAGGTGAAGGTATTGCACATTGTTCTTGCATAAAAGAAAATGTAAAAATGTTATATGTACCACAACTTAAGTTTAATTTGCTTTTGGTTAGAGTTTTGATTAAACTAGGTTGTGTAGTTATCTTTAGGGGAGAAAACTGCATAATAGAAAAGGAAGGTAAAAAAGTGACTGCAACTTTAAAAGGTGAATTGTATGTGTTAAAGGATAATCAATTAGAGGTGACTAACACAGTGTATAATAACATTAAACCTCGTGATGAATGCATACATTTGTTACACAGACATTTAGGGCATATAAATTTTAAAATGCTTAAGCAAACGGTTGAACTGTCTAAAGGTATAAAACTGAAGCCTTGCAGTAAGTATTTGCACTGCAATGCTTGCAGTCAAGAAAAGAGCAAGGTAATACCAGCAAATAGAATTAATGGATTTAAAACCAAAGAGCCTCTAGAGGTCGTATTTGCTGATATTATAGGTCCTAAAAAACCAAGTGTGGGAGGTGCTCGTTATATATTAAGTATAATGGATCATTATTCTAGATATGGTTTCTGTTATTTAATGAAGAGTAAAATGGAAACATATCAGAATTTCTTTAATTGGTTGAAGTTTGCAGAAAGAAAAACTAAAAGGAAACTAGTAACTCTTGTAACTGATAATGGTACGGAATTTATAAATAATAAATTCCAAAATAGACTGAAGATGGCAGGTGTTGAACATAAAAAGTCTGCTCCATATAGGCCAGAACATAATTCCTTTATAGAAAGACGAGGCCAAACAATACAGGCAATGGCTCGTACTATGTTGTTGGATTCAGGATTACCTGAAACTTTGTGGGGAGAAGCAATAATGTGTGGTAATCATATATTGAATAATGTTGTAAACTCAACAATGGGTGAATTACCATTCACACGGTGGCATGGTAGAAAACCTGACCTAAGCTATATGCACACATTTGGAGCACCAGCATGGGTGCATATTCCTACGCAACTGAGACATAAGGGGCAGCATAGGGCTAAAAAGTTATTTTTTGTAGGTTATGAATCTAATCACAAATCATACCTATTCTGGGAAAAAGGTACATCTAGAGTTTACTGTAGTGCCAGTGCACAATTCCTTGAACATGTAGGATGGGAAAAACTGGAGCAAGATTCAAGTAAGGATGTAATCATAGAAACCTTCAAAAGACCAAACCAACATATCAGAAATAAGAAGAGTACAATTAAAAAGGAAGTACAAGAAGACCATATAGGACCAGAACAGGAAGAAATAGGTGAACAGGAAGAAATAGATAACCAGGAACAGGTAGTGCATGAAAGTCCAACTGTAAGCCCTGTAATACCTAGACATTCAACACATGAAACCAGATCACCTGACAGGTACCAAGCAAGTGTAGTTTGCCAAGTTAGTAAAGTTCCAACTACTGTTGAAGAACTTAGAATGTATCCAGCAAAGGATCAAGAAAATTGGCATAGAGCGATGGAGAAAGAACTAAATTCATTGAAACAAATGGAAGTTTATGAAAATGTTAAATTACCTTCAGGTGAAAAGTCCATTGACTGTAAATGGATATTTAAATTAAAAACAGGTAAAAATGGGACTGTTACCTCTAAGGCTAGGTTGGTAGCTCAAGGATTTAATCAAACTGCATGTGATTATGATAAAGTATTTGCACCGAGTCTAAAAGCAACAACCTTGAGAGCAGCTTTAGTGTGGGCAGCTAAGAAGATCTATATCATAAATCACTTAGATGTAGAAACTGCCTATCTGCATGCACCATTGCAGCACACTATATACCTAAAAAAACCTGCAGGAATTAAAGATGATAAAACAAATAATGACTGTTGGAAGCTTAAAAAGAGTCTCTATGGATTAAAACATTCTGGTTATGAATGGAACCAATATATTGTTAAGGAGTTAAAAATATAGGATTTAAAGTATAATGTCATTATTATTGTTGTTCACAGATGATATTGCCTTAATTACAAAAACTAATAATGAAGCTACTGAAATAATATCATTATTAGGTGAGAGGATAAAATTAAAGCAACTAGGAGAGATAAAACAGTATCTAGGATTAACAATAAATAAAACCAAAGGTGGCTATAAGATATCTCAAGAGGATAAGATATTATCAATTACTAAAAACATACAAGATGGAACTTTGTAAACCGGCAAAAACTCCAGTGAGTCAGGAATTTGGCCACACTGATGTTTAAAGTACAAAATTCGATAAGACTATCTATCAATCGTTAATTGGTAGTTTATCATACATTAGTAATTGGTCAAGGCCAGATATTGCCTATGGCATTAATCAATTGGCAATGCTGAACCCACTGAATGACACTGGCAAGCGACAAAGCGTATCTTAAGATATCTTAAAAGGACAATGCACTATGCATTGTATTTGGAGCCAAAAGATGATCTGATTTTAAGTGCATATGCTGATGCAAGTTTTGCAACAGATATAAACACTAGGAAATCAACTTCAGGTGCGGCTATACTGTTAGGAAAAGCACTGATTGGTTGGAGGTCAATTAGACAGCAACACATAAGTATGTCCACAATGGAAGCAGAATTTTCATGTCTATCTTTATTATGTACTGATTTAATTCTGTATAAACAGTTGTTATTGGATATGGGAATAACTGTTAATGATTCCATTGTAATATATGAGGACAATCAAGCAGCCATATGGTTGGCTACAATTATTGCTGTGAAAACGAGATCTAAGCATACAGATCTTAGATATCTGAATGTAAGACAATCTGCAAAAAATGGTTTAATAAGATTGGAATATTGTATGACTGAAGAAAATATTGCTGATCAGTTTACAAAAGCCCAAGGTTCAGTCAAATACAAAGAAAGTTGTGATAATTATGGTTTAAGGTTGTAAATAGATATATATATTATTATATTACCCAAAAGGGGAGTATGTTAGGAATAACAAGGTTACCTAACGTAGTTTGGGTAAAATAATATATATAAACTATGATAGTGAATTTAAGTGTGTGTCACTTTAAACAGCAAAGCATGTAATTTTGGGTGCGGTTGTAAAACCTCCATAAGAGGGAGCAAGAGAACTTGATTGATTGCTGGCTTACTGGATTGCTTGCTGACTATGATGGATTGATGGTTTGTTAACTGCGTGTTCAATGCTGCTGCTGAAGGAAGAAAGGAGGTTTGACTTCTTCATATCTCTACTGCGAAGAGATATATTACTGGACTGATATTTGTAAGTTTACTGACCTCTTTTTCAACACTGGACTTTGCAACTGAATAATTCCCAGACGGACTGAACTAGTGAATGATATATGGACTGTTTGACTATGCTAAAAACTCTTACTGGAATAAACTATTTAAGTAGCACAGTGTATCTGTTTTACTGAGTGTAAGCTACAAAAACGTTTATCTCACATATTTGCCCGCCTGACTGCTGTGCAGATTCTGCTAGGGTGTATCCCTAACAGGAATCACTCTCTGTAACTGATCCCCACTATTCTTGAGTCTCTGATGCATAGTGTGAGAAGTCTTGTGGGGTTTTTTTGTACATGTTTTATATTCAGTTTTCCTTTAACAACCAACATTTTTGTGGAGAATATAATGACTGGTTTGACATATTTTTCACACAGTGCTCACAGTAATAATACAATTACATAAACAGAATTTTTAACTTCCAACTTCTAACCTTAATGTACTCATTATAATTATAACATATTCTTTTATGCATCAGTCTATATTATACCATTTTCCCAATTTACACTTCTTTATTTTTCCCATTTGTTGGAGTTCTATATTCACCTCTTTATCTTTAAGCAATCCTATTCTCTCTTTATGATTTTTATCACTTTCTCCAAAAGTATATGTAAACATCAATAACATTTCTTTATACAATATACTTATTAACTTCTGTTAAGTCACTAATATTTTAATATTATAAATATCACTCAGTATTCCACCATATTTTCAATATCTCAATTTTCTATAAACACAACCAGTTGTCAAAAAACTTTAATCAGTCCCAAGATTGTATCTTTAAATCCCCTGAATTTATAGTCCTTGAAAGCTATATTTTCCAATATATATTTGTACATCCTATTAATCATAATAATACATTTAGATATACCTAGTCCTAGTCTTACATCTCTTAATCTTAATATATTTATGGTTGTAATAAATTCTTATATATCTATCTATATATGTGGTAATATTTTCCCAATGTAAACTTCCACTTATTTCTATTGGTTTTCAATATAATTCCTGTATTATAGGTGATTATATCTCTATCCATCATCTCTCAGTCTTTTCAGAATTTCATCATTTATTGATTTTTTTGGTGATTCTTTATATTTCTCTCTTGGAATCCTATATGTCTTTCTGGCATTTTTGCACAGACCAATTGTTCCCTCTGCCTTATCCTTTATCTCCTGCTGCATCTTTTTTATATCCATCCATAAACCTTTCATTTTAAAAAAATCTTTTTTCTTTCTATTCTATTATAAGCTGTTAAGGGATTATCTATTTGATTTTTAATATTTATTATTACTGTCTTTTCAATGTTTTTATCTGCTTTGTAGTTTATTTTTTATTTTTTTGTAGTTTATTTTTCTTTGTCTTCAGTGTGAAAAGTCTTGTTCACCACTTGGAATGAGAGGGAACGGTAGTTATAGCCCTTCTCTGCCTGTGAATCCCGTGATTCAGGTCTCTAGAGTACCACTTGAGAAAATAACAGTTGTCTTACTAAACACATCAAGGAGGCTTTATTAAGAACTACTTCATGGTGAAAAGAGTAGCAAAACATAAACATTCTTCTGCTTGTAACACATATGCAGTTAATTAGCTAGTGGACCTGTTTAGGATTGGCTCAAATCCTCCTGGGGAGATAAATCCACCTTGGAAGGTCATTGTAAGAAGTATTCAAGCCACATGGTGACTTGTATTTGGATTCTGACTGTGCAGAGCCTTTGGTGTAATCTGAAGTATAATTGTTGTGGTTAGCCAGCAGCAGGTGCAAACAGGGGAGGAGAGCGAGGACTCAGATGAGGGGCCAGGACCATCAGGGAGTGGACTGCTGCCTTCAGGGATTGTGGGAGCTGGCAGCAGTGATGAGGAGGTTCCTGAGGAGTCTGTGCCAAGTGCACGTGAGCTCAGGATGATTTGTAGAAGAGAACAGCTGGAGCAGCACAGGCAACTCGGGAGTAAGGATGCATCATAATGACCCCTTCCTCTAGGGAATATAAGCCTGGTTTCAAAAGGTTTTTGCCTTTGCAAAAGGCAAAAACACTCTAAGGACTCAGCATTGTGTGTAGAGACTCCAGCTTATCTGAAGAATTCTGTCAAGGCTTTTCTGATTGGACTAATTGGCTGCAAGCTATCTTTTATCTACAAAGAAGTTATTTGTAGATTAAAGCTATGAAGGTTTGAGTTGCTGCGTTTGTTTGAGGGTTGGATCAGAACAATAATCTGCTGGAATATCTGAGGAGTATTTGAGCCTTTTGGTCTTGAGGAAATGGATAGAAGCCTCAGAACTGTAAGCTGAGTCACCTATATACTAGGCTCATAATCTTCTTGGTTAACTCTGTTAGGGATAACATTGTTTACCCTAACTGGTTTAGGTAAAATAATAAATATGTAATCATGGTTTGTTAGTTAAAGTGTCTGCAGCTTTAACTGTAGGAATGTAATTAAGGGAGTGGTTGTGAAAGCACCATAAAAGAAGCAAGGAACGTCAGCTTGCTCTCTCTGACTTGATGATCCCTAATTACTGGATTAAGACTGCGTTTTTCCTTACTCGAACGGGAGAGAGAAAGGACTGTTGATTTATTGTAAGTGAACTGACATTGGATATTCTACACGGACTTTGCAAATTGAATATCCTTGAATGGACTGATACATGACTAATGGACTATTATTTTGACTATGCTATAAACTCTAAATAGAATAAACTATATTTTTGATAGCACAAGCATATCTGTTATTTTTACTGTATGTTAACAAACATACAAACTTATATCACTCATTTATCTGTGTGCCTAACTGACTTACGCTGCACATTCTGTTTAGCTTGTCTCCTTAACCCTGGTTGGGGAACACAGGCTTAACACTGGTTATGGGCCCAGAGGCTGCAAAGTCAGTTTAACTAGGATAAAACAGATTTATGTAAAAAGTGAGAGTTTGTGTTTTTATACGTTACAGTAAACAGACAGCTGTGTTTTATTAATTATAGTTTTATATCCATATAAGAAAAACATGGCACAAGTCAATTTACAAAGTTTGTCCCTTATATCCAAGCTGGATGGAACAAACTATGTTTCATGGTCTATAAAATGTAGTCTACTTCTACGAAGAGAAGGTCTGTGGAACATAATTGAAAATCCACCTCACGTAGAGGAATGGGATCCAGAGATTGAGGAAGATAGACAAAAGATAAAAGACTTTATGCAGAAGAATGAACAAGCTTTTTGCATAGTAGGACTAACACTGTCTGACCAGCAACTTGTTCATATCCCTGGAGAGCAAACGGCTGTTGGGTGTTGGCAGAAGCTGAAGAGAATTTATGTCCGAGATAACGTTGGTGCTCTCATAAATCTAACATGGAAGCTTTTCAGGATGCATCTCCAGACAAATGGTGATATGCTTAGTCATTTGAATTCTATAAAAAGCATTTTTCAAGAACTGCACGAAAAAGAGCTTATTCTCTCTGAACTACACCAAGCCTACATAATTCTATCATCACCAAACGAAAGTTATGATAACTACGTCACTTCCCTTGAAGTTTTGCCTAAGGAAAGTCTAACTTTAACTGATATAACTGGCAGATTGATTGAAGAGGCAAGAAGAAGACTTGAAAGAGTTCTGTTAAGGAGGGAGAAACCTCAAAAAGAAGATAATGAATCTCCTACTGCATACGCAATTAAAAAGTGTTTTAATTGTGGAGGAAGAGGACATTTGGCAAGATTTTGTAAAAAAGCAAAGCGCCAGAATGCTGGCCAGAATACTAAAAGTCATCAAAAGATAAATAAAAATTTAGAATTAGCCATGTATATTAACGGAGCTGTAAAAAATAATTTATGGGTGGTTGATAGTGGAGCATCCCACTGTATAACAAATAATAACAAAAATTTTATTAAAATGTCCCAGAGTACACAGCAGATACCGTTAGCCAATGGCTGGAAAATGAAAGCTAAAGGTCAAAGTATAGCATATTGTTCTTTCATAAAAGAGAATGTAAAAATGTTATATGTACCACAACTTAAGTTTAATTTAATTTCAGTTAGAATTTTGGTAAAACTAGGATATGTAGTTACCTTTAAAGGAGATAACTGCATAATTGAAAAAGAAGATAAGAAAATTACTGCATCTTTAAGAGGTGAATTATATGTGTTAAATGATAATGGTTTAGAGGTGGCTAACACAGTTAATAAGAAACCTCATGATGAATGTATTCACTTGTTACACTGACGGCTAGGGCATTTAAATTTTAAAATGCTTAAGAGAACTGTTCAATTATCTAAAGGAATAAGTTTGAAACCTTGTAATAAGTATTTGCAATGTTATGCTTGTAATCAAAGCAAGGTCATATCGGCTAATAGAGTTGATGGATTTACTACCAAAGAGCCTTTAGAAGTAGTATTTGCTGATTTAATAGGTCCGAAAAAACCAAGTGTAGGAGGAGCTCGATACATATTAAGTATAATGGACCACTATTCTAGATATGGGTTTTGCTATTTAATGAAGAGCAAAACTGAAACGTATCTAAATATCTTTAATTGGATAAGATTTGCAGAAAGAAAAACTAAAAAGAAATTAGTAACTCTTATAACAGATAACGGTGCGGAATTTACAAATAATAAATTCCAGAATAGACTTAAAATGTTAGGTATTCAACATAAAAAGTCTGCACCATATAGGCCACAACATAATGCCTTTATAGAAAGACGAGGCCAAACACTACAGTCAATGGCATGTATTATGTTGTCTGATTAAGGATTACCTGACAATTTGTGGGGAGAAGCAATAATGTGTGGTAATCATATATTAAATAATGTTGTTAATTCAACAACAGGTGAATTACCATTCACACTGTGGCATGGTACGAAACCTGATTTAAGTTACATGCACACATTTGGAGCACCAGCATGGGTGCATATCCCTTCACAACTCAGACACAAAGGACAGCATAGAGCTAAAAGATTATTTTTTATAGGATATGAATCTAATCACAGATCTGATAGATTCTGGGAACCAGGTACATCTAGAGTTTACACCAGTGCTAGTGCTAAAATCCTAGAACATATAGGATGGAATAGATTAGAGCAAGATTTAAATAATGAAGTAATTATTGAACCCTACAAAAGGCAGAAAGAACAGACTAGTTATAAGAAGAGTCCAATTAAAGAAGTCCATGAAGAACAAATAAGATCAGAACAAGAAAAAACAGTTGATCAGGAAAAGTTAGATAATCAAGAAGAGTTAATAAATGAAAGTCCACCTGTAAGTCCTGCAATACCTAGACGTACTACACATGTAACAAGACCACCTGATAGGTATCAAGCAAATATAGTTTGCCAAGTAACTAAAGTTCCAACTAGTATAGATGAACTTAAGATGTATCCTGCTAGGGATCAGGAGAATTGGCAAAAGGCAATGGAAAAAGAACTAAATTCATTAAAGGTAATGAAAGTATATGAAGATGCCAAATTACCTCCAGGAGAAAAATCCTTTGGGTGTAAATGGATATTTAAAGTAAAAACTGGAAATGATGGGACTGTTACCCATAAAGCTAGGTTGGTAGTTCAAGGATTTAATCAAACTGCATCTGATTACAATGAAGTTTTCGCACCAAGTCTTAAAGCAACATCTTTGAGAGCAGCTTTAGTGTGGGCAGCTAAGAAAAACTATATCATTAATCATTGAGATGTGGAAATTGCTTATCTGCATGCACCATTGCAGCACACTATATATTTGAAAAAGCCAGTTATTATAAAAGACAATAAAGTAAATAGTAATGATTGTTGGAAACTCAAAAAGATTCTTTACGGGTTGAAACAATCTGGCTTTGAGTTGAACCAATATATTGTTAAAGAATTAATATAGGTTTTATATCTGGTTTAACAGATCCATGTGTGTTTAAAAGAGAAAATAATGGAACGGTGTCATTATTGTTATTATTTACAGATGATATTGCTTTGATAACTAAGACTAATAATGAAGCTAATGAGATTATATCATTATTAGCTAAAAAGATAAAATGAAAGCATTTAGGTGAAATTAAAAAGTATCTAGGATTGACAATTAACAAAACAAAAAATGGATTTAAGATATCTCAAGAAGATAAAATTTGCCAATTAATTAAAACGTATAAAATGGAACTTTGTAAACCGGCAAAGACTTCAATGAGTCAGGAAGTTTGCCAAACTGATAATCAAAGTCCCAAATTTGATAAGTCCATATATCAATCTTTGATTGGTATCTTATCATATATAAGCAATTGGTCAAGGCCAGATATAGCTTATAGTGTAAATCAGCTGGCACGTTTTAATTCAGATCCACATCAATGTCATTGGCAATCATTAAAAAGAATTTTAAGATATCTCAAAGGAACAATGAACCATGCATTGTATATAGAACTAAAGGGTGATTTGAGTCTTAGTGCCTATGCAGATGCAAGTTTTCCAACTGACATAAACACTAGAAAATCAACATCTGGGATGGCTATATTATTTGGTAAGACACTAATAGGGTGGAGGTCAATCAGACAACAGCATATCAGCTTGTCCACGATGGAAGCAGAATTTTCATGTCTGTCATTACTATGCACTGACTTAATTTTGTACAAACAGTTATTATTAGACATGGGTGTAACTGTTAAAGATTCCATTATTGTGTACGAGGACAACCAGGCAGCTATACAGTTAGCTACTAATATATCTGTAAAAACTAGATCAAAGCCTACTGATTTAAGATACTTAAATGTTAGAGAATCTGTAAAGAATGGGCTAATTAAATTGGAATACTGCATGACGGAAGAAAACATTGCAGACCAATTTACAAAAGGCTCAAGGAGTAATTAAGTTTAAAGAGAGTTGTAACAAATATAATTTAAAGATGTAAATAGTTATTAGTTATATTATTATTTAACCTAAAAGAAGAGAATGTTAGGGATAACATTGTTTACCCTAACTGGTTTAGGTAAAATAATAAATATGTAATCATGGTTTGTTCGTTAAAGTGTCTGCAACTTTAACTGTAGGAATGTAATTAAGGGAGTGGTTGTGAAAGCACCATAAAAGAAGCAAGGAAAGTCAGCTTGCTCTCTCTGACTTGATGATCCCTAATTACTGGATGAAGACTGTGTTTTTCCTTACTCAAACGGGAGAGAGAAAGGACTGTTGATTTATTGTAAGTGAACTGACATTGGATATTCTACACGGACTTTGCTAACTGAATATCCTTGAATGGACTGACTAAAATGATACATGACTAATGGACTGTTATTTTGACTATGCTATAAACTCTAAATGGAATAAACTATATTTTTGATAGCACAAGCGTATCTGTTATTTTTACTGTATGTTAACAAACATACAAACTTATCTCACTAATTTATCTGTGTGCTATCTGACTAACGCTGCACATTCTGTTTAGCTTGTCTCCTTAACCCAGGTTGGGGAACACAGGCTTAACAAACTCTGCCTAGGAGGTAAAGTATAGTGAGTACAGGTAATGGTCAATTGTTCCTTGAGCAAATAGGTGATCCCATCTGCCTTAAAGAAGTAGTGGTCCACACTTTGTTCAAGAAATCATCATGTACCTGGATATATTTTTGTCTAGTTTTCAATCTTCTCTTTTAGGGAAGGTTCTGGAGAAGGTGTCCAGCCTATGTTTTCAGAGAACTTGAAGAATTTACAATATGAACCATTTTCAATCAGATTCAGGCCTGGAAATAGTATTCAGACTTCAAAATGGAAATGGTATTCTTGCCTACTTGGATCTAGTAGAAGCTTTTGATAATATTTTATATATATATATATATATATATATATATATATATATATATATATATATATATATATATATTTTCTTAAGTTTTCACGGGTACTTACATGTCTGGCATTCAGCTTTGTTCGGGTATTTTCCCACGTCATAATAGTTGTGCTTTTAAAGTTGTAGCAACGTTTCAGCAGAATCTCATCTGCCATCATCAGAAGCCTGATGAGGGCAGATGAGATTCTGCTGAAATGTTGCTACAACTTTAAAAGCACCACCATTATGACGTGGGAAAATACCCGAACAAAGCTGAATGCCAGACATATATATATATAAAAAAAAAAAACAGACAGAAGATATTAGTAGCAGAACACAGCAAACTCCAAGACCAATAAACACAGACCAAGACTCTCAACCAATCAGGAGAAAGAAAAAAACCATTCTGACACAGCAATAGGCTGCCCCAAATTTAAATCTGAAACCACTGTAAAAGTCTGACTCACAGACAAACACCATACAGAAGCCTGATGATGGCAGATGAGATTCTGCTGAAACGTTGCTACAACTTTAAAAGCACCACGTGGGAAAATACCCGAACAAAGCTGAATGTCAGACATATATATATATATATAATTTGTTTTCTGAGGTTCTCGCGGGTATTTGTATGTGAATCTTTGGTTATTCGGGTTTTCTCCCACGTAAGATTGGAAGTATCTAGGCAACGTTTCAATGAAGTCTCATTCATCATCCTCAGGCTTGGTCTTCAGCTCTGTTCTTCTCAGAGTGATGTGAGCTTGCAGCTGCTTCTTCCTTTTAGTTGCTAGTGGGCGTGTGACTTGATTGGGTGGGGGTGTATTCTCATTGGTTGGGAGTTTGGCTGTATTCTGATTGATTGGGGGGTTGGCTGTGTTCTGATTGGCTGGAGGCGTGTTCTGTTCAGGTGGGGGCTTGATTGTGCTCAGGTTAGTCCTAGTTGCTGGAGGGTTTGAGCTGGTGAGCTGTGATCTTGCTGTTTGGCTTCGAGTTCGTGGTCATGCTGCATCTTCATGGTGGGGGTCAGTTCGCTTCATGTATGGCTCAGAGGGGTTTAAAGTGGGTAGTGATGCAGCTGCAGTGTGGCTTCTGGTCCGTGGTCATGTTTCATCTTCTGTGTGGGTGTGAGTCTGCTTTCTACGTGGAAGTGTGGTGGTGGCATCTTGTGTGGCTCTCAGGGGTGTGGGTCTGGTGTCATTCTTCATGTTAGGTACGCGTCTGTTCATGAGGGCGGGTTTCCAAATGGCTGGTAGGCGGGAGGTATCATCTCGTTTATTCATGCTGTGTGGGCGTTTTTCTGTCTCTATGGCTTCTCTGATGATTCTGCTGCTGAAGTGTTTGGTTTTGGCGATAGTTCTGGTATTTTTAAAGTCAATCTCATGTCCTGTGGCTTTGAGGTGTTGGACCAGGGAAGAGGTCGGTTCTTCCTTTTTGATTGAGTTCTTATGTTCTTCAATGCGTGCACCTATTCTTCTGTTAGTCTGTCCAATGTATGTGGTGGGGCAAGCAGTGTAAGGGATTTTGAATACTCCTTGATTTTCTAACTCGATCCGGTCCTTAGGGTTTCTTAGGATGGTGGATATCTTTCTGTTTGTGCAGAATGCTGTCTTAATGTTGTGTTTTTTGAGGATCTTGCTGATTTTGTCCATAGTGCCTTTTATATATGGGAGGAGGGCTTTGCCATTCTGTTGTTCTTTGTCTTGGATTTTGGCTGGGGTTTCTTTTTGGATTAGGTGGGTGATCTTCTTTCTTTGGAATCCATTGGCTGTCAGCACGCCGGTGAGAGTGTGTAGTTTGGTCTCTAGGTGTTGTTCGTCGGCTAAGCATTTTGTTCTGGAGATGAGTGTCTCGGCTACGGAATTGATCTGTGCTGGGTGGTGGTGTGAGAGTGCGTGTAGATAGCAGTTTGTATGTGTTTTCTTCTGGTAGATGGTGTGTCCTAGGGAGCCATTGGATTTTTTGTATACTAAGACATCTAGGAAGGGAAGTTGGTTGTTAGCTTCTGTTTCCATGGTGAATTGTATTTTGGGGTGTTGGCTGTTGAGGTGTGTGAGGAAGTTGTTCAGTTTTTCTTTCCCGTGTGGCCAGATTATGAAGGTGTCATCTATGTATCTGAGCCAGAGTTTGGGTTTGTGATCATATTTTTCTAGAGCTTGTGTTTCAAAGTGTTCCATGTAGAGGTTAGCGATGACAGGTGAGAGGGGTGATCCCATGGGTGCTCCTTCTATTTGTTTGTATTTTGGCCGTTGTAGGGGAAGTATGTATTGGATAGGCAGTGGTTGGTCAGATCTAGGATGTGCTTGGGGGGATTGTATTTGTTTTGGATGGCTGTCAAGGCTTCTTTTATTGGCACTTGAGTGAAGAGGGATATGACATTGAAGCTCACTAGTAGGTCACTGGGTTGTAAGTTTTGTTTCTTTATGATCTTGATGAACTGGAATGAGTTTCTTACGTGTGAGTTGATGGATTCTGCATAGGGCTGTAGTTGTTTGGCGAGAAATTTGGCTAGGTTTTGTAGAGGTGAGCCTATGGAGCTGACTATTGGTCTAAGTGGGGTTCTTTCTTTGTGTATCTTGGGGAGACCATAAAGTTTAGGGCATCTGGATGATTTCTCTCTGGGTATGATTCTTTGCTGGATTTCTTCACTGAAGGGGGAGGCTTTTATTTTGGATCTGGTGGTTTTTATTTTGGATCTGGTGGTTTTTTAGGTAGGTGGTCTAAGTGGGGTTCTTTCTTTGTGTATCTTGGGGAGACCATAAAGTTTAGGGCATCTGGATGATTTCTCTCTGGGTATGATTCTTTGCTGGATTTCTTCACTGAAGGGGGAGGCTTTTATTTTGGATCTGGGAGGCTTTTATTTTGGATCTAGTGGTTTTTTAGGTAGGTGGTGGGGTCTGTCTTTAGGGGTTTGTATGTGGGGTCTTGGAGTAGGTTGGTTAACTTGGATTGGTAGTCAGATGTGTTCATAACCACTGTCGCGTTTCCCTTGTCTGCTGGTAGGATTATTATGCTGGTGTCTTCTTTCAGGTTAAGTAGTGCAGTTTGTTCTTCTTTGGATAAGTTGCTTTTGGGTGGTTTGCTAGTGCAGAGGATGTTGGTGATTTCGAGTCTGATTCTATTAGCATCATCAAGGTTGGTTTTGGTCAGGCTGGTTTCAACTCCGCATATGATAGTTTCTGTGGGGATGTGTTTGGGAGCGACAGCAAAATTGAATCCTTTAGAAAGGACCTTGGTTTCGGCTTCGGTGAGGATCTTGTCTGAGATGTTGTGCACTGTTTGTTTCATGTGTGGCTGTGAGGGGGGAGGAGTTGGTTTCTCGCGTTGTTGTAGTTTTCTGAGTTTGTTGGTGTGTGTGTCTGTCTTGAGGGTGGTCTGTGTTTCAGCTCTCCAGACAGCGAGCTGTTGGGATTTGTCCCAAAGTAAGGGGTGAATCTTGTTGCTGAGTCTGAGGTGAAGTGTAAGGAGATCTTTGTTGATTTGGTCTAGGAGAAATCTTTTTGTGTGAAGTTCATTTCTAATTAGGGCCAATTCTGTTCTTTTTAGGATGCGTCTGGTGGTTGCTGTGTTGGTGTGGAATTTCAATTGCAAGCTTGTGGGAATTAAATTTTGATCTCGGCAGTTGCATAGGAATGCGAGGTCACATAAAATGGAAGCTCTTTGGACTTCAAGTTTTTCATAAGTCCTGGTCAGATGGTGGGTTTCCTCCCCGTAGAGGTGCAATATTTGTTTTCTGAGGTTCTCGCGGGTATTTATGAATACATGAAGCGAACTGACCTCCGCCATGAAGATGCAGCATGACCACGAACTCGAAGCCAAACAGGAAGATCACAGCTCACCAGCTCAAACCCTCCAGCAACTAAGACTAACCTGAGCACAGTCAAGCCCCCACCTGAACATAACACACCTCCAGCCAATCAGAACACAGCCAACCCCCCAACCAATCAGAATACAGCCAAACTCCCAACCAATGAGAACACACCCCCACCCAATCAAGTCACACCCCCACTAGCAGTTAAAAGGAAGAAGCAGCTGCAAGCTCACATCACTCTGAGAAGAACAGAGCTGAAGACCAAGCCTGAGGATGATGAATGAGACTTCATCGAAACGTTGCCTAGATACTTCCAATCTTACGCGGGAGAAAACCCAAATAACCAAAGATCCACATACAAATACCCGCGAGAACCTCAGAAAACAAATATTGCACCTCTACGGGAAGGAAACCCACCATCTGACCAGGACTTATGAAAAACTTGAAGTCCAAAGAGCTTCCATTTTATGTGACCTCGCATTCCTATGCAACTGCTGAGATCAAAATTTAATTCCCACAAGCTTCCAATTGAAATTCCACACCAACACAGCAGCTACCAAACGCATCCTAAAAAGAACAGAATTGGCCCTAATTAGAAATGAACTTCACACAAAAAGATTTCTCCTAGACCAAATCAACAAAGATCTCCTTACACTTCACCTCAGACTCAGCAACAAGATTCACCCCTTACTTTGGGACAAATCCCAACAGCTCGCTGTCTGGAGAGCTGAAACACAGACCACCCTCAAGACAGACACACACACCAACAAACTCAGAAAACTACAACAATGCCAGAAACCAACTCCTTCCCCCTCACAGCCACACATGAAACAAACAGTGCACAACATCTCAGACAAGATCCTCACCGAAGCTGAAACCAAGGTCCTTTCTAAAGGATTCAACTTTGCTGTCGCTCCCAAACACATCCCCACAGAAACTATCATATGCGGAGTTGAAACCAGCCTGACCAAAACCAACCCTGATGATGCTAATAGAATCAGACTCGAAATCACCAACATCCTCTGCACTAGCAAACCACCCAAAAGCAACTTATCCAAAGAAGAACAAACTGCACTACTTAACCTGAAAGAAGACACCAGCATAATAATCCTACCAGCAGACAAGGACAATGCGACAGTGGTTATGAACACATCTGACTACCAATCCAAATTAACCAACCTACTCCAAGACCCCACATACAAACCCCTAAAGACAGACCCCACCACCTACCTAGAAAAAACCACCAGATCCAAAATAAAAGCCTCCCCCTTCAGTGAAGAAATCCAGCAAAGAATCATACCCAGAGAGAAATCATCCAGATGCCCTAAACTTTATGGTCTCCCCAAGATACACAAAGAAGGAATCCCACTTAGACCAATAGTCAGCTCCATAGGCTCACCTCTACAAAACCTAGCCAAATTTCTCGCCAAACAACTACAGCCCTATGCAGAATCCATCAACTCACACGTAAGAAACTCATTCCAGTTCATCAAGATCATAAAGAAACAAAACTTACAACCCAGTGACCTACTAGTGAGCTTCAATGTCATATCCCTCTTCACCCAAGTGCCAATAAAAGAAGCCTTGACAGCCATCCAAAACAAATACAATCCCCCCAAGCACATCCTAGATCTGACCAACCACTGCCTATCCAATACATACTTCACCTACAACGGACAAAAATACAAACAAATAGAAGGAGCACCCATGGGATCACCCCTCTCACCTGTCATCGCTAACTTCTACATGGAACACTTTGAAACACAAGCTCTAGAAAAATATGATCACAAACCCAAACTCTGGCTCAGATACATAGATGACACCTTCATAATCTGGCCACATGGGAAAGAAAAACTGAACAACTTCCTCACACACTTGAACAGCCTACACCCCAAAATACAATTCACCATGGAAACAGAAGCTAACAACCAACTTCCCTTCCTAGAGGTCTTGGTATACAAAAAATCCAATGGCTCCCTAGGACACACCATCTACCAGAAGAAAACACATACAAACCGCTATCTACACGCACTCTCACACCACCACCCAGCACAGATCAATTCCGTAGCTGAGACACTCATCTCCAGAACAAAATGCTTAGCCGACAAACAACACCTAGAGACCAAACTACACACTCTCACCGGCGTGCTGACAGCCAATAGATTCCAAAAAAAGAAGATCACCCACCTAATCCAAAAAGAAACCCCAGCCAAAATCCAAGACAAAGAACAACAGAATGGCAAAGCCCTCCTCCCATATATAAAAGGCACTACGGACAAAATCAGCAAGATCCTCCAAAAACACAACATTAAGACAGCATTCTGCACAAACAGAAAGATATCCACCATCCTAAGGAACCCTAAGGACAGAATCGAGTTAGAAAATCAAGGAGTATTCGAAATCCCTTGCACTGCCTGCCCCACCACATACATTGGACAGACTAACAGAAGAATAGGTGCACGCATTGAAGAACATAAGAACTCAATCAAAAAGGAAGAACCGACCTCTTCCCTGGTCCAACACCTCAAAGCCACAGGACATGAGATTGACTTTAAAAATACCAGAACTATCACCAAAACTGAACACTTCAGCAGCAGAATCATCAGAGAAGCCATAGAGACAGAAAAACGCCCACACAGCATGAATAAACGAGATGATACCTCCCGCCTACCAGCCATTTGGAAACCCGCCCTCATGAACAGACGCGTACCTAACATGAAGAATGACACCAGATCCACACCCCTGAGAGCCACACAAGATGCCACCACCACACTTCCACGTAGAAAGCAGACTCACACCCACACAGAAGATGAAACACGACCACGGACCAGAAGCCGCACTGCAGCTGCATCACTACCCACTTCAAACCCCTCTGAGCCATACATGAAGCGAACTGACCTCCACCATGAAGATGCAGCACGACCATGAACTCGAAGCCAAACAGCAAGATCACAGCTCACCAGCTCAAACCCTCCAGCAACTAAGACTAACCTGAGCACAATCAAGCCCCCACCTGAACAGAACACGCCTCCAGCCAATCAGAACACAGCCAACCCCCCAACCAATCAGAATACAGCCAAACTCCCAACCAATGAGAAAACACCCCCGCCCAATCAAGTCACACCCCCACTAGTAGCTAAAAGGAAGAAGCAGCTACAAGCTCACATCACTCTGAGAAGAACAGAGCTGAAGACCAAGCCTGAGGATGATGAATGAGACTTCATTGAAACGTTGCCTAGATACTTCCAATCTTACGCGGGAGAAAACCCGAATAACCAAAGATATATATATATATTTATATTCTTCTGATTTAGGGGTGTAGGAATAGAAAGGCATGGTGTTGCAATACTTTTTTTTCTTCTTCTAAGGTTGGTCCATTCAGTGTTGGTAGGTGGGGGAAAAGATCAAGTCCTAGGCACCTGGTTTTTAGAGTTACTTAGAGCTCTACATTCTTCCCACTCCTGTTTAAGATTTGCATGAACTCATTGACTCAATCCAACACTGAGTTATTCTGGCTTTTAAGGCCTTCCATTATCAGAGTTCTTACATTATGTGTCCCTCAGTAGGAATTAGTGCATAGTTTGGGAAATCTCCTGGATTTTTGGCTTCTTCTTGAGAAGCAGGTGGTAGCTGTGACAAAAATGGTATTTGTACAAATTAATATAGTGTTCCAATGATTCCCACTACTGATATTGGATGATTCTGTTCATGGTTGCTTATGCTCTAGTCTTCCCTATTTGAATAACTGCAATGTATTCAACATGGAAGCTGCAATTCATCCAGAACATAGTAGCTATAGGCATGCCCATGGTATACCATTTCATCTATAAAGCCAGTTTGAAAAATTGAGGAAATGGGTGGCATTTACACTCTTCTATTACAGGCCCGTTATGTACAAGAGCCAACTGGTTTGATAATTAAGGCACCAGGATGGAAAGTGGGAAACTATAAGTTCAATTCCTGCCTTAGCCATGAAAACCAGTCACTCTCTCTCAGCTCAACCCGCCTCTTAGGGTTGTTGTTTTGGGAATAGGAGGAAGAAGGTGTGTGGGTTATTTTTCTACCTTGAGAGTTTTTTGAAAAATAAAGAAATAATATAAATTAAAAGCTCCTTGTAGAGGCAGTCATGCTATTTCTATGATTTCTTGTGATTTCTTGTGTCTTACTAAACTGCTCCCCACCAATAGATTTTGCTTCTATCACATAATGACATCACATAATTCCTTCTATCACATAATGACATCTGATGGAGCAGAGGAAATATGCCTTCTGACATGTTGTCCTCTAGAGTATCTTACCTCCGAAAGATGATGACCCTACCAAGAAGGCCTTTTGAAAGCAACTGAAAACCTGGCTGTTCTTATGGGTCAGTATGTTGAGTTATTGTGCTCTAAGAGTTGTTTTTAAGTAGTGCAGTTTTTGTCTTCAGTTGCAAACAATTAAAGGCAACACTAATGTCTTTAACAATCTATTTTTTTCAAAAATATCTTTGATATAGTTGTCTATTATAACATCATGTAAAATTATAGATAAAGAAGACTGACCTCATCGCAGAAATCAGGGTTTTGTGAATGATGTAGCACAGCTGTATAAGCTGCTGATGTAAATAATGGTCCACCAGGCTTCCCATAGATACACTGTTTAAAGAGACATTGCTTTAAGTTTTGTGGTCTTTACTAGAAATAACTGATTCTGAAGTCATATCTTAGAAGACTTTTTCAGCCTCATAGCATCGCAGAACCTTTGGGCCAAAAACATATAAAAAAATTAAAAATGTCTGAAATCTAATGAGATTTCATGTGGAGAATGCCAAAAAAAGATCTGACAAGCAAACTCACAAGATTTTGGAGTATTTTTTTTAAACTGGAGGGAATGTTTTTTCTAGGCCATCCTACAAGATTACATGATTGTACACAGAGTGTGAAAAAACTGATCTATATGGTATATACCAAGAGGAAAATTTATGACATCAGAAGTCAAAAATGACAAGAATCAAATTAGTAAATATATTTATTTTACTTGTTAAATAACTATTAATAATATTTTTATTTAGTAGTTCTAGCAATAGATTCCATCTACCTACTCCATCAAAAGGAAAAGACAAAAAAATGCTATAAACACAAAAAAACTTTGATGAGCTTTTATAGTTTTCTGAAACCCAGAAGCTAATGACAATGATCAGTACATTCATACACGGTATGCAGAATACCTGAATTTGGCACTTTCATCAACATGATGTTTACCTCAGTTATGAAAGTACATTGAGATTTATAAAGAATTTTGCATTGCATCATGTTGCATAACATCTTGTCAGCAGAACTAGCATTTGCCAGAAAAGCCCTGCATTAACTGATGTTATAGACAACTGTTATGGAAATGTTGGAAAATAATAGACTGATGATTTTGTAAAAATTATAGATCACAATCACTTCACCACAGGGTATCCAAAGAAATCTGCTCCACCATATTATGCTGCAGCTGAAATTCATATTGACTCACTTTCACTGGCTTGGCTCCTTCTTCATCTGAATTTTTAAATTCAATACACACTGTTATATTCCGTGCCTGTAATACAAATGCAAATAAGATCACTAGCTTTCCACAAGAGTTCTGTGAAACATGCAGTCTTTTCTAGAACTGTCATAATGCTGCCAGCTGAGAGTAAAACCCAGAAGTGAAATAAATTCAGAGTGGGAAAAATGGAATATAAAATGTAACTTCTTTATGATACTTCAGTTCAGCTGAATTATTTGAAAATTAAATATATTAAGAATTTAGTACATATGAAAATATACTGAAGACTTTAAGCTTCAAAAATAATTTAAAAGATAGCATGTGCATTTATGCGCATATAAATGTGAATGATTACCAAGAAAAAAAACAAAAAATAAAAACTGGACAATCTGCTTCTGTTTAATTTTCATGTGGATGGCTTTCAAACAAGTCCCAGGTTTTCAATGAAACCTATTTTGCTGTAAGTATGAATTACTAGTACATATTCCATTACTTTATAGTACCTACTATATTGCCATTCAATTTTAATATTGAAATAGCCACGAAAGGTTAATTTGAGGGAAGCAAAAAGAGAAAAATGTCCATCAGGAATAATAATTCATATATGAGCAATAAGATCAACCAGGTTGTTTTAATATAAATATGTACACATGACTGAGATTTTAAAAACAATAAGTTTCATGTTTTCAATGTTGGAAAAATCAGCCTTAGGTGATTTAACAGGCTAAGTTGATGGTCTTCAATAGGGAACAATAAACAAATGAATCAGAAAAAGCATTCATTACTTCTGTTGCCTACCTACTGTTCTCTCACTGCGATAACCCATAGGTTAAACCACTCCAGTATTGTAGAGGTACTTCTCAACTTATGACCACAATTGGATTAGAAGTTCCATTGCTAATCAATGTGATAGCTATGTTAGTAATGCCTGGCTTGACAATCTTTTTTGACATGGTTGTTAATGAATCACTGCACTTGAGTGAATCTGGCTCAACTCATTGAGTTTGCCTCTTGGAAGCTGTCTGGCAAATGACACAAATGGCAATTACATGGCCCTGGGACTTTGCAATTATGATAAAATACATGCCGGGTGCCAAGCACTCAAATTTTGATCATGTGATTGGGGTGAAAGTGCATTGGTTGTAAGTGTGAATATTAGCCATAAGTCCTAGCCTTTTTTTTTCAGTGCTATTATAACTTTGAATGGTAATTTTAAAAACAGTTCTAAGTTGGGGACTATCTGTATTCCAAATTGCCTATAGAACTTATGAAGTCAATTTTTAATTAAATATGCTAAAGTTTGCTTGGCTGTTGTACCTACCTTGTTGAAGCATTTTTGGTTATCATATTTCAGATGCTTGGGATAGATATACATTTGGTTTTTATATATTTTATAAGCCTGAGAATATTTGGTAGATTCTTGAACAAATTCTTCCACTTCTACAGTTGGTTGATAGTCCTTGACATTTTTGAAGGGCTTGATTGGTATAAAAGATGATGTTACAGAGTCTGTAGAAAGAAAAACAAAAGAAAAACCCATTCACTATTAAAATATTGTATTTTTTTAAAGACTGTAATCTGGCAAGTCTATGAATGCACTAGAGCTTCTATCCTTTTCCAGCAATAGTTACTTCATTACTTCAAGCAACGATCATATATATATAGTAAACAGCATATAGTAAACAGAATAGAGAGTGATGAATATATATATATATATATATATATATATATATATATATATACACATACACACACACACACACACACACACATATATATATCACATATACACATATACACATACACACATATATATATCACATATACACATATATATATCACATATACACATATATATATCACATACACACACACACACACACACACACACACATATATATCAATATATATATATTCATCACTCTCTATTCTGTTTACTATATGCGATCCTCCAGTGGAGGAACCCAATAATATACAATGCTTTAAGCCACAAAGTTTCTATCATGTATATTTATGTGGAATTGAAAGTTGAAATGGAAAAATGTTATTAACAGTGGAAATCAAGCCAGTATTTCAGCTTATATTTAAGAAATTTAGAAAAGTATTTCTTAAAATAGTGACCCGGTTCTAGAAATAGATGACAAAATATAAGATATGATCATGAAGAGGGTACATTTTGAATTAGAAAATGTAGTCTTTCTAACCACCTTTCATTAGCAAATCCCATTATATATTTTATGCATAGTACCATGATTTCAACTGCTGCCCTATTAACAAAGTAAAATCTATATGTCTCTTGATCTTCTGCCTGAACTTTGCTCTTGAGCACAGCAACCACAAAAATCAATTTAAAGCACATAAATTATAAAGGAACAATCTTAAAACAAAAATATGCACTGTCTTCTTGAACAGTTTATGCATTGTAGACTTTTTATAAAATGAGTTCATACTTGAATGCTCCAAAGGTAGCCAATCAACAGCAATTTCTAAATTTCCAGGGATGATCTGAATTTTATTAATTTTTTCAGTTCTGCAAACATAAAAAGAATAAAGTTTACTTTATTGATATCAAAGTAAAGTGAACGCCATAAGTAATTAAAATATGACAGATTTTAAAGAAATAGTTTATTTATTTTAATATTTCTATTAGCTCAATAGAGTTGCAGAAGTATACAATAGATGAACACACTGTATTCAAACAGCATAAAAAAAAGAGTTATAAAATAAAAATGAAGTAAATTCATGGCAGCAATGGAAAATGTATCAACACATTAAAATGACAAGTTTAAAATTGAGACACTATAAAATTCTGATCGAGGAAACCAAGCAAATGAAATCCATCTCAAAACCTGCTCAGCTGAATCCTTCTTCATGTTCCACAAGGCCTTTACCACCAAGTTCACGGGAAAAAGATCACAGAAGCTTGATTGTGTGATTCAGAAAGTTTATTATATTTTTACCTCAGTGGTGCAGTGGTTAGAGTGTTGTACTGCAGGTCAGTTCTGCTGACTATTGGCTGTTCAAATCCCACCAAACTCAGCCTTCCATCCTTCCGAGGTGGATAAAATATTGTTGGGGGCAATAGGTTGACTCTGTAAAACCGCTTAGAGAGGCTGTAAAGCACTATAAAGCGGCATATAAGTCTAAGTGCTATTGCTATTGCTATTATAATTGTTTATACAAATATAGTAAAAACTGTTTTCCTAAAAATGAAATACTGATAGCCTTCATTTAGTGACCATTCAAAGTCACATTGGCACTGAAAAAAGTGTCTATCACCATTCTTCATTGCAGCATCTTCATGGTCATGTGACCAAAACTCAGACACTTGGTAATGGCATATATTTATGACTGTTGCAGTGTCCCAGGTATATGTGATAATTTTTTGAGAACTTCTGACAAACAAAGTCAATAGGGAAGCCAGATTCATTTAACAATTGCATTACCTCAGTGATTCATTTAACAAATGTGGCAAGAAAAATTATAAAATGGAGCAAAATTCACTTAGCAACTGTTGATTAGCAATGGAAATTTTGGGCACAATTGTGGTTGTAAGTCAAGGTGTGCCTATATAAATAATTTTAAAAAATACCATCTATTTTACGAAGTGAGAACCAACTGAGCCTTTTAGTGAAAATGGTTAGAAGCTCTCTGCTGGGTATATTCACAAAAAGAGTTGGGATTAGATTGGTGTCTTCTAAACAAAAGGTTTATGTCCTCATGTTATTGAAAAATGAATGGCTGAAGAGATAAATGGATATTCTGCCTATATCTCAAAACAGTACTGAAAGTCTTTAAGGCAAAATTATGAATAAGACTTGAACAGAGACTTATAAGACAAATAGGATTTTTTTATAGATTCATACATTGTGCCAAAAGTGGAAATGGGATCAATAAATAAAACATGGTTTTTTATTGATTTACAGGCAGTGGTGGGATTCAGCCAGTTCATACCAGTTTGCGAGAAAGTTAACCAGTTATTAACTTTCTGAGCAGTTTGATGAACTGGTTGTTGGAAGAAATCATTAGAGCAGAGAACTGGTTGTTAAATTATTTGAATCCCACCACTGCTTACAAGCCATAATTGTTGATTAGTACTCCTCATATCTGATTCATCTCTATGTCTGACCTAAGCCTCTAACCAATTCATAGATATAAAAATAAGACCAATTAAAAAAGGGAAAACATACTAAATGCTGGCAAAATAAGCCATTGTTTATTAATGATTTATACATCAAACAAACAATGAAGGCAAACAACAGTATGCTTGAATTACACTGAATTATCTTTTTTTTTTTTTGGAGTCAGAGAAATTCTGCTGCACAGTAGTATTTAGAATTATTCCATGGAACATTTGTCTAGAATTTAAAAAAACAAATTAAGATTTAACAAATCTTGCTTTTTTGAGTTTTTATAAGTCACCAAGCAAGTATACAGAAAGGATATATTGTTCAAGGAGGATGAATTTTAAACAAAACAGATGTTGTATAACAGAATACAGAAGCTGCAATTAGGACATTTCCACACTGATGCTCTTTTCATTAATCAAACTCATAGACACAATTTAAACATAATCTGTGGTTGTCTTCACTTTTGCCAGTTTGAAATGCTGACAATCAGAAGTGAAAAATAGCTGCCCATTCCAAAACTGCTGCAGGTTAGGCAGCAAAAAAAAAAAAAATGCCCTCATCCATTTTATAAGAGGAAGAATTATGTGCTGGGAGAAGAGTTTGGGGCAGTGTTTCCCTTCAATAAAGAAATGGAGCTAAAATATTTAACTTTGCTCTGGTTTCAGCTATAACACAGTTGAGCAAGAAATATAACAGCTATAACACAGTTGAGCAAGAAATATAACAGCTTAGCTCTCCAACAACTTGTTGATGAAGAAGTTCCAAACTGCCTTCAAACTGCCTTCAAGCTCCAAATCCTTTTGTGGAACCACCTTGGTAAATCAAATCTAACAATTTTCCAGTAAATTATTCTCTATCTCTATTGTTCTTTCTTTTCTTTTCCTCAAGCAGCCATTATATTTGTTATTGTATGAAACACTTCTCCAGTTTTCTTGGATAAGTTTTCTGGAAGCTCACTTTGGCAGAAAAGTAACTAATGTGAAATCTGTTCCATTGTAATAAATTATTTTGGCATTAGCACTTTTTGAGCAAACAAAGCTATTGATGAAGTACTATGTACTATGTTAGTACTATGTTGCAGTTTTAAAAACTTAAGCCAAGGACATCTTACCTTCTGTATTCACTTATAAGTTTAATTAAATCATCTGTTGAAATTTTGTTACTTTCTTGTCGGAACAAAGGTGAAAACCGGGAATCTCTATCAATATTTCCCTGATTATCCTTAAAGACAGGCCTGTCAGGAAAGAAAAACAATACAGAAAATGATCAATTAATCACTTGCTAATTAATACTTATATAATCATTCTGAAAGCTTTGAAATATACCAAATTAGTAAAAACTAGCCAAGGGTTTTTACTAATTCCATAGTTTCTTAATTATCCATGTTCCAGAAATCAAATGAGCAGTAATACCAAATTAAATGTACTAACACTGGTATTAACACCAATATGAAATACCATGAAAATGACATCAAAGTAAACTTCCACAGGCTCATGAACACTATGAATTTTATAGTGATGGTAAAATTGTTTGCACAGTGTTCAACAATTGTCACCTATTAAAACATAACATTATTAAATCAAGAGCCACAGCCTTCATAGATGAGAATAGTGCTAAAGTTACTTGTATGTGTAGTTACCTAGGAACCAATCTCATTGAATCCAGTAGGATGTAATAAAAAAACAGTGTAGATTAAAAAAATTAGTTTTCATATAAAAATGAATTTTCAGCCCCATTAATTCTTGATTTTGGATTTTATTCTTCATCTTTTATTTTTAAGCTTTCCCTTTGAAAATATCGAGCAAGGTTCTCTATTACTGCAAACCAGGACAATAGCTGAACTGGAGGATACATATCTGCCATAAAGAACACTTTAATTTTGTAAATTGTTAAGATCTTTTGCAGACAGGGTTCTAAATCTTTTTGAATGATAATAATAGAATGGAAAAGATATGTGGAAAATATTTTGTGGGAAAATCAACTTTCCACGTCCAAATCGTATTTACAAATTCTGGCAGCTGTGGTAGGAATATGAGAATGGAAGACTGACTTGTCACAGTGTAATGCTAAGGCATGTTGTAATTATTGACTCTCGGCAAAGTACAAATGGCATCTGCCCCAAATTCAGGATACATAAATACGCATTGTAATAATAAAAAAAAGACTTTTAGCTCTAAGTCTGGAAAATCAGGAATCTTGAAAGGATATGTAAAGATTGCTCTAAATGTGTCCAATTTAGGCTATTTCATTTGGTTTTCTTGTTTAAAAAACATTTAAAACAAGAGCAGTGTTTGATGTCAGAAATTAAATATTGGAAACAAAATTCACAATCCAAGCTTTCTGCTTTTCATCAGTTAGGCCAATTTTTATGCAGTAAGTTGTGTGTGTTTAAGGGAAAAATGTTTTTTAGATGGCAAGATTTTATAAAGAAAAGCTCAACTTTTATATCTTTAATACAGGATATGTATGTATGTATGCATGTGTATGAATGTACTGTATACATGTATGTATGTAGTATGTATGTATATATAACATTTTAATTGTTAGCTGCCTAGAGTTGCTTTGCAAAGTGAAATGGGCACCATATAAATTTAATAAACAAACAGGTAAACAATTAAATAAAAATATGAACAAGGTACTAATATTCATTCAGTCCAAAAGGTAAAAGTTATCCTGCTATTTGTCTTCAGGTGCTTCATGGGCACCAGGGGTCGGGAAACATATTGGCTTGTTATAAAAATGCTATTGGACATTAAATACAGTAATTGAACTATTGAAAATAGTATAGGGATGAAAAGCGGCCACCTGCAGGCATGAACCCCTCCAATTTCACCTTGCTCCTCACTTCATGAGTTCAACATTCCTGATTATACGAAATAAAGCCACATAAATATACACAGTTGTAAAATATATTTTTATGTTGTAGAATTCTTTTAGTCCAGACATAGGCCAAAGCAGACACAGAAAGATGGAAGAGGTAAAAGAAGAGTTGTTGCCATTGCTATTATTACCATTGCAATCTCTTTTGATGTTCCTAAGTCAGTGGTCATTGAACAGGAGAATCATGTGCTGGAAGTTGAACTGAAGTGGCTTCCCTTTTGGCCACTTTATTCCTGTTCTCATCATTTTGAGACAAGAGACAAGAAAGAATAGTGGTGCCATATCTGTGCTTTAAAAATCTATACTAGCAGTTGTTGGCAGTAAAGACAGACAGCAGAGCATTCTAAATCTTTGTGCCATCTGAAAAGTTTGCTTTGGAACCAAGAGAGCTACAATTTTCACTTCTCTAGTTTGGTAGGAATAGACAACTCAAGTCATGTTCAATAGTGAAGACCAATAACAAACTTGTTTCCCTAGTGTTTCATAGCAATATTCTATCCAAACAACAAACTGACTTTGCTCAAGTATTGAGCCCAGATAAAGCTGGTTAGTGCTGTCATAGCTGTTATAATTTCTCACAAGCTTGCATAATGATGATGAATGGAGACTCCATAGTGTTAAGTTGTGATATACGAAAACTATTGTTTTACTGGTATATCAAAATATATCCCTTTCTTGTTGGAGAGAAGCAACCTAGAACTAAGGAGAAATTTCATGACAGTCAGAACAATTAATCAGTGGAATGACTTGCCTCCAGAATTGTGGATGCTCCAATATTGCAAGTTTTAAAGAAGAGATTGGACAACCATTTGTCTGAAAAGGTATAGGGTTTCCTGAGCAGGGAATTGGACTAGAAGGCCTTCAAGGCCCTTCCAACTCTATTATTCTTTATGGTAAATACCAAAAACATAGAATGAAATCAAATAGGATTTCCCTTAGCGAATAGCAAATACTGGAAACCTTTTAATTTTTCTGTTAAAAACTATATCAATTCACATATATGAAAACAGGGCATATTGTGCCTTGCATGAACCAATGCATTTTATAATTTCTAACCAGGTGCAAGATTGCTAAGACTTGATAGACATTTAGTAATTACATACCGTACAGACCAAGCAAAGGGCATCCGATATTTTCCCAACTTGTTGCAAAATTGTTTGTTGGATTTTAATACTTTCAGGGCCCACTAGATAAAATCAAAGAAAATGTTAAAGAAGAGTCACTTCAAACTCTATTCAGAATAATTTAACTTTAGACTATTGGTGACATTTTGATGATGAAGTACTATAGTATCTTCATTGGAAAGGTTCTTCTAGGCCACCTAGCCACTTAAAATGATGTAGAAAAACTAGAACTAGAGCAGCACAGCAGATTGCCAGATAATTTCAGCCTGATAACACTTCCTAAGAATTATCACTGAGAAATTTTTGAACAACAATAGACATATTTCATGATGAACATGGATGTCTCACATATACCAGTTTTTTTCAAGTTTTAGAAAAATCTTTTATTTTAATGAACACAATGCTCAGTGCTTAAATTGCTGAGATAAAAGCGGAAGTAGTACATATACAACAAATGTTAAAGATTAGGAAGAAAATTTAAAATATAAAATGATGTAACATAAGCAAAGGGAAAAATAATAGGTTGCTTAAATCCCAATTAGCTGTCATTTGTACAATACAGTTGTACATATATACTTGGTATAGCATTGAAAAGGACATAATATTTCTGAAGATACCCACTGATGGAGAATCCAACTAAGCTCCCAGGGAATTGATTCTATTATTTTGACTTCATTAAGAGCTTTTGCTTATTCATAGAAAAAGGGATATATTTCTAATCTCAAATATTGTAGCTGAATAGTTAAAATCTCCTAGCTATCATACTTCTTCTATCTGCAGATCAGACATTTACCTGTAACAGTACGTGGGAATGGTCTTGGGAGACTGAGCCAGAGGCTGTCCCTAGGGTGTGGTCAGATAAGAGACAGCAAAGTCTGCAGCTGAACAGTAGGCAGGGCAAAAGGCTCAGAAAAGATCCCCCCTAATGTATGTGCAAAGGAAATGGGGGAGAATTGTACTTTCACTTTTGCAAGATTCTGTTAAATTAGCCTTACAATAAAGTAGAATTAGTTCATCTGGTCATGTTCATCTGGTCTCCCTGTCTGGTCTACCTGGTAAGGCTGATATTAGTGCAACTTACATTACTTATTTTTGGAAGAACTTAAGTTGATTATTGTTAAACATTGACTCTTTCATTGAGAATAAGAAGAAGCACAAACAGATTGCATAAACAAACAATGCTTCCTGCTTCTATAGATTGCCAATGCTGTCTCTAGAGGTGGCTTCTCTTGTCAATAGTTAATTTGACCCTTAGGATTTGAAAGCCATTTATATTCCCAGTTACATTACCTTGTTAGAGTCTGGGTTTCTTATATAAGGTTCTGCACTGGTAGCTATATTTCCCATGAGGACCTTTTCAATTTTTGCCACCAAAACAATTTCAGAATGGGGGTTACTAATGGAAAAAATTCCCTGAGGGTAGAAAAAAAATCAGTAAGTAGCAATCTAGATACAACAAACAAGTTATTTTACTTAAAGAATTATTCTGTAACATAAAAATGTCATCAACTCTAATTTCCATTAATCCCCAAACTTCTACCTTTTTCTGACAAAATACCCAAATCCTTCTAGAGTAATTTTCTTCTACTGATCAGTAAATTTCCAACTCCTTCTAGAGTAATTTGGTTCAACTGATGTGTAATGGAGATTTTATTCTATTTTTAGAAGCATGGCATAAAAGGGAGTTATGGAGGTTATGAGGAGCCAATGGTAAGTTTCAAAATGTGCTACTGCCTATAAGCATCCTGAAAGAGTTTTGGTAAGCAACAAGGATTTTGTCAATCATTCTGTCGACTGGATATATTTTATTAAGAAGTTGACAATATTAAGGAGTTTGAAACCTGTGGCTGAATGATGCATAGGGCATTTGCTGATGGTATAGAAATCTTTAATGTCGTTCTTCATGAAGCAGCAAATTTCTTTACTTTGACAAGTTTTACATAAGCAGCAAGAATCAGATAATGGATGATTACAAACTAAGAGTCAATAAGAGGCCTACTTGAAAAATCTGATGACAAATATAACCTTTCTAACCACCTTAATTGCAGACTATGGAAAGTTTTTATTCTTATTACAGATAATGATAATTTCATATTTTGCCCCATTTCTTTATTTGGAAATGTTGACCTTGTGTGGGCATATACAACATTAAGAAAATTTGGAAAAAAAATTGTTTTCCAATGTGATGTTCTCTAGGATTATTATCATTCCATGAAGGAATGGTGGGATTTACAGTTCAAAAATAATCAGATTTTACTCATGGAAGGAAAGAGTGCTTGTAACTACCCATCTACTGCTTTGCAATCATTCAAACCCAAATAAACATGACATACAGTTTTCTTTACTGATAACTTTCAATTGATGTTCACAAAGCAGATGCCTATGAACAAAGCAGTTTTGTAACCTGTTTGGGATGCTTCAGCCACTCTTCTGGGAATCCTTTAACCTGAGGTTCTTCATCTTTGTTGCCAGTTGTTTCAACAGTTCCATTTTCTGATGAGGATGATATCATATGTCTAACAATAATAGGATTCAGGTCTACATGGAAATCAGCAGAGAGTTTTCGGTTGTCCCTTAAGTCAAAAAGAGCCACACTCACAAAAAAGGGCTCAATCTGAAAACAAAAATATTTATTTATTTAGCCAGCCATCTCACAAATATGATTCTAATAATGACTAATAATTTATTAAAATCACACATCTAATAAGATAACAACATTAAATAACATATATAAAAGGTAATTAAAAAAAATAAAATAAAAACTGAAATATATCTCAAATATGTCTACTGAGTTTAATATATTTCTAAGCTGTGAATTCAAGAGGTTTTTCAATAAACCATTAGAATATTGTGTATAATTGTATTCTACTTTAAAATGCTAAACATTCAGATAGTGTTAGGGATACACCCTAGCAGAATGTGCACGGCAGTCAGGCAGTCAGGCAAATATGTGAGATAAAGGTTTTTGTAGCTTACACTCAGTAAAACAGATACACTGTGCTCGTTAAATAGTTTATTCCTGTAAGATTTTTAGCATAGTCAAACAGTCCATATATCATTCACTAGTTCAGTCCATCTGGGGATTATTCAGTTGCAAAATCCAGTGTCAAAAAAAGGTCAGTAAACTTACAAATATCAGTCCAGTAATATATCTCTTCGCAGTAGAGATATGAAGAAGTCAAACCTCCTTTCTTCCTTTGACATTCAAAAAACTCAACAGTAGGAAACACGCAGTTAGCAAACCATCAATCCAGCATAGTCAGCAAGCAATTCAGTAAGCCAGCAAGCCAGCAGGTTCTCTTGCTCCCTCTTATGGCAGTTTTACAATTGTACCCAAAATTACATGCTTTGCTGTTTAAAGTGACACACACTTAAAACTCACCATCATAGTTTATATATATTATTTTACCCAAATTACGTTAGGTAACCTTGTTATTCCTAACAGATAGCATATAGCCTCTTTATTCCTACAAAAACAAAAAAGGTTCAAATTGGGAAATTATGGTTATCAACCTAAGAACATGTTACTTTGTTCAAACTATGGAAACAGATATTGTTGTGAATGAATGTTAAATAAAGTTATCTTGAGCTTGAAGTCAAGTGCAGGGTTCTGGCCCTGCACTTCTGATTGCCTGTTAATGGCAAGATCAGATTGGTCCATTCAGGAGCATCTGATTGGCCATTAACAGACCATTCTCATTAGTTAACGGAGCTAGCGCTCCCAGATTGCTATTGGTTGAATAGTTAATAAGTTGCCTATATAAGGAAGGCTATAGCAGCCATTGAGCTGAGCTGTCACACCATGTAAATAAAGAGTTTGAAGTTCACTGTTTCTACCGGCTCGTCTCCATTATTCGCACCCATGCTCCAGACATAACATTGGTGACGAAGGTGGGATTGGATGACGTCAGAGCCAACTAAAACAACGACGAAGACAACCAAACACGTGGCTGAAACGCACAACGGCAGAACCATGTCCGCCGGCGTAGTACCACCTGCTCCATTCGATCCAGCTCAAGAGGACTGGGACGTCCTCGAACCGCTACTAAGGGCCCACTCTGCACCGACCGTTCCAAAGCTCGTAAGACGGCACGAGTTCTACCAAAGGAATCAGCGTAAAGGAGAAAGCGTCGCCAATTTCGTGGCGGACCTCTGAAACTTGGGAGGCCTCTGCGATTTCGCCGACCTAGAGGAGGCCTTGAGAGACCGAGTAGTTCTAGGATTAGATGCTCTAAACGTGCAGAGCAAAATAATGGCTAAGGGCGACATTAGCCTTGCCGATGCCATCGCTGAGGCTACGGCAGCGGAGGCGACCAAGAAATCGGCTGCCCAACTACGCCGAAATCGTGCTCCGACACACCAACCAGCCGGCGAACTTTCACCTAAGTCGGAAGGACAGTTTTCGATGGCTCACCATGGGGACCTCTCTTCATCGTCAGACAGTGACGAAGAAGAGGTCCATCGACTGCGGTCCGATCGGGACCATTACCCGAAATTCCAGCAACCGTGTGCTGGCTGCGGGGCCAACCATTACCGTTCTGATTGCAAATTCCGCGAAGCGCTCTGCCACGAGTGCGGGAAATGAGGCCATATCGGACAGGTCTGCAGAAGTCTCCTCGGACCCAGCCAGACCTCGAAGGGGACCAATCTTCGCCAATCAACAGGAAACCGTCCTGTAAGGCGAGAACCAGCAAACCACTCCTACAGAAACCGACCCGTGAATCGCCTAACGAGATGAGAAGAGGCTCACCAAACACTCACTTTCGGCCACGCCTCTTCGCTGGATGCCAAGAAAATTCGAGTTAAAGTGGACATCGAAAATCAGCCTTGCCAAATGGAAGTTGACTCAGGATCGTCTCTTTCAATGGTCTCGTGGAAGACCCTCAAGCAACTCATCCCTACTATCTAGCACCAAGACCTTCAATTCCAAAGGCTCGTGTTAAAGGACTACCAGGGGAACTGGATGCCAGTCGTAGGATCCAGTCGAGTCCGGGTCTCATTCAAGAACCGCACAGCGTACTTACCCCTGACGGTGATCGACAAGGACTGGCCTAGCCTGTTGGGCCTGCAATGGTTCACACCACTCAGCATTGAAGTGGCAGGCATTAACCGAATCGGCGGCAGTGACTGGGAGGAGGACCTCGCCCACGAGTTCAAGGATGTCTTCGCAGAAAAGCTAGGCGAGTACAAGGGGACCCCGATATCCTTTAGCCTTTATCCAAAAAAAGCTCCCATCCACCTTAAGCCTCGTCGAGTTTCGTTCGCTCTAAAGCTGAAAATCGACGAACAGCTTGATAAGTTGATAGCCCAGGGAGTGTTAAAGCCAACTGATCACTCTCCCTGGGAAACCCCAATCGTGACACCAATTAAGCCGGACGGCTCCATCAGAATTTGTGGGGACTACCAAGCCACCCTAAACCATGCCCTGCAACAAAATCCATATCCGGTGCCGGTGGTGCAACACCTCCTCCATTCCCTGGGGGGCGGAAAAGTCTTCACTAAACTAGACTTAGTTCAGGCTTATCAGCAACTGCCGGTTGATGAAAAAACGGCACAGGCACAGACTATCGTAACGCACCGAGGTGTCCTTAAGTGTACGCGGCTCCAATTTGGAGTCAGTGTAGCCCCGGGGATCTTTCAGAGCCTAATGGAGAGACTCTTCCAGGGGATCAAGGGTGTTGTCCCCTATTTTGACAATGTGCTCATTGCTGCCCCCACTCCAAAAATTTTATGGAATCGTTTAAGACTGGTTTTACAAAAATACAAAGAAGCAGGTCTGAAGGTGAAGAAAAATAAGTGCAAGTTGTGTACAGATCGTGTTGAATTCTTAGGGTACTTGATTGACAGTCAGGGTATTCACCCTACTGACAGCAAATTGAGAGCAATAAAACATGCTCCCAGACCCCGGAACAAAGCTGACCTCCAGGCGTTTTTAGGCCTCATCAATTTCTATAACGTATTCTTGCAGCACAAGGCAACTGTTGCTGAACCTTTACATCGCTTACTAGATAAAAAAGCAATTTGGGTATGGGGTCACAGAGAAGAGCAGGCGTTGCGTAATGTAAAAAAACTACTGACTTCTGACGCTGTACTAATACAGTACAATGAAACTTTACTGTTGAATATCACATGTGATGCATCGCCTTTTGGAGTGGGAGCCATTTTGAGCCATGTATTGCCTAATGGTAGCGAAGCCCCTGTTGCTTATTTTTCAAAAACACTCTCGAAAAACAAGCGAAATTATAGCCAGATCAATAAAAAAGCCCTGGCAATTGTATCGGCTGTTAAAAGATTCCATGAGTACGTGTATGGCCGGGCTTTTACTATAGTAACTGACCACAAACCGTTGCTGGGGATAATCGCTGGGGATAAGCCAACTCCCTACATACTTTCTTCCAGGATGACCCACTGGTCAGCATTCTTGGCTGCCTACAATTATCAGCTACAATACCGCCCCGGTAAAGCCATTCCCCACGCCGACGCATTGAACCGTGCACTGCTCCCAGAAACCATCAACGATCCCGCACCAACGATGACAACATTGCAGATCGAGACACTTCATACATCGCCATTAACCACCCGTGATATCGCGAGAGAAACAAAACGCGACCCCATCTTAGCATGAGTCCTCACATGGGTGGAACGCGGATGGCCATTGGACCAAGTACCAGACGACTTTGCACCATTCAAAAGTCGTCAAACAGAGTTGTTCTCACAAAAGGGCTGTATCATCTGGGGCGATAGAGTCGTTATCCCAGAACAACTCCAACAGGCACTGTTAAGAACCTTGCACGATGGCCACCCTGGCATCGTGCACATGAAAGGCCTCACACGTAGCTATGCGTGGTGGCCAGGCATAGACAGACAAATCGAATCGTGGGTCAAAACTTGCCAGAGATGCCAAGAAGTAAGCAACGCTCCACCAAAGGCAACTCCAACCGAATGGGAGACGCCGCGGGGACCCTGGTCCCATATCCATCTAGATTTTGCTGGGCCGACCAAAGGCCACACATTCTTGTTAACCATCGACGCCTACTCAAATTGGCTCGATATTCACCAAATGAGGAACACGACCACTGAAGCGGTCATCAAAAGACTGGAAAGACTGTTTGCAACCCACGGATTACCAGACGTTCTGGTATCCGACAATGGGCCCCAATTTACCGTGCTGTCTTTTGAACAGTATCTGGCTGACCGCGGTATCCAACATGTGCTCACTTCGCCTGTGCACCCTGCGGCCAACGGTAGGGCTGAGCGCATGGTACAATTTGTCAAGAGAACACTACAAAAAGTAGACTACGACAACATCGACGAGAAAATCAACCAAATCCTTTTCCTACAGCACATCACACCTCACAGCATCACCAACAAAACTCCCGCTGAGCTGCTAATGGGGCGAAACCTCTGCTCCCACCTTGACCACTTACACCCAGCCTGCGAACCGGAAAACCCCCTCGGATCCAGGGGCCGATGCCGTACCTTCCAGGTAGGCAATTTAGTATTCGCTAAAAACTTATCGGGCAATCCGCTGTGGGTAGAAGCGACCATAATCCACGTAACTGGCCCAAGATCATACCTTGTACAGTGCCCTGACGATAGACTTTGGAAGCGCCATATAGATCAACTACGATTGCGGCTGCAGTCACACAATTCCGAACTCCCTTATAACCAAATTGGGGGGGGGGGAGATACAGAGGAAGACGAATTTCAACTAGAGGAAAATCTTTTCGAAGGGAACGATAGCGGAACTGAAATGCAGGAACAGGAACTAGGGATGGGAGTGAGTTCACCTCAGGGAGTTACCGAAGATATTGGTGACAACGGAAACGCGAACTCTGAACCAGAAGCAACCCTTTCGCTAAACAACGATCTTCCTCAACAAGAGTGCAGCCAAATGCCAGGCACACAGCGAAAATCAAAAAGACTAATAAAACAACCGTCCTACCTCAAGGACTATTTGACCGCACCCCGTAAGCAGAAGCCGGAGGAAAGGGTGTTGTGAATGAATGTTAAATAAAGTTATCTTGAGCTTGAAGTCAAGTGCAGGGTTCTGGCCCTGCACTTCTGATTGGCTGTTATTGGCAAGATTGGATTGGTCCGTTCAGGAGCATCTGATTGGCCATTAACAGGCCATTGTCATTGGTTAACGGAGATAGCGCTCCCAGATTGCTATTGGTCGAATAGTTAATAAGTTGCCTATATAAGGAAGGCTATAGCAGCCATTGAGCTGAGCTGTCACACCATGTAAATAAAGAGTTTGAAGTTCACTGTTTCTACCGGCTCGTCTCCATTATTCGCACCCATGCTCCAGACATAACAGATATGAACTTTGAAGAAAACTACAAATTAGCCACAATTTTGAATTCATTTAATTTACTGGCTTGCTATTAAGATAGTAGGTCATGTTGCTTATTTAGAAACTGAGATTTAAATAATTTTCCTTGTTTAATTCATATAAATAGGGACTAAATACGTGAGAAAATACTTCTTCATATCTTAATTTACTAAATTGAATCATGATCATACAAGCCAGTACTACTGATATATTTATCTTCTATTACATACATTAATATTGCCTGTTTCATCATATGCTTTGCAGTTAAGAAAAAGCTATTATCTTGGGACTTCTGGTTTGAAGGGCTTCGGTGACAGACATATATCCACGATTGTGCGTGGTTTCTGTCTGGGCTCGCCACTGGAGTGCCCCGAGCCAGCTGGTTTCGGGGCTAAGCCACCCTGTAGAGGTGGTGAAGAGGGGGGAGACCACCAGCAGGGTTGAGGAGACCTGCATCTCTTCTCCTCAGCTGGCCATTACCCCCTTTCCCGAAGGCGGTTGCAGTGGTGGTCAGAAATGGCCACCACAAAGGAGAACTCGACCGGAAAAGAAAGTGCAGGAAGAAGATAAGAAATGAAAGTTTTGGCTGACTGGGTTAAATTGTAAAAGCAACAACTAGGGTACCCTGGAATTTAAACTTACAAAAAATAACATAGATTGTTGACATTAGAAGGGCATGATTTGCTGTTGGGCTGGCATGCTTTTTTATGGTATAAGGGAACTAAAACACAGGGTTATTTTAGAAGACATTATATATGGGAGTCTTTGTGATTAAACTGGGAGAAGATAAAAAGACAATGTTATTTGAAAATTCCAGTTTGGTTATCGACTATTGAAGCATTTTCCTATCCTATAATTTATAAGAAGGAACAAACAATTAGATATGGGAAACTATTGGATGAAAAGGGTGAACTTAAATCGATCCAAAACTTAGAGGAACAAGGTATAAGGATGAATTGGTTTTCATATGCGCAAATACATTCAAGGTATGATGAAGATTCTAAAATGGAGGGATTCTATGATAAACAGACTGATTTAGATAAGATCTTGATGGGTACTGAGGGTGATTTAAAAATTATATGGTTATTTACTGGGAATTAAATTAGAGGAAGAACAAGTTAAAGAAACTGTGATTGTTTGGGGGAAGAATTTTGGATATGGGATTGATCTAGAGAAATGGCAAAAATTGTGGTTTCAAAATTATAAAATGACAATGTCAACAACATATAAAGAAAACTTGTATAAGATGTTTTACAGGTGGCACTTTCCCCCGACAAGAATAGCAAGAATGTTTAAGAACAAATCTGAAAAATGCTGGAAATGTCATCAGATACCTGGCTCATATTACCATATGTGGTGGACCTGTGAGGACGCTAAAAAATATTGGACTAAAATTCGCATGTGGTTGGAAAAAATGACAAAGAAACGTATAGATTTGAAACCGGAGTTCTTTTTATTGGGAATCTTACCAGATACATACAGTAAAGACTTGAAATATCTGATTGTAAATGTATTAAGAGTGGCTAGGATTGTATTTGCTAAAAATTGGAAGAGTGAGAAAAATACCATCAGAGGAAGAAATTATTAAGAAAATATTGGAATGTGCTGAGATGAGTAGATTGACATTTGAAATTAGAGAGCAAGAGGATAAACAATTTTATGAAATTTGGGATCTTTTTTATCAATGGCTAGATGACAAAATATGATAATAGAATATTTAGAATGTTAGACAGCAAGGAATATCTTTATTTTTTCTTTCGCCTTTGTTATTTGACACTATATTTATAAAGGGTTTTAGGATTATTTGGTATGATTATATGATTTGTTACAGAATAAACTGGTTAAAGTATTGTTATCTCATAAAGCATGAATGATTAAAAGTATAGTCAAAAATTTCTTTTTTTTTAGTGATATTAGGATATATAAGTTTGGATTGAGAATATGAGTTGTTATGTAACATAATTGTAATTGAGACTACAAAATGAATGCACAAAACTGATGAACCAACCAACACACTGGATGTACATATGAGGGTTGATGTTTTAATGTTTTGTTTGTCTTGTTTGTTTGTAGAAAATTAATAAAATTCTTTTCAAAAAAAAAATAAACATCGCTCCCAAAGAAGAATCGGAAGCAGCGAAGAAAAATGAAAAGGGAAAGGTTTGGCTTTTTTTTTTCCTTCTCTCTCCTTCCCTATACTGTCAACTAAGAGACTTAAATAAGAAATTGGAAAAATCCGCTTTGACATCAATAGGCAATTAAGCTGAAAATAAAACAAAATGCCAAAGGGATAATAAAGATTTCTGGACATTAAAAACTTTCTTTTTCATAAGCAGGAAGGGAGAGAAAAAGAATAAGGGCAGGATCTGGAAGAGGGAGGAGACTGCCTGGAATTAAAAAGAATCTAAAGTAAAACTTCAACAAGACTTCTAAAAAATACATTTTAATTGAAACTTTGCAACTAAATAGTAACCCCAGGAAGAGAAAGTGAAAAAAAAGAGCAAAAAAGAAACAGTTTGCATGTATTTGGATTATTTGGTGATCTTTGGATTTTTGGTTTTTATATTTGAATGACTAAAATCAATCGGGTGGTTGTTTAAAAATTTATACAATGGCACCACTTCTGGATGAATTGTAAATGGAACTTAAAAAGTACAAAGAAGATGCACAAGAAGGGAAGGATTCTTTTGGCTTCATTTTTCAATTCTTAGAAATGGAGATTTGGAACAACAAGAAAAGACAACAAGAAAAGACTGCAAAACAAGAAGACTGGGACAAAGAAGAAGCCATCTTTAATGAACAAGTAATTCTATGTGGGGAAGAAAAGGGAAAGTGGGGAAAGAGAATGCAGAATTTAAGACTTAAAAAGCAACCAAAGAAAAGAAAAATAATTTGAAAAATAATTATAATACTAGAAAGCAACAGAAAAGGGGAATACAGAAGAGAGAAATAGAGGTAGAGAGACAAGGGGGTAAAAAGGGGAGAGAGAAGAAGAGAGGGAAGAAGGAAGGGAAAAGAAGTTACAAAAGACTGGAGCAAGATATAGAGAAACAAGATCTATTTAGAGGTAATGGGTGAAAATCTAACTGAAAAAGGAATTCTGTAAAGGTACATAAGATTGTATTGTTATATTAGTAATAGAAATAACTTTAGAAAATTGGAAACAACGTATGATTAAAATGAGGGATAAAATAGTTAGTGTAATTTAGTGAAATGTTTGTGAATAAAATAAGTGAAATAAAATAAATGAGAAAATGGAATTAGGAAGGAACGGGAACATTTTAATTAGTTAATGTTTTATAAAATATAAGTGAAGGGGGGGGAATTAACTATGGAAAGCTTATAATTGTTCCCATAGAAATATGATATTTAATTGAAAAGTAATGTTAAAGATGTTAAGACTTTAATGAATATTAATATTAATGATAGAATTGAATTGGAATGGAATGTTGTTTTAATTATATACATTTATATATTTTTTCCTTTTTTAAGAATACAGTGTGTATTTTAAGAATGTACCAAGCAGAATCCAAATGGAAGTTATGTATTATATTGAATGTTACAATTTAGGGAAAAGATATAAAGGCGTCATACTCCAATCAGTAACTACAGGAGAAATTTTGTTTAATGAGAAAAGATAATAGATAATTGAAACAGGACAGACAAAAAATATAAATACAATGATTTGAATTGAGATGAGATAATTAAAATAAAATTGAAAAAATTAAAAGAGGGGAGAAACTATGTAGAAAATGTAAAATAGTAATAAGATATGGAATAGAATATAAAAATGAGCATGAACCTGAATTTGTGTCTGTACGAAGAAATGTAACCCGGGATTATGCTGCTTTCAAAAAAGATGTTTTATTTGTATTTTTTTTCTCTTTGTGAAAAGTCAAATAAAATTTACAAAAAAAAAAGAAAAAGAAAAAAAAGAAAAAGTTATTATCTCTTTCTGAACTTTCTCAACACACTATCCTGATCTACTCGTTAGAAATATAAGTCACCTAACAGCTATTTGGGTTGGACAATATATAAATCAGGATAGACATTTTAGTACTGTCTCTTTAAGAGAATCCTAAAAGTGTAATTGGGTGTGATTGCTCAAACAGTCATAAGATGGAGCCAGAAACATGGGTTGTTAGTCTTAGTCAGTCTCAGAAGAGTATGAGTCTCTGTTTTCCTTCTGTTGGAGAGTATTGCCGTTCTTCCTAATTGACTGTTATTCATGGATTTAATGTAAGTCTGTTACTGAAGTGTTTTTTGACACTGGACTTTGTTATTGGATTATCCCTTGACTGAAAACTGACTGATTTAACCTGTGAATGATTTTGGACTGCCTATTTTGAACTTTGCTTATACGTTTCTGGAAGTAAAAACCTACATTTACTTTACAGTGTATCTGTGTGCTGTGTGTGTATTATTCAAACATTACTCTCAATATGTCTCCCTGTATGCTCTCCTTCTCCTAATGGGGAATTATCTCAACACCACTCATTTATGTACTTTTCCCACTCTCATTCTGGAATTATTTTCTGCCTTTATTTATTTATTTCCTAGCAAAACTAGGCTTTAAAACATATCTGCTGCTATCTTCCAATGAATAAATGATACATTGGCCAAAAGCAATGTAAGATAAATTGTTCATAATTTAATCAGCTCCATCCATTACATTTTCTTTTATATATATTGACAAGTGATATATTTAGAAGTACTCAGATTTTCCCCATTTTTTATTTACATTGTTTACAACAAACAACCCATTTGTCCAACAGATGTCAGGGTTTTTGTCATTTTAGTATAAAATCCAGAAATTATTCTGTGGAAAAACTATATCAACTATGCTGAATGTTATTAGATATTAGATTATATATTGGAATAATTTGATCTTTTGTTGCTCATGCCAAGGTCCCTTAGCAGAAAGAAGCTGAAGAAGCTTCTTTGATGAGAAGCCAAACATCATGGATGAAAAACCAGAAAGTCCAGTTGCCTCTTGAAAAAGCACCTTTGGGAAATCTGTTTACCAGAAAAAAACATAGGGACATAAAATCCCTGCTAGATCAGACAAAATGACCACTGTTCTTGCCAAAGTGCTTCTGGAAAGTTCACATAGAGAAGTTTCCCTATTCCACCCAGTAACTGATATTTAAAGCATGCTGAGTCTCACTGGAGAAGCAAAGATTTCTGCAACCTGCTTCAGACTTACGTTGGTAACTGGATCATTTTCATTATCAGAAACACAAGCTTGAAGATTGAGACTAAGGGATTTGCACGTTATCAGGATTTTCTTTGTCTCTTTTTCTTCAAAAGGTTCCATTTCTGTGAACTCCTTTCTTTGAGTGTTCAGGCTCTAGAATTGGACATTTAGATAATTAGCTCTTTGAAATCAATATACAAAGCATCTTACAAATGTAGAAGAAAATAGGCTGTTTTGGGATACAGATGTATGATCAGTCAAGAAAAAATCTCTCGCCTTGGAAGCTAGCCATATAGAATGACTTAAAGTAGAAATATATGCAATAAAAGCATTTAAAATTACATGGCTAGTAATTAATGCACTATGCTACTTGCTTTTATTCAATCTTTCTTGGCAATTAAAAGGAACACTTTACTTACAGCAATGTCAGGGTCTAAAGAAAAAAGGTTTAGCCGATCTACATTCCGACATTCTTGAACACTTTTTTCTGTTTCTGTGAGGTACTGCAAAGATAAGAATTTTCTGATATACAATCACTGTGATAGGTAAATGGATAAGAGGTCGATAAATGATAGATAATATAGATAAATTAGATTGTATAAATAGATAAATAATTATATATATACATATATACATACACACACACACACATCCACACCCACAAATACATATACATATACATATATACTATATCCCGTACATCCTTTTGAATGAGTGCTGATTCTTGGAAACTGCCTAAACAAATTCTTTAGTTTTCTTGGCAAACTTTTCAGAAGTGGTTTGCCATAGCTTGCTCTCTAGGGCTGAGAGAAAGTGATTGACCCAATATCACCCAACCAATTTTGTGTCTCAGAACTCAAGATATCCTGGTTTCTTGTCTGAAATGTTAACTACTATACCAAACTGGCTTTGTAATAATTCTTAGTTCAAATGATCTGATGGGTTTTTTAATTCTAATATTTTCACCCTAAAATGTGATGCCTTGAAAAAGTAAAGCACCATGATATATCATCACAATAAAGAGACAGCTGTTTTTTGTGTGTGACATACAGTAGTATGCTTTTAAATGCTAGTAACTTAAAATGTATTTTCAAGTGTTCATGTGGCATAATAATATTTATTATATACAAAGCTTTTTCATGCTTTAACAACAATAATCTCTTACTTTAGCAATATCTGGATGCAAATTATTCTCTGAAGAACCATTTTCCTCTTCAGGGCAGTCATAATTCATGAAAATGTCTTCAGAATCTTAAATACATACACACATTCAAAAGAGGAAAGATTATTTGCTTCCAAATGTTTTAATGAGGAACTGAAGTGCATGCTTAGCTAAATCATGCATTTTCTGTTCTGCAATTATTGCATGACTTTGCACAAAAAAGGACAATTCTCAAGCAGATAGAGATGTACATTAAAAGCTCCCAATCATAATACAAACCATTTTAATAAACTTATTTTATAAATATCAATGAACATAGGATTGTAATATAATCCTTTTGAGAAATAAATTTCTTTGTGGCAGTCAAAGGATCCAGCAAGAGAAGAGAACTTTTTGTAAAGTATGGCTCATATGAAAGCATCAATTTCTTCCATTGTGTCCTACAGATACATTTTGAATCACAGTAAAAGCTTATTGCATATAGTATTTTAAACCTTTAGGGTATGAATGGTGTATGATCTCCTGACATAATATATGTTATAAAAGAAGGCTAAAATAAAATGCATTCAAGAATAGCTGGCACCATGAGCATCTTTGCAGCTTAAAAACAAAAATATTTAACACTATGCATTGATCTGCAATGGGATTCAAAATGCCTGGGGATTTAAATATATAATGCTTCATGAAATTTAAATGTTTAATTCTGTATCCTGAATGATAAAAAAAAAATCTACTAACCAAACCTAATATCACTGATGTCAGCACTTTTCCTCTCTTGAATGGACCCTTCTGGATTTATCTGAAGGATTTTGTTGAGAGTAAAAATCCATTCATCCATATCTTGCTCATTTTCAGCTGCCAGCACAAAGTATGTCAAGTCATTCATTTTCAGCTCAAAGGCATGTTTCCGAAGCCTATTATTCTAGGGAGAAAAAAGAAAGGAAGGAGGAAGGGAAGGAAGGAAGGAAGGAAGGAAGGAAGGAAGGAAGGAAGGAAGGAAGGAAGGAAGGAAGAATTGTTACAGCAATGAAATATGGCAAATTTCATATTAAATGATTAAATACTTCCATAACTTGTTGTTTGGAAAATGTTAATACGTTATTTTGGATAATCCTCACTGAAATAAAGAGTGAATATTTTCTTTAACTGTTATGCATTTTATGAATAGGAAGACTTCTATTAAAAAAAAGACCCTTTAACACAGGGACATGAATTCAACAGTGTGTTTTCAAAGCCTTGTACAAACAGGATTGGAACTTGCAAATGTATATAAAGGGTGTTTAAACATACTAACTTTATCTTTGTATATGCACTGTTGTTTTGTTTTGTATTTTTTTTTCCACAGGACCCATACCATTTATATTCTTTTTCCTAGACATGTCCTTTCTATGGGTTCTACATCTCTACCTTATCATATTTGTTAATAATTTTAAAAAAAACAGCCAAGAGTCTGATAACTCCCTATTGGATAAAATAGTGTTTCTTAACCTTGGCAACTTTAAGATGTGTGAACTTCAACTTCCAAAAGAGTTGTAAGAGTTGAAATTTACACAACTTAAAGTTGTCAAGGTTAAAAACATTGTGATAAAGCAAGCACACTCTTTTGCTAGCTGCTTGTCTTCCCCATCTTGAAATTTACTTGGAGGACTGAGATGATGAACCTGCAAACCTGCTTGTGCTGTTAGAAATAATCAGCCTCCTGGTGATGGTGGTGTGCTTTTAGGTGGGGGTTTGTAGCCGTAGATTTCTGGAGATTATGGTAAGATTCCTCTATGGGGCTGAGGTCAAATTAAAGGGGCTCTTTTGTGCAGCACCAAAGCCACTTATTCATGCATGCTCCTTAAGAACTATGATTCATTTAGGCACACCAGAATATTTTCACACTCACACAAATATATACAAATTTAATGCCACTTGAACAGAACATTTTTTGTTTCCTAATTTTATTAATTTTGTTTGTGAGAAGGCTAGCTATGTTATGAATAGAATATATCAATAATGTTCTCAGAGAAATGAATGACTCCATTCTGGTAAATGGAACATGAAGATTATTTGATTTCAGCAATCTTTTCTTATCTATTCCTGGGTTTATTTCAGATGTGCACCAGAAACAGAAGTTCTTTGGAGGAGATTTTGTGGTTCAGGAATTATAGTGGAAGTGGGAGAACACAAAAAGCCCTCTCTTCTCTATTTCACAAATAGATGACTTATATTGTCATGGAAAGTTTAGTATGATATCATTCAGTATTTACCACATAAGCAGCAGCATGTGCATGCGTGTGCATATGTTTTCCTGCATACATACTGATACATACACATATATGTAAGTTAAAAGTATTTATTGTGGTGTGGTTGTGTGTGCTTAAATACCATAATTTGTGATATAAAAATTGTTGTGAATGCATAAAGGTCTAATAAAGTTATCTTGAGCTTGGAGTCAAGTGCAGGGTTCTGGCCCTGCACTTCTGATTGGCTGTTAATGGCAGGATCAGATTGGCCTCTTCAGGGGAATCTGATTGGCCATTAACGGGGCATTCGTATTGGTTAACGGAGCTAGCGCTCCTGGATTGTTATTAGTTAAATAGTTATTGGCTTGCCTATATAAGGAAGGCTATAGCGGCCATCCAGTTCGAGCTGTCACACCATGTAAATAAAGAGTTGAAGTTCACCGTTCCACAGGCTCGTCTCCATTCTTTCTCGCCCATGCTCCAAACTTAACAAAAATGATGTATTTTTCACTCCCAAATGTCTTCTTTTTGGAATGTTCAATATAGTAATCCTACTATTAAGATTTCAATCATATTGTCCAAAAAGTTAATCAAAGAGTTTTTCTGATTAGTATATTGCAAAATTGAATTTATCAAGGGGAAAGAACTACAGAATCTGAGATTGTACCTACTCTTGCTTAGACTGGTTTATATTTATGACTCTGAAGATACAAATTAATTCATACTCATTAACTTTAGGCATACCAAGCTGTATTCAGAGGAGTGCTAAAATGACTTCATTTAGTCAAGAAAATAGAAAACAAATATTGAAACACATAAAAGCAAAGCAACATGTGCTACTATTTTAGATAGAAACATAGAAACAATGATAACTGTTGATATTATAATGCCTTAATTAATCTGTTTGCTGATTTCACTGGAAACCTTATAATCATCTTCTTTACAGCCCTTGTTATCTTATGCAAATATTTTTTCCAAGCAAAACTCCAAAGAAAGAGCTCCTTTTAAATCTGTGTTCAGATTATTTCCCTTCATCTTATGTTATTCAGAAGAAACAAGAAAACATCTTTGTCTATGTTACTTTCTTGAAGGTTAAAAAAAATATCTCAAGAATTCAAATACTACTTGAGATTCACATACAGACATGCATAAAAGCCAGACATCCTGTTAGGGATACACACCCTAGCAGAACGTGCAACGGCAGTCTAGCAGGCAGGCAAATTATGTGAGATAAATGTTGTTGTAGTTTACACTCAGCAAGACAGATACACTGTGCCAGTTAAATAGTTTTTTATTCCAGCAAGAGTTATAGCATAGTCAAAACAGTCCATATGTCATAAACTAGTTCAGTCCATCCAGGGATTAATCAGTTGCAAAGTCCTGTGTCGAAAGAGAGGTCAGTAAACTTACAAATAATCAGTCCAGCAATATATCTCTTTTGCAGTCAGAGATATGAAGAAAATCAAACCCCTTTTCTTCGTTTCAGCAACAGCAGGGAAAACACGCAGTTATCACCATCAATCCAACATTTGTCAGCTATTACAGTAAAAGCCAGCTAACAGTGAGCTCTCTTGCTCCCTCTTATGGTGATTTTACAACCGCACCCAAAATACATGTTTTGCAGTTAAAGTGATACTTACACTTAAACTCACTAACATAGTTTATATATTATTTTTACCCAAACTAAGTTAGGTAACCAATGTTATCCCTAACACATCCTAATTTTTTTGCAATGTTAAATGCAATGTAACTAAAAATATTCTCACAGCAATTAAGCAGAAGGCAGGAAATCTATATCTCCATCCGGAAAAGGTTAATTACTTAGAACTGTTAATTTGTTATCCTTTAATGAAGGTGTAAGGAATTTTTTTGGCAGCTTGGTATTATTACTATTTTCAATTCCATAGGCAACACTAGGTAAAAAAAATAATGATTCTGTGTCATCATAAAAGTAAATCAGATATTTTGTCATATATATTTAATTATTGTAATTTTTTATATTCAAAATTTATTTAAGGGCATAGTAAACTTTCTTATTTTATGTTTCTACTGGAAACTGGTAAGAATTTTTTGCAGTACGTTATTTCATGGGAAAAGTTGATAAATAAGATGTACAGGAACATTATTTGATCGACATGGATTGGCCATGCTTGGCTAAGGACAAGGAAGAAAAGACACAATTATACTTATATACCATTCTTAACTCTAGCATTTAAGCTAGCATTCATATGAGTTAATAGTGTGCAGCAGCTGCCCAAAAATCTAATGCAGGCCTAGGCTGCATCAACAGAGAGATAGTATCAAGATCATGTGAAATGTTAGTATCACTTTATACTGCACCGGCAAGAGACCACACTTGGAATACTACATCCAGTTTTTGGTCATAACAATAGAAAAAACATGTTAAGACTCTACAAAGAATGTAAAGAGCAACAAAGATAATTAGGGGGCTGGAGGCTAAACTGTATGATGAATGGTTGGGGAAACTGAGAATGTCTAATACAATAAAGTAAAGGATTAAGGGTGACATGATAGCAATCTTTCAATATTTGTGAGGTTGTCACAGAAAGAAGGGGGTCAGCCTATTCTCCAACCTCTGTTATTCTGTATTCTGTCAATAGCAACTCAGTTTAGAGAGAGAGTGCTCTAATTTTAGAAGCTTTCTGGAAGGAAATTGGTAATACTTAGAAATATATCAGTGTGCCTAGTGACAAACAATAACCATTAAATGTTAAAAGAGGGCAGAGATGCCAGATGGTATGCACCTCTTCATATCCGTTTAATCTTGCAGAGTTCTCCATCAAAATTACTGTAGTAGTTGAGCTTTTCTCTGAACATCGGAAAAGCAACATATAAACATTTTTAAAAGACAATTTTAAAATTAATCCAGGGCATGCATGCTTCTTGTGCAAGCATGCATATGGGTCCTTCCACAGCTGCATTTCTTATTGCTTTTGCTATATTTTTGCTCTAAAGTCTATATTTTCCCACATGCACACACAAACACATGTACAATGTGTATTTGTGTGCCCGTATGTGTGTGTTGAATAGAATCTTGATGCCAAACACCTGCAGGTCATTCCTTTGATGTTTTGTTCCAGTACCTGAAGGCTGTTGGTGTCTGGACTGGGTGAAACAGGCTAAATCTGAATCCCAAAAAGAGTTGTTTCTCTATCAAGGTACTCTTGACAATTATATGGTTTTTGAAGGATTGGCACTGTCTCTGGAAAGTTCTTGATTTAAGGGCTCCCAGATTCCCAATTACTGCATCATGGGCAGGCAGAGGCTTTGTAAAGAGACAACACATGTCTAAAACATTATAGGCAGGTTCCGTAGTATGTTTTGCACCTGCTTTTTATTTCACAGAACTGTCAAATATTTGCTTAAAAAATGGTTTCAATTTAACATGTTGGAAAGTCCCATGTAAACTATTCAAGTAAGACAGCTGCTTAGATACTTGATAAATATTTTCAGCTGCTGCCAGCTGAAGAAAGCAGCTGGATCCTATGTATTTCTTCCCCGACATTGATCTAACAGTATAGCTAAGGAAAGGCAAACTGAACCACTAGAGTTCTCACAAATTGGTTCCAAAACTGGTAGATTGCAACATAATTATCTACTCTATCCTTTTTTTATACTTGCAGCCCAACTTTGAAAACAATCTAAAATGTCTGAAATTTCCGAATTTGTTAGAAATTGCAAGAATTCCACAATTTTTTAAAATTTTGGGCGTAAAGTATTCTGTTCATTAGGAAAATACTGAATTGGTACAATTTGGTTTTTCTCAGTCTTTCATATTCACAATTCCATTTCAACTTCTGTTATCAGTTTCAGTGGGTTAACATAAATGATACAAAAAAGCTACCAGGACAAAATCATTGATGGGGAGGAGGAAATGCTTTTCCTGTTCTGAATTTTTCACTGTTTTATTTACCTTTATTTCAGTATTTATCAACTGATTATGTACAAATAAAAATATGGATAAAATAACCTAGGCTTAAAAGTTTTTAAAAAAGTTTTAAAAATTAAGATAAAAACAAAATATTATTCAATTGAGTCAAAAAAAGTTTAAAAATTAATCATAGAATATCAGACAAAAAAACCCCAATGTTATCATTTGTCTAAAATAATGAAACGACATGTAAAAAGGAGTTCTAGAGGAAAATATTAACTTTATAACCTAGAGTCTCTGCATGGTAAGTATATGGATGAAAGAGTCTGATCAAAATTCTAGTCTCTGGGTAAGTTTATATAGTAGAAGGAAGGTGAAGTTTTATTTTCCCCCTTGCCTGCAACAAGCATTGTCTATGGAAAGATACAGAGGAAACTATAGCAAATTTAGAAATAGCAAGCCAGACATCTGCCAGAAATGTCAGCTTGCAAGGCAGCATCTGATGGCAAAGCATTAGGTAGCATTTGCATAGTTGAATCAATTATTATTTTTTTAAAAAATATGCCTACATTGTCTCTAATATATTAAGGAATTTTTATTTTAGCTGTATGGTTTATATCTGCTTGCAAAACATCAAAAGAACTTAAACCAACAAAGTCCATTGCAAAGTCCATTGCAGTAAAATCTGCAAATAAAATCTGCAAAGTATCTGTAAAACTACAGTATAAAGCATATCTCTCATATTTAACATACTTTAAGTTGTTTATTTTTTAAAGAAATGTCAACATTTTTGACAGTAAAAATAAAATTAAATCTGTCAAGATTATTTGAAGATTAATACTGTAAACAAAGACTATCTTTGTGCTTGTTTAGGGAAAGGTTTTTTTTTCCATTCCAATTTCAAAGAAGAAAGGAATCATAATAAATCTCCTGTCCAATGACCTGTTATCATAAGGAAACTGATAGAGAAGAAAACACAATAACTGAAAGGAACCAAGACTTGGTCAATCTATAAACAAATGCATAAATAGCATTCCAAAACATATACCATTAATATGTATTCTATACTGTCTATTTCAAATGTTTTTCATGTTTATGAAATAGTTCAAATTCAACAATAGAATGTGATTGAACTTTTTTTTAAAAATGCATTTTCATATAGCACATTATAAATATAATGTAGGAAGAAGTTAGCATCTTTAAAGGAATAAAAGATGCAACACAAAAGTTTCACATTCCCAAATATTTAGCAAAATGTTTCCTTCTGCAGCTATGTTAATTTCTCAAAAGCATTTTTGAAAAGAGAACCGAGCTATTTCCCACATTTAATTTAAACTTCAACATTAGAACATGCAAAAAGAATGTAAGAAATACCACATAAGATAGGCTGCAGCAGCTACCCCAAACTTGGATCCGTTTAAATTAGAGATGGAATTACCCATTCCTTAAACCACATACTAATTTGAGTGATTGCTCTTCTTCAATTTTTATACTGCATAAGTTTGTTTTAGTCTAGTTCTTCTGATAATATGTGGATCAGCTATGGATACAAGGTCCTTTAGAACTGTAGAAGATTTAACATTTCAAGGGTATAATCTTTGAATAATACTGGGGGAGAGGGGTAATACCTCAAGAAGTGGGTAAGATCTGGAGAAAAATAAGATAGATTTGGACAAAAATATTAAACTTAATTTAAATGTAATTAAGATTTGATCAAATTAATCAAATATGGTCATAATGTTAATTTAATGATTTAATAAGAGACATAAAAGTTCATTTCTACTACTTTTAACTACAGAGGAAACACAAAAATGGTAAGAGAGAATATCTGAAAAATAATAAAGCATGCTGAAAAGAAGACAGCAAAACTAAAGCATCTTTCACTGGATAAATAAAATTGAGAAACTGAAGAAAGGATTTTTGTCAAGGTATTAGCCTAAAGGCTTTTAAAATAAAATGTTATCAATTCTTAACAGGACAAAAAAACCCCCCTTTCTTAATAATAATAAACTATAGAATTAAATGATATACCACACTATCCTTTGGTATATGCTGTAAAATGGATTTTCACTATTTGATGACTAGCAGTAGACATCAGTAATGGGTTATGGTGGTATAATAGTCTAGGCAGTTTCCAAAGCATTTCTTGGTGCAATTTAAAGTACTGTTTTAATTTATAAAGCTCTAAATGGCTTGGCATCAAGTATAGTGCATTTGATTTATATTTGATTTACTATATACTGCTAAGGATGTTGTACTTTCAGTAATATAAAAATTAAATACTAAATAAATAATTGTGCATTGTTTAAAGAAGAAAGAAAAAAAACAATCTTTGAGCATGACCCTTTGGACTTTTTTACAAAATTCCATCATTTTTAGCAATTAGAATAAAGAATTTTTACAAGCAAACTAGATAAAAGCTGTACTGCGTCTTACATATTTTCAAGCTATGAATACCAGCTATAACTAAGTTACATACTGTAATGAATCAGAGGCAATGCATGGGACCAGGAAATATTTGTGTCTTTTCTCTCCATTTGGCAAAGGCAAATAGGATAGTTTTAAAATGTAAACATGATATGGAAAATCTCATTAGGCATGCGTTAAAAAGCTATTTGTGTAGCTTTTGTGTGTAATTGAAATGAGAAATGGTTATGCACACTGATTTCTGTATGCACACCAGAATTATTTCAAAAGTCTCTTAATCATGTGATCAGACTGAGCCATTTTACCTAGAACTCTTTTAAAGAATCACATAGACCCACACCGGGTGATAAGAAGATTGTTTAGGTTGTTTTACTGCAGGTTTGAAAGGAAACTATAGCCACCTATCTCCAGAACCCACATCACAAACACACCAACAACAGCCAAGCTTCCTACAACTGGCCCGAATCCATTGGGCTCACAACCTCTGGTGATCACAGAAAAAGAAGTGCAAGATCTATTACACAGATGAAAGCCAGGAAAAGCACCAGGGCCAGACAAGATAACTCCTTCTTGCTTAAAAGTCTTTGCTGACCAATTGACCCCCATCTTCACTTGAATCTTCAATAGATCACTAGAGATGTGCTATGTTCCTTCCTACTTCAAATGCTTTACTATCATCCCAGTGCCAAACAAGCCCTCCATCAAGGAACTGAATGGCTACAGACCAGTTGCTCTAACATATGTAGTTATAGAAAATATTTGAAAGGCTTGTGCTGTCCCACCTGAAAACCATCACGGATCTGCTGTTAGATCCCATGCTGTTCACATTCTGAACAAATAGATTGAGAGATGATGCTGTTAATATGGCTCTTCATTACATCCTACAACACCTTGAATCTCCAAATACCTACGCAAGGGTCCTCTTTGTAGACTTCAGTTCAGCATTCAATACCATCATTCCAGACAATCTTCTAAGTAAATTAAACCAACTAGCAGTACCTGAACGCACTTGTAAGTGGATCATAATCTTCCTAACAGACAGGAAACAGCAGGTGAAGCTTGACAGAATCACACCTGATATGTGTACAATCAGCATAGGGGGCCCCCAAGGCCATGTGCTTTCTCCACTTCTCTACTCCCTATATACCAATGACTGAATCTCAAATGATCCATCTGTTAAAATATTGAATTTTGCTGATAACACAACAGTGATTGGTCTCACTCAAGACAACAACGAATCTGCATATAGACAGGAAGTTATAAAACTTGCCTCGTGGTGTAACTGGAACAATCTGGAACTGAACACACTCAAAACCATAGAAATGGTGGTAGATTTTAGAAGAAACGGTCCCATACTACCATCTCTTACAATACTAGACAACACAGTATCAACAATAGAGACCTTCAAATTTCTAGGTTCTACTATATCACATGACCTAAAATAGACATCTAATATCAAAAACGTCATCCAAAAAACACATCAAAGAATGTTCTTTCTGCGCCAACTCAGAAAGCTCAAACTGCCCAAGGAGCTACTGAGTTCTATAGAGGAATTATTGAGTCTATCATCTGCATCTCTATAACTGTCTGGTTTGGTTCTTCAACCCAACAGGACAGATACAGACTTCAGATAATAATTAGGACTGTAGGAAAAACAATTACTATCAACCTGCCTTCAATTGAGGACCTGTATACTGCACGAGTCAAAAAGAGGGCTGTGAAAATATTTACAGACCCCTCATATCCTGGACATAAACTGTTTCAACTCCTTCCCTCAAAATGACACTACAGAGCACTGCACAGCGGAACAACTAGACACAAGAACAGTTTTTTCCTGAAAGCCATCACTCTGCCAAACCAATAATTCCCTCAACACTATTCAACTACTACAAAGTCTGCACTACTATTACTGTTAATCTTCTCATCACTCCTTATCGCCCATCCCCTCCCACTTGTGACTGTATGACTGTAACTTTGTCGCTTGTATCCTTACAATTTATATTGACTGTTTCCTAGTATGATTTGATTGCTTATTGTACCCTATGATTATCATTAAGTGTCGTACCTTATGATTCTCGACTCTTGATGAATGTATCTTTTCTTTTATGTATACTGAGAGTATTTACACCAAGACAAATTCCTTGTGTGTCCAATCACACTTGGCCAATAAAGTATTATATTCAATTCTATCAGCTAACAGAACTCGCAGCAAAACAGCATGGACAATTCAACAGAATTCCAGTTTTATTCCCAAACAGAGAGCAGCAATACAAACAAAAGCTGGACATTTGAACTAAAGAGGAAAATAGTGACAAAAGGGTTTTGGTTTTGGTTTGGTTTTGTATAAAAGGGCTTTTCTATTATTGGGATTCAGATAAATCAAAGCAGATCTTGTGTTTGAAGTCTCTCTCAGAATTACCACTCTGCCAGAATCAAGCTTGATATTAACTTCAAACATTCAACCATTCAATAACAAAAATGCAAGTTTATTTTTTTTAGACTAAGGAGCTATATTAAACTTTTCATTCAAAAATAAAGCATCATGTGGTACATTTCAGATGCCACGAGAAATTTTGTTCATGAAAGAAAAGCCAAACTGGCCATTTTAAGATATATTTCATTTTATATATTAAGATTCCAGTGAAAGGAGCAAAATTTCATAGGTTGCTCTACTCTAAGAAATGGTGATAATGAAAGAAGATCTTGGAATCTTGGAATATATTGTTCAACGTTCTGAATAGAGACAGTCTGGGAAGTATGGCTATTCAGAGGTCTCCAACCTTGGCAACTTTAAGACTTGTGGACTTCAACTCCCAGAATTCCTCAGCCAACAAAGTTGGCTGAGAAATTCTGGGAGTTGAAATCCAGAAGTCTTAAAGTTGCCAAGGTTGGAGACCTCTGTTAGATGACAAGCATGGATAGGTGGAAGAAGATTAAAACACAGAAAGTTGTTCAGAGGCTGAAAAAATGAGGATTTGATGTATGAATATTTGCTGAGAAAAAAAGCCCTGTTTGTTTTTTGGTATGTGGCATAATTGCAAGTCTTTTTATTTATACACATGGAAAAATCAACTAGGATGAATACTAGATTTGATTTTTGCAATGAAAAGCTGGGAATGAGCTTAGGGAGCAATGAGAGGTTCTGAATATAGCATATGGTACAATGTATTTAGAAGAGAAGTGATATGTGTAAGGATTGTAGTCTTCAAGAGCAAAGAACTGTTGAAATTAAAATTGCTGAGAAAATGCAGATGCATTAAAGATATTTCACACAGTAAAACTATCAATATTTTCAAAACTGTTGACTTACCTGTACCACCCCTGTACAGGAATCCAAAAAGATGCAGCCTTTGGGCTCTTTTGAGATCTTTTCATCTTTATAAAAGTTCATTATGTATGAGTGGTCCGACAATTGTGTCAGTTGAAAATAGCGCTTTTTGAATGACTATGTGAAAATAAGAAACAGAATTGGCTGTAACACAAATTATTTCTGACCAGATGCTTAATTCATAGAAAACAGAAAATGAAACACCACTAATAATCATAAAGAACAATAATCTTTGAATGACAATGGAACTGGCCACTTTCATGTCATTTACACTGCAACAGAACGCGTGTTTACTTTGAACCATCTATGGAGCTTAATACAGCTTATGCCCAGGCAAAAGCTCATATTACTGCTGAAACATAGTTTCTTTAATTACATACCGGAGCTAAGCAAACAAGTGAAAATACAAAGAAAAAAAATTATGATGAGAATTAAGTCAGAGGACAGATATTAAACAATGAAAAGGAGTTTGGTATTAGGCTTCTTCTGATTATTTTGCCAACACAAAATAACATTGCTCTCCTTTTACAATGGAAAATAACAGTAATTTTCTTACCCGAACTGTGATGCTATTATTTACTGTGCTGTTAAAATTCCCTTTATAAAGCCATCCAGATTTGAAAACTCCAGTTCCTCCTCCTCCTCCACCGCCTTTCGAAGATGAGTGAGACATTGTATCCTGATTTAAAGACATTAATACCCTTTGATATTTTTTTCCCCACAAGACAAAAACTCAGAACATGTAGAAATTTTTTAGTTATGCACTTTCCAATAATGGTAACACCTCTCAGATCTGTTATATATATATAATTTTCTTTAGAAAATGTGTTTCCTTTCAAAAACTGAAAATGTATTTATTTATTCAACAAATTTATGATATCTATCTATCTACCAGTGGAATTCTGAGTCAACAACAACAACAACAACAAAACTTAGGGCAAAAATAAATTTTAACAACCCACATGGAACATATATTATATAATTCCATCCTGGGTTTCATTAACATCCTGAACTCGGTGTTGGAGAAAAACTTGTCTTTGGGGTAAGCCAAAATGTTTTGGGTGGATTGATTTTTCAAAGGCAGAGCTGTAACAAAGAAGGCATACTTCCTAAGCCACATCACATGACGTTGTTGGGGATTTGGACCTTGCCTGATTTGGGCATTAGAACATTTGGGAATAATAAAGAGAAAGTATACAGTCATATGCTTACTTCATCCTTGTCAACATCTTCATGATCAATTTCAAAAGAATGTGAAGGAAGTTTCTCTGGTTTATATTCATGCCTAAGGAAAAACATGTTTTAGTGGTGCTGTTAATATATGTGCCAAAATATTTTCCTGCAACATAAAGAATTATGGAGCCCTGGTGATCCAGTGGTTAGAATGAAGTATTGCAAGCTAACGCTGCCCACTCGCAGGAGGTTGATTTCTTTGATCCTGACTGGGTCAAGGTTGACTTAGCCTTCCATCCTTCTAAGGTAGGTGAAATGAGGAGCCAGATTGTTGGCAGTAATATGTTGACTCTGTAAAGCACTATGAAGCTGTCTAAGTGCTATTGCTGTATCACTGATTACTTACAAGAATTAAAAATGAAAAGTGAAACCCAACAAGGCACATCATACAATAGTTTAATTTCATAACACAACGTAACAATATAAAAATGGTCTACATGACAAAAGGATAATCCTTAGTGGATCATCTAGTTGCATCCTATATTGGATTTCTTGCATTGAGTGGGACATGGATCACATATCTTAGTATTAGATATGGGTTTATGAGTGTAATAAAACATACAGAAAAGGGATTCAAAATGAGAAAATTATCTGATTATATTTGAAGTACACCTCAATTGTTTCTACAGACATTAACAGAAGAGTTAAAAATATGTTCTTAATTAAAATCCAAATGCATTTTACATTGCCTCTTAGCCCATGCTCCCTTCTGTGTGGGCTGTTTCATGACTTTCAGTTACACCAAAAATGTAAGATACAGTGTAATAGTTATTTACAGAAAAAGGTAAACCTTTAATTCCCCAAGCAAAGCAAAACCCACCACATTAATCAGAAAGCGCCATACTACTTTGATGAGTGCAAATGCATTCTGCAACAGAAATGAATATTTTCCTAATGTTTTTCTCAAAATGGCTAGATGGCTCTATGGATAATTCACTGAAGATAACTGAGATGGCACAAACTTTTCTTCAAGCTATTAAATGGGAGATCTTACAAAATTGGGCCAATCAGTCTGGAAAAACTATCACAGAAAAATAAATGGTTTAAAAGTTCATTATCTTGACCACCTTTTATTTGATGAACTTATCTAGCTGTTAAAGATCCGTAGAAGACACTCATTTGAGGGTTCCCTCACTGTCAGATTTTCTTTCTGACATTGGGGAGAGAGTCTTCCAAGTTATCTTTAGGCTATGGAATGCATTTAATTTGGGAATTGCATTGGGCCTCCATTTTCTTAGCTTTCACAACATATATAATACTGCATGCCTTTCTTCAGCCTTCTAACTTTGATTGATTCTGTATTTCACCCTGACTTCTTGCTAGGGTAGAAAGATGTATCATAAATTGAACAAATAAATGATATTGCAACCTAGCCATTTTACAAATATCTATCATAGAGATTCAGAGGAGAAGCTAAACAAAAATTCGCTTTTCTCATCTGGGAAAATGATGTTGACTAGGGAAATAACAGCCAGAATTATTATTGAATTCCAGTTGAGATATTTGATTAAATATTTAACTAAACTATATTTCAAAAAACATGTATTAAATAATTCTCACTAAAGTTATGTGTCTTTAATTAATTATTATACAAGTTGCTAAGTATCATCAACATAACAAACATAACAGATTTGGAGTCTCAATTATTTGCATTTTCATTTTAATAAATGCAAATTAATGTGTAGTTTTAAAACATTGCTTGTAAAGTGGTAAATGGTTCATGTTTTTTTTCTTATGTTTTGAAAGCATGACAGTATGGATTATGGTTGACCATTTTATGTGTTATTCAAGGGCTAATTCCTGATACCAAAAAGACCAACTCGCTAATATTTCTGAATTATGTTAGAAACATTAGAAACACTGAGTTCTATTTAGCCTTAATTACAAGCACCTTTAATGCTAAAAATAGGATGAAGAGTTGTTTCTTCCTTTTAAAAATGAAGTTTGTTAAAAAAAAAAAAAAAAAGCCCAGAGTCAGCTATTAATGGAAGTTCTATGCTGGTTGCTAAACACATGACTGAGTCATAGAATGCAAAGTGAACTAAATGCTTAGATTTTACTTCTCAGCTTACAGGATAAAACATCATGCATGAATTGGGTCCTTAAAATCTATGCCAGACTTTTTGTCTCCAAACGAGCCACATCATTTGCTTGCTTCCTCATAAATGTATTTTTAGAAAAGTAGAAGCTTCCTATGTATTAAAATATGCTTTTAAGCATAGCTGATTGCTCCAAATCTATATTTCTCTCTGTGTATTGGCTAATACAACTTGCCTCCAAATATGGAAATAATTGAATCACCCGAGTACAATGTTTCAAATTTCAGTTATACTACTATCATAATACAACTGCCCAATTCTAGTTCGTATTATTCTTGTTCAAAATTAAAGACAAGGTGTGATTAATATTTTTAAATATTGGAAATATTTAATACTTTCAAGTCTATGCTGGTCCTAGGCCAATATTTTCTCCATGTGAAAAACAGTTTGCTTTAAAGAAAAGTCTTTACCTTCTAGATCAGTTCTGTCAAACTCCCGGCCCCTGGGCCAGATGCGTCATGCACTGGCCACGTCTATGCCCGGTTTAGCGAATGGGAAAAATGCATCACGTAACACTACCATGACAACACGGATTTGTCACCCCTGTTCTGGATGAAGCTTTTGGTTTATTAAGAATCTTTATAAAGGGTTCCTGCAGGATAATAGAATTTAGAATATCCTCTTCTACACAATAGTTTATATATAACTTTCGAAATAATTTAAGAGTGTTTTGGAATAGGAAACAAGAAAGCACTTGCCTATAACTCTTGAAAGCATCAATATTTGTACCTCAGGGTTGAACTGTGGGATCTGTGAGATTAAAATAACTCTTTAAGGCAGCTGCTATCTGATTGTATTTCATTCCAGCACAATTATGCATTAATTAGAAGAGTAACACATAATAACTATCACATGAAATGTTTGCATAATGTACTCTTAGATAATTTATTAGAGATAGAAGCAATTATTTTGTGTGACCAGGACAATTATATTTAAACTTAATATTTTAAAAGAAAAAAAGTAAGGAAGTATAGTGTCTTACTGTGGTAGATGTCTAAAATCTGAATACTCTTCATATTTGTAGTCTACAGTATGCCATTTGGAACTGTAATATTCACATGCCTAAAACAATACAGAAGAAAATATTAGAATAAGAAGGAAAATCAATTAGTTTTGGTTGGAAAAATAGTTTTTTGTATGTAGGTGACAAACATGTACATTTACTCTTAATATGCATCTGTTGCCAATATAAACATTTCTCTAGAAGTATTTTGGTATGCAATTTATAGGCTTAAGAACTGAATGGTAACATTATGCAAAATAAAAACAATTCCAAAAAGTAATTGTGTTTCAATCTGGGAAGTACATATGAGATTAAGTGACTGAACAACACAGCTTAAAAAGGTTTTCCAGATAAAATTTTGATAAAATGGTCATAGAATCATTAATGTCTAACACAGTTTTGTTTTATTAAAAAAAAAACTTCCAAGCATTTTCTTATATTTTTGAAAGCTTATTGTTTTTGTTTACCTAGCACTACATATTATTTCTACATATCATTTCACTGAAAACAACAATAAGATTCCAGTTTTTCTTATAATTGTATTGTGCCTATAATGCAGTCAGTTGTAAGTTAACTGTCATATTTTCTCCCACATAAAAATTACTCAATTCTACATCACCCAGAGGTTTTGCTTTCCAGAGTATGAATTGGTTTTTTGAGTCTCTTGAAATCTCATGTCAATGTATTGAAGCATCAATCAAATATAAATCTGTGGTTCACTGCAAATCCCTAAAGCAGGCTTGCTCATGATAAGAAAACTGGAGCTTCTGTCACACATTTTGTATCTAAATGCTGTGGAGAATATAGTATGTTAAGAATGACAACCATCACATTTATAGAAGAATTTTTCTTCATTTATAGAAGAATTTTTTATGTTTTCTTTTGCAAGTTATGAAACAAAAATACTACAATACTTAAATAATTAGGTGACAAAGAGATCAAAATTTGTGGTATGCTAAGTATGTATACTGTTATCTAATCATAAATGTGGCTGGATCAATTACAAACTAATGAGAAGTAAAAAAATTCCAATATTGGTTTTCTGGCATTTATTTTCTCTCTAAGAAGTACAATCTGAGTTTAATAAAATGCAACAGGACCAGCCCTTACAATGCTGATTGGCAGAACAAGAACACTTTTCTCTCAGTTTGTCAAAAGTTTGGGTTACATGGTATATACATTTGATTATCAGTAACATGTACTACTATCTAAGCCTGTGAGAAATCTCATTCAATGAGTTGGTTCTGGAATAGAACAGAACCCACATTTTATTCATTCTCTAGTAGGCGACAGACAAAAAGCACATTATTAAAGAAATAGGCAATTTTCTCCCTCTCCCTCTATTGCTGATATGTTTGCTGCTGGTGTTATATATGAGACAATGGCACAGTTATGCAAAAGTGGGGAATCAAAATAACTTCATTCTCAATTATATCCTTGCCTGCTTGTGTATTTGTAAACAGATTCAAAATTGGCACATACAATGTATCAGTTCTTACATGCTAGTAGAAGGAATTGCATTCATACAAGTTGCACAGCTTGTATATGCAGAATAAAAAGAACACTTAAACAGTATTAACTGCCTTGCTTAAACTTAAAAAAAGGTATGAAGGATTTCATAGAGCTTGGATTGTTCTGCCATAATATGCACAAAAATGTCTCAGGAAAGCTGTTCCTGCCAGTCTACTTAATGAGAAACTAGAAGTGCTATAAATCCTCGAAGTAGAAATAGACAAATTGCTTATCCCACTTAGCACCTATCAACATTTATAAAACACAGTAAGAATAAAGCTGATGCAAATCATTATCCAAGACTTAGGTGGAAAAGGCCCCTGGTTCTGAAAGTCCCTTTGATATTTTTATGGCATATATCAACCAGGAGATCCTGGGAAAGAAAAAAAAAACATCTTACAGATAAATACTAGAATCATAATTCAAGAACTGAAAATAAAACTAATTATTTTTTTCATATAAAACAGCTGTGTTCCTCCACAGATTCTCTAGACAAAATTGGGTCACCCTCGGCATCCAAGGGTTAGGGATACAAAAAGAAAAGCATGTTACAATGGCATATTTGGCTATGTTAACAGCATGTGATCACATATAACTAGAATAAATGTGATATTATTTCAATTATTTTGCCTTACTTTGCCTAGAGGCTCATATATCATTTATTTCCAAATATTTTCCTACAACAGAGTCACAGAACAGTAACATACACAGAGCATTTCAGGATCCGAGCAAAGCCTCTTAGATACCTTCCGACCCGTCTATCCACAATTGTGAAAAATCTCAGGTGCCACACTCCAAGCCCATGTGCAAGAAACAGCAGGCAGCAGACTAGGTTCACAGTAGCTATCAGATCTAGATTGCAAAGATCATCATGTTGCCAAGACAGCTTGGCAACAAAGAACAAGATATTTCTCTAAACAATATTTCCTATCTGCCATCTAGTATTGTCTGGGATTTTTCCCCCAGATGAATTAAAGCTATCACATGGCTATTTCTAGTTCTCTACAAAAGCAGCTCTGTGCTTCACTGATACCTCTTGTCAGCTCTTTTTGGTCATTGGGATGTGTTTTTTCTCCCCCCGACAAGAGAAGATTGGTGTGGGTCCTATGGTTGATAGATTTGGAGGTTAGAAGCTATGAAGTTGATGTGGTATGTCTTCTTTACTTTCTCCTCCCTTTTGCTTTTTTTGTGTGCTCCATCTCACTTGGGTTTATGCAACCAGTTTCTCAGGGGCAAAAACTGAGGCAAGGAGAGATTGCATGTTTTTCAGAAAAAGTATAATAAATTCATTATAGGCAAATGGAAAACAAAGTCTATAGCAGAGAACCCTAAATATTATTTTTATGAAATCATGTCTTCATTTCAATGTGTTTAATTCACAAGCTAAACAAATGGAGCTGATGGAGAATTTGATATAAAGCTAATTAAGCAGCAGCTCAAATTCCAGACTTAAAGGTAGAAATAAACATTTAACATTTAATATCCAAGACCCAAAGAGAATAAAATTTCATTTAAATTGATAGTTTGTGACATTCAATTTAATAAAAGATTCAACCATTGGCTATCATGGGGAAATATCAGCCGTTTCTTCATTTTTGGTAAATTTGATGGAAATAATGAGAACTGTAAACAACACTAACTCTTTCAACTTGTTAACCTCAAAGATTAGAAATCACTACAATAACATTTCAAGTATCTCCCATAAAACATGATTAATGGAGAAAAAGAAGGGATGTGGGATTTTCAGTCATCATTGAGATATTGTGATGAACCAAGGCAGGAAGTGTCCTTCTCTACCTTAAAAATAATATATTTTAAAACCAATTTAAAAGGAAGCTCTCACTAAATTTTGCAGAGTTTACTACTCTCTGATTTCTAGCTTTTCTAAGGTTTTCACTGACCAGATTAATCTTTCTACTCATTATCAACAACATAATGCTGTTTGTGCAATGCCATTTAACTTAAATACTTTCATTTAATTTCAGTTTTAATTTGTATGGCTTGCATAATCAGGATATTTTAGAGCATTTCTTCTGTTTTTTTGCTGTGGTATCTCATCGCCTTTTGAGAATACTTGGAATCTGAAAAAGGGGCAATACAAGACCTTGCTCATTCTTTTCTTTATGAGATCACAAGGTATACTTCATGCAGAATGTTTGGCAGGGAATGTTAATACTATTTCTATTATAAATGGGAGAAGGATTTTGTTTCAGAAATAGGAGGAAAATTAAAGCAGACAGAATAAAGTAAAAGAAGAAAATATAGCTTATCTGGGAAATGCCACACAACATACATTGCTTCAGATACATGAAATAAGATATATGGAATAATTAAAATAATGGACTATTTTATTATTAGAAGAACACACTGGGAACAGTGATGGAATTCAGAATATCCTCATTCTGACCATAAGCAATTATGACCACCATATAAAAGGAAAAAGAATAACTAATATTTTGTGCTGAGGTATAGGATTGCCCTGGCTACAGTATAAAGATACAGGCCTGGAGATGTTATGTGAAATATGTGCCTTACTGTTTAAGCAGAAAATTTAAATACTATATCCTGGCATAATACCATTAACCAAATTTTCACTGAAATCATAATTCCCTTTTCCAGCATTTACCATTTGCATCATGCTCTCATACCTCCTTTGGCTCTATGGAAAGGTTCAGTTGAACTGTAACCTTGCCAGTTTACAATATTTTCCAGATAAAAAACATGTTGAGTTCTACTCTAAAATGAATCTCTACTCCAAGAAAGACAGTGAATTGTCCTTGCTACTATGCTGAGCATTAGTTTTTGAAGTTTCCTGATTGTTTCTCTGAAGATCACAGCCAGAAACAGGATACTTTGTCAAAGTCATCCCTTGCTAATTCAGGAATTCAGCAAAACCAGGAAAACAGCTTCCATAAGTGTACAAAAGTCATGATGTGTGAATCTCTTCTATTGAACTCTTATTTGGGGTCCTAATCACAACATTCTGTTCATGGGAAGACTCCTCAATAGAGTTAAGTCAGATCACTGTTTTAAGATATGCACATTCTAAAAATGCTTTTTGCTTCAATGAGAGAAAAAGTGGGAGGCAATGTATAGCCTATAAGCTTCTGAAACATATCTGGCCTGTGAATAGCACATGAATGTAATAGTCTAGCTCAGAATTCTCTCAGTTGGTCACTACTGACCCTCCCCTACCAGATCAATGTATTAACTCTTATTGTTAGTTTTATTCATATTGCTAATCATAAAGCAGTATTTATTAACTTATTTTCGTAAAATAAATATCTGAATAATGTGAAAGCTCATGAAGGCATCATGACCTGAGGAATTGGTGGACTCCTGGTCTAGCTCAATGGTAAGCATAGTAAGATTGTTTCTCTCCAACTCATTTAAAAATTTATCTCAGTTATTGTCCTATGCAGTTAGTTTTGACTTACTACCACAGTTGAGATTACAATTCCCATTGATAAGCAATGTGGTTGTTAAAGTGAATTGCACTCAATTTCATGACATTTTTTGCCACAGTTCTTAAGAAATCACTGCCGTTGCTAAGTGAATCATGTGGTTGTTAAGTGAATCCAGATCCCCTCCCCCCATTGACTTTGCTTGTCAAAAGCTGGCTGGGAAGATCGCAAATGGTGATCCTATGACCCTGGGACACTGCAACCATCATAAATGCTTACAGATTGTCAAGCACCCAAATTTTGATCATAACCATGAGGATACTGTGATGGTCATAAGTGCAAGGACCAGATGTAAGTCGTTTTTTTGAGTGTTGTTGGAGAGCATTTTTTTATTGCATAAAATGCTCTACCTGTTGATTCAGATCACTAAAATATTCTCATTGATGGCCATTCTTTATTTTCACTTGATGATAAAATCATTAATTTAACTCTTAGTTTTATTAATAACCTTTGATTAATTTAAACTAATTTTATTATTCAAGCATAAATATGATTGTCCTGTGTAAGTGCAAAGAATACTTCCTCGGTTCCAAGGAGGCTATATTTATGCTGTTATCAAAATAAGCTCTAAGTGTTCCATGAAAACTGCTCCACAATTTGAAAGATAAGAGTTGTATATATTACTTAAACATAAAAGACTGCATTATGAAGCTTGCATGGGAGTTCATATATCAAGGATGCATGATATTAATCATCTACAACAGTGGTCGCTGTGGCCCACTGGTGGTCCATGAGAAAATTTTGGTGGTCCGCCAAAAAATGTCACCCCCAGAGCAATTAATCCAGGCTGCGTGGGAACAAGGCTGCGCTGCCCACATGGCCCGTGGGAACTCTCCCTGCCTACTCACTCCTTACCTGGCAAACTTGCCTGCTAAGTTGCTATTTTTCCTCCCCCCCCCCCAACCATCAGCTTTTCTGCTGTGCCGGGAAATTTAGATTAGCTGGAAAGCAGGAAACCATTGGATTTCTTGCTTTCTAGCTAATCTAAAAGCAGAGCTGAATCTTCCTTAGGACTGAAACTTCTATTTTCAGTGCAGACTCAGCTAGCTGATTGCAGTTAGACAGATCTCTAAGTGATTCTGTGAGCAACTCAATCTGCCTACCTGCTTTGCCCGATTTTGGGTAAAAGTTGTTCTTTTTTTTTAATAAAAAATTCAATATTTACATACATGGTGTGTTGTGAGTGAATTTTGTGAGTTTGCTTGCTAGTAAATTTTATGGGTTTGCTTGTAAGCAAATTTTATGTGACAGACTCAGGTAGACAATGGCAGAAAGATAGATCTCTGTGTGAATCTATGATTCTATGAGCAGCTCAATCTTCCTGCCTGCTTTGCCTGATTTTGGGTAAAAGTTGCTATTTTTTATAAAAAATTCAATATTTACATAAATATTTATAATATTTATATACAAGCCAGTCACATGACCACTATGCCACACCCACAAATTAGATCATGCCCACAGAAGCAGTTGTTAAGAAATTTGAATCCCACCCCTGCCTCTGTGTGTTTGTGTATGTGTATGTGTGAGAGAAAGGGGGGGGAGGGAAGAGAGAGAGAGAGAGAAATCTGATCTAACCTCTATCTCCCCCCCTCTCTTTCTTTTATAACCAATGTCAGCAAGCCACTATCCATCAAAATTCGTATTAGTGGTCCCTGGGATTTAAAATTATTAGTTTGGTGGTCCCTGAGGTTCAAAAGGTTGGCGACCCCTGATCTAAGAGTACCCCATCTACTGTCTGATGTTTATTTTCTAAATAAATATAAGTATAAAAATTAACAGTATTAAAAAATCTGATAGTTGTAAGGGTGATTATCACTGTTAAGTTCTGCGCATGGGCGCAAGGAACGGAGACAAGGCAGTGAACAGTGAACTTCAACTCTTTATTAATCATTCTGAACAGAGCAAAACCCGAGGGCAGCAGCAGCCCTTTTATAGGTTAGGCTACTGACCTATTAGCCAATGAGAAACATGGAAGTGTTAAACCCTTGAACCAATGATAGTGGCTCGTTAACAGCAAATCAGATTCCCCAGAACGGACCAATCCGACATCGCTATTATCGGCCAATCAGAAGTGCAGGACTAGAACCCTGCCTTTTCTTAAGGTTTGTTAAAACTTTATTTAAGTGCCTTTATTAGTTCATAACAATCACAGTCTGCAAAACATAACCCTCCCCCCAATAATTAGAATAAGGCAACTGACTAGAATTTGAGTTCCTTTTAATTTATCTTGCAATTTTCAATTTTTTTCCCTTACAGCATAGGACATGGGTCCGCAAAACTGGAAAGGTTGCGAACTCTGCATTAGTGTAGAGAAAACATCCCATGTATAAAAAAATTAAAAGAAACTTTCCCCTTTATCTCCAGAAACATTAGCATTTATTGTTGTCTCTTAAAATACATCTAAATACTTCTTCATTCTTGATTTCATCCTTTTTTGAATTAACCCATATCTAAAACTTCAATTCTCCCTATTAATCAGCAAAAATCCAGTTAAAGTTAAGAGATATAAGTAGCTAAATATTTATATCTCCATTTCCTTATAAGCAGATTCTTTCAAGACCCCAGAAACAAGAAAAACATGTGATGATTCTTCCAAGCTCTTTATTGTTTCTACACCTATAGATAGAATCTTGCCTAACTAAAGCCCTCTGCTATCTTCATAATCCTATACTCAGAGAACTGTTAAGGAGGGCCTGTCTTCACCCTCTTTCTCAGGCAAACTATCTGAACTGAGCTGTCACTTACTCCTATGGAATGTACCCTCTTCCTCCTGTGCAACCAGCCTAGTACAGTCCTCCAAATATTCCCGCTAATCTCTTTCTTCAAATAATTCAAATCCAATCCCAATTAAGAAGTAAACATTGTGCAAAGTAACCTTACAAACTGATTCATTATACCCAACTAAATATTTTAAAAAATAACCATCATCAATGGTCTGATATAATCTCATGTCTAAAGACAAACCAAACACTAACAATACAAGTATCCAACCAAGAACAGCAGGGTGCTGACAGAAGCATGTATCAAATATGCATCTAGGAAGAATTACAGAACAATTGCCAAGTATCAGATACAACATAGCGTTAATGTCTAAGAAAAGCAAAAGAGAAAAAAATGGTCATGATGTTGAAAGTTACACTATATTATTTTTTAAAAATAAATATCCTGACAAAATGTATATTCAAGATTGTAGAGTAAAGAATGATAACTTTACCTCTTTAACAAATAAATATTCCGCCTTTTGTTCTGCATCTTCAGGAACTGATGAATACAGTGTTCTTATTTCCCAGGGAATTGTGGCTATCTAATGAGAAGTCCACAAAGAGAGAAAAAAGTTCATACCTGAGCATCAAAGAATAATAAATAACATAAATAATCAAATAGGGTAATTAAGGGCTAAGTTTATCTAAATTATTACAGTATCATTATATATCATACTAAGGAATTTGCATGCAAAGTATATTTTCAATCATCACAGATAAATCATGCATCAATCGTCATCTCATTTTCATGAATGTTCTATGGGCAGAAAGAAAGGATCTAGATTGGAATAATGCATAAGAAATAATTCGGCATCTATTTTGGAGGGAGGGAGATTATTTGAAATGAGTGAGTTTTGCAATACTCACAATGCCTTTCCCTGAAGACAAAAATGTAAAAAAAAATGTAACCAACAGACAGAATATTATACAGCATTTGGAAGTGTATCAAATAAATCCTAAATAGAACCACAGTAATGCATAGATACATATGAGAACAAACCTTAATTTCATGGGTGGAGAGAAAGCTTTTTTCCTTCCACTGATAGACAAGCCTTTTTAGAAATACCGTGTTTTTCACAAAATAAGGCTGGGCCTTTTTTTTTTTTTGACCCCCCCCCCAAAATGGCTACGCCATCTTTTTGGGGGTAACTTAATTTCCTCCCCCACCTAGAGCAGCCCATGCGCATGTACCACTCCACGAAGCAATTTCTATTGGCCGACAAAAGCTCCCTGAAGGCAAAGTCCCCAGCCACTTCAGGGCAAGGCATGGCTGCCCATGTCCCCTCACCATTAGGCAGTGTCTTTTGGGTGATGGAAGCTCCCCAAAGGCAGTCACCAACCACTTCGATCGGCCAGTAGAAGCAGCCTTGGGGCAAGCGCCCATGTACATACCCCTTGCTGCGAGACCGCTTCTATTGGCTGATCGAAGTGGCTGGTGACTGCCCCTGGGGAGCTTCCATCACCCAAAAGACACTGCCTAATGGTGAGGGGACACGGGCAGCCACGCCTCGCCCTGAAATGGCTGGGGACTCTACCTTCGGGGAGCTTTCATCAGCCGATAGAAGCGGCCTCACGGCGAGGGGTATGAGCACGCACCCCGAGGCCACTTCTACTGGCTGATCAAAGTGGCTGGTGATTGCCCTTGGGGAGCTTCTATCATCCAAAAGACACTGCCAAATGGTGAGGGGACACAGGCAGCCATGCCTCACCCCGAAGCGGCTGGGGACTTTGCCTTTGGGGAGCTTTTGTCGGCCAATAGAAATGGCCTCATGGAGAGGGGATTGTGCATGGGCGCTCGCCCTGAGGCCTCTTCTACTGGCCGATCAAAGTGGCTGGTGACACTGCCTTTGTAGAGCTTCTATCAGCTGATGTTCTATTGGTAGTAGATCAGGGTATTCTAGCCTAGACTACCTGCAGGGCACTCCTAAAGGCAAGTTTTCTCCCCACCCACCCCCACCCTTCCCCCCCATTTCTCTTCACCTCGTGTAGTTCTAACGAACGATGTGAGAAATGGCGGGGAAACGCATGGTTTAAATAGGCCTAAATTTTGGGGGTGTGGCTTAATTTCACCTCATGCCTAGAAATCATGTTGAGTGGAGGCTGTATTGTTGGAGAAACACGGTAGTATATTGATTCCTTTTTATTCCTGCTCATAAACCTAGTCAAGCATCCAGGGCATTTTTTTGTTTCTGAAAAAATACCTTTCATAGATGGGTAACCTTTATCAAAAGAAGCACAAACAGGCTGCTTCAGTTTTTGACAGAGTATATTAGATAGGTTAAAAGCCTCAAATTAGCTTAGCTGGAAAATGAAGCTTTCTTTTCAACTGTCAATGCATAAATTTCAAGGAAAAATAAATTCAATAACCCCGGAAACAACTGCTGTTTTTTTTTTAACTTCCTGCTGAAGTTGAATCTGTAATGGAATTACTTTAAATACATTTCACTTACTATTTATTCATAGTAACAGTAAAATATTGTTAATAGCAAATCTGTTACAATTAAGAGGCAGTTCTGCAAACCATTTTCATCATAACAAACCGTGTATATAATTCTATATAAACTGAGATTTATACACATGTGCATGTGAATATCTCTACCCATACAATTTGAAAGAGATTATTATAATCTTCAGGAAAGCAAGATGTACAATTTATTTATTTTAAACATTTGGATCTGCCAGGAAAAATGCTACCTTTGATTGTAAAATCTGAGGAGGAAATTGAAAAACTGTTATAGTTTCAGCGTGTTGTGGCATCTGTTACAATAAAGTGAATTACACGGTTTGCTCTCTGTCCTGTGTGTTCCCTAATGCACCACTATAATTTCATTTTTGTTTTGCAAGTCCAATGGTTGATGTAGTTATATTAAGAGATTGTTGCAAACAATCTTTGTCTACCTCATTAAATGCAAAGCTTATTATACATATTATTCTCTTTTCATAGCTCTAATACTAAACACAATCCAGGAATGGAAAAAACTGTTTTAGAAGAAATAACTTTCTCAAGAATAACAAAACATGAAAAGGCAAGAAGATTCCACATGCTCATTTTAAAATTTTCTTCCTTTGCCGATATGAAAATGGGTTGGTGGAAACATGCTTGACACCATCAGTTTAGCTCCCCAGTTGCTAAAACACTTCTGCTCATATGAACATTAACCTTTACCAATGAAAAACTGCTGAAATGAAATCATAGGGATAACAGTCAAAGTAATGGCTAAATTAGTTTTCTTCCAAAATGGCATTACCAATAAAGAGAAAAGCATGTGACATTGTATATACTTCAAGGTTTATTTTATTGGTATTACTTGTATTCAGGAATTATTATAATTAAGTATTCACTGTAAAGGTGCTTTGGAGAAAGGCAGTTACATGGGGTAGAATCTGGAAACCACCAAGGAGCTGATGGAAATGTTTTCTGTTGTTCTTTTTCTTACATAATTTTCTTACCAATGCTAATGCTAAGCTGAATATTGGCAATAAGGGAAAGTGTTAACCACAAGTATTGGAGAAGCCAGGTACAAACTATTTGCCAAATTTGCAGCACCACAGTAAAAAAATAAACAGGGGCTAAGTTCAATTTTTAATGAAAAGATTAGATACAACAATTATTCAATTCCTGCTTAAATAATGTATAATCCATAAAAGTACATGAAAAATGCTATTTTTTTTTAAATAGCAGGAGACTCCAATATTCTGATTCATGCAATATTACTCAAAATGTGCAAATATTAAATACAAATCTCAAATGTTACAAAAAATTGAATAATGAATATTTCTGTGAGAAATTTCATAGAAATTTTCAAGCTTCAAGAAGCTTCTCTTCTTAGAATTTAACAGAAGCATTCTCATCATGCAGAACTGTTCATAAAATAATGTTATTTTAAGTAATGTTACTGTGGAGAGACACCTGGAATAAGTTGGTGCAATAATTTTATTTATTTATTTATATTAGATATATATGTTGTCAAATCCAAACAGATGCACGGTGGCTTATAGAATCACAGTTAAAAGATCCACAAAATTGTCAGGGTTCCAAGTAATGCACTCATAGCAAACAGAACTCCAAGACAAAATGTTTCTTCAAATAATAGTTTTATTTGGTATATCATATTGACACAGGCTGGTGAAAACCTATTCTGAATATTCCCACAGTTTTCACCTAATTAAAAGTTTCTGCCCTTTCCCAAACAATCAGTCACATGGTCCAACCAAAGTCCTGTCTGGTTGCCTGATGATTTTACTCTTCCCCTCTTCTGCGACCTATGGGAATTTTGACCTTGGTTCCCAGGACAAAATATTTTGTTTTGCTACAAACCCGAACTACCTCTATTCCCCCTTCGCTCTGCCTCAGCTCCAGTGTGGCAACACTGAAGCCTCAAAATGGCCTTGGTCACGTCAGCTTCAGGGTTGACATTGGTATTTTGTATTGGTATTGATGACAAATATTATTTTGTGGATCTTTAAATGTGATTAAAATCTAAAATATAAGTTAGTAAAAATCCATGATGGTAAACTGTAACATCTAAAAAAAATCTACCATAAAACAATCAATGATCACAAAAATGCTTTAACAATTAAACTAATATTTTTAATCCCTTTGTATTGCTTTGATAAGGATTAATCTTATATCTAACAAGACACTATTCTATAATGGATAAGTGGAGTTATGACTGAAAAACATCATCTCCTGTCTTCTGTGTCCTTTATTTCACAACAATGTGCAATTGTTAAGAAGTTTTCTTGTGATAAATACAATGGCAGTTAAAATGTGGTGTCAGCAGCACAGGATTTTTTTTAGGTGTTGTATTATGAACTGAGGAATCTGCGTATATACTGTACCAGTGTACATTTCATACGTTTAGAAAGAATGATATTTTACCATTCATAATCTCCATTGTAATAAAAGATAGGTGAAAAATGTTATAGAATGTTAAAGAATCTATGAAGCATTATTCCCATTAACCTTAGGAGATGTGAGGACTGAACCTAATAAGCTTAGTCAGGGGTGGGATTCTACAAGTTCTCACCTATTCGCTAGAACCGGTTGTTAACTTTCTAAGCAGTTCGGAGAACAGGTTGTTGGAAGAAATCTCCTTTTGTTTTTTTCCACCCTTCCTGCATTCTTGGCAGTATGCCTAGACTTATTGTCTCCAAAGGTGTTTTTTTTTCTTTGCTGGTACTTTCTTACAGGGGAAGGGTTGTTTTAAGCTTTTTACATTGCTGTTGGGAAGAAATACTCCCCTGTTGGAGTTAGCACTTTGAAGAAATAATTGAATAATGAAGCAGAGTTGCCAGAAAGAAGCTTTTAATGACAAGGAACCAAGATGAGCGACATTCAGCAAGGCTTCTTGTCTAGCTAGAAAGATTGACATTTGAACTTGAGTTTACATACCCTTTTTGAGTTTTGGTCTAAAATTGGTGACCATTCAAAGTTACAATGGCACTGTAAAAAGTGACTAATGACCATTTTTCACACTTACGACTGTTGCAGTATCTCCACTGTCATGAGAGGCCAGGTGAGGAGAAGCGCCCCTTGATGTGAGTGATGTCGAGATGGCCATGCCCACCCAATCACATGACCAGCAAGCCACACCCACCAAGTAAGCCATGCCCACAGAACTGGTTGTTAAAAAAATTGAATCCCACCCCTGAGCTAAGTATAGTCAAGAAATTGTTTCCCTAAGTTACCAAGTTACTAAGTTACCAACTAAGTTACCAACATGAGAAATAAGACTGACTTCTCTTTAATTCATTAGAGTATAGAAGCAGTAGTGTCTAACCTGCTGCCTAGATAATTCTGGGAGTTGAAGTCCAGAAGTGTTAAAGTTGCTAAGGTTGGATACCCATGCTATAGAGGGAGGGAGAGGAAAATTTGAGAAGGCTTTCTAGAATCTGTTACTGTAGCCTATGGAAATACAGTGGATTCCAGCCAAACTTGTAGAATCTGTTTCATGATTTGGCCTATTCTGATGGATTAACATCAACCTTGAAAGCTTCTTGGTTTTCTACAGTTTCATACCTATTTCAGTACTGTTGAATCTAAAGGTCAAAAGCACTTTTCAAGAAATTATTGTGTTTGTGTTTGATTTGGCCAAATCAATCCTCTTTTTACATCAAGCCAGGTGTCTTGAATTTAAAAAAAAAATGAAACTAAGCTGAGCACAATATTGCCTCATATGTTGCAAGGCATAAAAACTGGAATTACTTGACAAAGTTTTAGATGAGACTTAGCTTTATTAGTAAACATCAATCACTCACTGAAAAATCATCTTCAGGGAACAAAAAGAGGTCTTTCAGATGATCATTTTCAACATTCTTCTCAATATCTGCAATTACTGTTTCATAATCCAAAGGTTCCAAAAGTTTAGGTTTCTCCTGCTGAGACAAAAACATAAAAAAGAGTTAACTTCTATAATTGTTTTGTATTTCTTTTTGTAGCCGTGGCTCTATTTCCATTATCCTTTCACACAGCAGTTGCTATGTACAGGTTGGTATGGTGAAGCTAAAAATATAACCAGATAGATTTGTCTGCTCAAAATGTTCATCATTAGTCTGATTATTTCCTGATGAGGAGACCTGGTAAATAATATGCATAATGCAGGTAATATCGAATCATACTACATTGCTACATTTACCTACTCTTTATTCAGAGAAACATATCCACATTTCTTTTAACAGTACTAAATAACTATATGCAATTATCTTCCAAATGAATTTGATGCCAAATGGTGTGTTTTAATTTCAGTTGTTTCCATGAGCTATGTGCTGATTCATTCCCATTACTTTCTTATGCTTAGCCACATTTTAAATTCAAGTCGTTTGCTAGAAACAAAAGTACTATTGCTCTGTTTAACTTGGAATTCATCCTTGTCTCTGTCAGGATAAACTATTTGGCAGTCAACCCCATACTTTTCCCAGTAAAGAGCTGGATTATACTTTTTTCAGCCATCAGGAAAATACTATTATTGCTGAAAGGCATTATGAACCCTTTAAAAAGCACTCAAAAGAAACAGCCAAATAAAAGGTAAAATTGCACATTCTTTGATATGCTACATAAAAAGAGAGATTGTCTTGCTCACTGACTATATGTATCTACAGAAAAGCAGAAGGAATCTTATTATTAACTTTGGTAGAGGAAAAGGAACAAAGACAAAAGCTGAATGTCGATGTGCAGATTGTACAAACCAATGACTTCCTGCAAGGTGAAAAGAAGGACCTTAACTATTCACCTTTATGAATTATTATTAGATAGCAAGAATATATAAACATTTTTTCCTAAATATTTTTTCAGGGAGATAGAATTATAGAGAAAGAGATAAGAAGAAAGAGAAAGAGACAAAGATGAAGAAAAAGAGAAAAAGAGAGAGAGAGAGAGAAAGAAAGGGAAGAAAGAATGAGACAGTAGACAGAAAGAAAGAAAGAAAGAAAGAAAGAAAGAAAGAAAGAAAGAAAGAAAAGAAAAGAAAAGAAAAGAAAAGAAAAGAAAAGAAAAGAAAAATTTAGCTGCAAACAAATGTACAAGTATATCACATCCAGGCACTGCCACAACATCTTCTTGAAATCTATTTTTCTCAAATTTCTACAGATCTTTATTGAAAAGGTAGCATTTGAATATCTGTTCAACATCAGTATCTGACTCTGGGATGGAACGTCTGGCAGGCAGGAAAATGGGATTGCCGTAAGAAACCAGGGGAAGAAAGAAATAAGAAAAAGAGACCCAAGTACCCTGCTGTAATTATACTAGGCCCAAACTTGTTTTATCAGGTTTTCAAATTCCTTACTCTATTAACAATAAAAATCTTTCCAGAAGTGCAAGTGGCTCTTGTTTCCTGAATTCACCAGCCTTGCAGGGCTCAAAAGACCCAATGTTATATCACCATGATATCTCAGAATTTGGAGTATTTCCTCTTAGACATAATCCTGATATAATGCAATTGGTGACAAAATATATTAAATAAATTCTAAAATAGGTTTTGAAACTTCATTTGCATAACATGTATTATTGTTACACATCTGAACAAAAACACATTTAATTCCTTTTAAGTAGTAAAGGGAAATGAAAGTATTTTCTTGACTTGCTTTGATACAACTAAAATGGCAGCAAAGTGAGAAAGAACATTGCTCTTTAAAAGGTAAATTATATACACTCACATCACTTTGATCATCCACAGATTCATATGGAGAGTTTCAGAAACATATTTTGTAATAAAAATATAACTTCTTTCTTAAATTGTCTTATTTGTAGTTTATGAGGGGAAAAAAAGAGTTGTTTCCCGATGTCCTAGTCACACTATTCTAAATTACTAAGAGTTTATCATTCGTTAACATTCAAGGTTCAGTACTATTTTTTTGCATGAGCAATGGTTTCAGATCTGACACACTCAGCCTCTAAATGAATTTCATTTTACATTTTTTTAGAGGGACCTTCCTCAAATATATAGAATTTTTTGTTATTATTTTTAGTGGAGAGTTTCATTTTTTACTCCAAAAGATTTCTCAGAATAGTCACAAAGGTTGTGTTAGTCCATTCTCCTTTGCAAGGCCTGCTGGGAGATTTATAACGTTTCGGGGTAATTAAAGTTTTAACAGTCTCAGGATTATCTTTCCCAAATATAATTATAATGGAAATGAATCTACTAGGCAACCTATGCACTAGGACTTAATGGTGCAGGACAGAATTATTCTAATTTTTTTAAAAAATGCTATTTTTTTAAAGCCTAATAAATAATGTCAGCTAGGTACAAAGAAAGATGGGATTATAAAAAAAGGCATTTCATATTTCTTCTGTTACCTTCCTTTCTTTTACAGACTATTTTCAAAATTCCTGATTTATTTTCATTAGACAGGCTGAAATAACGTACACCTGGCCAGAATTAGTGCCAGAATTGGAAATACTTAGAATTTACATCTATAGAATATCTAAAAAATTGTATCTGGAAGTAACATTCATTGATGTACCATGTGTCATAACTCAACAACAAAATATGGCATGTAATTTTTGTTACTTGAATGATGTGATGACATACAATGGGAAGGAGGCAGTTTTCCCTCCTTCGTGTTCATTTGTATCCCATCTTTATTATTTTTACAAATAATTCAAGGCAGTGAACAAATATAATATTCCTTCCTTCTCTTATTTCCCCATAATAACAACCTGTATGGTGGCTGGCCTGAGGGACAATGACTGGCCCAAAGTCATCCAGCTGGCTAAGGCAGGCTTTGAACTCACTGTCTCCAGGTTTTCAGCCTAGTGCCTTAACTACTATCAGTGTATAGCATGTTGATTAGCAAATAACATCACCTCCTAAAAACTTATCTTGTTTCATTTGGTAGCAATCCTGTTTCTTCTAGCAATGACTAAAAATAGTCTCATAATTGATTTCACAGAACAGTCACAGTGCCTGAGGTTTCAGTATCAAGAGAAGAACAGCAGTCAAGAGAAGAACACCAGAGTTCAGCATCTAAAGCATTGTCATATGTAATGTTAAGTTGGTAACAGTTCTTGAGGGCTTCAACACACAATGCTGAACAGCGCAAACTAGATCTTCCCCCCATCCCCTTATCACACTCCTATTCTACATTTTGGTGTTGAACCCTTAGAAAGATTTTTGAAACTATAGTATGTGTTGAAATTTAAGAACAGCCTAGCAGGCTATGAGCAACGTAATGCAAAATAAGCAAATCCAAGTAGCTGATCACTGTTTTATACTGCAGTGTAGTAACACTGATGTGAGTACCATGCATATTTTCTTTTCAAAATTTTTGTTTTTAATGTGTCAGGAAGTAATGGCCTTCTACAAATATTTTCAGCAGCTAGTGGGTAGCAGAGACAACTTTTTTCTGCTTGATTGGAGATTCTATGGTCCTGGACCAATGCTAGACAAAGATATTTTCCCCAGGATAGAAATTGGCTGGACAATCATATAAGTACAACCACAATGTCTTAGGAGCTTCAACAAATCTTAACATTGATTGCTTTGTTGTCACTTTCTTTCGGGCATCCTAGATTATTAATCAAAAACAGAATATTTGGGAAAAAGGCAAACTAGTTGGTGGGATTCATCATAAAGGAATACATATAAGAAAGATGGGCAGACAACCCATTTTTCTACACAGGAGATCCAGATTCAAATGCTATGAGTTAGTGTGGAGGAACCTTTCATGAAACTGTAAATAGTGACAGTCAATAGTGACAATTATGTTTGACATATCGGGGTCTGCTCACAGACTGGTTGACACAATTTTCTAGGCCATGATTCAGTTAACAATGGTTTGTCACATAACTCACAATTGCTAGATTCACAGAACAAATTAAACACATTTAATTTAGGAACTAAACTTAGTTCTTGTTTCTCTGCCTTGAGAAATCTTACTGACTTCAACTTACATAAATGAATGCCTATGATGTAAATTAAAAGAAGTTCTTAGTATTTCCACCCAGTCTTGATGTAATGTAGTGATTGAAGAAAAATGCATGACATGTATACCAAGTTCTGGTATATTTTCATCATCTGCAGCTGATTATCAAAATTGGATTTCAGCAACAGCTCAGACTTGGGATTAGAACCAATTAACCTAAAACAAGTATCCAAAAATGGGTGTATCTGTTAATAAGCTGTCAATTCAGAAATTAAACTGATGGAAAAATGGCACAGAATGAAATATGACTGTCAATGGCATCATTTCAAATGCTGTCTACCCTAGTACCCACGGGAGAAAAAATGAGAAAGAAGTGACCCGCACAGCAAACTCTAAAATATAAGAAAAATGAAGTGTGATTTACTGAAGTTTTGCTTGAGGATTTATTTTATATCCTGGTACGGATTTGTTTCGGTTGTACTGCGGAATAGGCCCTTTTTCTGAATGTTCAGTTTCAGTTAAAGTTTATCCTTAACTCAGAACTCCCAAATTCTCTGCTGCAACCTACATATTTTCTGTAATTTAGAATCATTCATGTTAGTGTTTTTTTTTCAATTTTTACGGACTTTAGATACCAGAACTGACTAAGAAATGTTGGGAATTGAAATCCACACTAATGTAGATTGCCAAGTTTATTTTTTAAAAAAACCCTGATATACACCTGATGGATGTTTTGTGAGATTACTGCAATATTGGCTCATAAAATATTGTTAAATAATGATGAAACACTGAGAATCTGCAAATCTGTAGTTATACATTATAGACAGAATGCAAAATAAACTACTCTGATTGGAAATTTTTCAAAGATTGAAATTTAATATCAGAGGAAATACTTTATAATTATGAATAATTAAAAGCCCTTGTAGCAATGCAGCAGCAAGCCAAAAGAAGACTTTGGACTACTGAGCAACAGACCTGTTTTTCTTTAGCCCAGGTAAGACGCTTCTGATGTTATTTGTTGTTCAGGAGTGGCTTGACAAGAGGAATACAACGTTTGAAACCCATGTCAGGATCCGTCTGCTGTACATATTTTCTATTCAGACAGAACTGTTTAGACACACAGACACAGAGAGTACCTGTGTGATTTGTGCATCGCACATTTGCAGAGAAAGCAACCTAAAACAAGTAAGGTATTTCTAAGATTGAAGTAGACAATTAAAATGTGGAAGTGGTATCTGGCCGAAAGTGAATAAACTGTAATTTGAGCCCTCAAAGACAAAAAAAAATGATAGGAAGATTGTTCCTATAAACAGGGAAACATAACTTAGATTATACCTGGTAGATGTTTGTCTTGAAAGAGTTTGATAACATACAGTATGTAATACTCGCTGTGCATAGCGCCCAGAAAAGATTATTTGCAGTGTGTAGGAGCGCAAAAGGAGCATCTCTTCAAAGTGTTGAAGCAGTTTCATTGTTTGAAAGGCTCATGCAACTGGCTTCATAAGTGCCAATTGGCAGCATAGTCAGTTTACTTCAAAATTTAGCTCCTGAAGGCTTACAAAGCATCTCTTCTATGCTAAGCACTATTTAATAATGTTTAGCTGAGAATTAGAAAAACTATTTTGTAGTGAAGACCATACAGTATCATACATATGAAACTCATTAGCTTGTCCTGAAGAATGATAACCCTAAACTATTCCAGTGCTTACATAATTTTACAGTTAATCCTAAAATCAAAAAGTAAACTATCAAGACTATCAAGAAACACACCCACCTATACACATGCACATTTAAGTTTTGGTGAAGAGACCAATAAACATCAGTTGGGCTAGAGTTCTAGCATACTGAAGGCAGCTGCAAAACAAAACTGATTATTATGTTTTTTTCTCCACTTCCATCATAAAAATGCAATTTTGTTTATTGTCCATGGAATGACTGTCGTATTGCTTGCTTCATTTTCTTGCTGCATGTAGAAAAAATGTCTGAAACTCCGTGTGTGTGTGTGTGTGTGTGTGTGTGTGTGTGTGATTGTGTGTGTGTGAATAATAAGCAAAATGATAAAGGAAGAAAATTGGAACTGAGTTATATACCTCTGCAACATTGCAAGCATGTTGATGGAAGGGTGTTCAAAGATCACATTACAGCTTTTCAAAACTAAAAATTCTCAGAAATTTGGATTTGCTACAAAAATACATGAAAGCTGTAATATTGGCAATATTAAACAGTCAATTTTATTGTCACAAAATACTAAAATGATTGAAGATATCAAAATACACATAACCAACAGATTCAAATATGAAGAAATGTTACTATCAAGATATTAAAAATAGATGCACTGAGTAATTAATAAAAATAATGTGGTTGCCAGTATTTTTCACTTCTCTCATCATTAAAATATAGAAACCTGGGAGATATTACATATATATTCCTTCTTACAGATTGTTTTTTCAAAGTTTCATATATTTGAGAATATATTTCTTACACATATGGCATATTTTCTTCTTCACTTGAGAAGTTGGATTGTTTTTTCATTAGCACCAAAGGGTGCTAATGCTTATATTGCCTGGCGTAGTACAAAACATTAATCAAACAGAACTTCTCTGTCCACATTCATCATTACTTCAACTTATTGCCAAAGCAAAACTAAAAATCAGCTTTTGTACCTGAGCTAACTGGCAAGATAATTGAAAAACAGAATCAGCCAATGAGAGTGCTTTCCAGGTGAAAAGACCAATGGCAGCTGCATGGCAATGGCATTTGTACAAGGCTGCTACATCTGGCACAGGCACAGGGCTGCAGCTGGACCGTGTCAGTAGAAGACTTCTCACCTACACACATATACACCCCATCATTGTTTCACTGTCATGCAACATGCTTTGTAAAGGGAATTCTTTCTGTTCACCAAAGTAGATCTTATTCAGCTTATAAACTGACATAATTTTTGTAAAAAAAATCATCTCAAATGTTGTGGCCCAACACTGCTTACATGATGAAAGTAGTTCAAATAAAACTAAGAAATTATGTTTCTATTTTTGCCATGTCTTGGTTCATGTGCACCATGTCGTTGAAGAACTTAGTGAGGTTATCTCTAGCTGTTTGGGGGAAGGGGGAGGAAAATGATTGCTTCTATATGGATAGTGTGTGTGTGTGTGTGTGTGCACCCACATGTGTGCCTTTGAGTCAGTGTTGATTCCAAATGACTGCCTGGACAAATCCCTACAGGTTTTTTTACAAGATTTTGGAAGTGGTTTGCCATTGCCTGTTTCAGATGGCTACAAGAGTGTGGCTGGCTTAAGGTCACCCAACTGGCTAAGGGAGAAGAAGAACTCATAGCTTGCTGATTTCTAACCTGATGTTTTAACTATGCCATAGTTAAGGCTAGAATTTAGTGTGCTTCAGTTCTAGGGATGGGTTATTAACTGCAAAAGTGAAGAGAAGCTGTACTGCCTTTGAAATTAAATATGCCACTGAAAAACACACCAAGAAAACAGAACACCACAATGACTAATTCTTTAATCTTAACCTAAGAGGAAGAAGATTCAGAATATAGTTCCTGTTTAAACAGCATCATTTTTTAAAAAAAATCCACTTCAGTTCAAGTAATGCTATGGCTAAAAACAATATGTTTCATGCAAATACTCAAAGACTGAGTTTTTAAAACAGGATGTGGCTTTTTAGAAAGAAGAAATCTATATAGATAATATTTTATTCCATATCTGTGCAATTAAATGAATTAACAATTCTGCAAGAGAACACACATTTCCTCAGGCAGTGGAAGCCCGATGAATATTGTAGCTGAAGTCTCACAAATTTTTGTAATATTTGCCTATAAAAATCCATTTTTCCAGTGATTTTTCTGACCAGATTGGGATTCTGTTTTATATAGAATTTATTTTCCCATAAAATCATTATTTCAGCATTCAATGAGATGGGCAGCAAATTAATGTAATAAATAAATAAATAAATTGTACATAACAAATGTACATAACAAATAAATTGTACGTAACAATTTATGGAGTTAAATGAATAATGAATGCAAGCAAAATAGTCATGGGGTTTCTTGGAATCTAGTCATTATTGATATATACTGTATAAAAAAGACAGATGCACTATAGTGACTATCTGATTACAAAATTTGCAACCTTTCGCTTAAAAAGCCGAGATCTATATCAGAGATGCCCTTTATTCCTGTGATGCCATGGACTTCGCGTGGCTCTTAGAAAACTGACTGGATTAGCTGCTCTGGGGAAACTTAGCACAGAAAATTTTGCAGCATTTCTCTTGCATTTGTAACAGAAGAGGACGCTTTCCAAGTGTGGGAATTACTGCTTCTACTCTTCTTAGAATCAAGATGTGGCTGAGAGATTATTTGCCTTTCTATATCTAGAATGACTGCCTGGTCCTTCCTTCCTTCCTTCCCTCCCTCCCAAATGTGGTAAAGGAAGAATAAAGGGGACTACCAATAATTGTTGTTTTTTTTTTCTTTTTACTGGCTCTAGTACAGGAATGAAAAGAATACAATGGTGGGAAGTCCTTGACTTACAGCCACTTACACTTATACTTATGACCATTCCAGCATCCCCATGGTCACATAACCAAAATTCCAATAAGTAACATCACTGGAAGAAGCCAGATTTGCTTAAGAACCATGTAGTTAATTTAATAACCAAGATGATTCACTTAACCACTATGGCAAAAAAAAAAAAAAAGACTGTAAAATTGGACACAACTCACTTATCATTTAACAACTGAAGTTGAATTATCATGCACAATTTCAGGTTTACCTGTATCACCACTGAGAGATTAAGAGGTCATTAAGATTTTTAGAAGTAAAACTTCTAAACCCACCCACCCATCCTCCAAAAAAGTCATATAAGGAAAGACTCAATTTCTGTAAACTTAAAGTATACATTCTATCATGTTATGATAAAATTACAGATGATGTAAACGATGAAGAAAAGGCATTTTATTTATCACATATATAGGAACTCTCATCTATAAGTTTACTACATAATGTTTAATTTCATTTTGATAAATTCTTTCATATATTCAGAACAGTAGTCTGAATAAGTAACTAATATTCATACATCATAAATGGCAAACAGTTTATTTATTACTTAGTTTTTACATTCTTTTTTTCTAATTCGCACTGAAATCACAAACATATTAGGATGCCTTATCTAACAGATACACTGATTTTGTCCGATTAATTTTAACTGTTTAAATTTGTCTTACAGTTTATTACCTGCCAAATATTAGGCGACATTCCTACAATTCCTAACCAACATGGCCTGACCAACAAATTTATTGCTATACTTTCATTAGAAAATTTGTTCCAGTCACTGACATAAAATAGGAGTAGTATAATCTATTCTGTTCACAAGGTTAACACTCCAAAGCTACACTAAATAAATTACAAGACAAAAAGTACAAGTATATATATTTATATACATACACAATTCATGCTGTGGATTTCACTGTGATTAGTTCGTCTAATTGTCCTCTTTTTTCTCCAAAGTTCACTGTGGTCTCTTTTAAATACTTTTGCTCTGAAACTCATTGTTTTAGTAGAACCTCAAGCAGCAAAGAAATCCATATGAGAAAAACACAATCCTCATTCACTGATTATTGTATCTATGCTGTGAGAAAAGGAAGTATATGGACACTTATACTATCTCTACAAATTACATTCAAAATAAGAAAAAGAAGAACCTGAAATTCAGTAATAAATCATTACTTCCTGTCTGAGTAATGTTGTGCTTCTTCAATGACAAATAAGATTGAAGCCTCAGTCACAATGTTTCCTATCACCTGTTTCATTTCTACCCACCCACCTAAGATTGGAAGAACATTATTACACCATGTAAACTTTATCTGTTGTGAATAAGGAATTCCAATCTGGGTAGATACAGAACAAAAAACTACTCTGCCTCACAAAGAATACAGCACATACTCTTTTGCTAAACTGAAGACTATCTGTAAATTTAGTTTGAAGAAATAAAAGTATAACAAAGAGGATAATATATTATGTCTACAAGCTTCTGAATGTCTCAAATTGGGCTCCTGTATTTCATTCAGTAGTGGTCAGATATGAAACATGGAGTTTCCACCAAGAACTGGCTTTAATGTAACTAACAACCTTTTTTCAAGTCTCCTTTTGTGTGGATATTTTCTGAGCCAGAACTGCTTCTTGTCTCACTGTGGTTCTCTAATGCTGCACCGAGGTGAAGTGTGGGATAGTCTGCTTTCTGCTTTTCACACCTTGGCCACCACCGTCAGCTCTGTCTGTATAATGAAACAGTCTGTTACTGTTGCCTATAGTGCCTAGTTTCTGGGAAAGTGAGGAAAGACAGTTGCTACTATATAGAGCAGCCCAGAAGTCATTCTCTTAGTTGTAGATTGGGTATTTTCTTTTGTTTATTAGGGTAGGGTTGATATTTCGTATATTGAGAGAAAGCAATACTGGAAGGGTAGAATTTGTAAAAACAATCAAGCTTTAAAATATTTATATGGCTTTTCAATTGATGGTGGCTTCATAATGAAATAATTAAAAACAATTGAAAGGGCAGATACATTAACCATATTTTAATTCAGAATACATCTGATTTTGATTTTTTCCCCCATAACAGCCACAACTGGAAATAAGCTTTCCTCCATTTTCTTACTTAAAATATTAGTTGACCCAGTGGTTCCTGAAAGACACCTAAATCACAAAAAAGCAAATTTCAATAGTTTTGAAGGCTGACAGATTTCAGTGATATGCCTTTCCCTCAAACAAAATGAATAACTGGTAAACAGGGACATCTTGTTTCAGCAGCTTCGGCACGTATAGAATGGTGCTTAGAAGGCCAAAAAATGCAAGCAATATACCAAAGAAAGATCAAATTTTATTCTCAAGTACTTATTGATTACTTATCTAGTGATTGGAAAAGAATTGAGGAGAATGATTGTAAGTTACATTTCTAAAGTTGCATCTCGGGATACACAGAATTTTTAGCAAAATCGTCTACTCTACAGAAATATTTCTCAGTCTTATCAACTTTAAGTTATGTAGATTTCAACTCCCAGAATTTCTCCTCAAGAATTGAAGTTCATGGATCTCAAAGTTTCTGAGTTTGGGAAAGCTTTTCTTAAATATTCCCAAAGTTTACCTGTGTACGGCTGGCTCAAAATCTTTCAATGTGAATCAAAGAAATACAAAGAAGAAAGAAGCCGTTTTAAAAATTACATTTATTTTTCATCCTTCTTTACAAATAATACTTAATTTTTTTTTTTTTGAGGAGGGTGGACATTAAAATTGTCTAGAGAACTTGTGAAGAAGATACCATTCTATAAGCTATTACACAAAACTTAATCTGACTCAAAAGAGAATCAATCTAGCCCAGACAATAATAGTTGAATTGTATCCCCACAAAATAGTTCTAGCTTCTACTAATTCTAAATTCTAAATGTATTTTATTACATTTACTGTGTTTTTAACATGCAACTTTTTATGCTTTGAAATTGCTAAGTCTTTCTGTTCTGGTAACATAGAAATGAAATGACATGAAATAAATTAATAAATACATGCTTTCTTTTTTAAAGATATTGAAACATTAGCAAAAGGAAGGGAGCTGACAGGAAATGGAAAAAGGGCATATCATAAGAGTCTAGTCATGTGGCTCACACCTTTGAAGATGCTGTCAAAAAACTGAAACCCGAACTGAGCTGAGGTCAACAAAGAAGGCTAAAAATAAAAGTTTCTTTTAGACATAAGCTCAAAAGAAAAGACAAAAAGGACTGATCAGCTTTAAAAAGAAGAAGACAAAGTGCTAACAACTATTAGAGAAAAGGCAGGAAATTGGAAGAAAATAAGTGTTATTCCTATCTTCAAAAAATGAAAAAATGGAATATCCAGTGACTATAAACCACATAAATATATGAGAAGATTCTGGAGCAAATTGTAATGTGATTGATTCATGAGCACCTTCAAAATAATGCAGTCATTACTAAAGTTTAGCATGATTTATTGAGCAGAAATCTTGATACAATTTCTGATTGGATAACTCCCTTAATATATTGTTGGAATTCTGTAGACATAATATATATTAAGTTCAGATTTTACAGTTATAAGTAGCAGATGTTTCAGCATTGCATAAGGGTTGATAGAATGAGAAGAGTTGCTTTATTTACAAGAAAAAATGCTGTAATCTACCCAAATTTCAAAAGTATAAGAATATGCGTAATTATGGATTTTCTGAGTCTCTAAGATTATAGCCATTTTTTTTGTCTAACAGAAGTCTAGCTGAAGTCATTGTTCAGAATTAATATTTACTATGTACATATATACCATCAGGCACTGTTTAGCTGAGAACAACATGAACTCTATAAGTTGAGGCATTATAAGTGATAACTGAAGCCAAAGTTCATTATAAGGATCAAATAGAGGATGACTAACTTCTTGATAGTATGGAAAGCTACATCATGCTGAGGAGTCCAATGCCATATAACTTCTTCATCCAGTAGGTGATGCTAAGTTCTGCTAAGGTTGCCTTGAATTTTCAAAATGATGTGATAAAAATATAAAAGCCAAACAATCTTTTTTTTAAAAAATCTACTTTTTGGATTTGGTACATCCTGAATGGCCTTGATCTTACCTTATAATGCATAAATGTCTGACACATCAGTTCACTGAGTGCAAAGCAATATGTACTAAGCCTTCATAACTATCAGGTAACCTTGGATCAGTTGCTCTTTCATGGTTCAAGGAAGCAGGCAACAGCAAACCACTTCTGACATCTTGCCAAGAAAACTGCAGAAACTTGTCTGATCAGGAATTAATACTGACTTGAATTGAACCCTCCACCAAAGCCCCTAGATATCTAAATGATTTATCATCAATCTTATGTAATTTTCTTTAAACAATTCTTTATTTAAAACATCAAGGTTTGGTGTATCAAATTGATGTGTTAAGAGATCAGACAGTTACAAAGGGTTTAATCCCACAAAGTTCAGAACTACATGTCTTGAATCTGTTTTCTTAGATTCTACGGGAAAAAAAGTATTTCTGCTAAAGACTCCAAAGAAATTAGTTGGCTCACAACAAATTTTTCAAAGTGACCTAATGCAACCAATTAATATACAAGCAAACTGAGTAGAGGGAATAAAGCCTCATTCCTGGTTCCTGTCACAACCTTTTTTTTCTTTCCTTTTTTTAAAAAGGCCTTCTGGCAGAAATTTTCTCTTCCTTTTTTTACTACTGGTTCTGTGGGCATGGCTTCATGGGCATGGAATGGCTTGGTGGGCATGGCAGGGAAAGGATAATGTAAAATCTCCATTCCCTCCCCACCCCACTAACCTGCTTTCCAGCTCCATTCTCCTGTGAAAGACAACAAAAGAAGACCCAGCCAATCAGCTGGGTCTCGGGAAGCAGCGAATATAGTCAGAGGTGGTATTTGCTGGTTCTTCAAACTACTCAAAATTTCTACTACTGATTCTTCAGAACTGGTCAGAACCTGCTGAATACCACCTCTGAACAAATACTAATTGATATCAATCAAGACAACAGCTAAACTTATTATTGTAATTAATTAATTAATTTTGTAGCTGCTTAGCTTACAAGGGTAGCTCACAGCAGTTGAAACAACAAAAATGAGCACAGTAGCATAAACTATTCTAAAAATTATGATTAAATTTCAAGGTAACGTAGTCATTTGATAAATATGAATCATACATGCACTTGCTACCCCCGAAAGAAGAAATGGGTCCACCAATAGTTTAGGGACAAATCATCATGGAGAAAATCTACCTGATGGTAACTAAGAATTAACAATGATTTGATGATGCAGTCAGTCATGGACCAAAGTAAAGCACTAGTTTCCATGACTATAGGAGTAATCTTTTGTCTCTTTTATTTTCTAAACTTTCCAGTGGAATTCCTATAATTGCCCAGTTTTTACTGGGATGCAATGGAATATTCTGAAACATACAAAGTAGGAGAGTAACCCCTCCAACTGCCTTCTTTGATTTATTGAAACTTTGATGAAATCAACCTTTTGAAATCAAATGAAGAAGTGGTATTCCAGTCCATCTCATACATAGCTACATAAATCTAAATGATGCTTTATTGCTAACACAACCATTATGACAGCCAGCACACACAAGCATCTTGGATCTTAAATTCCATATAGACTCATCAGCTGAAAAAGTTTCCTGTCTTCAACAGAGGACAATCAAACTGTATTTTATTTAAGCTAAATGGCTGTTTTGGAAAGCTCATAGTAAGGAGGCCTGATTATGCTTCTTCTTGCAGAATATAAAATTTTAAAGTCCATAACAAAAGATAGTTATCCCAGAATCAATTCCCAGACAGACCCGATAACCACAAAAGTACCACAGTGTAAATAAAATACCCATTTCTCTAATACCACCAACACTGACAGATACCTAAAACCTTCTCATATGATGATGTGAAGAGAACTGGCAATGTTAAATGTTCCTGGCAGCATTGAGACTTACCACAGGATCCATCACTCTAGCCGTACTTTGTAAACTATTCTTTTTCAGGATTTTAAAGTATATCTTTAATATTCTAATTTCATGAAGGCATTATAATATTTCTTTCCCCCTCAAATGTCTTTGTAGTGTAAACATAAGGAGAAACAGTTCAAAGTGCACATTAATGAAGACTACAATTGTGCCAAAAAGCAAGAGAGAAAGTAGCAAAGTGGAAAGTAGAAAGCTAAATATCATAACAAAAACTAAATAGCAATAGCACTTAGACTTATATTCCAGGTCACAATGCTTAATAGTTCCCTCTCTAAGCGATTTACAGAGTCAGCATATTGCCCCCAACAATCTGGGTCCTCATTTTACCAACCTTGGAAGGATGGAAGACTGAGTCAACCTTGAGACTGCTGAGATTTGAACTGCCAAATTGCAGGCAGCCAGCAGTCAGCAGAAGTAGCCTGCAGTACTGCATTCTAACCACTGTGTCACCATAGCGCTCTACCTCCAAACCAAATCTTACCTCCAAATTTTTAAAAAATGATTATGTTTTGTCTTTAAAGAGAAAACATTGGAATATTGGTCCCCTACATAGAAGATGAATGAAGTTATCTAAACTAGGTGGTTTAATAGGAGTAAAAAATGACTTGATGACACATAATCACATAGAAACTGATTTCATTCATATAATGATGGGATATGAAGATATTTAAAAATATTTCAAATTGATTTAGGTTGGAAAAAAAGTTGAAGTTTTTGCAAACATATACGTTATCTTCTCTCTATATAAATCTGCCAGTGCAGCCATTGGCAAAGAACATAATCAAAATACTGTTTCTCTGCCTGTTTAGTCTAGTGGTTAAGACATTGGGCTAAAAACTAGGAAACTGTGAGTCTTAGTTCCACTCTAGACATGAAAGTTGGCTGGGTGACTTTGGGCCAGCTGCTCTCTCCCACCAACTCACCTCACAAGATTGTTGTGGAAAAAATGAAGGAAGAAGGAATATATGATCACAGTCTTGAGTTGTTTATAAAAATAAAGGCATGATAAAACCAAAATCTAAAAGCTATTGTTAAAATGTTACATGAACAAAGATTTGAACTCCAGTAACATCACAATAAAATACATTACAAAATTCCCAGTGAACTTAACAGGCCCAATTAACTAATAGGGAGATATTGATTGACCCTACAATGACTGAATTGTTTGTAAGGATAGTGTATGTATAAATATTTGTTGATATCTGTTGCTGTATAACTTCTGAATACTATAAAACTAAAAGAAGAGGACCTAAATCCTATATAAACAAAAGAACTGGTGTGAGAGGACTGTAAATCTACAAATGATTTCATTGTTGTGGCACACACATTCTTACACAAAGCAGTATTCAGTCAGGGTTCTGTATGGCAATTAGATAGCAGGATAAGCAAAAGAATCTTCTAAATGGAGAAAATTTAACTTATAATGGTTTGAAGTAAAGTATGTCATATTGAAGTCCAAACGGTCTTCTATGACACATAAAAGTATTACTTTTAGAGTTGGGCTCCCTAAGGTTATTAAGACAACTTAGCCCCAGGACTATTGAATAAATGCCATTCTTGCATTACATCTGCTTCGAAATTAAAGTTTCTTAAAGTAAAGGCCCTTCAAAATAAATTCCAAATATAATAATAATAATAATAATAATAATAATAATAATAATAATAATAATAATAATAATAATAATAATAATAATAAAGTTTAGCATTATGGTAGTGCAAAATTAAGACATTGCTCTACTATACATTTTAAATGGTAATTTAGAAATCCTTGAAATAGCAAAAATACTAGCTCAAAATTTGGCATTAATCACAAACACTGCATCCACTGCAGGCTTCTTTCCAAGAACAAGGACTGAAATGCTCAAAAATCCAAGAGAAAATATATCTTTCCAAGTCTGTAACAAGAACAATTTGTAACCAAGAAACACACTCTAACAAGATAATATCACCAAATAGCACCCTCCTAAGATTGGTAATGATTTCAAAGACACATAGAGCAGCTTCTAAACATTTGCGTGCTTTTGTGTAAGGGTCACATTGCTGGACAGGATGAAGTCATGTGAATTAAAGCACCCTCTTGATGCTTTCAAATCTACAACAGATTGCTGTTGTTCAAATGACCTTTTGGTAAACTTGATTAAATTCCACTTCTTGCAGGATTTTTGTTTAAGGGTAGTTTATGCATAGAATCTGTTTTCAGAACCTTCACATCATGGTTAAAAATAAATGTCTTCAGTTGTAGTGGTTCTAATATGGTCCAGGACTCAATTCACTTCCAAGGATAGAAAGACTGAAAAAGAAGATCTTAACTTCTAGGAAGGTAGACTTTAACTACTCTTCCATGAACCATAACTACTTTTCCATTCTTCCATGAATCAAAATGTAATTTTCTACTACTTTCACTCCACTTTCCCTCTTCATTTGGGTTCATCATCTATAGTAAGAAACTAAAACTGTTAAGTTTTGCTAACAACCAGATACTTAATTGTTGCCAACAATCAGTCATTTGGAATAGTTCTTTAGGAATGTGATAATAATAGTTCTCTTTTCCTTTCAAAGGATATTCACAGCACAGAAGCTTACCAAGCAGTAGCTGAACTCAAATGCTTCTTGATGCATGCACTTCCAGAGAAAGTATAGTAATTTCTTTCTCATCTGTCATTCACATTTTGATCAGTATGACTTTTTTTCTCAGGAAAGTACAGAACAGATTAATCCCACAAATGCTTCCGAACATACTAAAAAATGTTGTACCCTTCTAAGCCTCATAATGCCCCAAATGGTATTTTGTTCCTGTTCCTTCGAGCCTTGAAACAGGCATAACAATCTTACATTATGTATCATAGCAGTTAGATTCTTAATTGACTTGGGCTTTCCAACCCAAATTCCAGTCTATGGCAATCATTTCTTCTTGATGTCTGGTGCTTGAACAATACTAATTAATTTATTGTGAGTCTAACTGAAACTTGTTTATATGGTGTGTACAAAGCAAAATATACAATCTTATTTTTGCAAAATTCTTTCATGGATAAAACATTTATTTCCAGTCAAGGTATAGTATATTAAACCACTTTAAAATTTATTGACTTTTGTCTCTTGTTGACTACCTTAAGAAAATTTGGTTTTTAAGAGTGTCATACAAAATTTAAAAAGTAAAAAAAAATATTATGAGCGTAATTTAAGGAAAAATACTCATTCTGCAAAATGTAGTAGTTACTGAACTATTTATTTAAACATTCTGTTTGTAGGAAGGTTCCACAAAGCATTCAAATCACAAGAGTCAGTGTAATATATGAAGAACCATGATTTTAACAACCTGAACTTTCTAATGCTTAATTATTAAGGGAGGGAAATTGTACATGATTTTCTTCTGGTTGTTGGAATTTTGGAACTGTTATAATCCCGCTTTTCCATGAGGTTGGCAGATATGCTAAGAGAGATTTAAGGACAAATGGAGAGGAGAATGTGGTGGATTGTATTTTCAGGAACATCTTGATTAAAATTAAAATCTAAGTATAGCTTTATCCTGTCTATCCAATCCAATTCGATCTTGCTATAAGCATATTAGCTTTTTCTATCTATCTTTCACAGAAATCAGAATATTCACACATAGCCACCCTTGTTGCCAATTTTAGAAACTAACTATTGAACATCATTTGCATTGTTTTTGTTGATATTATACATAAAGATTTGTATCTCAAGAAGCATACATTTCTGTTTGTAATGGATACATGAGCTCAAAAAGAAAAAATAATTTGAATAGCAGGGATTCACCAGACTGCAGGAATTGGCTTAATCTGCACATCCCATGCAATATATCTGATTACAACTAACTTCAATGCCAGCTGAATTTCACATTATTAGTTTGTAGGACATTTGGGACTTTCTCCTATAATTCTCCTGGTTGAACCAATCAGGGAAAAGTATCAACAGATTCCAAATCTAACCACAAGCCATTCAAGGGTTAATAATAATTCACACATTGAACCTCTTGATTATTACTAATGCACTATGTTATCAGTACAAAATATCACAATGAAAACAAGTAACAGGATGGGTTAGATGCACAAAATAAAACTGAATAAAACAGTAGCTAAGAAAATAGTAAACAGAATTCATCAAATGTCTTTAAGGATGACAATGGGAAGAAATTATGAAAAAGCAGGAAAAAATTGTATTCTTATATCATCTATAATTTATATTTGAAATGTGTCATGGTGAGTAATGAGAACCACATCATACTAATATTTCATTTACCCAAGCCTTTTCATAATTAATAGTTTGTTTCACTTTCAAAATAAAGCTTGAATTCTAAATACAGCAATATATACAGTATATTGAGTGATCAGGATAGCTTTATTCATTTTGCACTGACTCAGTTTTCAGTCACTGGAACTTATTTTGTTAATTCTCCTATTCCATTGTCAAGCGAATCTATCTAAATTAAGTTCCCTTCTTTCTAATGATAGTGTATGGTAACTGTTATGAACTAATAAAAGCACTTAAATAAAGTTTTAAAAGCTTAAATAAAAAGCAGGGTTCTAATCCTGCACTTCTGATTGGCCGATAATAGCGATATCGGATTGGTCCGTTCTGGAGAATCTGATTGGCTGTTAACGAGCCACTCTCATTGGTTCAAGGGTTTAACACATCCATGTTCTCATTGGCTAATAGGTCAGCAGCCTGCCCTATAAAAGGGCTGCTGCTGCCCTAGGGTTTTTTGCTCTGTTCAGAATGATCAATAAAGAGTTGAAGTTCACTGTTCACTGCCTCGTCTCCGTTCCTTGCACCCATGCGCAGAACTTAACACTGGTGATGAAGGTGGGATACGGAGACATCAGAGCTGACTGAACACTACAGAGCACCAAACAGAGCACGTGGCTGAAGGCACATTGACAACGGAAACCATGTCCGGCAGCGCCATACCACCCGCTCCATTTGACCCGGCAAAGAAGACTGGGACTGATACATAGACCGGTTCCAGATGTTTCTGGAGACCAACAACTTGAAGGATGCCACTATGGGGAAAAAGCGAGCAGTGTTCCTGACCCATTGCGGGCCTGCCGTCTTTAAGATGGCCAAGGCACTAGCGAAACCGGCTGAGGTGAAGACCATGGGACATCCTCGCGCCCCTTCTATGGGCCCACTATGCACCCGCCGTACCAACGCTTGTCCGAAGACATGAATTTTACCAGAGGGACCAGCGGAAAGGAGAGAGTGTTGCAGATTTCATCGCGGATATCCAGAACCTGGGAGGCCTCTGTGGGTTTACAGACCTCGAAGAAGCTCTGAGAGACCGAATAATTCTGAGATTAGATGACCCCACGACACAGAGCAAGATCATGGCCAAAGGGGACATTGACCTTGCTGATGTCATCAAGGACGCTACTGCAGCAGAAGCAACCAGGAAGTTGGCCGCCCGAATGCGCCGCACTAACGCACCACTCTGTCAACTCGCCAGCGATACCTCACCTCGCCTAGAGAGGCACACAACAGCGACCCACCACGAGGACCTCGAATCGCCATCAGAAAGTGATGAGGAGGAGGTCAACCGGCTCCGGTCTGAACATGACCAATGCCATCAGTGGAATCAAAGACTACCGCACCAATGTGCGGGTTGTGGGGCAAACCACCCGCGATCATACTGCAAATTCCTCTACGCGCTCTGCCATTTCTGTGGGAAAAGAGGCCACATCGGGGAGGTCTGTAGAAGCAAACAAGGATCCAGCCCATTTCAGAGGGGAAACAACTACCGCTGGACCACAGAGAATCACCCTGTGAGTCAGGAACATTTGAACCGCCAATGGAACAACCACTCCTACAGAATAAAACACTGGCTATTTTATCGAGAAGAGAAGAGGCACACCAAACCATTCCAATCGGTCACGCCTCATCACTAGATGCAAAGAAGATCTGAGTGAAGGTCGCCATCGAAAACCAGCCTTGTGTGATGGAAGTCTATTCAGGATCGTCCCTCTCGATGGTTTCCTGGAAGACTCTTAAACAATTAATCCCTGCCGTTCGGCATCAAGACCTCAGAGCCCAAAGAATCATACTCAAAGATTATCAGGGGAACCAAATTCCGGTCATTGGATCCAGCCAAGTCCAAGTATCATTCAAAAATCATACTGCGTCATTACCACTGACCGTCGTCGACCGTGACCGGCCTAACTAGGCCTTCAATGGTTCGCCCTACTCGGGATCGAGGTAGCTGGCATTCACCAAACCAGAAGCAATGACTGGGAGGAGGCCATTGTCCAGGAATTCCAGGACATTTTTGCAGACAAACTAGGCAAGTACAAGGGGACCCTGATATCATTTAACCTTAACCCTGAAGTAGCCCCCATCCGCCTTAAGCCTCGTCAAGTACCTTTTGCCCTTAAACCAAAAATTGAAGAGCAGCTCGATAAATTAATAGCCCAGGGTGTTTTAGAACCAACTGACCACGCTTGTTAGGAAACCCCAATTGTAACACCCATCAAACCGGATGGATCGTTAAGGATTTGTGGGGACTACCGGCTACCCTTTCACGCCCTTCAACAGAACGCTTACCCGGTGCCAGTGGTACAACACCTTCTCCATTCCCTGGGGGGCGGAAAAGTCTTCGCTAAACTGGATTTAGCACAGGCATACCAACAACTGCCTGTAGATAAAAAAACCGCAGAGGCACAGACGATCATTACACACCGAGGCGCCTTTAAGTGCAACCGACTCCAATTCGGAGTGAGCGTAGCCAGGGATTTTTCAAAGTCCAATGGAGAGACTCTTGCAAGGGATCAAGGGGGTCGTGCAGTACTTTGATGATGTTTTAATTGCTGCCCCGAATAGAGAAATACTAGAAAAGCGTCTTAAAATGGTCCTCCAGAAATTTAAAGACTCTGGCCTTAAGGTTAAAAAAAATAAATGTCAACTGTGTACAGATAAAGTAGAGTTCCTGGGGTATCTAATCGATAAACAAGGCATTCACCCCACTAAAAGCAAACTAAGGGCAATCAAAAATGCCCCAAGACCCAGAAATAGGACTGATCTCCAAGCTTTCCTGTGGCTCATTAACTTTTACAACATCTTCTTGCCCCAGAAAGCGACCGTAGCTGAGCCCCTACATAAACTTCTCGACAAAAAAGCAACCTGGGTCTGGGGACACCACAAGGAGCACGCATTCCGACAAGTGAAAAACTTACTAACCTCAGACGCTGTTTTAATGCAGTATAACAAGACTCTGCCTTTAACAATTACATGTGACGCGTCACCATTTGGAATAGGAGCCATTTTGAGTCATGTGTTACCAAATGGTAGTGAGGCCCCTATTGCCTATTTTTCAAGAACTCTATCAAAGGCTGAACGTAACTATAGCCAGATCGACAAAGAGGCTCTTGCTGTTGTATCTGCTGTGAAACGGTTTCATGAATATGTGTATGGACGAGTTTTTACTATTGTTACTGACCACAAACCTTTGCTAGGGATTATAGCGGGAGACAAGCCAACCCCCTATATATTGTCACCTAGAATGACTCGCTGGTCAGAGTTTTTAGCTGCGTACAACTATAAATTACAACACCGCCCGGGGAAAGCCATTCCCATGCTGATGCATTGAGCCATGCCCCACTTCCGGAAACCGTCGACGACCCAGCTCCAACCCTTACGACACTCCAGATTGAAACGCTACATTCACCTCCGCTAACAGCCAGAGACATTGCAATTGAAACAAAACGAGATCCTGTCTTGGCACAAGTTCTTAGCTGGGTCGAAAGAGGATGGCCAATAGAACAAACCTCTGATGATTTCGCCCCTTCAGAAACCGGCAAACAGAACTTTTTTCGTAAAAAGGCTGCATCCTATGGGGAGATAGAATCGTCGTCCCAGAGCAGTTACAATGAGCAGTATTGAAAACATTGCATGATGGTCATCCCGGCATCATGCGGATGAAAGCCTTCGCACGAAGCTACGCATGGTGGCCGGGCATCGACAAACAGATCGAAGCCTGGGTAAAGACTTGCTTAAAGTGCCAAGAAGTCAGCAGTGCCCCACCTAGAGCAACTCCAACAGAATGGGAAACCCCCCGGGGGCTGTGGTCCCGCATCCACGTTGATTTTGTGGGACCTACTAAAGGACATACGTTCCTCCTAACAGTGGATGCCTATTCCAAGTGGCTCAAAATCCACGAAATACTACAATTGAGTCCGTCATCTGAAAATTGAACAGGCTATTCGCAATGCATGGGCTACCAGACGTTCTGGTCTCCGACAACAGACCCCAGTTCACTTCCCTGGCATTTGAACAATACTTAGCAGATCAGGGCATCCGCCATGCACTAACTTCACCAGTGCACCTTGCGGCTAACGGCAGGACCTAGCGCATGGTACAATTTGTTAAAAAAACTCTCCACAAAATGGACTATGGGGACATTGATGAAAAAATAAATAGAATACTCCTACTCCAACACATCACTCCACACAGTGTCACTAACAAGATGCCAGCTGAACTGTTGATGGGATGCAAGCTCCGTTCCCACCTTGACCAGCTTCACCCTTCTTATGAAACCCCGTGGATCCAGCAGAAAATGCTGTGAGTTCAAGATAGGCGACTTAGTTTTCGCTAGAAACCTCTCCGGCGAACCATTATGGGTCGAAGCAACCGTAATTCAAACCACCGGGCCCAGATCATACCGTGTGCAAACCTGGGATGGAAAACTATGGAAACACCATATAGATCAGCTTCGCTCTAGGCTACAATCCAGTTCCCGCGATTCCTGTGACTCCCAAACTGAGGGGGGAGGGGATGTCGAAGAAACCAAATTCGAGATGGTTGAAAGCAGAAGCGAAGGAAGTCAGCAATTGGGCGTGATAAATGAAGAAGAATCAAGGAGGGGAGTGTCCTCACCACAGAGGAATACCTCAACGGAGGCTAGCCCACAAAGATCGGAGGACAACAACGACAGAATTAGCGGCACCAAGTCGTCCAGTGAGAATGCGGAACTGCCTATACCAGATATATCAAAAAACGTCCCACCGAAGCCGGACTGCAGATGGGAACTGGTGGGACAGCGCAAATCTAATAGACAGTTAAAACAACCTACATATCTTAGGGATTACGTCACCGCACCCCTCAAATGGAACCCAGGGGGAAGGGGTGTTATGAACTAATAAAAGCGCTTAAATAAAGTTTTAAAAGCTTAAATAAAAAGCAAGGTTCTAATCCTGCACTTTTGATTGGCCGATAATAGCGATATCAATTGGTCTGTTCTGGAGAATCTGATTGGCTGTTAACAAGCCACTCTCATTGGTTCAAGGGTTTAACACTTCCACGTTCTCATTGGCTAATAGGTCAGCAGCCTGCCCTATAAAAGGGCTGCTGCTGCCCTAGGTTTTATTTGCTCTGTTCAGAATGATTAATAAAGAGTTGAAGTTCACTGTTCACTGCCTCGTCTCCGTTCCTTGCACCCATGCGCAGAACTTAACAGTAACCAAAAAAAAAAAAAAAAAGGAAGAGTAGAGAACTACAACCCTAAATCTAAGGCAAATAGTCAGGTTTTCAAGGGTTTTTGGAATATCCGGGGAGAAGAGGGAACCTCATTCTTCCTGCTGCTGCTACAGAGAAGTCATACTTCCTGGATTCCCAAGGATGACACTGTTTAATTGAGGAAATGTAAAACAGGCCTACTTTGCCAACATAATGGAATTATAGAAGTAATAATCCCTCAAATAGCAAAGTCCTATGTCATATTAGGTTGATGATCTCTTCACTTCTTACTGAAGACCAGTCAAGAACTCTGCATAGGAACCATCTGCATAGGAACCATCTCATGCCTAACTAGGTTCATGGTTGCATTTGTATAAAAGCCTTTAAAGTATATTCTTAAATATCTTCTTTCTGATAGTTTTTCTGCTGACTGAGTACCTTAGATGGAGAAAAAGTAGATGCAGTACTGGAGGATGGCTATTTGACTTCTTTTATCATGTCATGACTGTAGTGAACTGCCAGGTAGGTCAACTGATAGCTTCTATCCAAACAAATAAACAGGTGAGAAACAAATAAACAGGTACAGCCTTATACCAAGAAAGGTCCCCTGAGGTTAATAGTCCCGGCTAAAGTAATGAGGCTGACTGGCTTTTCAAAAGGAATTTCTTTTCATCTATGTTGATTCTTTCTTGTCATCCATTGCTGATTTCATTTGGTTAAGCTATAAAGGGCACTTATGATTCGGATTACATTAATATTCTATGGTTTTATAAGTGGTTCTATGAGGTGTTGACAAAAAAGTGGAATAAAAATAAGAGTACAACTAAAGGAGATGAACATTGAAGTTATGAGTATGATTTTATACCTGAAAAATCAGAGAAAGCTGATGTCTTTAAACTGGAAATCCCCATTTTAGTCTTCACAAATAATTAGTCCATTTTCAGGCATGACTATGACTGACAGATTTGTTAAATGTATGGACAACATGAAGATTGCAAAGTCTGGAATTTTTTCTCTCTCTTTCATTTTTGGAAGCTGTAGCATAACAGGATATGAAGAAATTTAATGCATGTAATGAAAAACAGGATTTAAAAACTGCACTAGCTTAACTGCACCATACAAAAATCTTCTCCAACCTAATATCAACTTAGGACAACAACACTCATGCTTTAAGTTTTAAAAATAGAAAAATAGAAGGATCAGAGAACTGTATAAACAACTATGTTTATACTACATTGTATACTACATTATACTACATTGTTTAAAGGGTATCTGTTTGCTGTCCCCAAAACTATATGGTTCAGTTTAATCATAAATCTATTCAACTATTATTATTATTATTATTATTATTATTATTATTATTATTATTATTATTATTATTATTATTATTATTATTATTATTATTTTGCAAATATGAAGAGTGGAACAAGATTAATTTCCTGATATTCAATTTTTTGGCATTTCATCAAAATATTGCCCTTAGATAAAAATGAATGATTCTTTTTTTAAAAAAATCTTTATTGGTCATATTTTCTCAATTAAAAACATATTTCCACTTATTATAGCATGTTCATAATAGTGTTCACTCACATTGACATATTCCTAAGTATATAAGTTATTACTAAATATTGTTATAATTATTTTTACATTCAGTTTGAAGCATATATTCATTGTTCATATATTTACATAATTATTTACATAGTTATAAAAATGAATGCTTCTTAAAAGGAGATTTCTGTCGACATGACAGATTCTGGCTCTGAATCAATGCATTTTAGCAGTGGCTAGAAAGGTAGCCAGACTGAGCATCTGCTTAAAATGAAAATATTTTTGCATTTTCCTTTCAGATACAGAAACAAACCATCAGTGGTTACAGAAGCTGTTAAAATTTCCTGCAATTTTTCAAGGCAGAATGACAAGTGACCAAAGCTGCACATCTGGAGGCATATCACTTACCCTCAGCATTACTAGCTTCAGTGCTCCTCAGAACAGTGCCAGTGTACAGTTCCAGAACTCATTCAGAATTGTGCAATCTATTCATCTCTCCCCTATCCATTCATTAGTTCATCTTTTTCATAATTTCTCCCTATGCTGCCCATAATCTCTTAAACGTTTCAATCACCTCATTACTTTTCCCCCCTTGCACCAAAAGTTCACCAATGTATCTTTTGCTTGCTGATACATTTCTGATACTGAATTTCTTGCTCGGTATCAGAAGTGTGCAGTCAATCATAATCATGGGCTCATTAGAATCCATGGAACCAGAACGGAACTTGGAGAATAGTTCTCTCATCAGTTTTGGTACTCCTGGATGGAAATTGTGTTAAATACAATGTGGAATGATGTTGCATTTTAGCAGTACTTCATCTTTGGGCAAGGCAGTGCACAATATGGTCAAAAAACCAAGAGAGTGGTTGATTTTGTGACTTTAAGTTCTGCCTGTTTTTACATACACTGCATGCAAACAAAAAACAACAACAAACAAAACAGGCAGACTTGATATAAAACTATCATGGCCATCATCTTCATTTTTTTTTTTTTTGTATCAGATCCTGCAGACAGCTCTGATTTTGTCCTTATAGTAACTTCAATATTCATGATTAAAGCAGATTTCTATATATTTATCATTGAGACAGCATCATTCTATTACATTATATTAAAGGCTCATAAACATTGTTTTTCTGCAAACCGCTATATAATTATCAAAAGCTTTTAAGAATAACCACATACGCAGACTCAGCACCAGGTATTCCTGTACAACTTCAGATAGAACTTCATCAAGACTCCAAAATAAAATAAAAATATTATTTATAGATTTTTAAAATATAATTTATCCACCAACCAAATTGCCCATCCACTAAAATAGCTAAAAACTGTGGAAAGTACCAGATCTCATAAGGTAACCAGATTTAGGATTTTTTTGGAAGGGGGGTGCTGCAATGTTACAGAAAGAGACAAAAATGACTGTGGTTTTCATGGAAATTAAATAAAACTAAACACACATAGAATTTAATACAAAAAGCTGGAATACATACTATCCCAAAACATGGATATTCCCAAAAGATGCTGCCTTTTCTTTTATTTCATGTCTTTAATTTGTTTTGCTTGCTATTTCTGACTTCTTTTTTGCATTTTGTGTAATGTTGCTTATGCAAAAAGAGAATATTGTTAGGATGAAGATGTAAACAGTGATAGCAGGATGGATGTTGGCAAGGGAGATAAAAGGGAGCCTTTTCTTTTTGTTCCCTTTTCTTTCAATCTAGCTTATTCTTCACCCAGGGAAACAGCCTGTGGAAGAATACAGGTATAGTAAAGAAACAGAGTGATTGCCACAGATGCTTTTGCTAGGGAAGCTAGCAGGGAAGGGTCTAAAAACATGGAGAGCAAGGTAGGCATCACCATGACCTGCAAAATGTGCCTGCCCTTAATGGAGCCAACCATAATTGCTTCAAATGTAGAGTTGTTCCTTTCTTTCTCCATTGAGAAAATGTGAAGTGATGCACTGAAATGGGTTGGAAAAGACAAGAGTGTCATGGAAAAGACAGTCAATTTCTGCAAGAAGACAGAGGAGTGAATTCCAACCTTTCCCTTCCGTTCCTTTGGCAAAGACAAACACCAGATCCAAAGAAGTAGGAGGATACGAAACAATTGGTAACAGTGGAATTCAGGAACCAGAATCTTCTTCTGTGACCCACCAGATTTTGTTGTGGTCAAACTTCATGCATGGTCAGCCACCATGCCTAATTGTGAACCATAACAGAAGTTGTATTTCAGTTATTGTAACTATCATTCCTCAAAATTGGTCTTTGGCTGGCACTGCTGAGATTGGATGCTTAGTAACATCAGGCAGGGTACAGATTGTGAGTCCTGATGGTGCAGGGGTTAGAGTGCAGTAGTGCAGGCTAATTCTGCTGATTGCCGACTGCCAGTAGTTCAGCAGTTCAAATCTCACCAGCTCAAGGTTGATTCAAACTTCCATCCTTCCGACGTCAGTAGAAGGAGGTCCCAGATTGTTGGGGACAATATGTTGACTTTGTAAACTGCTTAGAGAGGACTGTAAAACACTGCATATAATTTGCATATAAGTCTAAGTGCTATTTCTATTGTCTATTCTTGAACTTAGAGCATATTTTTGATGGGTATGAATGAATAGCCAAATATTTTCATACGCAATTTCCCAAATCTGTTTGTAAGTAAGATAATTTGATCACTCCTAATAAAAACACTCAAATTGAAGGAACTATTATTCAGACCTAAGTTTCTAAATATTAGGAGAAAAAGAAAAGAAACCATATACATTAAAATTGTGGAGTGAAGTGAAGATACACCACTAATTTATAAATGAGAATCGTTCTTAAATATGAGATTGTTCAAAGGCGTCCTGTTAAAGCTATAAAACAAACACATTTTATGGAATAATACATTGAGGAAAATGCTAAGTTTACAATGAAGATTTCACTTATAGCAAAAGACGTATGTATCATGATTACAAGTAGAAGTTAAAAAGTTAAAAATATCCTGTTTAAGAAAATATTAAAAACTGTTGTTCAGGCAACATAGAAGATCATCATATATCCTTTCTCAAGTCGGTGTAATAAAATGAATGCTTCTCATTCACTGTTTTTTGAAAAGCTGTTTTGTCTGTAACAATTAGCAGGATATGTCTTCACAATGCCCCTTCTCCCTTACCAAACATATGTGAGAAGGATGAAAACAAAACAAGTTAGTTTTTATTTTCCCCAATTAGCATTCCTTACAATGTATACACTGAAAACTAAAAATCCATCCAGTGCAGTGAACACCAAAAACTGAATTTGTTGGGACTTGGGTAATTCAAAAGATTCACTGCCAGCTGTTCTAGTAAGGGCAGCCAATTTGGATAGCTTTAAAAGGGGACCAGACAGATTCTTCCAGGGTGAGGCTATCAATATTGATATAACTAACTGCTGAATACTAGGCAGGATAGCTTAATACTAATTGCAGGGAACCAGCAGTAGAAAAAGACTATTGTTTTCTATTCCAAGCTTCCTAAACACAATCAGTTGGCCATTGTTTTGGCAATGTCTGCTGGAATATATGCCTATGGCTTAGTTAATTTAAGAGTCTTTGAGGATCACATGTTCAATCTGTGACAAATTACTTGAAAAGAACTAAAAACAGAAAAACCTGCGGCTAAGAATATAAAATCCATTACAACTAAGTCAGTCTTTCCCAAACTGGTGACTGTCAAATGTATTACATATAACCTCATCTAGTACATGCATGGAACGTACAATATTAGACTAATTGCAGCAATAACGTGATGGAAATATAATAAACTAATTAATAACAATAAGAGTTGGTTTTCATTCTATGATATCACTTTGATATCTTTTTGGAACTTTGTTTTAAAACTCCGAAAGCTATTCTTTCTTTTTAATTATTATTCCCTTTCAAAACTGGTTATCCAGAAGGAAAAAGAAAACAATTTGTAGTGTACATATCAGTATCCTTTCAATATACACCAGTACATCTGGTGATCTGCAGGCTTCTTGGCTTTACACACTCCTAAGGAAGCAATCCTAAGGAAGCACAAAAGCTGAAGGAGCTTTTCAGATCAAGAAGCTCTGGGATTCTGTACAACAGTGTTTTTCAAACTTGGCAACTTGAAGATGTATGAACTTCATGCTGGCTGGGGAATTCTGGAAGTTGAAATCCACATATCTTAAGTTGCCAAATTTGAAAATCACTGATGTAGAACAATGAAAAAGTAAGGAAACTATGCCAATAAAGTAGAATCAAAATCAGCCCTAAAACAAATTCTATAAATAACATGAGGGTGGGTGGCTGAATTTTCTTCAGCAGGAAGCAATCCCTTTGGGAGGACAAAAAGACAAATTTTGGTCCAGCATTTGGCCCAGTTGAAACAACTTTTCCATAGAACTTAAAATCTATTTGATGGGGCTCAGAGTTGTGGATTGCAAAGGCACAATTATTGTGACTAAGTGTGTCAGACACACACCAACCCTGTTGCTGAAATCAGCAATATTTGCCCACATATTTACATGGGATACTTAGCATAGATTCTAAAATAAAATGAATGCTATTTGCTTGCTGTGAAGAACAGCTTCCGCTCCTGACTCAGGAATATATATACATAAAAGCATTCATGGGTCTCAAATGCAAAGCACTTATTGGTCACTTATTTTTCTCTGTACAGAGGAGTGGGGGGCAGGGGAATTTTCAAACTAATAACAACAGAATATTAGAAAAGTATTAAGACAAGTCAATGTGAGACCACAGTTAAACAGTGAATTCTAATAACAACAGCACATTGCCAATTTAATTAGAACATTTTATGTTAGCTTTTTTTTAAATCAAGCTCCTGATTTCATTTCTAACTTCCTTTTCTCCCATCTGTTTTATTTGCCTGCAGTTCCTCTATGTAGCTCTTCTTGCTAGCATCAGCTGTAACATTAGCTTTTCTTTCTAGCATTATCTTTAAGTCAATTGGCATTTAGTATCTTTCCCTTTATTGGTCCTTTTTTCAAATACTGTTTTTTTCTGGGATATTCATACCTATTCATATCTATGACACCAGTACCTAACATTATATACAACTTCCAGAAGAAACAGCAGTCTATTAACAATGACCCAGAAAAATGTCCTATTTTTCTAATGGATGTTGAAATACAGTTTACATCAATATCACACTCTACCATTTTGTATTCACACAGTCCTGTAGATTCCAATTTACTCAGTGCTTGACTCCCTTTTCCAAGATGTTTCTATATGGGATGCATTGGTGAAATCTTTATACTTAGGCTGCAGTATGGATGGTTCAGTAGCCACCTGATTTTGCACTGTGCTATACTTATTTTCTGAAAAGGTCTCATTTAATAAGATCCAGCAGTATTTTCTTCTCATAATATTGGTAGGGTAATAGGTTTACAGAAAGCTGTTAAGTTTAAATAACTATTTATCAGCAAAAAAGAAAGCATAGAAGAGAGATATAGCCATAAAAGCCAATTGAATCTAGTCTGATAAAAATCTTCTCATATATATACTCTGCAGTGGTAACTAGTCATCATCATTTAGAGCATTAATGGTTCATACACCTATTACTCTTTTGATATGACATACAGCATACATTAAAATTGGCATCTAAAAAAGAGATAAATTTTGCATCAACATACCATAGACCAAACAAGCTTCAGTGTTTCAGATTTAATAATTGATATTAAGATAGTCATTTTCAACAAATAACCAATAATACATTATAATACATAATAAACTTCATATTTTAAACAATCACACACATAATCAACCTATAACAAAGGTTTAATAATAAATTTATATGTTATAGAATAAGTGGGACCGACAAGGAAGACACTGTAGATGCACTTTCCTCCAATATTACATGTTTGAGAATGAACAAGAAACATGTTAGTCACCATTTTCATTGGATAGTCAAGAAAGGAAAACTTGAGCCCAGATCTAAACAGGCAAGGCATCTCCAGATGAGGCAACACATGAGCCAAAGATATAAGGCTGGTACTTAAAGGAGCACGAGATCCTAAGTTTGGTTTGCATGCTGGCATTAATCAAATCTTGCAACATAGAAAAAAGGGAGTTGAGACATATATTTTTATAGCTATAGCCATGGATGAATTATGTCTGAGCCTTGATAATAGGATTTGATAGTGAATAAAGGTAATCTGGTTCTAAGTAAGAGATTAGATGCATTGTGGGAGATCTGCCCTCTGGGTGAGAGAACAGATACTTATTCAGGAGATCCCCTAATCATAGTTGGGGCTTAATAAAAAAGGATTTATGTAAGAAAAATCCAAAGCTGTATCTTAGGGCAGTGAATTAAGAAGTTCTGCTGTGCTTTGTGATTTTCTCAGAAAATGTAAAAACTGGTAGTTCCATCATATACCTAATTGTCTGGTGGAAAGGGGAGGTGGCCAGGATATTGGAATCCAGTGTAGCCTTTCTTCAGTCAGTGATTCCATGTGCTTCTTGATTTACTGAGGAACTCTGTGAAATGTAGGAAGTGAAGGGATGTCTAGAGTGACAGCGGTAATAAATAATGAATATGACTATTAACAGGTACGAAGCCACATCCAGCTTGTGATAATTACAGTGGTAAAAACACACTTCTTCATGCCTATTATATGAATAGTTTCTCATCAAATGGTTCTGTTTATGGTATCTTAGGAAAGAGTAAGTGAGGAATCAATTGTATGGCATATTAAAGTGATATGGCTGCTAGATCCCTCATGGATAAAATTACTCATCTTTGCTCAGAATAATATGTCACATGGATATGTGACTGGGTTAATATTCTGCAGTATTATTTTGGATTTCTTTAACATTATGGAATCTGACAATAGGACTGTTTATGATATGGCTTGTGAACTACATGGAACTACCCATTAGTCCATTTATTATTTTTATCTAATGCGTACATACCATCCCACTCTTTATTATCAAAGTAAACAGCAACATTATACAGATCATAGAAAACACATAAGATATAGTAAGTGGAAGAAAGTAAAGGCATGAGATAAGAATCTAGTTTACATCAACACTATGCATGATACCTCTATACCCTTGCTTACTGTCATTGCTTCCAACATTTCTATATATCAAATCAAACATTGCATTTAACTTTTTAAAATTCTTACCTCACTTTTTTCTAGGAACTTATTAACTCTATTCAACTAAAAAATTCCCAGTCTGTTTTTTTTCTCCATCAATTTATTCTCCTTTTATATATTTGTTTTGTAATTTGATGTTCATTCATGCTGTCATGCTGTCTATATAATCGAGCCCTTATCAAAATACTTCTTTCAAATTAGTCAATTTTATTGCATCCAATCATTCATGACTCTATTTTTGTTTGAACGTGCATAATTCTTAAATATAACATTCTAATTGTTCATCTCTATGATACCCAAAAAGGAGCTAGCTATGTATATTTGCTATTATGTCCAGATTAGAATGATAGTTTCAATACAAAAATCATGAATCATAAATAACATCTATTTAATTAACCAAACTGCTAATCAGGTTGACTGGTCACCACATAGTACTATGCCATTTATATAAAATCAAGAAATATTTGAGATATCAGGAAACAATATTTGAGTTTCACATGAGAATAGTTATATAAATAAGAATGTGTTATTGAAGGTACACAATGTTGTTTATTAGGTACATCTACTTAGAACAGCTTAGTGATGCATGCATTATAAATCAATCAAAAATACATCAACTTTAATAATTAATAAATATGATCATGCAACAAAATTTTTGAGTGACCTATAAAACAACCAGACAACAAGGTAAGATTTAGCTCTACTTAACAAGGCTCCAGTCTAAAATATTAGGGTCAAATTCCAATTTGAAAGCAGTTCCAGGAGTACAACTCCCATTATATAGACTACAAAAATCTGGACAATCACCAGATGACAGAAATGTTTCCACAAAGTACATTGCATTATATCTTTCTTATGAATGCTACCTTGGTCTTTTTAAGAGTAAGTTTTAAGATTCATACTCTGAAGTGAATCATGAAACCTACCTAGCATTTGCTGAAAATCATTTGGATTCTAAACCAGCAACAAAATATGAACTGCATAGAAAAAGTATATTCACATTTCTTAAGCAATATACCTGTACAATGCTATAAAATTCCTTATACACATGTCTGTAGATCAATTAAACAACCAAGGGAATGCCATGCATCTTATATTAACATTGTGCATATATTAAATAATTTGTTATATATTCCATGCATTCTTTTGCATGCTTCACTTCCATGTAAATCAAATAACTCAGAATCAATTGGATTGGATCAGAATATTTATTTATTTATTTGTATCCTGACTTTATTGTTTTTACAAATAACATAAGGCAGAAAACATATCCAACAGACCTCCTATTTTCCCCACAACAACAACCTGTACATGTGGTTATATAAGCCTTGATATTTTTTTTTGGGGGGGGGGGGAATTAATTATTCCATCAATTTTATCCTTAGATATAGTATTATTATCTTCATTCAGATTTCCAAAATATTACTTCCAGCATTTTATCATCTCATATTCAGCCCAAATATTTCCTCACTTTTATCTGTAATTATATTTACTCTTTGCTTCATTCTCTTTCAAAACATTTTTAATTTGTATCCATGTAACTCTTCCTTTCTTTTTTAATCTTAAGCATTGCTTACTCTCTTTAACTACTTTGTTGCAACTCGCTCTCTCATATATCTCTCATCTATATATCTATGTATCTATCTATCATCTATCATCTTTCATCTAATGTATGTAATATCTTTCTCTCATCCTTTTTGCAGCATTATTCTTATGTCAATTTTTCTCATTCACACCCACCTTCACTCTTTCATTCCACCAAGCAACTTTCTTCATTACTGTGAAATCTCACTCTTCTATGCCACTGTGAAACATTGAGCCATCATTTGCACCCTGTTCTAAGCAACTTCCACATTCCCTTGCCTCATGTCTGCTTTTAATTCATTATTTCAGGAGATGAGTGTATTTTCCAAGACTTTCACACACATGTACTATCTCTTTCTATAATTGTTCATTTTCACTCTTTTCTTTCACTTATTTTTTTTATTCCCACCAATTCTCTGAAATCCAGTTTTGACACTAACTAAAAATACTGTGACAATATTCACTAAACTTTCTCACCCTTATATCCTTGCTTATCTTTAATCTTTCTTATAAGCAAATTAGACATTAAGCCAGTTATCATTCTTATTTCTTTTTATGTTTCCTAAAGATTCAGTCACTTTTTCTGCATTTTCTCAACTCATTACCAGACATCAGTTTATGTCACCTATGATAATATTCTTCTTCTATTCACATTAAGAACATTGCACAATTTTTGCACAAACTCATTTCTGGCTCTCTGATTATCACCTTTTACAGGAGTGTATCATGCAGTGATCATCCACTTGGGATGGGTGGATTCTAGTTTTATAAATCCAGACATACACCTTGGTTATATAGATTTTAACATATATTTTAGGCTTTTCATTCATGATTAAACCAATACTTTCACTTCCCTGCATACTGTATTTTCATCCAAGCTAATCCACAAAACAAAATGACATTTATATTACAGCTTTGTTTTTTCTCACACATTGTCTTAGTGTGAGAGGTTGTGTGAAGGTTTTGGTCAGTCATGGTTTCTACACTATATCCTGGGTCAGCATTCTAGATATATATCATAATTTGTTTGGCTTTTTTTATTTGTGGAATCTATTCACTGCATTACTGGCATTTGATCCAGGTGATTTTCAGGTATGTTCATAGGATGTAGGCAATTGTTTCTAGTTTTACAAGATAATTTCTAGAGTAAAAATTTTCACTTGGGAGGACAGGGGTAAAAACTGGCTTTATTTATATTTGGCATATTGTCATAAATGTGCCACACAATGAGTGGTGCTCAGCAGGGAATGGTACATATACAGTACAATGATATGATTCAGACCTACATCTTGTTCTACATTTTCTCTATCTTACTAAAAAGCAAGAGTTTTTAATCTGACTGCTATACTGTTTTTTCTTAGATTTATTATGTTTATTGGGATTAGCATTATATATACTATCCTAGTGATTTTGGCTTGAGAGTGTTAGAAATATACTAAAAAGCAGGTTCATTTCCATAGCAACAATTTGTCCTTAAGCAGCCAATTACCTTGAATACTGGAAATATCATTTGCTAAAATTAGGGAACAATTTATCTGGACCACAACTTTATTTAACATAATACAAATGAATGATGATACACCTTGCATATAGATACAAGAGAGACAGAAAGTTCTTACAATACAAACTGTGAGATATGAGCCTGGACTACAAATAATCCTTCAGGTATCAAAGTATGTCTGAATTATAAACAGATTTGTAGGATAAAGTGTAGGAGGAACCTTGGTTATATTCAGTGATACTTTATATCCATATATTCAATAAAGAATTGCATACAGTTCTGAACATTATTAGCAGCATCAAGGAATGTCATACCTATAGCTTTGTGAAAACTCAGGCAATATATTAATGCAATACTATAATCATGGTAATTTAGGAAAACACCAAGAACCAATTTTGTAATATTTTATGTTATAACTGAACCAGAAAAATATTAAGTAACTTAGTAATTAGGTTAAAGGGTATGCTTTCAAAATCTGGAAGTGGATGAACTTCCAACGCATCAGACTTCTACTCTTAAATATGCTTAATGAAATCCAAAGGCAATATAAGGCCAGGGTTCAAAAGAAAGGTATGTCTTTTAACTTGTATCAACATGACTCTTTTAACCAAGAATAAATCAGATCTAATAACAGGAAATATAGAATGATTTTCTATTATAGCAAGCATTACAAACCCCTTGCTCAAGAATATAGCTGTGCTGCAAGAGAAGTTTGTAGTAGATGCATAGTTTTTACATATTGGCTACGTATTAGGATTCAAAATGAACATGCTATGCATGATGATTAGGTTGCAAGCCACTACATTTCATTAGACTGAAAATAAAACACAGAACAAATGAAATAGCAAAATGTCATCTTGTCTTCAAGCCTTCTCTACCTTCATTGTAGAGGAAAGTGAAAATCAGCTGCACACTATAGGTAACAACATTTCAATGAGAGATTTTCACAGTTTCAGGAGTATTAGCAGATGTTCTATTATTCTTTCCCTACTGTAAGTCCAGAAAACAAAATAAAGCTTCTGTCCTAATTACCCTTTCAACTGTACCCACTTGATAAAAGTATACTATACCATAATGTTGAGAGTTCTGGGTCTGCTCATTTCATCATCACTCTCCAGAGGCAGGATTTCATGTGACAATTCCTCTTGCCGTCTTCTACAAATATGCACACAATTCCTTTGTACCACTGAACGAAAGGCTTGGAGCAGAACAATGCTGGCAGCACAGCCCATAGCTGCATCCTGAAACCCACAAAATAACTTCTATGTTGATGCTATGCTTAAAAAACAGTAGCTCGTTGTCCCTGCAAACAGCCTACAGTGCAGCTGCAGCCAGCCAGCTCTCTCCAATCATTTCCTTGGGCTGTAATCATCTGATCACAACCAGATAGCTTGAATGCAGATATAGGAAAGATTTGATCCACTGTGTGAAACACACACACACACACACTTGCACACAGACAAAATTATGGCAGTTTTTGTTCTTTCCTTTTTCATGGTGACTGTTTTTGAAAATGCATGAGAACCATTCTGCTTGTTTTAGGCAATATTCCTTCTTGTGATCTCCTAATCACGATACTCAGAGGCTTAAACTAGCTGTTTAATAAAAGCTGGAAAAGCATGCATAAGTGCCTGCTAACAATCATATACAGGAACTGTAGTTATAAAGGAAGCCAAGAGAATGGCCAGGAATGAATGAATAAAACAGAATATCTTTACACTGATTTACTAAGAAGCAGAAATATTTTCTCTAGCCTCTGCTTCATAGCCAGAGTATAACAAGCATGCTGGCATCTTAAAGTAAATGGTCACATGAAAATAACAGTGAAAGGATTGTACAATGCAAGTCCCTAGATGAATGACAAACACCTCTGTTTAGTTTCAACATGTTTTCTAATTACTTTTGTCAGTGATCCCATACAGGTAGTGTATCTGTTTCCCAGAATTGGACAGTGATGATGGTGATATAGATAGATTAGATAGATAGATAGATAGATAGATAGATAGATAGATAGAGATAGATAGATAGATAGATAGATAGATAGATAGATAGATAGATAGATAGATAGATAGATAGATAGGCAGGCAGGCAGGCAGGCAGGCTGAAGAGACAGAAATACAAGACAGAGATAGTATATATGTGACAAATCTAAGAGCAGCTCATGTTAAAACCAAATTATTAAATGCCAATCCCACATCATCACAAAACCAAGTAAAAGCATTTAATAATCATTAAATAAAAAGACTGTTTATCAGATATCAGTGAATTAGGAGGCTAGTAGAATTTTTTTCCAGCCAAAATTTTTATGAAAAGTTAGAAGTTTCTGTGAGCTACGGATCACTGATAGCCATGATAACTGACTGATGTGGTCTTTGGCGGGGGGGGGGGGGGGGGGGGAGGAATCAGAAAAGCATTCTTTCAATTTTTTTTTTTAATTTTTGTTGCTATCATAGAGTAACAAGGTTCTAATCCTACAGCAACTTAGTATACTGACTCTGGCAGACAGCAGCTAAAGTACTGACAAATCATGTGAACCAGTTCTGACAGAGATCAGGATCTAAATGATGTTATATAAGCAAGGCAAGAGGACTCAAAGAAAATTTTCCCTTCATTATTCTTTTCTCCTTGTAAATAATCTGAATTTGTTGCAAATGCCTTTTTCTCAATAAGAAATACCAATGGCTCTTTCTGAAAACAAGGACTTCTTGGTATATCTGCAATTGTATCTGCCTTCACTTAAAAGAAATGTTTATAGTCACTCACACCAAAGGTTTTGGGTGGCAATGGAGTTCAGTCAACTGAGTTTCATGGGGATGTGAGCAAGCCTGTAATTCCAGCTGATGTGATCTTTGGAACAGCTCTTTGATGAAACCAATTGCTTAAGAAAACAAGAAAGAGCATGGTGCTAACACAGTTCTTTCAAACCAATTTTACACAGGGGATGATTAGGCTTTAATTGCTCTGGAAACTGTCACAAGAAGGAAACATTTCAATGAAAATATTTATGAAATGAATGAAGTGATTTTTTTAAAAAAACACATTCACTGTCAATTTTCTTTTTCGGTATCAAGGTAATTTGCACCATGTCCTTCAACTCTGACAGTTATGCATTAAAGTACAGTAGTTCAAGGCATGCTTTTTATAGTTCATAATTTCATTTCCTTAAATACAGTTTCAGCAGCATAGCTACAAAACTGTTATCGCTTCTGTTTCAAATAAAGAGATTTCACTGCTTCTCATCTGCATGATTTGGATTCCCATTATGTCCCTAACTATCTGAACATTGGGAGAAAGCGGACTTTTTTTGGCATATTCTTGGCAGCCACTGAGACCAAAGGTTAATCATGGATAATCATAATATTATCAGTCTGGCACCCTTTCATGGCTTATGTCTTTTCCTGTTATAATGACTGCTGTATGGTATTGCCGATATGTCTTGCATGTTAGGGACTGCACTTACTTTATTCATCCATACAGGGCTGCTCAGAAAATGCTTTTAAGATGTTTTGTTTCTATGGTTACAGTATCTAGTTCTGCTATACAGTTCAATGCAGATTATTTTTTCGCAAATCCCTGAAAATCTATGGAAGTAAATGCCTATAGAAGCTAATAGTACTGGATTAAATCCAGTTTTTCTGAACATTTTCATAAGGATTGATTAGAAAGGGAGAAAGTGCTTTCAGGTTGTGCCTTGAAACACAATTGTGACATGTTCAGTTCTTTGAAGATCCTACTCACAAACTTCTTGATCTAAGTGGGAAAAAAAACAGTGGCCATTAAAAAATTTGAAGTAAGATCTTTTTTTTTTTTTAATTGTGTTGTGGTAGTTTCTGTACATACAGTACAAACCTTTCAATTTTAACAATAAAACATAAGTGCAGTCCCTATCTCACTTTCCAAGACAGATTTTCAAAGGATTTCACAGCATTAGTAAGATATAGAAGCAAAACTTTGTCATTAATATAAACAATTGGCACAACCAATGCAAATAAAGTCACATTAAAATAATAATTCTCAAACCTAACATCCAAACCCACAAATTAGATATGGTTGTGCAATATCCCAGAGACACCTCTACAGTTATGAAACATCATTAAAAGAAATAAAAGTCTACCAGAAAATTACCATTGACTTTTAATCCTGCAATGTCTGTGTATCAATAGATACTGGATGGGTAAAGAAACAGTTGTACAAGTGAGATTTGGTTTAGTTCCTTTTGCTCTATTGATTTTACATGAATTCATTTTATTTATGTATAAGTAATTGGGTTCTACACCAATTATTTCTATTTGCCCTTTTCTTTTATATCTTTTGAATTGCCAAATTGTTCAAAGAATTTATGATACAAATAATTACCCAAGTTTTATTCACATGTTACTATTCACAAGTTTTATTTACTTGCAATACAATTTAATTGTTCTGAAGGTTATGAAGAAAATGGGATGTGAGTGAATCCAAATATTTGTTGGATTGTTTCCTTTGTACTGATACTTAAGAATTTCCAACCAACACAAACATACATATATATCAGTATTTACATTTCCTCTTTGTAATGTATGTGTTGTGAATTAATAAAAGTACTTGAATAAAGATTATTAAGAGCTTGAAGCAAAGTGCAGGGTTCTGGCCCTGCACTTCTGATTGGCCGATAATAGCGACATCGGATTGGTCCGTTCAGGAGAATCTGATTGACTATTAACGAGCCTCTCCCATTGGTTAATGGAGCTAGCGCTCCCTGTGTTTTCATTGGTTAAATACTCAAGAGCTTGCCTATATAAAGGGGGCCATTGCGGCCATAGAGCTGAGCTGTTACACATGTAAATAAAGAGTTTGAAGTTCACTGTTCACCGGCTCGTCTCCTCCTTAGCGCCCATGTACAGAACTTAACACTGGCAATGAAGGTGGGATCTGGAGACGTCAGAGCTTGCTGAACGACGAAGAACTATAACTGAGCATGTGGCTGAAAAGCACCAACGGCGGAACCATGTCTAGCGGCGTCATACCACCCGCTCCATTTGACCCGGCACAAGAAGACTGGGACTCATATATGGATCATTTCCAAATGTTTCTGGAGACCAACAATTTGAAGGATGCCACTACCGGAAAGAAACGGGTGGTATTCCGAACTCATTGTGGGCCAACCGTATTCAAGATGGCCAAGGCACCAGCGAAACCAGCAGAAGTAAAGTCTATGGACTGGGACGTCCTCGAACCCCTGCTGAGGGCCCACTATGCACCGACTGTGCCAACGCTCATAAGAAGGCATGAATTTTACCAGAGAAGTCAGCGGAAGGGCGAAAGTGTTGCTGATTTCAGAGCGGATCTCCGGAATCTGGGAGGCCTATGCGAGTTTGCCGACCTAGAAGAAGCCCTGAGAGACTGAATAGTTCTGGGATTAGATGCTCCAGGCACACAGAGTAAGCTGATGGCGAAAGGCGACATTAGCCTTAAAGATGCCATCGCTGAAGCTACTGCAGCAGAAGCAACCAGGAAGTCGGCTGCCCAAATGCGCCGCACCCACGCCCCGCATCGCCAACTTGCCTGTGAAATTTCACCTCAGTCAGAAGGACAGCTTAAAACAGCCCACCACGAGGACCTTGAATCGTCATCAGAAAGCGATGAAGAAGAGGACCACCGACTTCGGTCCGAATGAGACCAACGCCAGAGATCGCAGAACCAATGCGCTGGTTGTAAAGCAAGCCACCCCTGGTCAGAATGCAAATTCCTTGACGCGCTCTGCCATGTGTGTGGGAAAAGAGGCCATATCCAACGGGTCTGTAGAAGTAAGCTAGGACCCAGCCAGCCCTCGAGGAGGGCTAACTATCGCCAACCGACAGGAAGCCGTCCTGTAAAGCAAGAACCCATGAACCACCAATGGAACAACCACTCCTACAGAAACAAAACCCTAAACCACTCAACGAAGCGAGAAGAGGCTCACGAAACTATCATGATCGGTCATGCCTCATCTCTTGATGCCAAGAAGATCTGAGTGAAAGTGGCAATCGAAAACCAGCCCTGCCTGATGGAAGTCGATTCAGGATAGTCCCTCTCGATGGTTTCCTGGAAGACCCTCAAGCAGCTCATCCCTACTGTCCAGCGGCAAGACCTCAGATTCCAAAGACTCATACTCAAAGACTATCAAGGAAATTGAATTCCGGTCGTTGGATCCAGCCGAGTCCGGGTATCATTTAAGAACGGTACAGCATTCCTATCCCTGACTGTAATTGACCGGGATCGGCCGAGTTTGTTAAGCCTCCAATGATTCGCTCCACTCAGAATTGAAGTAGCCGGCATTCATCGAACCTGCAGCAGCGACTGGAAAGAGGACCTCATCCAAGAATTCCAGGACGTCTTTGCAGAAAAGCTAGGTGAGTACAAGGGGACCCCAATATCATTTAACCTCAATCCCAAAATAGCTCCCATCCGCCTTAAGCCTCGTCGAGTTCCATTTGCCCTTAAACCAAAGATTGACGAGCAGCTTGATAAATTAATAGCCCAGAGTGTGTTAGAACCAACCGATCACTCTCCCTGGGAAACCCCAATCGTGACACCCATCAAGCCGGATGGATCGATAAGAATTTGTGGGGACTACCGAGCCACCCTGAACCACGCCCTTCAACAAAACGCTTACCCGGTACCGGTGGTGCAACACCTCCTCCATTCCCTGGGGGGCGGAAAAGTCTTCGCTAAACTAGACTTAGCCCAGGCATACCAGCAACTGCCTGTAGACAAAAAAACGGCAGAGGCCCAAACGATTGTTCCGCACCGAGGTGCGTTTAAATGTAACTGACTCCAGTTCGGAGTGAGCCCCGGGAATCTTTCAAAGTTTGATGGAAAGACTATTACAAGGGATAAAAGGCATTGTCCCATATTTTGATGATGTGTTAATCGCTGCCCCGACTCGGAAAATACTAAAGGATTGCCTGAGGTTGGTTCTCCAGAGATTTAAAGACTCAGGTCTCAAAGTTAAAAAAAACAAGTGTCAATTATGTACAGATCGTGTAGAATTTTTAGGATATTTAATTGATAGTCAAGGCATTCACCCCACCGATAGCAAACTTAGGGCAATCAAAAACGGCCCAAAACCCCGAAATAAGGCCAACCTCCAGGCTTTTCTAGGCCTTATCAATTTTTATAATGTTTTCCTGCCTCACAAAGCAACTGTAGCCGAACCCCTACATCATTTATTGGACAAAAAAGCAACCTGGGTATGGGGACACAGAGAGGAGCAAGCGTTTCGACATGTGAAAAATTTATTGACTTCTGATGCTGTTTTGATGCAGTATGATGAGACTTTGCTTTTAACGATCACGTGTGATGCATCACCATTCGGAGTGGGCGCCATTTTGAGTCACGGTTTGCCAAACGGTACTAAAGCCCCTGTTGCCTATTTCTCAAAGACGTTATCAAAAGCAGTCAAATTGAATTACAGTCAAATTGATAAAGAGGCTCTTGCTATTGTGTCTGCTGTTAAGTGATTTCATGAATATGTGTATGGCCGAGCCTATACTATAGGCTTATATATTACCTTATATATTATCTCCCAGAATGATTCGCTGGTCAGAATTCTTGGTGGCATATAATTACAAGTTGCCTGGGGAAGGCCACTCCCCACGCCGATGCATTGAGCCACGCACCACTTCCAGGGACCATTGATGACCCTGCACCGACAGTTACAACACTGCAGATCGAGACACTTTGAACACCGCCACTAACAGCCCAAGATATCGCAATGGAAACGAAACACGACCCCATTTTAGCACGAGTCCTCAGTTGGGTGGAGCGCAGATGGCCATTGGACCAGATACCTGACGACTACGTCCCATTCAAGAATCGACAAACGGAACTATTTTCACAGAAGGGCTGCATTATCTGGGGTGATAGAGTCATTGTCCCAGAGCGGTTACAAGGAGGGATACTAAGAACCTTGCATGATGGCCACCCCGGTACCGTGCGCATGAAAGCCCTCGCACGAACCTATGCGTGGTGGCCGGGTATCGACAAGCAGATTGAGACATGGGTAAAAGCTTGTCACAAATGCCAGGAAGTAAGCAACGCCCCTCCGAAGGCAACCCCGACTGAATGGGAAACACCGAGGGGACCATGGTCCTGTATTTATCTGGACTTTGCGGGACCCACCAAAGGACACACATTTTTATTAACGGTGGATGCCTACTCGAACTGGCTTGAAATCCATGAGATGAGGAATACAACCACCGAATCAGTCATCAGGAAACTAAACAGACTATTTACAACACACGGATTACCAGACGTTCTAGTATCTGACAACGGGCCCCAATTTACCGTGCTGTCCTTTGAACAGTACCTGGCGGACCATGGTATTCGCCATGCGCTGACTTCGCCAGCGCATCCTGAGGCCAATGGAAGGACCGAGCGCATGGTACAATTCGTCAAGAAAACTTGCATAAAATGGACTATGGCGATATAGAAGACAAGATTAACCGGATACTCCTTTTGCAGCATACCACTCCGCACAGCGTCACCAATAAAACTCCCGCTGAGTTATTAATGGGGCGGAAGCTCCACTCCCACCTCGACCATCTGCATCCATCATATGAACCTGAAAAACCACACGGTTCCAGCAGGAAATGCCGTAACTTCCAGGTAGGTGACTTGGTTTTCGTTCGGAACTTTTCAGGCGATCCGTTGTGGATCGAGGCAACTGTAGTCCAAGTAACCGGCCCCAGATTATACCGCGTGAGATGTCGCAACAATAGAATATGGAAGCGCCATATTGATCAGCTGCGTTCAAGGCTACAGTCGGGGATCTCCGAGTTCCCTGACTTCCAAACCGAGGGGGGAGGAGATACCAAGGAAGCTGAATTTGAAACGGCAGAAAGTTTAAGCGGAAGTCATGACTGCTCAGAGGCAACATGTGAAGAAGGATCGGGAATGGGGGTGAACTCGCCTCGAGGAGATGCCAAGAACATTAGCGGCAACGAAAATTTGAATACAGAACGGGAGGCACCCTCTTCACCAGATAACATCCTACGCCAACAAGACTGTAGCCAAATACCAGGAGAACATCGTAAATCAAATAGACAATTAAAACAACCTGCCTACCTCAAGGACTACGTGACCGCAACCCTTAAATGAAACCCAGGGGGAAGAGGTGTTGTGAATTAATAAAATACTTGAATAAAGATTATTAGAGCTTGAAGTAAAGTGCAGGGTTCTGGCCCTGCACTTCTGATTGGCCGATAATAGCGACATCGGATTGGTCCGTTCAGGAGAATCTGATTGGCTATTAACGAGCCTCTCCCATTGTTTAATGGAGCTAGCGCTCCCTGTGTTTTCATTGGTTAAATACTCAAGAGCTTGCCTATATAAAGGGGGCCGTTGAGGCCATAGAGCTGAGCTGTTACACATGTAAATAAAGAGTTTGAAGTTCATTGTTCACCGGCTCATCTCCTCCTTAGCGCCCACGCGCAGAACTTAACAGTATGAATGTATAACATGCAGCTGTTATAAATCTCCAAATAGTAGGATTCTTGGTATTCTGTCTGGCTCTCCCTACTGTCATCTCTCATCCTATTCCTTACTAGGGAGATTTTAATGGGGTTACCATATATGAATTGTGCCTTGGGAAGTTGGGCTCTCTATAAAGAGAATTGGTTATGGACTATAATAGCTTGCTAGATCAGGGGTTACCAACCTTTTGGACCTCAGGAACAACCAAACTCATAATTTTAAATCCCGTGGACCACTAATATGAATCCAGCATGCTGCTCGCTGGACTCCCACTGACAGGATGGGGTCCTTCAGGCACTTAGTTTGGCTGCCTGTTTCTGCAACCTTAAACACTCAAAGACTCATTTGGACCCACAGAAAACAAAACACCGCGATCTCTCATATCTCTCTCTCTTTCTCTCATCTCTCAGTCTTTCCCTCCCTCCCTCCCTCCCTCTCTCTTTGTCCTCTTTCTGTTTCTCTATCTTCCCCCCCTCTATCTGTCCCCAGAGGTGGGGGTTGGGGGAAAGGAACCAAGCCTCCTCTTTCCTGTGTGAGCACTTCTGGTGAGGAGGAAGAGAAGCACGGTGGGAGGAGGCTTGGTGGCTGCCAGAGGGATGATGAGTGCTTTGCAGTCCTGAACGGAAGGGTTGATCCTCCACATCTGAGGGCATCGCTGGCAGACACTTCCTGTGGCTCAGGAGGGCCACGCTCTTCCCACTGCTGCTCGGCCTCCGCGATACACGGAAACAGGAGGCAGCAGGCACAACACAGGTTTGCTAGGGAGACGACAGAATTGCCCCACTTCACCGCCAGCCATCTGGTCTTTAGCATGTGGCTTGTTGGCTTCCAGACATCTGATTTCCATCACCCAGAACCAGTTTAGTTCCTTTTCCCCCACCCCCACCCCCTTGCAGGCCAGGGAACACCCAGGGAGGGCTCCAATGCTACGATCTCTCACACACTCCCCTCCCTCCTCATGCGCATCAGTCCATCCGCTGCCAGTATCGCCACTGTTGCAGACAGGGGTACACTGCGGACCACCAAAATATTTTCACGGCCCACCAGTGGTCCGCGCCCCACCTGTTGGCGATCACTGTGCTAGATCACTTTTAGATGGCAGGACGATAGCTACAAGAAGTAAACATTTACCTAAGTATATGTCCATAGAGTTGTACAGGTATAACTAAGAGTCAACAAATAGTTCACTTGTTCCTCAGCTGTGTGCTGCTATACTTCATGCTGCCATCCTGCATTTTTTCCTGTTCCCTTCCTGTTTTATATGAGCTGCACATTTGTCAAAACTCCAGCCAAACTTGCTCTTCCTATTGCTAAAAAATACAGTACATAAGTGACAAGTTAATAGTGTTAAGTTTGAGCATGGGTGAGAAAGAATGGAGACAAGTTTCTGAACGGTGAACTTCAGCTCTATATTTACATCGTGACTTGCTCATTTAATATCAGTAAAACCCGCCTTATATAGGCAAACCTTGTAACGTTCAACCAATAGCAAGCCAGGAACGCTAGCTTTTATAACCAATAAGAACTCTCAGTTAAGGGCCAATCGGATTCCCCAGAACGGGCCAATCCGATTCGGCCACTTAACAGCCAATCAGAAGTGCAGGGCCAGAACCCTGCACTTACTCCAAGCTCACACTTTATTAATTATATTGCATACACAACACCCCTTCCCCCTGGTTCCTTAGTCAGGGTGCAGTTACATAGTCCCTTAAATAGGACGGTTGTCTTTTTAGTCTCTTTGATTTTCGTTGTATCGGCTGGTTACAATCTCGCTGTGGTAGATTGTTGTCTGGCAGTGGGGCTGTCTCTGGTTCAGAGTTCACTTCTACATCGTTGCCCACATTTTCCTCGATTCCCTGAGATGCAAACGTTTCTCCCTCCGGCTCCACTTCCTCAGTTTCAATTAAATCGTCGTTTCCTTCGAATGGGTTTCCTAGGGCTTCATCTTCTTCCGTACCTCCCCCCCCTCAGTTTGGTCATAGGGGAGTTGCGAATTGGCCGCTGCAAGCCGCGACCGTAATTGGTCGATATGCCGTTTCCAAAGTTTATTGTCAAGGCATTGCACAAGGTAGGATCTAGGGCCGGTTACACATACTACTGTCGCTTCTACCCACAACGGGTTGCCCGATAGGTTTTTTGTATAAACCAGGTCTCCAACCTGGAAGGTGTGACAGTGGCCGCTGGATCCTAGTGGTTTCTCTGGTTCATATGCAGGGTGCAACCGGTCAAGGTGGGAGAGGAGCTTTCGTCCCATTAGCATTTCAGAGGGAGTATTGTTGGTGACGCTATGTGGGGTGATGTGTTGCAAAAAGAGGATTTGGTTGACCTTGTCATCAATGTTGTCGTAATCTACCTTTTGCAAGGTTTTCTTCACAAATTGAACCATGCGTTCTGCTCGGCCATTGCTCGCAGGGTGCGCAGGCGAGGTGAGTGCATGGTGGATGCCGCGGTCAGCGAGGTACTGTTCGAACGCTAGTGCAGTAAATTGTGGGCCATTATCGGATACCAGGACGTCTGGTAATCCGTGGGTTGCAAAGAGTCTGTTTGGAATCTTGATGACCGCCTCGGAGATCATTGTCGTCATGCGATGAATTTCGAGCCAATTTGAGTAGGCATCGACGGTAAGCAGGAAGGTGTGGCCCTTGGTTGGCCCCACGAAGTCCAGGTGAACTCGGGACCAGGGTCCACGTGGTGTCTCCCATTCAGTAGGCATGGCTTTTGGTGGGGCGTTGCTGACTTCTTGGCATTTGGGACAAGCTTTAACCCACTGTTCGATTTGCTTGTCAATGCCCGGTCACCAAGGGCTTTCATTCGCACGATGCCAGGATGGCCATCGTGCAAAGTTCTCAGCAGCACTTTTTGGAGCCGTTCTGGAATAATGACTCTATCGCCCCAGATGACACAGCCTTTCTGGGAGAAGAGTTCGGTCTGTCGAGTTTTGAATGGTGTGAAGTCATCTGATAACTGGTCCAATGGCCATCCGCGTTCTACCCAGCCTAGGACGCGTGCTAGGGTGTGGTTGCGTTTGGTTTCTCTCGCGATATCTTGGGCGGTCAGTGGCGGCGAGTTGAGTGCTTCGATTTGCAACGTGGTTACCGTTGGTGCTGGATCGTCAAGAGTCTCTGGAAGCGGTGCTCGGCTCAATGTGTCAGCGTGGGGAATGGCCTCCCCCGGGCGGTATTGCAGCCAATAGTTATAAGCAGCTAAGAATTCTGACCATTCGGTCATCCTAGGGAGTTGGCTTATCTCCGGCTATTATCCCCAATAACGGCTTGTGGTCAGTCACAATAGTAAAAATCCTACCATACATGTATTCGTGAAATCTTTTCACAGCTGAGACAATTGTGAGGGCTTCTTTATCAATTTGTCCATAGTTCCGCTCTGTTTTTGACAGAGTCTTTGAAAAATATGCAACAGGGGCTTCGTTCCCATTAGGCAGTATGTGGCTCAAAATGGCGCCTACCCCAAAAGGCGATGCATTACAGGTTATAACTAACGGCAAAGTCTCATTATACTGCATGAGTACAGAGTCAGAAGTGAGCAGTTTTTTAACATTTCGGAACGCCTGTTCTTCACGGTAACCCCATAACCAAATTGCTTTTTTATCTAACAATCGGTGTAACGGTTCAGCGACGGTTGCTTTGTGTGGTAAAAATACATTATAAAAATTGATGAGGCCAAGGAATGCCTGGAGATCGGCCTTGTTTCTTGGCCTGGGAGTGTTTCTGATCGCTTTTAATTTACTTTTGGTAGGGTGAATGCCCTGGCTATCAATCAGGTACCCTAAAAACTCAACACTGTCAGTACACAATTTACATTTGTTTTTTTTAACCTTAAGACCGGCCTCTTGGAATTTTTTAGGACTAATTTTAACCGGTCCTGTAAGATTTTTTTTGTAGGGGCTGCAATTAATACATCATCAAAAAAGGGGACCACGCCCTTAATCCCTTGCAATAACCTTTCCATAAGGCTCTGAAAAATCCCCAGGGCTACACTTACTCCGAATTGCAGCCGGGTGCATTTAAAGGCACCTCAGTGAGTCACAATAGTTTGGGCCTGTGCCGTTTTTTCATTTACTGGTAATTGCTGATATGCCTGAGCTAAATCCAATTTAGCGAAAACTTTCCCGCCCCCCAGGGAATGGAGGAGGTGCTGCACCATCGGAACTGGATACGCGTTCTGCTGCAGGGCGTGGTTCAAAGTGGCCCGGTAGTCCCCACAAATTCGGATTGACCCATCTGGCTTAATGGGTGTTACAATAGGGGTTTCCCACGGGGAGTGATCGATGGGTTCCAACACCCCCTGAGCTATCAGTTTGTCGAGTTGTTCATCGATTTTCGATTTTAAGGCAAACGGAACTCGACGGGGCTTTAGGTGAATGGGAGCTATTTTTGGATCTAAGCTGAATGAGATTGGGGTCCCCTTGTACTCGCCTAAGCTGTCCGCGAAAACGTCCCTAAACTCAGAGATAAGGTCTTCCTCCCAGTTACAGCCACCGACTCGGTTTACGCCGGCCACTTCAATGCCGAGTGGTGCGAACCATTGGAGGCCCAGTAGGCTAGGCCGATCCCTATCGATGACCGTTAAAGGTAAGTATGCTGTGTGCTTCTTGAAAGAGACTCAGACTCGGCAGGACCCGACAACAGGGATTTGATTCCCCTGGTAGTCCTTGAGGATGAGGCGTTGGAAACGGAGATCTTGGCATTGAATTGTGGGGATGAGTTGCTTGAGTGTCTTCCATGACACCATCGAGAGGGACGATCCCGAGTCGACCTCCATGTGGCAAGGCTGGTTCTCGATGGCTACCATGACTCGGATTTTCTTTGTGTCCAAGTCTGAGGCATGACTGATAGTGATAGTATGGTGAGCCTCTTCTCTCTGCAAAGCTCGAATTCTGTAGGAGTGGTTTACTGGCTCTCGCCTTACAGGACGGTTTCCTGTCGATTGGCGATAGTTAGCCCCTTTTGAGGCCTGGCTGAGTCCTGGCAAGCTGTGGCAGACCCGTCCGATGTGGCCTCGTTCCCCGCACTCATGGCAGAGTGCGTCGCAGAATCTGCATTCGGATCTGCATGGTTGGCTCCACAGCCAGCACAAGGGCGTAAGGGTTTCGGCCGAGGGTCCCGGTCGGACCGCAGTCAATGGACCCCTTCTTCGTCGCTGTCTGACGACGAAGAGAGGTCCTCGTGGTGCGTTGTCACGAGCTGCCCTTCTGAACTAGGTGAGATTTCGCTGGCCGGTGGTGGTACCGGAGTGCGGTTTCGGCATAGTTGTGCAGCCGACTTCTTGGTTGCTTCCGCTGCAGTAGCATTGGCAATGGTGTCGGCAAGGCTGATGTTGCCTTTTGCCATCAGCTTGCTTTGAATGCCTGGTGCATCTAATCCCTGAACTATGCGATCTCTTAGTGCTTCTTCTAGATCGGTGAATCCGCAGAGGCCTCCCAAATTTCAGAGGTCTGCTATGAAGTCAGCTATGCTCTCTCCCTTTCACTGGCTTCTTTGGTAAAACTCATGGCGTCTCACGAGCGTAGGCACAGTCGGAGCGTAGTGGTCTCGCAGGATAGGTTCGAGGTCGTCCCAATCCATGGCCTTCAGTTCTCGGGGTTTGGCTAGTGCCTTAGCCATCTTAAATACGGTTGGACCGCAATGCGTCAGGAACACCACCCGTTTCTTCCCGGCTGTGGCGTCCTTTAAGTTGTTCGTCTCTAGGAACATTTGGAATCGATCCATGTAAGACTCCCAGTCTTCTTGTGATGGATCGAACGGAGCGGGTGGTACGATGCCGCTGGACATGGTTCCGTTGTTGGCATCGTCTGTCACGTGCTCAGTGTTCTTCGAAGTTTCATTGGTTCAGATGACTCCACATCCCATCCTCGTCACCAGTGTTAAGTTTGAGCATGGGTGAGAAAGAATGGAGACAAGTTTCTGAACGGTGAACTTCAGCTCTTTATTTACATTGTGACTTGCTCATTTAATATCAGTAAAACCCGCCTTATATAGGCAAACCTTGTAACGTTCAACCAATAGCAAGCTAGGAACGCTAGCTTTTATAACCAATAAGAACTCTTGGTTAAGGGCCAATCGGATTCCCCGGAATGGGCCAATCCGGTTCGGCCACTTAGCAGCCAATCAGAAGTGCAGGGCCAGAACCCTGCACTTACTCCAAGCTCACACTTTATTAATTATATTGCATACACAACAAATAGCAAATAAGTATTTTGTAAAAGTCATTTCAATGCATTGTATGATACATGTTTATTATGCTTTGTAGATAAAGCAATGTAGTTTTTTAGGAAGCTTTTTAGGAAGATTTAAGTGATTGATCAAGTCACAATCTTTTGATTGAAGATTTGATTTCAAATGTCCCTCTCAACAAATCTCTATATCAATCATCAGTGTTGATTTTTGTGGCTTAGAATATTGAGCAAATTCAGCCAAGTATGATTTATTTGACAAATCAAAGACTAATAACACTTTATAGCATTCCATTTGTAATGTAACACCAAAATTGCCACATTTACCTGCACTTATCTCCTCGCTGCACTTAAATCATGCTAGGAGTGGCAGCTGGTTGTCCTCTAGTTTTTGAATGACATTGGAAGCATTATTTTTTTAATAATGGAGCCAGCACTCTGAAATGATATCCTTTTGGAGAACTATCTGTTTCCCAACAATGTCCATCTTCTGGAGAAAGCTGGCAGCAGAGCCTTTCCACAGGGTTGGGGCAAGGGTGGGATGCTACCGGTTCTGCCCAGTTTTAAAGAGTGGTAGCTCTGAAGAGCAGCAGCAGACACCAGCTGGTTCTGTGTTTGCTGCTGTTTGGGCCACCCGCCTGCCTGGGCTCTTACCTGTCCTTTATTTCCTGCTTTTTCAACCTCAGCTGCTTTGCGTGGCACAGCTGAGGTTGAAAAAGCAGGGAAAAAGAGGCTTTTCAAGTTCTGCACAACTGCACACAGTGCTTTTCAGCTATCCAGGCAGCACAGCCTAAGATTGTTTTACAAACACGTGTGTGCACACAAACATAGTCACTGAACTGGTAGTAACACTGGTTGAATCCCACCCCTGGGTTGGGGCCTGTTGCCCTGCACTATGTTTGGGTTGTATTTGTTTTATGCTTCTTATTTTTTGAACTGCTGAGAGAACTGTGATTGTGGTAGAATATAGGTTTGATTAATAAATCAAATTATTTATAAAGTACAAATAAAGGATAAACGAATTATTAAATAAACAGAGTACAAAACAACATTTGGAGCAGAGATATACAGATATTTTATTGGCTTCACTTACAGTAAGGACAGCAAGGAAAGAAGACAAAAGGAATGGACAACCTATTTTTCCTTTATGCAAAGAAAAAGCTGGTAATCTCTCTTTCCCTTCTTTCCTTCTATACCATATGGGCAAGGTAAAACAATCAAAAACCAAACCTCTGGACATTCACAAGTTCAAAACTGTAGTGAAAAAAGCCAAGACATATGAAAGCATCTGGAACTTGCATTTGCAAAGCTAAAAAAAATCTGTCCCATTTCTCTTACAGACACAGCAATTGTGTTTTTTAAAGTACCATAGCATATAGGAAAATACATATTTGCCCTTACACCGACACAACCCTATTCATAGTAAGAAGACAGATAATGTTAAGCACATATAAAATGCATATGGACACAAGGAAAACTAGTACACACACACGTGCCCTTTCCCTGAAAATATTTGTGGTTCTGTCACTGCAAGATATCTGGCACCTTACATCTTAACTACTCTCTTATATCTCTAAAAGAACTGTGTTAGTACAATTAGTACAAATGTATTATCATGGAGAGAACATTTCATGCTCTAGTTTAAAATATGTATTTAAATTCAATTAAATGTAACATTTTCATTTCATGTATAAATGTTTCTTTACCATAACTTGAGATGTTGATAACATCAATGGGACAGTGCATTTCTGAAAATATTAACAACCCAGCCAGAAGTAGCACAAACCTACTTCATTTAGTTTAGCTCATTGCACATAAATAAAAATTGCTTTATTGTTATGGGTTGTTTTGGTCTTTTAACGTAGATTGGTATAAACCTCCATTTCCTTCTGCCAAGACTATCATACTAGTCGATTGGAAAATTGAGTCTTGTATTTCAGTATATTTCAGATGACCATTAACTCTGCAGTATGTGAAACTTAGCCTTTGCAAGTCCAGGATTTTCACACCATTATACAAGTTTTGTACATATATCAGTTTTGGTTTCTATTGGTTTATTATATAAAATATGCACTATCCCATTATGATTTCTTATTATTGCAACAATGCATTGAGGAATTTTTCAGAACTGAACATTAACACTGCAGAAAACATATCAAACAATTTCTGTCCACATAAACAATCTGTCTTTCCTCGAAGCGTGGAGACTAACCAAATCATGTGACTGGAAACCTATGTACCTATAAAAACAACATGAAAAGTAATCCTGTAGAAAAGAACAATGACAGAATGTAACATCTGTGTTAAGTGTGGAGAATGGGTACGACGAATGGAGACGAGCCGGTGAAATAGTGAACTTCAAAACTCTTTCTTAACATGGTGTGACAGCTCCAACTGGATGGCTGCTATAGCCTTCCTTCTATAGGCAACTAATTAACTATTCAATCAATGGCAACCTGGGAGTGCTAGCTCCGTTAACCAATGAGAACGGCTTGCTAATGGCCAATCAGATTCTCCTGAATGGACCAATCTGATCTCACCATTTAACAGCCAATCAGAAGTGCAGGGCCAGAACCCTGCACTTGACTTCAAGCTCTAGATAACTTTATTAAGCATTTATTCATTCACAACAATTTGTATCTCTCTGTTCTGAGAATTTACATAATGCAAGAATGCTGCTTCGATCAGTAGCAAATCACACATTGCACAGCTGGAACTCCATTGTGAATAAGCTGGGAATAAGCTTTTTATTGTATTTCCTGCATTGTATTTTCTTCTGGGGGGAAAGTGTTGAAAAAAATCATTTCAGGTTTAAGTGTACATTGCAGGCTTTTCAAAGACCATGCCAAATACCAAGCTGTGGATTTGTTCATATGAAATGAGTCCTTTTTCCACCTATTTATTTAAGTTCAGCTTCTACTTTAAAAATTAATTGCAAATAGTTAACAAGTTGGAACAGTGTAATAGGATTATATGCACAATGCACAATGCCAGGTCAAAGGCATTTTTTAATAACCTATAACATAGACACAAAGATCTTGATTATATGGATTGTGTGATTGTATGTTGTATCAGACTGTTAATCTGAAAGTAATATATTCTTCCAATCTGGGAACTCAGAAAAATAATAATTTCCTTAGTACCCTCAAAACGACGCTATAGAGCACTGCACATCAGACATAAGGACAGTTTTTCCACAAAAGCCATCACTCTGCTAAATAAATAATTTCCTCAACACTTCTCAACTATTACAAAGTCTGCACCACTATTACTGTTAATCTTCTCATCACTCCTTATCACCCACCCCCTCCCATTTGGGACTGTATGACCGCAACTTTGTCGCTTGTATCCTTATGATTTATATGGACTGTTTCTGTTATGTACTGAGCGTGGGTGCAAAGAATGGAGACAAGCCGGTGAAATAGTGAACTTCAAAACTCTTTATTAACATGGTGTGACAGCTCAGCTCAATGGCTGAAACAGGCCTCCTTATATAGGCAACTTATTAACTATTCAACCAATGAAAACTTGGGAACGCTAGCTCCGTTAACCAATGGGAGAGGCTCGTTAATGGCCAATCAGATTCACCTGAATGGACCAATCTGATGTCGCCATGAATGGCCAATCAGAAGTGCAGGGCCAGAACCCTGCACTTGACTTCAAGCTCTTGATAACTTTATTAACACATTTATTCATTCACAACACCCCTTCCCCCCGGGTTCCATTTATGGGGTGTGGTTACATAGTCCTTGAGGTAGGCCCGTTGTTTTGTTAGTCTATTTGATTTTCGTATTGCACCCGGTATTTGGCTGCAATCTTGTTGAGGTAGGACGTTATCTGGCGAAAAGGGTGTCTCTAACTCTGAGTTTGAATTCTCGTTGTCACTAACATCTTCGGTATCACCATGAGGCGAACTCACTCCCATCCCCAATTCTTCTTCATGTGTTTCCGTTTCGCCGTCGTTTCTATCATTAAAACTTTCTGCTATTCCAAGTTCATCTTCCTCTGTATTTCCTCCCCCCTCAGTTTGGATATCAGGGGACTCGGAGATTCCTGACTGTAGCCTTGATCGTAGCTGATCAATGTGGCGCTTCCATAGTCTATTATCGCGACACTCCACGAGATATGATCTGGGGCCAGTTACTCAGACCACAGTCGCCTCGACCCACAACGGATCGCCCAAAAAGTTCTTAGCGAATACTAAGTCGCCTACCTGGAAGGTACGGCATTGCCCGCTGGATCCATGTGGTTTCTCAGGTTTGTACGATGGGTGTAGTCGGTCGAGGTGGGAACGGAGCTTCCGCCCCATTAGCAATTCGACGGGAGTTTTGTTGGTGACGCTGTGCGGAGTGATATGCTGCAAAAGGAGTATCCGGTTTATTTTTTCTTCGATATTGTCATAGTCCATTTTGTGTAGTGTTTTCTTGATGAATTGTACTATGCGCTCGGCCCTTCCGTTGGCCGCAGGATGCGCCGGCGAAATCAGTGCATGGCAAATACCGTGGTCTGCCAGGTACTGCTCAAAGGACAACACAGTAAATTGGGATCCGTTATCGGATACATAATGTCTGGTAATCCATGTGTTGTAAATAGTCTGTCTAGTTTCTTGATGACCGCTTCAGTTGTTGTATTCCTCATTTCATAGATTTCGAGCCAGTTCGAGTAGGCATCTAGTAATAACAAGTATGTGTGGCCTTTGGTAGGTCCCGCAAAGTCCAGATGAATACAGGACCAGGGTCCCCTCGGTGTTTCCCATTCAGTTGGGGTCGCTTTTGGTGGGGCGTTGCTTACTTCCTGGCATTTGTGACAAGCTTTGACCCACGTCTCAATTTGCTTGTCGATGCCCGGCCACCATGCATAGCTACGTGTGAAGGCTTTCATGCGCACGATGCCGGGGTGGCCATCGTGCAAGGTTCTTAGTACCGCTCATTGTAGCTGCTCTGGGACAACAACTCTATCTCCCCAGATGATACAGCCCTTCTGTGAAAACAATTCCATTTGTCGACTCTTGAATAGGGCGTAGTCATCAGGTATCTGGTCCAATGGCCATCCGCGCTCAACCCAACTGAGAACTTGTGCTAAGGTGGGGTCGCGTTTCATTTCCATTGCGATATCTCGGGCTGTTAATGGCAGTGTTCAAAGTGTCTCGATCTGCAATGTTGTCACTGTAGGTGCGGGGTCATCAATGGTCTCTGGAAGTGGTGCTTGGCTCAATGCGTCGGCGTGGGGAATGGCCTTCCCCAGGCGGTGTTGCAGCCGATATTTATAGGCAGCCAAGAATTCTGACCAGCGAGTCATTCTGGGAGATAATATATAGGGGGTTGGCTTATCTCCCGCTATTATTCCCAGCAAAGGTTTGTGGTCAGTCACTATAGTAAAGGCTCGGCCGTACACATACTCATGAAATCTCTTGACAGCAGACACAATGGCAAGGGCTTCTTTATCAATCTGACTGTAATTGTGTTCTGCTTTTGAAAGCGTCTTTGAAAAATAGGCAACAGGAGCTTCGCTACCGTTTGGCAAAACGTGGCTCAAAATGGTGCCTACTCCGAAAGGCGATGCATCACACGTGATCATTAATGGCAAAGTCTCATTGTACTGCATTAGTACAGCGTCAGAAGTCAATAAATTTTTTACATTTTGAAACGCCTGCTCTTCTCTATGTCCCCATACCCAGATTGCTTTCTTGTCCAATAAACGATGTAGGGGTTCGGCTACGGTTGCTTTGTGCGGCAGGAAAACGTAATAAAAATTGATAAGGCCTAGAAACGCCTGGAGGTCGGCTTTATTTCGGGGTCTTAGGGCATTCTTGATTGCCCTCAATTTGCTATCGGTAGGGTGAATGCCATTACTGTCAATCAAATATCCTAAGAATTCGACACGATCAGTGCATAGTTTACACTTGTTTTTCTTAACCTTAAGCCCTGCGTCTTTGAACCTCTGAGAACCAATCTCAGGCGCTCTCGTAAAATTTTCAGGGTAGGTGCAGCGATTAACACATCATCAAAGTATGGAACAATGCCTTTGATTCCTTGTAATAGTCTTTCCATCAAACTTTGAAAGATTCCTGGGGCTACGCTCACTCCGAATTGGAGCCGGGTACATTTAAAGGCACCTCGGTGCGTAACGATTGTCTGTGCCTCTGCCGTTTTTTTGTCTACAGGCAGTTGTTGGTATGCCTGGGCTAAGTCTAGTTTAACGAAGACTTTTCCACCCCCCCAGGGAATGGAGGAGGTGTTGCACCACCGGCACCGGATATGGGTTTTGCTGCAGGGCGTGGTTTAGGGTGGCTCGGTAGTCCCCACAAATTCTAATTGAGCCATCCAGCTTAATTGGTGTCACGATTGGGGTCTCCCAGGGAGAGTGATCGGTTGGCTTTAACACTCCCTGGACTATCAACTTATCAAGCTATTCGTCGATTTTCAGCTTTAATGCAAATGGAACTCGACGAGGCTTAAGGCGGATGGGAGCTATTTTGGGATTGAGGTTAAATGATATCGGGGTCCCCTTGTACTCGCCTAGTTTTTCTGCAAAGATGTCCTTGAATTCTTGGACGAGGTCCTCTTCCCAGTTACTGCTACCAATTCGGTGAATGCCTGCCACCTCAATCCTAAGCGGAGCGAACCATTGGAGGCCTAACAGGCTAGGCCGGTCCTTGTCAATCACAGTCAGGGGTAGGAATGCTGTACGGTTCTTGAACGATACCCGAACTCGATTGGATCCTACGACTGGAATCCGATTCCCTTGATAGTCTTTGAGTATGAGTCTTTGGAATCGGAGATCTTGTCGCTGGACGGTAGGGATGAGTTGTTTGAGGGTCTTCCAGGAAACCATTGAGAGGGACGATCCTGAGTCGACTTCCATCAGGCAGGACTGGTTTTAGATGGCCACTTTCATTCGGATCTTCTTGGCATCCAGAGAGGAGGCGTGACCGATTGTGATAGTTTGGTGAGCCTCTTCTCGCTTCGTGGGGCGGTTTATGGTTTTGTTTCTGTAGGAGTGGTTGTTCCATTGGTGGTTCACTGGTTCTCACCTTACTGGGCAGCTTCCTGTCGGTTGGCAATAGTTAGCCCCCCTCGAGGGCTGGCTGAATCCTATTTGGCTTCTATAGACCCATCTGATATGGCCTCGTTTCGTGCACACATGGCAGAGTGCGTCGAGCAATTTGCATTCTGATCAGGGGTGGCTTGCCCCACAACCAGTGCATTGATATTGAGATTTCTGGTGTTGGTCCCATTTGGACCTCAGTCGATGGACCTCTTCTTTGTCGCTGTCTGACGACGAAGAGAGGTCCTCATGGTGAGCCGTTATAAACTGCCCTTCTGACTTAGGTGAAATTTCACAGATCGGTTGGTGAACCGGAGCGCGGTTGCGGTGCATTTGGGCAGCCGACTTACTGGTTGCTTCTGATGCAGTAGCTTCAGTGATCGCATCGGCAAGGCCGATGTCACCTTTCGCCATTAACTTGCTTTGGATGTGTGGTGCATCCAATCCCAGAACTATTCTGTCTCTTAAGGCTTCTTCGAGATTGGCAAACCCACATAGGCCTCCCAGATTCCGGAGATCCGCAATGAAATCTGTGACATTTTCACCCTTCTGTTGACTTCTTTGATAAAATTCATGCCTTCTGACAAGCGTTGGAACGATTGGCACATAGTGGGCCCTCAGTAAAGGTTCGAGGATGTCCCAGTCCATAGACTTCACTTCTGCCGGTTTCGCTAGTGCCTGGGCCATCTTGAATACGGTCAGCCCGCAATGCGTTAGGAATACCGCCCGTTTCTTTCCAGTAATGACATCCTTCAAATTGTTGATTTCCTAGAACATTTGGAAACGATCCATATAAGAGTCCCAGTCTTCTTGCGCTGGGTCGAATGGAGTGGGTGGTATGACGCCACCGGACATGGTTCCGCCGTTGTGCGTTTGGTCACATGCTCGGTTATCGATCTTTGTTATTCAGTCAGCTCTGACGTCTCCATATCCCATCCTCATCGCCAGTGTTATGCACTGAGAGTGGGCGCGAAGAATGGAGACAAGCCGGTGAAATAGTGAACTTCAAAACTCTTTATTAACATGGTGTGACAGCTCAGCTCAATGGCTGCAACGGGCCTCCTTATATAGGCAACTTATTAACTATTCAACCAATGAAAACTTGGGAGCGCTAGCTCTGTTAACCAATGGGAGAGGCTCATTAATGGCCAATCAGATTCACCTGAATGGACCAATCTGATGTCGCCATTAGTGGCCAATCAGAAATGCAGGGCCAGAACCCTGCACTTTACTTCAAGCTCTTGATAACTTTATTAACACATTTATTCATTCACAACAGTTTCCTAGTATGATTTGATTGCTTATTGTACCCTATGACTATCATTAAGTGTTACACCTTATGATTCTTGACAAATGTATCTTTTCTTTTATGCATGCTGAGAGTATTTGCACCAAGACAAATTCCTTGTGTGTCCAACCACACTTGGCCAATAAAGAATTCTATTGAGCACACTGCAGATGTTTTCGTTTAGAAAGCACTAACTAGCAAGTACTAACTGAGCAAAGTTTAAAAAGTGACTAGCTTGGATGTTTTTATGCTGGGCTTGCTGACTAGCAAATATACAGCAAATGAGGTTAAATATAACATTTATTAATAACAAGAAAAATACAGAATAAGCACTTAATTTAGTTTAGGACATTCTACCTTCATAAAATTGAATCTTAAAGAACAACAATAGCTGATATCCATAATTCATCCAGAGTAACAATAATACCATCAAACATTCATATCTGCCTATTCCACTCCCAGGTCTAATCCGAACATCTGGCTGACTATGCAACAAACCATAATAATAATAAAATAGAGTGCAAGAATGCAGAGGATCACTAAAGGCTTATGGTAAAAGATACAAATGTATTTACCCTGGGGGGAGGATTTTTATCATGTGTTAACTTTGTTTAGTTAAATAAGTAATTATTTGGCTTAATCTTATTGACTAATTAAATACTTACTTTGAAAAAACTTATAGTGAAATACCTATGATAATTTAACAAAAGATGCCTTTTAGTAAGAATTATCAGAAAGGATTTAATTTGGCCAGCCAAATTCTTTTATATAAAAATACTTCTGACACTTATGTAAACCAACAATGTATTGTAGATGCTACTGAATGAACACAGATTCAACCCAAGATGTAATATTCATATTCAGGCAGTAAACCAGGATATAGTTGGCAGTGAAGTAGAATGCGAAGAGAATCCCACAATAGGTGACTTCTAATTAGGGTAATTTAGGAATGATTTTGCTAAAAGACCAACCTGTCTAATATCATTCTTTGTGAAGCCTCCTTCTCCTTTCTATATTGCTCCCAGATAGAATAAAATGATATGAAGTTGGTGATTAAAACAATCGTGTCTGAGCGGGGCTCAGAAAGGTGTTGCTCTTGAAGAGAACTGAAAGCTTTTTTCATTAAGAATTTCTTTTATAATAAAAGCTAAATCATCAGCAAAAGCTTGTAGTTTAAATTCTTCCTTCTTAATTTTCATTCCTTTTATGCTTTTATCATCCCTAATATTTCTATTCAACACTTCCAAGGTCAACACAAATAGCAAAGGAGATAGGAGACACCCTTGTCTTGTGCCTTTTCTTATATTAATAAAATCTGTAAGTTCCCCCTCCATCATTACCTTTGCTGTCTGTTTATTATATATGGCTTCGATTGCTTAAATACATTTTTTAGCAAAACCCATCTGTTCCAATAGTAATAACATTAATCTCCAGTTCATGTTGTCAAATGCCTTTTGAGCATCTAAAAATATCAAAGCCATTTGCTTTTCAGGATGAGCCTCATAGTATTCCAAAGTATCCAAGATTACTCTCATATTGTCTCTGATTTGTCTCTTTGGCAGAAATCCATTTTGATCTGGGTAAATAAAATTATTTAAATATTTTTTAAGTCTTTCTGCTAAAATTGAAGCAAAGATTTTATAGTCTGCATTCAATAAGGAGATGGGTCTATAGTTCTTAATTTGCAGTGGGTCAGCCTCTTCTTTTGGAATAAGTGTGATATAAGCCTCTGACCATGTTTTGGGTATCATCTTCTTTAACATAACTTCATTCATGACTTCTAACAATGGGTTACTCAATGATTCTTGAAATGTTTTATAGAATTCTGCCAGAAGCCCATCTGGACCTGGTGCTTTCCCATTGTTTTGTCTCTTAAATGCTTCATTTAATTCCATCATTGTTATATTGCTTTCTAACATTTCTTCAGTCTCTTTAGGTATCTTCGGTAAATTAGCATTCTGTAAATATTGTTTGACTTTTTCCTCATCAATATTCTCTTGTTTATATAGTTGCCCATAAAAATCTCGAATAATTTCCTTTTTCTCCTTATTACCATAACAAACTTGGCCTTGATCATCTATTAACTTCAATATTTTTCTTGATTCCTTCTCCTTTCTCAATTGATATGCTAGCCATCTACCTGGTTTATTCGCTCGCATCTTCAAAGTAATTCTGTTTAGAATTTCTGATTTTCTGTGCCAATTCTTCTTTCTCTATTAATTCCATTTTATGTTTAATTACATCCAGCTTCAATTTAATATCTTTTTTCTGTGGCATTTTCTGTAATTCTTTTTCAAGTCTTTTATACTCATCTTCCAAGGCCTTAGAAGCTTGCCTTTTCCAAAAATTCTTTTTTCTTGTATAATCTATTATCAGACCTCTAGCATATGCCTTCATTGTATCCCAAACATTCTGCGTTGAAGTATCTTCTTTTTTATTTTCTCTGAAAAAAAAAGCCAATTCCTTCTCCATCCATTGTATAAAATCTTTCTCCTTTAAAATAGTATTATTTAATGTCCATCTCGATCTTTTTTTTGTCCCTTCCATTTAATTGTCATTGGGCTATGATCTGCCCAAGTACTTGTTTCAATATTTGTTTCTTGAATATTGGATATTAATTCTGTTGAGATCCAAATCATATCTAATCTTGACCATGATAAATGTCTATTTGAATAAAAAGTATATTGTTTAGCTTTAACATTTCTTTCTCTCCAAATATCTTTTAAAGATAGTTCGTCTGTCATTTTAAAAAAAGATTTAGGGAGAACCTTTCTATTTTGCTTGGTTGTCGTTGCTATATAGTCCAATTTATTGTCCACAATTCCATTAAAGTCTCCCATCATAATTATATTAACATAGTCCAGTCCAGTTATTTTCATGTGTAGCTTTTCATAAAATTCTTCTTGTTTTTCATTCGGAGCATAAATTGCAATCAATAGTATTTTTATATTATTGTCCATTATTTCCACCATTAATACTCTTCCATCTTCATCATTGTAGATCAGTTTTGCTGGGATAGCCTCTTTAATGTATAGAACCACTCCTCTTTTCTTACATTGAGTCAAAGAAGTAAATATTTTCCCCAATTTTGGCTGTACTAACAATTGTTCATGTTGTTTTTTAATATGAACTTCTTGTAGACAAATTATATCAAATTTTAATTTCTCTAATTTATGAAAAGTTTTCCTTCTTTTAACGGCTGAATTAAGTCCATTTATATTCATTGTAATCAGTTTTCTTTCTTCCATGATTATGCTTTATATTTAGGTCTAACAGCTCTCGTGGATCTCACTTCACGCTGTTCTTTACTGTCCACCTGTCCACCTACAGCTCCTTTCTCTTTTTCAGTCTCCAGTTGTTCCTCTTGAAACTCAATTAATGAGACCTCTTTCTCTGTCTCCTCTCTTCTTCTTCCAAAAAATTCTGCATGGAAAAGTTCTGCTTTCTCAATTGAATCAATTCTATGTCTCGGCTCTTGCTATGTAAACATTAATCCTTCTGGAATCAGCCATCTATAATTCACTTCGTTTTCCAGTAGCATTTTGGTCAGAAATCGATATTCTCTTCTCTTCTCATCTCTCTCACTCTTCTGGGTATTTGTTTTAAAACCACAATCTCTTTACCTTTGTATTTCAATGTTTTCTCTCTTACCACTTGTAATATTTGTATTTTGATGGATTTTTTGGTAAATCTAATATGGACTTCCTTTGGTGATTTATTTCTCATTGCATATCTTGTATAAACTCGATATACCTCATCTATTCCATCCATCATCTTTTCCTCTGTAATTTCCAAAGCATCCGCCAAAATTTCTATCATTATCGCAGCCAAATTTTCTCCTTTTTCCTCTTCTACATTTTGAAATCTGAGATAAAATTCTGACCTTTCCATCTCCCATCTCAACATCCCATTTTTTTCTTGTTCAACCACTGTTAATCTACTGTCAATATTTCCAATCTTCTCCTCTCTTTGTTTTCCTTCTTCCTCAATTTTTTGGAATCTCTCCTCATACTTCCCCATCATTTGTTTAATATTTTCCACTTTTTCATCAGTCTTCTCTATTCTTTGTTCAATGATATCTGATTTTATCTTGAGATCTTGGATTCCTTGCATAATCATCTGTAAAGTTACTTTTTCTTGTTCTTTATTTTGCTTCAACATTGTCTGAATTAAATGTTGTCCTCCAGCTGGTGGGGAAGCAGAGGTAGAAGTAGAAATGCCAACTGGTATTGGTTTCCTGCTCATTTTAATGCTTCCAAAGCTTCAAATTCTTTTTGACTTTTAATCCAACTGGTAGAATAGTCAATTATAATCCAAAATGAAAAAATCCAATAGTAAAAGACCCAAAACCAAAGAAGAAAAAGGAAAAAAGAAAGAAGAAAAATCTTCAGGTTCTTCTTGACCCTAATCCAATTACAAAGTAGTCCACCATAAAAAAGGAAAAATAGAAAAGAAAAAAACAAACAAACCCAAAAATGATATTATTGATTAAGAGCAAAAAAAAAAACAAAAGAAAAAAAGAAATTCCTTCAGGTTCTTCACACCTTTATCTCAATAATCAAAAAAGAAAAACAAATTGGTCCAAAAACATGGATAGAAAAAGCAAAGAAGTCCCAATAAAAATAAAGAGAAAAAAAGAAAAATAAAGAAAAAACTCTGAGACTTTCCCTTTAAAATAAAAGGGAAAAATAAGAATATTAGTAGAATTGAGATTTACAAAAAGGCTGGCGAATGGGGTATATATATATATAAGAGAGCACACTGCACTTTATTTATTTATGTATCCAAGGCTCTTATTATGACTCTCTTCTCCAGCAGCTTCAAAGCTAAGCCTCAAGTGTTGAAATATTGATAAGAGTCCAGGAAAACACCTGTAATAATATTTTGCTGTGCACTCCCTCTATCTTATCACGTTGAAATGTCCTTGAGAAGGAGTCTTCTTACGATTCTTTCCAATTCAAATAAAGTATTTTCAAGCCTCTAGTTGGCAGTGTTGCAATGTTTCTTAATGCTCTTCCCCCCCCCCAGCCTGAAAAAATGAATAATGTATACAAAAAAAGAAAAGAAAAAGAAAATAGCTAAAGGGAGCCTCTATCCTAGAAAAAATTAAAAAATCAAAAGGAGCTTAAAAATATATATAAGAGAAAATTCATTCCGGTTACCTACAAAGTCACACTTAAGTCCCCAGAAAAAAAGTAAGAAAAAGAAAAAAGAATCCAAGCCTCAATTTGACATCACTTTAAAAAACACCGCTCAAACAGTTTTGGTCAAAAAAAAAGCCTCACAGGTTTCTTCTTTGTTCAGGATGCCCTTTCAAACCTCAGCGAATTTACAACACAAAAGGAATTTCTCACCCAGCCGACACACTTCTTTCCAGCCACTTTCTTTCCAGAGCTGTCCCGACTTCAGCAGCTATGGGGGCTGCCTCTCCGCTGCCAGCAAAAGGGCTTCTCCCGGATCAAACCAGAGATTTTGCAATATCTCTGGGATCCTGGGACAGTACCCTTCTCAATCCCCGTCTCTACGGGACGGTTTAGGTCCGTTGGGACCGACCAGGGGCGAAAATATCGGCTGCGATCTCAGAGCCCCAAGATCGCAGCTGTATCGCCGAAACGAAGCTCCGCCAGCTCCAAGGTTATTGGAAAAGATAGAGACATATGGTGAGATGGCTGGTTTGAAAATAAATAAAGATAAAACAAAGATTTTGACAAAGAACATGCTATTGAGACAAAGAGAAGAACTGGCAGATCTTTTGAAAATCCAAATTACAAATAAGGTTAAGTATCTGGGGATATATTTGTCAGCAAGATGTAGCACATTAAAAGAGAATAATTATATTAAACTCAAACAACAGATAGCTACAGATTTGAAGAAGTGGGAAAACTTGCAATTGTCATTAATAGGGAGAATTTCAACAATCAAGATGAATATTTTACCTAGAATTTTATTTTTGTTCCAAACAATACCAATTAGGCTTGGAAAAGACTATTTTGAAGATTTAAATAAAATTATGTTGAAGTTTATATGGCAAGGTAATAAAGCGAGAATAAAGCTGAAGCTTTTGCAAAATGCTAGAATTAGAGGAGGTTTTGGCCTGCCTAATTGGGAATTGTATTATCAAGCTGCAAATTTGATGTGGGTCAAAGAATGGATAACATTAAGAAAGCATAGGTTGTTGACATTGGAAGGGCATGATTTGCTGTTGGGCTGGCATGCTTTTTTATGGTATAAGGGAACTAAAACACAGGGTTATTTTAGAAAACATTATATGCGGGAGTCTTTGTGGTTAAACTGGGAGAAGATAAAAAGACAATGTTATTTGAAAATTCCAGTTTGGTTATCAACTATTGAAGCATTTTCCTATCCTATAATTTATAAGAAGGAACAAACAGTTAGATATGGGGAACTCTTGGATGAAAAGGGTAAACTTAAATCGATCCAAAACTTAGAGGAACAAGGTATAAGGATGAATTGGTTTTCATATGCGCAAATACATTCAAGGTATGATGAAGATTCTAAAACGGAGGGATTCTATGATAAGCAGACTGATTTAGATAAGATCTTGATGGGTACTGATGAGAAAGTGATTAAAAAATTATATGGTTATTTACTGGGAATGAAATTAGAGGAAGAACAAGTCAAAGAAACTATGATTGTTTGGGGGAAGAATTTTGGATATGGGATTGATCTAGAGAAATGGCAGAAATTGTGGTCTCAAAATTATAAAATGACAATGTCAACAGCTTATAAAGAACACTTGTATAAGATGTTTTACAGGTGGCACTTTCCCCCGACAAGAATAGCAAGAATGTTTAAGAACAAATCTGAAAAATGCTGGAAATGTCATCAGATACCCAGCTCGTATTACCATATGTGGTGGATTTGTGAGGATGCTAGAAAATATTGGACTATAATTCGCATGTGGTTGGAAAAAATGACAAAGAAACACATAGACTTGAAACCAGAAATATTCCTATTGGGAATTTTACCTGATATATATAGTAAAGATTTGAAGTACCTGATTGTAAATGTATTAACAGCGGCCAGGATTGTATTTGCTAAAAATTGGAAGAGTGAGAAAATACCATTACAGGAAGAAATTATTAAGAAAATATTGGAATGTGCTGAGATGAGTAGATTGACATTTGAAATTAGAGAGCAAGAGGAGAAACAATTTTATGAAATTTGGGATCTTTTTTATCAATGGCTAGATGATAAAATACGATAATAGAATATTTAGAATGCTAGACAGTAAGGAATATCTTTATTTTGCTATTTTGCTATTATTTTGTTATTTGACATTATATTTATAAAGGGTTTTTTAGGATTGATTTGATATGATTATATGATTTGTTATAGAGTAAACTGGTTTAAAGTATTGTTAGCTCATAAAGCATGAATGATTAAAAATATAGTCAAAAACTTCTTTTTTCAGTAATATTAGGATATATAAGTTTGGATTGACAATATGTAACATAATTGTAATTGAGACTACAGAATGAATGCACAAAAATGATGAACCAACTGACACACTGGATGTACATATGAGAGTTGATGTTTTTATGTTTTGTTTGTCTTGTTTGTTTGTAGAAAATTAATAAAATCTTTTTCAAAAAAAAAAAGAATTTCTTTTATAACTCATCCAATAATAAAAAGGTTTTTTAAACGTACCATCACTGCTATTAAAAAAAACTTTTGAAGTAAAGCTTGTAACAGTAATAGATAATCTCCAACTAGTTAGTGTTTTAAGAAACTGCTCATTTGCATCTATGCTTGTGTCAGAAAATTCCAATTTTACTCATTTATATCAACCAGAATTGTTTTTTTACTCTTCTCATTAGGAATATAGATGCAGATTTTTTTAAAAAACATATTTAAATACCACTCTTAAACAGAAGCATAAAGGACCAAAGTGGGGGGAAAACACAAAGCAATACACAGAAATGTTTCCTTGCTTATCAGTTTTCTTTTTGCAGGTTATCATGATACTGATTGCTCCTAGTTAGAAGAAAGATTTGGTTGGTTTGCTTGTTTTCTCCCCAGAAATGCTGATAAGCTACCTGCATGATTTCATCTTCATCATTTATATAGGTCAACATGTCAAAATCATTCATGCTTGTATTTTCTTCCAGTCTTTCTTAAGTATGAAGAAAAATTAAGCAAGCTATTTGACTGAGCCATAGAAGTGTATAATGTAATTCAATGCCAAAATTATAAAAGATAAGAAAACTACAAGTGGCATGTAATATCTTGCTAATTGCAAATTCCAAAGATAAATGTAAGTATTAGAGAATCAAATGATATGATAACCTGAAATTGTAATAAATAATAATTTGAAAAAAAAACCCACTGTCTATACATTATAAACCAGAGGAGGATAGCATTTGACAATAGTTTTACCCAAAAATAGCATTTTCACAGAAGCAAATTTCACATTGATGTTTGACTCTATTTTAAAGCACATGTAACACTTCTGCTACATAAGCTGCACCTGGTTACCATTTTTTTGGGGGGTCCAATTCAAAGTGCTAGTGTTGATTCTTAAAGTCCTACATGGCATGGGACTGGGTTATTTGAGTTCATCGACCCATCTCGCTATATTGGATCGAATGGGTATGTCATAGTCCTGTCATTTAGGGAGGTACACTTCACAGAACCTAGGCAGTGAACCTTTTCTGCTGTTATACCAGCAGACCTGGAGATCTTAGGGTACAGGTGAACTTGTGAGATAATGCAATTACTATTACCATCTGTTTTTATAGCTTTTAATGCTTTAATTTTGTAATGAGTTTAGATAATTATTGTTTAGTCTTCTTAAACACTGCCCAGAGTCACTTGTGAAATAGGCATCTATATAGATTAGGTAAATAAATTATAAAATGAAGTCCACACTATGGACTTATAGATTTTTGTCTTCTGCACAAAATGCATTTCACATCTAATAGCTCTCAAGGTGACCAATGACAACAAATAATAAAACTCACATAGTTTTTAAAAATGACAGAGGTAAAATTATCACCATTGAAATAAACCTTTTAAAAAAAACATAATATATCAATACATTTGTAATAAAAGAATTATCACCATTATAATTTCCTTGTGGCTAACAGCCTTGTTAAAGGCCAGTCTGATTATTATTTATTTTCTAGTTTCTAGTTTTATATTGTCTTATTTCTTCAATTCAAAGCGCTATATGAGCCAGTTCTTATTCATATTTAAATATTAGGGAAGAGAAGTACAAATCTACTTCCACAAAAGCAAGACAATAAAATTCTCAGCTTTACTAGGCTGAGCTTCAAATGTTGACTTTCACATAAAATCAGCTTGTAATTATCAGTGAGAAAAACCTGTCAGCTCTGCATATATAGGGAAATAACATTTTAGCAGAGAAAACAGTGAATCACCTGAATGAAAAAATGGAAAAAGTACCTTTGTGACTATCATCTGAATGCTTACCATAAATCTGAAATAGTACAATTCAGAATAAAAGTAAAGTGGTATTTCTGTGAGAATAAGGTCATAATTATTCTCTGACTAAGTTTTTTGTTTGTGTGAAACAAACCAACTGCTGGTTGAGAAACTGTCACTAAACATTGGCTTGATGAATGGATCATACTATGCTGAACTGATATAATCCAATAAGCTAAAAATCAAGGCTTACAAAATACAAGAGTAACCAGAGTAACCAGTCATGTTAAACTAAAATCAAGCAAGCCAACTTTTAGGTTTATATGATATTTAGCCACTGTAACAATATACTGTAGGCACTATTGTATGATTTCCTTTAAATCAAATGGTGAAGGGGGAATTCAAACTATTTATTAAGTACATTATTGCCAACATCACTCAATCAAATAGAATTAACAAGCAGTGGCAAATCAAGCAGTTTATCTTTGTACTGTGATTTTGTTTATTTATTGCACCATCTTAAATATGATCCTGTTAGATATATGTTAAACATCACTATCCAAGGCTTGAATATTATTGTTGTCATTGTTGTTCACTAAGTTGCTATTCCATCCTCCACTGCTTCCCCTGTGTCTGCCCAAACTCATGTCCACTGATGATACTATGTAACCATCTCATCCTCTGCTGACCCTTTCTCCTTTTGCCTTCAGTCTTTCCCAACATCAGTTTTTTTCCAATGAGACCTCTCTTCTCATTTGGTGGCCAAAATATTTGAACTTCAGCTGCAGTATATGTCCTTCCAAGGAACAATAGGGTTGATTTTCTTTAGGATCAAAAGATTTGATTTCCTTATTGTCCAGGGGACTCTCAAGAGTCTTCTCTAACACTATAGTTTGAAAGCATCAATTCTTCAGCGTTCGGCCTTCCTTATGGTTCAACACTCATAGCCATGCATTTCTACTGGGAAAACCATAGCTTTGACCATTTGGACCTTGTTGGCAAGCTTATTTCTCTGCTTTTTAATATGCTCTCTAGTTGTGCCATAGCTTTCATCTCAAAGAGCAAAGCATCTTTTAATTCCAGAACTACAGTCACCACCTGCAGTGATCTTGGAGAACAAGAAAATAAAATTTGTCACTACTTCCATGTCTTCCCCTTCTATTTGCCAGTAAGTGATGGGACTGGATGCCATGATTTCATTTTTTTAATGTTGAGTTTCAAGCCAATTTTTTGCACTCTCCTCTTTTACCCTTATCAGGCTTCTTAGTTCCTCTTCACCCTCATCAGGCTTTTTAGTTTCTCTTCACTTTCTGCCATTAGAATGATATCACCTATGTATCTGAAGTTCTTGATATTACTTATAGAAATCTTAATTCCAGATTGAGGTTCATCAAGACTGGCATTTTGCATGAGTTAAATAACCAGGGTGACAATATACAGCCTTGTAATACTCCTATTTTGAACCAATTGTTCCTTGTCGTGCTTCTTGACCCACATATGGGTTTCTCAGGAGACAGGAAAGTGGCCTGGTATCCCCATCTGTTGAAGAATTTGCCACAGTCTATTGTGATCTACCTAATCAAAAGCTATAGCATAGTCAATGATCAGACTGTGCTCATAGTCAATGAGCAGACTATGTCACTTGCTTTTTCCACAACCCAGCAAATACTGGCACTTTGATCTCTAGTTCCTCTGCCTCTTTAAAACCCATCTTATACTTCTGGTTGTTTTCTGTTCACACAGAAAATTGCTATAGCTTGCCTTGCAGAATTTTGAGCATGTGAAATGAGTACAATTGTATGGTAGTTTGAACATTAAGTCCTGAACATGAGGAGGTATAAATCAGATAATGACTAGATTCATACATAGCGAGCAATTTATTTAGCTTCAACTATGCATGTCATACAATGTCAAGTTATATCTTACTATAATGTATAAGTCAAGTTACAAATGATGACTAAGTGTAAATATGTAAACCCAACTATAAATGTAATGGTATATATGAATGACCTTGAGAGATAAGAGAAAGAGCTGAGACTGGACAGCTATCAGATAAAAGTTATTCACAGAAGGAAGGGGATGGGTGGGAAAATTTTCAGAAGGTATTCTTCATTTTCAAAGAATGTGAGGAGAGGAAAAACTTATACATTTTTCACACTTATAAGGTTCTCTTAGCATAATCTTATAATAAATACAGAGCTAGTATTCACTATTATGCTTGTTTGGATTTCCCCTGAAGGGCTAACAATGAAACCTAAAATTCTATAAAGCTATTATCATAAAAAAGGGCTTAACTGAAGTTTATAAGAAAGTTATCTACCACTAAGTAAAGTTATAATCCACATACAGACAGTTGGTTGTACAACTTGCCTCGTGGCGTAAACAGAACAATCTGGAGCAGAACACACTCAAAACCATAGAAATGGTGGTAGACTTTAGGAGAAACCTCCCATACTCCTGCCTCTTACAATACTAGACAACAAAGTATCAACAGTAGAGACCTTCAAATTTCTAGGTTCTATCATATCAAAAGACCTAAAATGGACACCTTACATCAAAAACATCATCCAAAAAGTACAAGGAAGAATGTTCTTTCTGCTCAAACTGCCCAAAGAGCTGCTGATACAGTTCTACAGAGGAATTATTGAGTCTGTCAGTTGCACCTCTATAACTGTCTGGTTTGGTTCTGAAACCCAACAGGACAGACACAGACTTCAGACGATAATTAGGACTGCAGGAAAAACAATTACTAGCAACCTGGCTTCAATTGAGGACTTGTATACTGCACGAGTCAAAAAGAGAGCTGTGAAAATATTTACAGACCCTCACATCCTGGACATAAACTGTTTCAACTCCTACCCTCAAAATAACACGATAGAGCACTGCACACTAGAACAACTAGACACAAGGACAGTTTTTTCCTGAATGCCATTACTCTGCTAAATAAATAATTCACTCAGAACTGTCCAACTATTTACAAAGTCTGCACTACTATTACTATTAAGCTCATCACTCCTTATCACCCATCCCTTCCCACTTGTGACTGTATGACTGTAACTTTGTCGCTTGTATCCTTATGATTTATATTAACTCCTAGTTTGATTTGATTGCTTATTGTACTCTATGACTATTATTAAGTGTTGTACCTTCTTGACTCTTGATGAATGTATTTTTTCTTTAATGTACCCAGAGCATTTGCACCAAGACATATTCCTTGTGTGTTCAATCACACTTGGCCAATAAAGAATTGTATTCTATTCTATGAACTGTTCTACTAAGAAAAGCCAGTTAGATTCCAACTGTATGATAAAAAAAACAATTATTTTTCAATCTGTGTGGCATTCAATTTGAATCCAACCTAGTTAATTACCTACTCTTCAAGCTGGTGCTTCTCTTATATTTTAGTATCCTGTCCGACAAATTTTAGTATCCTGTCCGACAAAATCAAAAAAGCAGACAATATACTTTCAGTATTTCATCTAATTAGAGCTTCCAAATAATTTGACAGGAATACTAATAAAAACAAAATCAAGTAATAATTGATTGGAGGTCCATAACTTCTGATGAAAACAAACTTTGCAATTATTTTTAAATATTGGGTTTATGAAACAGTATAAGTTTCTGTATGTTATGGAATACAATCATATTTCAGTAAAAATGAAACAGAATTATTATAGATAATTGTTCCCTTATCTCCATCAAAATATTAAATATTTAAATATTTAAAATATAGAAAAGACACTTGTGCTGTTAAATAAGTGAACAATTCTTTATTCACCTTATATTTTAAACGGCTATATAAATCATGGGAGAATTTGCAAACCACTTAAGCATCTCATCCATGATGACAGAAAAGGACAATTCATTCTCCTAATGGATTACCACAGGAAAGCAAAAGTTGCCATCCAAAAACATTTATTTCAAAGCAGTTTTTTCTCCAGTTGTACAATTCAGCATCTTTATACCATATTTTGTACTATCAATTCACTCATGTTCATCTGCAATCATCTTTTAGGAAATGATTCTCTTTTGAGTTCTTGTTTGTGATGATTTGTTGAGAAAATAATGTTACTGATAAACTAGTTTTGTATTCTCCTTTCTTTTGAATACATGTCTTTTGAAACTAAACTTTGCATTAACAAAAGTGCAGGAAATTTATGGCCAAACTGTAGAGGTGAAATTTAGTACAAACCAATAGTATGATTGTTGCTGTAAAGCCAAAATGGCTAATAAGAATCAAACAGTCAAATCAATCAAAATACCTTCAAAATATATCCAGAAAATACATGGACAAAAGGAAGCAAATATTCCAGATGTCAACCTTCATACAGCTCTTGGGAGCTTAAATATATAAATAAAATAACAATAACAGAAAGATTGTTTGCTATTGTCTTGCAACTATTGATTAAGAACATGGCTTTAGAACTTGACTAATTTGTCTGCATAATTCTAGGCTTGATGCAGCATATAAATCCAAGTAAATAGTCTGTCCAGCATACCAATAAATATGCTGCTAACTTGCATCAAGGAAACTGATTCTGTTAAATAAAATAAAAGCTACAGTATCCCTTTGGAAAAAATGGAAATTTGTCTGTGATACAAAATCCCTAGCCAGTTTATTTACCCTAATGGAGCAGGGGAATCTGCTAATGAAGAAAAATAGCCAATTGGTGGTCTAGAAATTTAAGCAGCATTGTTGAAACAATGCTATGCACTCCTGAAATTTGTATGTCTTTACTGAAAGACGGTGGAAGCTAGATAGCCATTCTGATCCCCAACTGATATTCTAAATGGCCTGCTTTAGCACAAAATATATTAGGTTGCAGCATGGATTGAAATGTACTGGCTTCCAGTGTAGGTGAAAGAGCATCTCTGGTATAGTCAGCAGTATTACACACTACATAAAGATCAAAATGTTAAGTGATTCCCTCTCATTTCGTGTGTTGATAGTTCCTTTGAACCATAACATTTTATGAAACTCAATACTGCAGCATAATAGCTTGTTATATTATGCCATGGTTTGGGATAGCATCCTGTCCCTCAATGGTTCTTAGAACAAAATTAAATTTAAGCTAGCTCAGGTTATTGCACGGAATAATTTGTCAATCTCCTCTCTTACCACTGCAAGCCATTCTCTTTTTGGTTTTCTCAGGTTTTGTTTTTCTAGCAGAAGAATAAAAAATTGAAGGACAGCAGGATCATTTTGATGCTTTTCTGAGATTTAAACAGGTCTGAAACTATTTTGAATGTGTGTAAACCAAAGGGCAAAGCATATTTACTTAAAATATCACACATTTGTAAAGCAATATATAGAAACTACCCAAATCAAAATGTGAAAGGAATTTTGGAACCCAGAATAACCCAGAGATTCAGATATTAGTCATCTATCCACTCACTCACATTTCACTGAGATCTTTTTTGATTGTTTCTTTCTGTTCCAGATCTTTTTTTATTCTCTTTCCTGTAGTAATTTTTCCTTTCCCCTTCATTTGTTATATTTTAATATTTAGACTGATTTGTTTGTTTCCTCACTCATGTTTTTTATTCCTTTGAAAAATAAATTTAACTGTAGAATAAAGAGTCCAGGATAAAACAGAGAGAACTAACTGACTGAGTTGAAAAGCTAGAGAATTTACGGAAAGTACATTCTTGCTTCTAGTTGGTAGTTTTGATGTTTGGTTCCAAAATCCAGAAATTATATATACACTAGTATATCACAGAAGTGAGTACACCCCCTCACATTTTGTAAATAATTAAGTATATCTTTTCATGTGACAACACTGAAGAAATGAATTTGGTACTGTTACGAACTAAGCAAACTCATTAGCCTGCAATTCTAATAGTTTTACTTTCACAGCAAGCTCGTAAACCTGCACTTCGGATTGGCCCGCTAGTAGCGGATCGTGACTGGTCATTGTCGGCTGATCTGATTGGCTGTTAAAGGGTCACCGCTGATTGGATGCTTTCCAGCATGGCAAACTCAAATCATTGGTTGTTGTGACAGCAGCCAGCTCTATAAAAGGAGCTGCTGCTGCCCTAACCTTTCGCTCTGTTCTGAAGTCAATAATAAAGAGTTGGAGTCACTCTTCGATGCCTTGTCTCCGTTCTTGCACCCACTCTCCCAGACATAACGCTGGCGACGAGGATGGGATGCGGAGATGATAAGAGCTGACTGATCACTTATTGCACGATAACAGAGCACGTGGCTGAGAGCGCACCAATCGTGGCAACATGACCAGCAGCGCCATACCATCCGCTCCATTTGACCCGGCTAACAAAGACTGGGACTCGTATATGGACAGGTTTCAGATGTTCCTAGAAACCAACAACTTGAAGGATGCAACACCTGGCAAGAAACAAGCTGTATTTCTGACCCATTGCGGGCCAGCCATATTTAAGATGGCAAAGGCGCTTGCAAAACCAGCGGAAGTCAAGACAATGGACTGGGACACTCTCGCCCCAATCCTCCGGGCCCATTATGCCCCAGCGGTGCCAACACTCATCAGAAGACACGAGTTTTACCAGAAGGACCAGCAGGAAAGCGAAAGTGTGGGAGACTTCATCGCGGACCTCAGGAACCTGGAGGGACTCTGTGGCTTCGCCAATCTCAAAGAAGCCATGAGAGATCGAATTGTTCTGGGTCTAAGAGACCCCACAACCCAGAGCAAGATTATGGTGAAGGGAGACATCGGCCTTGCAGATGTCATCGCCTGCAGCAGAAGCAACCAGGAAGTCGGCCGCTCGAATGCGCCGAGCGAACGGACCGCACCACCAACTCGCCAGTAATACTATGCCTTGCCCCGAGAGGCACGCAACGACCACCCACCATGAAGACCTCGAATCCTCATCAGAAAGCGAGGGAGAGGAGGTCAACAGACTCCGGTACGAACATGATCAACGAGATCAACGGGGTCGTAAGCCCTCATTCCAGTGTGCTGGTTGCGGGGGAAACCACCCACGATCAGACTGCACATTCCTAGATGCACTCTGCCATTCCTGTGGAAAGAGGGGCCACATTGCAAAGGTTTGTAGAAGCAAGCGAGGTTCCAGCCCAAACCAAAGAGAAAATAATTTCCGGCAGACAACAGTCAACCCACCAGTAAATCGGGACCACCCAAGCAACCACAACTACAGAAACTGAGCATCAGCCACTTCTACCAGATGAGAAGAGGCACACCAAACCATCACCATCGGCCATGCTTCATCCCTTGATGCAAGGAAAATCCGAGAAAAGGTCATCATTGAGAAGCGACCATGCATTATGGAAGTCAACTCCGGGTTGTCCCTATCGATGGTTTCCTGGAAAACCCTCAAACAGCTGATCCCTGACATCCGCCGCCAGGACCACAGCACTCAGAGAATTATATTGAAGGACTACCAGGGAAATAGAATTCCAGTCACTGGTTCCAGCCACGTCCAAGTCTCTTTCAAAGACCACACCACAACCCTACCTCTTACCGTCATCGATAGAGATCGACCCAGCTTGCTAGGCTTACAGTGGTTCGCGCCTCTGGGAATCGAACTGGCAGGCATCAACCAGATCAAAGGCGATGACTGGGAAGCGGCCCTTGTCCAGGAATTCCAGGAAGTTTTCACCGAGAAGCTAGGCAAGTACAAGGGATCCCCCATATCATTTAACTTCTGCCCTGATATTGCGCCCATTCGCCTTAAGCCTTGTCGAGTACCCTTTGCACTCAAACCAAAGATTGACAAACAATTGGACAAATTAATAGCCCAAGGCGTGTTGGAACCGATTGACCACGCCTGATGGGAGACCCCAATTGTAACCCCCATAAAACCTGACAGGTCTTTGAGAATTTGTGGGGGTTACAAGGCCACCCTGAACCACGCACTTCAGCAGAGTGCTTACCCCATGCCTGTGGTCCAACACCTCCTTCATTCCCTTGGGGGCGGAAAAATATTCACAAAATTGGACTTAGCCCAGGCATACCAGCAGCTGCCCGTAGATGCAGAGACCGCAGAAGCCCAAACTATAGTTACACACAGAGGTGCATTCAAGTGTAATAGACTCCAGTTCGGAGTAAGCGTAGCATCTGGCATCTTCCAAAGTCTGATGGAGAGACTGCTACAAGGCATAAAAGGGGTCGTGCCATATTTCGATGATGTCCTGATAGCTGCTCCCACTAGAAGTATACTAGAAAAATGACTAAGAATGGTCCTCCAGAAATTTAAAGACACTGGCCTGAAGGTCAAGAAGGACAAGTGCAAACTATGCATGGAGAGGGTTGAATTCCTTGGTTACCTTCTTGACAAACAGGGAATTCACCCTACTGAGAAAAAATTGGCTGCAATAAAAAATGCCCCGAGACCTAGAAACAAAACAGATCTCCAAGCCTTCCTGGGACTTATCAACTTTTATAACAACTTCCTACCTCAGCAGACGACTGTTGCTGAACCCCTGCATAGGCTCCTCAACAAGAAGGCTTCCTGGGTCTGGGGACGAGCAAGCCTTTCAGCAAGTAAAAGACCTTTTAACATGAGATGCTGTATTGATACAATATAACGAGACTTTACCATTAATGGTTACCTGTGACGCCTCACCGTTTGAAGTAGCAGCCATCCTGAGCCACATCCTGCCAAACGGTACTGAGGCACCCATTGCATTCTTTTCTAGAACTTTATCTAAAATTGAGAGAAACTATAGCCAACTAGATAAAGAGGCTCTCGCTATTGTGTCTGCAATCAAACGATTCCATGAGTATGTATATGGAAGATCCTTTTCTATAATCACCAATCACAAACAACTACTTGGCATCATGGCGGGGGATAAACCAACTCCCCATATTTTATCGCCAAGAATGACACGCTGGTCAGAGTTTTTAGCCGCATACAATTACCAACTGCGACACCGACCGGGGAAAGCCATTCCCCACGCTGACGCCTTGAGCTGCTCTCCGCTACCAGAAGTCCTGGAGGACCCAGCTCCAACCCTAGCCACAATACAAATCAAGACACTTCCATCACCATCACTGACTGCACAAGACATCGCGTCAGAAACAAGGAAGGACCCTTGTTTAGCACAGGTCCTCAGCTGGGTAGAAAGAGGTTGGCCTGACAACGAACTCAACGACACCTTCAAGCCTTTCAAACACAGGCAGACAGAACTTTTCTCCCAAAAAGGATGTGTTTTATGGGGAGACAGAGTCGTCATCGCAAAAAGACAGCAGCATAAGGTCCTAAAACTATTGCATGATGGACACCCGGACATCGTGCGAATGAAGGCACTAGCAAGGAGCTACGCTTGGTGGCCAGGCATAGGTAAGCAAATAGAGACTTGGGTGGCCACCTGCAACAAATGCCAGGAAACACGCTCAGCTCCACCAAAAGCACCACCAATGGAATGGGAAGCACCCCGAGGTCCCTGGTCCCATATCTACATCGATTTTGTGGGACTCACCAAGGGGCATACATTTCTCATAACAGTGGATGTCTATTCCAACTGGCTTGAGGTCCACAAAATGAAGAGCACCACAACAGAGACAGTCGTTAAAAAACTAAACAGACTATTTGCTACACACGGCTTGCCAGATGTCTTGGTTTCAGACAATGGCCCACAATTCACCGCCTTGGCATTTGAGCAGTACCTAGCAGACTGGGGGATACGCCACACCTTAACATCACCGGCTCACCCTGCGGCCCATAGTAGGGCTGAACGAATGGTCCAGTTCATAAAGAAAACCTCACACAAGATAGAACAAGGGAACATCCACAACAAGGTGACCAGGATGCTCCTCCTCCAGCATATCACTCCAAACAGCACCACAAACAAAACCCCAGCTGAACTCCCGATGGGCAGGAAACTTCGATCACATCTTGACCGACTACACCCTGCCTACACACCAGAAAAGCACCTGGGGTCCAGCAGCAAGTATCGCATGTTCAAAGTAGGCGACCCAGTGTTTGCAAAAAACCTTACCGGTGACCCATTGTGGGTCCCCGCTACCATAACTCAACTTACGGATCCCCGTTCCTACCATTTACAAACTGCTGATGGGAAACTGTGGAAGCTCCACATCGACCAGCTACGCTCCCGGCTGGCATCTACCCCCTTCACAAGTCCTGAACTCCAAACCAGGGGGGGAAGGGAAATCGAGGGGGCAGAAAACGAACTAGTACCTGACCCACTACTCAAAAACGAGCAATCAGCGCAAACAAACCTGGATTATTCATCTTCCGAAGAAGAGCTGGGGCAGATGGCCATCTCTCCATGAAGCAGCATGGCGGCATCAGCAACCCCAGAGAATCCAGATGACAGCCTTGACGGGAGTAGAGATGACAACACCGAGTCGCCCATTGGAGCAGCCAGCTCACCATTACCGCCGAGTTCAACCAACAGCCCACCGGAACCAGAGTCCGGGCAAAGACTGGTGGAGCAATGAAGATCATCTCACCTGTCTACCTGCGAGAATACATCACCCCACCCTTGAGACGGAACCTAGGGGGGAGGGGTGTTACGAACTAAGCAAACTTGTTAGCCTGCTATTCTAATAGTTTTACTTTCACAGCAGGCTCGTAAACCTGCACTTCTGATTGGCCCGCTAGTAGCGGATCATGATTGGTCATTGTCGGCTGATCTGATTGGCTGTTAAAGGGTCGCCGCTGATTGGATGCTTTCCAGCATGGCAAACTCAAATCATTGGGTGTTGTGACAGCAGCCAGCTCTATAAAAGGAGCTGCTGCTGCCCTAGTATTTCGCTCTGTTCTGAAATCACTAATAAAGAGTTGGAGTCACTATTTGATGCCTCGTCTCCGTTCTTGCACCCACTCTCCCAGACATAACAGGTACAATGTAAAGTAGTGAGTGTACAGCTTGTTTAACAGTGTAAATGTGCTGCCACCTCAAAATAACACAACACACAGCCAATAATATCTAAACTGCTGGCAACAAAAGTGAGTACACCCCAAAGTAATAATGTCCAAATGAGGCCCAAGTAGTCATTTTCCCTCTCTGGTTTCATCTGATCTGTTAGTGTTACAAGGTCTCTGGTGTGAATGGGAAGAAGGTGTGTTAAATTTGGTGTTATTGCTCTCACTTTCTCATACTGGCCACCGGAAGTTCAACATGGCACCTCATGGCAATGAACTCTCTGACGATCTGAAAAAAATGAATTGTTGCTCTTCATAAACATGGCCTAGGCTATAAGAAGATTGCCAAGACCCTGAAACTGAGCTGCAGCACGATGGCCAAGACCATACATCAGTTTAACAGGGCAGGTTCCATTCAGAACAGGCCTCGCTATGGTCGACCAAAGAAGTTGAGTGCCCGTGCTCAGCGTCATATCCAGAGGTTGGCTTTGGGAAATAGAAGTATGAGTGCTGCCAGCATGCTGCAGAGGTTGAAGGAGTGGGGGAGGGGACAGCCTGTCAGTGCTCAGACCATATGCTGCATGCTGCACCAAATTGGTCTGCAGAGCTGTTGTCCCAGAAGGAAGCCTCTTCTAAAGATGATGCACAAGAAAGCCCACAAATGGTTTTCTGCAAACAAGCAGACTAAGGACAAGGATTTCTGGAATCATATCCTATGGCCTGATGAGACCAAGATAAACTTATTTGGTTCAGATGGTGTCAAGTGTGTGTGGCAACAACCAGATGAGTACAAAGACAAATGTATTTTACCTACAGTCAAGTATGGTGGTGAGAATGTCATGGTCTGGGGCTGCATAAGTGCTACCAGTAACGGGAAGCTACAGTTCATTGAAGGAATCATGAATGCCAACATGTACCGTGATATACTAAAGCAGAGCATGATCCCCTCCCTCCAGAGACTGGGCAGTACTCCAACCTAATAATGACCCCAAACACATCTCCAAAATGACCACTGCCTTGCTAAAGAAGCTGAGGGTAAACGTGATGGACTGGCCAAGCATGTCTCCAGACCTAAACCCTGTTGAGCATCTGTGGGGCATCCTGAAATGGAAAGTGGAGGTGTGCAAGGTCTCTAACATCCACCAGCTCCGTGACATCGTCATGGAGAAGTGGAAGAGGACTCCAGTGGCAACCTGTGAAGCTCTGGTGAACTCTATGTCCAAGAGGGTTAAGACAGTGCTGAAAAATAATGGTGGCCACCCAAAATATTGGCACTTTTGGACATTATTTTGGCCTCATTTGGACATTATCACTTGGGGTGTACTCACTTTTGTTGCCAGCAGTTTAGACATTAATGGCTATGTGTTGCAATATTTTGAGGTGACAGCACATTTACACTGTTATACAAACTGTATACTCACTATGCTTCATTGTAGCCAAATGTCATTTCTTCAGTGTTGTCACATGAAAAGATACACTAATATACTAAAGATAATAAACAATTTGGCTAGGTACTTCTGATTTGATTCCAAACAGTGCTTTGCAACATGTAACAACATCAACATAGCACTTGTCTTTAACAGTTTAAAGCAGTTGCAATACAGTAGTCCTTACAACAGTTCATTTAATGATCATTCAAAGTTACAATGACACTGGAAAAAGTGACTTATGACCATTTTTAACAATTACAACCTTCGAAACATCCCCATGATCATGTGATCAAAATTCAGATGCTTGGCAACTGGTTCATACTTATGACCATTGCTGTGTTTCAAGGTCATGAGATCACCTTTTACAACTTTCTGACAAGTAAAGTCAAAGGGAAGCCAGATTCACTTAACAATCAGGTTGCTAACAGGTTGCAGTGATTCACATAACAACTGTGGCAAGAAAATTTGTAAAATGGGGCAAAATTCACTTCACAAATGCTTCACTTAGCAATACAAATTTGGGGCTCAATTGTGGTCGTAAGTCAAGGACTATCTGTATATCCCATTCAGGTGTAAGATGTTTGTTCCCCTCAGATCCCATTAATATACTGCTGGCTTTTCTGTGTACATCATTCTATGCTTATTTATACTGAGCTGCATATCCCACCTGAAGCTTATTCACGCCATTTAGAGTGAACCTTCTGGAGGTGTTGTGAAGGCTCTCCTTCGTTCCCTTCATAAAACAAGCCCTTCCCAGTTTCTCATGTCAGTCAGACTCAGATTTCACAATATTTGAATCTACTTTTTTATGTGAGAAAGATGCTTGCTGTGTGGCATGTAGAGAAAGACAGATTTACACCAGCCTCACCCCTCTACTGTTTCCTCTGAAAATGGAAAGCAGAACTATGCAAGTAAGAAACTGTACAGAGCAAAGAATCGAAAGCAGTATCCTTTCAGCATAAGTCAAATTTCTAGAAAAAGAGAAACTAATGCAGGTAAATTGAATAGAAGGGAAAGTCTGACTCACAGATCTGTTAGTTGGGAAGAAAAATGTAAATGTCTAACTAGAAACCACACTAAGTGGAGATATATCTATTCTATGTGTCATTGTTTTCTCTGCACATTTTAAGGCATTATGTTTTGCTATCAGTTTGGAGTAAATGTTTAAAGGAAATCTTTTAAAGCAACTTTTTTCTCATTAGAAGGAGATCAGTGCCATCTGGTGGCCTGCCAGATTCTTTATATTTGCTTGTTTATTTATTTATTTAAATATGTTATCTCCCTAACTCCAAGTCCACTTTGCCACAAAGTACAATACAGAATGCAAACAAAGTTCTACTGAATCCTTTTCTTCTTTCATCAGTTTGCAGTTGCTAGCTTTCCAGTCTGTAACAGTCTATCTTTATCACACGTAGAAGGAAAGCTGTGTACAGGTCATCCTTGACTTATAACAGTTGGTTTATTGACTGTTCAAAGTTACAAGGACACTTAAAAAAATGACTTATGACTGTTTTTCACACGTATTAGCATTGCAGCATTCCCATGGTCCATAATAAAAATTTGGATTCTTGGCATCTAGTTCATATTTATGATAGTTGCAATGTCCAGGGATCATGTGATCACCTTCTGACAAGCAAAGTCATTAGAGAATCCAGATTTACTTAACAATAGCCATAGCACTTACACTTACACTTACACTGCTCCACAGTGCCTTACAGCCTTCCCCAAATGGTTTACAGAGTCAGCATATTTCCTCTAACAATCTGAGCCCTCATTTTATCGACCTTGGAAGGATGAGTCAACCTTGAGTTGAACTGATAAAGTGCTGGCAGTCGGCAGTCAGCAGAATTAGCCTGCAATGCTGCATTCTAACCATTGCGCCATCACAATTCAGTAACAATCACATTACTAACTTAACAACTGCAGTGATTCACTTAACAACTGTGGCAAGAAATCATAAAGTGAGCCAAGCTCACTTAACAAATGTCACACTTAACAACATATATGTTGGGCTCAATTGTGGTCGTAAGTTGAAGACTACCTGTATATAAAACTACAACTAAAATATTCCCCCCATAGTAATTTTAATTTCCTTCTTTTAAAATTTAACATCCTGTAAATTTGCAACTACACAAAAATGCAGCTTCTGAAATGTGTAGTTCAGCTGTTCATTGAAAATTAGGTCTCAAATGCAAAAGCATCAATTTTCTTAGGATGGCTAATAAACTTTTTCTGTTTTTAAAGGGGACAGAATGGATTATACTAAGAAATTTCTGACACAAATGCACTGTGTCAGTCAACTTGTTGTTTTAGAAGGAGTTGGGTTGAGAATGTTCCAAAACTAGCTAGAGCTCTGAAGATCTTTGTAAGAGTATAATATTGCTTTGAAGATACCTGTAAGAATATAATATCAGTTCTTTATGTGCACAGGCTGAGTCAATTTCAGCAATGAAAGAGAAATGTGTTCTCTCTAATGGGGATGGAAAGTGATTCCATAAGGCATCACTGTAAAAGTCTGATCTGGGCTGTAAACAACTTGCTAATGATCCCATAATTGGGTAAATGAGTTTTAAGGGTCAAATGAAAGTTTTAAGCCATGCAAAAACTGAAAGCATTCACTGTATCTCTTAGCTCTCCTGAAAACTCTTTTGAAAAGTCATTCAGTCTTTACGTTGAATTGAGCAGCATAAAATAGAACAGGCAAACTAGGAAAATAAATACAAATCAGCAAGCAATATTTTAATTGACTTCCTAAATATAAATATTGAGACCAAGCACTATTAACCAAAAACTATGAACCTAAAAGAGTCATAAATCATAAGATTCTTCAAAACTAAAGCAGCTTTAAAACTAAACATTCAATGTTAAACTATAAAGAGGATGATATTGATCACACTGACACTCTAAATATAAAACTCCTGTATAAAGTCAACGGACAAACAAAAACTTCCTTGGCAGGAAGTATATTTCAACAGAATCTGCTCTGTCCATCAGCTGATATTTTTTATCTCATCAGTGAGTGAAATAATTAAATGCCAAATCCCTCTATTTTTAAGACAGTCTAATGAAACCCAGTGACCTACAGTGGTTTGACATGTGATTGGTTGAAGAAAATAATTTGCATGTAAAAGACATCAGTATACTCTGAATATTTTACTATATGAAGATAAATACAATGACATTTAAACTCTCAATAAATCCCATAATTTAGAAGAATATAGGCAATTTATCTATAGCTCCTAAGCCACATGATACATACAGGTGTTATACAGTGTTTTCTTATGTCTACCTTCTAAAACAGTTGATGACAAGACTGTCAGATTTCAAAATCTTACAGGTTTAAACAGAAAAAAAAATCACTTCTTAGAAATATGTTTCTGGGCATATGAGACTGATCTAATTATTTTTCCATGACCAGGACACGATTTTGGTCTGTGTGTACCACAGAGAGATTTTCCAAGAGAAATCCATAAGAATTTAGCTTTCCATTTGGCATTGAAATGATCTTCTACTGTCAGAAGAGTCAATATTAATTTTAAACAATAAGGAAAACAACCAAGCAAACAAACAAGTATTGGAGTCAAGCTTAATTATTCCAGGCTTATTCCAGGCTTAATTATTCCAGGTTTACAGTATTGCAAACTTACACCTTTGGAGCACTGAACTGGAATTTGGAAGATAATTATTTAAAATGTTGACTGTACATTGTAAAAAAACTGAGAGCATACTTTGCGGAAAATAGTTTTAAAGTAACAGGGATAAATAGGTTACCCTAATATTCCAATTACCAAAGGTTATTTGGATTACATAAATGAGCACTTCTCTCACTGGAGGCCCGAAAGGCAATTTCAAGATATTTAAATACCTTAAGTTGTTCAAGTTCAAGGTTATTGGTTATGACCAGTGAATTTTGGAATGCTTAGCAAACAACAGTAATTTTGTTTTTGCGTTGCTAATTCTTCTTCATCTTACAATATGAAAAAAAAACACCATTCAGCATTTTGCTTATCATTTTAAAACCCTACTTCCAAGGGTTATAACTGGAAGAAAAAGATGAATGATAAAAAAGAGGGAAAACTAGAATGGAACCTGATTAGGGGACTGGAGGTTAAAACATATTTTAAAAATTCTGGAATTGGGTATGTCTAGTTTAGTGAAAAGAAGGACTACAGGTGACATGATAGTAGTGTTCCAATATCTAAGGGGTTGCCACAAAGAAGAGGGAGTCAAGCTATTCTCCAAAGCACCTGAAGGCAGGACAAGAAGCAATGGGTGGAAACTAATCAAGGAGAGAAGCAATTTAGAACTAAGGAGAAATTTCCCAAGAAAACAATCAGTAGAATGACTTGCCTCCAGAATTTGTGAAAAACTGAAAGTTTTTAAGAAGAGATTGGATAACCATTTGTCTGAAATGCTATAGAGTTTCCTGACTGAGCTGGGGGTTGGACTAGAAGACCTCCAAGGTCCCTTAGAACTCTGTTTTCTGTTATCCTAGAAAGCAATTATACTGGGATAAAATAAGATAAAATAGCATTGGATGGCTAATGAATCATTTATATGACAAATCTTGTTGTACCTTAATGCCAAAAAAAAAAATTATGAATATTTTTATGGTATTGCCTGCTTAATAACGAAGTGAACCATAAAAAGTCATCAGTAGATATTTATTATGTCATAATATATGTAATATAATTAAATTCATCAAGTTTATTTTTGTTTGTTCATTTTTCTCCAATGCAGAGGTTGCTGCTGAAAAGAAGTATGATGTTACAAAAGCAAAACAGAAAGAAAGAACAATGATGACTGAGGCCTTGCAAGTGTGTGTGTGTGACAGTGAAGGATGACTGACATGGGAGGCTTATTTTGGCAATTTCCAGCCCAAAGCATGAACCCAAACTAAAGGTTCTCCAACAGATTGCTCTCTACTCTTAAAGGCAAACTTCCAGCCAAGGTGAATTCACCACCTCACCTGGCAACTCGGAAGTTCCTTCTGCACAACTTCTACGAAAACATACCTAAGATTGCACTGCAGTGTATTGCTCATTTTTGAGCAAGTCAAGACTGTTGACTACAGAATGGCACCTTCCTCATTTTTCCTGCTGTTAAAAACATCCTGGCTAATTATGTGTTTTTGATGTGTGTGTGTCTGTGTCTGTGTCTGTGTGTTCTGTGCACATGTGCATATTTAAAATATATTCAATAATCATACAATAATAATTCAACAACCATGCTGAGTTGTTGGCATTGCTGAAAATCACAGGAAGATGAGTGAAGGAAAATGCCTTCCCATCATCAGAGGGATGTGCCTTACACCTCTGGATTGCAGACATAGTCCAGCAGTGGGAGTATCGGTTTTCTATACAAACCCTCTAAGCTCAATTCTCTGCTGGTGTCGGGCGAGATCTGGAAATATAACCTGCCTGCCAGTTGCTAACCCCGCTTTCTGGACAGTACTGGAGAAAGCGGTCTTCTGTCATCGGCCCTCTCTCCTCCCCGTTCAAAGCGACCATCCCACAACCTTGCGACCTCGCCCCAAGAGGGGGCAATCGCCCGAGGGACCTTAATCTCCCCTCCCTCCCTAACTGCGGAGTCGCGACGGATTCGTTTGGACGCTTCTTCGCGCCTTTTCCTCGCTGCCCGGAAGAGAAGAACTGAACTCACCCTCTTGTGGAAGCGGCTGCGATTGGCGCTGCTCGTGGTAGTGGCGGTGGCAGCAGCGGTGCTCTGGCGAAGCTCAGTTGCCATGCTCGGTCTCAGCAAGCTCCGGGTGAACCTCCGCGTCTTCTCCCCGGCCATCTGCGCCTGAGGCAGGCAGGAGAGCCAACCTTTCCTTAGCGGGTGACTGAAGGCGAGACTCTGTCAGGAAGCGGAACCTGGGGCTTTCACTTTTTTCCCCAGCCCAGCATGATAGCCCACCACCCCCGCAAAGGCACGGATGGGGTTGTCAAAGGGGCGCGTGGCGGGGTGGGGGGGAGGAGATGTGGAGGCGAGAAGCCGTTCGAGAAGTCCCGACCGCGACGGAAGCAGCAGCAGCAGCAGCAGCAGCAACAGGCGGCGAGTCGCTCCGGAGAGAGCCCCGAGAGCGGCTTTGGTTGAACGACATCCGGAGCCTTCCCGCAGGTCTTGCAGAAGGCTGGGTTTGGGGCTGCGAAGAGGCTGAATTCCGTTACCATCGCCATCTCAAGCGATCAGGGAGAGGTGGGGGGCGTTCGTCAAAGTCAACGGGGCCGTGCGCCAAAATCGTAGGCAGGCGAACCAGGAGCCCTCGCCGTTTCAAAATGCATTTTCCTAACTGCCACATATCAAGCGAGTACTGTAATAGGATGTTCTTTCAACACCATGCTGTTTGCTCGCCCTCCTCCTTCGGCCTCATTTCCGCACTTCTAATGTGCCGCAGGGGACAGATGGTGCCCACCCAGCCTATAATCTGCTGTGGTCTGTGCTGAGCTTCAATGTCGAAGCATTCTTCTGGCTGTTTCCAGACCAAGCTCTTATTTTCCAGTTGGCAAAATGTTGGCAAAAATCAGGATCTCCTGTTTTCTCACTTTTTTTCTCAATCCGGTGGTCTTTCCCCCACCCCATATAGTGTGTATGTGTGCCTTCCAAAATAGTGCAAGATTGGAAGATGTGGAGAGACCTGACCCATGGAATTGCCAAGAATCAGACACAATTGAGTGGATAACATCATCATCATTATCAAGTGTGCCTTCCAGACAGTGTTGAATTGAGATAACTGCCTAGACAGTTGCAGGGAGAGATAATTCCCTGCAATTCTCTTGGCAAATTTTTTTTGGAAATGGTTTGCTATTGCCTCCTTCCTAAACTCAGAGGGAGTCACTGGCCCTGGGTCACCCAGCTGGCTTTGTGCAGTGACTAGAACTCTTTTCTGGAACTCATGGTATCCTAGTTTCTATCCTGATGTCTTAACCGCAACACCAAACTCATTTTTCCATTCAGTAATAATGCTAATAAAGTTAATGAAGAAAAGAGAGAAAGCCCATTCTGCTTTAATTGGCAGGATAGTCTTTCCCTGGGATCCCACTGTCATTTCCAAGAATATTTCCCCTATAATTTTCAACGTAACAATTTGTTTAGTGACCATAGGACATCTTATGACCATTTTTTCACACTTTAGAACCCTTGCAGCATCTTCAGAGTCATGTGATCAGAACTTGGCAACTGGCATGTATTTATGACTGTTGCAGTATCCATATGATCATCTTTTGTGATCTGATCAATCAATGGGGAAGTCAGTTTTACTTTACAACCATGTTACTAACTTAACAACTGCATTGATGCATTTAACAGCTGTAGCCAGAAAGATCATAAAGTAGGGCAAAACTCATCTAGCAATGGAAATTTTGGGCTCAGTTGTGGTTGTAAGTCAAGGACTACTTGTACGTTGGAAAAAGTACTAGTTCAGGCTCAAAAGTCCAGAAAGACAGATCTTAAGAAGATTTGTGCTTGCTCTGAAACACAAGGAGTAACTATATACATATTTTTTGGAAAAGACATACTTTTCCCACCCCTAAAAGTCGATGGAAATGTCTATGCGTCTTATACAGAGAATGTTGCTGAAGCCCTGCCCACCCACCAGCCCCCACTTTCAGCCTCTGCCTCCCAGCAATTTGTCTCCTTGCAGCAAACAGCAAACAGCAAACAGCCTGGTCAGCTTCAGCACAGCCCAATTAGCACAAGCAGCTGATTGTCAATAGGATCGGCCTCCCAACGATCAGCTCTTTCAGGCTTCAGGGATTGCCATCGCCTATTGCCGCCTCCATGCGACCCATTTTCAGCATCTGCATCCTGTTTTCAGCCCTTTCCATTTTTTATCTTGTTTTCCTCCCCAAAAACTAGATGCGTCTTATGCTTCAGAGCATCTTATACTCTGAAAAATACGGTAATTGCATTCATGTACTTGGATAAGGCTTTAATAAGGCATTCCCATGCAAAATCAATGAAATTATATAAAAAGCTATCGGGAGTGGTGTGGGGGGAAAGAAATATAGGAACGTAAAGAAAGAAAGCATCCCAAATAAAATCAGTATGTTAGCTTGTGTTAGATTTTTAGTTTCAGTTTTTATAAACAATAACTGATAATCAAACCAATTACCCACAGAAGTAGTGAGATACATTGAATGCATGTAAGCAGAGCTTAAGCAACTATTTGCCATTGCCTTTAAATTTGGATGAATTCCTGCACTGAGTAGCGGATTTACTCAATGTTCTAAATGGTGTCTTCCATTATACTATTATTATATTCACAACAATATGAAATAACAGTTGCCAGTTCTTTAGTTGGTATCAGTCTTCACATGCATCAAGTTCTTCCAAGAACCTCCTAGGATGTTCTAATGCATTGGCATAGTACTGTATATTTGCAGATCAAAGCTAGGTGGTGGTTTGCAATTGTCAGATGGAAATGTTATTAATGTGTAGATTTCCTAAGTACCGTCCAAGATTTTTTTGGTATGGCACCAAGTATGGCAATAACCACTGAGACCACCATGGCTGATTTATGTCATAATCTTTCAATTTGATTTGATTTTCAGACATTTTCTGTTTTTCTCCAGTTCTTTGTCTTTACTATATTAGCCTGCAGTATTTCCACATCACTTATTCACACTTTGGCAACTGTGCTAGTGACTGACATTGTTTATAATCAGTTTATGCAATCTTCTTGCATGAGCTGAATATATCATCCCCTGTTTCTTCTGCTTCTTTGCACAATCTGCACTCTGAATCATTTGATGATTTTTTTTCCAGTTCTGGCCTTGATTGCATTCTGGTTCCTTTTTGTAATGCCCCAGGTGTAAGACAGTGCTAGGTTATCTTTATCCACTTTTCCTTGAACTTTTGTAAAAATGGACCATGTTGTGCTTTTCATTGCTAGTATTCTGTTTGTGGGTTTATTACATTATTTTGATATTCATATTTTGTTTCCTGTACAATCAGTAAGTTCCAAAGTTTAATTTACATCAATGCTTGTTCTTCACTGTCATTTAGATAATCAACCAATGCACACTTTCCTTCATCAGTTTATTTGACCTGAAGTAAACCTCTGTCTCCATTTATGAGGAGCAGATATGAATATCACTTTAGGAATATAATGTGTAGTAAATTGTCATAATTTTCTTGGGTTTTTGTCCAAATCATCCAGTTCAGCTTGTGACCAGTTAATAATTCCAGCAATATTTTGTACTATAGGTATTTAGAAATTAATGATGTTTCCACCATTAAATTTTGTCTTTAGCATTTTTTCCTTTGGAGATATTATTTACTAATTACAATATATACTTAACTTGTCTGTGCTTAATGGTAAACCTACATGTAAAATCCCAGGCAGTTGTAGGGTTCATCTTGTTGACTCCTGATGATTGGGCCATTCAGCATGTCAATTCCATTTGTAATTTCTATTTGTAATTTTACACTACTATAGCATATTTCTTTAGCCCAAATTCTACTGCCATATCTTTGCTAAATATTCTTACATTGTTCGACATTTACACTTCTTGTCAGCCAGATGTGTTTAGACTGGATTTGGCATTTTTATCTACCTATGGAGTTGTTCCCAAGGACCTGAAATTGGCCAAAGTTTTGTTTGATGTATTGTTGCGGGATGTAAGCTATTCCAAGTAAAACTACTTTTGCAATTGACTGTTGGTGATTTTGTCAATGTATTATTATTATGTTTTATATGGCCATCTACCTTACATAAAGTGACTTTAGATTATGACTATAGCCACTTCTCAGAAGTGACTACATTTATTATTATTTATTTATTCATATCCTTCTACCTAGGACAAAGATCTTGCACTTAATATATAAATGTCATTTTTCCCCAAATGCATGTTGGTTATATATAAGATATTGATATAATTGTTAGCTTTTCATTCTTTCAATTAAATCTCTCTTGGTGGGAGAAGAATCCATTCTATAAAAATGCAGCATTCTTAAAATAAATCGATGAATAAAATAAAATTTCTACACAATTTTCTACAAATTTTTTTCCTTCTGTTTCTTCCTTCCTTCTAACAAATCTGCCAGTTTTTCTTTTTTTGCAAGAGCCTTCTGTGAATAATACCAAAGATGGAAAAGGTGACCACAAAGTAGAACATGTTGATTCGTAATGTTCAGATAGTGCCATCTGTGATCAGACCATTTGGTATGCTTTTTCATAGGAAATACTGTACTCTTTTCCTAATGGAACAATGTGTTCTCATTCCATGTATCAGAACCATTATCAGTGTCTATTTTCTGTCATTTATATTAAAAAGCTAGATGAAATGTTTTGTTGTTGCACTGTCTTTCTTGCTTCCTTTGAAGCTCTGGTTAACCAAAGGGATCAGGAAAACCAATAGTAGTACATGAATAATATTTCTATCATGCAGGGGTGGGATATGACAGGGTTAACTACCAGTTCGGAATTTATGAGGTTCGGTGATTTATGATGTGCTTCCCTGCAAGCTGCAAGTGCGCGCCTGTAAATCGTCATTAGCACGCTTCATGCAGAAAAGCAGCTTTGAAACAGCCCTCTTCCTGCTTTTTTAACTGCACTGTGCCTCGTTCAGCAGCTGAAGTTGAAAAATCAGTAAATAAAGGTCAGGTAAGAGCCCGGGTGGGTGGGTGGGCAAAAACATCAACAGACATAGAACCGGTTCTATGTCTGCTGATCTTCAAAACTACCAGTTCTACAGAGATGGACAGAACCGGTGGAAAACCACCCCTGCTATCATGGCAACCATATCGCTAGAGGAGTTCCAGTGGTGGGGTTCAGCTGGTTCGCACTGGTTCAGATGAATCGGTTAAATTACCCCACTTCCCCCAATATCAAAGTGGATCCTGGGTGCTGTGCTGCACTGCAATGGAGAAACAGGAAATGGAACACTTGGCACAGGGGAAGGAGCCTCTTCTTATACCTTGAGAAATTAGGGAGAGTCTCTTCTGAGTCTCTTGCCCTGACACTATTCAGCTGCAGATTATCAGTCTCTCGTTTGACTGGATCTGGATCTGGTCTCCCAAGGTAATTCCCACATACCATTAAAATAGTTCTGATTAGCGAGGTATCCTGAGTGATTTTTATCATATGGCTTTTTCCTCCTTCAACACATCACCAGGAGAAAACAGAGCAGCTGAAGAAATGCAGGTAGGAAAGGGTAGATCTGACAACACTGCAACAGGATTTCAGGACTCTGCCTAGGCTTCCTTGATTTCCCCTTATCCAAATATGTCATCCTTAGTTCTGGAGGGGGTGACATTATTCTTTTCAGATTCAATTCACAATCTAGGTGTTCTCCTGGATTCTCATCTCTGGCTTGAAGAGCAACAGGTAAGCATTAATATGGGAGGTTTTGGACAGCTCTGGTTTGTGCACCACCTGCGACCTTTCCTGGATATAAGGTACTCAGGTACTCAAGGCTCAGTGACCTCCCAACTGGACTTTTGCAATGTGCTCTACATGGAGTTACCTTTGAAATCTATTTGAAAGATCCAGCTGGTGCAAAGTGAAGTAGCAAGTGCAGTCTTTGGGGCTCCTAGGATGGCCCCAAACTGAAACCTTAATGGCATCGGTCCAGGCTACTCGGTGGAACATCTTGTCTCACTTAAAACAAACCCATCCTGCTTGTGCTGGCAGAGAGGGTGTATTACAGATCCAGAAGAGGTCAAAGAGCTTGAACTATTGGGATCTAGAAAAGCCTTCTCTGCTGCAGCACTCACCCTTTGGAACATCTTATTCTCTAAAGTAGGGGAGTCAAACTGGTGGCCTGCAGGCTGGATGCATCATGCACAGGCCATGCCCACCCCAACTCTGAAAAAGGAGAAAACATCACGAAATGTCACGTGATAGCAACATGATGCCACAAGTTTGTTCTAAAGTAAGATAACCAACAATACTAGACTTAACAACTGCCTTGATCTCATCTTCTGTAATAGTTTGAATTCAATTTACACAATATAAATTCAAGAACCCTTTTCCAACAGTGACCATAGCATGATTGACTTTTGTCTCAACATACGTCCACACGAAAATCAACACAATGATGTGATCTCCAATTATAACTTCAAAAAAGGCAACTGATCTTGTAAACAATGATCTCTCATCCCTTGATCCCTATTCACTGGATTCAATACTGTTGAAGACCATTACAACATAATTTTATTTGAAGTCAATAGAGTCATCAAACTATATGTACCAATAACAACTCCAAAAACCAGAAAAAACAGATTCCCCATAACAATAAGGAAGCTTCAATCCAAAAAGAGATCACTTTGGCGGAAAAACAAATTTGGTCACGTTGTCAACTTCAAAAGCTAATACAAAAATTTATGCCACCAGATAAAGACTGAATGCACCAATTATCACATTAAACAAGAGGAAAACCTTCTACGCACCAATTCCACCCGCATTTTCTACAATTTTGTAAACAACAAACTAAAAGACTCAAGGTCCATCCCACCCCTGAAAGGACCTAATGGTAAAGACTGCAATGATAACATCATTAAAACCAACCTCTTTAACACATTCTTTGGCTCAGTATTTGTAAACAGCAATGGATCATACCCAGTATTTCCTAGTCAAACCACAGACAACTACAATGATCTAATACATATCGATTTTAAAGAAGACAATGTTGAAAAAGCACTACACAATCTAAAACCATCTCTATCTATTGGACCGGATGGAATATGTGCCTACTTCTTAAAAAAGCTATCCACTGTCATTGCCAAACCTCTAAGCATAATCTTTGAAAAATCTTTCAGGACCAACTCCTTGCCAAAACTATGGTCTTAAACCATGGTCATCCCCATCTTCAAAAAGGAAGAGCCCAGCCTAGTTGAAAATTACTTTACAATCTATGCTGCATCACCTGTAAAGTCATGGAATCAATTATTAACCAATCAATTTTCCTCCACTTAGAGACAAACAACCTACTCTCTAATAAACAATTTCATTTCAGAAAAAAGCTATCCTGTAATCTGCAACTCTTACACTGTAAAAACATATGGACTACACAACTCAATCAGGGCAAAGTAATAGATACAATCTACACAGACTTCTGTAATTCAGTGATTCAGTGGTACATGACAAACTACTCCTAAAACTAAAATCTTATGGTATCTCTGGACAACTGCATAGCTGGATAGAAGCATTCCTGTCAAACAGACAACAAATGGTCAAAATTGGGAGCGTCCTATCAAATTCTGTACCTGTCAGGGGGGTGGAGCTAGAATCATGATGAAACGGCATGTGATCTTGGAGGTCTGAGATCGCTGCCGATATCTTTGCTCCTGGACGGTCCAAATGGATCTAAACCATCCCAAAGAGATGGTGAATGTAAAGAGCATATCCTGTCGATCCCAGGGATACTGCAAAGTCTCTGGTAGATCCAGGAGAAGCTCTTTTTGCCAGTGGCAAAGAGGCAGCCATTAAAGCTGCTGAAGTTGGGACAGCTCCCAACTGCTGAAGTTGGGACAGAGGATAGAAAAAGAAAGTGTGCCGGTTTGGTGAGAATTTTTTCTTTACTTTAAGATTTAAAAGGACACCCTAAGGAAAAGAAAGAATCTGTAAAAACTCAGACAGAAGTAATTAAGTGGCAATTTTAAATGGAAAATCAAATTAATTTTTTCTTTTTGTTGTTGGACTCTGTATACGATTTTTTACTTTGAACTGGACTGGTCTTTTTTTCTACCTTATTTTTATTTTTTGTCTCTTCTCCTTTTTGTCTTTACAATATTTTAGGCTAAAGATCCCATTTTAGCCTTTTTTTTTTTTCCTAAACCCCTTTTCCTTTTTAATTATTATTTTTTATAATAATTTGCTTGGAAAAGGAGGGGGAATGTGAAAACAGAGGAAACTTTGTAACACTGCCAACTAGAGGCTTAGAAATGTTGTTTCTCTTTTTTTTTCCTCTCGACCAGACAAAGCTGAAAAAGAATTCAGATTTCTTTTCAAGGACTCCGAGCCTGTCTGATAAGATAGAGCAGGGGTCTCCAACCTTGGCCCCTGGAAGCCTGGCGGACTTCAACTCCCAGAGTTCCACAGCCAGCTGGCTGTGGAATTCTGGGAGTTGAAGTCCGCCAGGCTTCCAGGAGCCAAGGTTGGAGACCCCTGAGATAGAGGGAAGAGCATGGGAGAGTGTTATTGCAGATGCTCTTCTGGGTTTCTATCAGTATCTGGAGTCTGGTGTTGAAGTATACAGAAAAAAGATGATAAGATTCTGGAGAAGAGAGCTATAAAATTAACAAAAGCCTTGGATAACTAAATAGGTGCAGTGTGTTCTTTTTCTCTTTTTTAAGTTGGGCTATTCCTCACACCCCCTCCTTAACAGCTTATCATTTGTAATAGTTATTTGGATCTCTGGACTTTTGGAACCTGTTTTTGTCTTTCTTTTTTGCTTTTGGAGCCTTATTTTTATTTTTGCATTTTATTTTAAAGGAAAAGTCTTAGTATTAACATTTTCCTTCTTTTCTTTTCTTTTCTTTTTTTTAGAGAGTAGGCTTTTTCTTTTTCTCTCTCTCCCTCTCCTGCATTTTTTAATTTACCTTCCATATTGGGGTTTTTTTTTTTTTTTTGTGGCTTCTGGTTTTTTTTTTTTTTGTATGCTTTTTCATACCTGAGTCTTTTTAATTGAATTAAGGTTTGAAGAACCTGAAGAAATTCCTTTTTCTTTTTAGTTTTTTACTTTTTATTTTTCTACCTTCTACAAGATTTAACAATTTTTTTCTTTTTCTGTTTATGATTGTTTTTTTCTTTTTTGAGCTTTTAGCGCTATTTAACTAATTGATTGGATTAAGGTATACAAGAACCTGAAGAAATCTTTTTTTTCTATCTTACTTCTTTTTTTCCACTATTATTACTTGGATTTATAATTGGTTATTTCACGAGTGGATTAAGGTCTAGAAGAACCTGAAGATTTTGAATTGTGTGAAATGAGCAGGAAACTAACAGCGGCTGGTTCTTCAATTCCTACTTCTTCCTCTTCACCATCTGGAGGACAATGCTCAATACAGACAATGTTACAACAAGAAAAAGAACAGGAAAAGGTGACATTGCATATGATAATGCAAGGAATTCAAAGCATACAAGCAAGAACAGAGAATATCGAAAGGAGAATACAAAAAAATGATGAGAAGGTGGAGAATATTCAACAAATGATGATGAAGTATGATAAGAAATTCAAAAAAAATTGAAGAAGATAAACAAAGAGATAAGAAGATTGGAGATATTGATGGCAGATTAACAGTGGTTGAACAAGATAAAAGTGGGATGCTGAGATGGGAGATGGATAGATCAGAATTTTATCTCAGATTTCAAAACATAGAGGAAGAAAAGGGACAAAACTTAGCTGAGATAATGATAGAAATCTTGGCTGAAGCTCTGGAAATAACCAAAGAGAAGATGATGGATGGAATAGATGAGATTTTTCGAGTCTTCACGTGATATGCAATGAGAAATAGCTTACCAAGAGAAGTTCACATCAGATTTACAAAGAAAGCTATTGAAACACAAATATTGCAGGTGGCAAGAGAGAAAACATTGAAATATAAAGATAAAGAGATTGTGGTCCTGACACAAGTGACCAGAAGAGTGAGAGAGATGAGAAGAGAATACTGATTCCTGACTAAAATCCTACTTAAAAAAGAGGTGAATTATAGATGGCTGATTCCAGACGGTTTAATGTTCACATGGCAAGGATCTTGGAGTATTCATCTCTAATGATCTAAGTGCTAGAGCCCATTGTAACTACATAGCCAAAAAGGCATTAAGAGTTGTTAACCTAATCTTACGTAGCTTTTTCTCTGGTAATATTACATTACTAACTAGAGCAGGAGTCACCAACCTTTTAAAACCTCAGGGACCACCAAACTCATAATTTTAAATCTTGCGGATCAGAGACCCTGGGAAAATCCCAAAAAAGTCTGCAGAAAAATTTCCTACCCTGTTTTCCTACTGATCGATCATTCTTTATTTTGGATTGCAGGATACCGTCTCCAGCTCCATTGTCAGAGGGAGAGAGAGACTTTTGGCTTCATGCAAGGAAAGCAGCAGAAGCAGCTGAAGTCTTTTTTTCTCTCCCCCAAACTCTGTCAGAAATGAGTCTTTGCCGGCGCAGGATTGCAGGGTCCCAAAGACTCATTTCTGGAGGAAGAGTTTTACTATTTTCCTTGAGTGCATCCAAAAGCAGAAGAAAGAAGTGGAAAGAAGCAGCCCAGTAGCCAGGCCAAGGCCCGTGGGGCAAGTTCCCCCACTCCACCCTTTCCCCTCTCCCCTCACTACCTCGTGTTGTTCGCAATGCAACTGACGCAAGCCTTGTGTTCCCATGCAGCCTGGATTAATTGCTTTTTGCACCTCTATAGCTATCTGGTTTGGTTCTTCAACCAAACAAGACAGACACAGGCTTCAACGGATAATTAGAACTGCAGAAAAAACCATTGTTGCAAACCTGCCTTCCATTGAGAATTTGTATACTGCATGAGTCAAAAAGAGGGCTGTGGAAATATCTACAGACCCCTCACATTCTGGACATAAATTGTTTCAATTTCTACCCTCAAAACGATGCTATAGAGCACTGCACACCAGAACAACTAGACACAAGGGTAGTTTTTCCCCTGAATGCCATCACTCTGCTAAATAACTAATTCCCATAATACTGTCAAACTATTTATGAGGACTGTATTACTATTCTTCTTCTCATCCTTCCTATAACTATCTCTTCCAACTTATAACTATAACTGTGTTGCTTGTATCTTTACAGTTTATATTGTTTTATTTGTTCCCTAGTATGATTTGATTGCTTATTAGTAACCCATGACTATAAGTGTTGTATCTTATGATTCTTGACAAATGTATTTTATTTTTTCTTATGTACACTGAGAGCTTATGCAACCAAAGACAAATTCCTTGTGTCTCCAGTCACACTTGGCCAATAAAGAATTCTATTCTATTCTATTCTATTCTATTCTATTCTATTCTAACATCAAGAGGTAGAGACCAGATGAGACCAGTGCAATGGAATTAAGACATGTCAGATTTCTTACTCAGAAATTTTGTTTTGCCTTCAGTACCCAGCTAACTGCAGAAATTTCCTATTCATTATTATTAGATAATTAGATAAATTTCTTTACTGCAGACATGAAAGAAATTTGAATATACTGGAGAAGACTAGAATTCATAGAACACTGAAACCAAGTTTTGCCCTCCTTCACTTCCTCCCTTCTTTCCTTTCCTCCCTCCTTCCCTTTTCCAGAAGCAAATAAACCCAAGTTATGAAAATATATTAATGTTTCATATTTTCCATAGCCTTGAAAACCTTACTATTTAAGGTGTAACTAGCTATAGTAATGGACTTTTTAGAGAGAGGATGTAGATGGTTTCTTTTTAAAGATTTACTAATTGTGAACTTAGTTACTTCCATCATTTTATGCCTCTTTATTGTTTGAAATGTTTCTAAAGAGACCTGATGAAGTTATTACAGAAAAATACTAATTGTTGTGACTGAAAGGATTGATCCTGCTTTGAGTTTTGACTCTGATGACTCTGATGATGAAAAGCTGGAGCCTGCTATGAATGTGGAGTCTGAATTATTAGAAGACACAGATGTGAGCCAGGGGGATGAGAGGTTATCTGACAGACACTCTTCGCCAGAACTTGAGACCTCATTCATGCCAGCATCTGATCCACAAAATGAATCAGAGGCGTCGAGTGGGGAAGTTGACAGATTGTGGCTTGATGCTAGAACTAGGAGGAGACTGAGACGTCAAGTTGGGGGGAGGCAAGCCAGATGCTGATTAGGGAAAGTAGCACATTGCCTCAATGAGTATAAAAGGACACAGCTGGGTTTGGAGAGTTTGTCAGGAACAAAGTGACTGAATGAGTGAGGATTTTACAGCAGAGGCTCTGAGGCTGAAGATTGTTTGTCGGGACTGGTATGCCGAATAGAGCGGGGTTTGCTGCTGTGGATTGTGATTTATGACAGCCGTTATCTTGTGAGACTACTTTCTGTTTGGATTTACTGTTGAAACTGCTGCTTTCTGTTTTGCTCGCTTGAATTTTGAAGGGGAGTCATAATAACTAATTATCTAAAAAAATAAGTTATCACAATATTATTATTCCTAATTGTTTCTCATGAACATTTTCCAGTGATGAAAATGTATCAATTACAGCTAGCCTTTTTAAAAATGTATTAATTTTTGATTGAATGTACTCCTGAATCCCTCTGGTGGCTAATTGCATTAATGTTTCAACTAGAATAGAAGAGTATATATTAATCAGATTATAATCAGAAAGTTGTTTTACATTATCTGCATAATTTCCCCGAAGGAAAAAAGTCCTTATTTTTTTCATCAAGCGAAAGAACAATTGCTTGATTGAGAAATAATTCTAAACAAGGTTGTTGTATCTCGGTGATAATGTGATAAAATGAAAGTTTGAAAAAGCTAGCAGGAATATTTGGTTTGATTTTTATTTGGAAGTTCTATAATTATAATTTTGGTTTAATTATGAGTTAGCTTTCGTATAAATGTTCATAGGAGAAGTCATTATATTTCAATCATCAATCAGTAAACTACATAAAAATATAATTAAAAAGGAAAAAAACAACAGTTGCCTCAGTTGTTAATTTGTTTCTAGAATATAAAATTTTGTTACCATATGGGTGATAGTTTTATATGCAATCGAATGAAGTTCACAAAATAATTAAACATTCTTCCTGTATATTAATCACAGCAGGGATAAGATATAATGATTACAAATATTCCTATAGAAATTATAATATAGAGAAACATGATGGACTATTTCTGTTTCATTGGCTGGTATATCAGGGTATTGAGGATTTTTTTAAAAAAATATGTTACACAATTCAGAGAGAAACATATTGCATTTGGCTTAAAAAGATATTTACTCAGCTCAACAAAGCTAAATATTTTACAAGTAGCAGAGTGTTCTTTGCAACCCAAATTTTATTATTCTTTGTGCACATTCACACTTTCTCAGTAAATCTAATACTTGTATCAGGCTTATTATTTGTTACTGATTTGTTAAGGCCGTATATGCTTTGAAGTGCTTTGGATATCTCAGAAATGCCGAATCTCTCTGCAATTAATTGAATGTTACTGATTTGTTAAGGCTCTGTATGCTTTGAAGTGCTTTAGATATCTCATGAAAGCAGCATCTCTCTGCAGTTAATCAAAACATGCAAATCTTTTTTTTCAGGATTCTATACCAGCTTGAAATAATATGGTGCTGTTTTAATAGTGTTATTCATTAAAGTATTGCATCTTAAAAAATCACCTGGATTATTTAAAATAATGGCATTTTTTCCAGACTTATCCTGAAGCCTGAAAAAAAAAATGTGGTTTTTAATAAGCAAACAGTGGTGCACTGTTCACACAGCATCCAAAGCATTACTAATACTTTTTTAAAACATGCACATCTCTAATTATTTTTTTACAATTTATAATTTCAATAATTAATCTGTGAGCACAACCCCTACTCTTAGAAATATTTTTCTTTTTGATCCAAATCATAATGTTTCTGTGAAATGTGTCTTACAAGTGAAACTCGAAAAATTAGAATATCATGCAAAAATTCATTTATTTCAATAATGCAACTTAAAAAGTGAAACGGATATATGAGATAGACTCATTACATGCAAAGCAAGATAGTTCAAGCTGTGATTTGTCATAATTGAGATGATTATGGCTTACAGCTCATGAAAACCCCAAATCCATAATCTCAGAAAATTAGAATATTACATGCAATCAATAAAACAAGGATTGTACATAGAACAATATCGGACCTCTGAAAAGTATAAGCATGCATATGTACTCTGTTAAGTTCCGCGCATGGTCGCAAGGAACGGAGATGAGATGGTGAACAGTGAACTTCAACTCTTTATTTATCATTCTGAACAGAGTGAAACCCTAGGGCAACAGCAGCCCTTTTTATAGGCAAGCTGCTGCTCTAATAACCAATAGGAAACGTGGAGTGTTAACCCATTAACCAATGAGAGTGGCTCATTAACAGCCAATCAGATTTTCCTGAATGGACCAATCCGATATCGCTATTATCGGCCATTCAGAAGTGCAGGGCTAGAACCCTGCTATTTTCTAAAGCTTTATTTAAGAGTTTTATTAGTTCATAACACTCCTTCCCCCCGGGTTCCATTTGAGAGGTGCAGTGACGTAATCTCTGAGGTAGGACGGTTGCTTTGACTATCCATTGGATTTACGCTGTCCTACTGGTTCTTGTCCGTAAGCCTGTTTTGGCGGGGCATTTTCGGGCAAGTCAGGTGCCGGTGGTTCCTCATTGGAAGACTTGGTGCTGCTAATGTTCTCATCGTTGTCCTCTGGCCCTTGCGGGCTTGCCTCTGTTGGGTTGTTCCTCTGTGGCGAGGCCACACCCATCCCTGATCTTTCTTCACTTGTTATGCCCCATGGCTGCCTTCTTTCATTCCTGCTTTCCACCATCTTGAATTCAGTTTCTTCGACATCCCCTCCCCCCTCAGTTTGGGAGTTACTGGAGTCGCGGAAACTAGGTTGTAGCCTCGAGCGAAGCTGATCAATATGGCGTTTCCATATTTTTCCGTCACAGATTTTCACCCGGTAAAACCTGGGTCCAGTGGCTTGAATAACAGTGGCCTCGATCCACAACGGTTCACCAGAAAGGTTTCTGGCAAAAACTAAGTCACCTATCTTGAACTCACGGCATTTTCCACTAGATCCATAGGGTTTCTCTGGCTCATAAGATGGGTGAAGCCGGTCGAGGTGGGAGCGGAGTTTGCGTCCCATCAATAGTTCCGCTGGAGTCTTGTTGGTGATGCTGTGCGGAGTGATGTGTTGGAGAAGGAGTATTCTATTTATCTTATCTTTAATGTCCCCATAGTCCATCTTGTAGAGGGTTTTTTTAACAAACTGTACCATGCGCTTGGCTCTTCCGTTAGCCGCAGAGTGCACTGGCGAAGTTAGCACATGGCGAATACCGCGGTCCACTAAGTATTGTTCAAAAGGAAGCGCAGTAAACTTTCATGTGCACGATGCCGGGGTGGCCCTCATGCCCTCTTTAGTACCGCTCATTGTAACTGCTCTGGGACGACGACTCTATCCCCCCACAGGATGCAGCCTTTTTGCGAAAAAAGTTCCATTTGTCATTTCTTGAAGGTAATGAAGTCATCAGGGGTTTGATCTACTGGCCATTTTCGTTCCACCCAGCTGAGAACCCACTTTAAGATCGGATCGCGTTTTGTTTTGATCGCGATATCTCTAGCGGTCAGTGGCGGTGAATGCAGTGTTTCAATCTGGAGCGTTGTAAGGGTTGGAGCTGGGTCATTGATGGTTTCCGGAAGTGGTGCACGGCTTAATGCATCAGCGTGGGGAATGGCTTTCCCTGGGCGGTGCTGCAGCTTATAATTGTACGCAGCCAAAAACTCTGACCAGCAAGTCATTCTAGGTAATAATATATAGGGGGTTGGCTTGTCTCCCTCTATAATCCCCAGCAAAGGTTTGTGGTCGGTAACAATAGTAAAAACTCGTCCATAAACATATTCATGAAACCATTTAACAGCAGATACAACAGCAAGAGCCTCTTTATCGATTTGACTATAGTTACGTTCAGCCTTTGATGGAGTTCTTGAAAAATAGGCAATAGGGGCTTCACTACCGTTTGGTAACACATGGCTCAAAATGGCTCCTACTCCAAATAGTGACGCGTCACATGTGATTGTTAAGGGCAAAGTCTCATTATACTGCATTAAAACAGTATCTGAAGTTAATAGGTTTTTCACTTGTCAGAACACGTGCTCCTCTCAGTGCCCCCAAATCCAGGTTGTTTTTTTGTTGAGAAGCCGATGTAGGGGCTCGGCTACGGTCGCTTTGTGGGGCAGGAAGATGTTGTAAAAATTAATGAGCCCCAGAAAAGCTTGGAGATCAGTCTTGTTTCTGGGTCTTGGGGCGTTCTTGATTGCTCTTAACTTGCTACTGGTGGGATGAATGCCTTGTTTATCGATTAGGTACCCCAGGAACTCTACTTTATCTGTACACAGTTGACATTTATTTTTTTTAACTTTAAGGCCAGAGTCTTTAAATCTCTGGAGAACCAGTCTAAGACGCTCCTTTAGTATTTCTCTATTCGGGGGAGCAATTAAAACATCATCAAAGTATGGTACGACCCCTTTTATTCCCTGTAATAGTCTCTCCATCAAGCTCTGAAAGATCCCTGGGGCCACGCTAACTCCGAATTGGAGTCGGTTGCACTTAAAGGCGCCTCGGTGCAGAACGATTGTTTGTGCCTCTGTTGTTTTTTTATCTACAGGCAGTTGTTGGTACGCCTGTGCTAAATCCAATTTAGTGAAGACTTTTCTGTCCCCCAGGGAATGTTGTACCACCGGCACTGGGTAGGCGTTCTGTTGAAGGGCGTGATTCAGGGTGGCCTTAACGATCCATCCGGTTTGATGGGTGTTACGATTGGGGTTTCCCAAGGAGCATGGTCGGTTAGTTCTAAAACACCCTGGGCGATTAATTTATCAAGCTGCTTGTCAATCTTTGGTTTAAGGGCAAAAGGGACTCGATGAGGCTTAAGGCGGATGGGGGCTACTTCAGGGTTAAGGTTAAATGATATTGGGGTCCCCTTGTACTCTCCTAGTTTATCTGCAAAGACGTCCTGGAATTCCTGGATGAGGGCCTCTTCCAGTCATCGCTGCTGGTTTGGTAAATGCTGGCTACCTCAATCCCAAGTGGAGCAAACCATTGAAGGCCTAACAAGCTAGGCCGATCACGGTCGACAACGGTCAATGGTAAAGATGCAGTACGATTTTTGAATGAGACCTGGACTAGGCTGGATCCAATGACTGGAATTCGGTTTCCTTGAGAATGATTCTTTGGATTCTGAGGTCTTGCCGCCGGATGGCAGGGATTAATTGTTTAAGGGTCTTCCAGGAAACCATTGAGAGGGATGATTCTGAATCGACTTCCATCATGCAGGGCTGGTTTTCGATAGTGACCCTCACTCGGATCTTCTTTGCATCTAATGATGAGGCGTGACCAATCGTGATGGTTTGGTGTGCCTCTTCTCATTTCGTTGAATGGGCTAGTGGTTTATTTCTGTAGGAGTGGTTGTTCCATTGGTGGTTCAAATGTTCCCGATTCACAGGACGACTTCCTGTGGGTTGGTCCCCCTCTGAAGTGGGCTGGATCCTAGCTTGCTTCGACAGACCTTTCCGATGTGGCCTCTCTTCCCACAAATATGGCAGAGCGCGTCAAGGAATTTGCAGTCTGATCGTGGGTGGTTTGCCCCACAACCTGCACATTGGTACTGCATTCTCTGGTTACGCTGGTGGCATTGGTCTCGTTCAGACCGGAGCCGGTTGACTTCTTCCTCATCACTTTCTGATGACGATTCGAGGTCCTCGTGGTGGGTTGCCATTGCATGTCCCTCAAGGCGAAGTGAGGTTTTGCTGGCGAGTTGGCGGAGCAGGGCATTGGTGCAGCGCATTCAGGCAGCCGACTTCCTGGTTGCTTCTGTTGCAGTAGCGTCAGCAATGGTTTCTGCAAGGCTGATGTCGCCTTTCACCATCAGCTTACTTTGCACGTGCGGTGCATCTAAACCCAGAACTATTCGGTCTCTTAGAGCTTCTTCAAGGTCGGCGAACCCACAGAGGCCTCCCAGGTTCTGGAGATCCACGATTAAATCTGCAACACTTTCTCCTTTCCACTGGTTCCTCTGGTAAAATTCATGTCTTTGGACAAGCATTGGTATGGTAGGTGCATAGTGGGCCCGTAGGAGGGGCTCGAGGACGGCCCAGTCCATGAATTTCACCTCAGCCGGTTTCGCCAGTGCTTTAGCCATCTTAAAAAGGGCAGGTCCGCAGTGAGTCAGGAATACAGCTCACTTTTTCCCAGTAGTGGCATCCTTCAAGTTGTTGGTCTCCAGAAACATCTGGAACCAGTCCATGTATGAGTCCCAGTCTTCTTGTGCCAGGTCGAATGGAGCGGGTGGTATGGTGCCGCCGGTCATGGTTTCCGCCGTTGATGCGCTTTCAGCCATGTGCTCTGTTTAGTGCTCTGTAGTGTTCAGTCAGCTCTTACGTCTCCGCATCCCACCTTCGTCGCCAGTGTTAAGTTCCGCGCATGGTCGCAAGGAACGGAGACGAGATGGTGAACAGTGAACTTCAACTCTTTATTTATCATTCTGTACAGAGCGAAACCCTAGGGCAACAGCAGCCCTTTTTATAGGCAAGCTGCTGCTCTAATAACCAATAGGAAATGTGGAGTATTAACCCACTTAACCAATGAGAGTGGCTCGTTAACAGCCAATCAGATTCTCCTGAATGGACCAATCCGATATCGCTATTATTGGCCAATCAGAAGTGCAGGGCTAAACCCTGCTATTTTCTAAAGCTTTTGATAAACTTTATTTAAGTGTTTCATTAGTTCATAACACACTCAGTATTTGGTTTGGGCCCCTTTTGCAGCAATTACTACCTCAATGCAGCATGGCATGGAAGTTATCAGCCTGTAGCACTGCTGAGGTGTTATGGAAGACCAGGATGCTTCAATAGCGACCTTTAGCTCTTCTGCATTGTTAGGTCTCATGTCCCTCATCTTTCTCTTGGCAATGCCCCATAGATTCTCTATGGGGTTCAGATCAGGTGAGTTTGCTGGCCAATCAAGCACAGTAATCCCATGGTCATTGAACCATTGTGGGCAGGTCATTGTGGGCAGGTGCCAAGTCCTGCTAGAAAATGAAGTCAGCATCCCCATAAAGCTCATCTGCGGAAGGAAGCATGAAGTGCTCCAAAATCTCCTGGTAGGTGGCTGCATTGACCCTGGACTTAATGAAGCACAGTGGACCAACACCAGCAGATGACATGGCCCCCCAAATCAACACAGACTGTGGAAACTTCACACTGGACTTCAAGCATCTTGCAGTGTGTGGTTCTCCATTCTTCCTCCAGACTCTGGGTCCTTGATTTCCAAATGAGATGCAAAAGTTGTTCTCATCAGAAAAGAGGACTTTGGAGCAACAGACCAGTTCTGGGTTTTTTTTAGCCCAGGTAAGACACTTATGATGTTGTTTGTTGTTCAGGAGTGGCTTGACAAGAGGAATACGACATTTGAAGCCCATGTCCAGGATCCATCTGTGTGTGATGGCTCTTGATGCACTGACTCCAGCCTCAGTCCACTCCTTGTGAAAGTCCCAACACTTTTGAGTGGCCTTTTCCTTACAATCCTTTCCAGGCTGAGGTCATCCCTGCTGCTTGTGCACCTTTTTCTTCCACACTTTTCCCTTCCACAGAACTTTCTATTAATGTGCTTTGATACAGCACTTTGGGAACATCCAACTTCTTTTTCCTTATGGAGGGTGTCAGTGATGGTTTTCTGCACAACTGTCAGGTCAGCAGTCTTTCCCATGATTGTGATTCCTACCGAACCAGATTGAGAAACCATTTAAAGGCTCAGGAACCCTTTGCAGGTGTTATAGCTTAATTAGCTAATTAGAGTGGGACACTTTGAGCCTAGAAGATTGAACCTTTTCACAATATTCTAATTTTCTGAGATTGTGGATTTGCGGTTTTCATGAGCTGTAAGCCATAATCATCTCAATTATGACAAATCACAGCTGGAACTATCTTGCTTTGCATGTAATGAGTCCATCTCATATATTAGTTTCACCTTTTAAGTTGCATTACTGAAATAAATGAACGTTTGCATATTATTCTAATTTTTCGAGTTTCACCTGTATATTCATGGACAGCAATTGCTGGAATGAAAAATGAAACCCGAAATGCAAACGATGAAAGCTGATATTCTGTAATGCTATATAATTGGCATTAATTCTATATATCTTCTAGAATACAGTCAGTCAGGAGGGAGAGGGGTGAGAGGTGTGTTGTGTAGGCAGACAATTGAATGTGGGAAGAGAAGCATAAGCATCTGTCTAACTGGCAATTCTCCAGTAGTTGTTGCATTGTTTTGGCATAGGATCCATCGTTTTGCAAAGCCAGAGTTCTATTTCCTAAGTAAATTTGTCTTATAATGCTGTTCCTTCACTTAGGTATATTTACCTGAACAAAATTTTTATCTTTTTTGATGGAAGTTCATTATGATAAGCCAAGGCATGCATATTTTGAAACAAAATGGTGGTGAAGCTCTTATTTGTTGGTTCTCATTAAGGTGATTAACATTTTTGCACTTTCAATATACTTTTTGACTCAGTAAATATATATGGGAATTGAATTTTATTAGTTAATTATTCAGTGATTATAACCAGGTATCTAAATTGCTTCTGTATCTAAAGTCATTTGTTAATATTTTGAATATTTTTAAATGTTTCATAAATTTTTGCTTATATATTTTCGTTTTTTCCATTTAATTCTCCTCTGAAGAAATGACATTATCCCTGACTACTTAACTAGTCATGGATTAGTTAGTATTTGAATAGAATATCAAGATTGTATTTCGAGTGAGAAATTAAAAATAATGCTAGAAGGAAACAAGGCCAAAAAACCTGCATGGCTATGTTTATGAAATCACTAAGGCCTGGCTTGATGAAGACTAATTTCTTTAATACAATTGTAAACTTTAATCTTAATTCTAAGTTTAATTTTTTTAAAACTTAGGCAGCATATTTACCATTTCACCTTGCATACTTACCACAGACTATTACTCAATGTCATTTGTTTTTGAAGCATTACTTTCCAGCTTAAAATCATTCTCTGGTGGATTTTTAATACATTAAAGTTGTAACAGTAGACTCTGGCACAGGCACATCCATTGATGATATTAATGATTAAATACTGTATGTTTAAATAAATCTCTGTATCAGAGTAGTGCCAAAGAATTTGTACGCTGTGCCTTTCTCAGTATGTTTCTGCTGTATACATTTCTTCCTCCTGGTACTAATCTTCATAAGTGTTTGGGGACCACACACTCTGTGAAATTAGTCAATTGTTCTCACTTTAATTCAGCAGGAGCAAGTGATAGATAGCCCTTAAGGTGTCATTTGACACAGTCTCCTCTTTGGTCATTTTCTTTTGACAGCTTTAAATATGAATATGACTCTTGAGAAGAGAAATATGCTGATTAGTTAAAATGATTATATTGAGAGTGCTCTGTATCCCACTACTCCTTCCAGGTTGCTATCATTATTTTTGTACAGTTTTTATATGCTGCTGACATAAAAGAGAGAAAGACTACCAACACCCACAGAGACTAAGATTCATGGAGAGAATTCAAGATGTTTTGTTAGCAGTAATAGAACAGTAGTCACATTCTTGTCACATATTTTTTAAAAGCTGTTCTTGATGAAGAAATTGCATTTAAAATATATATTAATGATGTAAAAGGAGCAAAAAAGGTCTTTGTTTAAGAATAGTTTGTTTAACGTTGGCTGAATAAAATACAATGAGGGAAATCAGACAATCATATATATATAAATAGATTGACATCTTGTGGGAATTAGACAGGTTAAACAAAAGGGGGAAAACTATTTCCATACTTTGGACAATTAAAAATCCTAATTAGAAAACAGTTGTTTCTTGGGCCCCTATATGTATGTCACTATTATATGAATTAAAATATGCTGTTCAGCAACTATTGCCTATAAAATGTCCCTTCCTCCTCCATGTTCTTTTCATTTAATTAAGTAATGCTAGTTTATGTTGATTAATTTAAGCCAGAATCTAAATTGAGACCAAATGTGAAGCAACTTTGATTGCACATACATTAAAGGAGAGCTTAGGATTTCCTGCATAGCTAAGGTGATACCTTTATTTCTGACTGCTTGTGTAAAAGTTTGGTCATCGCTAACTGTATAGGGAAACCTTGACTTACAACCATTCATTTAGTGACCATCCAAAGTTACAACTGCACTGAAAAAAATGACTTAAAACCAGTCTTTGAATTTATGGCTGTTGCAGCAACCCCACAACCCCACAATTACAGGATCCACATTTGGGCACTTGCCAACTGGCATATATTTATGATGGTTGCAACATCCCAGGATCCCATGTTTGCTATTTGAAACATTGCCAGCCAGTTTCCAACGAGCAAGGTCAATGGAATTTGTTTGACTTGCAGTGATTTGCTTAACAACCTTGGAAAAATGGTCAAATAAAGTCAAGAATGACTCACTTAACAACTGCCTTACTTAGCAGCAATAATTCTAGTCCCTGTTATGGTCGTACTTTGGGAATTATCTGTAATTATATTAGATTTGTTCATGCTCAATATTTTATTACTTAAAGTAGATTTGTTTATTGAAAAGGTGAAAATGGATAATTCCCAAGGGAGATCTGCTTCTTTTGGGAGATTTCAGCCTAAATAGACTTGTCTATCATGGCATCTTCAAATGGATATTGTGTAGGAATTTTGTGAGTTGGTATTAATTCTATTCAGAAATCTCTACATTAGGGAAAACCAGCCTAAAGAATCCATTTGTGCAGATTCTTTTGTTATATACAAAGTTCTTTGTTTTGTGCCCTTGTAACTATCAAGAAATTTATTTCAGCAAAATCTAGGTAGCTATACTTTATATTACATGATATATTTACATTATGCAAAATCTATCTTGCGATATTTTTTCAATGAGCATGCTTACCTGAAAGAAATAAAAAAAACATAGTTAGGAGATTATTGATCCTGACTGACTCAGCCTTCCATTCTTCCGATTTCGGTAAAATAAGATTGTTGGTAGCAGTATGCTGACTTTGTAAACCGCTTAAAGAGGGCTGTAAAACACTATGGAGCAGTATATAAGTCTAAGTGCTATTGCTATTATGCGGTAATATCTAACACATGAATGTTCCAGATACTTATCTGTTTCTCCTCACTGGCTTTATTCTTATTAAGGCCAGACTCATATGGAGCAACATGTACTGAGGTTTCTTTATTTTTCTTGCAGTTACACTAAATGACAAATGTCTGCAGGAAACTAGTATCATTTGTGTGATTTCCATGGAGGGTGAGACTTACGGAGTACTCATGTGCTACTAGAACATTCATTCTGGATATATTAATATCTGAAGGGGGCTAATGTTTTGTTGTGTCTTCGGAAATGATGCCAGGAGTCGGTGACTTTGTATCAAGCTCTTTTATTGATGTAGGAACCGAACTGGCGCTATAGGAAAACTTTGCGGCTTTTATTTCTTTAGCCGCGGCGGCCGCAGCCAATGGCACTGCTTTGAATCTCCCGCGATTCGAATAGACCAATCGCGGGAGATTCCTAGTGAGCCAATCGGCGCGGCTCGCCTAGCCAATCAGAGTGCCCCGCGCTTTGGCCAATCAAAGCGCGGGGATCTCAAGAATGCTAATGAGGGGACAGAACACCCCTCCCCTCTTGGTTTAGTCCTTACGTTGCGTAGTCCTGTAGGTAGGCGGGGCTCCGTCTTAGCCTACTGGACCTGCGCAGCTCAGTCGTAGGTTGGATCCCGGCCGGTTCGGTCGGGGTCTCTGCTTCTCCGGATGCCGTCGTGGGAACCGGCTGGTCGGTCGGGCCGGGCCGCTCTCCGTAGCTCCCTCCTGGGCTTCCCGGGTTGGTTGAGCTGCGGGTTTCGCCACTCCCGCTCGGTCTCCCCGAGTCGGTCGAGCTGGCCTGGCTGTCTCTTCCTGGCGAGGGGTCGTGCTGGCTGCTTTCCGGTAAGTATGGTTGGTTTATTCTTCTTTGGTTTTGGTCCCCTGGGTAATCCCTCCCCCCTTGGTTTGTGTTGTGGGGGTTGGTTTTGCCTGCTTGTGCGTCGGTGGTCTCTTGGGTGGTCGTCCTCGATCTTAATTGGTCGATGTGGCATTTCCATGCTCGTCCATCTGTTGTTTGTAGCCGGTATGAGTGTGGGCCTGTTATTTGTGTGATGACGGCCGGTACCCATAACGGGTCTCCCGTCAGGTTTTTTGCGTGCACGGGGTCGCCTGGTGCGAAGGTTCGGTGTTTGCTGTTTGAGTCTGGGGGCTTCTCTGGGTTATACGTGGGGTGTAATCTGTCGAGTGGGGATCTTAATTTCCTCCCCATTAACAGTTCGGCTGGGCTCTTATTCATTGTGGTATTTGGGGTTATGTGTTGGGTGAAGAGTAATTTATTTATTTTATCCTGGATCTCCCCGTGGTCTATTTTCCGGATGGTTTTCTTAGTGAATTGCACCATCCGTTCCACCCTACCGTTCGCCGCCGGATGCGCCGGTGCTGTCAGCGCGTGTCGAATGCCCCTTTCCGCTAGGAATTTTTCGAATTCTAGCGAGGTGAATTGGGGCCCGTTGTCGGAAACGACGACATCTGGGAGGCCGTGCGTTGCAAAGAGTTTGCCGAGTTCCTTGATCATGGCTTCCGTGGTTGTTGTTCTCATGTTGCTTACCTCCAGCCAATTGGAGTAAGCGTCTACTGTTATCAGGAAGGTGTGTCCTTTTGTGGGCCTGGCGAAGTCTATGTGGATCCTAGACCAAGGCCTCTTGGGGTTTCCCACTCTAGGACGGGTGCTGTGGGTGGGCTTGGCCTAGGTTCCTGGCATCGTTGGCACCTTGCTACCCATGTCTCAATCTGTTTGTCCATCCCTGGCCACCAAGCTTAACTTCTGGCCAGGGCTTTAGTCCTAACGATGCCCGGGTGCCCCTCGTGTAATAGTTCCAGAACCTTCCCTTGTACTTTTTCTGGAATGACCACCCTATCCCCCCATAGTATGCACCCTTTTAATAACGAGAGTTCCGTTTGCTGGTTCCGGAATGTCTTGACAGACTCGTCGTTGTCCCTTTCCGGCCACCCTTTCTCTACCCAATGCAACACCCGCACCAGACGTTTGTCTTTATTAGTTTCTCGGGCAATGTCTGATGCGGTTATGGGTAGGTTGGGTAGAGTCTCTATACTGAGGGTGGTCGTCGTGGGTGCTGGGTCGGTGTCAGGTTCCGGTAGCGGCGAGCGGCTTAAGGCGTCTGCATGGGAGATCATCTTACCCGGTCTGTGTATGAGTCCGTAGTTGTAGGCCGCCAGGAACTTGGACCACCTTGTCATTCGAGGAGACAGAATGTTCGGGGTGGCCCGGTTCCCTGCAAGGATTCCCAGCAGCGGCTTGTGGTCGGTTATTATGGTAAATGTCTGGCCGTAGAGATACTCGTGGAATCTTTTTACTGCGGCAATGATAGCCAGAGCCTCTTTGTCCAGCTGGCTGTAGTTCCGCTCCGGTTTGGTGAGGGTCCTTGAAAAGAACGCAATGGGTGCTTCTTTTCCGTCGGGGAGGGTATGGCTGAGGACAGCACCGATGCCGAAGGGTGATGCGTCGCATATGACGGCCAGAGGTAGGGTCTCATTGTACTGTATAAGGACGGCATCCGAAGTGAGGAGGTCCTTTGTTCTCTGGAAGGCGGCTTGCTCGCGTTTCTCCCAAGTCCAGGTCGCCGCCTTGTCCAGGAGCCTATGCAAAGGCTCCGCCACCGTTGCCTTTTGGGGAAGGAAAACATTGTAAAAGTTAAGTAGCCCCAGGAATGCCTGTAGCTCCGTTTTCGACTTGGGTGTGGGGGCTTCTTTGATGGCCTTGATTTTTTGGTTTGTTGGGTGAATGCCGTGACGGTCTAGGAGATATCCTAGGAATTCAACCCGTTCCGTGTATAATTGGCATTTCTCCCTCTTTACCTTGAGCCCGGTCTCTTTGAATTTGGTTAGGACCTCCCTTAGGCGACCCTCTAGTTCGGCTTGGTTGGTTGCCGACACTAAGACGTCGTCGAAGTAAGGTACCACCCCCTTGATGCCTTGTAATAGCCTTTCCATTAGGCTTTGGAATATTCCAGGTGCCACGCTGACTCCGGATTGGAGCCGGTTGCATTTAAATGCTCCCCGGTGGGTGACTATGGTTTGCACTTCTGCCATTTCCTCGTTGACTGGCAACTGTTGGTATGCCTGGGCGAGGTCGAGTTTGGCAAAAACCTTGCCCCCTCCCAGTGAATGCCGTAGGTGTTGCACTACTGGGACGGGGTAGGCGCTTTGTTGCAAAGCGCCATTTAGGGTGGCCTTATAATCCCCACAGATCCTCACCGACCCATCGGGCTTGATCGGGGTGACTATGGGGGTCTCCCACCGGGCGTGGTCTATTGGTTGTAGGACCCCTTGCTTGACAAGCTTGTCAATTTGCTTGTCTATCTTGGGTTTAAGTGCGAATGGCACCCACCTTGGTTTCAGGCATTTTGGGGGGATGTTTGGGTCTAGGCTGAATGATATAAGGGGCCCTCAGTACTTGCCTAGGTTTCCGTCGAAGACCTCTTGGAATTCCCGGGCTAGTTGTTGCTCCCAGCTGTCGTCGGTGATGTGGTCGATTCCCGTGACTGCGATGCCAAGCGGGGTGAACCATTGCAGTCCTAAATTCTGTAGGCTTGGGCGGTCGCGATCGACGATTGTCAAGGGAAGCCTTTTGGTGCGCCCTTTGTATGTTACGTTGAACTGTCCGGTTCCGACTACCGGGATGCGGTTTCCCTGGTAGTCTTTTACGATTAGTCTCTGGCTGTCTAGGCCTTTCCTTTGGATGGTAGGCACCAAGTGCTTTATTTGTTGCCATGCTATCATGGAGAGGTAGGACCCTGAGTCCACCTCCATTTTGCATGGCTCGCCTTCGATGCCTACCTCCACGTAGACCTTCCGGGTGTCATTGGTTGTGGCGTGGCCGATGGTGACCGTCTGATGGGTCTCCTCTCTTCGCCGGGTCTCGCCGCCTCGTAGGGATTGTCCGTTCTGGTCCCATCTGTTGTCAGGGGGGCGATCTCTGGTCCGGGGTGGTGTGCTCTCTCGCCTCCGTTTGCTCTGGTCCCATCGTGGCGGGCTGCGGTTCTTTTTGAGGCGGCAGACGCGGGCGATGTGTCCCTTCTTGTCACAATGCCGGCAGATCGACTTGAAAAACTGGCGTTCGGACCTGGGGTGGTTGCCTCCGCAACCGGCACAGTTGATCCTCGACTTACGACCCCGCCGGTTCCGTGGGTCGCGGCCTGCCTGGAGGCGATGAATTTCCTCCTCCTCGTCGGAAGTGCCCGATGCCGAGTGGAAGTCGCCCTGGTGGGTGGTCGTCTCAGGTTGGGCCTCGGCCGACCTTGCAGGGTGGTTGTTCCCGCTGCGGTCCCCAGCGTTCAGTCGGCGCATGCGGTCGGTGGATGTTCGGGTCGCTTCAGCGGCTGCGGCTTCGGTGAGGGTATCTGCAAGGTTGATGTTGCCCTTGGCCATCAGCCGACTCTGGAGGACGGGGTCCCACAGGCCAAGCACGATTCGGTCTCACAGGGCGTCGTTCAGGTTGTCGAATTTGCACAGCCCCCCTAGGTGCTGTAGTTTGGCGACGAAGTCGCTGAAACTCTCACCCGACCGCTGGTTCCGACGGTAGAACTCATGGCGTCGGATTAGGATGGGCACCTCTGGAGCGTAGTGCCGCCGAAGTATTGGCTCGAGGACGTCCCAGTCCATCGCGGTCACGTCGGTGGGTTTGGCAAGTGCTTTGGCTATCTTAAATACCTCGGTCCCGCAGTGGGTCAGGAAGACGGCTCGCTTCATGTGGCCGGTGGCGTCCTTCAGGTCGCTGCACTCGAGGAACATGCGGAATCTGTCGGAGTACGATTCCCAGTCCTTGGTGGCGGGGTTGAAGGGTGCGGGGGGTGCGATTTTTGCCATCGTGGAGATTCGTCTGGCTTCCGTCGGACACGTGCTTCGGTTCAGGATCTGTATCCCACCTTCGTCGCCAGTGTTGTGTCTTCGGAAATGATGCCAGGAGTCGGTGACTTTGTATCAAGCTCTTTTATTGATGTAGGAACCGAACTGGCGCTATAGGAAAACTTCGCGGCTTTTATTTATTTAGCTGTGGCGGCCGCGGCCAATGGCACCGCTTTGAATCTCCCGCGATTCGAATAGACCAATCGCGGGAGATTCCTAGCGAGCCAATCGGCGCGGCTCACCTAGCCAATCAGAGTGCCCCGCGCTTTGGCCAATCAAAGCGCGAGGATCTCAAGAATGCTAATGAGGGGACAGAACATGTTTATCCTTTAACTGACACTTTTTATTGCTTCTAGCCACTAGAAAACAGAGAAAAGTGGGCAGAAAAGGAAAGAAATGAAGTGAAAACATAATCAGATAAAGAAAAAAGGAAATAACAAAAATATATTATGTTTCAGGTAGAAAATCATTTAGCTTAATATTGTTTAACTTCATTAAACACTGATTACAAGGAATAATATTGCTCACATCAATAGAAAAGCAGTTTATAAGTAGAAAGAAAACATACAATTGATCCATGACTACACTACCAACAATGAAGAGTTTTTTTTTGTTACCCATCTTGTCCTAGAAATCAACAATATATGTTCCTTTGCAATGTATCTTCACAAGCAAATGGTTTATTGTACAAATATTTGATAGAAGACAGACTCTAGTAGACTCTATCAATAACTATTATTTGGATAAATGTTGGAAATATGGTTACATAAAAATCTATAGTGACATTAGTTGTGATTTGTTATTGGAACATCTGTATACAGCTTCTTAAATGTAAGCAAATGGAACCAAGTTTTTTCTTCACATTGTGAGAGAAAGCACAATATCTAATCCATCATTTACTGCTAAATCTACACCATTGATTATTATTAAATCAATGAGATTTAAGATTTTTTAAAAAATTTAATTTAAATTCAATTTAGATCCAATGGAGTCTAAATATCCTTCTAATTATTGGAAAAGAACTTGAAATGTGTAGTTCTCTGATTCATCAATAGGTTGCAATCGGGAGCTAAAGTCAAAGTGAAATAATTTTGCCACTATAAAAAAAGTGAGCAACATGTGATTTTTTTTTTGACAAAATATGTATGACAAAGCAATCCAAAAGAAATATATAATACTGTATATCATTCTAAGTTGTACAATATGAGTTTTAAAACTACAAATCATACATTCTGTAATGCAGATTCAACATTAGCATACATACCTATAGCATATTAGCATATATACTCTCAACATTTAATAGTAAATGTGAAAGATCACAGAATTACATTTAAAATAATTTGTGTGATCTAAATAACTGTAAAATGACATGCACATTGCAGGCTATGTAAGTGGAGGAGGTTTGCTTGACTAACAAACACAAATTTCATAATATACCTCCCAATTGTAATGGCTGAATTCAGCCAATTTTGGAAAAAGGGTGCAAGAATGGATAAAAAGGGAAATAGTCATTTTGCAAAAGAGTATTCTTGCAACAATTAGTGGTCCATATTTGTAATAAAAAGGGAAACAAATTTGGCAGTAAAAGACCAATTATTACTTTGATAATAAAGCTCATATTCAGCTGTTTTATCCATTGATGATATATTGGCATGTGAGAAGTTTAAAAAAAGAAAGAGAGAAAAAACTGTATCTCATTCAATCTGAGTCTCTAATAGCTTTTATCAGGATGTCTGATCCTTTCAATTGTTCTTTTTGTTTCATTTGCTTGTAAGCAGTAACATCACAGCTGTGCCTTAAACTGTATATCTATACGACCCTATATTTAGATTGTATAGACCGAGCATTAATAGTGACAAAGATAGAATGAGTGCTGCTTAGCCCCTAGTGAAATCAGACAAAAGAGCTAATGAAGCTTCTCTAATAGGCTTTACAGAGTGACCAGCTGTACAACTTCATTGGTATTCCACAACAGGGACCCTGATTGTTGAAAAGAAACTCCAAAGAAAATTATTATTTTTCCAGACTGGACCTGCGATGCTTATCTCTGCTGCCTTCCAGTGGATAAGATTGGCCACTTACCAGTACATTTCACTTTTCAAGCAGAGCAAAACACATAAATCAAGCCTATTATATATAAAAAAGGCAAAGTGTATTAAAAGCCAAAATTGAAATATTACAACCCTAACAATAATTTGCTTTATTTAGTGTCACTTTATAAATCAGGCAATATTTTGGGATCTGCAACAAAATGTTCTAGCATGAAGTATTTTTATTTCTGTATCTGCCTGCTCACCACCCATCCTAGGTCGTGTCTCTCAACGTTCAGTATTTACAGTATCTGTGTCATCTTCATAGATTTTTTGTTTTGTTTTGTTTGGGGATTTTGATTTGGTTTTCTTTATTTATCAGGTACAATTGAAATGAATTTCTCAAGTGACTGTAAGAGCAGCTCTTACCTGCCTTCCTGGGGACATTTTTAAATATCCACACAATACAAATGTTTTCTTTATTCATATTTTAATTGACAGATTTCAGGTATGGGGGGGGGGAGTTATTTCACATGTGCATTTTTGATGAAATAGTCTTTCTAGGAATTTTTCTTATCTTCTTTGGGAGAGACTTTTGCAAAACAATATTGACTGAGGCTGATGCTATCTTCTGAGCTATGACATGTTGATTTCTATGTTACAGTAGTGGATGATTTTCTTTGCCTTTAAAAAAGAAAAAGAAACTTGGGAGAGACCCAATCATTTATTGTTTTTACTAGAAACTTTATCTCAGATTAATTGGCAAGATATCTTGCTTTGTTTGCATGCCAAGGAAAATGGCCAAGTTCTTATCCATGCAGGATGAGACTCAAGTAGGCTATAAATCAGCTGTTTTGCTGTCATTAATGTATTTCAACTTGTTGATATTTTATTGGGACAATAGATAGGGCAGGAGTAGATATTTTGGAAAATGGAGAAGGACGGGTAGAAATGTAAAATGAATAGCCAAGATGTGGAAGTAGAGAGAAATAAAGATTCAAGAGAGGAATCTGGGTGGCAAGAAGAAGCAAACAATTAAAACTTTAAAGCGAATAAGAGATGATGGTTTGAACAATTAAAACTTTAAAGCGAATAAGAGATGATGATTAGAATGGGGATATATTTAAATACAGTAGTGTCATAATCAAAGTTAGAATAGGGATGAAAACTAGAGGGGGGATTAATAAAATACACATTTTTATATAACAAGGAGAAGTAATAATAAGAAGGGAAATTAGAATTTGAATGATGGTATTACTAAGTATACAGGTAGAACCTCTGGTCGCAAATGCTTCCGTTCACGACCAAATCGGGTGATGACCAAATTTTTTTACCTCTGGTCATGAATGGGTGCTCAGGTGGTGACCAAACACAGCTGTGGTGATTTGCCCTTCTGCACTGATTTGTCCTTCCTCACTGCACCATTTTTTAAGGTGCGTGCACTTCCGGTAACAACCCATTTTGGGTGACGACCGAACTTTCAGAACAGATTACAGTCATCACCTGCCGGCGTATAAGACGACTGGGCGTATAAGACGATCCCCCAACATTTCCACTCAAAATATAGAGTTTGTTATATGCTCGCCATATAAGACTACCCCCTCTTCTGCACACCTTCCACTTTTGCACTTTTTTTTTTTGAGGCACTTTTGTGCACCGTGGAAACGAATCCTGTGAAGCCAAAAGGAGCAGCCAGCCTTCAGGCTGATGTAGGCGGGCTTCCTTCTCCCAGCTCCCAAGGAAACAAGGCACTCAGCAGCCTCCACCCGCACCGCCCGGCCTCCGCTCGCATCGCCTGGCTCCGCATGGCTCCAGTCCCGCGTTGCCTCGGGCAGGGAAAGGCAAAAAGGAAGAGCCGCGGCGGTGCTTTGCAATGGCAGCAGCGGCTCCTGGTTTTGCCTTTCTCTTCCCAAGGCAACGCAGGACTGGAGCCACGCACAGACGCGCCAGCGGTAACAACTCCTGACAGCCCCAGCCGGATACCTGAGCGGAGGCCGGGCGGTGTGAGCGGAGGCCGGGCGCTGCGAGCGGAGGCCGCTTAGCGCTTCGTTTCCTTGGGAGCTGGGAGAAGGAGGCCCGCCTACATTGGCCTGAAGACTGGCTGCTCCTTTCGGCTTCACGGGATTCGTTTCCATGGTGCGCAAAAGTGCCTCAGGCGCGGGCAGCTGCAGTGCTTCCCGATTACTATTTGCCAGCGTATAAGACGACCCGGCGTATAAGATGACCCCCCCCCCACTTGGAGGCATGTTTTTTCAGGGCAAAAAAGTCATCTTATATGCCGGCAAATACGGTAAGCTTGTTAAATGAAACAAACATGATTAATATTATTTTATTTGTATCAAAATGTATGACACTCAGGTGTCACACTGTTCACCTATTGATATATTTGTAAAAAATAAAAAACTTGATGAAAAAAACTTAACAGATTCTTTTCAATGCTAAAATAGACTTTGAGATCTTGAGTTAGGAAAATAAAAAACTCTATTATAGATCTATATGAAAATGGATTTATAAAACTTGCTAATCTGAGCTGCCTCACAGCATGGATGGCATCACTGAAAAGAATTTAAAAAAATCATTGTGGCTGAACTGTTATTCAGATTCAAAGAGAAAAAGGCTGAACTGTTATTCAGATTCAAAGAGAAAAAAAAGCCCTATCATTTATTTATTTGACTGATATTATGCTGCTGCTTCAGGAGTTCAAATAAGCACCCAGGTAGTTCTTGTTTATCAGTTGCTCCTACAGTAATTGTTTGAAATTACAATAGTTCTTAAAAAGGAGATTTATGGTTGGTCCTTGAAATTATAGCCAAATCAAGGATCAATCATAAATCTCCTTTTTCAGTGTTCCTGAAGTTGAGTGATAGTGATTCAGGAAGATGGAAATCATTTACATTTATAACAAACACAGCATCTCACCGTCACATGAATGCTATTTGTGAGCTTCACAGCCCACTTCCAACAAAGTCATTGGAGAAGCTGAAGGAAATTGCAAATTGCAATCACATGATATTATGCTTAACAACCTACAGTGATTTGCTTCATGGCCACAGATAGAAGTGATGTTGCAAGTTGGACATGATTACATGATATTTCACTTTAGCCTCAGTCCCAATTGCAGTTGGCAAGTGAGCACTACCTGTAATAGCAGTTTCTCCCTCTATTTTTCTCATCACAGAAACAGTGAGGTTAGTTGGGCTGAGAGTGACTAGCTCTAAATCATCCAGTAAGCTTCATTGGTGGACTACAACCTAGATTTCTAGAGTATCAGTCCAGCATTTTAACCACTATATCTTACTACACTTTCTTAAAAATTCCAGAAATAGAAAACTTCCGGTTTGCGTGGCTTTGGGGCAGCAGGAATTCGCGACAGCTCGCGATTCCTGCTGTGCTAGCCGTCGAGGTACCCCCGATCCAGATGGGTCAGGGGGATATGGCTGCCCTGTAGGGACAGCTGAAGAGAGAGGGGAGTCGGATAGGGAGGTGGGGGTATCGCAGACCCCCCCCTTCTCCGGGAAAACCCCTTTTTCCCAAGGCGGTGGAGCGGCGGTCAGCAATGGCCGCCACGAAGAAGCCAGCAACCGGGTAAGAACTGTGCTGGAGGAAGTGTGAAGAGTGAAAGTTCTGTCTGAGCCGGGTCAAGTAACACCTTTTAAATTGCCTGGAATTGAGCTGCTTGAATTGCTGGAGGATACATTGTATCCCTAAGAAGAGCGAAAAGCGGCGGAGAAGCTGTTCAAGGGAATTTTTTTTTTTTTTTACTCTCCCACCCCACGGAAAAAGCAGAAATATTTGGATATATTAGACATTGAAAGTGGATTGCTTTGAAAGCTGAAGCTAAGAGACAAAGGGATTTTTGGACATTGAAAAATTTAAGAAATTGGAAAATCTCTGCTGGAGGTATGGTTTTTTGATTATTTAAAATTGTCATTGCAAGTGGGAAGGGAGAAAAAAAAATTGGAGCAGAAGCTGAAAAAGGAGGAGATTGTCTAGAACGTCTTTGTGGATCCCAAAAGAAGATATATCGTAATAGGACCTCTTTGATTAAAAATTAATTCAGAAAGAGAAAGAGAAGAAGGAAGAAAAGTATTAACTTTTGGAACTTTTTTTCTTTTTTTTAATTGCTTTTGATTGTCTTTGATTAAAAATACTTGTGGTTGTTTTGGAAAAAGTTTCCCTTTTTATAATGGCATCGTCTGTGGATGAACTAGAGATTGAATATCAAAAATATAAAAAAGAAGATACTTTGGGCGCTTTGTTTCAATTCTTAGAAATGGCGTTATGTTCTTTTGAAAAGTTGATTACGCAGCAGAAGGACTGGGACAAGGAAGAAGAGGAAGAAGAAGCCATCTTTGATGAACAATGGGTCCCTTCCGGAGAGGAGGAGAAAAAGGATAAGAAAAAGGGGATTTTAAGAATTATAAAAACAACCAAAAGAGAGAAAAATGAGCGAAAAGATGGAGGCAAGGTTAGAAAGCAAAGGAAAAGGAGCAAGAAAAGCGAAGAGAAAAAGCAAAGGGGTAGAAAGGGTAAGGAGAAGAATAAGCAAGAGAGAAAGGGGGGGAGGAGAAGCCTTAATGGGGGGAAGCAAGACTTAAAGAAAAAAAGTTTATTTAGAGACAATGGGTGAATTTAATTTAGATTAAAAGAGGGATTCTGGAGGGTATATAAGAGTGTGTTTTTATATGTATATTTAGAATATAAAATTTATTATGTAATTTTAGAATCTTTTAAACAGAATCCCAAGAAAGATTGCTATATGTAGTATTTCTAAGTTAGGGCAATGAATTATAGATGTTACTCCAATTGGTGTACAGGAGAAGTATAGTAAAAGAAAAAAAAGATGAATGGATAATTGGAAATAGAACAGACAAAGAATGTTGTTGAAAATGGTAATAAGATATGGAAGGATATATATGCTTTTTTTTTTTTTTGGATTTTGTATATTGATAAAAGGCAATAAAATTTTAATTAATAAATAATTTGGATGGAAAAGAGAAGTAGGGACAAGATATGAAGTTAATATTATATGAAATATTGATATTATAATCTGGAAATGTTATGCCTTATTGGTCTTTTTTTATTATTTTTTCTTAGAAAAGAATTTATAAGCTGCTATGCCTTGATTCTTTGTGCATTGTTTTTATAAAACTGATAAAAATGGTTTTTATATATATATATATAAAAAAAATGGTAATAAGATATGGAAGGAGATATGGGTTGAATATGATGTTTGAATTTGTGTCTGTGTAAAGAGTTTTAATCCGGGAACAGACAACCTTCAGAAAAGATCTTTTAGTTTTGTTTATGTTTTGTGTTTGTATGTTTGTGTATTGTGTTTATGGTAAAACTAACAAAATTTGTTTTTTATAAAAAAAAAAGGAAAAAAGAATCAATAAAACCTTGGAGGAATGTTAGACGAGAATAATTTAAACAAGCCAGAAAGAAAAGAATATGATGACTATAAAATGGATAAATATGGAAGAGAAATGAAATTGAATAGGAGTAAAGAGAAATAATGAGAAATTTGCTGAAAGATATTTGTGTGTCCATATGGAGATGGGATAAATTGGAATTATGCTGTGTTAGGGATAACATTGTTTTACCCTAACTGGTTTAGGTAAATAATAATATGTAATCATAGTTTGTATGTTAAAGTGTCTGCAACTTTAACTGTGGGACAGTAATTAAGGGAGTGGTTGTGAAAGCACTTTAAAAGAAGCAAGACGACAGCTTGCTATCTCTCTCTGGCTTTGAAGTTCCTGATTACTGCAAGGACACAAGACTGCATTCCTCGAACGGGAGAGAAAACAAAGAACAGACTTGTAAGTGTATTGACATAGGGTATTCAACACGGACTTTGCTAACTGAATATCCCTGAATGGACTGACTAAATGATACATGACTATTGGACTGTTATTTTGACTATGCTATGAACTCATAATGGAATAAACTATATATTTGATAGCACAAGCGTATCTGTCATTCTTACTGTATGTTAATAAACACACAAGCTTAGCTCACTCATTTATCTGTGTGCCTATCTGACTAAGCTGCACATTCTGTTTAGCTTGTCTCCCTAACCCTGGTTGGGGAAACCAGGCTTAACACGCTGTATAAAAATAATGTTTTGTTTGACTTGTAAGGATTTACAATGTTAAGAGGTTTTATGTGTTTATGTATTTAATGGTTAATGATGTGTTGTTTTATCTTTAAAATTAATCAAAATTTGTTTCAAAAAAAAAAATAATTCCAGAAATAAACATGTTACAGAGTTGCTGACACCCACATTTCCTGTGCAAAAGTGCAGCATAGCTTCAAAAGTGCAGCATAGCTGCAGAATTTACATTCTCTGACAGTAACAGAGACTGATGGGCTACATTATAGTCATATTCCACCCCCCAAAAAAATTGAACCCTGAGTATCTGTTAGCCTAATTTATTCATTTGGTTCTGTCCCAGACTTAGTCTTTAAACTATGTACCAAATTTGTTTATAATCTTTCACAATATTTATAAGCTGCCAAGAGTGGCTTTCTTCACTCTACTATGTTCATTGGCAAAGATGGATGTAAATGCTATTATCTATAAAGCATTTTGGACTGACTGAAGGTTGCTTCCATGTCTTATCTTGTACTGGGTTTCTGCATGAATTCTGACTCCATTGCAATTATTATTACTGGTGTGTAGTCAATCCTTCCACAAACTTGCATTTATTTGCCGGAAGCTGTTGTGATTAAGTCAGCCACTCCAAAAAGCTTCAAGGACTTTATCACAGCTGGTAGGACACATCTGATTTCTGGCTCCAGCATTTTCTGGAAATATTAAATATTTCATAGAGAAGTGATTAATAAAATAATTTCAGCATATACTGTATAATTATTCCTGGGGTTCATTTTTCTCTTCATGTGACTCTTAAAATGTTTCCATCTACACCAAATACTTGTGATGGAACAAGTTGAAATTCAAAAGAAGTTTTACTAGTATTAGGTAAGAGGAGTATGAAATTCTGTAGCAGTTTGTGATGTAACTAATTAATCAGATACCAAGTGATATACTTCAATAGCAATAGCAACCAAAAATTAGACTTATGTAGCACTTTTACAGCACTTTCTAAGCAGTTTACAGAGTCAGCATATTGCCCCCAACAATTTGGGTCCTCATTTTACCCACCTTGGAAGGATGGAAGGTTGAATCAACCTTGAGTCTGGTGAGATTTGAACTGCCAAATTGCAGTCATTCGGCAGTCAGCAGAAGTAGCTTGCAGTACTGCATTCTAAGCACTGCGCCACTGTCCCTTGTAATCATCATTTGACTGGTTACTGGTTATACATTTTGGTCTGCAATGGAGAGCTTGTTCCAGATGTATTGTCCTTCTTAGAAGCTAGAAAAGATAAGGTCCTTAATCACAGGGGATGCCTATACAGAAAACTCCTTGCTACAGAAGCTGTGCCTATAATATGTATATTAAAAGGAGAATTGAGTTACAGGAAGGAATGACTCACCATTCTTTGATTGAAGTAGAATTTCTAGACAGAGGGTTTTCTAGATAGACAAATTATTGCAAAGATTCAAATGCATTTTCTTCCCTTCCCCCATTCTTTTGCAGTTTAATACACAGTTTACCAAGGAAGTCAACAATCAGTTTTCACTAGGATGATGCACTTTGTCTATAACAGGATAACAGCTCCAGTATTCATAGCCAGTATGATGGTTCTGCTGGCTATAATTCTTCAAATATTAATCCCAAAGTTTCTTTTGAAATAAAAGTACACGAGTGAACCTCCTGAGGCTTAAAACAAGCCTAGTTTTATTCTCTTTCACTTACAAGATGTTAAAAATACAAAAGATGTTAAAGTTACAAAATATGTTTTCTGCTAAAAGGTACTGTAGAATAAGCAAATAAATGCACCAGGAATAGGCACTGATCTCTCAACTGCTTAAGATACTTAATATTAGTGAGAATTGGGGTGGGATGAACGGCAGGGGGTGTATTTACATGATTGTTACACTTCTCACAAAACCTGTAAAATAATTAACAACTGCTACTATCTCATTATTTCTAACCATATTCATACATCTATATTTTTTTCTGTGTTCTGTATTCCAATTTTTTTGCTCTCCAGATTTGTTTGTTTTTCTTAATAAATCAAAATATTCTTTCAAGTAGTATTCAACGCTTAGAGTGTATGCATGTCGTGTGTTGTATTCAGTCTACAACTATTGTAGCCTTGTGTGTATAAAAATAGTTTATGGAATTATTTCTCTTTCTTCCAATTTCTCATTAAAAAAAACTCAAACACCTTGAATATAGGAATCCCAAATAAACTCTTTTATATCTTTCGACGAATCTTTTTCCTGCTTATTAATCTTAATGGAAATGGAAATTGACAAAATAATCATGAACTACAGCACCCTTCCTCTGTGGAAAGACTTTCCAATTTAAAGGTCAGGAGATCAAGATATATCTCCATCATTTTTTTCTGAACAATAGGTGGTATGTTCTGCGCATGGGTGCAAGGAACAGAGACGAGGCAGTGAACAGTGAACTTCAACTCTTTATTAATCATTCTGAACAGAGAAAAAACCCTAGGGCAGCAGCAGCCCTTTTATAGGGCAGGCTGTTGACCTATTAACCAATGAGAACTTGGAAGTGTTAAACCCCTGAACCAATGAGAGTGGCTCGTTAACAGCCAATCAGATTCCCCAGAACGGACCAATCCAATATCGCTATTATCGGCCAATCAGAAGAGCAGGATTAGAACCATGCTTTTTCTTAAGGTTCGTTAAAACTTTCTTTAAGCGCTTTATTAGTTCATAACACCCTTCCCCCTGGGTTCCGTTTGAGGGGTGCAGTGACGTAATCCCTAAGATATGTAGGTTGTTTTAACTGTCTATTGGATTTACGCTGTCCCACCGGTTCCTGTCTGTCATCCAGTTTTGGCGGGACGTTTTTGGACATATCTGGTACAGGCGGTTCCGCCTCCTCACTGGATGACTCAGTGCCACTAATGCTATCATTGTGATCCTCCGATCTTTGCGGGCTCGCCTCCGTTGAGGTATTCCTCTGTAACGAGGAGAGTCCCCTCCCTGATTCTTCTTCATTTATCGCACCCGATTGCTGACTTCCTTCGCTTCTGCTTTCCACCATTTCGAATTCGGTTTCTTCGACATCCCCTCCCCCCTCAGTTTGGGAATCACAGGAGTCACGGGAACTGGGTTATAGCCTAGAGCGAAGCTGATCTATATGGCATTTCCATATTTTACCATCGCAGGTTTGCACATGGTATGATCTGGGCCCAGTGGGTTGAATTACGGTTGCTTCGACCCATAATGGTTTGCCGGAGAGGTTTTTTGTGAAAACTAAGTCGCCTACCTTGAACTCGTGGCATTTTCCGGTAGATCCACAGGGTTTCTCTGGCTCGTAGGACGGGTGAAGCCGGTCGAGGTGGGAACGGAGCTTGTGTCCCATCAACAGTTCAGCTGGGATCTTCTTGGTAACGCTGTGCGGAGTGATGCGTTGGTGTAGGAGTTTTCTGTTTATTTTGTCATCAATGTCCCCATAGTCCATTTTGTGGAGAGTTTTTTGACAAATTGTACCATGTGCTTGGCCCTGCCGTTAGCTGCAGGGTACAATGGCGAAGTTAGCGCATGGCGGATGCCCTGATCCGCTAAGTATTGTTCAAACGCCAGGGTGGTGAAGTGGGGTCCGTTGTCAGAGACCAGAACGTCTGGCAGCCCGTGCGTTGCAAATAGCCTGTTCAATTTTCAGATGATGGACTCCGTTGTAGTATTCTTCATTTTGTGGATCTCGAGCCAGTTGGAATAGGCATCCACTGTTAGGAGGAACGTATGTCCTTTAGTAGGTCCCGCAAAATCAACATGGATGCGGGACCATGGCCCCCGGGGGGTTTCCCATTCTGTTGGAGTTGCTCTAGGTGGGGCACTGCTGACTTCTTGGCACTTTAAACAAGTCTTTACCCAGGCTTCGATCTGTTTGTCGATGCCCGGCCACCACGCATAGCTTTGTGCGAGCGCTTTCATACGCACGATGCCGGGGTGACCGTCATGCAATGTTTTTAATACTGCTCATTGTAACCGCTCTGGGACGACGACTCTATCCCCCCATAGGATGCAGCCTTTTTACGAAAAAAGTTCTGTTTGCCGGTTTCTGAAGGGGCGAAATCATCAGAGGTTTGTTCTATTGGCCATCCTCTTTCGACCCAGCTAAGAACTCGCGCCAAGACAGGATCTCGTTTTGTTTCAATTGCAATGTCTCTGGCTGTTAGCGGAGGTGAATGTAGCGTTTCAATCTGGAGTGTCGTAAGGGTTGGAGCTGGGTCGTCGACGGTTTCCGGAAGTGGGGCATGGCTCAATGCATCAGCATGGGAATGGCTTTCCCCGGGCGGTGTTGCAATTTATAGTTGTAAGCAGCTAAAAACTCCGACCAGCGAGTCATTCTAGGTGACAATATATAGGGGGTTGGCTTGTCTCCCGCTATAATCCCTAGCAAAGGTTTGTGGTCGGTAACAATAGTAAAAACTCGTCCATACACATATTCATGAAACCGTTTCACAGCAGATACAACAGCAAGAGCCTCTTTGTCGATCTGGCTATAGTTACGTTCAGCCTTTAATAGGGTCCTTGAAAAATAGGCAATAGGGGCCTCACTACCATTTGGTAACACATGACTCAAAATGGCTCCTACTCCAAATAGTGATGCGTCACATATAATTGTTAAAGGCAGAGTCTCATTATACTGCATTAAAATAGCATCTGAGGTTAGTAAGTTTTTCACTTGTCGGAATGCGTGCTCCTTGCGGTGTCCCCAGACCCAGGTTGTTTTTTTGTCGAGAAGTCTATGTAGGGGCTCAGCTACAGTCGCTTTCTGGGACAAGAAGATGTTGTAAAAGTTAAAAGCTTGGAGATCTTTCTAGCTTGGATGTTTCTAGCTTGAAAGCTTGGAGATCAGTCCTATTTCTGGGTCTTGGGGCATTTTTGATTGCCCTTAGTTTGCTTTTAGTGGGGTGAATGCCTTGTTTATCGATTAGGTACCCCAGGAACTCTACTTTATCTGTACACAGTTGACATTTATTTTTTTTAAGCTTAAGGCCAGAGTCTTTAAATTTCTGGAGGACCATTTTAAGATGCTTTTCTAGTACTTCTCTATTCAGGGCAGCAATTAAAACGTCATCAAAATACAGCACGACCCCCTTGATCCCTTGCAAGAGTCTCTCCATCAGACTTTGAAAAATCCCTGGGGCTACGCTCACTCCAAATTGGAGTCGGTTGCACTTAAAGGCGCCTCGGTGCATAATGATCGTCTGTGCCTCTGCGGTTTTTTTTTATCTGCAGGCAGTTGTTGATACGCCTGTGCTAAATCCAATTTAGCGAAGACTTTTCCGCTCCCCAGGGAATGGAGAAGGTGTTGTACCACCGGCACCGGGTAAGCGTTCTGTTGAAGGGCATGATTAAGGGTAGCCCGGTAGTCCCCACAAATCCTTAACGATCCATTTGATGGGTGTTACAATTGGGGTTTCCCAACAAGTGTGGTCAGTTGGTTCTAAAACACCCTGGGCTATTAATTTATCGAGCTGCTCCTCAATTTTTGGTTTAAGGTCAAAAGGTACCCGACGAGGCTTAAGGCGGATGGGGCTACTTCAGGGATAAGGTTAAATGATATCAGGGTCCCCTTGTACTTGCCTAGTTTGTCTGCAAAAACGTCCTGGAATTCCTGGATGATGGCCTCCTCCCAGTCGTCACTTCTGGTTTGGTGAATGCCAGCTACCTCAATCCCGAGTGGGGCGAACCATTGAAGGCCTAACAAGCTAGGCCAGTCACGGTCAACGACGGTCAGTGGTAATGGCACAGTACGATTTTTGAATGATACTTGGACTTGGCTGGATCCAACGACTGGAATTTGGTTCTCCTGATAATATTTGAGTATGATTCTTTGGGCTCTGAGGTCTTGACGCCGGACGGCAGGGATTAATTGTTTAAGAGTCTTCCAGGAAACCATTGAGAGGGACGATCCTGAATCGACTTCCATCACGCAAGGCTGGTTTTCGATGGCGACCTTCACTCGGATCTTCTTTGCATCTAGCGATGAGGCGTGACCGATTGTAATGGTTTGGTGTGCCTCTTCTCTTCTCGATTAAGTGGCCGGTGTTTTATTTCTGTAGGAGTGGTTGTTCCATTGGTGGTTCAAATGTTCCCGACTCACAGGGCGATTCCCTGTGGTCTGGCAGTAGTTGTTTCCCCTCTGAAGTGGGCTGGATCCTAGCTTGCTTCTACAGACCTTCCCGATGTGGCCTCGTTTCCCACAGAAATGGCAGAGTGCATCGAGGAATTTGCAGTCTGATCGTGGGTGGTGTGCCCCACAACCTGCGCATTGGTGCGGTAGTCTTTGATTCTGCTGATGGCATTGGTCACATTCAGACCTGAACCAGTTGACCTCCTCCTCATCACTTTCTGATGGCGATTTGAGGTCCTCATGCTGGGTCGCTGTTGTGTGTCTCTCTAGGCGAGGTGAGGTATCGCTAGCGAGTTGACGGAGCAGTGCATTGGTGCGGCGCATTCAGGCGAGCGACTTCCTGGTTGCTTCTGCTGCAGTAGCATCCTTGATGACATCAGCAAGGTCGATGTCCCCTTTGGCCATGATCTTGCTCTGCATAGTGTGGTCATCTAATTCCAGAATTATTCGGTCTCTCAGAGCTTCTTCGAGGTCTGTAAAACCACAGAGGCCTCCAAGGTTCCGGAGATCCGCGATGAAATCTGCAACGCTCTCTCCTTTCCACTGGTCCCTCTGGTAAAATTCATGTCTTCGGACAAGCGTTGGTACGGCGGGTGCATAGTGGGCCCATAGAAGGGGTGCGAGGACGTCCCAGTCCATGGTTTTCACCTCAACCGGTTTCGCTAGTGCCTTGGCCATCTTAAAGACGGCAGGCCCGCAATGGGTCAGGAACACTGCTCGCTTTTTCCCCGTAGTGGCATCCTTCAAGTTGTTGGTCTCCAGAAACTTCTGGAACCAGTCTATGTATGAGTCCCAGTCTTCTTGTGCTGGGTCAAATGGAGCGGGTGGTATGGCGCCTCCAGACATGGTTTCCGTTGTTGATGTGCCTTCAGCCACGTGCTCTGTTTGGTGCTCTGTAGTGTTCAGTCAGCTCTGATGTCTCCGCATCCCATCCTCATCGCCAGTGTTATGTTCTGCGCATAGGCGTAAGGATCAGAGATGAGGCAGTGAACAGTGAACTTCAACTCTTTATTAATCATTCTGAACAGATCAAAACCCTAGGGCAGCAGCAGCCCTTTTATAGGTAGGCTGCTGACCTATTAGCTAATGAAAAACATGGAAGTGTTAAACCCTTGAACCAATGAGAGTGGCTCGTCAACAGCCAATCAGATTCCCCAGAACGGACTAATCCGACATTGCTATTATCGGCCAATCAGAAGTGCAGGACTAGAACCCTGCTTTTTCTTAAGTTTTGTTAAAACTTTATTTAAGCGCTTTATTAGTTCATAACAATAGGTATCTCATAAGGTAGATTTGACTAAGAGAGAAGAGCTGGCCCTAATTAGCCAATGACTTTCCATGGCTGAAAACGGATTTGTACATGCATGTATTTGAATCTTATTCAATGTTGTAATAACCATGCTATTAATATTTATAATTGTTTTTATGTTTCTGTTTTTAATTACACTGTAAGCCTCCCAGAATAACTTTGGATAGCAAGAATGGCAGCATATAAATTTAATAAATAAAGAAATAAAAATATCTTGTTATTTAGGAAGTATGTGGTGGAGTTGTTATGTTATGTTATGTTATGTTATGTTATGTTATGTTATGTTATGTTATGTTATGTTATGTTATGTTATGTTATGTTATAGTTATATTACTGTTTGCAAGTCTCCCAGTGTTGTCTCAAAGCAACATGGGCAGCAAACAAATTTATTTATTTTTTGAAGATAGAAAGAAAGAAAGAAAGAAAGAAAGAAAGAAAGAAAGAAAGAAAGAAAGAAAGAAAGAAAGAAGATCAAATGGATTTTATATCATATAGATCATTCCCTGCTGCAGCTACAAAAATAATAAAAATATTTGTAGACAGCTTTTAAAAAACATTTGACTATACTTCTGCTTCCAGTGAAACTCCGAGTAGTAATAATAGACTATGTGTTCTTATTAAGACCTTAATGAAAAGCTATTTTTGCATTCAAATAAAAATCTGAATTTTACTGAGAAAAGTATAGAGATTGCATACTCTATTTGTTTTAATTAAAGACACTTACTAAATAGCTGCCACCAAAGAAATATCCCTGAAAGTACTAATTCTATAGATTAACATAGTTAATTTGTCCATGAGAGCTTCCTATAATGGAACAACACAAAAATAACTGTCAGTTTTATTGTTCATTATAAGGTCCCTATAATATAACTGCTGCAATGAAAAGTTTTAGCTCGGTAGTGAAGTAAGTAAGTAAAAAACATTAGTGGTGGCTAGATATATTTGTCCAACCAGTATTTTATTATTTGTAATTATTATCCTTTTCCCAAAATAAAGTCCTTAGCAAAAATATCTAGATATAAAAGTCTCCTAAATATATTATTTTATTATAAAAATGAGGCAATATAAAAAAGAATCTTCTAAATATTTTTGGGCACAAGTAATTCATTCTCAGGATGTTATCTCATAAATGAACAATGTGTCACTTATCTCACTGCGACATGTTTCAGGCCATAAGCATGTTTGATAATGTATCTCCTGAATACTGGGTACCCTTTTTATAGAAAGACAAGCTGTGCTAGATAGCCTGCTAGAAGAAAACTGTAGATCAATTCATGATAAGGAAACTTTTTATCTTATCGTGTAAGTTTAATTGTCATGCATACACTAATATGTACTGTATCTTGCTAGACATTCATCATGTGTAAAATAACTACATTTTAATATGTTCCTTTCTTTGTTCAGTTTCTAAGCTGAACACAAACTCTGTGATGGCATGCCAGCTAGAGGGAGCTCTCTTATATATAATAGTAGCAGATAATGGAGACAAAGCAGAGTTCAGATCCTACTTTTCTTTGATATTTTTTTCCTAAAAGCAAAACTGTTTAAAAATGATTTAATTTTGAATGATTTAAATATTAATTTATTCATAACAATTGTCAAAAGGAGGGAATGACAATCCAAGTTAAGTGATGGTTAGGAAGCTATCCTGAGTGACATTTAAATCACTCACTAGACAATCACTTATAATAGTTTTGATTGAGTTTGTATATATAAAATGCTATGAGTAAATGTTATTCTTTGCAAATATGTGTAGTTCATATATAACTTATTTTTTGTAAGGATTTTCTTTTTTAAATTAAACTTATTTCAATAGAAGAAGGATTTTTTTCTCGTTTCCTTGTGCAACTGAAGAGTTCATTATGAGTTTATGAGCTAATATCTAAACTCCAGCCCTTAGAAGATTAATATATATATACTCCCGAGCTTCACTCAGATCCACTTTATCTTATCTAGTGTTTGGTACACTACTTATTTAATTAAACAACTACAAGTTGTTTAAAAAAATTTTTTCAGAGAGACCAGGTAAGAAAAGCACAACATACTGTAATTATAATGTTGGTTTCCATTAGCTTGTGATATATAATGTAATTGTTTAATTCATTTTCTAAAACCTTCAAATTTTGTTTGAATATTAGCTAAAAGTTCTCCTTTGTTTGCATTGTTACTTATACTAATAAAAATTAGTTGGAGATATAATAAGTTATTGAATCTGTTGTGAATTAATAAAAGTGTTTGAATAAAGTTTGTTGAAACCTTAAAGCAAAGTGCAGGGTTCTGGCCCTGCACTTCTGATTGGCTGATAATAGCGATATCGGATTGGTCCATTCAGGAGAATCTGATTGGCTATTAACAAGCCCTTCTCATTGGTTAAAAAGAGCTAGTGTTCCTGTGTTTTCATTGGCTAAATATCCAAGAGCTTGCCTATATAAAGGGGGGTGTTGAGGCCATTTACAGAGATGTTGCACCATGTTAAATAAAGAGTTGAAGTTCACTGTTCGTCGACTCGTCTCCGCTTCTTGCGCCACGCACCGAACTTAACACTGGCGACGAGGGTGGGATCTGGAGACGTCAGAGCTGACTGAACACTTCAAAAAAGCGATAACAGAGCATGTGGCTGAAACGCACCAATGGTGGAACCATGTCTGGCAGCATCATACCACCCGCTCCATTCGACCCGGCACAAGAAGACTGGGACTCTTATATGGATCGCTTCCAGATGTTTCTGGAGACCAACAATTTGAAGGATGCCACTACCGGAAAGAAACAGGCGGTATTCCTAACTCATTGCGGGCCAACCGTATTCAAGATGGCCAAAGCACTAGCGAAACCAGCAGAAGTGAAGTCCATGGACTGGGACATCCTCGAACCCCTGCTAAGGGCCCAATATGCACAGACCGTACCAACGCTTGTGAGAAGGCATGAATTTTACCAGAGAGATCAGCAGAAGGGTGAAAGCATTGCAGATTTCATAGCGGATCTCTGGAATCTAGGAGGCCTATGTGGGTTTGCCGACCTTGAAGAAGCCCTGAGAGAAAGAATAGTTCTGGGACTAGATGTACCAGGCGTGCAGAGTAAGCTGATGGCGAAAGGTGACATCAGCCTTACAGATGCCATTGCTGATGCTACTGCAGCAGAAGCAACCAGGAAGTCGGCTGCTCGAATGCGCCGCACCCACGCTCCACTTTGCCAACTTGCCAGCGAAGTTTCACCTCACTTAGAAGAACTGGCAACAACAGCCCACCACGAGGACCTCAAATCGTCATCAGAAAGCAATGAAGAAGAAGTCAACCGGCTCCGGTCTGAATGAGACCAACGCCAGAAATCGCAGTACCAATGTGCTGGTTGTGGGGCAAACCACCCCCGATCAGACTGCAAATTCCTCGACACGCTCTGCCATGTGTGCGGGAAAAGAGGCCACATCGGACGGGTCTGTAGAAGCAAGCAAGGACCCAGCCAAACCCTGAGGGGGACTAACTACCACCAATCTACAGGAAGCCGTCCTACAAAGCGAGAACCCTTGAACCACCAATGGAACAACCACTCCTACAGAAACAAACCCCTAAACCACTCAACGAAGCTAGAAGAGGCACACCAAACTATTACGATTGGTCACGCCTCATCACTGGATGCCAAGAAGATCCGGGTCAAGGTGGCCATCGAAAACCAGCCTTGTATGATGGAAGTCGATTCAGGATCGTCCCTTTCGATAGTTTCCTGGAAGACTCTCAAGCAACTCATCCCTACCGTCTGGCAACAAGACCTCCGGTTCCAAAGAATCATACTCAAAGATTATCAAGGGAATCGAATTCCAGTCGTGGGATCCAGCCAAGTCGGTGTCTCCTTTAAAAAAAAATCATACTGCATCTCTACCCTTGACTGTAGTCGACAGGGATCGGCCTAGTTGTTAGGCCTCCAATGGTTTGCTCCACTTGGAATTGAGGTAGCCGGCACTCACCGAACCAGCAGCAACGACTGGGAAGAGGCTCTCGTCCAAGAATTCCAGGACGTCTTTGCAGACAAACTAGGTGAGTACAAGGGGACCCCAATATCATTTAACCTCAACCCCAAAATAGCTCCCATCTGCCTTAAGCCTCGTTGAGTCCCATTCGCCCTTAAACCAAAGATTGACGAGCAGCTTGATAAATTAATAGCCCAGGGGGTGTTAGAACCAACCGACCATTCTCCCTGGGAAACCCCGATCGTGACACCCATCAAGCCGGATTGATCATTAAGAATTTGTGGGGACTACCGAGCCACCCTGAATCATGCCTTGCAGCAAAACGCTTACCCGGTACCGGTGGTGCAACACCTTCTCCATTTCCTGGGGGGGGGGGGCGGAAAAGTCTTCGCTAAACTGGATCTAGCCCAGGCATACCAACAACTGCCTGTAGACAGAAAAACGGCAGAGGCTCAAACGATCGTTACGCACCGAAGTGTGTTTAAATGTAACCGACTCCAATTTGGAGTAAGTGTGGCCCCTGGAATCTTTCAAAGTTTGATGGAAAGACTATTACAAGGGATAAAAGGCGCTGTCCCCTATTTTGATGATGTTTTAATTGCTGCTCTGACTCAAGAAATACTAAGGGAGCGCCTGGGGTTGGTTCTTCAAAGATTTAAAGACTCGGGACTCAAAGTTAAGAAAAACAAGTGTCAACTATGTACTGATCGAGTAGAATTTTTAGGATATTTAATAGATAAACAGGGCATTCACCCCCCCGATAGCAATCTTAGGGCAATCAAAAATGCCCCAAGACCCCAAAATAAGGCGGACCTCCAAGCGTTCATAGGCCTTATCAATTTTTAGAACGTCTTCCTGCCTCACAAGGCAACCGTAGCCGAACCCCTATATCATTTATTAGACAAAAAAGCAACCTGGGTTTGGGGGCACCGAGAGGAACAGGTGTTTCGACAAGTAAAAAACTTATTGACCTGCGACACTGTTTTGATGCAGTATAATGAGACCTTGCCTTTGACTGTTACTTGTGATGCATCACCTTTCGGAGTGGGCGCCATTTTTTTTTTGAAAAAAGATTTTATTAATTTTCTACAAACAAACAAAACAAACAAAACATTAAAACATTCAACTCTCGTATGTTCATCCAGTGTGTCAGTTGGTTCATCATTTTTGTGCATTCATTCTGTAGTCCCAGTTACAGTTATGTTACATAACAAATCATATTATCAATCCAAACTTATATCTCCTAATATCACTAAAAAAAAAAAGAAATTTTTGACTATACTTTTAATCATTCATGCTTTATGAGCTAACAATACTTTAACCAGATTATTCAACAAATCATATAATCATACCAAATCGATCCTAAAAAACCCTTTATAAATATAATATCAAATAACAAAATAATAGCAAAATAGCAAAATAAAGATATTTCTTACTGTCTAGCATTCCAAATATTCTATTATCGTATTTTATCATCTAGCCATTTATAAAAAAGATCCCAAATTTCATAAAATTGTTTGTCCTCTTGCTCTCTAATTTCAAATGTTAATCTGCTCATCTCAGCACATTCCAATATTTTCTTAATAATTTCTTCCTGTAATGGTATTTTCTCATTCTTCCAATTTTTAGCAAATACAATCCTGGCCGCTGTTAATACATTTACAATCAGGTATTTCAAATCTTTACAATATATATCAGGTAAAATTCCCAAAAAGAAGATCTCTGGTTTCAAGTCTATACGTTTCTTTGTCATTTTTTCCAACCACACGCGAATTATTGTCCAATATTTTCTAGCATCCTCACAAGTCCATCACATATGGTAATATGAGCCGGGTATCTGATGACATTTCCAGCATTTTTCAGATTTGTTCTTGAACATTCTTGCTATTCTTGTCGGAGGAAAGTGCCACCTGTAAAACATCTTATACAAGTTTTCTTTATATGCTGTTGACATTGTCATTTTATAATTTTGAGACCACAATTTCTGCCATTTCTCTAGATCAATCCCATATCCAAAATTCTTCCCCTAAACAATCATAGTTTCTTTGACTTGTTCTTCCTCTAATTTCATTCCCAGTAAATAACCATATAATTTTTTAATCACCTTCTCATCAGTACCCATCAAGATCTTATCTAAATCAGTCTGCTTATCATAGAATCCCTCCGTTTTAAAATCTTCATCATACCTTGAATGTATTTGTGCATATGAAAACCAATTCATCCTTATACCTTGTTCCTCTAAGTTTTGAATCGATTTAAGTTTACCCTTTTCATCCAAGAGTTCCCCATATCTAACTGTTTGTTCCTTCTTGTAAATTATAGGAAAGGAAAATGCTTCAATAGTCGATAACCAAACTGGAATTTTCAAATAACATTGTCTTTTTATCTTCTCCCAATTTAACCACAAAGACTCCCGCATATAATGTCTTCTAAAATAACCCTGTGTTTTAGTTCCCTTATACCATAAAAGAGCATGCCAGCCCAACAGCAAATCATGCCCTTCTAATGTCAACAATCTATGCTTTCTTAATGTTATCCATTCTTTGACCCACATCAAACTTGCAGCTTGATAATACAATTCCCAAATTAGGCAGGCCAAAACCTCCTCTAATTCTAGCGTCTTGCAAAAGCTTTAGCTTTATTCTCGCTTTTTTACCTTGCCATATAAACTTCAACATGATTTTATTTAAATCTTCAAAATAGTCTTTTCCAAGCCTAATTGGTATTGTTTGAAACAGAAATAGAATTCTGGGTAAAATATTCATCTTAATTGTTGAAATTCTCCCTATTAATGACAATTGCAAGTTTTCCCACTTCTTCAAATCTGTAGTTATCTGTTCTTTAAGTTTAATATAATTATTCTCCTTTAATGTGCTACATCTTGTTGTCAAATATATCCCCAGATACTTAACCTTATTTGTAACTTGAATTTTCAAAAGATCTGCCAGTTCTTCTCTCTGTCTCAATAGCATGTTCTTTGTCAAAATCTTTGTTTTATCTTTATTTATTTTCAAACCAGCCACTTCTCCATATGTCTCTATCCTTTCCAATAACTTTGGAGCTGTTTCTAGCGGGTCTTCCAGAATAAAAGCTAAATCATCAGCAAAAGCTTGTAGCTTAAATTCTTCCTTCTTAATTTTCATTCCTTTTATGCTTTTATCATCCCTAATATTTCTATTCAACACTTCCAAGGTCAACACAAATAGCAAAGGAGATAGGGGACATCCTTGTCTTGTGCCTTTCCTTATATTAATAAAATCTGTAAGTTCCCCCTCCATCTTTACCCTTGCTGTCTGTTTATTATATATGGCTTCTATTGCTTGAATAAATTTTTTAGCAAAACCCATCTGCTCCAATAGTAATAACATAAATCTCCAGTTCACGTTGTCAGATGCCTTTTGAGCATCTAGGAATATCAAAGCCATTTGCTTTTCAGGATGAGCCTCATAGTATTCCAAAGTGTCCAAGATTACTCTCATATTGTCTCTAATTTGTCTCTTTGGCAGAAATCCATTTTGATCTGGGTGAATAAAATTATTTAGATATTTTTTAAGTCTTTCTGCTAAAATTGAAGCAAAGATTTTATAATCTGCATTCAATAAAGAAATAGGTCTATAATTCTTAATTTGCAGTGGGTCAGCCTCTTCTTTCAGTATAAGTGTAATATAAGCCTCTGACCATGTTTTGGGTATCATCTTTTTTAACATAATTTCATTCATAACTTCTAACAATGGAATGCTCAATGATTCTTGAAATGTTTTATAGAATTCTGCTGGAAGCCCATCTGGACCCGGTGCTTTCCCATTATTTTGTCTCTTAAATGCTTCATTGAGTTCCATCATTGTTTATATTGCTTTCGAGCATTTCTTCAGTCTCTTTAGGTATCTTCGGTAAATTAGCTTCCTGTAAATACTGTTTGACTTTTTCCTCATCAATATTCTCTTGTTTATATAGTTGCCCATAAAAATCTCGTGTAATTTCTTTTTTCTCCTTATTCCCATAACAAACTTGGCCTTGTTCATCTATTAACTTCAATATTTTTCTTGATTCCTTCTCTTTTTTCAATTTATATGCTAGCCATCTACCTGGTTTATTTGCATCTTCAAAATAATTCTGTTTAGAGTTTCTGATTTTCTGTGCCAATTCTTCTTTCTCTATTAATTCCATTTTATGTTTAATTACATCCAGCTTCAATTTAATATCCTTTTTCTGTGGCATTTTCTGTAATTCTTTTTCAAGACTTTTATACTCGTCTTCCAAGGCCTTAGAAGCTTGCCTTTTCCTAATATTCTTTTTTGTTGTATAATCTATTATCAAACCTCTAGCGCAGGGGTCTCCAACCTTGGCTCCTGGAAGCCTGGCGGACTTCAACTCCCAGAGCAAAGCTGGCTGTGGAATTCTGGGAGTTGAAGTCCACCAGGCTTCCAGGGGCCAAGGTTGGAGACCCCTGCTCTAGCGTATGCCTTCATTGTATCCCACACATTCTGCGTTGAAGTATCTTCTTTTTTATTTTCTCTAAAGAAAAAAGCCAATTCCTTCTCCATCCATTGTATAAAATCTTTCTCCTTTAAAATAGTATTATTTAATGTCCATCTCGATCTTTTTTTTGTCCCTTCCATTTAATTGTCATTGGGCTATGATCTGCCCAAGTACTTGTTTCAATATTTGTTTCTTGAATATTGGATATTAATTCTGTTGAGATCCAAATCATATCTAATCTGGACCATGATAAATGTCTATTTGAATAAAAAGTATATTGTTTAGCTTTAACATTTCTTTCTCTCCAAATATCTTTTAAAGTTAATTCATCTGTCATTTTAAAAAAAAACTAAGGGAGAGCCTTTCTATTTTGCTTTGTTGTTGTTGCTATATAGTCCAATTTATTGTCCACAATTCCATTAAAATCTCCCATCATAATTATATTAACATAGTCCAGTCCAATTATTTTCATGTGTAGCTTTTTATAAAACTCTTCTTGTTTATCATTCGGAGCATAAATTGCAATCAAGAGTATTTTTATATTATTGTCTATTATTTCTACCATTAATACTCTTCCATCTTCATCCGTGTAGATCAATTTTGCTGGGATAACTTCTTTAATGTATAGAACCACTCCTCTTTTCTTACATTGAGTCAAAGAAGTAAATATTTTCCCCAATTTTGGCTGTACTAACAATTGTTCATGTTGTTTTTTAAAATGAACTTCTTGTAGACAAATTATATCAAATTTTAATTTCTCTAATTTATGAAAAGTTTTCCTTCTTTTAACAGCTGAATTAAGTCCATTTATATTCATTGTAATCAGTTTTCTTTCTTCCATGATTATGCTTTATATTTAGGTCTAACCGCTCTCGTGGATCTCACTTCACGCTGCTCTTTGCTATCCACCTGTCCCCCTACTGCTCCTTTCTCTTTTTCAGTCTCCAGTTGTTCCTCTTGAAACTCAATTTATGAGACCTCTTTCTCTGCCTCCTCTCTTTTTCCTCCAAAAAATTCTGCATGGAAAAGTTCTGCTTTCTCAATTGAATCAATTCTATGTCTCTGCTCTTGCCACCTAAACATTAGTCCTTCTGGAATCAGCCACTTCGTTTTCCAGTAGCATTTTGGTCAGAAATCGATATTCTCTTCTCATCTCTCTCACTCTTCTGGGTATTTGTTTTAAAACCACAACCTCTTTACCTTTGTATTTCAATGTTTTCTCTTTTACTACTTGTAATATTTGCATTTTAATTGATTTTTTGGTAAATCTAATATGGACTTCCTTGATAATTTATTTCTCATCACATACCTTGTATAGACTCGATATACCTCATCTATTCCATCCATCATCTTTTCCTCTGTAATTTCCAAAGCATCTGCCAAAATTTCTATCATTATCGCTGCCAAATTTTCTCCTTTTTCCTCTTCTATATTTTGAAATCTAAGGTAAAATTCTGACCTTTCCATCTCACCTCAACATCCCACTTTTTTCTTGTTCAACCGCTGTTAATCTACTGTCAATATTTCCAATCTTCTCCTCTCTTTGTTTTCCTTCTTCCTCAATTTTTTGGAATCTCTCCTCATACTTGACCATCATCTGTTTAATGTTTTCCACTTTTTCATCAGTCTTCTCTATTCTTTGTTCAATATTTTCTGTTCTTTGTTCAATATTTTCTGTTCTTTGTTCAATGATGTCTGATTTTGTCTTGAGGTCTTGGATTCCTTGCATTATCATCTGAAAAGTTACTCTTTCTTGTTCCTTATCTTGCTTCAACATTGTCTGAATTAAATGTTGTCCTCCAGCTGGTGGGGAAGCAGAGATAGAAGTAGAAATGCCAGATGGTATTGGTTTCCTGCTCATTTCAATGCTTCCAAAGCTTCAAATTCTTTTTGACTTTTAATCCAACTGGTAGAATAGTCAATTATAATCCAAAATGGAAATATCCAATAGTAAAAGACCCAAAACCAAAGAAGAAAAAGGAAAAAAGAAAGAAGAAAAATCTTCAGGTTCTTCTTGACCCTAATCCAATTACAAAATAGTCCACCATAAAAAAGGAAAAATAGAAAAGAAAAAAACAAACAAACCCAAAAATGATATTATTGATTAAGAGCAAAAGAAAAAAGAAAAAAAGAAAAAAAAAGTTCCTTCAGGTTCTTCACACCTTAGTCCAGTTGAGAAGTCTCAACAATCAAAAAAGAAAAACAAAGTGGTCCAAAAACATGGATAGAAAAAGCAAAAAAGTCCCAATAAAAAGAAAAAAAAAAAGAAAAAGAAGAAAAATAAAGAGAAAACTCTGAGGCTTTCCCTTTAAAGTAAAAGGCAGAAATAAGAATATTACTAGAAAAGGCTGGCGAATGGGATATATATATATATATATATATATATATATATATATATATATATTTGTTTTCTTACACACCCCAACCAGGCACCCAGATGAAACCCAGCTTCCTAACGAATGATAGCCGTCCATTTACCCGAAGCCAAGCTGCACTAAAGGCCTCCAATAAAATAACACAATGTTGCCAGCCAATCAAGATACAAAAAGAGCCCCCCCCCAAAAAAAACAGACAGAAGATATTTGTAGCAGAACACAGCAAATTCCAAGACCAATAAACACAGACCAAGACTCTCAACCAATCAGGAGGAAGAAAAAACCATTCTGACACAGCAATAGGCTGCCTCAAATTTAAATCTGAAACCACTGTAAAAGTCTGACTCACAGACAAACACCATACAGAAGCCTGATGATGGCAGATGAGATTCTGCTGAAACGTTGCTACAACTTTAAAAGCACCACGTGGGAAAATACCCGAACAAAGCTGAATGCCAGACATATATATATATACATATATATATATACATATACATATATATATATATATATATATATATATATATATATATATATATATATATAAGCACACTGCACTTTATTTATTTATCCAAGGCTCTTGTTATGACTCTCTTCTCCAGCAGCTTCAAAGCCAAACCTCAAGTGTTGAAATATTGATAACAGTCCAGGAAAGCACCTGCAATAATATTTTGCTGTGCTCTCCCTCTATCTTATCACGTTAAAATGTCCTTGAGAAGAGGTCTTTTTGCAATTCTCTCCAATTCAAATAAAATACTTTCAAGCCTCTAGTTGGCAGTGTTGCAAAGTTTCTTAATGCTTTTCCTCCCCCCCAGCCAGAAAAAAGGAGCAATATATACAGAAAAAAAGAAAAAAAAATAGCCAAAGGGAGCCTCTATCCTAAAGAAAGTTAAAAAATCAAAGGGAGCATAAAAATGTATATAAGAGAAAATTCAATCCGGTTACCTACAAAGTCACACTAAAGTCCCCCCCAAAACATATAGGAAAAAGAAAAAAAAACCCCAAGCCTCAATTTGACATCACTTTAAAAAACGCCGCTCAGATAGTTTCGGTTAAAAAAAAAAAGTCTCACAGATTTCTTCTTTGTTCAGGATGCCCTTTTCAACCTCAGCGAATTTACAACACAAAAGAGTTTTTCTCACCCAACCGTCACACTTCTTTCCAGCCACTTTCTTTCCGGAGCTGTCCCGACTTCAGCAGCTATGGAGGCTGCCTCTCTGCCGCCAGCAAAAGGGCTTCTCCCGGATCAAACCAGAGATTTTGCAGTATCTCTGGGATCCTGGGAAAGTACCCTTCTCTATCCCCGTCTCTACGGGACGGTTTAGGTCCGTTGGGACCGACCAGGGGCGAAAATATCGGCTGCGATCTCAGAGCCCCGAGATCGCAGCTGTTTCGCTGAAATGAAGCTCCACCTTCTCCAGGAGTGGGCGCCATTTTGAGCCACGTTTTACCAAACAGAAGTGAAGCCCCTGTTGCCTACTTTTCAAAAACACTGTCAAAAGCAGAACTCAATTACAGTCAAATCGATAAGGAAGCTCTTGCTATTGTATCTGCTGTTAAACGATTTCATGAATATATTTATGGGCGAGCTTTCACTATAATAACTGACCACAAACCTTTACTGGGAATAATAGCAGGAGATAAACCAACCCCTTATATATTATCTCCCAGAATGACTCGCTGGTCAGAATTCTTGGCTGCCTATAATTATAAGTTGCAACACCACCCGGAGAAAGCCATTCCCCATGCTGATGCATTAAGCCATGCACCGCTTCCAGAAACCGTTGACGACCCTGCTCCAACCGTCACAACACTGCAGATCGAGACACTCCAAAAACTGCAGCTGACAGCTCGCGATATTGCAATTGAAACTAAACGCGATTCCGTTCTAGCACTTGTCCTCAGCTGGGTAGAACGTGGATGGCCATTGGACCAAATCCCTGATAATTACGCCCCCTTCAAAAGTCAACAGACGGAACTGTTTTCCCAGAAGGGTTGCATCATTTGGGGTGATAAAGTCGTTGTCCCAGAGCGGTTACAGCGAGCGGTACTGAGAACCTTCCACGATGGCCACCTCGGCATCGTGCGCATGAAAGCACTCACACGAAGCTATGCGTGATGGCCGGGCATAGACAAGCAGATCGAAGCCTCGGTAAAGACTTTCTCCAAATGCCAGGAAGTCAGCAATGCCCACCGAAAGCAACCCCAACAGAATGGGAAACATCCAGGGGACCATGGTCCCGTATTCATCTGGACTTTGTGGGACCTACAAATGAACACACATTTTTATTAACAGTAGATGCCTACTCGAACTGGCTTGAAATCCATGAGATGAAAAATACAACAACCGAATCGGTCATCAGGAAATTGGACAGATTATTTGCAACACACGGATTACCGGATGTTCTGGTATCCGATAACGGGCCCCAGTTTACCACGCTTTTTTTTGAACAGTACCTGGTGGACCGCGGTATTCGCCATGCGCTAACTTCACCGGTACATCCTGCGGCTAATGGAAGGGCCGAGCACATGGTACAATTCGTCAAAAGAACTTTACATAATCTGGACTATGGCGATATCGAAGACAAGATTAACCAGATACTCCTTTTGCAGCACATCACTCCACACAGTGTCACCAACAAAACTCCCGCTAAGTTATTGATGGGACGGAAACTCCACTCCCACCTGGACCGACTACACCCATTGTACGAACCTGAAAAACCACACGGATCCAGCGGGAAATGCCGAAATTTCCAGGTAGGCGACTTGGTTTTCGCGATAAACTTTTATGGCGACCCATTGTGGGTCGAGGCAACTGTAATCCAAGTAACCGGACCCAGATCATACAGAGTGAAATGTCGCAATGATAGAATATGGAAGTGCTATATTGATCAGCTGCGTTCAAGGCTGCAGTCGGGGGTCTGCGATTCCGGTGATTTCCAAACTGAGAGGGGAGGAGACGCCGAGGAGGCTGAGTTTGGAACGGCGGAAGGCACAAGAGGAACAAATGACCGCTCAGACTCAACATGTGAAGAAGGATCAGGGACAGGGGTTAACTCGCCTCAAAGAGATATCGAGGACATTAATGGGAACGGAAGTTTAGATACGGAATCAGAGGCACCCTGTTCACCAGATAACATCCTACCCCAACAAGACTCTAGACAACTACCGGGAGGACAACATAATTCAAATAGACAATCAAAACAACCTGCCTACCTCATAGACTACATTACCGCACCCCTTAAACGGAACCTGGGGGGAAGGGGTGTTGTGAATTAATAAAAGTGTTTGAATAAAGTTTGTTGAAACCTTAAAGCAAAGTGCAGGGTTCTGGCCCTGCACTTCTGATTGGCCGATAATAGCAATATCGGATTGGTCCGTTCAGGAGAATCTGATTGGCTATTAACGAGCCCTTCTCATTGGTTAAAAAGAGCTAGTGTTCCTGTGTTTTCATTGACTAAATACCCAAGAGCTTGCCTATATAAAGGGGGCTGTTGAGGCCGTTTACAGAGCTGTTGCACCATGTTAAATAAAGAGTTGAAGTTCACTGTTTGTCGATTTGTCTCTGCTTCTTGCGCCACGCACCGAACTTAACAGAATCAATACTTGTTGAAGTAATTTCTATATTGTAGAAAAATTAAAAGAGAAACAGAAGAATCTAAGAACTTGATTCTAGTTTATATTACTCTTATTTAATATACACAATTTTAATAAAACTACAGAATCTTGTTGTTTCCTATAATCAGGACTGAACAGCAAGAAAGATGTAACTACATTTATCAGCTACACTACAGTAATACAGGTAGTTGTCATGTAGTGACCAAACTGGAACTGGAAACTTGGTCATTAAGCAAAGCATGCACAAAGTGAAACTGACTGTGCTTATAATCAAACATCTTCCATGGCAGCTTCATATTGGTGCACTTCTGGAGAGAAGAATAGTGCTTATTGACACCACCTTGTATGTCCAATAGGCAAGAAATAAAACAAGAGCAATTTGCAAGGCTTCCTCTGACATGGAGTGATTAAAAAGGGTAGGTGTCCTGCATATCTCACTCATTGTGCAATAAGCATTCTGCATTTTAGAAAGAAAGAAAATATATTGCACCGTGTGTTTTTCCCCTAGTCTATATTTTATAAAAACTTTCACTGCTTACTGACTCTTGGTCCAACAGATGACTTTTTGTATCTTTGAATTTCCTGCAACAAATGTCAGAAAATTTGTCTATTTATCTATTTCCTGAAGTGAGTTATTATTTATCTATTCCCTGAAGTTGATTTTTCTTATGTGGAAACAATACTGAAAAATCACTATATTCAGATCATATACAGTGCCTACAATTCTCTATTTTCATTTAGGTCATCTTGCTGGAAAATTTAAGCAATTTCCTTGGTTTTATTATGGATTCTGCTTTATTTTAAATGCTGTCTGTGAGGTAACCACTTTGTTAAAACAACAACAACAACAACAACAACCCCAAAACCTAATTTGGGACATGCAAAATAATATTTTTAAAATCAAAAATTTCAGCACAATTTCCACAGTTTGATTTTTAGAAAGAAATTGTTTGTAACCCAGTATCTGAATGGAGCAGAAACATATACAGTGATGAAAGAAAATGTTTTACGGGTCATTCAACCATTCATTTTCTATGTGAAGATGCCTTACCCCTGGAATGTTGATATTAATATTCTGTGGTGCCATTTGATTTGCAGGGGAGGACAAAATATATTCTGGGGATGTGTTTGTCAGCAGTGGCTAAAAATCCACAAGACCTAATAGAAGAAAATCCGGATAAGCTGGCATGTTTTGAGAAAGCATTAACCCTGGAATCCTTTAATCAGCACCAGACTATGGGATAAATCTAATAATGAAAATTCCACCGCTTAAAGCAAGGGTTTTCAAACTTGGCAAGTTTAAGACTTGTGGGCTTCAACTCCCAGAATTCCTGAGCTAACATGATGAGAGAAAGAATTCTGGAAGTTGAAGTCCACAAATCTTAAAGCTGTCAAATTGAAAACCCTTGACTTAAAGAGTTTTCCAGACAGCTAACAGTTGCTGAAGCAATAATTTTAAACAAGAGCAACTTTATACACCTTTTCTTTCCAATTCTTTTATTGTTTTTAGAAAGTGTGAAGTTTTTCCACTGTCTTTAAGAATCAGCTGTGTGTCTGTGCACGAAGTTTAAAATTTGTTAATTTTCTCTTCCAGGATAACTTTCCAAAATTGTCTATCCTCTCTCACACACTGGATCTGGTTTTTTTTTAGAAGTCAATATTCAGCAGGTTCAGTTTTGGTGCTCTCTACAAAGAATATCCATCTGAATAACTCAGACACATTCCTCTATCTTAGTCCAATCTATTGACATCCAGAAAGATAGGATCAGGCATTCCTATTGAGTTTCTTGTATTTCTCTTCATGCTGCTTTTCTCTGTTCTTCATTATTTCCCAAATGGGTAAGTGCTATCACCTTCATTTTCAACTGCATCATTCCTTTTTCCCCCTCCCCCCTCTTCCCCCCCTCTTCCAGAAGCTTAACTTTTTTCACTGATATGGCCAGAAGTTCATGGCAGTGTTAAGTGTTAATGGAACAGAGGTACAATGATAAATATCTACTTTTTCTACTATACTCAGACAGCACTAACATTTATACATTACCTACAAAACTCTTGCTAGTAAGACAGAAATGCTCAATAAATAAATACATCAAAGATATTGGAAGGGCATTGTGAATATGATCAACATTAACTATACTTTCTGGAATTTATTTAGTTTTGCCTCCTGATTTATATGTCGTCATTGTCATTGTCGTCATCATCATCCAGACCAGCAAAGGATAGCGTTGCATGTTTGAAGAAGTGATGTGTATTTCATGCAACTGTGTCATAATTTATATATTAGTATTTCAGTTACATAAAATTATGCTGTCATACATTAGAACTAGGAATGTGAAATATGTACTATAAATAAACAGCTTTGAAAACAGCACTGAACATGAAGAGTTAAACAAGAATTAATGCTTTAATCTAAGAAACCTAAGACTCACTATCTTTTTCCTCTGACTGATTTGCTAGCAGCGGAACTGAGCATGTTTTGAGCTTAATATCCTTTATCATCAAAATCCCACAGCTGGGAATTTGGCCAATGAAATGTGAAATGTTGCAGGGTGCACCAAAGGGGCACTTATATGCAGCCATTCAGCCTTTGTGTAAACCCGATATCTTGAATTCTTTTTTACATTAAAAAAAACTCTGTAAATTAATTCTATGTATCAAAACAAGGATCTTTTCTTTGTTATTACCAGTGTGACTGAATCTGTCAAAGGACTGTACCTCAAATTCTGCCTTCATAATCAGATGAGTCATTTGTTTACTGCGTTCCTATTTTCAGACCTGCAAGGGGGTTTCCGAGCTACCCCTACCTCCATAGATGGAATACTCATATGATTGCATCACCATGGCAACACAGCTGCACCAGACAACCAATGCTCTGTTGATTTCCATGCAACATGTGAGGTCACTGAAGCTGGCAGAATCTTTTTTATACCAATCAGAGTTCTCTGTGATTTAATATGGTTTAACATTTGGTTTGACCCAAATCTTCGAGATATAGGCATTGTTCAAAAATAAATGTCATAATTATTTTAAGAAAGGAGGAATTGCTATACATCATAACAATTGGAGATAATTGCATACATTTTTTTCCATTTTTTTTAAAACAAATTTTATTAATTTTACAAAAACAGTACACAAACAAACAAGGCATAACAGCTTATAAATTCTTTTCTAAATAAAAATAGTAATAATTAAAGAAGAAAACCAATAGAACATAATGATTCCAAATTATAATATCAATATTTACTTTATCTATTTAACTTCATATCTTATCCCAACTTCTCCTTTTCATCCAAATTATTTCTTGCTAATTAAAATTTTATTGCCTTTTATCAACATACAAAATGCAGAAAACATAACAAAACTTAAAACATCTTTTCTGAAAACTTCTTGATCCCGAGTTAAAACTCTTCACACAGACGAAATTTACACATCATATTCACTTTATATATCCTTCCCTATCTTATTACCATTTTCAATAACATTCTTTGTCTGTTCTATTTCCAACTATCCATTGATCTTTTTTCTTTTACTATACTTCTCCTATACACTAATTGGAGTGACGCCTTTAACTCTTGCCCTAACTTAAAAGTACTTCATATAACACTGAATTTATCTTGGGATTCTGTTTAGTACATTCTAAAATTACACAATAAATTTTATAAGAAAGATTCTACTCTAAAGACACATATAAAAACACAATCTTATGTACCTTCCAGAATCCCCCCCTTTTTTTATCCTTCACCCATTGTCTCTAAATAAGCTTTTTTTCTTTAGATCTTGCTTCCCACCATTGAGGCTTCTCCTCCCCCCCTTTCTCTCTTGCTTATTCTTCTCCTTGCCCTTTTTACCCCTTTGTCTCTCCTCCTCCCTTTTCTTACTCCCTTTCCTTTGCTTTCTAACCTTGCATCCACCTTTCCTCTCATTTTTCTCTTTTTTGGTTGTTTTTTCAAACCTTAAAATCCCCTTTTTCTTATCCTCTTTCTCCTCCTCCCCGGAAAAAACCCATTGTTCATCAAAGATGGCTTCTTGTTCCTCTTCTTCTTTGTCCCAGTCATTCTGCTGCGTAGTCAACTTTTCATAAGTACATAACGCCATTTCTAAAAATTGAAATGAAGTGCCCAAAGTATCTTTTCCATCTTGTTCTTCCTTTTTATATTTTTGATATTCAGTCTTTAGTTCATCCACAAGCGATGCCATCATGAAAAGAGAAACTTTTCCCAAAACAACCACCCAAGTATTTTTTATCAAAAATAGTTCAAAAATAGTTCCAAAAGTTAATACTTTTCTTCCTTCTTCTATTTCTCTTTCTGGGGTTACTGTTTAATCAAAGAGGTCCAATTACCATATATCTTTCTTTGGGATTCTAGGGAATCTCCTCCTTTTTCCACTTCTGCTCCAATTTTTTCCCTCTCCCTTCCCACTTGCAACATCAATTTTTAAATGATCAAAAATCCATACCTCTAATAAGGGTTTTCCAGTTCCTTAAATTTTTAAGTCCAATGTCCAAGAAGTCTTTTATCCCTTGACTTCAACTTTCAAAATAGTTCACCTTCATTGCCCAAATAAATTTCAAATCTTCATCTGCTGTTTCTATGGGGTGGGAGAGTGAAGAAAAAAAAAGTTCCCTTTAAGAGCTTCTCCGCTGCTTTCCGCTCTTCTTAGGGATACAATGTATCCTCCAGCAATTCAGACAGTTCAGTTCCAGCGAGTTTAAAAAATGTTGATTGACCCGGCTCAGCCAGCACTTTCACTTTTCTTGCTTCCTCCAGCACGATCTTACCCCGTTGCAGGCTTCTTCGTGGCAGCCATTACTGACCGCCGCTCCACCACCTCGGGAAAAAGGGGTTTTTCCAGATGAGGAGGGGGTCTGCGATATCTCCAACCCCTTGTCTGGCTCCCCTCTCTCTTTGGCTGTCCCTACAGGGCAGCCATATCCCCCTGACCCGTTTGGATCTGGGGTACCTCGGCGGCAAGTGCAATAGGAATCGCAAACAGTCGCGAATTCCTGCTGCCACCGAAGCCAGGTGGAACCGGAAACCCAGATAATTACATACATTTTGATATAGATTGTATCAATATATCATTCAATTTTTCTTGTATGAAATAAAAATTATGTAGAATTTCATCTACAATATGAGGGTAAACTCTGTCGCAGATAAATGAGGTGAGAACTGTAAGGTGAGAAGTATAATTGTATATTTTCACCAAAAATTATATCAGGTTTAAAAACTGTTTTCTAATACTACTGATGTTTTAGAGAACAATATTTAGAATAGATTTATCTTGTGAGTCACACCAGTGGTGGGATTCAAATTTTTTTACTACTGGTTTTGTGGGCATAGCTTGGTGGCTGTGGCAAGGTAAGGATACTGTAAAATCTCCAGTCAGTGGTGGTATTTGCCGGTTCTCTGAACAACTCAAAATTTCCGCTACCAGTTCTCCAGAACTGGTCAGAACCTGCTGAATATCACCTCTGAGTCACACTATACAAAATTATCAGCAGATGACAATCATAATAAGTGCATGTTAAGTTATTCTCTTAATTTTTTCCAGGTTTTAATAAAATTCTAAAATTTCATGATGTTTGTTTCCTGTAATTAATTATAATCTTCAATCACTGACCTCAGTGTAGTGATTAACACATTAGTTTAAAATATTTCATTTAAATTTCTAATTCAAGCTGCAATTCTGTTGCTCTATATGTCTTCTCACACAAAAGAAGCAGTAGGGTAAATTAGTAAGTAAGTAAGTAAGTAAGTAAGTAAGTAAGTAAGTAAGTAATGGTTGCGTACTGCAAGGTTCAATTTTTGGCTCAGTAGTCTTCAATATATTCACAGACAATTTAGATGATGGAATGGAAAGAAAACTCATCAAATTTGCAGATAACACTAAACTGGCAAGAATAATTAATTAAGAATTAGTTCAGAAGACTGGCTCAAGATCCAGATGAATCTCGACAGACTTGAACACTGGACTCTATCAAACAAAATGAAAATCAATGTTGAGAAAAATAAAGTTTTACATTTTGGAAAGAAAAACCAAATGTACAGGTACAGATTAGGTAAAACCTTTAAGGAGAGAAGCAATCTAGAATGAAGCAATCTGACTGTGATAACAATAAACTGTGGGTGTTCCATCACTAGAGACTTTTAAGAAGAGACTGGACAGCCACTTTTCTGAAATAATAAAGGGTCTTCTGCTTGAGCAGGGGGTTGGACTATGATCTCTTCCAACTCTATTATTCTGTTTTATTGAATAGGGATCAAGTCCACTTAATTCAATAGGTTTTACATCTGAGCATACAGTAGCTTACTTTGTAAAACGATTTAGCTATGTCTTAAAATCACACACAGAGAGAAAATGGACATAGTCAATTGCCTGGTTATTATATTAAGAAATTGCTTTTTTTTAAATTTGTACTGCATGAACAGCATTACATGATGAAATTTCCTGTTTTACATTTTTCCCCTTCAGAGTAGAATTTAATACAATGATACAAGTCAATTTGACTGCAAGAGGAATAAAATGCCAGGCATGACTACCAAGAATTACTTAAGTATTAACATGTAAAAAAGCTTATGAAATACACACGTAACTGCATTTTAGAATAGAATAGAATAACGGAGTTCAAAAGGATCTTGAAGGTCTTCTAGTCCAACCCCTTGCTTAGGCAGGAAACCCTACACCACTTATCCGACATATTCCAGTGTTGGAGCATTCACAACTTCTGGAAGCAAGTTGTTCTACGGATTAATTGTTCTAACTGTCAGGAAATTCCTCCTTAGTTCTAAGTTGCTTTTCTCCTTGATTAGTTTCCAGCCATTGCTTCTTCTCCTATTTTGAGGTGCTTTGAAGAATAGCTTGACTCCCCCTTCTTTGGGGCAGCCCCTGAGATATTGGAACAGTGCTCTCCCTCTGGTGGGATTCAACTTTTTTTTAATCCACCATTTTTGTGGGCAATTTCGTGGGTGCAATTTGTGTATGTGTGCACTTTGCATGTGTGCGTGCCAAATGCACACGCATGTGCTCAGAGAGTTTGATACTGACTTTCTCCTGCAATCCTGTACTCTTCCTGTGTATTCAAGAGCTGATGTGTGGCAATCAGCTGTGCCGCACGAAGCAACTGAGCTTCAGAACCAGGAAATAAAAGTCAGTATAGAGCCCAAGTGGGTGGGAGGGTCCAACTGCTGATCATCGGAGTGAACCAGTTCACTCAGAGATGATCCTCGGTGTTAAGTTCTGTGCATGGGTGCAAGGATGGAGACGAGCCAGTGAAACAGTGAACTTCAAACTCTTTATTTACATGTGAAACAGCTCAGCTCAATGGCCACGATGGGCCCCTTTATATAGGCAACTCTTAACTTATTTAACCAATGAAAACACAGGGAGCGCTAGCTCCATTAACCAATGGAAGAGGCTCGTTAATAGCCAATCAGATTCTCCTGAATGGACCAATCCGATGTCGCTATTATCGGCCAATCAGAAGTGCAGGACCAGAACCCTGCACTTTGCTTCAAGCTCTTAACAATCTTTATTAAGTATTTATTGATTCACAACACTCGGGCCTACCGATTCAGTTGAACTGGGCCAAACCGATAGAATATCACCACTGATGTCTCCCCTAGTCCTTCTTTTCATTAAACTAGACATATCAGTTCTTGCAACTGTTTTTCATGCCTTCAGTCCCTGAATCATCTTTGTTGCTCTTCTCTGTATTCTGAACACTTTAGTATTGAGAATCTGTCTGATCTCTGGAGAGAGAACGAACAAGCTGTGGGTTTGCAGCAACTGCCAACTGCAAGCTTAGAAACTACCCAACTGCAGGTAAGGGTCTCCCCTGGCTCCTTATAGATCGACAGTGCATTTTTCAGTGGGAGGAAGGAGCGGGTAAACAGCTCAAAGATTTAGTGTGGACCCAAGTCAGAAACAACTTAAAAAGCGAAGACTCCAGAGCAGAAGGTGTGAGTGTGGAGATTAAGCAGCAGCGGCTTAATTTGTGTTTTTACCCTCTAATTCTGGAAGTTAAATGGCAGCTTGAGAAAAGAATGATTAAAGGAATAAAAAAAAAAGGGAGGGGACTAAATGAGAAGAAGAGGTGTGAAGAAGGTTTTCATTCAGGAAAACTGCCTTTTGAAACTGAGATTGATTGTGAATTCCGATGATGGAAGAACTGGAATGATGTCTACAGTCTCCATTTAAATCAAATCACCAAAAATAATTCTAAATGGCCACCAATTGGGGAAAACAAATGAGACTCGCGGAGAATTGATAGTCTCCATATAAATCACCCAGCTCCATTTAAGCAACCTAACTGATTAATCAGCCTGAATTTAAATTCCCACTCAGCTGATTGGACAACCTCCACTAAACCCCCACCCAAATCTCATCCTCTCCAAACTCCAAAGTAGATGATTGGTGCGCTCATTCAAATCTTCTCCATTCAAATCTATCAAACAGCAACACTTCCTCTTTAAAACAAAAACAAAACAAAACAAAAACAAAAAACGTGGCTTTAAGGAAAAACAAAGGAACTTTACACCACAAACCTCCAATACTATATACCTCCACTATTTCAGTACTTCAAGACAAATATTTATAGATAATGCTTTGTCTATAATAATTGATTTATCATATAGTATAATAATTAATTGTTAAATGACCCCTAATTTACTGATTCATTGAGCTGATAGAGATTTAATACTGTATCATTGATTATCTAGTCTATTGATTGATTGATTCTTAGTAATAAGTTGATTGATTTTTAGTAATAAGTAACCTTACTTTTGATTTGTTCTCTAACTTATCAATTAACATTTATTAATTACCAACATTCATTAAGTAACTGTCTACCTATCACATTAATTAAGCTATTGTAATTGTTTAGTGTACTATTGTCATTGACCATGCCAGCCAGAAACTACAGAAACTCCAAATCCTCCACAACCAAACAACAACAAAAAATAATATCTCTACCAATGACCTCCCAGACTCCTGTACATGCTTCAGATGTCTTAAAAACATCAATGAAACTGAAAATAACATCAAATGCTACCTATCAACCCCACCTTGCCTGCTTAAACTTAAACAAAGACCTAGCTGATCTTCTAAAAGCATCAGATACTTTCCCTTGTCTGTGTCCATCATGATTTCCTAAGCTAAACTAAGCAAGTGCCTTGCCTGACAATGTTGATAGCATAGAATGACTCATGCTCTCAATAGAAAAACGCTTAGCAACACATTTTGAAACAATTATACAAGAAAGCCTAATTTATCTTGAGAAAAAAAATACAGCTCTGATAAGTGACTACCTATCAGCTCAAAATCAAATCCCAACCCAACAACCGCTACCATAACTACTACCTCAACTACAATCACAACTCCAAACAAAAATAACCACCAAACCACAACCACAAATAATTACTATCCCATCAAATAATTCCACAAATAATATCTCCTTACTCATTAGAGACACCATAGAACGTGATCAGAAACGTCCAAATGACATCATATTTGGTCTTGAATACACCAACGAATCAGATGACACCAAAGTTCATAATATCATCAGCAACTCAAATACAAAAAACATCTGTCCTGAAGATATCATTGAAGTAATCAGAGATGGCCCTGAGTCCAAATACAATAATGGCTTGGTGGGCCCAAAATTTTGTGGAGTTGTTTGCAAAAATGATTCCAGCAAGGGCATATTCATTCATACAATAAACGCCATTGCAAAAACCAATCCCAACCACAAAAAACTTCACTCAATACCAGACTTATCCATATTGAAAAGAATCTGCTCCTGTGAACTCCACAAGGAACTCAAAAGACATCTAGACAATGGAGAGAAAGACCTCTACATTGACTACCACTCTGATTGTATCAAAAGTAAGTCACACAACCCACAACTCCACATCCAACCCTACCTCATCCAACCCACCATCACTCAAAACTAGGCATGCACACCCCTAACTACCTCAATCCCAACTACAACTGTCATTAAATGTAAGCTACTCAATGCAAGAAGCCTTGGGAATAAAATACCTGAATTTCTCCTCTGACTAAATATGGCTAAATTCGACATCATATTTGTCTGTGAAACATGGCTCAATGCATGTTTACCGATCAGATCGTGAAATCCATAGAGGAGGTGGTGTTGCTATCTTCTATAAAAAGTCCTTACATCTAAAAACATCCACGTTACCCAAGAGCTGAGACCATCATCTGTGAACTGTCCTTAAATATCACATTTTGATTCATACTATGTTACAGAGCCCTTGATTATGACATCAAACATGTAAACAAGCTAAATTCACCACTAACATGGGCAACATCCTGCCCACACACTTTTATCTTTTTTGGTGACTTCAATCTACCTCATATTAACGAATGTACAACTGAACCCATACATGCAACCTTCTACAATGCTGTAACAAACCTGGGACTGGAACAACTAGTAATCAACAATACTAGACTTAACGACTACCTCGATCTCATCGTCTGCAATAGTTTGAATTCAATTTACAGAATACAAATTAAAGAACCCTTTTCTAACAGTGACCACAGCATGATTGACTTTTCTTTCAATATACATCCACACAAAAATCAACATAATGATGTGATCCCCAATTATAACTTCAAAAAAGGCAACTATGATCTTATAGACAACGATCACTCATCCCTTGATTGGCAATTTCTATTCACTGGATACAATACTGTTGAAGACAACATATTTTTACTTGAATTCAAAAGAGCCATCAAACTATATGTACCAATAACAACTCCAAAAACCAGAAAAAACAGATTACCCATAACAATAAGAAAGCTTCAATCCAAAAAGAGATCATTTTGGTGGAAAAACAAATCTGATCATGTTGCCAACTTCAAAAGCCGATACAAAAATTTATGCCACCAGATAAAGACTGAATGCACCAATTATCACATTAAAGAAGAGGAAAACCTTCTACGCACCAATTTATAAATTTAGCATTCATCCCTCGGTATTGCTGACAAATTTTAAGAACTTGTAATCTATCAGTGTCAATTTTAGCAAAACTCTTCTAGGCTCTTCTAGAAGAGTTGTAAAACTGTGCACTTGCCTATGGCTTTTGTTTAACAATAACCATTGAGTTGCATTGTACAAAACATAAAAAACACCTGAAAATGTGCTTTACCATATCAAGAAATTTCAAGGAAAAAAAATCACACAAAAATACCATACAATACCATGTATTTAATAGTTTGTCAAGGTTTCAAATCTATAGACTGTAGCTAATCTATAGCTGCTATTGGGTTTAACATTGCCTTTTCCCAGTCCATTTTTGTATTTCTTGGTAAATCCAAGTTCAGTCCTGCTTACTTTTCCAAAATGAGTAGCTTCTACTAATGTAAGAACCAAGATACTCCTTGGTCATTAGATTTTGGTGTGCTGTTATGAATCAACAAACTGACAAATAAAACAGACAAGCATTTTTATTCGCAAATCACTAGATACACCATTCAGTTCAATCACCTGGGCAAACATATATGAAACATTGGAGATCTGTATTTACTTTGCCCTTCTAGAGCTTTTAGCTTGATTTTTCATGAAACCATTGTCCACAGAGCTTGTTGATGTGAGTAGATAGAGCAGAGATATGGGTAGAGGGGAGAATAGAAGAATGATTGTGTATGATGCTATTTATTTAGCATTGTTATTCTAAGAGATTGTTTGGATATTCTGTCAGAAGTCATCCAAGAAGATTTGCTTCAGATATGATTGAAACAGGGTAAACAGTAGATTTGTAGACATCAGGTAATAAAAGGAGACTTTAAAATAAAATATAGTGGTGACAAAGAGGACTGAAGACTGAGTGCTCTTTACACTAAATATTCAAAAATGTTCAGCAGGAAAATCCCCAGAATATAACTTGAAATTTAGAAGAACTATAGAATTTATCATTAAGATATAAATTTCTATTATTTTTGGATATTTGAAGGCTTATCATAATCAGTAATCAACAGAATGGCTACTTATCATTACAAAAAAAGGAAAAGGAATAAAAAAATAATTTCAAAAGTAAAAGCCAAAAGAAGATATAAAATTTAAGTAAATATTAAATGATATAATTAAGTAATATTAATAATTAATATTAATAATATTAATAATTAATATTAATATTAATATTAAGTAATACTAATTAAAATTAAAAAAGAAAGAAAGAATGATTTACAAGAGTAACTATCATTCAACTAAAAAAATAATAAGAATCACCTCAGCATAACAAGAAAGATAGTGACTCTATACCTGTTCTATCTGCTGTTCATCTAATTTCATCTGGGTTCTTTATTTTCCAAGTAGACAACTTTTAAAAAGAAATCATATTTAAACAGAAGTGACCATACTGGTTTTCCAATTCATGCAATTGTGATGATAATGGTAATATCTGCTCTGTCTGATTCTTGGTGATTCAGTGGACCAGGACTTTCCCACACCTCAAACTTGCACTGCTTCTTTGAGTTTTTCTATATTCTGGGTGGTGTCAGCTTTGATGGTGCCCATCCATCATGTTCTTTGGTGGCTGGTTTCCTTTTACATATAACCTTTCCTACCAAAAATTGCTTTCTGAAGTCTGCTCATATAGTTTTGCTAAGAGGAAGACAGAACAGCAACTTGTACTGAAATGCAGTATATAGAAATGTAGAAGCAGCCACCAGGAATCACAATATTCCTTAGAAATATCATGGGTGGCATAACAGATTGGACCTCATGTGCCTTAATACATGTTATATATTTTTCACTCTAGCCAAACAATCCTTTTTCTAGCTTTACTGCCTCCAATACAATTTTCAACCTGTATGTCATCAATTTAAAAAGCCTTTGAAAATGGGGAAGTCTGAGCTATATTTGCTTAGCCCTTTGAATATTTCTCTCATCCTCTCCTTTTATTTTCCAGAAACTAGAAGAGTGTATGTTCTGAAATGCTTCTAATTCCCTCTTCTTTCTGTGGATTGAGTTATCTTTCACATACAGATTGATAGTCTTTGATTTTTCCTCAGATTCTTGTGATCAGGTCATGGTTGTCAACTGGAGACAACTGGACTTTCTGTTTTTTCAACAGTCAGGGCGAAGAAGCTTCTTGGATGAGAAATGAAATGTCTTCAAAGAAAGGAAAGTCCAGTTGCCTCTTGAAAAAGCTTCTTTGGGATGTTCTTCAGGTGTCCTATAGTCATTCCCACACAGTATTCCCAAATAATATAGCACACTGAACACTTCTGTTCCCTTTTTAATGATAACTTTTTATTTTGATGATATTACCTTTTACAAAAAATTGCTCATGTGCTCCTAAATATGGAGTTAGGGTAAGCCAGATAGGAAACAAAATTACATGAGATGTTACATAAAATCTAATTTATTGTAAGGTTGCATTACAGAACCTTGCAAATCTGAAGGTACAAAGTTCCCCTACTACTTTTGGCTACCTAATCAGTTAGATCCGGTCTTTCTTAAGTTTTTTTTTTTCTGACTGTTAAGTGACTATGGAGTCTTCCCTCATTTGATCATTCCCTAGACAGCATCTCTTTTTCTCATCCCCCAAAGTCAGCCACACATTCCATTACAGAACATGACAGTGACATACACCAAAAGGTTATATTTGATTGTCCAACCATGAAAACAGACACTTTTTTCAAGAGAGACCATATAGTTGTAGACTTTACTTCAGAATGATGTATTTTAGAAATGTTTTGTTTTTTAGACTGAGCCTTAAGGAGCATTTTGTTGTAATTAGTAATTACTAGATAAAAACAAACTGTTATTATTCTGTCTTTGAGTTTTGTGACTGTGAACTAAGATGTTTTAGAAGCTGTTGCCTAGGGTTTACTTGTACAGTGTATATTTTACAATACAGTCTTAATGATTGACTGTAACATTATTTTAAAATAGTTTGCTTTACTTCTGTTGGAAGTTGCTTTCAGGAGTAGGTTACATGGAAAACCAGAATAAATATATAATAAGCTCTTTTCCAGGTGAGTGTTTGCTGGTTCTCTGAACTACTCAAAATTTCTGCTACTTGTTCTCCAGAACTGTCAGAACCTGCTGAATACCACCTCTGGCTTTATTAATACATGTGCATAAGAAAAAGCAAGAATTTAATGTCTTACTTATATAGTTGCATTTAGCTTTCCCCATTTCAATCTCATTTATTTATTAAACAAAGCAAGAAACTAATAGAATCAATTAATAATAACATATGTTTGGATAATTAGATTTTTAAATAACAACAGGTGACCTAGATTAGATCCTCAAAATGATTATACTTTGAACTTGCAATTCTATTCATATCTCAAAGATGTTAGCCATTTTTTTTAAATGAACCATATCAGATCTTCTGGATTTTCTCTATAAAACCTCCTGTTCATCATGAAAGCATAAATGGGGAATATAAATTTGGGGAATGTGTAAAAAGAATCAGAATTTGTGTAAATCAGATAGATGTAATAAATTATAGCTGATGTTAATCCATAAGCTTCAAAATTGAATGGGTTTGAATTGTATATTTAATGCCTACAGTATTTACTACAAGTTTGAATTAGTACAAGAATAGGCTTGTGAATGTCTTGATTTAAATGCTTGTTCTTTCTGTTTCCTGTTTTGGCACAGCCAAAGGAAACAGATCAGATATATAAATATGCAGAGTTATAAAAATAGGTCAGGTTCATATCAAGGTCTGAGATTATCTTATTTAAATTATAATAATACAGTCAACAGAATTAACTATACACTTCCTAGTTTCAGCCATCAAAACTAGATGTGTTTGCCTAAGAAGTAGAAAAGGCCAAAAAATAACCAAGGGCTCCAATAAATTTAATCATAATGTTTGCAGCAAGGATGCTCACAGGTTTCAATAACAAAAACTAGATAGTGATGATGATAGTGAAATTAAAGCTCTGTCTGGATTTTTATGTGTATTGCACACAATGTTGCATGTTTAGTTTTCATTGCATCATGAACTTAATTTTTTTTATCACCTGTGATCTGAAATAAAAATGAAATTAGATTGGAAAGACTGTTGCAAACATAAACTGAAATACTGAGCACAAAAAGTATTAAGAAAGCTGAAGTTAATTTAACTATACTAAAATAATAAGTAAATTCTGCAACTGGAAATACAAAGTGGTCTTGCTAAATAAAAAAAACCCCAAATCTGACTAATGTTTGGATATCTATTACTTTTAATAGATTCCTAATACTTGATCCCTAACGATTGCAAAGGGTCAAAGTTCTTCGGTGATATACCAGTTTGTTATAATCAAAGCCTTGACAGTTATTACAGAAAAATATGAGATCTTAGGAAATGGAAAATCCACCCACTGGAAGGTACAATACTTTTATAAAAGACTGGAAATGTTTTATGGACTTCAGCTAAAAATGGATAAAAATAAACTCATGATCTATAGATTTACTGATTGAAAAGGGCTGTTTATGGGAAGAAAGGAACCATGATATATAATTTGGGAAGGTGGAAATGGTAATAATTATGTTTGTAAGTGCTGTAAATAAGATTATAAATTGTTTAGATATTTTTCTTTTTGTTCCTTCCTCTTGATTTTACTCTTTTTTATTTTTTATCTTTTCTTATTTGTTTCTAATTCTTTATGTTTTTCTAGTTATTAATCCTATAAAACATTTCCTATCATCAGTCCATCCTATCTATCTATCTATCTATCTATCTATCTATCTATCTATCTATCTATCTATCTATCTGTAATCTGTCTGTTTGTCTGTCTCACACACTCTAAAGTTTAAATTCACACAACATATTTAATCATGTTTGGTAAAGTTCTAGCAGTTGCATTCATATAACATGCTAAGTTAGTATTTACATTGATTAAGGTTTTTGATTAGAATAGCATGGTTAGTTTGTGGTTAAATATATTATGAAAGCCTAGAAAATTAGTTCATTGTGTTAATTTTGTTAGGGCTGTTGTAACCATAATCTGTTTAGTTTTCAGACTGTTCATGCATATATTGTCAATTTAAAATTTTGTTTACTATCTTTGGAAATATCATTTTTCATATCTGAAAAATAATTGACTAAAATGATGCAATATTAAATAGTAACAGAAAAAACTGCACAGAAGAGAAGGGAATATTCCACTTGACCTAGATATTAGTTTTATTAAATGATGTGAAGTATTAGATCCCTGTTCACTGACTTTTAATTCCTCACATCTCATTTCAAAGTTAAATAGGCCCTATAATGTAATCAAGTTTTATACAGAAAATAATTTGTTATTCTTTAATATTTCTGCATTGGACCTCTGTGGACAGATGGACGGCCATATGGATCTATGAATGGATGGGTTAAATGGTAGTAGACTAACCACAGAAGATGCTGAACTAGGAAAAAAAATGCTTGTCCAACAGATGGATTTCACATCTATACAGTCCCATAAAACTGCATTTTAGAATATAAAGAGGAAGCCCACTTCTCAGTAATAGCAAAACACATTTGCCTTCTTCTATCCTCTAACTTTTTAATTTCAAATTGATAAAACAGTTTAAATTTTCATTTTAAACATTTAGAAATCTTTATGCAGACACACTTTGAAAAAGTACAGGTGTTTTTTTTTACTGAGGTAGGGTGAATGTGAACAAGTTTTATTTACCAAACTGCTTTTCCTAGAATTGTCACAAAAAGTGGTTAGTGAAGTGAATAAAAGAATAAATCTGTTATAGTAAAGAATTATTGATACTGAATATTTTGTATATACTATGTGTTTCAAAGGGTAAACTAATAAACAAATCCTCCTTCCTTGGTGTTACACACAAAAGATGCAAGGCAGAAAAAGTCTTACAGATGATTGAAATAATCTTCAATTGCTTGGCAATTCTGGATTGTACAAAAATCATTTTGTAGCTGCTCTTTTCTTACATCTTGAAGGATTTTTGAGACATGGATACAGCAACCAAACCAGACAGAAACTAGGAAACCATAAATGATGTGTGTGTTCCTTCACAGATCACACTTAATCACAGTTATAGTCAGCATTGTTTCATCCAGTGCAGACTAAACAGTACACTCAAAGATGCTTTTCCAAAAGGCAACTGGACTTCCTTGGATTTTTTTTCCCTTGAAAATGTTTCATTTTCATTCCAATTTGGCTATCTATGATGAAAGCTATGACACATCCTCACAATCTGGACCTATGCAAAATGACAAAATATAAAGAGGTTTTAGATGCACAAGGGAAGTTAAAATGGAATCAGGATCTCCAAATCAAGGGATATGTATTGATTGGTGGGCATATCTCTAGTTACAAAATAGATATTAAAAAAAAGATATAAAAGATTTTGAAATATATTTGGAATTACTACAATTGGATAAAATGTTATTAGGTCCAGATGAAAAAAAAATTACAAAAATTTATAAACTTTTGTTAGAAGTAGAATTAGAAGAAGAAGTTGTTAAGGGATTTATGATAGTTTGGGCTCAAAACATAGGACATAATATAAATTTGACAGATTAGGAAAGTATTTGGAACTGAAACTACAAATTAACAAAATCGGTGTCATACAAAGAAAATATTTATAAGATATTCTATCTGCCCCTGTGAGATTGGTGAAGATATAAATGATAAAATGAGACCAGCATGTTGGAAATATAGAAAGAAAGAGGGTACTTTCTATCATATGTGGTGGTCTTGTCCTGAGGCCCAGAAATACTGGCTTAAAATTAAATATTGGCTGCAAGAAATTCTTAAGGATAAAATAGAATTGGAACCAGAATGATTCTTGTTAAGGATATTTAAAAAGAAATATGGAAAAAACATAAAATATATTGTATTACGTATTTTAATGGCTGCTAGAATAGCTTATGCTCAATGCTGGAAGCACAATGTATTTCCCCTGATGAATTGATAATTCAAAAAATTATGATGTGCTGAAATGGACAAACTGACCTTAATGTCACAAGAGAAAGATGAATCTGAATATTACAAAATCTGGGGAAAATGGTATAATTGGACTGAATTAAGACAGATGACAAGCAATTTATAGATTAAATGTATATATTTGCACAAATTATATATATTTGTAAATATGAACAAAAGAGAATTGTATGAGACTGATGTCACAGAACTGTTAATGTAATGATTATCTTTTTGTTTTTAAAAGACATAAAAGGCTAATAAAATTAAAAAAATAAATTTAATAAATTTAATTTAAATTAAATTTGAAAAGAAAAAAATGTTTCATTTTTTTTTATCCAAGAAGCTTCTTCAGTTATTCAGTTGCCTTTTGGAAAAGTACCTTGATAAAACCATGACTTGGATAATTGAGAATCTACATAGACACTAAGCTCTACAATTTCCTTCACCATTTCCTATCAGCTCTTATTCAATTTGGTAAAAGAAATTCTGCCAATGGAAGATAATATTTGTACCTCAGGGTTGAACTCTGAGGGTGTTGATGCTCTCTGAGTTTGGTTGTTTTCTTGCAGATATTTCATAACAAAACTAGGTAACATCATCAGTGCTAGAAAGGAGAGTGGTTTGCTCTCCTTTTATATACTAGTGGTTTGTCCTGTCAGTCTTGGTGGGATTTGTCTTGTTGCTTCCTTGATTAGACTATTAGACTGATGCCTTGTTTGAGTTGGAAGTTATTTGATTGGAGTATTGTTTACTTCTTGATCCTTGGTTTAATGTTAATCTTGGTGTTAATCTCTGGCCATCAGCATGTTGATTGCTGATGAGGAGGTGTTTGTGTTTTTTGTTTCCTTTTTGGCTTTTTTATTGTTTCTTTTGTGTGGTAGGTAGATGTTGTTTATCAGTCTTTGTAAACAGCAATGGTTCATGCCCCACATTTCCTAGTACAACTAACTGTAATGGCCTACTACATACTGACTTTACAGAAGATAATGTAGAAAAGGCACTACATAATCTAAAACCATCCCTATCTACTGGCCCTGATGGATTATGTGCATACTTCTTTAAAAAGCTCTCCTCTGCCATAGCGGAACCCCCTAAGCATTATATATGAGATATCATTCAGAACCAGCTCCTACCAAACCTATGGTCCTTAGCTATGGTCATATCTATCTTCAAAAAAGGTGACCCCAGCCTGGTTGAAAACTACAGACCAATCTCACTGTGTTGTGTCATGTGCAAACCCATGGAATCAATCATTAACCAATTCACCACCCTCCACCTAGACTCAAACAATCTACTCTCCAAAAAACAATTTGGTTCCAGGAAAAAAATGTCCTGCAATCTTCAACTCCTACACTGCAAAAACATATGGACTACTCTACTTGACCAGGGTAAAGCTACAGATGCAATTTACATAGACTTCTGCAAAGCCTTTGATTCAGTGGTACATGAAAAACTATTGTTAAAACTAAACTTTTATGGCATTTCTGGATCCCTTCATAAATTGATTACTGCATTCCTGTCAAAAAGGCAACAAATAGTAAAAATAGGGATTGCTATATCAAACCCTGCTCCAGTTAACAGCGGTGTCCCCCAAGGCAGCATTCTAGGACCCACACTCTTTATATTCTATATAAATGACCTTTGTGATCACCTTATAAGCAACTGCATCCTCTTTGCGGATGACATAAAATTATTCAACACCACCAACAATGTTACTCTCCTTCAAAGCGACTTTGATTATGTGTCTGAATGGTCAAACAATTGGCAACTCCAAATCTCAACCAACAAATGCTCTGTCCTACACATTGGTAAAAAAAAAAATCAAATACAAGCTTGGTGGATATGACCTTGTTGATGATCCTTACTTTGTCAAGGACCTTGGAATTCTCAAAGCAAAGTGCCATAGCTCACTGTAACAGCATTGTCAAAAAGGCATTAAGAGTTGTAAATCTAATCTTATGAAGCTTCTCCTCCAGAAATATGGAATTGCTAACTAGAGCATACAAAACTTTTGCTAGACCAATACTTAAATACAGCTCATCAGTCTGGAATCTGCACTGCATTTCAGACATTAATACAATTGAGTGAGTCCAGAAGTATTTCACTAGAAGAGTACTATACTCCTCTGCTTGCAACAGAATACCCTATATCACCAGACTTGAGATTTTGGGTTTGAACAACCTTGAACTATGGCGCCTATGATTTGACTTAAGTGTAGCACTCAAAATTACCTCTACAATGTCCTACCAGTCAATGACTACTTCAGCTTCAACCTCAACAATACAAGAGCACACAACAGATACAAACTCAATGTAAACCACTTTAAACTCGACTGCAGAAAATAAGACTTCAGCAACAGAGTGGTCAATGCTTGGAATGTATTACCTGACTCTATTGTTACATCCTTTACCCCTCCACTCCTTTAACCTCAGACTATCCATTATTGACCTCACCCTATTCCTAAGAGGTCTGTAAGGGGCATGCATAAGTGCACCATCGTGCATACTATTATATTGTTGTATTATACCCATTTATTCGTATCTATTTCCTGTATCCTTACTCGTGTTTATATGTATACCTATTATCTTGTAAGCAATTGACAAATAAATAAAATAAATAAATAAAATAAATCTCTCTGTCTGTTGATGATTGATTTGTCTGAGTGCCAGGCTTTCAGGAATTGTCTACTGTTTTTAGACTTGGCTTGATTTAGGAGGAACACATTTTTCAGTTGAAACTATGCTTAAGTTTGTCCATGTGTTGTAAAATTAAGAAGTTTTTGTCATGTCTTCTGACTACTAATAGGTGTTCATGGATGCGCTCTGCTAGTCCTCTGTCTGTTTGTCCCTTCATAATATCTGATGAAAATTTCCTAATTAGGAAATTTTTCCTATGGACTATTTCTGTTGAAACACTGCACTATTAAAGGGAAGCTTTGCACTTAAAAATGGTTGGAGAATTTTACCTTCCTCCAGAGAAAATCAGAGAAGCCATTCACTCAGTTTTTCTGTCTAAAGATTAGTGAAATGCTTCAAAAGCTGTTTGTATCCTATTTCAATTTCATCATGAGAGTTATGCCCCTTAAAAACTCAATAAGCTCAATCTTATTAAGTTAGGCCAAAACAAAGCTATAATTCTGATATATCTTCTAGAGAATTTAGAGAACCTAAACAAGAGAGACATATAGTGTATATGCCTTACATCTCAGAATAGTGTTTTCCTTCAATCAGCATCTGCAGGTGGTATAGTATACCTTAATTCAGGGGTCAACAACCTTTTGGACCTCACAGACTGCTAAATTCATAATTTAAAATCTTGCAGACCACTAATATGATCTGCCTACTGACTGGGTGGGTGGGCATGGCTAGGTGGTCATGTGACTGGGTGGGTGTAGCCAACTCAATGTCATTCACATCAAGGAGTGCCTTGCCAGTCTTTACTCCCCTCTCCTCTTCCTGCTACTCCTTGCCTGCTCGCCTGCTTCTTAGAACCTCAACAGGAAGCAATTGTTGGAGCTAAGCAGATACCATGAAAAAGAGTTGGCAAAAGAGCTGGCTCAGTTCAGATTGAATCTGACCAAGAAGGAGGCTCAGCAGAAGTACCACATTGAAGACTATGAGCATGGGCTTTCCAAGCAGAGGGAAGACCTGCAGGAGTGCAAGGTCAGGTACTGGCCCCTGGAGGCTCAGTGGGCTGAGATGGTCATCCAGTTACAGTCTCATTGGAACAAGGCCCTCTGGCTCTTTGCCACCAACGGTGCTTCCCTCCAGCCTTCAGCCAAAACCTCACACCAGGAGACTGAAGCAGACCTCTTGTTGGAATTTCTGCCTCCCTCTGACCCACAGAAAAAGACCCTGCAGGGGGAGGCTCTCTGCAGCAACACAAATGTTCATTGCACATATCTGGCCCAGGGTGCATAGCTTGAAGATCCTTTATTTAGTGCAATATAAAATATGCAAATATTTTTTCTGTGGACCACCAACATTTTCTGTGGACCATCAGTTGATGACCACTGCCTCGGTTGATCACAAATGCTACAAAGGTTTGGATCTAGTTAATATTTATTTATTTATCATATTTATTTATTTATCACATTTATTTGCTGACCATCTCATGATTCAGGGTGATTCTGGGCAGCCATTTCAATGACAGATAATGAGAAAAACCAAGACCTGTGGGATAAACTGGGAAGTTCACTGTCAAACCTACATGTGGGAGCATTAAACAAACAAACAAAAAAGAGTTCCAGTTTAAAAGGAAAATTCCTGTTACTTTAACATTGTTGAAAGGAGGCAGATAAGGAATTTACTATTGCCTTGTGAAGAAGTTGCACTTTTAATAGCCATTTATAGTGATAAAGTTTCATGGCACTATATCTTCAGACCAGAAAAGAAGGATTGTGTTGTAACTCGGTATCATTTATGTGTAATCATTAACTTCTGTCTCTTCAGTGACCTTTGCAAGGCACGTACAAGGGACAAGGAGCTAGACATCTGTCAATAAAGCTTATTCACATTATGAGTAATTTGTCTGGTATGCAGCTTTGTAAAACATGCATATCCTGCTTGACTTAAGCTTTGTAAAACATGCATATCCTGTTTGACTTGAGTTTTGAAAAAATCACTTCTTTGTGATGAAGCACAATAAAAGAGCGTGTAACAAGACATTCTGCGTGCTCATCCCGAGGAACTTCGTCTCCTGTCGTTTCTTACTCCTTCGCTCCCTATCATGAGTCGCCCATATGATGCGGGATAGCAGATACCACATTCTGGTGACCCCGATGTGATTCCCTATGGGGGATGCGTTGCGATGCGCTCATATCTTACCCGCTCGATGGGAGCTGTGCATCGCCAGGCCTGAAGCGAATTGCGCATCATCGGACCTGAAACACAGTCCCGACTTTTGTAAGTATGGGCAGAAACTTTTCTCAACAACAGACGGAGCATCTGAAGAAATTGAGGGAGTTAGTCGTTTCTTCTTCTAAATATTCTGCTAATTTAAAGGGCTCGCCTGTAAAAATGAAACCTATTGCTACATTATTGACTTATGTGTGGCAACATTGTCCCAATTATTCAGAGAAAGGGTCCTTAAAAATCTCCACTTGGCAAAAAATTGGTGAAAATCTCCATAATCCTCCTCGTGCACCTATTGGCATTTTGGTTACTTGGAGGAAAATTATGGAGGCTTTAATGGTCCATTATAAAATAGAAACGGTGAGTGTATTTGAATCTCCCCCGCCAAGTTATGATAACTTTTCTGTCCATCAACCCTCTGCTCCCGATGGTCATGAATCATTACGGAAGCCTCCCTCCATTCAATCCACTTCCACAAATGAAGAGCCCCCGTGTCCTCCACCACCCTCCCGAGGTGGGGGGGTGTTGTAAAAGCCATTCAACAAGCCTTTTATGAAGGGGAAATGGATGAGGACACCCTTGCAGCAGCTTCCCTCTATCCGGTCATACAAGCCGGCAATCCCCCAGCTCCTCAGTATACCCCAATACCATACAAAATAATTAAGGATTTGAAAGCAGCCTGCAAGGAAAATGTATGGTGCTTGTGCATGGTACCAGAAGGGAGAGTGGAAAACTAAAATTACCCCTCCGCAATCTTCTGCTCAACAGGCAGAACTTGCTGCATCTCTTATTGCGTTTCAGCAGTTTCAAAAAGCTCCTTTTAATTTAATAGTAGATTCCTTATACGTTTCTCAGATTTTGAAAAATATATATCAAGCCTATTTATCTCCCAGCATATCTGTTTCTTTGTTAAAATTGTTGCTTCCTCTACAGCAATGTATCCATTCTTTGTAGCACATATCAGGAGCCATCAACCTCTTCCTGGCATATTACAGAAGGGAAACGATGTGGCAGACGCAGCTGCAGCAGCTGCATCCGGTAATTCAATCTGTAATCTGACAGCAGCTGAAAGTCATGACTATTTTCACCAAAATAAGAAAGCCCTACAAAAACTATTTTCTCTAACTCAGGCAGAAGCTGCTGCTATTATTCAACAATGCCCCACATGTAGTAAGCAAGGAAGTTCCATTCCCATAGGAGTAAATCCTAGAGGATTAAAAGCTTGTGAGATTTGGCAAATGGATGTAACTCAGTATGCACCTTTTGCCCCTTGGAAATATTTGCACATTTCCATAGATACATATTCAGGGTTTATTCTGGCCACTCCTCAAAGGGGAGAAACTGTAAAACATGTCATCAATCATTCAATTCGTACCTTTGCCTTGCTGGGACGTCCAAAAGAAATCAAAACTGACAATGGACCTGCCTATACAAGTTCTGCGTTCCAAGACTTCTGTAACAGATGGAATGTAACCCACAAGTTTGGGATTCCCTACAACAGCCAGGGGCAGGCTATTGTGGAACGAGCGAACTTATCTCTGAAACGTGCTCTTGATTGATATTCGTTGCGGGAAAAAACCCCGAACCTCCCAGCATTGCAAAATTCTCTTAACATTTGTCTTTACACTTTAAACTTTCTTAATCTGACTGGCATTCCTCCCACTTCTGCTGCTTCGCGTCATTTTTCCTCCCCCTCACCCCCGCCTAACAGACCTCTGGTATATTATCGCAGACTGCCAGATCCCGCCTGGCAGGGTCCCGCTGAGCTTCTCACCTGGGGACGAGGCTACGCTGCGATCTTACTACCAGACAAAACCACTTGCTGGGTCCCTGGTCGGGCGGTAAGACCCTATCATGGGAATTCCACCGCTACATCTGCTTCTTAAACTCCTCCTGATATTCTTGCCTATATCCTCTTTGCAATTTCTACCTTATTCGTATCCTACTTATACCTTTGTTCAACATGGTCATTGGACCACATTAAAATTTTGCTTTATTAATTATGATAGTGACTGTCCTATTGTTTGTTGGCATGATAATCTTCCCATAAATCTATTTCCTTATATTCACACATACTTCAACAAAACCTATGCTTCCTGTCAAAAGACTATTTGTGTTAAAGCCACTTCATTAACAGAAGGCTATTATACTTGTTTCATGTGGGTACGTCATGAAAATGCTACCCGTAGTTTTCACTCTGTCACTTCTACCACTCGCACTTTTGTTCCTTCTTTACTCTTCCTATGGAGAAGAACCTTAAAATCTTTTCCTCTATTCAATCTAGATATAGGGGGACCTAGATGTCCTTCTCTTGTATTACGGGTTCCCCCACCCCAACTAACATCCTTGATGAATGACCAAATTAATCTTCATTGTCATTATTGTAATTATTATCCTTTTTCTACTAATTGCATTCCCTCCTCATCTTGTAAATGTTCCACAACTAACTTGTCCATAGTCCTCTCTCCTACTTGTGATGCCTTTATATACCCGAACTCTGATCCTGTCAACAAACGACGGTTCAAAAGAACTGTCCATGACGATCCGCAGAAGCCTCATAGAAGATATAATATTACTTGGACTATAACTGACTTTCAAGGCGTTCGTTTAAGTTCTACAACCAATTTTTCTCGCATAGAAGACTTCTACCCACCACTTCAGGAGGAAATTTAACATCACGCCTGAAAGGAATGTATTTTATCCCTGGCAGTAATTCTGTTTGGGCTTGTTCCACCGGTCTCACGGCATGTGTCCATGGGGATGAACTTGTTAAATCCAAATCATTTTGCATTCAAGTATGGCTTGTACCAAAAATTGATGTGTATAAATCTGATGATTTTATATCCCTACAGGTACCCATGGAATACCCCCTCAGAGCAAAGCGGGAAATTATTAGTACTCTCATTTTAGGTCTACTGCTTGCTCTGGGCGCCACGGGCACAACCACGGGCTTTGCAGGTCTAGCTGTCTCTGATCAAAGTATTACAGCTCTGGGTTCAGCCATTGTTTAAGATTTATTACGAATTGAGAAATCAATTGTAGCTTTGCAAAACTCCTTGACGTCCCTCTCGGAAGTAGTCTTGCAAAATCGTAGAGGCTTAGATCTGTTATTTTTTAAAACAAGGGGGATTGTGTGCTGCGCTTAAAGAAGAATGTTGTTTTTATGCCGATAGCAGGGGGATCGTGTTGGATTCTATGAATGAATTAGAAAAACGCTTGAAAGATAGAGAAAAAGAAAGGTCAAACATGCATAATTGGTATCAAGGCTTGTTTTCTATTTCGCCATGGCTTACAACCTTTTTAACTGCATTGGCAGGACCGTTAATAATCATTATATTGATATGTATTATAGGACCTTGTTGTTTTAATAGAATATTGCAATTTTTGAAAAATCAATTATCCTCCATAACTGCTGATGTTAATGTGTTATTGCAAGCTCATGTTATGTCCTCAACATCGGATGAAAAAATGTCATTGCTGATTTACCTCTCCTTGGACAACCTTGACACTGACGGGTCGCACTCTTGCCCAGATGACGGGGACAGCGAACATTCCATAAAAATGGTTCCTGTCTTCTCGGACGAGGAAGAAGACTCGTCATAAATAATAAAAACAGAGGAGATGTTGTAACTATGTATCATTTATGTGTAATCATTAACTTCTGTCTCTTCAGTGACCTTTGCAAGGCACGTACAAGGGACAAGGAGCTAGACATCTGTCAATAAAGCTTATTCACATTATGAGTAATTTGTCTGGTATGCAGCTTTGTAAAACATGCATATCCTGCTTGACTTAAGCTTTGTAAAACATGCATATCCTGTTTGACTTGAGTTTTGAAAAAAATCACTTCTTTGTGATGAAGCACAATAAAAGAGCGTGTAACAAGACATTTTGCGCGCTCATCCCGAGGAACTTCATCTCCTGTCGTTTCTTACTCCTTCGCTCCCTATCATGAGTCGCCCATCTGATGCGGGATAGCAGACACCGCAGTCTTGCCTGCTTTATGTATAGTACAGTTCTCTTTTCAAGGGAGAAATAAAAGTCAGCTAGAAATTTCACTGAACTAATTTGATGGTTATTATGTGCTCAGTGTGACTAGTTCTATCTTTTTAAAGATTGAAAGGGAATTCAGCATGATAAATAACTGATCAATGAAGCTCAGTTATTTTAGATTTTTCCATCCTGGCAAATCCACTCTTTGAATGATTTAAAAGATTTATCTCTCCCTTTTGGAAACAATTTTAAATTATTACCCTTGTAATTATTTATTTGGCCAAGAAGAAAAAGATTCAGCTGAAAGGATTTTATTTTAGTAAATAACTAGAAATTCGTAAGTTACTGCATCTGGTAATCAAGACTAGTCCAAAGGTATTAGTCTTCATTTTCAGACTTACTTTTAAACTGAGAACTGAGGCTGATGAAGACATAAACTGAATTGTGATGAATTAACATCTTACTTGGCCTGTTTGCCATCTTGTTCCAGTCATGGGCCACACCAGGTCCAAAAATTATGTATTTCACAAAAATTATCAAGTTTAGATTTTTTCATCGATAAATTCTATAGATCTGCAATGATGTTTTTGTGAAGTTTTCCTTGCACCATTTGCAGAAAGAATTTAGTTTTGGAATTTCTTTCAAATTTCAGAGAAATTGTCATGAGAAAATTGCAGGTATCTTGCACTGGCTCTGCTCTGAGATACCTGAGAGATATGTCTAAATGGCCTCCTCAGAGTACAATTTACAATCTCATTCTTATTTCACTTAACAATTTGGGTCTTCATTTTACCAACTTTGGAAGGCTAGTCAACCTGTCAGGATCAAATTCCAGACTGTGGCCAGGCTGCATTCTAACCACTGCAACATCAGAGCTCCTATCTCAAGGGACCTAGGAAATTTTCCTTCTCTGTTGCTGAGCCTATCCTTTTGAATAAGCTTCCCTCCTCCCCAGGCTTGGGTAACTGCAACCCTATTTGTAGAGTCATAAAGACCTGTTTTTTTCTTTTGTGAAATGGTCTAAGATAGTAGGTAAGCCATCTGTCATGTGAGTGAATGTTTCAAATCCGTTTTTTGATATATGTGATTGTAAGCCATATTTTTTTTATAATGGGACAATTCAATCATCTACTGTAATATGAAAATGGATCCATCAGCAGTAAAAACAAAAAAACCAAAAACCAAGCATGAACATTTGTGATGTGGGTAGGAAGTAAAAAGCACAATGTCGTAATATAAAGTCTACCCATTTACTTACATCTGACAAGTAAGAAATGGTGTAGTTTGCCTTGTGACAGAATAATATTTATTTAATCATTTTGGCATCATTGCAGTTAAGTATAGATGCCTATCAGAAGGAAGAAATACCTAGTATACGAGCAATAACCAAGCTTGAAAGCATACTTTTAAATCTTACTACTGCAAATATTCTGTATATGGCTAGGATTTCAGTTCTGAGACATAGTCACCAATTTAAAATTTTGCTTGGGCTTTCAGCCCAATTCCAGCCATTGAAACTTAGGACAATCCATCTTGTAAGGAACCATGTAGTTTTAAAATGCTACTTTATCATATTTTTTTCTAATGTAGCTTTAGTTGCTAGGCTATGAATCACTCTAGGGCACAATTCAAAAGATAGAAAGCACACCTAGGCAAAATGCTCAGGAAAAGCAATGTTTGGATGAACAAAAAATTAAATTTTATTTCTAGTTACACATATGGAAAGTTGGCAAGAATATCCTTGAAAAGAGGGAGAGAGAGGGGGAGATAGTGGAAAAGAGTAAGAGAGAGAGAGATAAAAAAGACACAGAGACAGAGAGAGTATGAGAAAGAGAGAGTAGGTCTTCTAAAAATAGTAGTTACAGGCTGGGTTTGCACAACACACACACACACACACATATTAAGGGGTGTGGTGGCTCAGAGGCTAAGACGCTGAGCTTGTTGATCAGAAAGATAGGCAGTTCAGTGGTTCGAATCCTAGCAATGTATAACGGAGTGAGTTCCCATTACTTGTCCAAGCTTCTGTCAACCTAGAAGTTTCAAGTATGTAAAAATGCAAGTAGAAAAATAGGGACCACTTTGGTGGGAAGGTAACAGCATTCCAAATGCTTTCAGCATTTAGTCATGCTGGCCACATGGCCATGGAAACATCTTTGGACAGTGCTGGCTCTTTGGCTTTGTAATGGAGATACACTGCCCCCTAGAGCTGGAAACAACTAGCATGTATGTGCGAGGGGAACCTTTACCTTTACATAGATATATATGTAAACATGGCCATATTATGGTTTCTAAACCATGACTTATGTCTTAGTACATATGAACTCAGTCAAGCAATGATTTTTAAATGAATTATAGTTAAACCATGGCACACAATAAATCTAGACATCAGGGCTGCCAACCTTGAGTGATAGTTCGGAGTGAGACACTGCGAGGGAGCGGAGCGACCGGGGGGGGGGATGGTGTGGAAGGGGGGTGTCCCCCCTTCCAAGGTAGGGAGCTTTGACAATTTTACATTTTAAATGGTGCAATCTGATGCATACTTTAGTCATGATTTGGACATATACATACATACATACATGCAAGCAGCACCAATGTACTTGAACCGGATTTGTAAGATATTAATAATGCAGTTCACTGACCATGAATAATTGAAGTTCCTGACTTGTAACTGCAGTATTCTACCTCAACTGACTTTATTAGCTTAGTGATGTACTATAGACCACTATAGGATGAATTCAATGTGCAACAAAAAGACAAAAACCCGAAACAACTACAGAGATAATGCAAATACATCAATGGGTATTCTTCTTTCTGTATCAAATACCATACTACATGCCAATATCAAATGCTATAGTCTCAGTCTTTAATTATATACTAACTTGTTGACTGAAATAGAGGTTCATAATTTCAGACATGTATAAACTAAACATTTAATCAAATAATGAGTGTTTCATATAAATATACATATTGTTAACTGTAAAACTCATCTACTGTATTCTGAAGCTTGAGCACAGTGAGGAAACAGTATATTATTTATTGGGTAAGTTTAGATTCTGAACTTAATGGTCTTACTGCTCTTTGGATGGTAAATTGTGTTAAGATTAGAATATGTTCTAGTTGAGTCAGAGCTATCCCAATTTGGGGCTGAGAAGCCTACTGGCATCAAAAAAAGTCCTTATTGAGTCCTTATCTAAGGGTTTGAAAATATGATAATAATGTAGTACAGTCCTGTCGATCTGGTGCATGGAGACCTAGGATTTAAACTCAAAGGAGAAAGAGGAAAAAGTGATTCCTTCATCCACTGCCAGAGATGTAATCCTGTCAGTCCTCCAACCTTTCTATTAAGTATTTTGCAAAAAAGCTGCCCAGCCCCTTTATAGATCAGCCTGGCGCGCTTCTCGCCTTGCTGGTTTGGGAAGACTCTTTTGGATCAGCTAAAAGAGAGCATAAGGCGTGTAAAGGGGTGGTAATAATAATTATAATAATAATAAAATTTAAAATAATAATAATTTTATTCAGAGTTGTGTTGGATCTCTTTTTTGGGGGGGGGGGGTTGTCCCATTCTTTCTTGGTGTTCTTTCTGTCCTTTTTGCTTTTTTAAATGGTCTTTCTCCCCTGGGTCAGAAATCCAGCCAGAGAAAATAAAGAAACATCACCAAAGATTTAAACACCAAAGGGTTAAATGGAAGCCACTCCGTTGGCTTTGCTTACCATTGTTATTACTGGCCGAGGCTGTAAAGAGGCTTTGCCAGCCCCCTCGTGTCCTTCTTTGGAAAGCCTAGGGCAGCTGGCTTGTCCCAGAGGACATTGCAGAGAGGGAGAGGGCGGGGCAAAGTGGCTGCGAGCGCCCCGGGCGGCGAAGAAGCCTCCTGCTCTTCGCTTTCCTGAAGCGATAATGATCGGCATCTTGACAGTTACGGGACGCAGGCAGAAGGATTAAGGCGGGAAAAGAGGCGCGGTGGGGTGGCTGGGCAGGGCGGGGTGGCTGGGCAGGGCGGGGCGGCGCTGGGAGCTCATCCTTCTCCTAAGCTAAGGGGAATATTCGGAATATAATCAGAGAATGTAGGGATATTTTTGTACATTCCATGATTTTGGGGGTTTAGCGTGAGATTTTGTTTATCAGAGTGAGACAGTCAAAATTGATTGAATTGCGTGAGTCTCACGCTGATTGCGTGAGAGTTGGCAGCCCTGAGACATATAGCATAATAGTTTGGTCTTGATTTTACAGAACCAAGTAATTTCCCATGACTATTTATCATCTAGCCCCAAAATAAATATATCTTTTACATGAACCATATCCACCTGATACAAAATTATCCAGCTAAAAATACTCTTTGAAAATAAACTAAAATGCTCAGCTTCAAATCAGAAAATAATAGAAAGCTGGACTTCCGGTTTGCAAGGTTTCGGTGGTGGCAGGGATTCGCAATACTGCGCGATCCCTGCTGCGTTCGCCGCCAAGGTTCCCCTGATCCGTTTGGATCTGGGGGATATAGCTGCCCTGTAGGGAGGATCCAGACAGGGGTTTGGGGGTGTCTCAGACCCCCTCCCCAGCTGGCAGAACCCCCTTTTCCCAAGGCCGAGGAGCGATGGTCAGCAATGGCCGCCACAAAGAAATCTGCAGCCGGACAAGCAGGTGCAGGAGGGAGAAAGTTGGAAGAAATATGAAAGTTGCTTTCAACCAGGACAAGGCAAGAGAAAGTGCCCTGGAATCTTGAAGGCTGCTAAGGATACATTGTTTCCAGTGAGTGTTACAAGCTGCGAATATTCTAAAAGGGAAAGTTTTTTTTTTTTAATTGTTGTTTCACTTTCCTTTCTTGACAGTGGATGGAAAAATATCTTTTTGGCTGTGAATGGGAAGGGAGAGGGAAAAAAAAATTGGAGCAAAATTTGAAAATAAGGAGAAGATTGCCTATAATTTTAATGAGTTGCTAAACATCAATAAGACCTTTAAAAGATATATTTTAAAGGGAATTTTGTGACTAAACTTTAACCCTAGAAAGAGAAAGTGAAGAAGGAGAAGGTATCTAAAAGAAACTGCTTGTTTGGATTGTTTGGTAATTTTGGAACTTCTGAGAACTATTTCTGATTAAAAGCACTTGGGTGGTTGTTTGGAAAAAAATTTTTCTCTACACAATGGCATCACTTGTTGATGGATTGAAGCTTGTATATCAAAAATATGAAAAAGAAAAGCAAGAAGGGAAGGACATTTTTGGCACTCCTTTTCAATTTTTAGAAATGGCGGTTTGCACTTATGTAAAGCTGAATGAGCAGCAGGATGACTGGGACAAAGAAGAAGCCATTTTTGATGAACAAGTGACTTTGGTCGGGGAAGGAAAGGAGGAAGAGAAAAAGGAAAAGAAGACTTTAAGATTTGGAAAAATAATCAAAAAAGGGAAGAATAAGGTGAAAAGGAGATATTATGTTAGAAAACATCAGAAAGGAGGAAAGCAGAATAAAAGGGAGATGGAGATACAAAGGGTTAAAGAGGATAAGGAGAAGAATAAGCAAGGGAGAAAGGAAGGGATGAGAAATCTTAATAGTGGGGAGCAAGATGCAAAGAAACAAAAGCTTTTTAGAGACAATGGGTAAATTTTATTGAAAAAGGGATTCTAGAAAGGTACGTAAGATTGTATTTTTACATTTGTACTTAGAAATAACTTTAGAAAATTGGAAATAATATGCAATTTTAAATGTGATAAAATATTTAATATAATTTAGTGAAATTTTTGTTAAGAAAAGGGGAGCAATCCAATGAAACAATGATTTAAGATATGTGATGTGGGGGGGGGGGAGGGAAATAACTTTGGAAAGCATAAGTGCTCCCATAAAGGCATGATATTTAATTGAAATGGGTAAAATGCTTAAGATATAAATGATTGTTAATATTAATGATTAGGTTATGTTATCTTAGTGAAATCTTTCTGTAATGAGAGATTTGAAGTAGGAGAGTGGGAACATTTTAATGAAATAATAATGATACGTGATGTGGGGAGGAATAATTATGGAAAATAGGTGCTTCCATAAAAGTATGTGATTTAATTGAAAAGTAATGTGCTAAATGTTTAAGATATAGATGAATATTAATATTAATGAATAGATTTGTATTGGTATTGATAATATTGTATAATTTTAGAATGTACCAGACAGAATCCCAATGTAAGTTATGCAATCTATATTAAGTATTATAAATATAGGGGGAAGAGATAAAGGCATCTTACTCCAATTAGTGTACAGGAGAAGTTTTTTTTAAAAGAAGAAAGATAAATGGATAGCTGGAAATAGAACAGACAAAGAATAATAAATATTATGATTCGAATCGAGATGAGATAAATAAAATAAAATTAAGAAAATTTAAAAGAGAGGAGAAGCTATATAGAAAATTGAAAATGTTAATAAGATATGGAATGGTATGCAAAATGAATATGAATTTGAATTTGTGTCTGTACCAAGAGTTTTAACTAAGCAACTTTCAGAAAAGAGGTTTTTTATGTTTTTATGTTTTGTGTTTCTGTGTGTTTGTGTGTTGTATGTCTTTAAAAATTAATAAAGTTTGTTTAAAAAAAAAGAAAATAAGAGAAAGCTAGTAATCTTCCCCAATTTAGATATGCATATAAAATGCAAGATGTAATTACAGTATCTAGCAAATATATTTAAATTATGCCAAATGTTATCCTAAAATACAGATAATGTATCTAAGGGATCCCTTGACTAAAACATTTAACCCTTGTCCATTAGCTCTTTTACAGGCTTTTACTTCTAGCAATAGAATCGAGGCTTCTATAATCTACAGGGTAACAAATACAGATTATATATGCATTTCCCATATTGTAATAATTTTTCATTTCATTTGTTTATCTGGCAAAGGTAACACATCATTTCTTCCAGAAGAATTATTGGCAAATATGGCAAGTGGTAAACAGCAATGAAAATGTCCCCTAAATAAATACAAACAGGCAGAGTAATTTTCAGTCCAGCATATCCGTAACCGCATTCATGGTATCAAGATGAGTGCCAAACCACTTCTTATGCTATCAAAAGAATACAAAAGAACTCCTTGAAAACCACATGCTAGGCAACTTAAAGTTAAAGTAATTGTAGTTTTCTGCATCTGTTTATCATGTCCCTTTTTAATTACTTTGCCAACATGCAAATAATGGCAGTGGTATAGACCATTATTTTCTAAAAAAAATTATCACTGTCCCTTTCCAGTAAAAAGTATGGACCATCCCAAAATAACTTTCATTTTTATGGATTTTATTTATCAACATTTACCATATTATACATTATACATTATTGCAGGAGATTTTAATCATGTAGATCTTCGTGTGGTCCTCCCTAAATTCCATCAACATATAAGGTGTGCTACTAGGGGGTCGAACACCTTGGATAAGGTCTACACGAATATTGCAAATGGATACAGGGTATTACAATTACCACATCTGGGCCAGTCGGATCACTTGTCCCTGCTTTTAGCCCCGGAGTATATTCCTCTGAGAAAACAGGCAGGGTTGGTAGTCAAGACGGTGAAAAGCTGGCCAGAGGGAGCAATGGAGCAGCTAAAGGACTGCTTCGAACAGACAAACTGGGAAGTTTTTGATCATCCTGATCTCGACGATCACACAGCTGCGGTGTTAGGGTATATGGCACACTGTATTGATACTGTCACGGTGGATAAACGAATCCGGGTTTATCCTAATCAAAAACTTTGGATGACCGGGAAGGTTAGACGCTTGTTGTATGCAAGAAACAAGGCTTTTAAGTCTGGGAATGATCTGGATTATAGTGCTGCAAGAACGAACTTGAGGAGAGGCATTAGGCAGGCTAAGGCCGAATACAAGAGGAGAATTGAAGATTGCTTTCTCAGTAATGACATGAGGCAGGTTTGGCAGGGGGTTCAACAACTAACGAACTATAACGCAAAAAAGGTCTCTGCGGATGGCAGTGCGGCGATGGTTGAGGAGTTGAACAACTTTTTTGCTCGATTTGAAATCCATCAAACCAAAACTGTCCCTTTGCCATCATTTACTCAGCAGAGCCTCCCCTTCATTGTGAATGAGCAGGATGTGAGGCAGACAATGAAGGCGGTTAATTCCAGAAAGTCAGCTGGGCCCGACTTAATTCCTGGTCGGGTGGTAAAAGATTGTGCTGAACAGTTAGCTGGGGTATGGACCGGAATTTTTAATCGATGCTTGACACAATGTGTGGTTCCTGTTTGTCTCAAGGCTTCCACCATCGTTCCACTGCCTAAAAAGTTGCCCACAAATAGTCTGAGCGACTATAGGCCGGTGGCACTAACTTCTATCTTAATGAAGTGCTTTGAGCAGCTAGTTCGAAATTATATTATCTCCTGCCTTCCCGATTTTTTTGATGGGCTTCAGTTTGCTTACAAAAAAAATAGATCAACTGAGGATGCAATTATCACTGTGCTTCACATGGCCTTATCCCATTTGGAAACACCGGGGAATTATGTAAGAATGTTGTTCCCAGATTTTAGTTCTGCTTTTAATACCATCATGCCGCACAGATTAATAGCTAAGCTTAAAGATCTAGATTTTCCAGATTCTATTTGCTTATGGATATTGGACTTTTTAACAAATCGTCCACAAAGAGTTAAATTGAATGACTATATTTCTACTGTCAAGACACTTAGCATTGGCACTCCACAAGGTTGTGTCCTTAGTCCACTTTTGTTCTCCATCTATTCATCTGATTGCACAAATAAACATCCCAACAATAGGATAATGAAATTTGCAGACGATACTACGCTTGTAGGACTTATTTCTGGGGATGATGAGTCTGCATATCGGGATGAGGTATTACAGCTATCCCGTTGGTGCAAAAATAATAATCTTCTATTTAATATCAAGAAGACCAAGGAGGTTATAGTGGACTATAGGAAAAAAAGAGCAGACATTCAGCCACTGTATATAGAGGGAGTTCGTGTGGAACAGGTGGTTGAATGTAAGTTTCTCGGGACCATCATTACAAATAACCTGACCTGGAGTGCAAGCACCGCTGCTTTAATTAAGAAGGCACAACAACGGTTGTATTTACTAAGGATTCTTAGGAAACAACAACTGGCTGAGAGTCTATTGACTACTTTCTATCGGAGTTCAATTGAGAGTATATTATCCTATTGTCTCTGTGTATGGTTCTTGAGCTGCACAGTGGCAGAGAAAAAGGCAATTCAGAGGGTGATTAAGATGGCCCAAAACATCATTGGCTGCTCACTTCCCTCTTTGGAAGAACTGTATAGGAATAGATGTAGGAGAAAGATACTTAATATATTGAATGACTCCTCTCATCCGGGACATCAGCTCTTTGAACTATTACCATCGAGAAGGAGATTTAGGGTATTAAGAACAAGGACAACCAGATTTAAGAACAGTTTTTATCCAAGTGCAGTTTTGAGTTTGAATGCAGGGTCATAAGATTTATGTGGAAGTGAATGAGAGTAATGGGGTTTTACATTTTTAAATTGCATAGAGATCATTGTATGGTCGGCTGTGTTTAGTTTTAATTTAATTTAATTTTTTTTCTTTTAGTGGTGTTTTTCCAGTTTTTACTTGTGGAAGAGCACCTCATTTCGTTGCACCCGCTTGCGAGTGTAATGACAAAATAAACGCTATCTATCTATCTATTAAACATTATAATGGATTCTTTTACTGCTACTTACATTTCTCAAGAATTTTTAATAGAATTTTAATATTGCATTGAATTTTAATATTGCATTTTTCAGAATAGGCTGGCAGATAATTTGACCTAGCCCTAGGATTATTTGTGGGAACTATCAGCTGTCCTAACACCATAGTTCAAGAAGCATTGGCATAGTCAAAGGTATTTTTCAATATGGTTTTCATCAGTGGTGGGATTCAAATAATTTTACAACTGGTTCTCTGCCTAATGATTTCTTCCAAAAACCAGTTCACCAAACTGCTCAGAAAGCTAACAACCGGTTCTTCTGAAGTGGTGTGAACTGGCTGAATCCCACCATTGGTCTTCATCATTCTATTCTCTGAATGCTTAAAAGATTTCCATGTTCTTTGGAGAATGGGAGTAATCTTCTTTTTCTCCACGGTCAAATTATTTTTCACAAATGACTGTCAGTATGAAAAATTAACTTTACTTTCTGTTCATTTTATACAAGGAAAGGAAACTGACAGATTCATCACCAAGAAGTATCCTTGGGGTTCTCTCATTAAGTCTTAAAGTTCATGTCAGAGCAGATGGGAGGATATAATCACTTGGATTTTTAAAAATTTCTCTCCCATTCCACATAAATTTAGAGATATGAACTTTAAACATTTAACAATTCTTAGTAAGTCTATCCTTTCTATACTTTTAGAATTCCAAAGGTTAAAATAAAAACAATAAAAATCTGTATTATTTCTCCTTTCACACATCTTGAACACTTATAAAGAAGTGAAAAAGAAATTATCTATTATTGCCAATAAAATAAATCTGTTATGATACTATCATTTATTATTAGAGATGTAAAAATATCTGTCATAAGAGAGAAGGTTTGTGAACTTTTTATGCAAACTCTCATAAAGCACCATCAAAAGTGGTGAATAGAATTTCATAGCATCTATCTTTTTCTTGTCAAAACTCCAATCTGAAAGACTCCCTCAAACTCATATTAGTGTGTTATAATAACTTCCATAAAAATCCAGGTTTTAAAGCAATTTTCCCTAGTCTTTTTCTTTCTTATGTAAATTTATCTGGCTTTATTTCCAAATCAAATATCTTTTATTGCAATCTGCAAATTAAAATAAAACAGCAATGCATAGAAACATTAAATCAAGTATGAAATAAATTTCTAATCACATTATAGTGAGCCTCTTGCTGCTCTTTGTTGAATTAGATAAGTATTCTACTACTTTGTTGCACAAACAGTAAACTTGTTCAAAGATGACTGTGATAAAAACAAGATAGAGAAAGAATACCGAAAACAAGCGGCACAGATATTCCCAAGAAGATAATCAAAGGTTCCTCAAATAAATAATACATAAAAAGATTTTATCATTGAAGTAGAACCAGACATTTAGTTAAATGAGTCCTACAAAATATTAATAGAAAAGTTACAGTATTTGTTGAACTGCTTAAAATCTAGCAATGTGATGCAATTGAATTGGTTCTTCAAATTTGTAGGCAGGTATGAAAAACATAGCAATGGCCAAGGGCCAAACATCATTTAAGAAAGTTCACTCTACCAAATAATTGTACTTATTTCACATGCTATTAAGATAATACTTATAAAATTTTCATTATTGATACATGATAATTTTTACAGGTGTTCCAGTGAAACATTTTTTCAACTGTGTTACATTGTTTGTAATCAGTTTTCGCAATCTTCTCGTAATAGATGACTATATGATTTACTGTTTCTTCTGCTTCATTGAATAATCTTCACTTTGAATTATTTGATGATTTTTCAGTTCTGGCTTTGACTGCATTCGTTCAAATATCTTGCTTTTGCGCATCCAGAATCAAGAGTTTCTTTTTGCAATGTTCCAGTTATTAGGCATTGCCTAACAAGGTTTTATCTTTATTCACTTTCTTCTCTAATCTTTGCAGAAATTAACCATGTAATGCTTTTTCCTTGCCAGTATTCTGTTTGTAGTGATTGTATTATTTCAATATTCACTTTTTATTTTTTGTACATTTAGTAAGTTCCAATTTAAAGGAAAGTCTTTATTTGTGGCTAAAATGGCGGCGCGCACGGACGCAGCGGCTTATGGCTCTCCTGTTCGGTGCTCTTTTTTGTTGTTTGTATACGTCTTTTCTGTTTATCTGTGGACTATTGGCTCTACGATCCAATTATACTCACGACTGGACATCATAGGCATAGGAAACCGACACCAGACGTCTGTTTCGAGTGCTTTTCATCGTTTACATAACATCCCTGACGAGATAGCGAGACCAGCGGGCTCTCCGTGGATTGTTGTCGGGACTAGGAGGCGGCGCAGACGGAGGAGGGAGAGGAAGCAGAGGCGAGGCTGTAGGTCTGGTGTTATGCTAAGGCTGAGGAAACATCCATACAAGCCACCTCTTCCGAGTCTGTATCTTGCCAACGCCAGATCCCTGGTACATAAAACGGACTATCTGAACTTACAACTCGCTGGTAATCGCTATGTTCGAGACTGCTGCGTTATGGTAATTACCGAAACTTGGTTACATCCCGGGATTCCTGACGCTAGCATGCAGCTTGCAGGTCGTACTTTTTTACGCTGGGATAGAACGAGGGACTCTGGTAAGAGTAGAGGGGGGGGCTCTGTATTTATGTACATGAGAACTGGTGTAATAACGGGACAATTATAGACAATCACTGTTCCCCTGATCTCGAGTATATGTCTGTAAGATGTCGGCCTTTTTTTCTACCGAGAGAGCTAACTGTCGTGATTGTTACGGCGGTGTATATTCCACCCGGTGCAAACACGGATAAGGCACTCTCTCTCCTGCTGAACACCATAAATGAACAGCAACGGGTTCATCCCGATGGTGTTCACGTCATTGCAGGAGATTTCAATCAGGCCAATCTGAAAACTGTACTCCCGAAATTCTACCAGCATGTTAAGTGTGCTACGAGGGGAGGAAATACTCTGGATCACGTTTATACCAACATCAAACATGCATACAGAGCCATACCCCTCCCCCATCTTGGGCTTTCAGATCATCTCTCCCTCCTGTTACCCCCAGCCTATACCCCCCTCAGATGTAGGGGCAGGCCTATCATAAAGACTATTACGACCTGGCCGGAGGATGCACTCAGCAGACTACAAGACTGCTTTGAGCAGACAGATTGGAATACGTTTCAACATCAGGAGCTGGAAATGTACACGAGTACGGTGCTGGACTATATCAAGTTCTGTATCGGAAATGTGACTGTAGATAAAAACATCCGGGTTTTCCCAAATCAGAAACCCTGGATGACCACTCAAGTCCGCAGACTCCTCAAAGCCCGGGACGTAGCCTTCAGGTCAGGTGACAGAGTCCTGTATACAGCCGCTCGAGCCGACTTGAGGAAGGGGATCATAAAAGCCAAGATAGACCACAGGAGGAGCATAGAGCTCCATCTGTCCAGCCATAACACACGGGAGGTGTGGAAGGGCATACATGACATTACTAATTACAGGGGCTGTCATGCGACAACAGAACATCCGAGTGCAGCGCTAGCAGAGGAGCTGAATAACTTCTTTGCTCGTTTTGAAGTCCCTCAACATCATAAAGCTGTACCAGCCCTATTCCCACCTTCAACTATACCCAGCTCCACTATTCCACCCAGTACACTTTCTGTGACGGAGGATGACGTCAGACGGGTGCTCCGTGCGGTGAATCCCAGGAAGGCAGCCGGTCCAGACGGAGTTCCTGGCAAGGTGCTCAAGGCATGTGCTCCCCAGCTTGCTTCCATCTTCAAAGACATCTTTAACCTCTCCTTGGCCCAGGCAGTTATACCATCTTGTCTGAAATCTGCTATAATTATCCCTGTGCCGAAGAAATCCCCCCATCTCCAGCCTCAATGACTATCGTCCAGTGGCGCTTACTCCTGTAGTTATGAAGTGCTTTGAGAGGCTGGTGCTCCGGCACATCATCAATCATCTCCCCCTGGATTTCGACCCTCACCAGTTTGCCTACCGTACAAACCGGTCTACAGAGGACGCTATAGCCATAGCTCTGCACGCTGCGCTGAGCCACCTGGAGCAGCAGCAGAGCTATGTCCGGATGCTCTTTGTGGACTACAGCTCTGCCTTTAACACAATTATCCCAGGAATACTGGTTAAAAAACTGGACATATTAGGTCTGCCTTCCCCTACATGTGCCTGGATAAAAGACTTCCTAAGCGATCGGCCCCAGACTGTGAGGCTTGGCCCCCACCTCTCTTCCACTTGTACACTCAGCACTGGCTCCCCACAGGGCTGCGTGCTGAGCCCACTCCTGTACTGCCTCTACACCCACGACTGTAGTCCACAGCACGACAGCAACCTCATTGTGAAGTTTGCTGATGACACCACAGTGGTTGGACTCATTTCGAAGGGAGACGAGGCAGCTTACAGGAAGGAGGTCCTGATGTTAACAGCTTGGTGTTCGGACAACAACTTAGTTCTGAACACCAAGAAAACTAAGGAACTCATTGTGGATTTTAGGAGGCATAACACCGATTTGGCTCCCCTTTACATCGATGGAGAGCAGGTGGAGAGGATCTACACCTTCCGGTTTCTGGGTGTCATCATTGCTGATAAAATCTCTTGGACGGAAAATACCACGGCGGTCATTAAGAAGGCCCAGCAGAGACTCCATTTCCTGCGGGTGCTCAGGAAGCACAACCTGGACTCTAACCTGCTGATTACCTTCTACCGTGCGTCCATTGAAAGTCTGTTGACATACTGCATCACAGTGTGGTATGGCAACTGCACCATGGCAGACAGGAAGAGATTACAGAGGGTAGTCAAAGCAGCTCAGAAGATCATCGGCTGCCCTCTTCCCTCCCTGTCGGACATTTATTCCTCCCGCTGTCTTAGTAGAGCTGTGAACATCATAAAAGACAGTTCTCATCCTGGTTATGGACTGTTTGACCTGTTGCCCTCAGGGAGGCGTTACAGGAGCATCTGGTCAAGGACAAACCGCCTTAAAAACAGTTTTTTCCCTAAAGCCATAACTACCTTGAACTTACACATGCACTGATTTTAAATACTGCCAGATACACTGTAAATAATTGTGAACAAATCTTGTGCAATATGATCACTATTGTTGTTGTGTTGGTGGGCATGTGCAATAATTCCTACTGGGACAGGCACAGTAGGGTATTTTTATTCTTTTATTCTTTTATTCTTTTTACTCTTTTTATCATAATTTTTTAGAGATTTATGTATATTTCTGGTGTGTATGTTGCACTGAAGGACGAGTCGCTTAATTTCACTGTGTATGCGTATGATGCAAATTGTACACGTGGATAGTGACAATAAAGGTATTCTGTATTCTGTATTCTGTATTCTGTATTCTTATTACTGCCATGAGAAAGGACGTCTGTCAGCCTCAAGATACCTTCCCCTCCTACCTTTCCGCTATTGTTTCATTATTTCTCTCGGCTGTCATGGCAACGGTGGGAGGGGGGATTTTATATGGGAAGAAAGCTGGAGGTGTTTGCATTCCTTGCTGGGCTAGCAAGGGGAGGGGGGATTCTTGTCTTTAACTTTCCGTTTCTTGGCTATCTTTTTCCTCTTTTGTGCAACTGCGAACTTTTATCAAATTATGTCAAGGTCATTTGACAAGACGCCTCATCACCATCTGGAGATGACCACATGAGCTGTTTCAAAAGTTTTAATTGGAAGAATCATTTGAACTTTGGGGGGTGGGAGCAAACCTATTTCTTTGTATGTGCATTCTACCCGCCAATTTCTCAGTTTCGGAATTGCTTTGTAGCTACCACTTTATTTCCCAGTAAAAGGATAACTTTGCTCTACACCATGGAGTCTGAGTATTTCTTTCTTGGGATCTAGAGGGAGCGCAGCCTAACAACGTCTTTGATGTAATTTCTGTAAATATTGGGATAATGTTTATAGATAGAGTCTTTGGGGAACACAGCATACTTTTCATTTCATATTCATTTGTTTACTACTTTTTAATGCTGGCTTCTCTTCCCTTTGAGATGCTCAGGATTGTGTTCATAAGGATCTCCCTGCTTTTTATGTTAAGCAGGAGATGCACTTTGAGATACACCTCATATTATGTAGAATAGAATAGAATTCTTTTATTGGCCAAGTGTGATTGGACACACAAGGAATTTGTCTGGGTGCAAATATTCTCAGTATACATAAAAGAAAAGATACATTCATCAATAGTCAAGAATCATAAGGTACGGCACTTAATAATAGTCATAGGGTACAATAAGCAATCAAATCATACTTGGAAACAGTCAATATAAATCATAAGGATACAAGCGACAAAGTTACAGTGATACAGTCACAAGTGGGAGGGGATGAGTGATAAGGAGTGATGAGAAGGTTAATAGTAATAGTAGTGCAGACTTTGTAAATAGTTGGACAGTGTTGAGGGAATTATTTGTTTAGCAGAGTGATGTATGTCTTATGAGTGTACAAGTCTTATGAGTGCTTGAAGTGGAAATCTTGCACATATAAGATTGCTTGAAGCCCTTTTGTGCCACAATTTCATGGCTTCCAGCAGTGCTGTTCATATAAGTAAATAAATAAAAAGGCACACAAATTCTTCTATTGAAACTTGTGAATAGAAAAAGCCCAAGGGGAAAAAAGGAAAGAAATACATAACCTAATAATTTGGCATCCATCTTCAAACAAAATACAGTAATAGGCAGACATAAATGAAGAGGATCATTGTCATTGCTGTTGTGAGCACAAAAGAAATCACATAGTGAAATATTTTTATGAAGTAAAGGCAGTCTGTTAAGTGCTTATATATAACAAAACCCTCTTATGAACTTAACTGCACAACTATTTGTGTCATTTCATATTTGCATAATAAACTATTATGGGATATCATATAGCTATAAAAAATTAGGAAGAACATTACCTACTTTTTATGCAAGCATGCCTGTCACCTAAACAATTTGCTAAATTATATATATATATATATGTATGTTTGTATGTATGTATGTATGGTATGTATGGTATGTATGTATGGTATGTATATGTATGTGCTTTTAAAGTTGTAGCAACGTTTCAGCAGAATCTCATCTGCCATCAACAGGCATCTGTATTGTGTTCGTCTGTGAGTCAGACTTTTACAGCCGTTTCTGTTTTAAATTTGGTGCTAGCCTACTGCTGTGCCAGAATGGTTTTTTTCTTCATCCTGATTCTTCATCTGGCACAGCATAGGCTAGCACCAAATTTAAAACAGAAATGGCTGTGAAAGTCTGACTCACAAACAAACACTATACAGAAGCCTGATGATGGCAGATGAGATTCTGCCGAAACGTTGCTACAACTTTAAAAGCACACCTATAATGATGTGGGAAAATACCTGAACAAAGCTGAATACCATACATATAAATATCCATGAAAACTTAAGAAAACACACACACAAAGATATAGTTATAGATAGAGATATAGTTATAGATAGAGATAGAGATGATAGAGATAGAGATATAAATATGTGGAGTTTCCTGATTTTGTAAGGTTTTTTTTAAAGCAGGCTTGTGCAGCAATAATTAGGAAGAGAAGGAAATACATTGAGATGTGCACTTTGCTTCAAATGTGTTGGAAAAATATAGGATTTGCATGCATATATGCTGTGTTTCATGATAGCTCAGAGACATTCTTCCTCTTCTCTTTCCCTCCACCTTTCTCAGCATTTTTTTTCCAGAAACCTGAATCTTCACGTAATGTTTCTGAAGTTAGATAATCTGAGCCTGGTCAATTGTGCCTTGAACAAGAACTCTGTGATGATTTGTTCAATTATCCATTGGTTTCTTTTCTTGGGTATTCATGTTATTCTCAAACATATTCTACAACACTAAAGTTCAAAGTTACTCCAGAGGTATGCAGTAGTCAGAGAACAGGACATATGATCATTTGTGCCTTAAGCATAGATGAATACTACAACATGACTGCCAATCTGTTCTCAAATCTCTTTGGCTTCAAACTGCTGGACCCTTAGAATGTCCAGCAATCCATTATTTAACAAGTATCTACCTTTCTTCAATTAGAAAGAGGAGAAGAAACAAAAACATTTCTAGTATATCCCACCTAGCATATTCCATTTCCAGCATACATAAATGCATACCTAAACTACACCCATTATGTTCCAACATGTTTCTGTACATTTGGGCAACAAATTGTGTATGCCTGGTTATTTTAAAAATATTCTCTGAATAGATGGATATATTTATTTTAAGACAATTAACAAATGCCGAAAAGCCCAAAGGTTTGTTTTAATTGTGATGGCATATCTACAAGTACTGTAAATTCAGTCATTGCAACAAATAGCATAGCAGAGACTACAATTTTTTTTTAAATGCCAGCAATTTTGCATTTTTCAGCTGGACTGAAAAACCAAATTAGAAGTGACAGGATGAAATCTTGTTTCTAAAACAAGAAAGCAAATGTCCAAATTTGCAAAATAACACACACAGATATTCAGACACTCAAACATGCACATACCCAGACATACACACATCTAAGCTACCGAAACAGTTAAAATGATTTTGAATGCTTAAAATGATACACAGATGGCACTCTTTCTTTTCATTCTTTTTTGCAAAGGCTTGGAAACAGGTGCTGATCAAGATATCAAAAAATGGGGCTTTAATAAAACTTATTTATTTTTTATTTATTTTATTTTGTCAAGGGATTATAAGATAACAGGTATAAGTAAAAACATAGTTATGAATACATGAAATGGATACATATAAGGAAAATGAAAAGAAACAATAGGACAGGGACAATAAGCACTTTGGTGTGCTTATGCATGCTCCCTACACACCTCTTAGGAAAGGGGTGAGGTCAATAGTAGACAGTCTATGGTTAAAGTTTGTGGGGTTTGGGGAAGAAACCACAGAGTCAGGTAGAGTATTCTAGACATTGACTACTCTGTTGCTGAAGTTGTATTTCCTGTAATCAAGTTTGGTGCGGTTTACCTTGAGTTTGTGTCTATTGTGTGCTCTTTTATTGTTATGGTTGAAACTGAAATATTCATTGACAGGTAGGACATTGCAACATATAATTTTATGTACTATACTTAGATCGGACCAAAAAGTTTTGTTATCTATGGCTGACCCTTGTCACAAAACCATTTGAGAGTTGTATATCACTAGGTAATTTTAAGTTCTTTTTTCATTCCTTTTGGCCATCAGGTTAAGAAGCTGTAGGGTAAGGACATTGTATATATTTTAATATTATCTTTTAATAACTACATGGCTGAACAATTTTTTCATAGGTTGTTATTTGAGAAACAAAGACAATATTACATTACAGATAACCCAGGAGAGGGCAGTAGCATGACAGCAGCTTCATTTGTTTCACCTTACTGACAACTTTGAGCTTAGCTCTGCAAGCCCTAGCTCTATTCTGCATTGTCCATATGATTGGTGTTTCTGCATAGAAACTGCTTTCTATGGGATATGAATACTTTATGTCCTAGTCTTCATATAACAATCACCCATAATTTATTATTTTCTGATATACATCATATTTCTGAAGGAACACTTTTTTTAACATTCCCCACCTCTGTTTTCATTCATTCATAAAACTAAACAATATTTCTTTTCCTTGAAAGTATGGGTGCTTGTCATTATCCTTAAATCATTCCATGCTTTTAGTGTAGGGTCTAATTTTTTAGAGTTATAAATGACCCTGTTGTCATTGGATATAGATTTAGGACGTACCCTGATGCCATTTGAAAAGTATTTATTTCTTCAAGGCACAATTTTAAAAATATGGTATATGCAATGTCTTCTTTAGATATTGTAAAGACTGTAATTTCTATGATGAACCTCGAATCAGATAATCTCAGGCATTAAAACAAATGGAGATAAAACATTAAGGAGGAAGAAGGCGGAGTCTCCTTGCCGACGAAAGGTAGATCGCAACTCTCTGTGACTATCGTTCATGCTCTTTCGTCGGAGAGCCCCAATTATCCTGATTAGGGACTGAAACTGCCTTGGAGGGGCAGCGAAGTAAGAGGAAGCAGCAAGTCTGTCTGTGGGGAGCCGCATCTCCCCACCCTGGGCTTGGCTTTTTTTCCTCCCGAAGACGACTGCAGCAATGGTCTAAAATGGCCATCCAGAAGAGGATGACTCAGCCTGACTAAAATTTGTGCAGGAGGGAATAAAGAGGTGGATAACATCTGAACTGGGACAACTGGGCAGTATAACCAAATAAAAGTACCCCAGGATTAAGGAAACATGGAATTTTTAAGAAAAGAAAAGTGAGCTGTGAAATTACAAAGGGACAGAGAAAAAAAAAAGGAAAATATTTTTGACAGCTAAATGGGGCTTCGAACCGGGAAAAGAAGAAGCTGGAATTAAAGATTTAATGAAATTGGACTAAAATAATTTGGGAATAATCAAGTATAAAATTAAAACTGGACTTAATATTGCCAAAGAATAATAATAATAAAGTTTATAAATTGGAGACTGGATTGTCTTGGAATATTGAGGTTTGAAAAACCTTAGATAAAAATATAGGGGAAAAAAAATGAAGACTTCGTATAATGGAGAGTGTCACCTTTTGATAAAAATTTAGTTCAAATAAAAAGGAAAGCATTTTGTTTTTGAATGAACTGGTATAAAATTACAGAAATATTGAAACAAAGTAAGAATTTTAGAAAGTGAAAGCAGAACCAGAATAAAGGAAAAAGCAAGGAAAGAAAGATTGTTTGTGGGACTGACTGATGTTTTTGGTATGAACCCTGAACTGGAATAGCTGAGAACTTTAAGGAACTTTCAAAAAATTGAAAGAAGAAAGAAGGGAAGTCAAAGTGGTTTGTTTGTTTTTTGTGGACTTTGAGGATTATAAAATATAAGAATGATGATATCTCTTTGGGACTTAAAAATGGAACTTAAAAATATGAGAGAATTACTAGAGGAAAGAGGCGAATCACTTTGCTCTGTGCTAGAAAAAATGGAAATGGCGATTGAAGAACAAGAAGAAAGATTCTCAGAGGAGCAGGAATTGACTCAAGGAGAAGACATTTTGAATGGACAATTAACACAAAGAACATTACAAAGAAGTGGGGAAAGACGGAAGGTTAACAAGTTGAATTTTAAGAAAGCAATTAAAAGAGGGAATAATTGTGAAGTTAGAAAAGGCAGGAAGATTCAGCAGAAAAGGGAAAGGGAAGATATTAAGAAGGAGCTAAATTGGAATGAGAAAAGTCATGGGGAAAAAAGAGGGAGGAGAAACAGTAAGACTAGTAAAATGTTGAAAGGAAATTGTTTCTTTACAATTAAAAGAAGGAATACTTGTGAAGTCAGGAAATGTAGAAATAATGAAAAAAGACATGGGGAAGAGAGCGGGAGGAGACTTGGGTTCGCTCCCTGGACAATGCACCGGAGAAGCAGTAAGAAACAGGCATGTGACAGAAAGAACCACAGAACTAGTAAAATGTTGAAAAGAAATTGCCTTTTCAGAGATAATGGTTGATGAATTAAAAGGGGGATTCTGCAGGGTGACAAGGGGTAATAAGAATATTTCTGCAATTAAAAATATTTAGAAAATAGGGTAATATAGATATTGATAACTCTTATTAAAGGGGAGGGGGATATGCTGTGGAATCCAATTGAGAAAATGTAATGACTAATGGTTTATTGGGAATTAAGATGAGGGAATAAAGGTATATTCTAATCATTAAGGTGTCACACTCAAAATAGTAAAAGAGAGGAAACTTATACTTATTCTTTTTTCATTTTGTGTGGGTGTGTTAAGATCTGTATCAATTTAGAACTTATTAAATGTGTGTAATGGAAAGGGAATGTGACAGACTAAAGAACTAGCTTAATTAATAAGTTTAATATAGATTATTAAAAGCAAGGAGAGACATTGGTAACTTCATTATTACCACTATTAGGCAAATATATATAGTTTATTTGTATTTTTAAAATAAATATTAAGGATTATATTTGAAATAATCGAAATGAAATTAAAAAATGTTTAGATTGGGATTAATGAAAGAATTTAGAATTAAACCTTATTAGTATTTATTAGGTAAATACATATTGTTTATGTTTAAAAACAAATACTAAAGAATTATATTTGAAATAATTGCAATGAAACAAAATTGATTGAAATTAAGGAAAGAGGCTAGAATTAATGTGTTTGTTTCTCTCCCTACTGAAAATTTGGAATGGAAAAGGTAATAATAGAATTAAGTATGCATATATCAATGTATAATTTCTGTCATATTTGTATGTAAAGACCCGGAAATATGTTGTCCACCAAAAATCCGGAAGACCCGGAAATATGTTGTCCACCAAAAAGAGATTTTTGTTTTTAATGTGAAAACTGAATAAAGTTTGTAAAAAAAAAAACATTAAGCACAATACATGTATAAATTTGATTATGTTTCAATCAAATGTACAAGTATGTGCATACTCTCACAACAGCTCTCTCCAATGTTGTGTTTTTCAGATATATTGGATCAGCTATCATAATTGTTAAGCCTGTGTTCCCCAACCTGGGTTAAGGAGACAAGCTAAACAGAATGTGCAGCGTTAGTCAGATAGGCACACAGATGAATGAGCGAGATAAGTTTGTATGTTTGTTAACATACAGTAAAAATAACAGATACGCTTGTGCTATCAAAAATATAGTTTATTCTATTTAGAGTTTATAGCATAATCAAAATAACAGTCCATTAGTCATGTATCATTTTAGTCAGTCCATGCAAGGATATTCAATTAGCAAAGTCCATGTAGAATATCCAATGTCAGTTCACTTACAATAAATCAGTCCTTTATCTTTCTCCCGTTCCAGTAGGAAAAAACGCAGTCTTCATCCAGTAATTAGGGATCATCTAGCCAGAGAGAGCAAGCTGACCTTCCTTGCTTCTTTTATGGTGCTTTCACAACCACTCCCTTAATTACATTCCTACAGTTAAAGTTGCAGACACTTTAACTAATAAACCATGATAACATACTTATTATTTTACCTAAACCAGTTAGGGTAAACAATGTTATCCCTAACATTCTCCCCTTTTAGGAAATAATAATATAACTAATAACTATTTACATCTTTAAATTATATTTGTTACAACTCTTTTTAAACTTAATTACTCCTTGAGCTTTTGTAAATTGGTCTGCAATGTTTTCTTCTGTCATGCAGTATTCCAATTTAATTAGCCCATTTTTCACAGATTCTCTAACATTTAAGTATCTTAAATCAGTATGCTTTGATCTAATTTTTACAGCAATACTAGTCGCTAACTGTATGGCTGCTTGGTTGTCCTCATACACAATAATGGAATCTTTAACAGTTATACTCATGTCTAATAATAACTCAAAATTAAGTCAGTGCATAGTAATGACAGACATGAAAATTCCGCTTCCATCGTGGACAAACTAATATGCTGTTGTCTGATTGACCTCCACCCTATTTGTGTCTTACCAAATAATATAGCCATCCCTGATGTTGATTTTCTTGTGTTTATGTCAATTGCAAAACTTGCATCTGCATATGCACTAATACTCAAATCACCCTTTGGTTCTATATACAATGCATGGTATATTGTTCCTTTAAGATATCTTAAAATTCTCTTTAATGATTGCCAATGACATTGATGTGGATCTGAATTAAAACAAGCCAGCTGATTAACACTATAAGCTATATCAGGCCTTGATCAATTGTTGATATATGATAAGCTACCAATCAAAGATTGATATATAGACTTATCAAATTTGGGACTTTGAGCAACAGTTTGGCAAACTTCCTGACTCATTGGAGTTTTTGCCGGTTTACAAAGTTCCATTTTATACGTTTTAATTAATTGGCAAATTTTATCTTCTTGAGATATCTTAAAACCATTTTTTGTTTTGTTAATTGTCAATCCTAGATACCTTTTAATTTCACCTAAATGCTTTAATTTTATCTTTTTGGCTAATAATGTTATAATCTCATTAGCTTCATTATTAGTCTTAGTTATCAAAGCAATATCATCTGCAAATAATAACAATAATGACACTGTTCCATTATTTTCTCTTCTAAACACACATGGATCTGCTAAACCAGATTTAAAACCTATATTGTTTAATTCTTTCACAATATATTGGTTCCACTCAAAGCCAGATTGTTTCAACCCGTAAAGACTCTTTTTGAGTTTCCAACAATCATTACTATTTACTTTATTGTCTTTTACAATAACTGGCTTTTTCAAATATATAGTGTGCTGCAATGGTGCATGTAGATAAGCAGTTTCTACATCTAAATGGTTAATGACATAGTTTTTCTTAGCTGCCCACACTAAAGCTGCTCTCAAAGATGTTGCTTTAAGACTTGGTGCAAAAACTTCATCATAATCAGATGCAGTTTGATTAAATCCTTGAGCTACTAACCTAGCTTTATGGGTAACAGTGCCATCATTGCCAGTTTTTACTTTAAATATCCATTTGCACCCAAATGGAGGTAATTTGGCATCTTCATATATTTTCATTACCTTTAATGAATTTAGTTCTTTTTCCATTGCCTTTTGCCAATTCTCCTGATCCTTAGCAGGATACATCTTAAGTTCATCTATACTAGTTGGAACTTTAGTTACTTGGCAAACTATACTTGCTTGATATCTATCAGGTGGTCTAGTTTTCGTGTAATACGTCTAGGTATTACAGGACTTACAGGTGGACTTTCATTTATTAACTGTTCTTGATTATCTATCTCTTCCTGATCAACAGTTTCCTCTTGTTCTGGTCCTATTTGTTCTTCATGGACTTCTTCTTTAATTGGACTCTTCTTATAACTAGTCTGATCTTTTTGCCTTTTGTAGGGTTCAATAATTACTTCGTTATTTAAATCTTGCTCTAATCTATTCCATCCTACATGTTCTAGGAATTTTGCACTAGCACTGGTGTAAACTCTAGATGTACCTGGTTCCCAGAATCTATAAGATCTGTTATTAGATTCATATCCTACAAAAAATAATCTTTTAGCTCTATGCTGTCCTTTGTGTCTGAGTTGTGTAGGGATACGCACCCATGCTGGTGCTCCAAATGTGTGCATGTAACTTAAATCAGGTTTTGTACCATGCCACAGTGTGAATGGTAATTCACCTGTTGTTGAATTAACAACATTATTTAATATATGATTACCACACATTATTGCTTCTCCCCACAAATTGTCAGGTAATCCTGAATCAGACAACATAGTACGTGCCATTGACTCTAGTGTTTGGCCTCGTCTTTCTATAAAGGCATTATGTTGTGGCCTATATGGTGTAGACTTTTTATGTTGAATACCTAACATTCTAAGTCTATTCTGGAATTTATTTTTTGTAACTTCCGCACCATTATCTGTTATAAGAGTTACTAATTTCTTTTTAGTTTTCCTTTCTGCAAATTTTATCCAATTAAAGATATTTAGATAAGTTTCAGTTTTGCTTTTCATTAAATAGCAAAACCCATATCTAGAATAGTGGTCCATTATACTTAGTATGTATCGAGCTCCTCCTACACTTGGTTTTTTCGGACCTATTAAATCAGCAAATACTACCTCTAAAGGCTCTTTGGTAGTAAATCCATCAACTCTATTAGCCAGTATGACCCTGCTTTTGCTTTGATTACAAATAGAACATTGCAAATACTTAGTACAAGGTTTTAAACTTATTCCTTTAGATAATTGAACAGTTCTCTTAAGCATTTTAAAATTTAAATGCCCTAGCCGTCGGTGTAACAAGTGAATACATTCATCATGAGGTTTCTTATTATCATAAACCATGTTAGCCACCTCTAAACCATAATCATTTAAAACATATAATTCACCTCTTAAAGATGCAGTAATTTTCTTATCTTCTTTTTCAATTATGCAGTTATCTCCCCTAAAGGTAACTACATATCCTAGTTTAACCAAAATTCTTACTGAAATTAAATTAAACTTAAGTTGTGGTACATATAACATTTTTACATTCTCTTTTATGAAAGAACAATATGCTATACTTTCAGTTTCCAGCCATTGGCTAACGATATCTGCTGTGTACTCTTGGACATTTTAATAAAATTTCTGTTATCATTTGTTATACAGTGGGATGCTCCACTGTCAACCACCCATAAATTATTTTTTACAGCTCCATTAATATACATGGCTAACTCTAAATTTTTATTTATCTTTTGATGACTTTTAGTATTCTGGCCAGCATTCTGGCGCTTTGCTTTTTTACAAAATCTTGCCAAATGTCCTCTTCCTCCACAATTAAAACACTTTTTAATTGCGTATGCAGTAGGAGATTCAATATCTTCTTTTTGAGATTGCTCCCTCCTTAACTTATCTCTTCTTCTTGCCTCTTCAATCAATCTGCCAGTGATATCAGTTAAAGTTAGACTTTCCTTAGGCAAAATTTCAAGGGAAGTGACGTAGTTATCATAACTTTCATTTTGTGATGATAGAATTATATAGACTTGGTGTAGTTCAGAGAAAATAAGATCTTTCTCGTGCAGTTCTTGAAAAATGCTTTTTATAGAATTCAAATGACTCAGCATATCACCATTCGTCTGGAGATGCGTCCTGAAAAGCTTCCGTGTTAGATTTATGTGAGCACCAATGTTATCTCGGACATAAATCCTCTTCAGCTTCTGCCAACACCCAACAGCCATTTGCTCTCCACGGATATGAACAAGTTGCTGGTCAGTTAATGTTAATCCTATTATGCAAATAGCTTGTTTATTTTTCTGTTTAAATTATTGTATTTTTTGTTTATCTTCCTCAACCTCTGGATCCCATTCCTCTACGTTTGGTGGGTTTTCAATTATGTTCCACAGACCTTCTCTTCATAGAAGCATACTACATTTCATAGACCATGATACATAGTTTGTTCCATCCAGCTTGGATATAAGGGACAAACTTTGGAGATTGACTTGTGCCATGTTTTCTTATATGGATATAAAACTATAATTAATAAAACACAGCTGTCTGTTTACTGTAACGTGTAACAACACAAACTCTCACTTTTTACAAAAATCTGTTTTATCCTAGTTAAGCTGACTTTGCAGCCTCTGGGCCCATAACCAGTGTTAAGCCTGTGTTCCCCAACCAGGGTTAAGGAGACAAGCTAAACAGAATGTGCAGCGTTAGTCAGATAGGCACACAGATAAATGAGTGATATAAGTTTGTATGTTTGTTAACATACAGTAAAAATAACAGATACGCTTGTGCTATCAAAAATATAGTTTATTCCATTTAGAGTTTATAGCATAGTCAAAATAACAGTCCATTAGTCATGTATCATTTTAGTCAGTCCATTCAAGGATGTTCAATTAGCAAAGTCCGTGTAGAATATCCAATGTCAGTTCACTTACAATAAATCAGTCCTTTATCTCTCTCCCGTTCCAGTAGAGAAAAACACAGTCTTCATCCAGTAATTAGGGATCATCTAGCCAGAGAGAGCAAGCTGACGTTCCTTGCTTCTATTATGGTGCTTTCACAACCACTCCCTTAATTACATTCCTGCAGTTAAAGTTGCAGACACTTTAACTTACAAACCATGATAACATATTTATTATTTTACCTAAACCAGTTAGGGTAAACAATGTTATCCCTAACAATAATATCCAACCACTGGTTATACCAGTCGAAAATTTTAGCAGTTAAATTCAGCACATCTAGAAAGGAACAGGCTTAAAAACCCTTAGTTTCTTTAAACAGATACATGAAGATATTATTTTAAATATCTACTTCTATTTAGTTCAATTTTGTTTGTAAATCAAAGAATGTCAGATAGGCAAAACTCTCCTACATTCTGATTTTAGATAACAATAAATCAACCATGACTGGATATCTTTGATGTTTCACTCTATTGCACTGTGTTCAGACTGAGAAAATTACCAAATTTTCCTCTTTCTCTTATTTTCACCTCCTCTGCTGCAACAAATTTCCTCATGGTATTTCTATTTCAAATCTATTTTCTCTCATTGTCTTAATGTTTAGGCCTATTAGACAATATTTATTCATCTGTTTCTGATCAATATCCTAATTATTTTCAGAACATTTTGTAGTCTACCTAAATCTATATGGATTTCTTTTTGATTCACCTGAACATTGTGAAAATTGGAATTGGAATAAATTTCTTCCACTGAATTATCTTTTGTCATCTTAAACTGCCTTCAATAATATACAGACAGATCAAAAGTACTTAGTAATATATTCATGCCTTGCTTTGCAACCCATTTTCAATAATACATCCTATAGTACTGAATTTGAATTTGGATGATCTCACTTTCTTATTTCTATGAATGCAGCAAAATTCAGGTTTCTATACTTTAAAAGTCCAAATACTATATAGTTCCAGATTACCCAAACAGATTTGGAAATGGGTAATGTTGTGTATGCATAAAGATTTAATAAAGTGTGAGCTTGGAGTTAAGTGCAGGGTTCTGCCCCTGCACTTCTGATTGGCTGTTAAGCGGCCGGACTGGATTGGCCCATCCCGGGGAATCCGATTGGCCCTTAACAGAGAGTTTCTATTGGTTATAAGAGCAAGTGCTCCTAGCTCATTATTGGTTAAAAGTTACAGGTTTTGCCTATATAAGGCGGGTTTAACTGCTATTGAGGGAGAAGTCACAATGTAAATAAAGAGCTGAAGTTCACCGTTCAGAGGCTTGTCTCCATTCTTTCTCGCCCATGCTCTAAACTTAACAGGTAAAGCATTTGGTGAAAGCCTTCCTTTGTCCTTTAAAAAAATTGCAGATGATATGAGCAATTTTTTTTAATCTGACAAAGCAAGCAACAAATATGTATCACAGCATTGCATCACAACCAAAAGCAAGGGAAAATGCCTTCCTTTATAATCTTGTCTTTTTCAGAACTTCTTTATTTCTTTATAACTAAAATAAAGGGACGTGGAGTTTTTATGAGCAATCTTAACTAACCTCTTTATATAGGGTATTGGAAATTAGGCTGAGAATGTCAGCAGTACATAACCTCTTTTTTTTTTTACTTTACTAGATTGTTCCTTGTCCCCAAAAATGATTAAAAGAAAAGATTCTTGATCCTAATATTTGTTTTGCCCATTTTCTATGATTGAACATTGACAGCAGATTGAAACTGGACTTTCCTATTTAGTTTCTATTTAATCTGGCCTGGTTCTAGAAAAATTATTTAGAGTTTTGCTGTTGCTTTTACCCCTCGTGTCTCCCCTTCCCTCTGGTGTCCCCTCCTTATTAGCTTACATATTTGTATATGTCAAGAGAAATATCTGCGTTAAATGTCTGAAGGACAGAATGGAGCAGAACAGGGATCTGGAAGTACATTGACATCTATGTTTTTGCCTTCAGGTTGGGAAACAAAACAATTTTTATCAATTAGTTAAAAAGCTTCCCTCACTAGCTAATTTCAGAGAGGACAATGGTAGAGAGCTCTCATTGTTTACATTGTAAATCATGTATTTTATGATAAGCTCTGACATTTCATTCACAGCTGCATGGAAACAGGTTTTGTGTACATGCTAGTTGGAAATCTTAAAAAATACATGAGGCAGACAAAACATGTGGATTTCTTGAATCAAATAAATATACACATGCTTTAAATATTAAGATGGTCAAGAGTTAAAATTTATATCAATTATTTCAAAATAATATTTCAAGGTTTTCTTCCTGGAAACAAGTATGGTTTCTATTTCTCCTCATTCTTATTTTGTTGAATACATAAGTATCTTAAAAGTATTCCCTTGGATGCATTATGGTAAAGTACAATTTCTTCTGCTCCAGTTATTAGGAAAAAAATTCAGAGCAAGCACTGGAAATAACAGAACGTAGAAATTCTATTAAAAATACAGCTCATTCAACTTCAGTAATCTAGACTGCTTTTTCAACTCATCATGCTGAGATGACTCTATAAAGTTCAAACTTTGGAATAAACAAATAAAAATTTATTTATATTTTTACCAAAATTTTCACCAATGAAAATAATTTATTAATGATACACAAGTTCACAAATTTGCATATCAATCTATTTAGGAATGAATGGAAGTATAAATGCCCCTCTGTGTTTGCTTTAATCTAAAAATAATAAAAATAATGTATTATGTTTTTATTTATTTTATTTTGTCAAATGCTTACAATATAAAATAATAAACATAAGTTTAAATATAAGAAATAGGAACTAATAATTGGGGACAATAAGACAGGGATGGAAGGCACAATTTTGCATTTATGCACGCCCCTTGCAGACCTCTTAGGAATGTGGTGAGGATAATAGAGGTTAGTTTGAGGGTAAAGGAGCGAGGGTTTGAGCAGGTGACAGCAGAATCAGGTAGTGAGTTCCAGACATTGACCATTCTATTGCTGAAATCGTACTTCCTATAATCAAGTTTGGAGTGGTTTACATTAAGCTTATATCTGTTGTGTGCTCTTGTGTTGTTGTGGTTTAAGCTGAAATATTCATTAACTGGTAAGATGTTGTAAACATATGATTTTATGTACTATTCTTAAATCCAATCTTAGCCAGTATAGTTCAAGATTGTCTAAGCCTAGAATCTCAAGTCTGGAGGTGTAGGGTATTCTGTTGAGAACAGAGGGATGTAGTACTGTTCTGGTAAAATACTTCTGGACTCCTCAATTGTATTTATGTCTGATATACAGTGCAGATTCCAGACAGCAGAGCTGTATTCAAGTATTGGTCTAACAAAGGTTTTGAATGCCCTAGTTTGCAGATCAGTATTACCAGAAGAGAAACTTCATAAAATTAGATTAATAACTCCTAAAGCCTTTTTGGCAATATTGTTGCAATAAAAGTTGGTGCTTAGGTCATTCGATATGACAACTCCAAGGTCCTTGACAGAGTGAGGGTCATCAACAAAGTCATATCATAGCTTGTATTTGGTGCATTGATTTTTTTTACCAATGTGTAGGACAGAGCATATGTTGGTTAAGATTTGGAGTTGCCAACTGATAAACCATTCAGACACATAACCAAGGTCGTTTTGAAGGGTGGTAGCATTGTTGGTGGTGTTGAATAGTTTTACATCATCAGCAAAGAGGATGCAGTTGCTTATAAGGTGATCAGAAAGGTCATTTATATAGAGTGTAAAGAGTGTGGGTCCTAAAACACTCCCTTGGGGACACCACTGTTAACTGGTGCAAGGTTTAATAGGGCTTTTCCTATTTTTCCTATTTGTTGTCTGTTTGACAGGAAGGCAGTAATCCACTTGTGAAAGGATCCAGAAATGCTGTAAGAATTTAATTTTAATAGTAGTTTGTCATGTACCATTGAGTCAAAGGCTTTGCAGAAGTCTATGTAAATTACATCTATTGCTTTGCCCTGGTCAAGTAGTGTAGTCCATATATTTTTGCTGTGTAGAAGTTGCAAATTGCGGACAATTTTTAATTTTGAAACCAAATTGTTTATTGGAGAGCAAGTTGTTTGACTCAAGGTGGAAGGTAATGCATTGATTAATAATTGATTTCATAACTTTGCACATGACACAACACAATGAGATTGGTCTGCAGTTTTCAACCAGGCAGGGGTCACCTTTTTTTGAAGATCGGGATGACCATTACTGAAGACCATAAGTTTGGTAAGGAGCTGGTTCTGAATGATATCTCATATATTATGCTTAGGGCTTCTGCTATGGTAGTGTAAAGCTTTTTTAAGAAATATGCACATAAGCCATCAGGACCAATATATAAGGATGGCTTTAGGTGACGTAGTGCATTTTCTATGATATCTTCAGTAAAGTCAATTTGTAGATCATTGCAGTTAGTTGTTGTATGATTAGGAAATGTGGGGGCATGAGCCATTACTGTTTACAAAGACTGAACTGAAGAACGTGTTGAAGATGTTTGCCTTAATGGCTTCATCGCTATAGTCTTTCCCATTAGATCCTTTTAGGGGTGGGATGGTTTTTGAGTTCTCTAAGTTTAGTGTTTACAAAGTTATAGAAGGCACGGGTGGATTTTGTGGGTAGAAAATTTTCCTCTTGCTTGCAGTGGTAATTGGTGCATTCTGCCTTTATCTGTTGGCATAAGGTGTTGTATAGGTTTTTAAATTTAGCTAGATATTTAGTTTTGTTTTTACGCCTTAAGGATTTATTTTTAGATTGAAATTTTCTTATTATTTTAGGTAAATTGTAATAGCAATAGCACTTAGACTTATATACTGCTTTATAGTGCTTTACAACCTTCTCTAAGCAGTTTACAGAGTCAGCATATTGCCCCCGACAATTTGAGTCCTCATTTTATCCACCTTGGAAGGATGAAAGGCTGAGTCAACCTTGCGCCTGCTGAGATTTGATCTGCAGATGGCTGTCAGCAGGGGTAACCTGCAGTACTGCACTCTAACCACTGTGCCACCAAGAAGAAATGTCCTTTTACATGATTGATTGTGTAATCCTCCTGCCTGCAAGAGATAGGTTTGAGAGACACACCATTCTTCAGCAGTTCCATTCCTTTCCTATCATTTGGTTCTAGTCAATGTGTGTAAGGACAGAGGAGTTGTGCTTTCATACACTTCAATATGGGGCTGTCCACGGTTGACTGTCTCTCCTATTTTATTTAATAACTTCATGAAGATGTTTGTATATGCCACCCAGTACAGTATTATTGGTATTACAAAACTGCATATATCCATCATGAATCAAACAGGAGATATAGTGTAAGTCATGGCCAGTATCTGAATGCTGTGAGAAATTAGATAGGAAAAAAAAGAGGCTAAAGCTTAAGGCAAGACAGACTAACTATTAATCCAGAAGCTAAGTCCACGATGGATCCCAGTCAATTCTACATTTGAACATGGTCTAGTGCAGGGGTAGGGAAACTTGGCTCTTTTATCACTTATGGATTTCAACTCCCAGAATTCCTGAGTGAGCCATAAAAAGTTCCCCATCCCTGGCCTACTGGTTTTTCAGTTGTGGGGGAAATCAATTTTTGACTTGAATGGGACTTTTTAATATACAAACATTTGTATATTAAACAGTCCCATCAATTTTTGACTTGAATGGGACTGTTTAATATACACTAAATAGTCCCATTGAAGTCAAAATTTGATTTCACGCACAACTGAAAAACCAGTAGGCCAGGGATGGGGAACCTTTTATGGCTCACTCTGGGAGTTGAAGTCCATAAGTGATAAAAGAGCCAAGTTTCCCTATCCCTGGTCTAGTGTAAGAGCAAGTCTGCAATCTAGAGTGACTTCTGGAGCATGTGGAACCTGGTGACCAATAAAATCTTTGCCTCTATTCAACTATATATCAAATGGTGACCAGTACATTATTCTATAATGTATAGTAGACAAAATGAATATTATGGTATTAATATTTTATTTTTTATGGGTTTTGGAAGAGCTTGTAAAGTTTATAGTTCTTTTTTCTTATTGTTTGGGTTTGGTAAGCAAATTGTATTTGCTTGACTAAAGCGGCATAGAAAGTGTATTATGCAAATATAAACCAAGGGTTCCTAAAATGTCATCATTTTCCTTTAGAATAATCTTAATGTACACACTTCCCTTAAAAATTCAGACACTAAAATGAACACTGTGGACAGTACACAATTGAATTTTGTGAATGGTGGATAAATACTAATAAGGTAACTAAAAGTTTCTTAATACTTCCCCTGGATTCTGTCTGCATCTACCTAAAAGAGGTATACCTCAAAGTTTGGGAGGCCCTGCTATAAATGAATAAATGCAACTATTTTATTTTAATGAAGACTATTATGATTATGCAATCTGCTGTCCATGTTCTAATCATAATTGGCATTTTGCAGGTGCCTGTTCTTCCTTCTCAGTTTTACATTAACAGCTAGAAATTCTTCAAACTGAGGATGGTTTTCTGATAGCTATTCAAATTTGCAAAATTGAATATTGGGTCATTTTAGAGAATGCCAACTACCTGTCTGGCTTCATATTATTATGGATTAGCTTTCTTCAGTGTTGTTTATTATTCAGTTGAAAGATGAAGATGAGAGCTCTATAATATTCCAGATTATAAAAGAATGTTAACTCTTGCCTGGTTTTGCTGAAATATGTTGAAATGTAATCATTTGCTAAATTTCTGAAAATGCTGATCTATTGGAATAAAAATTAGAAATATTATCACATTTGATTTTTAGCTTTTATGCTAAAAAGTGGAAAGACAGACCTTCAGTTTTCTGAAACAGGAACAAAATAGGATCAAGCCAAGAAAGAGCTACCTTCTAGGTGTGCCCATAGCAAGTAGGCCTTGTGTTATATTTTCAAAGTTTCAGTTATGTAGGCTTGCATTATAGTTTTAACACTTATAATTTTGATATTAATCCTTTCATTCCAAACCCCTGAGATATTTTTTGAAGAAATAGTAGTTGTTTTGCATTTCAAAAAATATCATTTCAAAGCATATTCTCTTTCAATATCAAATAAAAGTGATAAAGAAACTGCTTAGGAAATTTACCTAGATTTCATGCATTTTTCACTAAACATGCTGGGAAGTGGTCTAGCAATGATACATAAAAACTCCTTTGAGATATAAAAGTTTCAAAACACAATGTCATTTCCAATGTCAATGGTTTGGGAGCTGTCAGAGGCAAATTGTTCTTTAGGGGCTCTTGGGAGATTTACCACCTGTTCACATTCTTCTCCATAAACCAAATAGCACATAGACTGTTGTGAATGAATAATACCAATGAAGTTATCTTGAGCTTGAAGTCAAGTGCAGGGTTCTGGCCCTGTACTTCTGATTGGCTGTTAATGGCAGGATCGGATTGGTCCGTTCAGGAGCATCTGATTGGCCATTAACAGGCCATTCCCATTGGCTAACGGAGCTAGCGCTCCAGGTTTGCTATTGGTTGAATGGTTAATAAGTTGCCTATATAAGGAAGGCTATAGCAGCCCAATTTGAGCTGTCACAATATGTAAATAAAAAGTTTGAAGTTCACTGTTTCTACCAGCTCGTCTCCATCATTCGCACCCATGCTCCAGACTTGACACTGGCGACGAGGATGGGATTGGATGACATCAGAGCCAACTAAGACAACTAAGCACATGGCTGAAGCGCACAATGGTGGAACCATGTCTGGCGGCGTAGTACCACCTGCTCCGTTCGATCTAGCTCAAGAGGACTGGGAGTCCTACATGGATTGTTTTTGAATGTTTTTGGAAACGAATAATCTGAAGGATGCCACACCTGGGAAGAAACGGGCAGTATTCCTAATGCACTGCGGCCCAACGGTATTCACAATGGCTAAGGCATTAGCGAAACCGGCGGAAGCGAAGGCCATGGACTGGGACGTCCTCGAACCACTGCTGAGGGCCCACTATGCACCAACCGTTCCAACGCTCGTAAGACGATATGAGTTCTATCAAAGAAACCAGCGGAAAGGAGAAAGCGTCGCCGATTTCGTTGCAGATCTCCAGAATTTGGGAGGCCTTTGCGATTTCACTGACCTGGAAGCAAGCAACTCATCCCCACTATCCGGCACCAAGACTTTCAATTCCCACAGATCATGTTAAAGGACTACCAGGGGAACCAAATTCCAGTCGCAGGATCCAGTCGAGTCCTGGTTGCATTCAAGAACCGTACGGTGTACTTACCCCTGACGGTGATCGATAAGGACCGGCCTAGTCTGTTAGGCCTGCAATGGTTCACACCACTCGGCATTGAAGTGGCTGGCAATCGGCGGCAGTGACTGGGAGGAAGACCTCGCCCACGAATTCAGGGATGTCTTCGAGGAAAAGCTAGGCGAGTACAAGGGGACCCCAATATCCCTTAGCCTTAATCCAAAGATAGCTCCCATCTGCCTTAAGCCTCGTTGAGTTCCATTCGCTCTAAAGCCAAAAATCGACGAGCAGCTTGATAAATTGATTGCCCAGGGAGAGTTAAAGCCAACTGACCACTCCCCATGGGAAACGCCGATTGTGACACCAATTAAGCCGGACGGCTCCATTAGAATTTGTGGGGACTACCGAGCCACCCTAAACCACACCCTGCAACAGAACCCATATCCGGTACCGGTGGTACAACACCTCCTCCATTCCCTGGGGGGCGGAAAAGTTTTTGCTAAACTAGACTTAGCTCAGGCTTATCAGCAACTGCCGGTTGACGAAAAAACGGCACAGGCACAGACTATCGTAACACACCAAGGTGCCTTTAAGTGTATGCAGCTTCAATTTGGAGTCAGTGTGGCCCCGGGGATCTTTCAGAGCCTAATGGAGAGACTATTGCAGGGGATCAAGGGCATTGTACCCTATTTTGATGAGGTGCTCATTGCCGCCCCCACTCCAAAAATCTTACGGGAGTGTTTAAGACTGGTATTACAAAAATTCCAGGAAGCAGGCTTGAAAGTCAAAAAAAATAAGTGCAAACTGTGTACCGATAGTGTTGAATTTTTAGGGTACTTAATTGACAGTCAGGGTATTCACCCTACCGACAGCAAATTAAGAGCAATAAAAAATGCTCCCAGACCCCAGAACAACACCGACCTCCAGGCATTCTTAGGCCTCATCAATTTTTATAATATATTCTTGCTGCACAAGGCGACTGTTGCTGAACCTTTACATTGTCTATTGGATAAAAAATCGATTTGGGTATGGGGTCACAAAGAAGAGCAGGCATTCCATAATGTGAAAAAACTACTGACTTCAGACGCCGTACTAATGCAGTACAATGAAACTTTGCCAATAAACATTATATGTGATGCATCGCCTTTCGGAGTGGGCGCCATTTTGAGCCATGTGTTACCTAACGGTAACGAAGCCCCTGTTGCTTACTTCTAAAAGACGCTCTCGAAAACCGAGCGAAATTACAGCCAGATCAATAAAGAAGCCCTGGCGATTGTATCAGCTGTTAAAAGATTTCATGAGTACATGTACGGCCGGGTTTTCACCATTGTAACTGACCACAAACCATTGCTGGGGATCATCGCTGGGGACAAGCCAACTCCCTACATACTTTCTCCCAGAATGACCCACTGGTCAGAATTCTTGGCTGCCTACAATTATCGGCTACAATATCGTCCCGGTAAAGCCATTCCCCACGCCGACGCACTGACCCTTACACCGCTCCCTGAAACTATCAACGATCCTGCACCAACGATGACAGTGTTGCAGATCGAGACACTCCACACGCCGCCATTAACTGCCCGTGACATCGCGAGAGAAACAAAACGTGACCCCATCTTGGCACAAGTCCTAACATGGGTGGAATGCAGATGGCCATTGGACCAAGTACCAGACGACTTTGCACCATTCAAAAGTCATCAAACAGAGTTTTTCTCGCATAAGGGCTGTGTCATCTGGGGAGATAGAGTCGTTATCCCAGAATGACTCCAACAGACATTGCTAAGAACCTTGCACAATGGCCACCCTGGCATTGTGCGCATGAAGGGCCTCGCATGAAGCTAGGCATGGTGGCCAGGCATCGACAGACAAATTGAATCATGGGTTAAAACTTGCAGGAGATGCTAAGAAGTAAGCAACACTCCACCAAAGGCAACACCAACTGAATGGGAGACACCGCGGGGACCCTGGTCCCGCATCCATCTGGACTTTGCTGGGCCGACCAAAGACTACATGTTTTTACTAACCATTGACGCCTACTCGAATTGGCTCGAGATTCACTGAATGAGCAACACGACCACTGACGCGGTCATCAAAAGACTGGAAAGACTGTTTGCAACCCACGGATTACCAGACATTCTGGTATCCGACAACGGGCCCCAGTTTACCGTGCTGTCTTTTGAGCAGTACCTGGCTGACCGCGGTATCCAACATGCGCTCACTTCACCTGCACATCCTGCTGCCAACGGTAGGGCTGAGCGCATGGTACAATTCATCAAAAAGACTCTCCAAAAGATTGACTACGACAACATCGATGAGAAAATCAACTGGATCCTTTTCCACAGCACCTCACACCTCACAGCCTCACCAACAAAACTCCCGCCGAGCTGCTAATGGGACGAAAGCTCCGCTCCCACCTCAATCGGTTACACCCAGCCTACGAACCAGAAAAACCACTCGGATCCAGCGGCCGATGCCGTACCTTTCAGGTAGACGATTTAGTATTTGCTAAAAACTTATCGGGCGATCCACTGTGGGTAGAAGCAACCGTAATCCGCATAACCGGCCCACGATCATACTTCGTTCAATGCCCTGACGACAGACTTTGGAAGCGCCACATAGATCAACTACGATCATGGCTACCGTCGCGCACTTCCGAACTTCCTTATGACTAAACTGAGGGGGGGGGAAGATACAGAAGAAAGCGAATTGCAATTAGAGGGAAACCTTTTTGAAGAAACCGATAATGGGACTGAAACACAGGAACAGGAACCAGGGACCGGAGTGAGTTCACCTCAGGGAGTGGCCAGTGATATTGGTGACGACGGGAATGCAAACTCGGAACCAGAGGCACCCCTACCGATAAACAACGATTTACCTCAGCAGAAGTGCAGCCAACCGCCAGGCACTTTGCAAAAATCGAAAAGACTAACAAAACAGCCGTCCTACCTTAAGGACTATGTTACCGCGCCCCATGGGCAGAAGCTGGGGGAAAGGGGTGTTGTGAATGAATAATACCAATAAAGTTATCTTGAGCTTGAAGTCAAGTGCAGGGTTCTGGCCCTGCACTTCTGATTGGCTGTTAATGGCAGGATCGGATTGGTCCGTTCAGGAGCATCTGATTGGCCATTAACAGGCCATTCCCATTGGTTAACGGAGCTAGCGCTCCAGGTTTGCTATTGGTTGAATGGTTAATAAGTTGCCTATATAAGGAAGGCTATAGCAGCCCTCCAATTTGAGCTGTCACAATATGTAAATAAAGAGTTTGAAGTTCACTGTTTCTACCAGCTCATCTCCATCATTCGCACCCATGCTCCAGACTTGACATAGACTATATACAAAAACATCCGTCAGTTCAAATGGTTGCCTGCAGCTAAACAGTCTTGAGCTGCAAGTTCATTGGTTGTGATAAATGAAGAGGCTGAAGCTTGGTTAGAGCATAATAAAGAAGCAGCTATGGCTATTTTCAATACCGCAGTATCAGCTCAAGAAAAGCAGATAGATTCAGAACATAAAACAAATAGTGGTCCACAGTAATATTGTACAGAAGCATGCCACTGAGATCTTGATTAGTGGGACTGAAGTATGTCAAATGGTCTAATCTGTGCTTCAAGAATTGCTAGAACAAAGTATTTGCTCTGAATCTAGAAGATGTTGAAAACCTAATCAAAGTGAAGCTCAGTTATGTTCTTAGGAAGTCAAAGAGAAGAGAACAGCTCTAGCTCCCACAGCATATAAGTGACTGGATGAAGCAACCTGCATATGCTTTTCCTGTTTTCACCATTTACACAGAGAGTACATTTTCTACTGTTCACATAAGCATTCTCTTTGAAATTAAAATATTGTGGGCAAAATCTATAAGCAGAAAATGGAGTCTCTTGGACCAGCAAAAATTCTTATTACCTTATTGTGTGGCATGGCACAACACTTCTATTAATCACAAGACAGATATCTTAAGGAAAAGGTTCTAATACTTTCAAGGCCCACTTGAAAGGTGTAAAAATTACCAGGCCAGCCATTTACACAATGGTATCAGATATTTCAATTGTCACTAAAAGAAATATAATCCAATTTTATGAGAAGAACATTTATTTTAATAAGAACATTTGTTCATTCTTCTCCCACTTTATGTACAGAAAATGTTCAGGCATGCATACCCCACAGCAAAAAACTCTGTGTGTGTAAGAGAGAGAGAAAGAGTGGGGGAGAGAGAAGGGTTCTTGATGCTCTCTGAACTTGGTGTTTTCTTGTTGACATTTCAATACCCAAACTAGATAACAATATCATATATGTGTGACTTTGCAGCAAGAGTTTATATACAATGGAATCACCTATAACTAGAAGCAGCTGCAATAAGGAACTCCATTTTCTATAATTTTTTAAAGTTTAAATTTTTATTTAAAATTTAAATTATGATTTCAATATAAATTATAATTTTAAAAAATTAAAACATATACATATAAAGAAATCCAGCCAGTCACATTTTACAGCATGTGATAAAACAATGATATGTATGTTAAAACATAACTTATAGTATTATTTATACAGTGGGATAAATTCCTAATGCCTAAATATATATACTTTATACAACTCAGAACAGAGAAATCAGAATATATTCACTACAGTAGCAAGATTTTATTTCCTTTTTTCCATATACTTTTTGGGTACAGCAAGTCCTTTACTTACAACTGCAACTGAGCCCAGAATTACAGAAATAAGTTGTGATGATCATTAAGTGGATGACCACATCCAATTTTGAAATATGTTTTGCAGCATTCATTAAGTTGCTAAGTGAACAGGGAAGTTGTTAAGCAAACCATTTTCACCAATGGATGACAAAGTGCCAAAAATCTGTTTCACATGATTATATGCCATTGCAAACAGGTGTCAATATGTGCCAATTGCCAACTGCCAAAAATGTGATCAAGTAACCTCAGAGGTGTGGAACATCAGCAATGTGAAAATGGATTGAAAGTCCAGAAGAATTTTAAATGGTTGTTAATCAAGGACTACTTCTCTATGATTTTATTAAATTTCATTTTTGTATGGTGCAAAAATATGCATGCTAACTGGCAAAGATACATGTAACATACATCGATAATCATTCCATGCATTTTGGCAACATGTTTTTCCCTCAGAAATAATTTAAGTGGACAGAAGAACAAATACTTGTAGAACAAATTACTTGATTCAGGTAGCAAGCTAAAACAAGACTGTTTTCATTCCTTCATTAATATGCCATTAAGATTTAACTTCCGACAGACAACAATAATGATCACAAGGCTAGTGTGAAATCTGAATAAAATTAGGGTGCTGTATTCTGTGACTGTTTCTTTGAAAATAAAATGAGTATCTTTACCACTGCCTAAACTGATACAGGACTTTTGAAGCATCTGGCAATCAGAGATAAAAATTAAAGCTATCCAAATTTGTAGTAATTTATTTTAGTATAATTTGTAAGTTCTGGTTATACAATGAAAAACTTATTCAAGTATAGTGATGAAAAGATAATGTGAGTGCAAAACAGATTAAGGGGAAATGATGATAAGAAATTGTAAATTACCTATAACCACAGCACAGTTTTACAACAAACTTTATATAAGTCATTTTTAAAAAAATTTCCATAGCAATACAAATTCTTTACTTATGGAAGATGAACAATGGGTCTTGGAATCCAATCTGATAGCTACCTGTGAAGTCCATTTTGCCAGTTACATTTTAAACAATTCTAAATTATAGAGCATCTAGGAAGTTTTTAGCTCTTCTTCCTTCAATTACAGGTGATTGTTCTGTCACAGGAAAGATCTGACTCGAGACCAGTGTGAATTCAGCTCTTTATTACCTATCAGTAACTTCAACAAAACTAGAGCCATGGCAGCCTCTTTTATAGCGCCTGCTCGCGACTCGCAGCCAATGACAGTTCTTTAAACTTCCCGCCATCAGGCAGACCAATTGCAACAGTAGTTAAGTAACCAATCAATAGGCGGCAATGGCAGTCCAATCAGAATGTAGTATTATGAGTAAGCAAATATCTATATACAACACCTCTCCCCACTTGATTTGGTCTATCCTACGTTACGTAGTCACATAAGTAGGTGGGGCTTTTATGGTTCCTACTTGACTTGCACAATTCAGTTGCGGTGTTGTCTTTGGCTGGTTCAGACAGGATCGCTGTCTCTCCTATCCAATCAGAATGTAGTATTACGAGTATGCAAATATCCATATACAACAGCGATCATTTAAGAAAATTTAAGAAAAACTGACACTAATTGTGTATTATCAGTTCCAGGTAATCATGTTTTTATCGCTTCTTGGAATTAATGAAAAAATACTTTCTTATGTGTGCATTTGAAGTGCACATCAAAAAATTTGAACTCCAGAAAAAAATGGTTTTGAGAAGGAAATTATAGCATTTTGTTTTACTGCTTATTGCTTGGAGAGGTGCAGAGAACCTCTACAGAATTTTGCTTTGGATGTCATAGTCAATCTTTCCTTCTGAAGCTTTGAGCCCTGCCCCAAATGAAATCAAACATATCTTTGGAATACTTTCTTTTCCTGAAACATTGTTTTTTTTCTTTAACTTTTCATTCATTATAGCATGCAGGTGACCTCAAAATGAAATAATTAAATCTGAATTGATTGTTGTTTACTATGTTATATGCAATGGTGAGTCCCTAGAAGTTTTTTGGACTGTAGTCATTTATGAGATCATGAGCTCAATGCTTCGCTACAAAATTATGTAGTTGGTGTTGTGAATGAATAATACCAATAAAGTTATCTTGAGCTTGAAGTCAAGTGCAGGGTTCTGGCCCTGCACTTCTGATTGGCTGTTAATGGCAGGATCGGATTGGTCCATTCAGGAGCATCTGATTGGCTATTAACAGGCCATTCCCATTGGTTAACTGTTCACTGTTCACTGTTTCTACCGGCTCGTCTCCATCATTCGCACCCATGCTCCAGACTTAACAGTTGGGCTTAGTTTTTGGGAAGGAAAATAAGGGGAAAAAATCTGCCTCTGCCTACTAGCATCCATCAGTATTAATCTGGCTAGCATCCTGTCAGTGTGTGAGAAAGTTGAGGGCTGCTTGGAAACTGAAATAGTATTTTCTGTGTGAGCAAGAAGGAGACAGCAAGGAGCCTGGGCGTGGCTTAGCTCAACTGTTCTGTACTAAAGCTGCCTGGTGCTGTGAAATTAAAACTGAAACTGAAATTCCTCTCCTCTGCTTGTGTTTTGCATTTGGAACAGATTTCTTTTCAGATGGGGAAGGGGAGTAGAACTCCTTAGTGTCAGAGCCAGTGGTGGTATGCTACCAGTTCAGACTGGTCCGACAAAACCAGTTGTAAAAATAGCCTCCCACAATCAGCTAAGAGAAGAAAGAACAGAAAAGTGCAGGATCGGCCTTCCCACCCACCCTTGAGCTTTTCTCTTCTTTATACTCTCAGCTGATTGGTGCCTCAGGCCTCAACTGGTGTGTGGAAAGCTGAGTGTGCATGTTAGGTGCATGAGTGTGTGCATTTACTGAACCAATAGTGGAACAGGTAGGATCCCACTGCTGATCAGAGCACGTTAATAAAAATATATGTTCTGATGGTCATTTTGAAAAATCCTTTCTTAGTGAACACTAGAAGCCAAGAAGAACATATGTGCCAAATTTTAAGTTTGCAGGCTTTACGGTTCTGGAGATTTTGTGATGATGCGTGCGTAGTATTTCGCTTTTATATATATAGATTGGTAATCTCCTGACTTCAATATAAATTAGAGTCTAGATAAGAGGAACAAAATGAAGACTTTCTAGCTAAAACCCCAAGGGGGTTTTAGGTCTTTAAAAAGTTTTACTTCTTAAACTTTCACAAATACTTACAGTGTTTTTGATAAACAATGTGTTCTGTCCTTAATTAACATACTCGAGATCTCCGCGCTTTGATCGGCCAAAGCGCGGGGCTCTCCGATTGGTCAGGCGAGCCGCGCTGATTGGCTCGCTAAGAATCTCCCGCGATTGGTCCATTCGGATCGCGGGAGATTCAAAGTAGTGCCATTGGCCGCGGCCGCCGCGGCGAAAGCAATAAAAGCCGCGGGCTATTTTCCTTTCGCCAGTTCGGTTCCAACTTCCTAATAAAGAGCTTTGCACTAAAGTCACCGACTCCTGGCATCATTTCGCAGACACAATACTGGCGACGAAGGTGGGATGCAGACCCTGAACCGAACCACGTGTCCGACGGAAGCCAGACGAACCACCGAGATGGCGAAGATCGCACCACCCGCACCCTTCAACCCCGCCACCGAGGATTGGGAATCATTCTCCGACCGATTCCGCATGTACCTCGAGTGCAGCGGTCTGAAGGACGCCACCGGCCCAATGAAACGCGCCGTCTTCCTGACCCACTGTGGGACCGAGGTCTTCCAGATGGCCAAGGCGCTGGCCAAACCCGCCGACGCGACCGCGATGGACTGGGACGTCCTCGAACCCATACTTCGGCGGCACTACGCTCCAGAGGTACCCATCCTGATCCAGCGCAACGAGTTCTACCGGCGGGACCAGAGGTCGGGTGAGAGCTTCAGCGACTTCGTCGCCAAGCTGCAGCATTTAGGGGGGCTCTGCGAGTTCGATAACCTAAACAACACCCTGCGAGACCGAATCGTGCTCGGGTTGTGGGACCCCATCCTCCAGAGCCGGCTGATGGCCAAGGGCAACATCAGCCTAGCAGACACCCTCACCGCAGCCGCAGCCGCCGAAGTAACCCGAACTTCCACCGACTGCATGCGCAGACCGAACACCGGGGACCACAGCGGAAACAACAACTCGGCGAGGTCGACCGAGCCCAAACCCGAGACGACCACCCACCAGGGCGATTTCCACTCGGCATCGAGCACTTCCGATGACGAAGAGGACATCCATCGACTCCAGACAGGCCGCGACCCACGGAACAGGCGAGGTCGTAAGTCGAGGACCAACTGTGCTGGCTGCAGCGGCGACCACCCCAGGTCGGAATGCCGGTTTTTCGAATCGATCTGCCGGCATTGCAACAAGAAGGGACACATCGCCCGTGTCTGCCGCCTGAAGAAAACTCGCAGCCCGGCACGATGGGACCAGAACGACCGGAGGAGAGAAAGCACACCACCCCGGACCAGAGATCGCCCCTTGGACAGCCGATGGGACCGGAATGGGCGATCCTCGCGAGGTGGCGACAACCGGCGGAGAGAGGAGACCCACCAGATGGTCACCAACGATGCCCGGAAGGTCCACGTGGAGGTAGGCATCGAGGGCCAGCCATGCAAAATGGAGGTGGACTCTGGGTCCTACCTCTCCATGATTGCATGGCATGAAATAAAGCGTTTGGTGCCTACCCTCCAAAGGAGAAACGTAGACAGCCAGAGACTCATTGTAAAGGACTACCAGGGAAACCGCATCCCAGTAGTCGGAACCAAACACTTCAAAATCACGTATAAGGGGCGCACCGAACGACTTCCCCTAACAATCGTCGACCGCGACCACCCAAGCCTACTGGGACTGCAATGGTTCGCCCCGCTTGACATCGCACTCACGGGAGTCGACCACATCACTGACGACAGCTGGGAGCAGCAACTGGCCTGGGAGTTCCAAGAGGTCTTCGACGGAAACCTAGCAAGTACCGAGGGCCCCTTATATCTTTCGACCTAGATCCTAACGTCCCCCCAAAACACCTGAAACCAAGGCGGGTGCCATTCGCACTGAAACCCAAGATAGACGAGCAAATTGACAAGCTCGTCAAACAAGGGGTTCTGCAGCCCATAGACCACACCCGGTGGGAGACTCCCATAGTCACCCCGATCAAGCCCGATGGGTCGGTGAGGATCTGTGGGGACTATAAGGCCACCCTAAATGGCGTGCTGCAACAAAGCGCCTACCCCGTCCCAGAAGTACAACACCTACTGCACTCACTGGGAGGGGGCAAGGTTTTCGCCAAGCTCGACCTCGCCCAGGCATACCAACAGTTGCCAGTCGATGAGCAAACAGCAGAAGCGCAGACCATAGTCACCCACCGGGGGGCATTCAAATGCAATGACTCCAATTCGGAGTCAGCGTGGCACCGGGCATATTCCAAAGCCTAATGGAGAGACTATTGCAAGGTATCAAGGGGGTGGTACCTTACTTCGACGATGTCCTAGTGTCGGCAGCCAACCAAGCCGAACTAGAGGGTCGACTAAGGGAGGTCCTGACTAAATTTAAAGAGACCGGACTAAAAGTCAAGAGAGAGAAATGCCAGCTATGCACGGAACGAGTAGAATTCCTGGGCTACCTCCTAGACCGTCATGGCATTCACCCCACAAACAAAAAAATCAAGGCCATCAAAGAAGCCCCCACACCCAAGTCAAAGACTGAGCTACAAGCGTTTTTGGGGTTACTGAACTTCTACAATGTTTTCCTACCCCAAAAGGTGGCGGCGGCGGAGCCCTTGCATAGGCTCCTGGACAAGGCGGAGACCTGGACTTGGGGGAAACGCGAGCAAGCCACCTTCCAAAGAACGAAGGACCTCCTCACCTCCGACGCCGTCCTCATACAATTCAATGAGACCCTACCTCTGGCAGTCACATGCGACGCATCACCCTTCGGCGTCGGCGCTGTCCTCAGCCATACCCTTCCCGACAGAAAAGAAGCGCCCATCACATTCTTTTCAAGGACCCTCACCAAACCGGAGCGGAACTATAGCCAACTGGACAAAGAGGCTCTGGCTATAGTTGCCGCCGTAAAACGATTCCACGAATACCTCTACGGCCGGACTTTCACCATCATAACGGATCACAAGCCGCTGCTGGGAATCCTTGCAGGAAACCGGGCCTCCCCGAACATTCTGTCTCCCTGAATGACAAGCTGGTCCGAGTTCCTGGCAGCCTACAACTACGAACTCATACACAGACCGGGTAAGACTATCTCCCATGCAGATGCCTTAAGCCGCTTGCCGCTACCAGAACCCGACACCGACCCAGCACCCACGACGACCACCCTCAGTATAGAGACTCTACCCAACCTGCCCATAACCGCGTCGACATTGCCCGAGAGAGTAATAAAGACAAACATCTGGCGCGGGTGCTGCATTGGGTAGAGAAAGGGTGGCTGGAAAGGGACAATGACGAGTCCATCAAAACGTTCCGAAACCGACAAACGGAACTCTCCTTATTAAAAGGGTGCATACTATGGGGGGAAACCTAGAGTGGGAAACCCAAAGGGGACCTTGGTCTAGGATCCATATAGACTTCGCCGGGCCCACAAAAGGACACACCTTCCTCATAACAGTTGACGCTTACTCCAACTGGCTGGAGATAAGCAACATGAAGACGACAACCACGGAGGCCGTGATCAAGGAACTCTGCAAACTCTTTGCAATGCACGGCCTCCCAGACATCGTCGTCTCCGACAACGGGCCCCAGTTCACCTCGCTGGAATTCGAAAAATTCCTAGCGGAAAGGGGCATCCGCCACGCGCTGACAGCACCGGCGCACCCGGCGGCGAACGGTAGGGCGGAACGGATGGTCCAATTCACAAAAAAGACCATCCGGAAGATAGACCACAGGGAGATCCAGGAGAAAATAAACAAACTACTATTCACCCAACACATAACCCAAAATACAACAACCAATAAAAGCCCAGCCGAACTATTAATGGGCAGAAAGCTAAGGTCCCCACTCGACAGGTTACACCCCACGTATAACCCGGAGAGGCCCCCAGACTCAAACACCAAACACCGAACCTTCACACCCGGCGACCCCGTATACGCAAAGAACCTGACGGGAGACCCACTATGGATTCCAGCCGTCATCACACAAGTAACAGGCCCACACTCGTACCGGCTACAAACAGCAGACGGACGAGCGTGGAAACGCCACATCGACCAACTAAGGTCGAGGACTACCAACCAACAAACCACCGACGCACAAACAGACGAAACCAACCCCCACAACACAAACCAAGGGGGGAGGGAATACCCAGGGGACCAAAACCAAAGAAGAATAAACCAGCAGTACTCACCGGAAAGCAGCCATCACGACCCCTCGCCAGGAAGGAACAGCCAGGCCAGCTCGACCGACCCAGAAAGACTGAGCGGGAGCGGCGAAACCCGCAGCTCAACCAACCCGGAAGGCCCAGGAGGGAGCTATGGAGAAAGGACTGGCCCGATCGACCAGCCGGTTCCCACGACGGCAGCAGGAGCAACAGAGATCCCGACCGAACCGGCCGGGATCCAGCCTACAACTGAGTTGCGCAGGTCAAGTAGGACCAGACGGAGTCCCGCCTACCTACGTGACTACGCAACGTAAGGACTGAACCAAGAGGGGAGGGGTGTTTTGTCCTTAATTAACATACTCGAGATCCCCGTGCTTTGATTGGCCAAAGCGCGGGGCTCTCCGATTAGTCAGGCGAGCCGCGCCGATTGGCTCGCTAAGAATCTCCTGCGATTGGTCCATTCGGATCGCGGGAGATTCAAAGTGGTGCCATTGGCCGCGGCCGCCGCGGCGAAAGGAATAAAAGCCGCGGGCTTTTTTCCTTTCGCCAGTTCGGTTCCAACTTCCTAATAAAGAGCTTTGCACTAAAGTCACCGACTCCTGGCATCATTTCGCGGACACAACACAATGTATGGATTATCTACTAATTCTGTAAATCCCAAAGGTGCTTTTTCAGGAAGCAACTGATCTTTTCTCATCCAAGAAGCTTCTTCAGCTCTGACAGAATAGTGGGGAATGGAAGGATTTATATTCCTTTCAAATAGCTGGTCATTTGCATCCTTTTAGAGGGTCATTGAAGCACTTGGAGGTTTTTCTGTGTCCTCAAGGTCACCCGAATAGTGCTCCTAGTTCCTGTAATATGCGTTTTTTTTCCTCTGGAAATCCATTCTTACTGCCACACCATTCAAAGAGTGTTGATCCCAAATTGCATAGTTAAAAGTCTGTAGAGATTCTCAGTCATCCAGGTCATGGTTGTCCCAGAGGTGCTTTTTCAGGAGGCAACTGGACTTTCTTGTTGTTCTTTTTTTTGATCATCCAAGAAGCTTCTTCAGTATGGTGGGAATGGAAGGAATGAAGGATAGTGTAGAATGGAAGGATTTCACTATCCTGACAGAGTTGAAGAAGTTTCTTGGATGGGAAATTCTATTGAAAATAATTTTGAAATTCTTGTTTGGTTTGTTTATGTGATTTATATAAGACAATACATATGGAAATGCTTTTTTATTTCCATCCTTCCTTCTCTGATTCTTTAACTGTACTATGATTAGCATTTGGATGATGAAGAAAAGCAATTTGGTTTAATATAAATATAAATAGACACAACAGAGGGATAGACATGACTAAAACTTGAATGAACCAGAAATACAGAGATTTTGATAGAAGCAAATTATTACTTATTTAATTTCATGAATCATTGGGTTTGATATTAAAATACATGTAAGATTTTACAAAATTACCTTTGTTTATTTCAATATGAAAATTGAAAGCCATGATAGATGTTTTGGTAGAAAACAATGCTATCAAATAAACTTAGTAGTCAAGAAAATGTCAATTAACAAATACTTTAACAAAGACTCTGGGATGTTTTGTACTACTTGAATTGGAAATCACCAGATTGGGTAATCTTGCAAGTTATCTCAGAGAATGCATATTTTCCTCTTTCTTCCAATCTTTAAGTACTTTAAGAACTAGCAACTTTAGATTGATGATCTATTTGTACTTGCAACAATATACATTACATTTCATGTAATGAAAGTTTATAAGATATGCAACTAAGGATAGGAAATAAGAGATAAACATGTTTATATTTCTTCAAGCATTTCTTATTGATTTGTTTTTCCTAGAAGAGTCCTTTCCAGCTTAGCACCTTCCTGGTAAGTTGAGGTAAAATTGCTATTATCAACTATCCTTCTAGTAGCCAAACAGGCATTAGAATAATAGTTTTAGGATTAAAAAAACAATTATCTTCTTTAAATATGATTTGAAACTTTAAAAAAGAAATAAAAACTAATACAAACTAATCTAAAGTAAGGGGGAAGAAAAAGAACGAAATGAAAGATATATTTGATTTAGGCTGATTTGCACATTTCTAATTTTAGCTTAATCATAGTCACAGCAGGGCTGTAGAAAACACACATCAACCAAACTAAGTAGGGAAAATAATGTCCTGCTTTTGAGAAACTGAACCAGGTATAAATGAAATCACAATCAAGTTGATTGAAAATATTTTCCCCTTACCCCCCACCTGCTCAGTTACCCATGAAATGTTAGAGTTCTATAGCAGGGATCCCCAAACCCCGGTTAAGAACTGGGTCACACAACTGGAGGTGAATGGAGGGCAAACAAGCAAAACTGAAAACATCCGCCCTCCAGTCCTTGGAAAAATTGTCTTCCATGACACTAGTCCCTGTGCCAAAAAAGTTGGAGACTGCTGTTCTATAGCATCCTACAATAAAGCAATATGAAGTAGTGTTTAACCCAGCAGCACATAACTTTGTGGCTATGGCTTGTCCTTGAGTAATACGTTGTAGCTATATTCCATACTGTAAGGTGAGTGGAACAACCAGGACTAAAACTGAATTTAATTTTTCATTTACATTTTATTTTAACTACATATACAGATAGGTAATATGATTGAATTATCATTGTTTAAAATAATTTCTGATTTCTAACACATTAAATATTGGAAACTAGATGTGAACTTTTTGGAGCCTCAGTTTATGCTCTTCATACAATATTAAGCAGCATCAAACAGGGAAAAAGTGTATTACAATCAGTAGCAACGTTTTATTAATTCCATTGTTGTTTGAGTGCAGTCTCACTGGTCAGAACTTGAAGAACTATTTAAAATAAAACCTATTATGAATACTCAATTTAGTTTAAATTATTACTATGCCAATATTAACTTCTGAAATACTTGTAGTTAATAAATACACACACATAAAACTAATATATGTATGCACATATTATCTACAATGAATGTTCTTCTTTCATATCAGAATAATTCAGAAGCTGAAAGTATTGTATTATTTCCAATAAATACTATTAATTAAAAATGTCCTGTCATTTGGCTACTGCCACAAACATGAATTGGAACAAAATATTCAAGGATAATTAAGGTTTCCTTAGTAATTATCTGATACAAAGCCTTAATATTTAAAACCTTACAGGTAAATGACATGTTATTTATAATCTTTGCTGACAAAAAATTAAGCTTTTAAGCACTCATATTGTTTTACTTAACAAGAAAGTGATACTTATAGAAACTGTTTTGTTATGAAAGCAAAACTTATCCAAATATCCAAATGGACTGCTCAGTCACCTTGCTGCCCACAGTCTGCCTTAGTTTCAACTTGTGGATATCCTAATATTACAATAATCTAGTTTTAAGAAATCATATTTCAGATAAACTTAAGTCTCCTGAATAACTATGGGAATCTGTTATTTTATTATTTTATTAAAATGATGTTTTGGAAAACAAAGAATAAGTTCTAACACACTGACAACAGACTTCACTAGAACAGAATATAGTTAAAGCAAACAAACAGTTCCAGTTGTATAAATATATATTGAAGTAGGATTCTATGAGCAGTATTGTTAATGTTTCTACTAGCAAAAGCTACTCAGCTTAAGAACAACAGCCTGTAAACCCAAGATATGGAACAAAAAATAAATTAATCACAGCTGTTTGTTTGAGATGAGATGAGATGAGATGAGGGACAACTAGAATGTTAACACCATTGGGAAGGTAGGGGGTTTCAATAAAGCAGGTTTTTTTTACAAAGCAAATCTTTCTTATAATGGAGGCTTTTTAAGCCACTTTGATAAAATGCATCAGTTGGACAAAAAGATGGAGATAAGATTTTAAATCTACCAAGTCTACAGTATATATTGATAGGCAATTCCAAAAACATAAGAAGAGAACTGAAATTAAGAAGGGCATATACCACTCTGAAAAGAAAATATGGTTTTGAACAGCAAGAATGCTATATGTGTTTACGGTTTACACAATAAGCATTGATTTTAGTAGTCAGTCACAAAGAATTGATGGAGCATTAGGAAAACAATAATCCACTCTAGAGAGACTGTTAGGTGCAGTGGTTATGGCATCAGACTTGAAACCAAGAGACCATGAGTTCTAGTACCTTAGGCATAAAGCCATCATAAAAACAAACCTAGGAAAGAGGCAATGGCAAACCATTTCTGAAAACCTGCCAAGAAAACTGCAGGGATCTGTCCAGATAGTCTCTCAGACACAACTGAATGGAAGAAAAAGAAAACATACTCTCTTTGTCAGCAACCATACTATACATCTTCTCATTCAAATATTCAATCCTTATTTTTTGTTGCCAAATACAAGGTTTCAGAAAAAACTAATTGTTATCTTTGTCCAAAGTCAAATTTTAGGCAGACTTTAGCAGAGATCTACACCCACAAGTTTCTATAATTATTGGGAAGAAGTCAATGTTTGGTGAGGTTTAATGGTAAATTCTTTAAGAATTTACATTGTTGGCTCTTAAAAACTGATTTTAAACTTTTTTGTCCATTAGGCTTTCATTGAATAGATGAGATTTGGTAGGCCTATACCTTGTGCAAATAGTGTGTAGATTGACTCATGCTATTCTGAATGGACCAAATCATAGTGGTTACACCAAATTGGCATTCTGGTTAGAATGGGTTCTCATTATACTGACTTTAGAAATATGGAAGCTGAATCAACCTTGAGCCTGTCAGGTTATAACACCTGGCTGTGGGCAAAATTAACCTGCAATACTGCATACTAACTACTGAGCCACCATAACTCAAATGACAACTATTCCAGACATCTTTAAAAAAAAAAACCTATTCCAGGTCTTATTGCACATTTTTATAAGGCAGACAGAAATCCCAAAGTCAGCCACTCCACAGAAAATGTTTTCTGCTTAATGACATGTATACATACTGTGATAAAAATGACTGTCTACTCTACAGAGATAACCTTGCTTGCATGTGAGAATTTGTTGATTTTTTTATTGTTAGGCTTTATTTATTTTTATTTACTCTTTTGGATTTTGGTCAATGACCTTAATTATATTTTTATTTGATCTGGTGTCAAAGAATTATGAAGGATAAGTAGAAGCTATTATATCTATTTATATTCTCCCTTGGTTTCATGACAGAATGGAATAGGTAGAAAGAAGAGATCCCTCACATTTTACCATGTATCAACCCCCTTGGTAAAGGATTTTTGGAGAATCCACTTACCTTCCCTTTTTTTGTAAATGAGAAAAGTAATTAAGTTAAGAAACACATACTTTCCTGGACAATTTTTGGAAGTGATGTATATTATTGGATATGCCATTAATGACAACTGAAACACCAAACCACTTCAAATATTCTATCCAAGATAATACCTCATGAGGGAAAATTGTATTGGGGAGAGAAATGTCATTCATGCATAGTTCAGCTAATTGCACTTCTTTCTGTCCAGAAAGAAGGAATTGATTTTTCCAAGGGACCATGTGAGAAATTGGGACATTTGTGGAGGGCTGCCATCCTCCTGTCCTGTGTATCCTAGATTGGTGCTTCCCATCTTCCTGCACTCTTATGCCAACACTGTCAATGTCATAGGCCAGACCAGGACTACCTATGGGTTTGTGAGGGGAGAAAATGAATAAATCTATTGTGTATTATATAGCTGTGACTCAAATCTCAAAACTATCAGTTGATACATTTCTACTGCAAAGGGAGAATTTGAAACGTTGAACAATCACACGTTGTGTTCTGGGAAAACCTGAGAGAATGTGTACATGTTAAGGAGGCATTTAACTTCCTGATGTCCCATATTAGGTAATGAATTGTATACTGAAATTCAATAGGTAGATTGTAAACCAAGCCATCCTCGGATGGGGCGGTAGGTTAGGGTATAAAATAGAATGCAAAATTTTGCTCAGGGTTCCTCCCACTTGCCAGGGCAGGATCCCGTCTCTGCAGAAATGCTACAATAAAGCTGTTTTCCTTGGATTAATATAGAATCTTTGGTGGTTTTTCAAGTCCCCACCTCACAATTTGGCGAGCCAGCCAGGAGCCTCAACAGTGGTCTTCCGGAAGCCAGGGACTAGGTGAGTAGTGGCCACGACCTCCCATTGAGAGGTGCCTCCTCCCTGAATTCTGGTCGGCTCCAGAGGTGACTGGAAATCCAGATGATCCTTGGAAACAGCGTTTTGCTGGCTGATAGACTGGGACTATCGAAAAGAGAATAGAGGAAAGCCTGAGTTGGGGACGCCCACACATCCACTACCTCGGAGGTCTGGAGTGATCAGGTAAAACTTTGTTCCTTTCATTTGCAGTCAGAAAAAGAAAAAGGGGGGGGAAGAGGTCCTTAAACTCCCTGGGGGGAATCCAGTGTCTGCTGGAGGACTAGGACTAGGAGTCTGAAAGAGAGGGGTCCTTAAACTCTCTGGGAGTATCCAGTGTCTGCTGGAGGACTGGACTGGTGAGTCAAGACTCTGGGAGTCTGGAAGAGTAGAGATGGGAAACGGACAAAGCAAAGGTCTTGGAGACCAGGAAGAAACCTGTCTGGGACAGGGAAAAACTGACAATGGCAGGAAATCAATTCCGGTAGATTCGCCCCTGGGACAGCTACTCCAGCAGTAGGTTCTCCCCGAATCTAAAGGAATTCACCAGACATCTCAAAAAGAAAAATATGATTTATCTTTGTCAAGACCAATGGCCAAAATATCCTCTGATTGATCCTAAATTTCCATATCACTGGAGTCCTGAGGGGGAAACCAGTACCTATTGGATAACCAAATTGAGAGACTATATTCTCCAACACAAAATGACCACTCAAATTGCATACATAGCATGTGAAATTTGAAGGTCCTGTCCCTCCAATCGAGGGTCAATACATGTCTCAACAAAAAGACAATGAGAATGAGACGGACGATTGGCTGCAGAGTTCGCCGCCCGCAAATCCTAATTTGAATAACGCACCCGCCAATGTTGCTATGGCACCACCGCCATTGCCGGTGGCACAACCCCCTCCTCAGTCGCCTCCCTATCTGCGACTGAGAAAAGAAGTGGAACAGTTGAGAAGAGAAATGTTCAAAATTTTCCCTTCAGAGAAAAACCTGAAGTGGATGCATTTCCTCTTAGGGAAGTTCCTAATGGGATCAATGCTGCAGGCAACCCGGTGACAGTCTTTGTGGCTGCCCCCATAAAACCAGCCGAGTTGTGAGAATTGAAAAAGACTCTTCCAAAACTTCATGAGAATGCTCATGAGGTGGTCGAACAGTTAGAACTACAGAGACACTGTAAAAAAACCAGACAGAAATCACAGATGATGGTTGCAGCTGTGCAGGCTGCAGCTAAAAATGAGGTGAAGAAAAATGTGGATTGTGTAAAAGGAGCAGTGGGAGGCCAGGGTGAGAGAAGGTGAGATGGAATGCAAGGAAGTTTCAGAGGAAGAGGTTTCAGAGGGATGGGAATGAGACAGCCTGGAATGGACAGAAGCTGCTTTAGGTGTGGGAAGGAAGGACACTTTGTGCGCGAGTGTCCTACCAACCGGGAGGAGAGGAGTTTTGCATTCTATGATTAGTGTAGTTCTGGCTCCTTTAAGAGGACCTGCGGGGAGCCATTGATAAACATTTCAGTGGGTCCTGACCATCAGGAGCAGCTGTTTCTGATAGACACTGGCGCAAGCCGGACTTCTGTGTGTGTGTCCCGATAAAGGGCGCACATAGATCAAGGAAAATGATAAAAGTAGTGGGGGTGAGTGGAAAATCACAGGATGTGAGGGTGTTTGAACAAATCAGACTGGAAGTGAATGAAGTGCTGACTGAGGCTGCTGGAGTGAATTTGCTAAGGAGAGATCTGTTGCCTGTGTTTGGTATCCAGCTGTGGGATACCGGGAAGGGAGTAAGGATGTGGAAGATGACTGTGGAAGATGAGAGGGCAATTTCGGATGAGGTCTGGGCAGGAGGAGAGAAGGCAGTGCGAATGAACATTCAGCCGATTAAGATTCAAGTGCCGCCTGGGGTGACAAAGCTTTGGACCCCAAAATATTCAATGAGTAGAAGGGGGAGAGAGGGGTTGATCTGAAGGATGCCTTCTGGGCATGCCCCCTTGAGGAGGGCAGTAGAGACCTGTTTGCATTTGAATGGAATGATCCTGAGAGTGGAAGATTTGGACAGGCTTTGGAAAGTCAGTGTCTTTTATGTTGATTCAATATGTGGATGATTTGTTGCTGACTGGAGAGAAAGAGGGAGAAGTCAGAGCAACATTGGTAGCTTTGCTAAATTGGCTGAAGGAGCAGGGATTGACAGTTTCAAGGGAAAAGATCCAGTCTGTGGAAAAGAAGGTGAAATAAAGCTTTTGGATTGCAGAGTTTGGGTGGACCAATACACTGTGTTAGCCCAATTCTTGCACAGGAAGCTAGTAGGAAAAGGAGAGAGTATAGAATGGTTAGAGGGAGATGATGAGAGATGGGAAGTTTTAAAGAAGGCATTGTCATCCGCACCGGTTTTGGCTTTGCCCAATTTAAAGCTCCCATTTCATCTGTATGTGTCAGCAGCTCAGGGAACGGGACTAGGAGTGTTGGCACAGAAGAAAGGGGGGGCAATACCAGCCCATCGCTTTTTTGAGCAAAACTCTGGAACCGGTGGTGAGAGGATGGCCGGTGTGTGTACAGGCTGTGGCTGCTACAGCTATGTTGGTGGTAGAGAGCAGGAAGTTAACCTTTGGGGGGGGGCTTGTAGGGCATTCACCCCACCAGGTTACTTCTGTGCTCAGTCAGTTGGCAACAACTTGGATGACAGAAGGGCGGATTCTCAAATATGAGACCATTTTGAGAACCAGCCCAGATGTAGTGATTGGGACAGATAGGAATTTGAATCCAGCAGAATTCCTAGAAGGGGGAAGACAGGAGTGGGAGGCTGAGGACCATGATTGTTTATTGTAAGTAGATTTGATGACAAAGGTGAGGGAGGATCTGGAAGAAACTCCTTTGAAAGGAGGGGAGAGATGGTTTATGGATGGATCAAGCAGGGTTAAGGAAGGAAAGAGGAAGTCAGGATTTGCAGTTGCTTTGAAGAGGGCTTTGGATTTGGCTGAAGGAATTGATGTGACAATTTGGACTGATTCCAAATATGCCTGGGGTGTGGTCCATACCTTTGGGAAGATCTGGCAGGAGAGGGGTTTTATCAGGGCTGATGGGAAACAAGTGACAGCTTGTGGAACAGGTTCTGGAGGTCCTGCAACTGCCAAATCAAGTGTCAATAGTACATGTGAATGTTCATCAGAAAGGAAATACCCCAGAGGTAGTTGGAAACAGGTGGGCAGACAAATGGGTGAAAAAGCTGCAGGGGAATTAAAGCTGGTAATGGCATTAATTCCCTTGCTAGAAATGGAAGAGGATGAGGATTGGAAACCTGAGGGAAAAGAGAAAGATGATTTGGAAAAAGAAGGGTGTACATTAACTGAGGATGGGTGGAGAACTTCAGAGGGGGTGAGGGTGGTTCCCGTGAATGTAATGAGAGGAATTCTGGAGAAGGTACATGAGGAAAGACACTGTGGAATGGAAGCATTGGTGATGGCTGTAAAACCACATTTTTAGAGCCCAAAGATGTGGACACTAGCCCAGAGTATCTGTTGGAAATACTTATTGGTGATTAAAGATCAATTGACAGGATGGGTAGATGTCTATCCAACTAGAAGAGCCACAGCATCCACAGTAACCAAGATCCTATTAGAACAAATAATTCCACAATATGGGATGATGGAAGCTATTGATTCTGACAGGGGGATACATTTTACACAAAAAGTGTTGCAATCTGTGATGGGAGCTGTTGGGGTGAAATGGGATTTGCACATCCCTTGGCAGTGCGAAAGTGGAAAGGGCGAACAGGGAATTGAAGAGACATTTGACCAAATTACAATTAGAAAATGAATTACCATGGACAAAGAACTTATCCTTGGCACTCCTTATAATTAGAACATGCCCAAGGAAAGACACAGGGATCTCCCCTTTTGAAATGTTAATGGGGCGACTCTACCTGGCCAGACTGGGAAATCCTATACCTGAATTTAAAGATTTGTTTCTGAGAAAATATTTGCAGATACTGTCCAGGTCTTTGTTTTCTCTTCATAAACAGGGATTGTTGGCACAATGACCACCACTTGCGGGAAGCCAACACCCCTACGAAACTGGAGATTGGGTCCTGATAAAGACTTGGAGAAGTGAGAAGCTGCAACCTAGCTGGGAAGGCCCGTACCAGGTGCTGTTGACAACTGAATCTGCAGTTCGCACTCGAGAAGGAGGCTGGACGCATTACAGCAGAGTCACAAAGGCACCAGATCCAAATTCTATGTGGAGGGCAGTTCCAGTGGACGGTCAGCTGCTGAAGCTCACCTTAAAAAGATGAAGAGGATTGGACCCTGGACTGAGCTAACCACCTTGATGATAGTACTGATGATTACATCAGGAGGACAGATTCCATATATTGGAACAGCTGGAGACTTGGGGACAGATTTATGGGAAGACAATACATACATGAAGGATTTGAAGAAGGTATCACAAGCATTGAACATAACTAACTGCTGGATGTGCATGCACATGCCAGGGAAGACAGGGGAGGGTTTAACATTACATGCAATCCCACTAAGTCAACAGGATTTGAGACCAAAGGGAAATAAATTTGAACAGGCTCCTATGAAAAGAAACCTATCCGGGAAGGTATTTGTCCATTTGAGAGAAAAAAGCATATGTGTGTTTCAAGAGAAATGTATCCAAAGGAGTGGATCTGGGTGATTGGGAAAAATGCAACAAAACTTTTGATATGCCTTTATCTTGTAGTAACCACAGTTATTCTAACACTCATAATCAATTGAGTTATTTTAATCACGACCAATACCAGATGTGTATGTATTTTGAAGATATAATCAATTGGACTCGGATTTCGAATCAAACGTATGCCATGAAAAATTTTAGGTGGGTGTTGTGTGGGAAACATGCGTATAGAGAAATGCCACCACGTTGGAGTGGGATTTGTACCATGGGATACGTGATACCAGTAATATATAAATTGAATACCTTACCCCAGGGACGGATTCGTAACAAAAGAGAAATCAGTTCAGGACTAACGCTGGGGGGAAGGTTGAAAACACAGATAGCACGGGGAATGCTGGCACTGTTGGGAGTAGCCATGAATTATAGAGATTTACATATTCTGAATAACTTTACAGCAGCCATGTTTAATGATACTATCAAGACAATCAAAATGCTCAACACGGAACTTTCTGAAGTTAGAAAAGTGGCTTTGCAAAATAGATATGCATTAGACATTGTATTAGCTGCAAAAGGGTGTGTGTGTGCTTTGATTCATTCCCATTGCTGTGTATATATCCATGATTTCCAACCCAATATTACAAAAACAGTGCAAACGATGGAGGAATGCATTCGTTCTAATCCATTATTACAAAGAGGTGATTCCTCATTTCCAGATTTGTGGGGGGGCATTATGGTCTTGGCTTCCCAGCACTGCTTGGTTGAGATCTACAATCATGGGAATTATATTAATTATTATATGCTGTGTGATGTTTTGTTGTTGTGTTCAGTGTTTCCCTGGTGTAATAGCAATGTGTGGAAGATTAGGGAAAACTTTAGGTTCAAGATCCGGGAAGCAGGAGGAAGAACCTCTGATGATGTTTCAGAAGGAGATGGCTCTGAAAGAGGCTGGGGATCTGTTGCGTGAGTTTGAGTCAAGAATGTAAGCAGAAGAGGAGGGAATTGTGAGGGGAGAAAATGAATAAATCCATTGTGTATTGTATAGCTGTGACTCAAATCTCAAAACTATCAGTTCAAAGATTCTTGAAATATTTTATAGAATTCTGCTGGAAGCCCATCTGGACCCGGTGCTTTCCCATTATTTTGTCTCTTAAATGCTTCATTTAGTTCCATCATTGTTATATTGCTTTCTAGCATTTCTTCAGTCTCTTTAGGTATCTTCGGTAAATTAGCTTCCTGTAAATACTGTTTGACTTTTTCCTCATCAATATTCTCTTGTTTATACAGTTGCCCATAAAAATCTCGAATAATTTCTTTTTTCTCCTTATTCCCATAACGAACTTGGCCTTGTTCATCTATTAACTTCAATATTTTTCTTGATTCCTTCTCTTTTCTCAATTTATATGTTAGCCATCTACCTGGTTTATTTGCATCTTCAAAATAATTCTGTTTAGAGTTTCTGATTTTCTGTGCCAGTTCTTCTTTCTCTATTAATTCCATTTTATGTTTAATTACATCCAGCTTCAATTTAATATCCTTTTTCTGTAGCATTTTCTGTAATTCTTTTTCAAGAATTTTATACTCATCTTCCAAGGCCTTAGAAGCTTGCCTTTTCCTAATATTCTTTTTTGTTGTATAATCTATTATCAAACCTCTAGCGTATGCCTTCATTGTATCCCACACATTCTGCGTTGAAGTATCTTCTTTTTTATTTTCTCTAAAGAAAAAAGCCAATTCCTTCTCCATCCATTGTATAAAATCTTTCTCCTTTAAAATAGTATTATTTAATGTCCATCTCGATCTTTTTTTTTGTCCCTTCCATTTAATTGTCATTGGGCTATGATCTGCCCAAGTACTTGTTTCAATATTTGTTTCTTGAATATTGGATATTAATTCTGTTGAGATCCAAATCATATCTAATCTGGACCATGATAAATGTCTATTTGAATAAAAAGTATATTGTTTAGCTTTAACATTTCTTTCTCTCCAAATATCTTTTAAAGTTAATTCATCTGTCATTTTAAAAAAAGACCTTGGGAGAGCCTTTCTATTTTGCTTTGTTGTTCTTGCTATATAGTCCAATTTATTGTCCACAATTCCATTAAAATCTCCCATCATAATTATATTAACATAGTCCAGCCCAATTATTTTCATGTATAACTTTTTATAAGACTCTTCTTGTTTATCATTCGGAGCATAAATTGCAATCAAGAGTATTTTTATATTATTGTCCATTATTTCTACCATTAATACTCTTCCATCTTCATCCGTGTAAATCAATTTTGCTGGGATAGCTTCTTTAATGTATAGAACCACTCCTCTTTTCTTACATTGAGTTAAAGAAGTAAATATTTTCCCCAATTTTGGCTGTACTAACAATTGTTCATGTTGTTTTTTATTATGAACTTCTTGCAGACAAATTATATCAAATTTTAATTTCTCTTATTTATGAAAAGTTTTCCTTCTTTTAACAGCTGAATTAAGTCCATTTATATTCATTGTAATCAGTTTTTTTTCTTCCATGATTATGCTTTATATTTAGGTCTAACCGCTCTCGTGGATCTCACTTCACGCTGCTCTTTGCTATCCACCTGTCCCCCTACTGCTCCTTTCTCTTTTTCAGTCTCCAGTTGTTCCACTTGAAACTCAATTAATGAGACCTTTTTCTCTGCCTCCTCTCTTCTTCCTCCAAAAAATTCTGCATGGAAAAGTTCCGCTTTCTCAATTGAATCAATTCTATATCTCTGCTCTTGCCACCTAAACATTAGTCCTTCTGGAATCAGCCATCTATAATTCACTTCATTTTCCAATAGCATTTTGGTCAGAAATCGATATTCTCTTCTCATCTCTCTCACTCTTCTGGGTATTTGTTTTAAAACCACAACCTCTTTACCTTTATATTTCAATGTTTTCTCTCTTACTACTTGTAATATATGCGTTTTAATGGATTTTTTGGTAAATCTAATATGGACTTCCTTGGGTAATTTATTTCTCATCGCATACCTTGTATAGACTCGATATATCTCATCTATTCCATCCATCATCTTTTCCTCTGTAATTTCCAAAGCATCTGCCAAAATTTCTATCATTACCGCTGCCAAATTTTCTCCTTTTTCCTCTTCTATATTTTGAAATCTGAGGTAAAATTCTGACCTTTCCATCTCCCACCTCAACATCCCACTTTTTTCTTGTTCAACCACTGTTAATCTACTGTCAATATTTCCAATCTTCTCTCTTTGTTTTCCTTCTTCCTCAATTTTTTGGAATCTCTCCTCATACTTGACCATCATTTGTTTAATGTTTTCCACTTTTTCATCAGTCTTCTCTATTCTTTGTTCAATATTTTCTGTTCTTTGTTCAATATTTTCTGTTCTTTGTTCAATATTTCCTGTTCTTTGTTCAATGATGTCTGATTTTGTCTTGAGATCTTGGATTCCTTGCATAATCATCTGTAAAGTTACTCTTTCTTGTTCCTTATCTTGCTTCAACATTGTCTGAATTAAACGTTGTCCTCCAGCTGGTGGGGAAGCAGAGGTAGAAGTAGAAATGTCAGATGGTATTGGTTTCCTGCTCATTTCAATGCTTCCAAAGCTTCAAATTCTTCTTGACTTTTAATCCAACTGGTAGAGCAGCCAATTATAATCCAAAATAGAAAACTCCAATAGTAAAAGGCACGAAACCAAAGAAGAAACAGCAAAAAAGGAAGAAGAAAGATCTTCAGGTTCTTCTAGACCCTAATCCAATTACGAAGTAGTCCACCATAAAAAAGAAAAAATAGAAAGGAGAAAAACAAACAAATCCAAAAATAATAATATTGATTAAGAGAAAAAAAAAAGAAAAAAAAAAAAAAAAGCAAAAAGAGAAAAAAAACAAAAAGTTCCTTCAGGTTCTTCACACCTTAATCCAGTTGAAAAGTCTCAATAATCAAAAAAGAAAAACAAAGTGGTCCAAAAACATAGATAGGAAAAGCAAAAAAGTCCCAATAAAAAAGAAAAGAAAAATAAAGAAAAAACTCTGAGGCTTTCCCTTTAAAATAAAAGGCAGAAATAAAAATATTACTAGAATTGAAATTTAGAAAAAGGCTGGCGAATAGGGTGTGTATATATATATATATATATATATATATATATATATATATATATATATATATATATATATATATATATATCTGGCAAAGTATTTTCCCACATGGTGCTTTTAAAGTTGTAGCAACGTTTCAGCAGAATCTCATCTGCCATCATCAGGCTTGAACAAAGCTGAATGCCAGACATGTAAGTACCCGCGAAAACTTAAGAAAACATATATATATATATATATATATATATAAAGGCACACTGCACTTTATTTATTTATCCAAGGCTCTTGTTATGACTCTCTTCTCCAGCAGCTTCAAAGCCAAACCTCAAGTGTTGAATTATTGATAACAGTCCAGGAAAGCACCTGCAATAATATTTTGCTGTGCTCTCCCTCTATCTTATCACGTTAAAATGTCCTTGAGAAGAGGTCTTTTTGCAATTCTCTCCAATTCAAATAAAATACTTTCAAGCCTCTAGTTGGCAGTGTTGCAAAGTTTCTTAATGCTCTTCCTCCCCCCCAGCCAGAAAAAAGGAGTAATATATACAGAGACAAAAAAAATAGCCAAAGGGAGCCTCTATCCTAAAGAAAGTTGAAAAATCAAAGGGAGCATAAAAATATATATAAGAGAAAATTCAATCTGGTTACCTACAAAGTCACACGTTGTGTTCTGGGAAAACCTGGGAGAATGTGTACATGTTAAGGAGGCATTTAACTTCCTGATGTCCCATATTAGGTAATGAATTGTATACTGAAATTCAATAGGTAGATTGTAAACCAAGCCATCCTCGGATGGGGCGGTTGGTTAGGGTATAAAATAGAATGCAAAATTTTGCTCAGGGTTCCTCCCACCTGCCAGGGCAGGAACCCGTTTCTGCAGAAATGCTACAATAAAGCTGTTTTCCTTGGATTAATATTGAATCTTTGGTGGTTTTTCAAGCCCCCACCTCACAGGTTGGATGTGGCCCACAGACCATAAAATGGCCGGCTTGGAAAAGATCCAATGCCCATCGTGGATCAGTGGTGTTTCTTGACTGAAATCTGCATTTCAATAATTTGCCATACAGAGGCAGGCATGCACAGATTTCAGTTGGGAGTGAGATGCACATTTTTCTTTCTTCTCATCCTGTGTAAGTCTTGCGGGTGACTTCATTCTGTTATGGGTCAAATAACAATGATGATGACATCACTAGATAAAATAACAGCTAAGTTAATATGACTTGGTAGTAGCATCAATTGAGGATAACCAAGTATGGAAATTGAAGGAAATAAAATAAAATTACATTGCAAGGTACGCAGCAAACTGTCAAAAGATAGAAGCATTTTTCAGCATTGTTAAAACTTATAAAACATAGCTATTAGTTTTGTCCAAGCTCTATTCTCTCCTCCTTGTGAGTGTCATTTCTAGATGAATACACATTTTATGCTGTTCTCTCTTTCAATCTCTCTTTTTCTATGGTTCTTACAAGTAGGATTACTGCCAAGAGGTTGCTGAATCTTGCTGACTGTTGCTAGAAAGTCCAGGGCTCTTTAAGTACCCTATGGTGTCAGTTGCCATTAAGACACGGAAATGTAATTTGAACTTCCCTGTTAAAAATGTGCATCTTAGCATGGCTGTTAGCCACATTTCTGGTTGTTCAAATACTGTAAGGCTTTAGAAAATAAAAATCACGATTAGGTTAATGAGTAACTTGGAAATTTCAGTGAGTGTTTCTATAAACTGTGCTTGTCTTGTCCAATAATTTTGAATAACAACTCTGTAATTTAATTCAACCAATATTTAATTTGGCCTTTTCTGCTCCTCCTACTGCTAGGACCATTCAGCTGATTAAAAGTTATAGTTCAAATTCTATTGAAACTGTGTTCATTTTTATTAGGATCATATTACATTTGTCTTGCATGCATGTCTTGCATGTATGGATACATATATAACCACATACAAGTAAACCAATGACTGAAATGTAATCATTCTAGATTATGTAGAATTAGCATATTTAACAAATTAATTTAATTTAAGGAAATTATGAATATAGTTTCCTTTTGATAGATAATCCTATTGGTGTTGAACTGTAGCCTCCACTTGGCCCGTAGGCCCTACCATGGTTGCAATGTCACTTATTACTTGTTTGTCCTTATCTATGGGTCTATCAAAGATGAATAAAGGGATATTCTCACAAGCATTAAGGCAGAGGAAGAATAATCTATTGTCAGTGTATCTATTGTCAGTGTATATGATTAAAAATTGGCAAAATGTCTTGAGATTTCTTATTAGCAATCACATGAGATTTTCATATTCTTCCCTGAGGTTTCAGCATATATAGTAAATTAATGAAATGTCTATTTTATATATGTACAGTATATATGTGTGCATGGATAAATATATAGACACACCAACAGACATGTATCTGGGCACAATCTGGATTTAATGCAGCTTATAGTACTATAGTGTGTGAGTGTCATGTTGCCAACCCCAATTCTACTACTTCATCTTAATGCTTTTCCTTTTCTTTCTTGTTTGGAGCAATTCTGCATTTTTGTACATAAACTTTATCAGATATAAGGAAACTACATCAGTGGTCGCCAACCAATGGTTCACAAGAAAATTTTGGTGGTCTACAGAGAAATGTCACCCCCAAACCACCACCCCAAAGCAATCCAGGCTGCGCAGAAACACAAGGCTGCACTGTCCACATGGCTCACGGGAACACGGCTTGTGTTGCTTGCATTGTGAAAAACATGAGGTAGTGAGGGGAGGAGGGAAAGGGCAGAGGAGGGGAAACTTGCCCCACTTGTCCCACATGCCTCGTCTGGCCACGAGGGTGCTTCTTTCCACTTCTTTCTTCTTCTGCTTTTTGCTGCATACAAGAAAAGCAGCAAAAGCCTTTCTTTCTATCCCCCAAACTCTTCTAGAAATGAGTCTTTGGGACCCTGAAAGGCATCCTGCTCCAATAGGCTGCACTGGCAAAGAGTCATTTCTGGTGGAATTTGGGGGAGAGAAATAAAGACTTCTGCTGCTTCTGCTGCTTTCCTTGCATGAAGCCAAAAGTCTCTCTCTCTCCCCTCTCCCCTCCAAGAACAGAGCTGGAGACGGTTAAAAATGGTTGATCGGTAGGAAAATGCAGACAGAGACCCTGGGAAAACCCCAAAAAAAGTCTGCAGGAAAATTTCCCACCCCATTTTCCTACTGATCTATTGTTCTTTATTTGGGATCACAGAATACTCCCCCTCTTTCTCCCCCCCCCCAGAACAGAGTTGAAAAGCAGGTTAGGAATGTGGCTGCCCTGGAGGGTGTGTGTGTGTGAGGGACCTCTGTGTGTGTTTGTATGTGTATGTGTGTGTGTGTGTGAAAGAGAGAAAGAAGAAAGAGGAGAGAGAGAGAGAGAGAGAAAGAGAGAGATGGTATTCTGCGATCCCAAATAAAGAACAATCAATCTGTAGGAAAATGGGGTGGGAAATTTTCCTGAAGATTTCTTCTGCAGAGACCCTGGGAAAATCCCCCCCAAAAGTTGGTTAGGTATCAGTAAAATACTTTTTACATTGCACTTCTGGTTAGTATCCTGGTTATCACATTATGGTCTAACCATTCTATATCTTCCAAAATATTCCTAGGCAGAGCATACTGTAAAGTATAGAAATAATCTGGTTGTCCATTTTGGTGGCGAGAATAATTTAGGTTCATTTCTGAGAAGAACTGAATCTGAGTATGAAGCCATATCATTCTGACTTCATGAAGAAATATCTTTAGCTCGGCTCCCCCATGAATTGATCTACTGAAGGGGAAAAGTCATTTTTGTTTCTCTTTGAGTGAGCTATTTTCTCCCTATATGCCTGAGTGATTCCTTTCTTCTTGGCCATCTCCTCTTTTCAGCCTTCTCTTCTTGGGCTTCACCCAAGGGTTTTTCTTTGTTATTTTATTAAGTGCACATTTAGTATATTAGCATCTTGACATTCCTTCTAACCATCTGTGATTGGGAAACAATATTTAGAGCAATTGTCAAAGCTTTGCTTAGATAAATCTAGTGGAAATATTTTTATGTAATAAAGGTTGTCTAATATTAGCAATCATTACATTACTGTAAGCAATTAAATGGAGGTATCAGAATAGTGCTACATGATAGGATTTTATTGCTTTATTATTACTATTTATTCATGCATGGATTTTTCTCAAAGACACTGTAGGAGTCTTAAAAGTTTTATTTCACTTTAGAACTGCCAACTGATGTTACAGGTACTACTAAACAGTTGGAAGAGATACAGTAAAACTGGATGAAATTTAGAATAAACTGGGCAGAAAAGGTGTGATCAAATACTCTTGAGATTTCATTTTTAAACAATAAAATAATTGTGTATTATCCCCACTACATATTCATTGTCACCCAATAATCTTTTTCCTAGAGACCTGGAGTGATGATCTACTACAACTTTTGTTGACTAGTATACTCTTGTAGGCTTGAGAATACTTGTTTGGACTCTGTATAGATAGAATATCTCTCTCATCAAAATATAAAACTTCATATTCTTATAGTAAATTAATTACTAGGAACTAATAATGACTGTTTAGAATCTACCTTTTCTCGTGTTTTTGTTAAGTATTTGTATTTGCTAATCACATCTCTTTGCTTCAAAATTAGATAAAATTCTTGCCAAAAGTGTTTGATTTTGCTGCCAGTATTCTAATGCCATGCAGTTATTTGTAGCTTAATGAAAACTGAATATCTTGGCACTGAAGTGGCATGAGATAGATGAATAATGAGGAGCTAGAGATAAAGAAAGAAGTAATAATGTTACTACCATTCTGGAGCCTGAATGTTAGCAGAAAATGCTTGTCACTTTTCTGGTTTCATATCCTGTATCTGATCCATGCAGTGAAATATTTTGGACTGGCATTATCATTTAATTTAAAATATACACTTCTCTTTGTGGTTTACACACTTAATTCAAGCAGAATCCAATGCAAACAAAACAAAGAGTAAAGATCATTAGTAATTCATTAGCAGAGTCTAAGAAAGGAATATATGCTAGAGTTTACATGTTATTTATGATTTTTCATTACCACTATTTGTATTGTTTTTAATTGTGCTGAAAAATATTTATTGTAAACTAATATATTTTCATATCAAGAATTAATTAATTAAATGCCATTAATTTGATAGCTCCTAGAAATGACAGATACATTTTCTTCAGGACAATTTATTCCCAACCTAGACCTTCAGTACTGCTTCACTATCCCCATTTGTAATAAAGTCCATTTACCTTGCTTTGACTGTTCCCTTTCTTCTGATTACTCCTAATTTCCTACCACTATAAACCTTTACAAAGCCAATTCTTCATATATCCAGAGTGTAATAATTTGAGTTTCATCATTTGTGCCTCAAGTGAGAACTCTTAATTGATTTGTTTGATGATCCATATATTTTTTCAGGGGGGGGGGTGTTTTACTATGGTGGTATTTTTAGGAGGCCTTTACTAAGTGTTGGATTGATGAGTACTCTTTAAATGCTAGATCCTTCACTGTTGGAACTTCCTTCTGAATTGGATATCCTTGAGAAGATTTTCATTGTTTTTCCATATTCTCATTTTCAGTGTCTTTACAGATGTTATTGTAATATTGTTTTTTGTTTCCTTTAACAGACGCTCTGAAATTCTTTGTAAAAATTCCTTCCAATTATTACACTGATTATTCTGGTAATCAATTTGCTTTTGTTTGTTTCTTGATCTTTCATGTTTCTTTTTAACAACTTCCTTAAGTTCATTCCATAGTTCCTCTGTTCCCTTATAAGAATTCAAAGCTATTCCAGATATTCTCCTCAAAAATGATGGGTATATGCTGAGTCATATTATGGAAACTGTTGGATTACTTATTCCACTTTAGCTTAACTTGGAACTTACACATGAGCAGTTTGTGATCTACTCCATAGTCACCCCATGACCATTCTAACTGAGTTTCTAGCTTTTTTATAGTCAATCAGATTCTGTTGCTCCATATGGTGCTATGTATGGTTATAGGAGTCCTTGCAGTTGTTGGAAGACTATGTTATCAGTTAAGGAATAATTAGTTCACAACATTTATAGGCCATATTTACAAGTCCTGCTTCATTTTGTTCTATAAGCCATAAAGCCCAGCTACATTTTTCTCCTTAATGTTTCCATCTTTGACATTCCAGTCAAATCAACATGTATTGCTTGCATGTTCTATTGATTTCAAATTGAATTTGGCCATAAAACTCATCAATCTCCACTTTATCTACATCAGTCACTTGGATAATTGTCATATTGAAGAGCTATTCAAAAAGTTAATTGATATTATTTAGTCATGTATTTTTGTTATACCCTTCTGGACACTTAAAGCATGCAATTTTTTCTTCTTTTCATTTCTCCTAAGTAGTATGATCTGGACTGAAATTGTCCATCTCTAGTTCATTTCAATTTGCTGATACCTAAAACATCAATGTGTAGTTAAAGCATTTCATTATTCACTCTGTTGGGTTTTCTGGTGTTCATGCTTATATTCCCTGTGCCTACTGTAATTCTGTCTTTCCAACTTCAGATTTTCTTTTTCTGTCTGGCAGCATTAGCAACTAGACATTCCAAAAGCTTCTCCAAGCTAGCCATTCATAAACACCACTCTAAAAAATCCTCATCTCTTCCTCGGAAGCATATTGAATGCCATCTGTCTTCAGCAACCCACTACTCATATTTCATTGTAAATCACTTTACATTGTTATCCATGTGGTTTTCTTGGTAAAATGCTGGAATGGCTTATCATTGTTTTATCCCATGCAGAATGAAATGCTATCTTTGCCATTGAAATTAAAGCATCTACTTCCTGAATTTTCCTATATTTCCTCTGATCAATATAGGTATTTGTTTGCTTTAGGTGGAATAACTTTCCTGCTTTGGGTTAACCTGCTGGGAGTATATATTCCAGGCTTACCATCTGAATTTTTTTGCCCTTTGCCTACTAGAAACTTCCTCCCCTTCATGATGAAGCAATGTCACAAGATTTGAGAGGGAGAAATCATTCAGGAATTGTTTATAATTATTGTTCCATCCCATTATTGGAATAATATTATTGACTGTATAATAATATTATTGACTAAGCCATGGTGGTGCAGTTGGTAGAATGCAGGACTGCAGGCTAACTTACTACCCATTCCAGGAATTCGATTCTGAGTGGCTCAAAGTTGATTCAGCCTTCCATCCTTCCAAAACCAGTAAAATGAGGACCCAGATTGTTGGGGGCAATATACTGACTCTGTAAATTGCTTATAGAGGACTGTAAAGCACTATGAAGTGGTATATAGTCTAAGTGCTATTGCTATTAACAAGATTATTAACATAACGGTGGACCAATTACTGTATTTTAAGGATGAGTATATTCTTCTTAGCTATATCCTCAGTCTATCAAGATCTCTTATAAGTGTGGATTTTTCAGCTGAAGAATTGGCAAAAAACATTATTATACAACACTGAAAGAAAGTTCTATATCTAATTTGAGCAACGAATTGTTACATGCTATTTGTTGAAAAAATGTATTTTTTTCAGCAAATGAGCATCAGGGAAGACTTTTGAGCAATATATTTTGTGGCATTAATATGAATGAGATGAAATTTAGAAGATTTCTTTATATTATTATTTGTCTCATCTGTATATGGTATCACCAATTTAATTTATAATAGAAAACATTTATACATAGATGAGGAATATGGACACATAGCTTTATAAATCAAAGGGAAAATGTTACAACTGTATTGCAACCCAAAACTGATACCATCACTGAAACAATTACCCAACTTTAAATTATATGATCTTATATGACCACAGGGAAGTCCCTTTTAAGAATTCCACCTGTTCAGATCAACATGTAACCTAAGTTGTCATTATCATATGTCTTACCAGAACTACCATGGTAAAACTAGTTGGTACCCTGGACTTAAAAAGTGTCCTGGGGTCAGAGCTATAATTCGACAGGGGTGTATCAGCCTGATCTGGAAATTTGAAATTTCTTCCAGGAAACACTGCAGGTAAGCAAATAACTAATTTAGTGCTAGATAAGGAAGTTGGCTTTTAAAATCCATGCCTATGTCAGTTGCTTGCTGTGCAAGGAAATTAAACTTACATCTTGAATGCATGTTAGTTTTGATCATATGATAGACTTATCTTTGATATGATAAAAAAATATTAAAGGAAAAAACTCATTCTGAAAGGAGAAAAAAACAATTATAATGAACAGATACTCACTTAACTGTTATTGCCAATTAATAAAATCCATTAGTTTTCAATAGCTTCACATAGCTATTTAAATCCCAGTGAATTTAAACAGCAACCAAACCATGAAGATAAATCACAATCTAAGTTAAAGCTGACTTGAATGAGTTTTCATGTTTTATGAATATTTTTGTTATCTGATGATACTTTAAATACTGTTAAGTTCTGTGCATGGGCGCAAGGAACGGAGACGAGACGGTGAACAGTGAACTTCAACTCTTTATTAATCATTCTGAACAGAGCCAAACCCTAGGGCAACAGCAGCCCTTTTATAGGCAAGCTGCCACTCTAGTAACCAATAAGAAATGTGGAGTGTTAACCCCCTTAACCAATGAGAGTGGCTCGTTAACAGCCAATCAGATTCTCCTGAACAGACCAATCTGATATCGCTATTATCGGCCAATCAGAAGTGCAGGGCTAGAACCCTGCTATTTTCTAAAGCTTTTGATAAACTTTATTTAAGTGTTTTATTAGTTCATAAAACCCCTTCCCCCTGGGTTCCATTTGGGGGGTGCGGTAACGTAATCTCTGAGGTAGGAAGGTTGCTTTGACTATCTATTGGATTTACACTGTCGCACCAGTGCTTGTCCGTAAGCCTGTTTTGGCGGGGTGTTTTCGGGCAAGTCAGGTGCCAGCGGTTCATCGTTGGAAGACTCGGTGCCGCTAATGTTCTCATCGTTGTCCTCTGGCCCTTGCGGGCTTGCCTCTGTTGAGGTGTTCCTCTGTGGCGAGGCCACGCCCTTCCTTGATCCTTCTTCATTAGTTATGCCCGATTGTTGACTTCTTTCGTTCCCACTTTCTGCCATCTCGAAATCGGTTTCTTCGACATCCCCTCCCCCCTCAGTTTGGGAGTTACCGGAGTTGTGGAAACTAGGTTGTAGCCTCGAGCGAAGCTGATCAATATGGTGTTTCCATATTTTTCCATCGCAGGTTTTCACCCGGTACGACCTGGGTCCAGTGGCTTGAATAACAATAGCCTCGATCCACAACAGTTCGCCAGAAAGGTTTCTGGCGAAAGCTATGTCGCCTATCTTGAACTCGTGGCATTTTCCGCTAGATCCACAGGATTTCTCTGGCTTGTAAGATGGGTGAAGCCAGTCGAGGTGGGAGTGAAGTTTGCGTCCCATCAACAGTTCCGCTGGAGTCTTGTTGGTGACACTGTGAGGAGTGATGTGTTGAAGCCGGTCGAGGTGGGAGTGGAGTTTGCGTCCCATCAATAGTTCCGCTGGAGTCTTGTTGGTGACGCTGTGAGGAGTGATGTGTTGGAGAAGGAGTATTCTATTTATTTTATTTTCAATGTCCCCATCGTCCATTTTGTAGAGGTTTTTTTTAACAAACTGTACCATGTGCTCGGCTCTTCCGTTAGCCGCAGGGTGCACTGGTGAAGTTAGCACATGGCGAATACCGCGGTCCACTAAGTATTGTTCAAAAGTGCGGTAAACTGGGGTCCATTGTCGGATACCAGAATGTCTGGCAGTCCATGCGTCATGAATAATCTGTTCAACTTCCGGATGATGGACTCGGTTGTGATACTCTTCATTTCATGGATCTCGAGCCAGTTTGAATAGGCATCCACTGTAAATAGGAACGTATGTCCCTTAGTAGATCCCGCAAAGTCAATATGGATGCGGGAACACGGTACCCGCGGTGTTTCCCATTCTGTCGGAGTTGCTTTTGGTGGGACATTGCTAACTTCCTGGCACTTTAAACAAGTCTTTACCCAGGCTTCGATCTGTTTGTCAATGCCCGGCCACCACGAGTAGCTTCATGCGAGCGCTTTCATGCGCACGATGCTGGGGTGGCCCTCATGCAGTGTCTTTAATACCGCTCGTAACCGCTCTGGGACGACAACTCTATCCCCCCACAGGATGCAGCCTTTTTGCGAAAAAAGTTCTGTTTGCCGATTCTTGAAAGGGATGAAGTCATCAGGGGTTTGATCAACTGGCCATCCTCATTCGCCCCAGCTAAGAACTCGCTTTAAAATAGGTTCGTGTTTTGTTTCGATCATGATATCTCTAGCTGTTAGCGGCGGTGAATGTAGCGTTTCAATCTGGAGCATTGTAAGGGTTGGAGCTGGGTCGTCGACGGTTTCTGGAAGTGGTGCATGGCTCAATGCATCAGTGTGGGGAATGGCTTTCCCCGGGTGATGTTGCAGCTTATAATTGTACGCAGCCAAAAACTCTGACCAGCGAGTCATTCTAGGTGATAATATATAGGGGTTTGGCTTATCTCCCGCTATAATCCCCAGCAAAGGTTTGTGGTCAGTAACAATGGTAAAAACTCGTCCATAAACATATTCATGAAACTGTTTAACAGCAGATACAACAGCAAGAGCCTCTTTATCGATTTGACTATAGTTACGTTCAGCCTTTGATAAAGTTCTTGAAAAATAGGCAATAGGGGCTTCACTACCATTTGGTAACACATGGCTCAAAATGGCTCCTACTCCAAATAGTGACGCATCACATGTGATTATTAAAGGCAAAGTCTCGTTATACTGCATTAAAACAGCATCTGAAGTTAATAGGTTTTTCACTTGTCGGAACGCGTGCTCCTCTGGGTGTCCCCAAACCCAGGTTGCTTTTTTGTTAAGAAGTCGATGTAGGGGCTCAGCTACGGTTGCTTTGTGGGGCAGGAAGATGTTGTAAAAATTAAAAAGCCCCAGGAAAGCTTGGAGATCAGTCTTATTTCTGGGTCTTGGGGTGTTCTTGATTGCTCTTAACTTGCTATTGGTGGGGTGAATGCCTTGTTTATCGATTAGGTACCACAGGAACTCTACTTTATCTGTACACAGTTGACATTTATTTTTTTTAACTTTAAGGCCAGAGTCTTTAAATTTCTGGAGAACCAGTCTAAGACGCTCCTTTAGTATTTCTCTATTCGGGGCAGCAATTAAAACATCATCAAAGTATGGTATGACCCCTTTTATTCCCTGAAATAGTCTCTCTATCAAGCTCTGAAAGATCCCTGGGGCCATGCTAACTCTGAATTGGAGTCGGTTGCACTTAAAAGCACTTCGGTGTGTAACGATTGTTTGTGCCTCTGCTGTTTTTTTATCGACAGGCAGTTGTTGGTACGCCTGTGCTAAATCCAATTTAGCGAAGACTTTTCCGCCCCCCAGGGAATGGAGGAGGTGTTGTACCACCTGTACCGGGTAAGTGTTCTGTTGAAGGGCATGATTCAGGGTGGCACGGTAGTCCCAACAAATCCTTAATGATCCATCTGGTTTGATGGGTGTTATGATTGGGGTTTCCCAAGGAGCATGGTTGGTTGGTTCTAAAACAACCTGGGCTATTAATTCATCAAGCTGCTTGTCAATCTTTGGTTTAAGGGCAAAAGGGACTCGATGAGGCTTAAGGTGGATGGGGGCTACTTCAGGGTTAAGGTTAAATGATATCGGGGTCCCCTTGTACTCGCCTAGTTTGTCTGCAAAGACGTCCTGGAATTCCTGGACGAGGGCCTCCTCCCAGTCGTCGCTGATGGTTTGGTGAATGCTGGCTACCTCAATCCCAAGTGGAGCGAACCATTGAAGGCCTAACAAGCGAGGCCGATCACGGTCGACGACAGTCAATGGTAAAGATGCAGTACGATTTTTGAATGAGACCTGGACTAGGCTGGATCCAACGACCGGAATTCGGTTTCCTTGATAGTCCTTGAGAATGATTCTTTGGATTCTGAGGTCTTGCTGCCGGACGGCAGGGATTAATTGTTTAAGGGTCTTCCAGGAAACCATTGAGAGGGATGATCCTGAATCGACTTTCATCCTGCAGGGCTGGTTTTCGATGGCGACCTTCACTCGGATCTTCTTTGCATCTAATGATGATGCATGACCAATCGTGATGGTTTGGTGTGCTTCTTTTCATTTTGTTGAATGTGGTTTATTTCTGCAGGAGTGGTTGTTCCATTGGTGGTTCGAATGTTCCCGATTCACAGGACGACTTCCTGTGGGTTGGTGATAGTTGGTCCCCCTCTGAAGTGGGCTGGATCCTAGCTTGCTTCTGCAGAACTTTCCGATGTGGTCTCTCTTCCCACAAATATGGTAAAGCGCGTCGAGGAATTTGCAGTCTGATCGTGGGTGGTTTGCCCCACAACCTGCGCATTGATACTGCAGTATCTGGTTATGTTGGTGGCGTTGGTCTCATTCAGACCAGAGCCGGTTGACTTCTTCCTCATCACTTTCTGATGATGATTTGAGGTCCTCCTGGTGGGTTGCCGTTGCATGTCCCTCAAGGTGAGGTAAGGTTTCGCCGGTGAGTTGGCGGAGCGGGGCATTGTTGCGGCATATTCGGGCAGCCGACTTCCTGGTTGCTTCTGCTGCAGTAGCATCAGCGATGGTATCTGCAAGTCTGATGTCACCCTTCGCCATCAGCTTACTTTGCACGTGTGGTGCATCTATATCCAGAACTATTCGGTCTCTGCAACGCTTTCTCCTTTCTGCTGGTCTCTCTGGTAAAATTCATGTCTTCGGACAAGCGTTGGTATGTTAGATGCATAGTGGGCCCGTAGGAGGGGCTCGAGGACGTCCCAGTCCATGGATTTCACCTCAGCCGGTTTCACCAGTGCTTTAGCCATCTTAAAAACAGCAGGTCCGCAGTGAGTCAGGAATACCACTCGCTTTTTTCCAGTAGTGGCATCCTTCAAGTTGTTGCTCTCCAGAAACATCTGGAACTGGTCCATGTATGAGTCCCAGTCTTCTTGTGCCAGGTCGAATTGAGCGGGTGGTATGGTGCTGCCGGTCATGGTTTCCGCCATTGATGCGCCTTCAGCCATGTGCTCTGTTTAGTGCTCTGTAGTGTTCAGTCAGCTCTGATGTCTCCGTATCCCACCTTCGTTGTCAGTGTTAAGTTCTGTGCATGGGCGCAAGGAACGGAGATGAGACGGTGAACAGTGAACTTCAACTCTTTATTAATCATTCTGAACAGAGCCAAACCCTAGGGCAACAGCAGCCCTTTTATAGGCAAGCTGCCGCTCTAGTAACCAATAAGAAACGTGGAGTGTTAACCCCCTTAACCAATGAGAGTGGCTCGTTAACAGCCAATCAGATTCTCCTGAACGGACCAATCTGATATCGCTATTATCGGCCAATCAGAAGTGCAGGGCTGGAACCCTGCTATTTTCTAAAGCTTTTGATAAACTTTATTTAAGTTTTTTATTAGTTCATAACAAATGCAGTTGCCAAGTGAGCTTGAATCTGCCATGCATTGTGACCAAGATCCAACAGATAACACCTGGCATATGAAATAGCTACATTAAGCTACATAATAAAGTTTATGTAGCACACAGAAATTAAAGATGGCCTATTTCTATTTCCACATTTAATGGCAACTTGATCAAAAACAAGTATCCTTGGACAATCTGCTGCTTACGTACAATTTAATTTTTAGCTTCATAGCTAAATTCTCAGTTCAGTTCTGTGGGCCTGCTAATGCTAAGCTGATTGGAGAACTTTCATTTTAAAAGTAGAATAGAGAGGCAAAACAAACAAATGTTGGTGGAATTATTAATTAGATTCAGCTTTCTTTCTTTCTGCTTTGCCACAATAGAACAGCTCTTAGAATCTTCTTTATGTCTATATTTTTTCTCTCAAGGCCCACAATGGCATTATGCTCATTGGTTATGATATCAAAGGAGTGCATGGGGGACTAAAAAGATGACAGCTATGTGTATGGGGCTGCTAAGTGAATTTGTAACACTTGTGACAGTAGGAAAACTAAATTGAAATGGAACTTCTGAGGTCAAATGACAAATAAAACCTGACTCCAGTTGGTTTAATTAGTTAAACCCACTCTGAATATTAGTATCCTGCACTGTTCCAACTTTATGATTATATGAAATTAAACTCATTTTGAAATTTTTGTTCAAAGAGTACTTATCAACAACTTCATCAATTGAAAGAAAATATGAAGAAGGATTCAGACTAGGTTCTGTCCTTGTCAGCATTTTATTAAGGATTTGGTGAAGAGAAGAGAACTTGTATGAAATTTACAGATGAGTAAAGATTAGATGGAATAGCTAATTCAGGAATGTCAAACAGGCAGTCCATGGACCAGATGCATACTTCATGAGCAGGCCATGGCCCCCCAGCTGCATGAAGGGAAAAAATGCCACTATACATCATGTCACAGCAACTGATATGGCGAGTTTGACACGTGTGAGCTAATTTTTTAACAAGCAATAATAAAATGTAAATTTATCTTGATAGTTTATAATAATGGTTTGAAAATTAGAGATGCAAAGTTCCCTACTTAATAATTAGAAAACTCATGTTTAGGCCCAGAATTGCAAATATCTAGCATGGCAATATTACTCATGAATAAGAGAGTAATATTTGAATCAGCTGTTGTTATTGTTGTTGTTGTTGTTGTTCAGATTGAACAAGAAACAGCATCTGATGTACCTGCAAAAAGAGCAAATGCGGTTTTAGGATGTATTAGTGTAAGAGGAAATTGCAGATGTCATGAAGTAAACAGTTCCAGTTTCATCCCATTCTTGTCTGGTTTGATGCCATTTTGAGTACTGTGTAATTTCTGAGCACCAGAAAGATTCAGAGAAAATGGAACAGAAGACAAGAAGAATGATTTGAAAGTTGAGTATAAAAAACAGCTTCCAATATCTGAGAGTGTGGGCATAAAAAAAAGATCAGGATGGAGAATATAGAATAATACATCAGCCTAAAATACTTGTAAGTTAAATCAGTCTTCAGAACTCATTAGTTATTTCTGAAGTGCTAATCAAAATTGTTTGTAGAAACCATCAAATCGACCAATAACGGGCTCCAATAAGAAACATGCCCTTTTATTTTTTATTTTTTATTTTATTCATTTTATTTTTATTTATTTTTGTAAATTGCTTACAAGATAATAGGTTTAAGTAAAAACATAGTTATGAATACATGAATACATAAAAGAAAAATAAAAAATAAAAGAAACAATAAGACGGGGATGGTAGGCACATTAGTACGCTTATGCACTCCCCCTACAGACCTCTTAGGAAAGGGGTGAGGTCAATAGTAGACAGTCTAAGGTTAAAGTTTTTGGGGTTTGGGGAAGAAACCACAGAGTCAGGTAGAATATTCCAGACATTGACCACTCTGTTGCTGAAGTCGTATTTCCTGCAATCAAGATTGGTGCAATTAACCTTGAGTTTGTATCTATTGTTTGCTCTTGTGTTGTTATGGTTGAAGCCGAAGTATTCATTGACAGGTAGGACATTGCAATGTATGATTTTATATACTATGCTTAGGTTGGACTGAAGGCGGCATAATTGTAGGTTTTCTAGGTCTAGAATTTTGAGTCTGATGGCATAAGGTATTCTGTAACGAGTAGAGGAGTGGAGAACTCTTCTTGTGAAATATTTCTGGACTTTCTCAACTATGCTAATATCAGATACATAATGTGGGTTCCAGACTGATAAGCTGTATTTGAGGATTGGTCTAGCAAATGTTTTGTATGCTCTAGTTTGTAGTGTAATATTACCAGAGAAAAAGCTACGTAAGATTAGGTTAACAACTCTTAATGCCTTTTTGGCTATGTAGTTACAATGGGCTCTAGCACTTAGATCATTAGAGATGTGTACTCCAAGATCCTTGACAGAGTTTGGATCATCAACCAGGTCTTGACTATTCAGCCTGTATTTTATTTTTTGAATTTTTTTTTATGCCAATATGTAGGACAGAACATTTATTTGTTGAGATTTGAAGTTGCCATTTGTTTGACCATTCTGATACATAGTCAAGGTCTTTTTGAAGGGTAGCAGTATTGTCTGTGGTGTTGAATAGCTTTACATCATCAGCGAAGAGAATGCAGTTGCTCTTAATATGATCACAGAGGTCATTTATGTAGAGTATGAAGAGAGTTGGTCCTAGAACACTGCCTTGGGGGACACCATAGAATTTGATAGGAAGCTTCCAATTTTGACCAGTTATGCAGATGTCCAGAGATTCTGTAAGATTTTAGTTTTAGGAGTAGTTTGTCATGTACCATTGAGTCAAAGGCTTTACAGAAGTCTATGTAAATTGCGCCTATTGCTTTGCCCTGATCGAGTTGTGTAGTCCATATGTTTTTGCAGTGTAAGAATTGCAGATTACAGGATAGTTTTTTCCTGAAACCAAATTGTTTATTAGAGAATAGGTTGTTTGTTTCTAAGTGGAGGATAATGGATTGGTTAATAATGGATTCCATGACTTTACAGGTGATGCAGCATAAAGAGATTGGTCTGTAATTTTCAAGTAGGCTGGGGTCTCCCTTTTTGAAGATGGGTATGACCGTGGCTTGTGACCATAGTTTTGGCAAAGAACTGGTCCTGAAAGATTTTTCAAAGATTATGCTTAGAGGTTTGGCTACAGCAATGGATAGCTTTTTCAAGAAGTAGGTACATATTCTGTACGGTCAAATAGACAGAGATGGTTTTAGATTGCGTTGTGCTTTTTCAACATTGTTTACTGTAAAATCGATATGTATTAGACCAGTGTAGTTGTGTGTGGTTCAACTAGGAAATACTGGGCATGATCCATTGCTGTTTACAAATACTGAGCCAAAGAATGTGTTAAAGAGGTTGGCTTTAATAGTGTCGTCGTTGCAGTCTTTACCATGAGTTCCTTTCAGGGGTGGGATGGACCTTGAGTCTTTTAGTTTGTTGTTTATAAAATTGTAGAAAGCACGGGTGGAATTGGTGCATAGAAGGTTTTCTTCTTGTTTAATGTGATAATTGGTGCATTCAGTCTTTATCTGGTGGCATAAATTTTTGTATCGGCTTTTAAAGTTGGCAACGTGATCAGATTTGTTTTTCCGCCAAAGTGGTTTCTTTTTGGATTGAAGCTTCCTTATTGTTATGGGTAATTTGTTTTTTTCTGGATTTGGGAGTTGTTAATGGTACATATCGTTTGAGACTAGTTTGACTTCAAGTAAAAATATGTTGTAATGGTCTTCTACAGTATTGCATCCAATGAATAGAAATTGCCAATCAAAGGATGAGAGATCATGGTTTATAAGATAATAGTTGCCTTTTTTGAAGTTATAATTCGGGATTCCTTTGTTGTGATGATTTTTGTGTGGACGTATGTTGAGAGAAAAGTCAATCATGTTGTGGTCACTGTTGGAAAAGGGTTCTTTAATTTATATTCTGTAAATTGAATTCAAACTATTGCAGAAGATGAGATCGAGGCAGTTGTTAAGTCGAGTGTTGTTGGTTACTAGTTGTTCTAGTCCCAGATTTGTTACTATATTGTAGAAGGTTGCATGTGTGGGTTCAGTTGTACATTCGTTAAGGGTCCAGTTAATATGAGGTAGATTGAAGTCACCAAGAAAGATAAAAGTGTGTGGGCAGGAGGTTGCCCGTGTTAGTTGTGAATTTAGCTTGTTTACATGTCATAATCAGGGGCTCTGTAACATAGTAAGAACTGAAATGTGATATTTAAGGACAGTTCACAGATGATGGTCTCAGGGATAGCAAGCTCCTGGGTAACTTGGATGTTTTTGGGAAGTAGGGACTTTTTATAGAAGATAGCAACACCACCTCCTCTACAGATTTCATGATCTGATAGGTAAACATGATAGTCTATTACTGTGGTAATGGAGTCTAGGAAAGATACATTGAGTCATGTTTCACAGACAAATATAATATCAAATTTAGCCATATTTAGTAAGAGGAGAAATTCAGGTATTTTATTTACAAGGCTTCTTGCATTGAGTAGGTTGCATTTATTTTTATTTTTATTTTATTTTGATTATATTTATTTTTATTTTATTGTTTTTATTTATATTTATTTATTTGCCCTTATGTGTTGAAAAAATTAATACATTTGGTTATTCATGTTATAAACATTACAAGTCCCAATTGTTCTAAACAAATTATAGGTTCTGCCCTTCCCATCATAAAATTGACTTAAACTGATGTACTAATATCTAATGATAATAATCAATAAAATATGTAAGTTAAGAAAAACATTCCCTAAGAAATAGATCCAATGTTGAACAATTGGCCTGGCAACTGCATGGTTTGTGCTAAATATGAGTTAAAATCTCTTAGCTTCAAAAGTGCTGCTGTATAATATGAAATCCAAGAACAGGAACAATACAATTGTAGAGTTTATAAAATTGCATGCATGTGCAATTCTGATGATAATATCTAAGGAAACTGACTGATGGTTTAAATCCAGTTAAACAAATCAAAATACATTCTTGGAAATTAAATGGAATAATCTAGGCTAATGAGGCTTCATTTTCTCCATGCTAAGATAAGTAATACAAATCAAAAGCACAAAAATAGAAATAAGCAAATTGGGAATAGAGGAAAGTGAACATGATGGAACTCAGTTGTATGCCAAATTGGACCAGTTAAATTTTGATTTACATTATCTCAAACTATCCAAATGAATCATCTTGGGCATGTCAAAGGATTTTCTGCTTTTCAGCAAATAACATGAATGACAAAAAAAAACCCAGTTACCAAGCAACAAGCACATATTTCTGTTTTAAACTATGAACATAACATTTCTTTTGCTTTTAAAAGGCACTTTACAATTTGCATGTTTTAGTTACTCAAAATTTTAGTCTGTTTTTAAGTTTAGTTATAACATTTCAGAGCTAATAGCAGAGGTGGGCAATTCATTTTTTCAAGGGGCCAAATGAGAAACTTAGGTTGTTGTAAAGAGCTGCCACTATCCCATTCTCCTCTGCCATTGCCCTGCTGCCCTGCCATCCACAACATCCTGTCCTTCCAGTGCTGCCACCCTGCCATTACCACTGCTTTGTCCCCCTTCCACCACCACCCCATCCCCACCACTAGAATCCCATCTTCTCCATTGCCCTGCTGCCCCACCCATCAACACCATCACCACTGCAGCCCCCCAAGGGCCAGACTCAACATAGTAATTTGCACCGAATTTGAACATGATAAAGATCTGGAGAATATGGTTTATTATTAATATGTTTGAGGACTGCATATTATTAACCAGACCTGGGCCTTTTAAACCTCAGGAGCTACATTTGGCCTGTGGGCAATTGTCGTCTGGCCCCTTGGGGTGGCAGCGGGAGGCGAAGTCATGGCAATGGTAGGGTAGCACAGAGTGGGGTTCTAATGGTGAGGATGGGGCAGTGACTGAGGGGCAGACAAAGCAGTGGCAATAGCAGGCTGGTAGCAATGGAGAGGGCAGGGTTATGGTGGACAGAAGGGCAGCAAGGTGGTGGCAGAGGAAGGTGGGGCAGTGGCAGCTCTCCACAACAGCCTAACTTTCTCATTTGGCCCCTTGGGAAGATGAATTGTCCACCTGTGCTATTAGCTCTGAAATCTTAGAGTAATATCAGGGCCTTTTATCCCCAAATAATCACTTAAATCTTCTAATGAAATATTTTATAATCAGTATTTTTCTTTTCTATTCATTTTTTGCTTGAGAAAATACAACTGAGCTTTCAAAAGTATCTTGCATCAAAAAGCAACATAATGTACTGCTGTAAGTTGTATATAGGCTACATTCTTAATTATCCTTACTCAGGAGTAGATCCAGTGAACTGAACTAGATTTACTCTTATGTAAGTGTACAGAGGATGGTAATGTAAGGCTAGGGAGGGATAATCAACCATGAAAATCAGTGGGTGATTGGATAGATCTCATGTTGTAGCCTGGTATGTTTGTTTGCTGCAGCTAGGAAGTGGTGATGGACTCTTTTGTTTTTACTGTAGTAAATAAATAAACAATGCACAGATTATTTTAATTTAAGGTAGACATTTAAATGGTCTATTCTAATGTGGAGAAAAGCAAGAGATAAATTCAACCAGCAAATTGCTCAGCAAATTTCTGAATTCATTACTTTAAAAATATGTAGGCAATGAATTGTAATTATGTGCCTCTGCATTCAGCTCTTTGAAAGCCTGTATGAGGTGTCTTGTAAATCCACAGGGATGTTTTTTCCAAGCTGATCAGTGGAGATTTTTAAACAGGAGCTGGAATAAAGGAGTGGGGAGAAAAGATCTAATAGAAATGTTGACAGACCATTAACTAGAATATCACTAATGGATTTTGTAGATAGAGATGTTTTTAATTGTAAGGAGGTTAATTGGTTTGCAAAATTTGCATTCTGTTTTTTTTTCCTTTAGTGGTGGCAGTTTTAGCATATTCATTAATATAGTTGGCTATTATCTTAAGAGGATTCAAAGATTCATAACATTCTCCTAAACAAAACAAGTGGAACATTACTTGTTAATGGGGCTGCCTCAAGAAGAGAGCTGGCTGACTTAGAGCTTATTTAAATAGAAACTGGCAAGTGGAACAGGTTCTATTTTATTTTGTTTTCCCTTGTGGCTATCAGTAAACTCTATCTTGGTTTTTAATAAAGTCCAGATAACATTTTAATTTGCAAAAAAACTGTTTACATGAAACAGTTGAAAATTAGTTTAGTTTCTCATATTTAGTTTCTCACATGATTTTGTTTTTGTAGATTTTTTTTAGTATTTTCTCTACAGGTAACCTTCAATTTACAACCATACATCTAGTAACCATTCAAGGTTACAACAGCACTGAAAAAAATGACTTATGACCCATTTCACTCTTACGACTGTTGCAGCATCCTCGTGGTCATGTGATCAAAATTCAGACATTTGGCAACTGGCTTATATTTATAATGGTTGTAGTGTCTTAGGGTTGTATGACCATGTTTTGTGATCTTCTGACAAGCAAAGTCAATGGGAGCCAGATTCATTTTACAACCATGTTACTAACTTAACAACTGCTGTGATTCACTTAACATCTGTGGCAAGAAAGGTTATAGAATGGGATAAAACTCACTTAACAACTGTCTTATTTAGTAATGAAAATTTTGGGCTAAATTGTAGTCATGAGTCACCTGTATATTTAGGTCTAAACACTCAATCCAATGAAAACAAGAATATTACAAAATCAATAATCTTATTTCAATCTCTCTGTCTAAAAGTTTGTCTTGAAGAAAAGAGTGGTGTTAGGAGGGTCAAGTAAGAACGGTGGGAAGCAGGAGGTTTTACATGTAATAAATTTAAATTTCCATTTAATGGTTTTACATGTAATAAATTTATTTATAAGGAAATTAAGATACTAAACTTAGGTATATATATCCTATTTCTTACAAGACTTCCCATAGCTGACACATAGACTGTTCTAATATCTTGCCTTCTAACATTTTAAGCAG